>CP124717.1:91826384-93174161 GCA_031232105.1 Capsicum rhomboideum
TTGCACTAGACTGTCGATTACAGACATGTTATATGTGCTCTGTATTGTCATGATGCAGGTATGGCTATGTTACACCAGAGGATGTACCTGTTCTGCTTGATGAGCAAATTGGAGAGGGAATAGTCATTGAACGACTTTGGAGGTTTGTTGTCTATCCTTTCTTTGTTTCTCTTTTGCATGCTTCAGTGTTATTTTGCTATGGAACAACATTTCTGTTTGTCTTTTGGAAGATTGGCTGTTAGCTACTTAATCTTGAGGAAATATCTCGATGTTTTCCATGGTTTAAACTCTAGCTAGAAATATATCTTACTCTTCAATTATGAGATTGTGCTCAATGTACTCTTTAACCGTGTGGTTGTGCTGTTCCTTTGCCATTTTTGTCCATTATTTCAGTTTGAGGAAGCGGCAGTTGCTTCCTTTTTCTTTTAGGTGGAGCATGGAGAACGATGTTATACTTCCTTATATAGTTCAGTATCACTCCCTTACTCCTCTTACTACTAATTAAGTAACAAAAGGTTGTCTCTTATCAATTAGGAAAAAGAAATGGCAGTTAGTACTTAGTAGTGCATAAGGGAGTATTAGAAGATGATGTTTCCCTTTTTGTTTGTCCCTAGTTATTTGGTTGGTGTGGGGTACCTATTCTAGCGTCGATTTTAAGACAGGTAGCAATTTGGTTGGTCCATTTTTTGAAACACTTGTTTACTTTTGCTATCTGATTACGTCATAGCATGGCGAAGTTGAGTTCTTTCTATACTACTGCTTGGTCTAGTGACAAGGTGATCCTTCCCATTAAAGGAGATATTCTTGGGTTAAGAGTGTTGTCAGTCGGACACTGTGTATAGGGAGATCTTCCCATTATTAATAAAATTATTTACCTTATAAAAAAATCGTCTGGACACTATATATTGATAGTGTTAAATTATATAAGTATATCCCATACAACGGGCCACTAAATTCAGAAATACCAAACTTATTCCTTTCTCTGCATCTCATGATCCGGTGGTCAGGAGGGAGACTTGTTCTTAATTATTTGTCTCTTAGTTAGAATTCATCACGTTGAAACAGTCACTAGTCCTTGTATGAGGCTATATCATCTTAGTTGTCAATGTTCTTGGATGTGTCTGATAATATGGGACCAGCTTCTATGAGGACTGCTTGGGGAAGAGCCACCCTTTATTAGGATTAATTGCGTCAATGCGGTCACTATTTGCAAATTTTGATGGTTTTGTTGACCTACATCATGCTTCTTTTTCCCCTAAATTTTATCGTCTCTTAAATTTTCGGATGGAGGAACGTCTATAGCACAGCTGTGAAAGATGAATTTATTTTGCTTTTATTCTTAAATTGCTGTAATCACAGTTGTAATACTCTACTTTGTTCTACTGTAGGGGCCAAATGGGACACTATGAGAAGGTAACTGATAAAGTGGACGAACAGAAGGTTCCCGAAATAACCAATGAAGAAAAGAAGCCTCTAGAAAATGGAAGTCAGGAGACTACTGTAACTGGTTTCAGCTGTTGCCAAGGTGATGCAGGAGTTTCTTGTTGTAGAGATGCAAGTACTGAGCAGAAAGAGAACAAGAAGGGGCAGGGAACAGTTTCAAACTGGTTCGGCAAATGGGAGCAGCAGGAAATACTCACAGCCGTGGGCGTGGTTGGAGCAGTGGCTGTTGTTGCTGTGGCTTATGGCTTTTACAAGAAGTCACGGTGAAACATCCTTGACTTATTGTTAACTAGGCACAAACTTTGCACTCAAAAGTTTTTGGGCATCTAGATTTTGTAGAAAGGTAATAATGTTCGAGATAATCTCGAACACTTAAAATGCATACATATCAATATGTAATTCGACTATAGAGATGAGCTTCTTTGCTCGTTCCCAGCAAGGACTAGAAGGCTGATAAATATACAGTGCCAACGGATTGCTACGGGTATTTTTAAGTAACGTCATACGTAGGATCTTTAAATTCCAGATGCTTTGGCAGAATGTGGTTATATTTGGTTCTCCATCTTAAGTTGGTAGATTCATTAATTCTCTGGTGTATGGGTTGGGGTGTAGCTTCCGACTTGTTATGGGCAATTTTTGCATTTTTCTTATTGTGAACCGGGTGATAAAATTGTCTTTTTAGCCCGCTCCTTCTGACCACCGTGGAAACGAGTCAGAGAATACGTCTTGACTCTTGATGAAGAGCTAAGCAAACGGTAGTAACATGTCTGGTGTCTTACTTCATTGACGTAGCTTTTGACCACCATGGAAACGAGTCAGGGAATACGTCTAGACTCTTGATGAAGAGCTAGCAAACAGTAGTGATATGTCTGGCGTCTTGTCCTCATCGGCGTAACCTCAGCAATATTTGACATATATTTTGCCTTCTAACAGTTGTGGAATGTTACGACTTACTAGTGCGTTTACATGAGGCTTGGTAGATAGAGCAAACCTTGGGCATCGTTTTCATCGCCATTCCCGACTTCTGGGGAATTTGAAATGATAAAATTCGTTCTCTTCTCCTGCACTTTTGTTAAAATAATTGATGGGATATTTGAAAAAATAATGAAAGAACGTTCAATATATAGCTTTAGGCCATTCTAGTCCTTTTTTCTTTTTTTTTTTTTTTGATGACCGTGGACCGTGGTGTCCTAGCCAGCTTGCGCGCACCTCGACTAATTTCATGGGATACCTACCAGGCTACCACTTCCCACAAGCAACAGGTACCAGGTAACTCTGTCCATCAAGGCTAGAATGGATAGGAAAAAATCACCTAGTGTTTGTCTCTGTTAGGAATTGAACCCGAGACCTCATAATACTCAACCCTTCTTCATTGAACCACTAGGCCACACTCTTGGATGCTAGGCCATTCTAATCCTAAAGAGACATTTTACGGTAAAACATGAACAGTAAAACCACACAAACAGGAACAATCTAGTCTGCTTCTTCTTCTGCTTCCCACTAATGTGCAATCCAATCTACTTGCAAGCCGTAACATGCCGTTATGGATATATAAGCACACAAAAAATTTCTTTTCTACTCCACAAACTCCTACTTACAACCACAACTGTTACACAAGTATCACCTGAAGAATAAAAAGAACAAGGAGAGGGATTTTACTGAAAAGTGAGGTTAATCTTTTGGACTTGAGCAAATATTTTTTCTTATAACCAACCGGTATGTGAAATTCACTTGCTCGATTAATCTGAATTTGCACGTGTAGAGCTCACAAATGGGAAAAAGCTTCCTATCAGGAATTTCTCCATCCTAGGTTCAAACCTGATAGACCTAGTTAAGGATAGAAGGATATAATCCACTGCCGAACTCTTAACTGAACAAATTGACATATGAATGTTATTAAAGTGACACTGTCTCTTTACGTCTCTTCCGGTGATTTCTCAATTTTAAACCTTTTAGAAAATTTCCCCAACGTACCTTAGGACAACATTCTTGCGCAGAACCATATCTCTTTCAGCATGATGCAGCAGAATGCTTAAATTAGGATCATAGATATGTTCTTACGTCCCAGTGATATCCAATGTTGGCTAAAAGGACATTGACCTCATTCCTAAAGACTAACAACACTTTGGCCAGTTATCCTTTCCAGGTCTTTCTCTTTAATTGAACTTCTAAGTTCAGCTGCATCATCCCACTTCCCATCAACAGCATACACATTCGATAACAGGATATAATATCCTGCATGATCTGGATCTAACCGTTGAAGATTCCTGGCAGCGACTTCTCCAATCTTAGCATTCTGATGAATCCTGCAAGCACCAAGCAAGGCGCCCCATACGTGTGCTCCAACCTGTGACTGCATTTGTTTAATGAGGCACATAGCCTTGTCCAGTTCTCCGGTTCGTCCTAGTAGATCAACAATAATTGCATAATGCTTTGATTCTGGCATCAGTTGGTACTCATTTACCATTATGTTGAAGAATTCAATTCCTTCTTCAACAAAACCTGCATGACTACAAGCTGCTAAAATTGAAAGGAAGGTAACTTTGTTAGGACATACCGTGGAATCTGTAACCATACGGTGAAATAACTTAATTGATTCCCTAGCTTGCCCATGAATGCCGTAGCCTGCAAACATGGAGCTCCAGATAACAACATCCTTATCTGTTAATCTTTCGAAAACCTTGATAGCCTCCTTCAAGCTACCACATTTCGCGTAGCAGTCAATAAGTGATGCCCCGATGAACGAATTGCTGATAAACCCACCTCTAATTACATAACTATGAAGACAAGAAGTCAATTGAAGAACCCCCAACTCAGAACAAGCTCCAAGAATTTTAATCATCATTGTAGCATCAGGTTGGATATCGCTGGCCATCATATCACAAAATATTTGCATCGAATCATTCGCCATTCCATTTTGAAAACAACCACACAACAAAGCAAACCAAGAAACAGGATCTTTGTTGGGCATCCTGTCAAATACTATAATTGCTTCGTGAGGTGAACAACAGCTCATGTACATATCTATCAAAGCAGTGGAGACCAATATATCCAGTTCAAGACCTTTCTGAAAAGCAAGTTCATGTATTTGCCTTCCTTTCTCTAAATTACAACAAGCTTCACACGCTTGCAAAGCACTGATCACACTTACCGAGTTGGGTTCAACTCCTATATATATCATCTCGTCAAAAAGACTTATCGCTCTATCAGTAGCATCATTATGAGCACAACAAGAGATCATACAACTCCATGAGATTACATCTTTCTCCTCCATCACGCTAAACAAATTCCCTGCATAAAATGTGGACCCAGTTTTCGCGTATAAGTTCAACAGAGTGTTTAATAAAGGCAGGGCACTTTCATAACCTATTCGTAACACAAATGCATGAACACTTTTTCCAGCTTTCAAATTCAGCAACTGAGTACAAGCAGAGACAACAGTTACAAGAGTTATAGGGTCTGGACTAATGCAACGTGCCATCGCCATTCGAGTAAACACATCTAGTGCTTCATCAGGCTTAAAGTTCTTCTCATATCCAATAACCAAAGTAGTCCATAAAACAATATCCGGGTTTGTATATTCCTCAAACACGCGAAAAGCATCGTCCATATTTCCACATTTTGAGTACATCTCAACGAGGCCCGAACCAAGAAACATATTTGAATGAATGTTACCATGTTTCTTCCCCAACCCCTGAATTGTTTTTCCAAAGTTTAGTTCTTTTAATGCAGAACACGCCTTTAATGCAAAAAGTAGAGTAAAATGATCAGGCTTTTCGAGTGAAAACATAGACGAAAAGAGAGATAGTACTTCCTCATATCGTTTCTTTTCACAGAAGCGTTGCAGAATGCGATTGTAGGTGTATGCACTTGGTTGAGGAATTTCATCAAACAACTTACGTGCAGTTTGAACAGGTAACAACTCGAAATATAACTCGGTAAGTTTTGCAGCTAAGTGAGTGTTGTAACGTAGTCCAGTTGTGATAATTAAAGAATGCAATTGAGTCAGCAGTTTGGTTGTTCTACATACTCCCACAAGCTTAAAGACAATTTGCGGTGATATCATAAGTCGCAAAATATAAACTGCTCAATCAAACTATTACACTTTCACCTGGGAAGTTACATCATTGAAAAATTCTGAGTCGTTGGGACAAGTTCTTATATTGTATGTGGACGGATTTTCTTTTTTTCCTTTTCTCACCCTAAGTGTCCGATTTTGAATTTTATTCCCGTTTAATTAGTTCTAACATTTTCCCACTTGTAGTCAATTGAACATATTCACTCTATTAACATTTCCGAAATATCTGTCTTGTTAAGCCAATTAATTACTTCTAACATTTTCTCACGTTGTAGTCAATTGAACAGGTTTATTGTATTAACATGTCCTAAATATCTGTCTTATTTAGCCAAAGTTAGAACTTAAGTTTTGATGGCAACACATTCTAACTTTATAGTGCTTATAAGATATATCTCCGAGTCAATTGAGCAGGTTAACTGTATATCCTGAACGATCGCAAAAATTAGAACTTATGCTTGATGAACAGTGTTCCTAACTTTTTTCTATAAGGCAAAACTACTAATCAATTATACAGATTCATTGTTTTAAAATGTCTTGAACGTTTGTCTTGTGATAGAAGTTAGATTATTTGTTTTATGGACAAAATTTGTTAAGTGATACCAAAAAATCAAGACAACCCTTGTAAGACTTTTCTTAAGGGAGCCAAAATATGGAGATAAGCCCATTTTAAGGTCCTTTCTCAATTTGACCAAACTGGCCCAAATAAACTTAAGCCCATTGAGCTAAATCCATCTTTGATCAGTTCGATACTCGGTAGTACATACCTATCCCTACACTCAACAACAGCAACAAGCAGAAGAGGAAATCTTCATCAGAGATGAAAGAAGAAAAGCGGAATCGTAAACTAAAAAGAGGAAAGCTTCACCGGAAATCTACTACTCCGGCCGGTGACGGTCCTTCTAAAGTCGCCGGCGTGAATCAATGTTCTGCTTCGAATATAGCGATCTCAAAAACTAAGAAGCCTTCGTCTTTTCTCGATAAGGTTTGTAATTATATTTCTCCCTATATACATATATGTTCATATTTGTATGATTAGCTTATAATACTTGTGGAGTTTAACGCAGATGAAGGCGAGATTATCTGGAGGACACTTCCGTATGCTTAATGAGAAGCTCTACACTTGCTCGTACGTCTAACTTCTTCCTTTTTTTAAAGCAAAAATCTAAATTGAGAAAAATGAAGGAAGGTTTATTTTTAAATATAAAAGATAAAGCAAGAATGTTTCTCATAATCTAAAAGCTACTTTTTTGGTCAGCTAATACATCCAAGTTGCTGCAATATTGATTTAATTGCTTTGTTTTGTTCTTTTTCCAAAATGCAGTGGAGATGAGGCACTCAATTATTTCAAAGAAAATCCGGAACTTTTTAATGTGGTAAGAATCATTTTCGTCACTTAGATGTTTCTTTGGTATTTTGCATCTCTAGTTATACGTGATAACTCAAGTTTTTTTAGAGTTGGTTGGATTTGAGATTGCTTTGGACTGAACTTGACTGCAATGGAGTTAATGAAAAGAAGAACTTTAGGTCCTGAAAATGTGCGACAAGCTGAAATCAAGGTAAAAATTATCTAGGTTTTCAGATAGACAAACTGTCCTATGCTGATATTAAGAGGTGTGAAATTCCACATGAAATGGGTGATATGTATATTTGAAGGTTTCTCCGAGGAAGAAAGTTATGAGATTTGGTCAAAAGGAAAACTTAGTTTTTGAATTATTGGGCTTTATGAAGTACTTGATAGAGCTGACCCAATTGCACATGAATTAGCATTACCACTGCATTAGACAAGATCCATAACGTCTTTCATGTTTCTCTGCTTAGAAAATATTGCTTTGGCCCGTCCCATCATGTTGAATCTAGTGAAGTTAATCTCCACTTGACATTTGAAGAAGAATCGATTCATATCTTGGCACGCGAAATTAGGAGCTTAGGAACAAGAGAATTTGTTTAGTGAAGTTCTTTGGAGAAACTATTCTATTGCGGAAGTGCTGAGGTTTGTGTTACACTTCGCGTCTTGAATTCCACTTAGGATTGAAGCTTCGTAATCGAGTTTACGTGCTCAATAATAAGTTAGAAATCAACTCGGGGCTATATGTATATGATATGGAGTTAAAGGGGAGAAAAACCCACCCGAGGCATAACAATGTACTACGGCTATGCCCGGGGCGGCGTCGTAGGACAAATAGGCGAGGGGGACAACAAGCTTTTGAGCGAACTGCCCAAAAAGCTTTTTGCGCCACAGCAGGCGGCACTCTGGGCGACACAGTGGGCCAATTAGGCGTGGCTCAAAGCTAGCAAGTTACTTCGGGGGTAATTTTGTCCAGGTCTCTTAAAATACCCCTTTGCACGATTAAAAAACCCCTCCCATCAGTTTAAACACATATTTTGATTTCATGTAACATTCCTCTCCCAAACCCAAACTCAAGAACTTCAAGAGAATCAATGCTAGAAACAAGCATAGTTCCTTCCAATTCCTATCACAAATTTCTTCTACGTATTCAAGGTATGTAAGGTTGTTGTCTCTTGAATTTCTTCAATTATAACCTCTTTATGTTCGGACTTCGGTTAATCCTTTTTATGATCTAGGGTTAGAACAAAACCCTCTGTCCCATGAGTTTCTTTAATGGATGTTGTGGTGATATTCATGTTGTTAGATAAAGTCGTAGTACTTGTAGAATTCATAAAAAGAAGTTAAAAACACTTAACTTGAAACAATAGCAACAGGTCTTTTATGAAAAACGAAATCATCAAAACCACGACATGAATTAAGAACTATTAAGCTTACAAAGGGTTTTGTTCTAACCCGAGGTCATCAAGAAGGAGATTAACCGAACATAAGGAGGTTACAAATGAAGAAATTCATGAGACAGAGCAGCCTTACAACAACAACAACAACAACAACATACCCAGTGTATTCCCATAAAGTGGCAGGAATTGGAAGGAACTATCTTTGATTCTCTTGAGTTCTTGAATTTGGTGTTCAGGAGGAGGAAGACGAGTGTTAGATGAAGGAAAAATGTGTGTATAAACTGATGGAGGGGGTTTTTAATTGTGGGAAGAGGTGTTTGAAAAGATCCGGATAAAAATGCCCCTGAATGGGCTTGCAAGCCATTGTCACGTCTAATTGGCCCACTGTGTCTCCCAGGGTACTGCCTGGTGTGGCGCAATTTGCCTTTTGGGCAGTTTCTCAAAGCTTGCTGCCCTCCTCGCTCCATTGTATTCTGGGGCGTTGTGCAGGGGCGGAGCTACCCTTAGGCTATGGAGTTCATCCGAACCTCCTTCGACGAAAAATTATACTCCCTCCGTTTCAAAAAGAATTGACCTAGTTTGACTTGGCACGAAGTTTAAGAAAATAAAGAAGACTTTTAAATCTTGTGGTCCTAAATTAAAGTTATGGCAAATGTACCAAAATGCCCTTGAATCTTGTGGTGTTAAACATGCCACATGGAAAGTTGAAATTAAATTGTTTCCAAAAAAGGAAAGAGGTTATTTTTTTTGAAACGGACTAAAAAGGAAAGTAGGTCATTCTTTTTGAAACGGAGGAAGTACTATTTATACATGGTTAAAATTATTTTTTATGTATATATAGTAGATGTTGAACCCCCTTCGGTTAGTTCGTATGTTTACTTGTGAACCCCCTTAATAAAACCCCTGGCTCCGCCACTGGCGCTGTGGTAGTGCAATTTTGTGCCATGGGTGAGTTTTTCTCCCCTCCTAACTCCCAAATCATATACGTATAACCCTGAATTGATTTCTAACTTATTTTAGAGCACGTTAAACTCGATTATGAAGCTTGAATTCGTAAATGGATCATCCTAAGTGGAATTCAAGACGCGAGGTATAACATAAGCCAGGCGGTTTGCTCAGGCCAGTGATGGTCTCGGGTTCCAGGGCCTAGGCTTGTCGTGGCAGTTTTCTATTGATATTTAATAAGGGAGATAAAAAAATTATGATAAAGAAGATAGTTGGGAGAAAAAAATGATGTTTTCTGTGACAACTGGTCAAAAGGAGTGAAAGTTAGAAATTAGCCTCAAGGATTCAATGTTAATATATAAGGAAATTTTGCACCATCACCTCCTTGTTTTAGAATATACAAAGAAACCCCTTATATACTTCGTCTGTCCAGTATTATTGGTATTTGACTGAACTTGATGCTTAAAATGTTAATTTGACTTGTATATTATGATAGTTATAGTTTAGAGAAAGCATCATATCAAAAATAGAAGTTTGGCATATTTAATGAAGTTGAATTCCTGAAAGTTGTATAGAAATGAAGATGTTAATATTCTGAGATGGAAAACAATTTCATATACATTGGGCTGTTCGGAAGACCAAGTTTATTACCAAGGATGGCTTGTAGAGCAATTACTCCAATTTTTTTCCCTGACCACATGTTTGTAATGACACACTTGTCACCCCTAATAAGACTTTTACTGCGTTCCACAATTACCCTGCGTGATGACTGGTTTATATCCCCTTCTAGAATTCTATGGACTGCAACTTCTGAGTCTGTTTCAACTTCAGGTCTCTTTTCAATTTATGAAATCTCCTGGAGTATTTCCTGTCAAGTATTCCTTACCCTGTAATGATCTTCTTGTTCTTAACCATACTTAGCTGGTCAGTATCATGCAGGGTATCAAGAGCAAATGTTACATTGGCCAGAGCAACCTGTTAATATACTCACAAAATGGCTAAAGGATCATAGCCCGTCATTAATTGTTGCTGACTTTGGCTGCGGTATGGGTCTCAAATTATCAGGAAGCAACAAATTTCATGTGTTTGTCACTTTTGCAGTTGCGTGACTCATTGATTTTCAACTTATTTCAGGAGATGCACGGCTGGCAAGAAGCGTGAAGAACAAAGTTTGGTCCTTGGATCTTGTCGCAAATGATCCTTCAGTAATTGCTTGTGACATGTCAAATGTATGAGCCTCGCTTTGAGTCTTGCTAACAGAGTTTTTTGCTGTGTGAATTGCCTTTAAGTTTAGTATATTGAATATATTAATGATTAGGAACATTGTTCTAAATTGATGCTGCTCTTTTGGCAGACCCCTCTAGAGTCCTCGTCAGTTGATGCTGCAGTCTTTTGCCTTTCATTGATGGGTACCGACTATCCAAGCTTCCTGAAGGAAGCACGCAGAGTTCTTAAACCCAGGTTGGCATGCAGTACTTGCTTAAGTTGTAAGATAACTGTCTTCATCAGATGGTTTAGTTTATGAACTGAGCTGGATGGTTGTTTCCAGGGGATGGCTTTTGATAGCAGAAGTTAAAAGCAGGCTTGATCCAAACACTGGAGGAGCAGACCCAAACAAATTTTTAAAAGCTATTTGTGAGCTTGGGTTTACCATCGAGTCAAAGGTAATCTTTTGCAATTCTTTTCATAATGAGTTGATGTAATCCACGAACAACTTCTAAAGCTTGTCTATGTTTCTGCAGGATTTCTCTAACAAAATGTTTGTGCTGTTCTACCTAAAGAAAAAGGTTAGATTTGATGCATGATTTCGTTATGGTTCTTCCTTGACTCAGAAAGATGCGCTAAATTGTCTTTGTCCCTCTCTCAACAGGAAAAGCAGAATCCAGTGGACAAGGAGATTAATTGGCCTGAGCTCAAGCCTTGTATATATAAGCGGCGCTAAGCTTGGCCATATGTCTCTTGTTTAAGATTTTAGTGGTCCTTGTCCAATCTGGAGATGGGTTTAAACTTGTTGCCAAATCTCACTTGTTATTTAAACCCAACTGAAATCTAGATCATGCCAATCTATTCACACCCTCCCCCAATGTTTTTTTGGTTTGATCACCCATGCTCCTGAAAAAGAAAGGGTAGCTCTACTCAATTAGCTACTTTCTAAAGTGAGGAACGAGAACGTCCTATGTGCCTTGTGGAAAGCGCAGTGTTGTTAAAAATCTTCGCTTTGTCACTTAAAGCAATGAAGCGAAAAGCGAGGGGTGGTGTCAATGTTATGTGTTTCAAAGAAGTGGATTAATATTAGCATATTATTGTAGGATTTTGAAATTACTTATTTTAATTGTTTAAACATTATAGTACTAAACTATTAGTATAATGTTTGATACTTCGAGTGCCTCATTTCAGGTTAGTGTATGATTCAATGCTCAGTTTTTGGGTCCAGTCTTCTGGATCTAATTGTGTTTTTATGCTTTGCGCTAACAACACAGTAGAGAGATACAGTGAGAAAATATCAGTCTTACTAAACAAATGCTTTATGTATTTATTTGTTGAGATTCAATCCATTGTCATAACAAATGCATCTTCCAATATCAGGCATGTCCGAGATAAATGTACACAAGTATATAACAAAATTTTAAGGAATTGAGCATCTGCCTAAATATACATTTGATGTCTCCAGTGTTTCAATCTGTTCATGAAGATTTTGTTATATATGGGAGGCTTTGTCTCTAAGTCCACCTTGGTAACAGCTAAGCCATTCAAAATATTATGTTCCAACAGTCATCCAAAGCTTCACTCTGAATTGTTTGAATTCTTCAATCTTCACTGACAGAATCCCGCATGAACAAGTAATTTAGGACCAAATACTAAGGAACTGTGAGCGTTCAACTTATTTCATCAATATTCAGGAGAGGAGCAAAGAAGCCAATAATTCCAAGCGCAGTATAGTTCTTGGATCCTAGGTTACCTGGATTAGAATATGAACAAGCAATCAAAACTATGATTATATTTACCGTGTTGAAAAATTTACAAAGGTTGACCATTTAAAAAAAATTCAGTTTCATATGGCTGAAAATCAATCATTTTACTTGAATTGCAGTCATATGTAGCTTTAATCCAATCATTTTTGTGGTGGTTCATACATAAATAACAAAGAGTTAAGTCACTTTTACCTTAACTTCAGATAAATGTATTTGAACTTTAATTATATATAACCTCAGATATTATTGTTTACAACAAATTTTATTGTATGGAAAATAAATCAACCATAAACAAAATATGAAGAAACAAGAACTTTTCTTAATAAACTGTGTGAGTATAATTTTGTTCCTCCCTTGATTCTTATCTCTTGATTTTCTCCGTAATTCGAGGGCCATTAATAATGTATTTCTCAAACGTAGGAAGATTTAGATTTGATCTCAATGAAAAGAGTGTTTGTGGATCTTCTTAATGTATTTAATTATCAAGAAGAGAGTCTTGATCTCTGTCTCTTTATGAATATCAAAGGAATTTATGAGATATTGGATCGTACCTTTTAATAGGTGAGGTTTAGGTAGAGTAGTCTCCAAGCTAGGGTTTATGTAGAATAGCTTCCAAGAAACCCAATGAAGATTAGACTCATCTTATAGAGTAGGCAAATTTTTTGGTGTCTACAATTATATATCTAAAATTATTCTGGAGGAGATGACATGCAAAACTTTTACAAAACTTGATGCATGTTAAGTAGTGCTATTCAAATAACATAGTAGTGAACTTTTCTCTTTGCCACTTTACTAAAATTTTCTTACAATCATATGTTAGTTCTTTTTCAGATGAAAAATTAACTTAATTCATAATTGCATATTTATCAACTTATAGATAACTATTGGTGAAATATGTGTATTTATACTTGGCCATAATGGAAATATGTCAGATTTACACTCAGATATTAGAATTAAGTTAGGCCAGGGGCCCAGCGCCCATTACTTTAAATTGTACTTTTCCGACAAAAGCCAGTGGAATAATTAGGAAACATCATTAAGCAATTGTGCAATAAGTTTGATTGGTTATATTAATTAAGTATTAATCCCTTCATTTTAAAAAGAATGACTTATTTTAACTTGACACAAAGTTTAAGAAAATAAAGAAAACTTTTGAATCTTATGGTATTAAATTAAAGTTATATCAAATGTATCAAAATATTCTTTAATTTTGTGGTCTTAAACATGTCACGTGAAAGGTTAGATTTAAAATATTGTCAAAAGGGGAAAAGATTATTTTTTTTTAAACAGACTAAAAAAAAAAGTAGGTCATTCCTTTTAAAATGAAAGGATTAGTAGATCTTACCAACCTATTTTAATCACCTCTCTTTAGGTGGTATATGTTAATTTGTTAGCACGGATGGAGGATTAACAAATTAAATATAGATCTAGAGATAAGAGACAAAAGATGTATATATATAATGGATAGTGACACCAACAATGTTAAATAAAAATATACAATCATTTGAAAATAATCAGAAATAATTATTACTTGCGACTTACGATTAATAACGTGATACATTTAATAAAAGGCTAAACGTAGTTGTTGGGCAATGAAAAAGAGGATGAGAAATGTGTTAGAATATCACATCCATAAACTATACAAGTCATAGTGGTATTATATGATTTTGGACACCTTTTACCATTTAATCTAACTTCTTGAAATTAAGTAAGACTCATTACTTTTAAAAAAAGATGTATTAGAATAGCTGGGGAGATTTGATTTTGTATTACAGATATATTTTTTTTACATATAAAGAACAAAAAAGATTATTTTCTTTGATTCAATTTGTAAATGGTAATAACAAATCATTTTCAGTATACGGTTAGATGTGCAAGAAAATATTTAAATTTTGAGAATAGTCCCTAATTAAAATATAGGTAATATACCCGAATTTAATTTGTAAAGAATATCAACATTATTAAATTTCTGGATAACTATAAATGACAAAAATTGAGACTCCTTAAGAATACCAAAATACGCAGCAAATATCAATCCTCATATAAATAATTTTTGTGATCTGTCTGACATTTGTACCAATGATTAACCTTTGAGGTTTTTGAAGGGAAATTTCATTCAAAATTGCATTCGTTTTTCAAGTACTCCCTCCGTCCCAATTTATGTGATGTATTTTGACTTGGCACGGAGTTTAAGAAAGAAAGAAAGACTTTTGAAACTTGTGGTCTAAAATGAGTCATAGATATTTGTGTGGTTGTAAATCATTTCATTAAGGATAAAATGAGTATTTTAAAGTTAAATTATTACCAAATATAGAAATGTGTCATTCTTTTTGAGACTGACTAAAAAAAAAAGTGTGTTATATAAATTGGGACTGAGGGAGTAGTTGGAAAGAACAACTGAAGAAAAATAGCGGTGGTTTTCTTCCTAACAAGATAAAATAAATGTTTAGCTACAAAAAAGTCCCAAATGAAATAATGAAATTGCCCCTCTTGATAAAGCAGGCAAGTTGACAGAGTGACGCCTGATTAAGTCCAAATTTCCTTTATGTGATAAAAGAATATATATAGCCTATATGTGGTCGAATTCATTTCAAACAATCCTAGGGTGGTAGGGCCAAACAGAAAAACCAAAGACTTGCCCAAAAGTCAAAACCAAAACCCAATTAGTTAGACAAACAAAAGAATAAAGGGGACTCTCTTTTACTTATAAATGATTTTACAGGATTTTCAATCTTTTTGACTCCTTCTTTCATTGAAATTTCCACACCGACACCATTTTTTAATATGAAAATTATGTAATATCAATACTTGAATTCTTTAACTTTTGTTTAACAAATCACGCTGGTGTTCAAAGTCGTCGAAATCTTTTTCATTCAACTACTTATTAGTGAAAAAAAAAAAAAACACTATTTGTTAAACTCTTAATTCCGCCTCAATTAATAATTCGTTTTTAGAGCATAATTTTAAGTAGGTTGTATCAATGATATCAAAGGCATCAAACACCTTCCATGTTTATTGTGCTATGAATGTTAATGTCGGTATTGCAGTGTACACTAGGGAGTAGTAGTGTTTAGTGCACAACCAACTGCGGGTACTTGGATATCTGACTCAAAAATGACTTATCTGAAAAATGGCTACCTACTTGTGACAGAGTAAAAGCTATAAGTGTGGAGTAATAGAGGATGATAAATGTTAAACATGATGGTTAATTATGGTCCAGTTTGTAAGGTATGAGACTGGAGTCTCACATCGATATTGCAATGTAATGATATGATGTTTATATAGCTTTGAACTCTCTCACCTCCAAAGCTAATTTTTAAGGTATGGTTTCATATTTACTATGATTTATTAATTGAATTTCTTAATTAAAAGGATAATAGATATGCGCACGTCAGTCTAAATAATATATTCCTTTTTTCTTTATATGTTTAATTGTACTTGTATTTTCACTAATATTTAAGAATTATAGTAAGTTTTTCGACAAACAATAGTGTATTATTGAGTTAATAACTCAAATGGTCACTCAACTATGAATTTCTATCTCAGAAAGTCACTCAATTTGGTTTTTACTCCAAAAGTCACTTAACTATCACATTTTTACCCAGAAAGTCACTCAATCTATTTAAATTATTTTTTAAAAATAAAATTTGTTTATGTGAAATTTCTATTTAAAAACAAAATTCTAAAATTAAAAAGTATCCCTTTAATGACCATTTTATCCTTATTCCCCTAAATTAATATCTCTTTCTCATTTTTCTTCTCCTTCTCACTTTTTCCCCATAAATCGCACATTTGCAGTATAATCTAACAAATTAACAATTAAAATTGTACGAAATACAATTTTTTTCCAATTAAAAAAATGAATGATCTGATAATCCCAAATTTGGACATTTACCAAAAAATACATCCCGAAAATTTTTGGTTTGTGATTTGAAGGGGAAAAAAAAAACCGAGCAGAGACTAGTTTAATTTGTAGTTAACTATTGCTTCGTCTCTCTCTACTGTTTTCTTTAAATAAGAAAAACTTCCTAGACCTTAAGATGACTATAAAGAGAAGAATAATAGTAGAAGATTATATTAAAGGCTTAAAGATATAATGAATAGAACGTGTATGTCATGGACAAGTCAATGTAAAAAAAAAGGATTGATCATATTAAAAAAAGGGTGCTTTGCGGTATTCTAGTTCCTAGTTTTTTTGTTTTTTTTTATAACTTGTATTCTGTAGTGAAGTTTATTAAAAATTATTTGCGGTAATAGAACTCTAACAAATAATTTTTGAGAAGAAAAGAATTTGTATTATTTTTAATAAGTCTATTATAATAACATTTCAAGAAATGCAATTTGTCGAGTATAATTTTAATAATATAGTTGAATTATGCTTATACTCGTTGAGTTTTTTGGTTGACGACTTAGTTATGTTAGTTTTGATTTATACAATTATTAGTGTTATCACAAATGTTTTTGTGATTTAGCTAAATATCACATAGTTTGATTTATAATTTCCATTCATCGAAAAAAATTATTTATTTATGCAAGAATGAACACCCTTGATAAAATTCGTGGCTCCGCCACTGGTTAGCCATATGATTCCTCAACATCCACTCTATTCAATTTCCATTTCTTCATGGTAAACTAAAAGAGGAAGAAAGTGAGAAGGAGAAGAAAAATGAGAAAGAGGAGGGAGAGATATTAATTTAAGGGAATAAAGATAAAAGGGATACTTTTTAATTTTAGAATTTTGTCTTTAAATGGCAATTTCACATAAGTAAATTTATTTTAAAAAATAATTAAATAGATTGAGTGACTTTCTGAGTAAAAATATGACGGTTGAGTGACTTTTGGCGTAAAAATCAAAATTGAATGAGGATAAAAATCTATAATTGAGTAACTATTTGAGTTATTAACTCGTGTATTATTTTGTACCATTGTCAAAATGGTTGTGTATGACCCCTTTTGGAAGTCAACTTACTTCTCCTTAAATAATATCTTAGCAGGAGAAATTGAAGCATTTTAGGCAATTATAAACTATAGGAGATGTGACCTGAATATTAATTTCTTAGATTAAAAGTTACTTAAAATTTTAATGCAAGTAGAAAAGTCCAAAAACTTTTGACTTTGATTTTGTCTCCCAGAAGAATTAGAAATTTAGAAAGAAAAATTAAGTGACACAGTATAAAACCATTAGATTGAAAGCACCTTGCATGTTATATACATCCACTAATAATGTAGTCATTGTTTGGTTATCATATTGAAAAAGTTTGAAGCAATAAGAACATATAAAATTTGTTATATGAAATTGATTAAGCTAACTGCTAAGATTTTAAAAAAAAAAATACCTGCATGAAATTTCACATTAATAATCGTATTATAACAAGATGAGATACCAAAATTGGAACAAATAGTTTATGTTGTAGAAAATAGACGATATTTTATAGCTGAGTTATATTCTTTACCTCAATCTTAAAATGAATGTACACTTCTTTTTAAATACATTGATCTAAACTTATTTCTACTGAGTATATATCACAAAAGTAAAAGTCTTCCTATATATTATTACATTACATCCACCACATATTTAACTCTTTTTCGTAAAAATAAAAACCAAGCGAACATGAATTTTTTTAGAAAGTATTTTCTTCCATTATATCAAACACACCCCAAATGTCAGTTTCTAGAATTTAATAATGATGATTTTGTTCCTTGGAAATATAATGAACATGTAAACAACAAGTAAACATGAAAATATCAAGTCCCGTACAATATATGAGGATAATATAGAGTACGTACTAGCAGTGGTACCCGATTTCCGTCACTTGTTTTCTGGTACTGTCCCTTGTGACTGGAAAAGGATGAGGACACATTTTTTATTTTGTTTTTGTTTTCCAAAATATCCAATTAAATTTGAATTTATGCATTGCGAGATTCATTTTGGAAGCGTAGCTTCAAATAGAATTTTTTGGAATTCCAACCATTCTATCATAACTCATATTGATATGACTTATGAGGATAGATCCATACTTTAGCATAAGTGTATTTATTGTATTTTATCTCGAATTGCATACTATTATTATGTGATAAATAGTTAAATACAGCTCCACTGGTAAATTGGATTAATGCTATATTAATTTTGAAATTAGTTGAAGGTAATTTCATATTATGCAAAATATGGTGGATTATGAGTTTTTTTCTTTTATTTAAGTTTGGATTCAGTATTGTATGGTAGCTTATGCTTTTTTTATATCTTCATTATGTGGTTTATAGTAGAATATGAACTTTTTGCAAATGTAGAAGGATGTCGTTTAAAAAAATGAAATACTGTTTCACCTTGTTTCGAATACCGTATAACAAGTGACCTCTTTACCCTATACTCTAGTTAATTACGAGTATTTTATTATTTGAGTTGTAATTTGATTTTACTTCGAAGAAACTTTCATAGAAGTATCAACTTAAAAATGACGATGGGAATAAGAGGATGTACTTGCTTCTTCTTCTTCCATCTTCCATGTGCCAATTCCAATATTTTTTTTCTTTAAACTAAAATCTCAATATAAATATAATATCCTTTTCAACGGCATCGTGCTATTTTCCCATTCTACCCTTCCTTGTCTGTCTCCATTTACGCTTGTTAAATAATTGTCTATTGTCTCCTCAAAATAATTGAAAAGGATAATAAATCTATTGAAAGATATTTTGAAATAACTGGTAAAGTTATTATACGTGAAAAATTATTGATTTAAATAGTAAAAATAACTTTTTACAAAAATATAAAATAAAATTACGTATAATAAAATTTTGTGATTCAACTTTTTTCGAACACAATGTATAACATGAGTTTTAGTGCATCAAAAGTGCTTCTTTTCTTTAATAAATCTATTCTTTTTCACACACATCGCCTTCCTCTTTATTTTATTTTTCTTTGCAGATCAAGAACCAGAGAGCAACTTATAAATAAAAAGTATATTACCACTAACTAAAGTCTCCTAATTGCTTAGCATCTATCTCTATCTTTCATTATCCTTCTCCTTATTCTATTCACTCTTCACCTTATTTATCTCTCTTTGTTTTTTTTTTCTCTTCTTCTCATAACACCAATTGATCTACCAACTAAACCAACTGATCTACTAGTTGTGAACTGTTTGTTTTTGATTTTTTAAGTAAACCAGCAGGAAATTCTGAGGTTTCTTGTTTGTGGGGTTCATTTTTCTTGGTGTAGATTTTTTTTTTTAGTTTGTGGGTCAGTGAGTTTTCTTGGTATTTTGTCATAAAGTTTTGAACTTTTTTGGTTTTGTAATGGTTTTGCTTCAAATGATTGATGAATTATTGTTAAGTGTTTTGATTTTGATGAAATATTGTTAAGTGTTTTGATTTTGGTATTAGTCAAATAGATGTGTTGCTAGTAGTTCATTCTTGAAGTTATAAGGGTGTGGAAATGGGATCTGCTAATGTGTTCTACTCTGGAGAAGAAGAGTTCAATTTGGAGGCTAAATGGTTAATTGATCCAAAGCTTCTCTTTGTTGGTCCAAAGATTGGAGAGGGTGCTCATGCTAAGGTGTATGAGGGAAAGTAAGTTTACTTTCTCTTCAACATTTGATAGTAAAATTATGGTTTTTACTGATCTGTAAGAGCTAGATTCCATTTGTGGGATTGCACTGGGTATTTGGTAGCTTCTTGTTTATTTCAGCTTTGAACTAATACTGCTAGATTGCATTACTGTTTGATCTAATTCAGCTAGTTCAGTGATTTAATTCTAGGAAAATGATTGAAGAATTGACCTGAATAGCCGCTACCGAACCGCTTGAACTAAAATTTTTCGTTACATGTATAATATGTGTATAATGAGCCTATAATCTATATATACAGCTTGGATAAGTAAAGAGTGAATTCGACTGGCTATTTGTTAAAAAAATCCCCATAAGTGTTTTGCTACAAGATGTTGTCTTTAATTCTGAAGTGAGAGTGATTTAAAAGTGTGGGCTAGTGTGTTAAATTAATAATGCCTAAATTTCTGGCCTGATGCAGTTTTGTGCTCTTTTAGTTATCTTTTATGGTTGGGTTCTTCTCAGGTACAGAAACCAGAATGTAGCGATAAAGATTGTGCATAAAGGGGAGACGCCTGAGGAGATCGCCAAGAGGGAAGCTCGTTTTGGAAGGGAGGTTGCAATGTTATCCAGAGTTCAGCACAAGAACTTAGTGAAGGTTGCTTTTATGTCCCAAACTTGTGTTTGAATATGATCTATGTTAAGACGGCTAATTGAATTGCTCACATTGGTTATTGGTTTTCGTTTTATTTGTCATTTACAGTTCATAGGAGCTTGCAAGGAGCCTGTCATGGTCATTGTAACTGAACTTCTTCTCGGTGGGACACTGAGGAAATACTTGCTGAGTGTGAGGCCAAGGTGCCTGGACCCTGGTGTTGCTATTAGATTTGCCCTTGATATAGCTCGTGCAATGGAGTGTTTGCACTCTCATGGCATCATTCATCGTGACCTGAAACCTGGTATCATTCATCGTGACCTCTCTCTTGATATTTTGTTTATTTTTAAATTCAAACTAAGACTATTTCAACTGACAAAAGGGTGCTGGTTGAATTTGCTACACACACTCAAAAGTTTGAACCATTTCTCAGACTGCTCATTTTAACAAATAAGTTAACATGAATAGAGGTCCACATCCATTTCGATCTGGTCTGAAATCACCTCTATATGGTCTTGATTTCTAGTAATGTGTTTCTTCAGTGAGCAATCCTTGGGAAAATGGAAGCACTTGTATGTTTATTACTGCTGATTGCAGATGCAGTCTCTTAGCCTGCCCCTGTTGAGAATATATTTAAGAAAATAAAAATGTGTTCTCTTAAGCTGTTAGATGAGATGGTCACACACTTCAATAGCCCCTATGTGGTAAAAGCATTACGGTCCAGTAATTTCATATGGCATATGGTTCCAGATCAGTAATAAGAACTAAAAACTTTTCTTGCATCCTCTGCTTCGTGTTGTGCCTTTCCTTTTGCTAACTGTGCTGCTTATAAAAAAAGAAGTTGTTTTTCAAGCCTCCATTGGCTTTGCTACTCACTGTTCCTATTTTTTTTCCTGTGGGTGCATAAAACATGATAAGTTAAGTAATTGATAGGAATCTTTAGATGCTTTCATTGGTGTCATTTATGGAGCTAGATTCTTGACAATATTACCAGTACACCGTCGGTAGGAGCAGCTGAATACCTAAGAAACTTTAACAGGAATAAATTCCCAGAAAGTGCTGCAGAAGAAGATGCTTACTCATCATCCTTTGTAATAAAGTGGTCGAGAAAATTGAATTTTTACTTTTAATGTCTTCTTCCATGATTAGAAAAATAATTTCTTTGAGCTCCTAAATAAAAAGTTAAGATCTTTTTAGTTTTTACTATAATTTTATATCTCGTAAGATGCATAACGTTTTTTAGATTTGATTTTTTTTTTTTTCGATGAAGTAATGAGTTACGTTAAAAAGGATCAAGAAGATGCAAAATTATAATAAGTGGTGAGTGATTATGATTATTGTCTTCTCTGGCCTAGAGTGTGACTTATACTTGTCTAGCGTTAGCAACAATTTCAAACTTTACGTATTCTCTGCTATTCGAGGGTTTTAACAACATTTTGGATATTGCTATTCCTTAGAAAACCACAGTGTCTTTAGTGTCATATATTTTCTCTATTTAACCTCTAATGATTGGGTTCTGTTTGCATATTTTACTTCCAGAGAACTTGCTTTTGACGGCGGACTACAAAACTGTCAAACTTGCGGATTTTGGTTTGGCAAGAGAAGAATCATTGACAGAGATGATGACTGCTGAAACTGGAACTTATCGCTGGATGGCTCCAGAGGTTGATTCTTGAACCCCTGTGCTTATTAATATGTTTTCCGTTCCTTTTCTCTTCTCCTATGGGCTATGGCTATACAACTAGCTTATCACTCTCCTTTTGGTGGCAGCTCTACAGCACGGTCACTTTAAGACATGGCGAGAAGAAGCATTATAATCACAAAGTAGATGCCTATAGTTTTGCAATTGTCCTGTGGGAACTCATACATAACAAATTACCATTTGAGGGCATGTCTAATTTGCAGGCTGCTTATGCAGCTGCTTTTAAGGTAAATATCCTCTCTCCTTATTGGTCTTTGTCATGTAGTCATCTCAATAATTCTTCTGTTGAGATCATCATTATAATTTTCCTGAACTAAAAGGATGAGAGAGGTTATGATATGATAGCATTTAGTTGATTCACATCACACTGCCTCCTTCATAAAGGACACATCAAAGACTAAATTGGACCACTGGGACACTTGTACAACTTTGGCTGAATGGCCTTAAGTATACAAAGATTTGTCCCACAATTGAAGACTTCAAAAGAGTTGTTTTTGTCTGAAAGCACCTAACTTTTGACTGAAGAACATGAATACGTGGATAATTACCATGCAAAAACTTGGGACCCAGGGATTTGGTCTAGTGGTAAGAGCGTAGCACATGATGTGTGGATGAAAGTCTATATTTAAGTGGAAAGTGGTAGAGGGACGGTACATCATCCACCGAGTTCTGAACCGTGAACCACCAGAATTTATTTTTTTAAAAAAAAAAAATTGGGGCCTATGCTCGATTTCTATTACTGGTTCTTAACTTCGTCCAGCAAGAAGGTTAGCATAACAATTAATTAGCTGTTTGGTTTTGCTATACCAAGTTTATACCTTGTGTTTTTTGCAGAACGTGAGACCAAGCGCAGATGATCTTCCCGAGGATTTGGCTGTAATTGTAACTTCGTGTTGGAAAGAGGATCCAAACACTCGTCCCAACTTCACTCAGATAATACAGATGCTTCTGCATTTTCTCTCTTCGGTTTCTCCACCAGAACCAGTAATACCAGCTAGGATTTTCACTTCAGAGAATCACATCTTACCACCAGAGTCTCCAGGTACCAGTTCCTTAATGGCCAAGCGTGGTGACTCAGTTGAGACCCCTAAAACACCAATGGAGAATGAGCCAAGAGGATTCTTCTTTTGTTTTAACCAATGCTACTGATCCCCAAGGGAAAAGTTTGTTAATTACCTAGAAAAATACTCCAAGTTCAGCTATCTTTTAGTAAGCTCACAAAATGTTTAGCTCAACTATGTCACTAGATAACTTAGCTTTTGGTCTTTCTTCCTCTGCCCCACACAAGAAAAAGGGCAACTCTTTTGAGTTTTATCTGCTATATAGTAAACCAGCCATGTAATTCAAAGGTGAAGTTGCTGCAGGAAGATGCATGATCTAGACTCGTTTAACACGCGCGAACGTGTTCTGACTTAATTGTGAGGAGTTTCTGGATGCTGGAGTTGGGTTGCTGTGATGTATATTATAGTTGTAAAAATAAGGTCCATCCAAAGACCTGTACTCCAATCTTTTCTTAAACCTCAATTGACTCTGTCATTTCGGCGCATTACTATATAAATTGCTTAATGCAACTGTTCCGCATGAAGTTTGAACTTGCTAACATTTCACTTAGACAACAAGAACATATCTAGTGAAATCCCACAAAGTGCGGATCGCGAGAGGGTAGAGTGTATGTATACCTTACCTCTACCTCTTGAAGGTAGAGAGGTGGTTTCCGAAACACCCTCAAATCAAAGAAGTAAGTAGTAACTTCAAGAAATTTTCATGAACATAATATCTGCGTTACTCACATAAATGATAACGAATTTTTTATGAAGATAATATTTGCGCTACTCATGTAGGTGGCAAAGTCAAATCCATATTTCAGAAAATTGCCAACCTGCTCGAGTTTAAACGGGCTAGGTTATAATCCGTTTGTTGACTTCACTATCAGGTTGAACTCAAAATGACTCATGGAACTATTGAGTAAAAGCGAGTCGAAATAGTGTAATCCAGACAGGTTTTCAATATCTTTGACAAATATGAAATTTTGAAGAGCTTAAAAGTTGTAGTATTAAATTTTAACAAAGATACATTACTAGCAAAATAGAAAAAGGTATAGGATGGATTGATGGAAGAATAATTTGAAGGAAAGGGATAGTAGAGGGTTGGTAAGAAATAATTAGGTGTTGGATTTATAGGGCAGACAGTGAAAAGTTACTGTATTTGGTCCACCATTGAAATTACTAAATGGGAACAAAATTTAGGAGGACCAAGGGAATCAATCCTTTTGTACATTAAGGAACGTGCCTGTCGGTGGTCGGGCCCTATGGCAAAAAAAGGAAAATTAAAATAAAAAAATGAACGCCGTTGCCGGGGATCGAACCCGGGTCACCCGCGTGACAGGCGGGAATACTCACCACTATACTACAACGACCTTGCTGATGTTGTGGCATCGACGAAGCTATATACATTTTTATGAAGTACGTAGTGGTTCGATGCAACTACTTTTTCGTCAGCAGTGTTATATGTCCCGGAAGATAGATTGTTACAAGCAAGTCAAATAATAGAACTCTTTCTTTCTGCATGGGACAATATTGATATTGAGAAGAGAAGGAAATGCATTATGGCAACGAAACAAGGCAACTGTATTTATGGCTTACCCTCCCTTCATGAGCTTACTGATATTGTTGTTGGTTTAGTAAGCTAATGAAGCATCCTTTATGATTGAAAATACAAACTTCTGATATACATAAATAGTGGGTGTTTTGCAAAATAATTAGTGATTGTACGAAAAGGATTATACTACTAATAAAAAATCGTGCTTGGAAAAGTTGATGGGTGAGCTATGGCAATTAATACAAAACAGTGCGTGTGCATCTGTTTTCAACTTTCAAGGAACACGTTAAAAAGGAGAGCATTTGCCTATGTGCTGGTTTTAACTTTTGCATCAAGTAAAATACTGTATTGTATTTGGCTTAGTGAGTTCGAATATTATTATTATACTTATTTAGTGGACTTAATGTCTTGTTTACATAGAGGAAATGAGCTAAAGTATCTTAGATTGAATGGACCCAATACATATATAGTACTATAATCAATAAGAGAAATTCCTTCCTCCATGATCAAATCATGGGTAAAGCCTTTAGTTGGAAATAGATTAATTTATAGACTAATTTCATCTTTTCTTATAATACCCGCTCAGGGTTTTTTTCTCTCTTTATATATGGACACACCTAGGTGTGGAATTTTTGTTGTTAACTAGAATATAAAAAGGGTGAGAATGGAGTTTCTATATTAAGTTGGACTAAAACAATCCACAGATACTCTTAATATAGTGTAATACTTTCTCCGTTCGGGTTTACTTGTAACTATTTTCCTAATTTAATTTCTATATTTACTTGTCATTTTTGACAGATAAAGAAAAGATAACTTTTTCTTTCCATGATTTACCCTTAGTATTAATTACTTATTCTTCAAATCATTTTTCAATAAACATTACTAAACATCAATTAATAGTGGTAATATGGTAAAGTCACTATACCAATTATTGTTTTCTTAATAAGTGTGTCAGGTCAAAATGTGATAAGTAAATCCAAACGAAGGGAGTACTATTCATTTTGAACCAATGTTGTATGGTTTTTTCTAAAAGACTATTATTAAGAGTATTCAACACCTTATAAGTAATTTTTTTTCCCTACTAACACCTATATATAAACTCACTAATTCTGTAGGAAGTACAAACAAGGACCGATGTAGCTTAATATTGTCAAGTTCATCTAAATCTAGTAAGTTTTATGCGGAACATAAATATATGTGTTAAAATTTATTAAAAATATAACAAAATAGTACTATATATAAATTCATAACTTTAAAAGACCTAATAAATTTAATTCTAAAAATCTTAAGGATTGAATCAATTTATAAAATTTATAATTTACACAGAAAATAAAGTGTCATAAAACATACGTACGAAATAAAATATAATGTCACAAAAAAAAAACAGAACACATTTGTAAACCTTTTTATCATGAAATTATCTATGAAATAAAACTCATCCATAACAGAAGCTACAAATTTTTATACTACAAAATTTTTTTTGACTACCATCGAAATGAAAATAAGAAATAAAATATGGAAGTGGAAGAGTGAATGTGTTAAACATTAGGCTTAATACAAGTCAGTCAGCTACTTAAATTTGTTAAGATACTTGAACACTCTAACTAAGCTATGTTCTAATTGAATACCTTAACTCATAATAAAGTGTTTCAATTAAACACTTTCGGATCCAATTTTGGAAACCTTTTACACTTGTTTTCATTCGTCTATTAGATAGTTAAGTTAACCACACAAAATATGCAACCTTTTTTAATTACATGCATCAACTTCAAGTGAGAAGCGTCTGAAGTTTTACGGCTTATTGAGTCAAATATGATAACATATTTTATGTGATTAACTTAACTACCTAATAGACAAATAAGAACACGAAAAAGAAAAAAAAAATTGGACTAAATATATCTAAATGAAATACTTTAATAAGATTTTAGGGGTTTAATTAAAATAAAGGGTGAAAATCATTTTCACCCCCCAACTTTCCTTTAAAAATCAAATTCCTCCCTCAATTTTGAACAATAATCAACCTCCCCCCTTTATCATATGCAATGTCCATTTTATCCTTATTATATCAAATATATTTATGTAATATCTCTTTATATTATATATAATTTAATTTTTTAACCTAGGTATTTATAACTTTTTATTTAAGTTCATTAACATTATACGTAGAATAATACTACTTTTATGAATTTGTCACAAAATTTAATGTTATTTTTATAACCGTTATTTCAATATTATATGCACTAAGCGTGTGTATATGTATGTACATGCATATGCGTATATTTTTATCTTTCCCCTCTCTCTTACCTCCATGCGTTCCATATTACTTGACGCTTCTTGATATGACACACTCCTTAAGAAAAATTTAATTAGAGGTGTATTTTACTAAACTAACCTTATTAATAACGTTTTGAAACTTTAAACTTGACTACTATTACTACTACTTTATGCAGTTATTTAATACTAAGGGTAGAAATAAAAAAAATATTAAAGCATTCTCATTGGACAAGTAAATTAAAACAACTATTTTTAGTATGAAGGTCAAGTAATATGAAACTGTAGGGGTATTCTCTATTGTCTATATAAATAAACAAGTTTTGATTGCAATTAATGGAGTATTACATAAATTATAGTTTAAAATAATTTAATATCTAAATAAATACAATCTTTAAAAATTCAACCTTAATCTAATTAATTATTTTGTATTTCCTGCATCAATTTTTTTTTTTATAGTTATTATTACCTGTTATTTTCACTTGTATAAATAAAAATTAGAATTTTGATTATTATTAATAAAACTAATTTTCTCATTATACTAATTTACTTCGTTATGAAACATCATTAGCTTATATATTTAATTAATATTTCTCATTTTTTCGTTCAAAAGAAAATATTTATATTTTTGTGAAAAATTTGCTACATGAATTTAAAAAAATTAAAATATCATGATTTTTAGAAATAAAAAAAAAGAAGTTGATAATGAAAGGATATAATAGACATTTTAATAATTTAAATAGGATAAATAAGGAAGTTTAATTATTATTTAAAATTTAAAGGAGAATTTAATTTTTAAAGCAAAGTTGAGAGATGAAAATAATTTTCACCCTTAAAATAAAACTTCATTTAAGGATCTAAATAAAATATCTCATGGTGGTTCAAGGGGTCTAAACATTGTTTTCCTCTGCAGAACGTTGGCTATGATTCCATGTGTCAAACATCGGCAGGAAGAAAAGAGTACTCATTCTACAACTCATCTGCTCCCTGCAATAAATACTTCTGTTGGATCTTCTTGTAATCCCAATATCGAGAAGAGGAAGTTTCTCAATAATGTAAATAAAAGCAAATGTATTGAATATTACTCTCTTTATTTCAATTTATGTGATGTGCTCCCTCCGTTTTAAAAAGAATAATCTAATTTAACTTGACATAAAGTTTAAGAAAATAAAAAAGACTTTTGAATTTTATGGTCCTAAATTAAAGTTATGACAAATATACCAAAATGCCCTTTAATTTTGTGGTCTTAAACATGTCATGTGAAAAATTGGAATTAAAGTGTTGCCAAAAAAGAAAAGGGTTATTTTTTTTTAAACGGAGGGAGTACTTTAACTTAATACAAAATTTTAAAAAGAAAGGAAGATTTTTGAAACTTGTGGTCTAAAATAAATCATAGATATTTATGTGGCTATAAATTATTTCATTAAGAATAAAGTGACACATGCTAAATTGTTACTAAATATAGAAATATATCATTCTTTTTGGGATTGACTAAAATGACAAGTATGTCATATAATAGGCGTTTGGCCATGAAAATTAAATTTTTTGGAGTGGAAGTGGGAGTTATATTTGATCATGAAAAAAATTAGAGTTCTTTTTGACTTTTTGTGAGAGAAGTTGGAGTGAAAAAAGTGAAAACAAGAAAATCTTGTTTTCACTTTTCCGGAAATTTATTTCACTTTAGTGAAATACATTTTATGGTCAAACACCACTTATTTTTACTTTTTTCACTAAAATGAAATAAATTTTCGGAAAAAAAGAAAAAAAATTAATGGCCAAACGGGTCCATAAACTGGGACAGAGGTAGTAATTTGGTGCAACTATCCATTACAAGAGAGGGTTTTTTTCCCTTTTAAAACACAATGATATGTGAATATTACAGTTTAATGAATTTATTTGGTGGCTGTGCCACTTTTTTGATTAAAAAGAAAAGATACATGGATATTACAGGCTTGTGAGTATCTGAACAGCGGCAGGTCTATTGAAAACAGTTTCGTTATCTCATTTATGAGGTTGTGGTATGAATTATATATATTTATTTTTTTCAGATCTTATTTAGTGAGAATATATTGGGTATGTTATTATTGTGACTATTTGAATAGATTAATTTATGCTTAGCCAACATAAATTACTATATACAATTTTACCTCGTATTTCTGTAAGAGATTATTTCCAATCAAAAAGTACTGAAACTACAGTTGAAATTAAGTTAAATATATTAGATATTGTTTCATAGTTTAAAGTTACAAATCAGTATTAAAATATATGATTACCCGATTAATTTATGGAATTTAAAAATATATTTCTAAAAAGACAAATCTACTCAACAGAATAAATCAGATAACAAAATAACATTTCCATTTATAGCTTGGAGAGCAAGAAATCTGGGTCAGATAAATTTACCGTTTTAACACTATTACCCATTTCTCGAACAAGACATTTCACTTCCACACCCAAGTCATAAGCAGACCTGAGCTTCGGTCAACTTTGGGCCCCACCAAACCTATGCTTCGGAAGCATTGTTCTTTTTAAATGCTCATCCAAACCTAAGGCTCGGAGTGTCTCGGATTCCAAACCTCAGACGATAAAATTTCCCGCTCATTCACACTCCATTAGTCCAGCAGGCTTGCTTAGTCCAGTGGAGAAAGGGGGAGAAATTGAGGCACTATAAAATCAAAGATCTTCTGTTCTTCTAATGTGTTTGATAGATTCACTAAACTCAGATTAAGCTAATTTTCTTGAAATTTTTTGTAATTTTTTATGGGAAGGTGAGGATTAATCTTTGATGAAACTCTAAAGTTTGTGTTTTTAGGAATAATTGTGTTTGGGTTTGATTTGGTATGATTAAAGATGGTTTAAAAATTAAATCTTTATAAATTCTGGGAATTTTTTTTTTTTTGGGTGATGATTGTAGCTTTGTAGCTTCCTTTGTAAGATTTGTGAATGCTACCTGGGGATAATGCTGAATGTTACTGTAGCTCGTTAAGGATTTTGGTTTTCATGGGTTTGATTTATTGCTTGTTTTGGAATGCGAAAGGCGAATGACTTTTTCTTCATCAGATAAGGCTGCCCTTCCTTGGACCCTGCACATAGCAGGAGTTTTAGTGCATCGGGTTGCCTTATTGCCCTTTTAGATTGTTTAACATACTTGAAAGTGTTCAAGTGTGTTCTATATTTGCTGGATTACATGAGACACTAGTTTCTTGAGTAGTGTTAGTGATATATAGTATAAATTGCCAATCTTGTTTAGAAAGCAAATGTGTGTTTTACTGGCTGGTTGCTGGAATTCGCTACTAGTTGTAACACCAGTTTTTTAGGCATATTGTCCTTTAGCCTTGGATTTTTATAGGTTCTTTAATTGCCCCAAATTTTTTTTGTTGGTCTCATGTTCTTAATCATCTCCCCAATATTGTCTTCAACTTATTGGATTAAAATATGTGTGTTTTTTCTTGAGCCGAGGGTCTATTGGAAACAACATCTCTACATTTGAGATAGGGGTAAGATCTGCGTAGACTCTAACCTCCCCAGACCCCACCCCACTTTGTGAGATTACATTGAGTATGGTGGTGTTGTTGTTGTTGCTGGATTGGAGGTTCAAATTTGCTTGGAAAAGTTGACCTATAGTCTAAACTGATAGTGAAAACAGATGAATTATTGAATTTATCCAGAACGTTTAGTGAACGTATCGCTAATATTTAAGTATCCCAAACCACACTTGTGGGATTACATAGAGTATGCTATTGCCTATTGTTGTTCTATTCTTAATTGTTAAGTATCTTTCCTTTTAATGGTGCAATGGAAGTTCTTGATTCTGTTGGATGAGATTCTAGATCTTTTCTTGTCAATTATGTCACCATAAGAAGATTAATCGGTCTAATACGTTTGTTCTTATTGATCCAGATCTTGGCTTATTAATGGCAGAGGACTTGCGAGTAAAGTTAAAAATGCTGGTGCCCCTGCTGCACTTCAAATCAAAGATTGTGGGGCAAAGAGGCAATGCCCAAACTGCCATTACTGTATTGATAACAATGATGTAAGCTAATAAGTGCATGCATAATTTACTTACCTCTTATAGTCCTCTTAACAGCTTTGTCGTACTGTTTAGTCTAGTTGAAAATCTCTCTTGTAAAGAAAGTTCCAGCAAATAGTTGCATCATAAATTAGTTGCTCTAACATGCTTCAATATTTTGCTGCTTTCCGATTCAGGTTTCTCATGAATGGCCTGGTCTACCTGTTGGTGTGAAATTTGATCCATCTGATGCAGAGCTCGTGGAGCATTTACAAGCAAAGTGCGGGATGGGAAATTCCGAGCAACACAAATTCATTAATGAGTTCATCCCGACCCTTGATGTTAACGAAGGGATTTGCTATACTCATCCTGAAAATCTTCCTGGTTTGTAAAGCACCCAATTCTTTAATACACTATCTTCTGTTTGCTTTTAGCTACATTATTCAAGTCAATAGAATATGCTGGGGAAATAAACAGATGGAGTTGATACATATCTTTAGAACACCCTTTCTCGTCACAAGATATGTCAATTTTCACTAGATACTATGATCTCTGTATAGCTGCTCTTAGCGCACAAGTGCAAGTAGCTGGTTGTGTTCCCTGAAGGCTATCTTCAGGGAATGCTCTATTGGTTTTCAGGGTTGGGTTTACTTAGAAATGAAAATGTAGAAAAAGTTAGTTGTTGTAACAAAGGTGTAGATACTAGATAAACAAGTTGCTCATTCAGAAGTTTAGGGCGTTGCTCTTCATCTTTTCTTTTTCCAGTTGAAACCTGACAATCATCAATATGTTATGGCAGATTTTCATTCCTCAATCTCTTATACTGTATAAGTTTCCATTTTGGATTGTGATTCCAACAGAATGAAGAGTTAGCAATCACCTTTATTTTGTTTCAGGTGCCAATAAGGATGGAAGTAGCATTCACTTCTTTTATCGCATTACTAATGCATATGCAACTGGTAAACGGAAGCGTAGAAAGATTCATGATGAAAATAATTTGATGAAAGAACATGTCCGCTGGCACAAGACAGGAAAGACCAAGGTTGTTATGGAGAATGGGCTCCAAAAGGGATGTAAGAAGGTCATGGTTCTCTATCAAACTACTAAGAAGGGGTCGAAGCCGGAAAAGACTAATTGGGTAATGCATCAGTACCATCTGGGCACTGATGAAGATGAAAAAGAAGGTGAATATGTGGTTTCAAAAATCTTTTACCAGCAGCAGAAGCAATCCGTCAAGGCCAATGATTCTTTTGACAATGAAGAAGCCAGTGGGGGAGCGAATCAAACTGGGCCTACAACTCCAAAGACTGTTACACCCGATCCCCCTCGAGCTGGAGAAACCCCTTCCTGTGATGATATTGTGGATGACACTTTTTCCTTCTCACCTGATCAGGTAGAAACAATTTGATGATGCAGTTGCATCTTCCTTATAATTCTATCATTGGCTGTTCTGTACATTATTTCTGTTCACAAATTTGCGTGCATTCAACTCACGAAGACATATTTCAAGTAATTCTATCTGCTTATATGCATTTTGCCAGATTTTTTCCATACACTGATATTCGTTTTGCTGTTTAGGAAGTGGAAGTTGCCAAAGAACCAGGGCAGCCTTCTGATGCTAAAATTAAGTGTGAAATGGAGTACCCCACATGCTTAGCTGGAGAATCGCAAGCAGCTGATGATGTTGATATTTCTCTGTTGTGTGATGAACATAATGATTATTCATTTCTCGATAGTTTTGGATCCAATCTTGGCCCTTCTACGGACTACACTCATAACCCTTGCCATTTACCACAAGGAAATGGTAACACAACCTGCGGAATTCCAGAGTTGGATAACTTGGAATTGGATACTCCTCCAGACTTTCAACTTTCAGTAAGTTTCATCCTTACAGGTGCTAATGAGTTGTGTTTTATATGCATAATAACATCTAAAGTTGAATCTGATGTTGTGTTCTACTAGGATTTGCCGTTTGGTTCTCAAGATAATATCTTTAGTTGGTTGGACCGGCTATAGAGATGATAAATACTTTTTCGTTAATGGCAATGAGAAATGCTTTGTGCATTCTCATGAGATGGAGAATATATTTCAACAAGATTGTGCTCTTGAACGGCTACAAGATTCTTTCTTCGATTTCAGTTCTCATGGTTTCAGCATTACCTAGTCAAAAATGCTCATTTTCCCACCAGAAGAAAAGAAAAAACAGAAATATTGGTTTTTATATCTTACAACGCTGGAAGATATACGAGTTGAAGGAGTTGTTGCAAGAACCTACTACAATCTACCAAGGATCAGTATTTGGGAGTTGGAACTGTTAAGCTCAGCTTACTGACATGGCTCAAATTTTGATTAGTTCTGATCTCTCTTGTTAAGACTTTCTTATATATATCCTTTGTGTTCTGTTCAGCATGTTCTGACCCCCAAATGCTTTGGAAAGTTTCTAGCTTGTACTAATTTTTTTTATTTTTTTTTACTGGAAGTGTGGATTGCTTTCTAATGCGTCTTTCGTTGTGTCTGATTCCATGCATTGTGATATAAAAGACTTGCTTGACTAATGCTTTTTCGTTTTGCATAGAATTTGGTGAATGCTTGTTTTTTTGCTATTTTGTACAGTTGAATTTTTTTGCATATTTGTCCGTTCTTTACTGGAGTTTACGCTCCCAAGTTCGTGCTTTTTTGCATGAAGGGCAGAGATTCAAGCAACCTAGTTTACTGTTTTGACAACATCCAATTTGAACGGACTGTATGTGCGGGGGGGGGGGGGTCTAAAGCGAGCCGGACCGCAAGGGTCTAGACTTCTTTTATATGGATTGCTTTGCATCTATATGTTTAAAGCATGCATAATAGTACATATTCAAGTCTCTCGGCGTGCTTGTAGATTAACTATGATGGGTGCATAGAATTTTTGTACTACAAAATTCAAAAGTGGTGATATCTGGTATGAACAAAAAAGCCTTAATAGATATTCAGGCCGTTTCATAAACAATCTACAACAAAGGGTCTGGATTTTTACAAGTTTAGTCAGGTTTGAAAGATAACTTCACATAGGTTTAAAAAAAAAAGAAAAGTACAGCCATTAGTCACCTTTATGGTTAAAGATAAAAGTTACTGTCATGAGTCACCTTTGTGATGAAAGAAACATATGTGCACAGCAATATCAAAGTTTCATCTTAAAAAGGCAAAGACAGAAAGTGACTTCTTGATTCAAGGACTCAATTCCTGCAAAAACTAGAGGGAACAAAAAGAAAGTATATTAACACGAGTACATATCGAACTTCCATATCAGAAAGCAAAGAAAGAAAATGACTACTTGCTTCAAAAGAGATTTGGAATCTCAGGTTTGAACATGGAAACAATTGATTGATAAATGGAAATAGAGCATTTGCGCAAATGGCCTTTTCTAAGGCAGTGTGCTAAATTTGTCTGCAAGAAGATATACAACCTATGAAACTAACAACTGTTTCATTGGATTCAAACTGAATAAGTACCAAGTTACCAACAAGAAACTCAAACTGTCCCAAATGTTACTACCCAAAAGAATATTCATTTTTCCAGCAGATCTTTTGCTCTGACTGACTGGTAACCACTAGTTCAATTAACAAGGCTAGCTAAACATACATTCGTTACAAATCGGTCATAGGTTGGGGATACTTATGCCAAGTCACTGTCAAGATTTATATATTGCAATATATGTCTCTTAACAGGAGAGATACAGAAAAAAAAACTAGTTCTACAATCAAAAAGCCCAAGCATTGTCATTCAAAGAGTCCTATCTCAGGGTTATGCAATACAGACAGGAAACAGGTAAGTTTACCCAAGACTTTACACATCACCCCTAAATTAAATTTTTACTTGACAGATGAATGTACTGATACCTCAAATGAACCCAAGAAAACAATATATACCCCCAGCCGCTTCCCTGAACATATTTTTTACCTACAGTTTGTTGCATCTAAGGTTTAACTGAATATAGCACTGCCACACGACCATCATCAGTTACCTGATAAGAGTCCCTCATAGCGCAACAAAAAAAAATCGGCACATGAACACCTCCTATGTTACGAAACTGCACCCTACTCTGTGGTAAAAGCTTAGCCACTTTCTCTTTTGCAGTTCCCAGGCAAGAGATACTTATACTTCTCGGGATTCTCCAGCAGATGAGCAGGAAGATGCACGGCTGAGTAAGAATGAGGAAGAGGTCCCATGCTACCAATGATCTCCTTGAATGTGTACTCCTCAGGAAGCATGTCATATAAATCAGCTCCTTGACAAATGATATCCTGTATTCTTCTAGGGTTCAAATAATGCAAGAACCTCACTCTATCAGTGTGGCTGTAAGCTTTCATCTTGAATATGAAGTCAGAGATGTGGCGGAAACAAAAGCTACAATGCCAACCTGAATCTGCCAAAAGGAAATCAGTCTGACGATAGTGTACGTATCTAGTCTTGCCAGTCTGATACCTGTGGGCTGAAGCTCTCCAACTTCTATGCTTAAGCTCAAACTCAAAGGAGTACAAGTAATTCCTAAAATGAAGGTGAAGAATCGGAGGAATGTCGTCACACCATCTCAAAAGATTGATGGTGTGCCTGCTAGGAATTTCATCAACATCGGACATTATCAGCAAATCATCATCCTCTATTCCAGCTATTCTCAAAAGCTGGTCGAGAGCTACTCTCTGATATGCCTCTTCAACAAACGGATTTTCACCTTTTTTGAATCTTCCTCCAATGGTTCCATATGTCAATCGAGAATCTACAAACTTAAATTGGTCCCGGTTAATAGCAAAAGTAAAGGGCTTTGGCAGTCCAGTAAACGTGGAGTTTGACTCGAGAAGAACAAACTGTGTGATATAAGGATACAATTCCTTCCATCTGATAGTAAGCATGTCCACTTCATTACTAAACAAAACTGCATCATAGACACGCCTAGGATATTCCCGAATTCCCCATCCATGTTGCCTGCAAAGGTTCTCCATCGAGGCATTTTCATGATAATAATGGGTAACTTCAATAAAGGGCCTCGGGGGAGATTGCCATATTGGGCGGAGGAAGTAGGTAATCTTCTGTCCATGAAAGTATATGCCAACTATGCACATTGGCACAAAAACAACCAAAAAGACAATGGCCTTTAAATCCAATCCTCGAAACGTACACCGTAGTCCTGACATGCTTACTATTCCAGGGCTAGACTGCTGCATATCAAAAAGATAACAACTTTAGACAGATGCAAATTCACACATAAGGTTATTGAACCTCTAATTACAAATAATATAGGATTTCCCAAATATCTTCCAAGACAGAACAACATGGTATTTTTTTTTATTTTTTGTTTTGTTTCAAATCTTTTTAGCCACTTCTGAGAACCATAAGAAAACTGAAACATCCATCAATTCAGATAATACACAAAAATCATGGATTTTTCCAAAACCACAAAACACCACAAATTTCCAGAAGCTCATAACAATAATAAATATAAAAAATCAACCAAATTGCATTTTTTTTTATTTTTTATTTTTTTTGCAAAAAACTGCTCATTGGGAGCAACGCACATCACCCCAATTCAAGATTTTAGGGTTTATATCCAATATTCCAATCCATATCAACACCATAATTTTAAAAAAAAAACACATTTTTCATAATTCCCCAGAAACCCAACAACATAAAAATACAATCTTTACCAAAATTCCAAACTGATTTGCATAATTAAAAAAATCAATTGCGAAAAAGGGAAAAAAATACCTCGCCACAAACGTCTTCACAAAAATCGTCGGTCTTTTTTGAAGGACAATAAATATCAGACACCATTAGCACCACCACCAAGATATTTTATTCAAAACCCTTCTCCTAAAATGCCCAATGAAACTTTTGGCTTCTTCCAATTTTATTTATTTTTGGTCAGAAAATAACAAAAACTATCAAAAGGTAGATAATTGAAGAAAACCCTGATAAAAAAAGGAAAAATAAATAAATAATCAATCCCCTCCCTCTCAAAATTGTACAGCAATGGAAGAATTGCCACTATTATCAAAAATGAGAGAGGGGAATTATTTTTCCAATTTTTTTTTTCCTTTGTAGATTGACTACTTATAAATAAAACGGTAAATTATAGCCGTTTGTTTGTTGGGTTTTCTTCTTCTTCTTTTTCTTGTAATTCAACAGTCTTTCTGCAGATGTCTATATATAGACAGACAACACAATGCTACCCCCCACCCCCGCACTCCCCCCCCCCACACCAACTTATAATGCAGAGGAAAAAAAAAATTAAAAACAATGATGTCTTTTAAGATTTCTAATATAACTGGAAAAGGAATAAAAATATATTAGGAATATAAATTCTATTCCAGGTTGGAATTGATTCTGTCATTTTTTTTTAAAGAAATTGGATTTAATAGATAAATATTTTACGTGGGGAGATCTATATGGCATATTCCTGATATTTACAAGTACTATCATTTTATCCACTTCTTTGAATTTGCTTTTAGGAAATGAAAAAAGAAAATGTGAATCAAGTGAAGAAAATATTATTTATAAATTTATTATTCCTCTTTACTTTTTAAAAAAGGGAATGCATAAGGAAAAAGAAAACAACGAAGTTATATATTTTTTATTTATTTTTAATTAAAAAAATTGAGTTCGAGAATCATGGTGTGAAGTGTTTTATCCCTTTTATAAGATTTTTTCGACATAAATTTAAATTAATAGAGTTTGAAAGTGAATACAGAACCTAAGAAGGAAAAATGGTACCCCATATATTGGCATAATATATAAACGTGACTTTTGACTTGGTCGTAGTTTATATCTATATCATCCAACTTTGGGTGTGTACAAGTAGATACTTGTAAAAAGTTGAATAAATAAACACATAGTTTCTACATAGCGTCTCACACAAAATGCCACGTATGCCCCATATATTTTCATATATCTTTCTTCTCCTACTTACATTTCTATCAATGTTCTAAATTAAATAAGTAATACTAAAAAAAAAAATATGTCAACTAATGGTGCTCGAAAAAAATAAACCAAATATACAGTTTGTAGAATATTAGACTTGGACCAAGTCATGCAAAAGTTGAACCCTATTGATTGAGGTGTTATTTCTTGTAATAAATGACATGGCAACTAGTGGACATTAATTTACTAGGATGATGTATGAGGTTTTATTAATAGAACTATTTCATCCGTTCCATATTAGTTAAGTCTTTTTTTTATACTCATATTAAGAAATCATAAATTACTTGTTCAACTCTTACAAAATTTCTTGAAAACTTTACAAACAAGTGTAAACATTTTCAAAAAGATTTAATTGCAAGGATAATACGAAAAGATTTAATTAATGCTTCTTGATTTAGTAAGGTGAACAACTAATATGAGACAACTATTTTTAATAAGATGACCAACTAATATGGAATGGAGGAAGTACTACTATTAACAAGTCTTAATTTGATTTGTTAATTAAAGATTTCTTTTAAAAAAAACTATAAGTGGGAGTAGTCATCTGTAATTACTCATTCCTATGGATGAATTAATTATGTATCATTAATTTTCATTGACATGGGGAGGGTCTCTTATCTTTTCAATTATCAAAGTTAGCCTTAATGGGAACCTTTTCTCCTGATCCTAATATAGCCGTTTACTAGATTAATGTTGAAGTGGTATTTCCTCCGTCTCAAATTATTTATCGTAATTTTTAAAAATGATTAATTTTTAAAAGTTCAAAATAATTTATTTTTTTTGTTCTTTCTCTAATTTCACCCTTAATAGTAATTTTTCGAAGATGACAAACACTTCAATCTTAAATGATGTACTTCTTTTAAAAGAGAGGAAATAACATATAGTAATGAAACATCTTGATAATTAAGAAATCACATTTGAACTCTCTCTCTATATATATAATGTAATTTATAGTTTTTGACGATGATAAACAAGAACTATCTTCAAATTCAAAAATCATATGCATTGTTACACAAACGAGAAAACAAGGTACAAAATTCCAGCTCAACTCAAGCAAAATTATGTTTGTATTCACTCAAATGGCAAAGTAAACAATGTGCAGTCTGGCATATGCATTGGAATTCCCACAATCAATTCAATAGGTTATTGTAATTGTCAATTATATTTATAATCAAAAAAATGTGCTTGTTTTACTAGAACGATAATAATTAAATAATCATAAAAAAAACATTTATTTTATTTTTTTTTAAAAAGTTCATTTTGGTTGGAAAAAAAAAAAGAGACTTAAAATAATTAGCCTTGTGAAAAATGACGTATGTTTTTGTTTCGTACAAGATATTATTGAGGCGAATAGTTCAGAGACATACTTTTAAACAATCAATTTGACAGCGTTCGAAATTCTGAGAATATTTCCTGCAATAATTATTTGAATTAATCAAATCTATTTCTGCAATGCAACTTGCAATATGCTCCCTCCATTTCGAAATAATTGTGCTTTGCTGACTTGGCACTCCTTTTAAAAAAATATTTATTAGTTGTTTATTCTATCAAATTAGACTTATTAATTATGCTTTTAAAATATAAATTTGAGTATATACACTTTGGTAGTCATTTAATGATAGGGATAATATTGGAAAAACATAATAAAATTCTCTTGATTTCATAAATAGGACGTCTAAATTGAAACAAATATTTTTAAAAAGAGAGTCAACTATTTCGAAACGGAGGGAGTATAAAAAATAGAATCAGAACAAGTAAATTATTCACATAAATAACAGGACGTGTAAAAAAATGAGTTTAAGTTTTATGCCGGTGTAGAATTTTTTTACAATGTCAGATCAATTATTAAGTAATTATAATTAGCTTCATGATAAATATTACTAATTGATAATCTACTATAGACCTGTTATTACATGTTAAGATCTAATGGTAGTTAGTGAAAAATGCAAAATAATTTTAGAATAAATCCTTTAGGCCCAAATTTGGCCACAATAGTAAAAAGACCTATTCACACTATAAACTAGTTTCTTTTTGGAAAAATTACATAGCATAGATAAAATGGATCATTAATTATCTATTATGGTTAATGTTTAAAATAATTACTTGACATAATCAAAAGTTAGTTAAAACACAATTATTTAAGTGGACCCTTATATACAAATATAATAGCTTGTATATCATGTAATTAATCTATCTCATCTAATTAGCTTAAAGTTTGGCTAACTTAATTGAGCACTTAATTTTATTTTTGATTTAATTTTGAAAATTGACCATTTTATTTTATTTTTCTCTCTCTTCTTAAATTTTTCATTTATTTGATTTTTTTCTCTCTTCTTAAATTTTCCACCATTTTCTTCAATTTTTTTCCTTGAAAAGTAGAAATTATTGGTAGGTTTTGTTATATTGACTCTTAAATAGTATATTTTGTAATTTTTTCAAAGATTTATTACATCAAAACAAGTTTTTTCAATTATTTTTTTTCAATTCATGTGAAAAAAAGGTTTCAATACGTATACAATAATATATATATATATATATATATATATATATATATATACACACATACATATATATGTATGTATGTATGCAGCTATCTTCTTTTTCTGTTAGTTACATACAAATATGTATACCGTGTTAATTTTTTTATGTATATATATGTATACAAATAACCGTCATATACAATTAGACAGTTGTCATATGTTGACATATACACACACACACATATATATACACATATAAAATATACATATAAGTTGTATAATCAGTTTTTTATTTGTATAAAATATGTTGGTTCATATTTTATACATTACATATAGGTATACAACTATTACGTATTTGTACATGACTAAATTGTATATTTTTGAAGTCGGTTTGTATAAATTATGTTTGTTCTTCTATTAGACATTAGATATATCTCAGTTTGTATAATTTATTATTGCTATTTTGTATAAACTAAAGGAAAAGGAAAAAAGTTTCAAGGATTCTCACTCCAAATTGGGGGTAGGGGGTAACAACGTTGTGAATGACTCAAAGGTATTTTGTATATAGCCAAATGTATATTTGTATGAATGTATATACAATAGATATACGTATGTCTATATATCTTTTTTTCTGTTAGTTACACACAAGTATATATATATATATATAAATAACCGTCATGTACAATTAGATAGTTGTCATGTGTTGGTATATGCATATATATATATACATATATAAAACATACATATAAGTTGTATAATCAATTTTTGGTTTGTATAAAATACGTTGGTTCATATTTTATACATTACATATGGGTATACAACTATCATGTGTTTGTATATAACTCAAAGGTATTTTGTATAAATTATATTTAGTCATAAAGTGAATTTGTTTGTATATTTCTATCAATGCGTTTGTATTTTTGTATTTGTTTTGTTATGTTCTTTCACATACATTTCGAATTTGTATACATTTATACTTTGAAATTTGTATATTTATATATATAATCTGAATTTATATCCATTTTATACTTTTGAATTTGTATCAATTCGTATTTATCTTGAAAATATGAGTTGTAAGCGTTTGTATTTGTATTTGAATGTTAAATTCAGAGCTAATTTTCATCTGTATCAATTCTACATTTGTATTTCTATTCATAGCTAATTTTTGTGGATAAATACATTGAATGTATAAATATCTTGTAATTATATTTTAAATTCTGAAGTCATACAAAGAAATCAGAGGAATTTTAGTTTGAATTCTACTTTTGTATTTCAAAAATTAGAAGGTAAGTTATAACAGTCCATATGGAAAAGGAAGAAACAAAATATTTGAAAAAAATATGTTGGAGAAAATAAAGGAAGTGAAACGGTCCTCTTTCCTTTTTTATCTCTAAACATAAATGAAATAATAATAAAATTTGTGAGTTAATATTTGTATACAAGAGTCCTAAATACATCTAATCACTAACTAAAATCTATAAAATGTAATTACTAAAACTTAGACTAAAAAGTTAGTTAAGAGGGGTATAAGTTGGCCTTTCTTTTTGGACATTTTTGCCCTCTTTCCTTAAAAATTGAATATGTTCTTCAATCCTATTTCTAATTCATTAAAAATGATTAGTGAGATTAATTACTGGTGATTCCCATAGTCAAACATGGGAAAGGAACCACAAAGTCCAATGTATTTTTTTCTGGAAAATAAAGTATTATATTCCCTCCGTTTCGTATTAGTTGGCCTCTATGGACTTGCCACACCCATTAAGAAATCAATAAATAGAGATGCGTTTTACATATTTACCTTTGTATGTCTTTTAAAGTCCACTAATCAATGCAATGATTAAACATTGAAATTTGGTAAATATTACTCCATCCCATGCATTACATCTAGAATGTTGAGTATTTATAATTGAAAATAGTAATAATCATTTAATTTTGGTTTTGAGAATTGAGATCATTTATGCACCATTCAATAATTTTGAAAACGGTGGATGTATTTAGTATTCCTATCAAGGGTAAAATGGGAAACATATGTATAAAATATTCTTGATTTTAGAACTTGGACAACTAAATTGAAACAAACATATTTAGAAAGAAATCCAACTAATACGAAATGGAGGGAGTACATATTTTGAGTATTAATACGTATTTAATACGAATATTTCTGAAAACGTATTATATATATATATTTCATAGCCAAATACATTTGTTTTGAGTATTATACATATTTAATACATATATTTCTGAAAATGTATTTTATATATTTCTGAAAACAAATATATAAACGTATTATATATACATCAGTAGGATTTCAAAGCTAGGAATATAAACTCAAGCACACACTATTTAAACGTTTATTTATTTTTTAATTAGAATTGTTTTATGCTTTGTTCGTAAGGATTTAGTGCTCAACTTGATGAGGATAGCAATGGAAATCAAAATTATATCATTTCAATGAGCAATTTGATTTGTTAAGTTTTTTTCGTTGGCCTTGTAAATTATTATTATTATGCTACTTAGTTAGTACATCTTATTTGATTCAGAAACTTTTTTTACTTTTTGATTAGCTGATGAGAGCATTAATTCCTTTGCCTTGTGTTTCTCTTTTATAGTGTAAGGAATACAGGTTAAGAAACAATAAATAATATGTATAATTTTATTATATCACCCTTTGAATATAATAAATGCAATACCTCGAGAAATGCATTGAGTGATAAATAGTATTTAATAGTAGGGGTAAAATAGAAAGAAATGAGTAAATTATCCATTGATTTTTCAAACTAAACAAGTATTGTTGGATATTTATTTTTACTATAGTGGACATGTAAAGAAGAACGAAGAAAGTAATTTTTTTTTTCCAAGTGTTTATACACAAAATACAGTCACTAGCTTACATCACTAAGGTATAATGTTAATAACTGATGTTGATAATTTTGATATAATATTGTTGATATACTTTTTGTTAAGAAAAAAAACCCAGCTTATATAAAACCTCCTCTCAGATGTAACCCCTTCTCAAATGGCTCAGATATAACCTATTCGACTGACAAAAGTGAAAAAATGCTATAAATAAATTTTATTATCTTATAATAAGGATATATTTAACCCCTCTCGCAAAGTTCTGAGGTACATTTGATTCTTCTCACACATAATTTTTTTTTGCCTTCTTTAATTCAACGATCACTAATCTTCTGTAATATCTAGCATAGATGCCTCATTTTTTTTCGCAACTACAAAAAGTTTAATTTCAATATGACCGCAAAAACATAATTTTAATTTCTTTCATTTTTTTTTTTCTCTTGTTCTCCATTCACATTTATTTCTTTTTATTTCTCATTTTTTCGCACTAAATAATGAAAGCAAAAATGAAATAAGAACAAGAAACTAAGATAATGATGAGCAAATAGATCCATAAGGGAGATATTTAAGACCCAAATTAACCGTTTAATCAAAAAATGAAAGGTAAAAATATATCGTGTAAGAAGTATCAAATATACACCTGAACATTACAAGAAGGATCAAATATATTCATATATGGATTTTATTTTAATAAAAAATAAAATAAATAAATTGAAAATTAATTTTCACTTTCAGTAGTCGTAAAAGGTATATCTGAACTATTTGTGTAACGGTAGAGATATATGTAGCCACTTTTTTAACGAGAGGTATATTAACTCTTAATCTCAAATTTGAGGCATATGAGGCATATTAACGAAAGGTATATTATTATTATTACTATAATAATAATAATAATAATAATAATAATAATAATAATAATAATAATAATAATAATAATAATAAAAATAATAATAACAATAATAATAACAACAATAATAATAACAACAATAATAATAACAATAATAATAATAACAATAATAATAATAATAATAATAATAATAATAATAATAATAATAATAATAATAATAATAATAATAATAATACAACATAATCTGCACAATTTTTATTTATTTATAGAGATCAAACAATGTGGTGAATAGGGGTGTTTACGGTTTGGTGAAAAATCAAATCAAATCAAATCGATTTAAAAAAATTAATATTTGGTTTGATTTGGTTTTAAATTTTAAAAATCGATAATATTTAGTTTGATTTTGATTTTACTAAAAAATAACAACAGCTCGGAGAGGAATGAATTCTCCTCTAAATCATCTCTTCCTTTATTTAAGTTAAGAAAGAAGTCAAATACGTTCGAGCTTTTTGTCTTCGAACCGATAAATTATATTTATAAATTTTATAATTATTTGAATATATGATATTATTTTTCATAACAAAATATATATATTTTATGCCTTATAATCATTAATTTGATTTTAGTCTACTTATTTCACATGTACTATAATATTTTTAAATTTCATTTCTTGAAAAATATGACCAAACATAATGTATTTAATTTACTTCAATTTATTTTAAAATGCTAAAGTTTCAAAACAGTATTGAAAAGTAATGAAAAAATTCAAAGACACTTATCTAGTGATAGTAGTTATCAATTTATTAATTTCTAATGTTCATTTGAAATAATTGTTTCATGTCTTTATTATTTTATAATTATCACTTTATCATTAACTAGGTATAAATCAAAAAATTGAACCAGATTGGTAGTTTTTATTTTATTTTAAAAATTTAAAATTGACTAAATTACTTTAATTTTGATTTTAATCAAAATATGATCCAAACAGAATCATGAATACTCACTATTTTAAGAAAAAAATTATTAATTGACATCCTTTTATTTCTTGAATTGCATATTACAATCGTGTGTTACTAAGAAATTAAAATAGTTGCAGTTCAAATATTATCAAATAAAAATAATATTATATCACAATGAATATTTATAATTTCATTCGAATTGAGTAAATCAAAGAATCATTTTTTAGGTCGATCAAGAAATAAAACTGAAAAGTGAAATAATTAATAAACAATCAAGAAACATATTTAAAAGCGAATATTATGACTAAGCCAAAATTCAGAATTTAAACATAGAAATATGAATGACATATTCGGCTTTTATTTATCAACTCCACTTCCCAAATAATTAAGATTACTTTGATTAATTTATTTTAAATTATATTCATAGATATCATTTTAAATTTAAAATAAAAAGTTTTTGAATTGGATGATATCGCTTTCAATTTAAATTTATTAATCCTCCCTTTAGTTGACTAATATAGAGAAATATAAAATTTAGATTCAAATATATATATATAAAATTATAAAACTATTAATGAGCATCGTAATTTTTAAAAAAAAAATATAATTGAAAGTTAAAATATTTTTGTTGGGAGAAATTTTCCAGTTTCAATTTAAATAAGTGATAAATATATTTAAATTGAACTGAGTAAAATTTGAATTTGAAATGAAACATAAATTTATCTATACAGTATATTAAAAGGAGAGTAATAGAATAAAATACACATATTACTCCCTCCGTTCCATTTTACTTGGTCTCTTTTGACTTGACACACCCATTAAAAAAATATTAATTAGAAGTGGATTTTATAAAATTAATCCTATTAATGATGTTTTGAAACTCTAAATCTAACTATTACTATTTTCTTTAGTTGTTTAATACTGAGGGTAATATGGGAAAGAAGTAATAAAACACTTTTGATTTGCGAAAATAGACAACTAATTTGAAACATGCATATTTAGAAAGAAAGCCAAGTAAAATGAAACGGAGGGAGTACTTTTTTTAAGTATAAGTAAATGTATAATTTTTTAATTTAATACCTAAAGTATGTAGAAATCTTTTATATTCATTAATTGTTCTTGTACAAATCAATTTTAGTTGTTCGATGAATTTAGAGAATAGGAAAAAGTTACTGCATTTATTAATATAATTTGGAGGGAAATTTATTTGGGAAAGTATGGTGAAATCTAAAATAAGGCTATGTAAGTCTTTTCACAATTGTGGCCATTTAGCACTTCTCATAATTTTACTTGCGGGTTTACGGGAATCAACAGATTTTGATTATATCTTGAGTGTGCATTAACATCTCGTTAGTCGTTAGATATTTATAAATACTCGGTTGTGAACACGATTCTTATTTTTCTTTTTAATTGCTCCATTTAGGTTGTGTTTATATTCCTAAATAAGTGCTCTTTTACTCTTTCAAAAATATTTTGAACAAAATCTTCCTATTATGCCCATCAAATTATCAAAACCATTAATTAATTTTTCTTTTTCAATATATTTAATTAGGGGTATATTGATAAAATTACTTTTAATTTTATAGGAGTATAGGAATTTATTAAGGGGTGTACCCTACTCAAATGAAGCAAATAAAAAGGAATGGAGGAAGTATTACTGTAAATTCACATAAGTTTCAAATCTTGAATCTGTTTCATTGATAGCATAAACACAATCAATATACGTCCAAAATTAATAACTAGGAGTAAAGACCGGGTTATTACTTATTAGGTGTGTTGTAGGGGAAGATGACCCAGTATATTTATTCCAAATGTCATATACTTTGACATTTTCCTAGTTTACTTTATGTTTGCCTACATAGTAGAAAAATGGAGGATGAGTTTAGTCCAACGACCAAGACTAATTGACCATGCCAAACATTGCCGTGTGCTAAATGCTTTTTTCTTCAAAACTCTAATAAATGACTACAATGTATAACCTAGCAATAACGAAATGTTTGGTTCATTAGATTAAGAATGAGATATATAGTTTTATAAATATTTTACAATTTTTCTCTTGTTTTAAAGAAAACTTATATTAGAAATATAAAATTAAAGTTAGTTCATTTCTTCAGCATTTTACCTCCGAAAAATTCTCGATTTTAAATGAATTGGAAGTGTTTGGAGGCTTTAAAAAATTAGGGCAAGGTGATTTTTTGAGTTGTGGCACTACGAATCAAGGTAATAAGTTAAGATTTGACATTCGACGAGGGGTGTTTTTGCAACTAATTGTTAATGAATGGGTTGAGGAGGTGGTGGAGTAGGGATAACGTATAAGTAAAATAACGAGCGCTTATACGGACATCGGGTCGAGCGACATGTGGATTATGAACTCCATAAATTATATGCTTTGTTGCTTTATACTGGTTGATTGGTTGATTTTCATGAAAGGATCGAACTCACGTGATAGAGGATATGATTAACATTGTCACAATGAACATCATTTTCATATAAGTTATTTCAAGTTGAGTTTGGTATAAAATGATATTAGAATTATTGTATAAGAATATACATGTGCTACTTATAGCGGAAATGAAATAATGACCAAACACAATATAAGATAATATTTAATTAGATTTATACTATCTATCCCAATCCCATTACCATGTATATGACAAGTAGCTAATTCGTAATCCACTTTTATTTTTCATTCAATAATTGGTAATTGCCTGTCAACTTCATAATTCTACGTTTTCATACCGAGTCTTTCTTTTCTCCTTAAACGAAATTGACAATTTGTAATTTTCTTTCCTTTTCCCTTATTCGATAGGGAAATAAAGAAAAGTCCAAGGGTGGGTTCGGTACAGAGGAAAATAAGTGTGTGTTTTATTTTTATTTCTGTATTTGATACGTAAGCATAAAGTATTATTCTAAAAATATTTGTATATAATCTAAACAAATACTATGGGAAGTGAGGTGGATCACGATGATGAGTGTGAAGATGAGGTGTGTTGTGTTGGGGATAAACCCCGCCACAGAAATAATATTTGCGGTAATAAAGTAATAAATGCGGAACACAACAATAATACGATTAATCAACAAGAATAAAAAAGAGTGATAACGACACCAAGATTTTTACGTGGAAACCCTTCAAGGGAAAAACCACGGGCCGAGAAGAGCAACTGATATCACTATAGCAAGGAATTTTACACTTGTAGGTCCGAGTAAAAAATACTCCAAAGACCACCACACACTCAAAAGAAATATCCCTCTTTTGATTTTTCCCACCTCACTACAATATCGCTCACACTCTCTATTTTTCCTCACAGACTAAACCTTCTGTGATGCCTTACTCTTCTTTCTCACTTTGTTTTTGGTATGTTGAAAGAAGTGAATGAGAGTCTCCTTTTATAGGAGAAGCTATTTGGCCACCAAGAATGCTATAGTAGCACTTTTAATTTCCTCCACAAATTTGCCAAACTTTGGCTCCAAGGAAATTAATCCTAGCCAAGTATTTTGCCAAACTTTGGCTCCAAGAAAATTAATTCTAGCCAAGTAAAACTTACACATGGGATTTACCACATGGGGATGGACCCCACAATCTCCCCCTCCAGACCCATTCACCGGAAGGAGATAACACCGGATTTCTAGTTTGACTGCATGCCAACAAGTTCCTTGCATAGCTCGAACTTGTCTCTTGATACCACCTTGGTTAGCATATCAGAAGGATTCTCACTTGTAGGGATCTTCTTGACTTGCAAAGATCCGACCTCTATCTTTTCTCGAATCCAGTGTTATCTCACGTCGATATGCTTCGTCCTTGCATGATACATGGTGTTTTTTCTCAAATCTATTGCACTTTGACTGTCACAATAGACTATATATTCCTTCTACTGCAATCCAAGTTCTTGAAGAAATCGTTTCAGCCACACCATCTCCTTGCCAGCTTCAGTAGCTGCAATATATTCTGCTTCAGTTGTAGAGAGTGCGACACACTTCTGCAACTTCGATTGCCATGATATAGCTCCCCCTGAAAATGTAAACAAATATCCAGTAGTGGATTTTCTGTTATCAAGGTCACCCGCCATATCAACATCCGTATAGCCCTTCAAGATTGAATCAGATCCTCCAAAACACAAACAGTCTCCTGTGGTACCTCTCAGGTACTTGAGTATCCACTTGACTGCTTCCCAGTGTTCTTTTCCAGGATTTTCAAGGAACCTACTAACAACACCAACCGCATGAGCAATATCTGGTCTGGTACTGTCACGTCCCAAAATACCACCTAGACGTGAGTGGCACCCGCTAACACCACTTGTCGGGCGAACCAAACATCCATTCACTTACCCGGTTATATAAGCACTAAGATAGGATATGTATAACTCCAAATGCTTCAATAATAATAAATAAGGAATGATAATCCAACAAACTCCATAATCAATTTATTTGTTTAACGATCAATCAAATACTAATTCTCTAACCCAAATCCCACACTAAGACCATGGAGCATCTAATAGAGTTACATGAGTTCAACTGTCGGGCATGCAAACCCAAGAAAAGAAATATAAGCTAAAATAGCTAGAGCTGAAACGACAGCCTCCACGAACAATGTGAAGGCTCACCTTAGCAACAGAATCCTCACGAACGAACCGTCATCCACTAGCCTTACCTTCGGTAATAGTATCTGCAGACATGCAAGTAAGGAGTGAGCTATATATAAATATAACCCAGTAAGATCCTCGACCCGCTACTTTAATACCCCTGGAACAAGTGTTAGAAAATACAAACACAACGATCACATAAATGATGGGCACCACATATATCTTATAATATAATACACAATAAGGTACAAATAAATGTTTCAAAAGTCACTATGTATCTTCACTCAATCCACTCTCCCGACTTGTCATAAACGGCAGTGAAGGTGATCAGCCTAGCACCCCGACAAGCCCACGGCAGCATACACAATGCCCCAAAGTATACTACGGCAGCAAGTACAAGGCCCCTAACATATTACGGCAGCATACACAATGCCCCTAACATATTACGGCAGCTATGTATGCCCCTAGTAACCATATCACGGCAGCGAAGAAAATATATTCAACGCCCCAACGTCACCTCACATATTACCATTAAATAATTCTCAATATACTTCATTAAATACATATCCACGGCTAGTCAAAGACCACCGATTTTGCCAAGTACACGCTTGTCCCAACACATGGACTAGACAGAAAAATACATTTTATAAAGCAGGTTTGAAAAGCAAGCACCAAAGCTTAAAGTCTCACTTACCTCGCTAACAACAAGTTCCTCAACCTTGCAATGCGTAAAACATCAACCAAACAACTCCCACTGGCTTCAATCTATACAAAAATATTAATTACAAGGTCAATTATATTAGTCGGGGTCTCAATGTCCCAACTTTCAAACTTAGAGCTAAACCTTACTATCTCACACCTTAAATCATGACTAAAAGAGGAGAAATTAACAATGTCCAACCTGTTTATTCCATTGCAATTTATATAATTTAATATCCATACTCCAAGAACATTAAGTTGGATAGAGCATCTTTATTATAACAAAAAGAGGGAACCTCCAAATAGTAGCCAAAAGAGAAGGCCCGAAAGTTGTTATCTAAATTATTATTATAGTACTCAAATACTATATTCAGCTATACAGGTACTGGTCATTATAGAATCAATTTGATCTAAATCCATCAATATTATCAAAGTTCTACCTCTCTAAAATTCCACCTAATACATCAGTGAAAGAGTTGAAACTTTTCATTACTGATTCACACAATGAATAGCTAAACTAATAATTTTCATGCCCTATCACTAGATCTATTAGTTGTTGCTACAATGATACAGCCACCTTTCATAATTGAGTCATCATTAGTTATAACTAAGACTCTTCCTTTAAGAATGCAGCAACCGAAACTAGGAAAAAAAATAAGAACTTGGGTTTCCTTAGCATCTGTTAGATATGCTATGTTTTCTATCCAATTCCACCAACTTGCCAAACCATTGCTGTCTCCAAACAACCATTATAATATTGTTCCAACCATTCATATAGCTGTACTAATGGTAGAACGAAACTATCACTTCTAACAGATTCGACACATCACATGAATATGCTAATGTAAAGGGTTCGTGAGATCGTTACCTGGAGCTTAAGATCACTCAAAACTGGCCCAAAGAATCCTTCTTTGGCGTACCTGAACTGTACAAAATTTCCTCTACGACCTAGCCGCTTCCCGTTGGAAGATAAACAAGTAAATAAATAATTACCCTATTTTCTACTCCCTTAGTCAAAACGTGCAGCCAGAAAGGATAAGAGAATGGGCTTGGCCCACTCTTTTAATTTTCTCTTGATTATAATTATTTTGGTTAAAAATTACCAATTAACCCTTCATTAAAATTATTGGGTTATTACAGGTACATACCATTGCATACATCAAACTCCCGACTGCTGAAGAATAAGGAATTTTGGCCATATTCCCTTTTTCTTTATTTGTTGTAGGACACATCTTCTTGCTCAACTTCAGATGACCAGCAAGAGGTGTGCTAACAACTTTAGCACTTTTCATATTGAAGCGTTCGAGTACACGTTCAATGTACTTCTCCTGAGATAGCTACAACTTTTTACTTGTTCGCTCTCGAATAATCTTTATCCCCAGAATTTATTGTGCTGGGCCCAAGTCCTTCATATCAAATGACTTAGACAAATCTCCCTTCAACTTAGAAATCAGCTTTTTGTCCTGCCCTACAATTAACATGCCATCCACATACAACAACAAAATAATAAAGTTATTGTCAGAAAATCTTTTGAAGTATACACATGGATCAGAATAGGTCTTTGTGTAAGTTTGACTTTGCATGAATGAGTCAAACTTCTTGTACCACTGTCTTGGTGCCTGCTTCAACCCATAAAGACTCTTATTCAGTTTACACACCATGTGTTTCTTTTCAGCTACTTCAAATCCTCCTGGCTGCTCCATATAGATCTCTTCTTCCAAATCTCCGTGAAGAAATGCAGTTTTCACGTCCAACTGCTCCACTTCAAGATCTAGGCTAGCTGCTAAGCTCAAAATGGTTCGAATAGAAGTCATTTTGACAACAGGTGAGAAAATTTCATCAAAATCGATACCTTTCTTTTGTTCGAAACCTTTTACCACCAATCGAGCTTTGTATCTGACCAACTTGCCATTTCCATCTTTCTTGAGTTTAAAGACCCACTTGCATTTAAGTGGTCTTTTACCTTTTGGAAGTTCAACCAGCTTGTACGTGCCATTTTTCTGTAGAGATTCCATCTCTTCTTGCATGGCTTTCATCCACTGATTCTTTTCTGTATGGGACAGCACCTCCTTAAGACTGTCTGGCTCCCCCTCATCATTGACGAGGACATACTCTGAGGAAGGGTACTTGGATGAGTCTACCCTTTGCCTTTCCGATCTCCTCAGAGGTTGAGATTGTTCTTCTTCCTGAGTAGGGTACTCCACTTGCTCGGTATGCGCCCCCTGCTCGACAATCTCATCAGGTTGCTCCCCCTGCTCGGCAACCTCATCGATTGTATCTGCACTTGTGGGATGGTTAGAAGTAGAAGGAATGGTAATCAGGTTGGGGACTATACCATTTTGTTTCTTGAACTTCTCTGACAGATCATCAGCAATTTCGATTTCACTTTCTCGGAAGACAACATCTCTACTTCTGATGACCTTCTTCTTTACAAGATCCCATAGTCTGTACCCAAACTCTTCATCTCCATATCCGATGAATATGCAGGGAACTGATTTATCATCCAGCTTTATTCTCTGCTCCTTTGGTACATGTGCAAAAACTCTGCAACCGAACACCTTCAGATGTGAGTAGTACTCCTCTTTGTTGGTCCAAACTCTCTCTGGAATGTCAAACTCCAATGGAACTGATGGACTACGATTGATCAGGTAACATGTCATCTGAACTGCTTCACCCCATAATGACTTAGGAAGTTTAGCCATTCTGAGCATGCTTCTCACCTTTTCAACAATGGTGTGATTCATTCGCTCAGCTACACCATTGTGTTGTGGGGTTCCAGGAACTGTCTTCTCATGTCTGATCCCATGACTTGAACAGTACTCTTCAAATTCCCTTGAAGTGTACTCACCTCCATTGTCAGTGCGGAGACGCTTTAACTTTCAACCCGTCTCCCTTTCCACCAGAGTATGAAACTTCTGGAATACTTGAAACACCTGATCTTTGGTTTTCAAGATATAAACCCACAATTTTCGTGAAGCATCATCAATAAAAGTAACAAAATATTTGTTACCGCCCATCGATTCTACCTCCATTGGACCACAAACATCCGAATATACCAAATCAAGTATATTCAATTTTCTTTTAGACGATGTCTGAAATGAGACTCTATGTTGCTTCCCAAATAAGTAGTAGTCACAAGGTTTTACCGTCGTACCTTTGGCAAAAAAGATGAGTGATTTCTTAGCGAGAATCTGCAATCCTTTCTTGCTCATATGACTCATTCTTCTGTGCCACAAATCTGCAGAAATCTCTTCTTGAGCCGCGTTCAATTCACCTCGACATATTTCTGCATTTGTCCTGTACAACGTACCACGAGCAACTCCTTTTGCAATCACCAATGCCCCCTTGGTGAGTCTCCATTTTTGATTTGCAAAATAGTTCTCGTATCCACCTCGGTCCAAAGCAATTCCCGAGATCAAGTTCAACCTCAAATCAGGTACATGGCCACGTCTTTTAGAACGAATGTGCATCCGACATTAGTCTTGATACTAATGTCTTCGATCCCCACGATTTTTGAATAACTTGAGTTACCCATTTTCACAGTGCCGAAATCACCTGCTACATACTTGCAGAAAAGATCCCTTACCGGTGTAGCATGGTAAGATGCTGCTGTATCAACCACCCATTCCGACTCTAGACCTGCCAAGTGCATGCACTCTTCTTCATCTTTTATAAAGAGAACAACATTATCATTGTTTTGCACCGTGGCAGCCGTGTTGTCGTTATTCTTCTGGCCACTACTTTCACCTTTGCCCCTTTTTAGAGTTGGACAATCTCTTTTGAAGTGACCTGGTTGATCGCAATTGTAGCAATTTCTTGCTCTTGATTTGGATCGGACCTTGGACTTTCCACGACCTCCGGACCTACCATAATTACTTGAACTCTTCTGGTGACTCCTGCCTCTACTTTCTGAGATGAGAGCCTGACCATGATTTTCGGGCTTCTTTCTCATCTTCTCATTAAGTAGAAGAGCTGACGTGACATCATTCAGCTCAATAGAGTCCTTACCATGCAAGATGGTTATTGCCAAAGTATCGTAAGAAGATGGCAACGAGTTCAAGAGCACAATGGCTTTATCTTCCTCCTCGATCTTTACCCCGAGGTTAGCTAGTTGCGTGATTAGTCCGTTGAGCACATTTAAATGTGACAAAAAATTCGTACCTTCACCCATATGTAGGGCATACAACTGTTTCTTTAGGTACAATTTATTTGTCAGTGTTTTCGACATGTAGAGATTTTCTAACTTTGTCCAAATACCACATGCGCTATCTTCATCGATGATGTTATTGACCACATCATCTGTTAAGTGCAACCTGATTGCACTAGCAGCCTTTTCATCCATTTCTTCCCAATTCTCTAGTTTCATGGATTCGGGTTTATTGGATTTTCCGCTTAGTGCCTTGTGTAGTCCTTGTTGGATGAGCAGATCCCTCATCCTTCTCTGCCATGTTGAGAAACCGCTATCACCGTTGAATTTCGCTACTTCATACTTTACTCCGGACATTTTCTTTTCACCGAGTATAGTACGACCAACCGCAAAAAATTATTTTCGTGATTGAGCAGAACCTGTGCTCTGATATCAGTTGTTGGGGATAAACCCCGCCACAGAAATAATATTTGCGGTAATAAAGTAATAAATGCGGAACACAACAATAATACGATTAATCAACAAGAATAAAAAAGAGTGATAACGACACAAAGATTTTTACGTGGAAACCCTTCAAGGGAAAAACCACGGGCCGAGAAGAGCAACTGATATCACTATAGCAAGGAATTTTACACTTGTAGGTCTGAGTAAAAATTACTCCAAAGACCACCACACACTCAAAAGAAATATCCCTCTTTTGATTTTTCCCACCTCACTACAATATCGCTCACACTCTCTATTTTTCCTCACAGACTAAACCTTCTGTGATGCCTCACTCTTCTTTCTAACTTTGTTTTTGGTGTGTTGAAAGAAGTGAATGAGAGCCTCCTTTTATAGGAGAAGCTACTTGGCCACCAAGAATGCTATAGTAGCACTTTTAATTTCCTCCACAAATTTGCCAAACTTTGGCTCGAAGGAAATTAATCCTAGCCAAGTATTTTGCCAAACTTTGGCTCCAAGGAAATTAATTCTAGCCAAGTAAAACTTACACATGGGATTTACCACATGGGGATGGACCCCACATGTTGGAGGATGGAGATCGATGACACAATCAATATGGCATGGAATGTCATTTTTGGAACATCCTCTTTCCCTAATTCCACTAGAAATTTTTTTCTTTAATGGAAGTTATTTTCTAAAGAAAGTATTTTTCAAAAATTTTTGAGCTATCGAACATGAAAAATTATCCAAAGCGAAAACACCTAAAATGTCAAATTCTTATCTTTTCCCTTTTTTGAAAGAAAAAAATATGAGTCGCACAAAACCGTGTGTAACATTTTAGCTAACAGCTAGTCTTCCCGTTTACTTTGTATTGTCTAAGACGGCCAAATCTTTTTTTCATGAGCAATGTTACAAGAAAATAACACTTCGGAACAATTGTGATTTGCCAACATAGAATTCCGACTTACGTATTGCTTTAGGCACATCTCTTTTTATTAGTTACGTGTTGAAGGAATGATAATAAAATGAAAATTAGAAAAACTAACGGTTTGCGTGGCCTATATATGTTGGTTGGTTCCCCCCCCCCCCCCCCCCCCCCGCCCTACATTTTTTCATTGAAATAAGAAAAATGCTTATTGCTTAATCAAGTCAAGAAAATATTATTTACAAAAGTATTATTCTTTTTCGATAAAAAGGGAATGCATGTGGAAAAAATGAAATACTTCTCTGTTCATTTTTATTGCAGATGTTTCGCTTCTTGAGAGCCAAACTATATAGATTTTGACAAATATTTTAAGATATTTTTTTCATCATCTAAATATAAGAAGAATTACAACTTATAATTTTTTCATAAAGTTTTCAAATATCTAAATTTTAATTTTGAAATATTGGATCAATTTAATTCAATTTAGCTTCAACAATTAGTCAAATTGACTCTAAGTCATAGTCAACAAATTAAGTAGCGGAAGTGAAAGGTTATGATGGAGTGATATATTTTTATTTATTTATAATTAAAAATTTAGAGTTCAAGAGTTATGAATATGAAGATGCCTTTGATAGAAAATGTTTTGCTATATAAAATTTTCCGATGTAAATCTAAATTAATAGACTGCCAAAGTAAATACAGAACATCAGTATGAAAATAATTACTCAATATATTTTCATATATCATTCTCTCTTTTCCTACTTATACATTTTCATTAATGCTCTAAATTAAATAAGTAATTAAAAAAAAAATATGTCAACTAATGGTGCTCGAAAAAAATAAACCAAATATACAGTTTGCAGAATATTAGACTTGGACCAAGTCCAGCAAAAGTCGAACCCTATTGATTGAGGTGTTATTTTTGTAATAAGTGACATGGGAAACTAGTGGACATTGATTTACCAGGATAATAGTACTCCCCCGTTTCAAAATAGATGGTCCTTGTTGACTTGACACTTCCCGTATAAAAATATTTATTAGGTATTTATTTTATCAAATTAGTCTTATTAATTATGCTTTGAAAATAAAAATTTGAATATATATACTTTATGTAGTCATTTAATGATAGTTATAGTATTAGAATAATATAATAAAATTTTCTTGATTTCATAACTTGGACAACTAAATTGAAACAAACATTGTTAGCAAGAGGAACAACTATTTTAAAATGGAGGGAGTATGAGGTTTTATTACTAGTACTAATATTATTAACAAGTCTTAAATTGTTTTGTTAATTAAAGATTTTTTTTAAATAATAAGTGGGAGTAGTCATCTGTAATTACTCATTCCTGTGGTAGAATTAATTACGTATCATTTTCAATTATCAAAGTTAGCCTTAATGGGAACCTTTCTCCTGATCCTAATATAGCCATTTACTTTATTAATGTTGAAGTGGTATTTCCCCGTCTCAAATTATTTGTCGTAATTTTTAAAAATGATTATTTTAAATTATTTTTCTATTTTAGACTTTCAAAGTATTTTTTTCGTTCTTTCTCTAATTTCACCCTTAATAGTAATTTCTCGAAGATGAAAAACATTTCAATCTTAAATGATGTACTTCTTTTAAACGAGAGGAAATAACATATAGTAATGAAACATTTTAATAATTAAGAAATCACATTTGAAATATATATATATATATATATATATATATATATATAATGTAATTTATAGTTTTTGACGATAATAAACAAGAACTATCTTCAAATTCAAAAATCATATGCATTATTACACAAACGAGAAAACAAGGTACAAAATTCCAGCTCAACTCAAGAAAAATTATGTTTGTCTTCACTCAAATGGCAAAGTAAACAATGTGCAGTCTGGCATATGCATTGGAATTCCCACAATCAATTCAATAGGTTATTGTAATTGTCAATTATATTTATAATAAAAAAAAACGTTCACCTTAACGAACAAGTAAAACAATGTGCTTATTTTACTAGAACGATAATAATTAAATAATCATAAAAAAACATAAAAGGTTCATTTTGTTGGGGAAAAAAAGACTTAACCCTAAAATAATTAGCCTTGTAAAAAATGACGTATGTTTTTGTTTCGTACAAGATAAGATATTATTGAGGCGAATAGTTCAGAGACATACATTTAACACAATCAATTTGACAGCGTTCGAAATCCTGAGAATATTTCCTGCAATAATTATTTGAATTAATCAAATCTATTTCTGCAATGTAACTTGCAATAAAAAAAAATAGAATCAGAACAAGTAAATTATTCGCATAAATAACAGGACGTATAAAAAAAATGAGTTTAAGTTCTATGTCAGTGTAAAATTTTTGTACGATGTCTATTCAATTATTAAGTAATTATAATTAGCTTCGTGATAAATATTACTAATTGATAATCTGTTATAAACCTGTTATTACATGCGAAAATGTAATGGTAGTTAGGTAAAAATGGAAAATAATTTTACTTGCGGGTACGTTCACAGGAATCAGTAGCTTTTGATTATATCTTGAGTGCGTATAAAATCTCATTAGATATTTATAAATACTTGGTTGTGAACACGATTCTTATTATAAATTAATTTAATATTATTGTAAATTCGCATAAATTTCAAATTCTGAAACCGTTTCACTGATAGCATAAACACAATCAATATACGTCCAAAATTAATAAATAGGAGTAAAGACCGGGTTATTACTTATTAGGTGTGTTATAGGGGAAGATGGCCCAGTATATTTATTCCAAATGTCATATACTTTGACATTTTCCTAGTTTACTTTATGTTTGCCTACATAGTAGAAAAATGGAGAATGAGTTTAGTCCAACGACCAAGACTAATTGACCATGCCAAACATTGCCGTGTGCTAAATGTTTTTTTCTTCAAAACTCTAATAAATGACTACAATGTATAACCTAGTAATAACGAAATGTTTGGTTCATTAGATTAAGAATGAGATATATAATATTATAAATAGTTTAAAAATTTACTCTTGTTTTAAAGAAAACTTATATTAGAAATATAAAATTAAAGTTTGTTAATTTCTTAAGCGTTTAAACTCTGCAAAATTCTCGATTTTAAATAAATTGGAAACGTTTGGAGGCTTTAAAAAAACAGGGCAAAGTGATTTTTTGAGTTGTGGCACTACGAATCAAGGTAAGTTAAGATATGACCTCCGACGAGCGGTGTTTTCGCAACTAATTGTTAATGAATGGATTGCGGAGGTGGTGCCGTGGTGGAGTGGGGATAAGGTATATAGGTAAAATAACAAGCGCTTATGCAGACATCGGGTTGGGTGACATGTCGATTATGAACTCCATAAATTATATGCTTTGTTGCTTTATACTGGTTAATTAGTTGATTTTCATGAAAGAATAGGACTCACGTGATAGAGGATATGATTAATATTGTCACAATGAACATCATTTTCATATAAGTTATTTCATGTTGAGTTTGGAATAAAATGATATTAGAATTATTGTATAAAAATATACATGTGTTACTTATAGCGGAAATGAAATAGTGACCAAACACAATATAAGATAATATTTAATTAGATTTATACTATCTATCCCAATCCCATTAGCATGTATATGACAAGTAGCTAATTCGTAATCCACTTTTATTTTTCATTCGATAATTGGTAATTGCCTGTCAACTTCATAATTCTACGTTTTCATACCGAGTCTTTCTTTTCTGCTTAAACGAAATTGACAATTTGTAATTTTCTTTCCTTTTCCCTTATGCGAAAGGGAAATAAAGAAAAGTCCAAGGGTGGGTTCGGTACAGAGGAAAATAAGTGTGTGTTTTATTTTTATTTTTGTATTTGATACGCAAGCATAAAGTATTATTCTAAAAATATTTGTATATAATCTAAACAAATACTATAGGAAGTGAGGTGGATTGAGGGTTACGAGGATGAGTGTGAAGATGTGGTGTGTTGGAGGATGGAGATCGATGACACAATCAATATGGTATGGAATGTCATTTTTGGAACATACTCTTTCCCTAATTCCACTGGAAATGTTATTTTCTTAAAGGAACTTATTTTCTAAAAAAAATATTTTTCAAAAATCTTAACTAACCGTATATGAAAAAAATATGTACGTTACACCTAAAATGTCAAATTCTTATCTTTTCCCTTTTTTCGAAAGAATAAATATGAGTCACACAAACCGTGTGTAACATTTTGGCTAAGAGCTAGTCTTCCTGTTTACTTTGTATTATATGTGGATGTATAATATAAGACGACCAAATCTTTTTTTCATGAGCAATGTTTTAAAATGCAAAATTAAGGTACAAGAAAATAACACTTCGGAACAATTATGATTTGCCAATACAGAGTTTCGACTTACGTATCGCTTTAGGCACGTCTCTTTTTATTAGTTACATGTTGAACTAATGATAATGAAATGAAAATTAAAAAAAACTAACGGTTTGCGTGGCCTATAGATGTTGTTTTTCCCCACTACATTTTTTTGTTAAAATAAAAAAAATGCTTATTGCTTTCGAAAAATTCTACTAATTCTACAAGCTTTTCAAGTTTTGCATTTATTTCTAGGTAAAGTGTTTCGATCCAAATTAGAAATTTATGATCTGCATAAAATAAATTATAACTTAAACTTTTAAATGAGATAATCTCGCTTTAAAAGACAATTCATTCATTTGTGAAAGGTAGGTTTGCATCCAGGCAGCTTCATAGAAAGTGGTCACAATTGGGGACCATAAAACCAAATGACAGAAATGGCATCTATGTGACATGCAACTTGGAAAAATCCTCCAATATTATTTTTTTCGTTTTATTTTATGTGTCTTTATTTGATTGACCATAGAATTTAAACATGTCATGGGAGATATTGCTCATTTTTACCCGTCCACCGTATAAAATATGTCTTTCACTTTTACTTATTCATTTTAGCATGCCAGGAGAAAGATAATTTTTTTTCTTCTTGTTTTACTCTTTAACATTAATTACTCATTCCTCAAGACTTTTTGAAATATTAATAGTCATAGTATATTGTAATAAAGTATACACTAGATAAGTAAAAATGAACAGAGGGAGTACGAAATATAAAAAGTGGCATTCTTTTAGATATAAATCAAAAAGAAAATCAAGACACACAAAATTAAAACAAAAATAATATATATATATATATATATATATATATATGTATAATCAAATCTCTCTACAACAACTATCTTCTATAACAATAATTCAATACAACAATCAACTTTTTTTTTTTTTGAATTACATAGTATTTTTTATGATAATATTTCACTATAACAATTAAGACAACAACGTCTTAAAAGAGAGGTTTGACTGGTACAATTTCCACTTCGGAGCTACGCATAAGGCAGAAAAAGAAATTTCAGCTTTTGGATTCTATTTAATGAATATTTAATTTGATCACCACGTTCTGTGGAATTTTCGTGCGTTGACTCCATAAAGCTAAGTAAACCTTGACAAAAAAAGACTACACTTTATCTTCAGAAATGAGAGATACAATAATGCAATTATCAAATTAAATAGGCAACTGTACAATTCCATTTTCGAATTAAATAAATAAGCAACTGATCCAACTGTAAATTCTTGCAGAATGATTTCTTTATCAAGAGTAGTAGAGTAATATTTTTTGACACTTTTTAATTACAAGTCAAATTCTATAAAAAAAATTGGGGTTGGGACTTGAGAGCTAGTTGCTGCCTCCCACAATTAAAGGGGCGGGTTCAAATTCCATAAGTAACGTAGTATTTTCTAACCCTATTATTCATAGTTCTTATATTAATCGATCTGGAATTAGATGTAGCAATATTAGCATGCTAAGGTACTTTGTGTACATAGAAATTTCGAAATCTAAGTGCACCTTCCATAACTTATTAAAATGAGGGTTTGAGCGTCCAAAGCTCGAGTATAAGTTTAATCAAAGTACTACATTTATTTCATACGACGCTATTTACTTAAAAATAAATTCTTAAAATATATTTGTAAGCGCATACTTTTGACCTTTCATCATATGCACAAGCAAAATAAAAATATTTGGATATACTTTATTTTCCAACTTGAAAATTATGCTGCTGATATTGGCAAGGAAATGGACAAAACATGGTGATTTTTAATTTTTATTATGGAGGATGACAATTGGAGCAAAAGTCGACTCACAAGTCACATGGGCAATTATTTGAGTGACCAACTTTCAGTGGCTCTACTTTATCTATCTTCGTCTTCAAGTTATACACCACATATTATAATCACACCATTTGGAATATAGGGCTTTCATAGTTGGATAAAATTTGAACTTTGAAAAGTCTCCCTCTTTTTTTTTTTTTTTTTTTTTTTTTTAAAAAAAAAATAAAAAATTATATTTGTTTGAAGCGCGTGAATCTAACTTTCCCATATAAACGTTACATACACATATCAATCTGTATATACATATGATAAACGAGACGAAGATGATGCTAATTCAACAATCTATTGTTCAACTTCTCGTAAAGTCAAATTCTCATCTGAACGAGTCTAGGAATTAAGAGAGATTTCGTTATTGAATAATTAAATTCAAAATTGAAGAAGGAAAGTAGATTCAATAACTTTATCACAAATTATAGTATTAGTTGAATGATGTTAATTATGTGAAATTAATCCTATGTGAATGCCTGCTTTTGAATTTGGGGGCCTCAATATTAGATAGGTTTGTTCATCACACATAGTGTTGGATTTATATAAATGTCATCTACCTAGTTTGGATCGATTCTTTTGTCTATTTTCACACCATTTTCAGTCTTCAACACAGTCAGTGGCGGAGCCAGAATATTTACTAAGGAATATCAGAATATAAAAAAAAAATTCACGAAGAAGCTAAAGGGTGTCAATATGTAATATATATACATAAAAATTATATTTTTACCTAGCTATATAATGTAATTTTTCGATTAAGGGGTGTCGACCGACACCCCTTAATTACATGTGGCTCCGCCACTGAACACAGCTCACCTAATTAAGTGACCGTGTGTCATTTATTAACAAGTCACTATCTATTAATTAATGATAGAGACAAATCTTAAATTTTGTGTAGATGGGGACCATGGGGTACATATAAAATCACGATCGTAAATATGTACTATCAAACCTTTTTATATCGATACCATTGATTTAATTATCTTTTGAATATTCTAGCGAAATAATGTTATAAGAAATATTAATATATAAGATAAAAATACCATATTGTTATAGTGAATGTAATTATAGGTTGTATTTGTTATAAATAGATTTGACTGTATATATATAAAATACTAATACTACTACCTTTTTGTTAAAAAAAAAAAAAAACTTAAATATGAAGTCATCAGTTTAAATTATTCGTATCTGAACATTGAAAGTGTTTTAGATTAAAAAGAAAAGAGAGACGTAAAAAGGAATGACAATTGGTTCTAACTAAAAGTGTAGCTAGTTCTCTTTAATTTTCAAAAGCTGCTTAACTAGATCTACTTAGCGAAGCTTCTTTTGTTTACATAGAAAAAATGAAAAGTATGCATATATTATAGGCTTATTATATAGTCCTACTTTCTAACTTTTCAACTAATGTATAGAAAGTTCAAAAGAGATGATACTTTATACATAAAGCTAAACAAATCTTTCTTTACCCAAAGGCATAAAACGTAGAGAAATAGACAAGGCTAAAAAGTGAATTTTTTATGTGGCAAAAACTGCAATCGGCGCACCCATTCCCATAGCTCATGCCTTTATGTCCCCAAGCTTTTTGGATTCTGTCATCTTTGCTAGCGACATGGAAGGTGGAACCTAGAACAAGACTAGGAATCAAAGAACAAAAATATGAGTTTAATATTTAGTGAGGATATATTGTGTCATCGCAAAATTAAATAGACAAAAACAATATAAAAAATTAAGTGTCTCACATATTTTGATATGTTTCTATATATATTTTTTTTGGTTCTTTTGAACTGTCACACCTCGATGTGTTAAATCATCTTACATCATATCATATGTATTGAGATTGTTCGGGACTCAATTAAGGACCCGTTTGGCCATGGATAAATTTCACTTTTTTCCGAAATTTTTTTTCACTTTAGTGAAAAAAGTGAAAAGTGGTGGTGTTTGGCCATGAATTTTTTTCACTAAAGTGAAAAAAAATTCCGGAAAAGTGAAAACAACTTTTTCTTGTTTTTACTTTTTTCACTTCCACTTCTCTCACAAAAAGTCAAATTTATTTTCATGGCCAAACATAACTCCAATTCCAACTCCAACTCTAACTTCAACTCCAACTCCAACTCCAAAAAATTTAATTTTCATGGCCAAACGCCTACTGAGACAAACACTTTCATTTTGTAACACAAGCTCCATTTTTTTGACTTGAGGGATAAATTCACTTAACCGTCTAACGGGCCAAGAAAGCAGAGGAAGTTCTAGCCCTATGATACTATCCAACGGACCAAAGCCTCAAGAAAGTCAGTAGGATGATAATATAGTTGGGGCCCTTGTCCCGTCCAACGGGTCCAGGTGATTTGTAACGAGTTATTTGTACAAATGACCTTCACAAGATCTTGTTTTGAACTTTTTATCCTGTTTAGTAGGTGTTTAGACATGCGATTTGAGATTTCATATCATGATTTGAAAATTTTTAAATATAAAAATTGATCCATAAGTTTATATTTTGTAAAAAAAAAAACAAAAAAAACATCATTTGTATCTACCAATCATTTATTTCATATGTAAATAAAAGTTATAGTCTATGTTATTCTTTAAACCATTTATATCTCATATAACTATTACTCTCACCAATATAAAAATTATTATTACTTCAAACCAATTCCTACTTTACCATATATTATTCATCAAATTCATTATCTTTTACCTAATTCAAAATAACAATGATGGTTCGTCTTCTCGGTCATTTGATTGAGAAATGCTAGCTCACCATAAGGAGATTGTCCGTACTATGTGGGAGGATTATATTAAAGAGTAGTACACTGCACTCATGTTCAATTTTACTTTTTTATTGAGCTAAAGTTTGATCAATAAATATCATATTTTTTAAAATAGCTTTGCGATAGTGTATTATACTTTTGTTATAAATTTTTGCTTATTTGGTAAGATTGTATAAAGAATTGAGATAATTTTGATAGTTTTCACAACTTATGAGGTTTTTATGTTTGTGAGAAAACATACAACATAAAAAGTTCAAATTGCATGTCCAAACAAAACTTCAACTTCATCTCATAATTTCATCTCACGTGGACAAACGAACCCTTGATAAAAAGAAAAATAAATTAAAATGGCACTCAGTTTGGAAGATTTGCTACTTAAAACTAACTTATGCTCAGTCGACAAAATTATTTTTGCCTATAAAGTATAAAATTTAACTATGACGAATGAGAGTATATATATAATGTTTTTCCCTTAAACCGAAAAATATCTAAGTGAAACACTTTATTAAGAATTAATGTGTTCAATTTTAAAACTTAGTTCAACTGTACAACAACATACCTAATATAAGTGAAATATCTGGTAAGTTTATTTAAGGATAAAAAATTAATCCCACTCCAAAATTAAGCTGGACTAGCCACGTCAGGTTGTGATCACCTGAATATCCTCAATCAAATCAAATTACTTCATCTTCCTCATTCAATCCAATTACAGTTAAAAAAAAATCAAATAAATTCCCCATTAGATCTCAACATTCCAATATTTACATCCCCACTACTGTTACAATTCAACAGTAACAGTAGCTAACAAATTGAAGCAACAATGGAGAAACAGTGGGGAGTGATTGAGCACAAGTCTTATGCTAGAGTTGGACTGCTTGGAAATCCTAGCGATGTTTATTTTGGCAACACTATTTCATTCAGTCTTGGTAACTTTTGGGCTTCTATTCGTTTGGAGCCTTCTGTAGATCTCGTCATTGTTCCTCATCCTTCACATGATCTCGTTCAATTCAATTCTATTTCTCACTTGGTACCTTATCTAATGCTTTTCATTTACAACTATTTTTTTTTTAAGAACTATTTTTATAATGGGGGTCAATATGTTAATACTTTTGGATTGAGATGTAGATGATTGATTTATTGATTTGGTTTTGGGTTTACTTGGTTATCGTAACTGCTCAATTGATCATGAATTTGCCAATTTTAATCTGAAATGTCAGTGTTTTCTTAATTAGGATGATGAATTTAGCACTTTTTGTTCTTTTAGAGCGGTTTGGATTGGGTTATTTTGGGTGCTTTTAAGCCAAGGTAGCTTAAGCACTTTTGTAGATGTGCTTCTATGCACTAGTTTGTAAGCTAAAATAACAAAAATAAACTAAAAACTATAACTTAGGATTTCCAACTTAGCTTATAAGCGTCCATCCAAACAAACTCTTGGAGCCTGTTTGGATTGACTTATTTTAGGTGCTTTTGAGCATTTTTATAGTGTTTGAGTAAGATAAAACAGTGCTTTAAAGATCTTGTTTTTAAGCCGAAATAATAAAAGAAAACCATAACTATAAGTTAGAAATCCTAACTTATGTCAAAAGCCATAAGCCCATCCTAACAGGCTCTTAGTTCTATGTGGATTTTCATGCCGTTTGGTTGAGTTTGATTTAAAAACATATGCTCGTGCTTGTTGTTGACAGGTGAACAGGATGCAGAATGAGGGGTACTACGGAGGGGTGCGTTTACTTATGGCAATAGTTTCGTTCTAAACTCTTTTCTTTTTCCATTTAGCTTTTATTGTTTGTTTAATCGTTAAAATATTTCACAACTATTGCAAGGAGAACAACATCACCTTACATGATGGGAATTTCACTCTCTCGTATGACACTAACATTCCCCGCCAGGTATGTCCTAACATTGCAAGATTTATCTGCCCTTAGATGGTTCAGTTTTTGTGGTTTGAAATCACGCTAATTGTTGGTAAACTTTTTTCCTTAATTCCACTAGGAAATTTTTTCTTTAATGGAAGTTATTTTCTAAAGAAAGTATTTTTCAAAAATCTTTGACCTATCGAACATGAAAAATTATCCAAAGCAAAAACGCCTAAAATGTCAAATTCTTATCTTTTCCTTTTTTTGAAAGAAAAAAACATGAGTCACACAAAACCGTGTGTAACATTTTAGCTAACAGCTAGTCTTCCCATTTACTTTGTATTGTCTAAGACGGCCAAATCTTTTTTTCATGAGCAATGTTACAAGAAAATAACACTTCGGAACAATTGTGATTTGCCAACATAGAATTCCGACTTACGTATTTCTTTAGGCACATCTCTTTTTATTAGTTACGTGTTGAAGGAATGATAATAAAATGAAAATTTAAAAAACTAACGGTTTGCCTGGCCTTTATATGTTGTCCCCCCCTCCCTTACATTTTTTCATTGAAATAAGAAAAATGCTTATTGCTTAATCAAGTCAAGAAAATATTATTTACAAAAGTATTATTCTTTTTCGATTAAAAGGGAATGCGTGTGGAAAAAATGAAATACTTCTCTGTTCATTTTTATTGCAGATGTTTCGCTTTTTGAGAGCCAAATTATATAGATTTTGACAAATATTTTAAGATATTTTTTTCATCATATAAATATAAGAAGAATTACAACTTATAATTTTTTCATAAAGTTTTCAAATATCTAAATTTTAATTTTGAAATATTGGATCAATTTAATTCAATTTAGCTTCAAAAATTAGTCAAATTGACTTTAAGTCATAGTCAACAAATGAAGTAGCGGAAGTGAAAGGTTATGATGGAGTGATATATTTTTATTTATTTATAATTAAAAATTTAGAGTTCAAGAGTTATGAATATGAATATGCCTTTGCTAGAAAGTGTTTTGCTATATAAAATTTTCCGATGTAAATCTAAATTAATAGACTGCCAAAGTAAATACAGAACATCAGTATGAAAATAATTACTCAATATATTTTCATATATCATTCTCTCTTTTCCTACTTATACATTTTCATTAATGCTCTAAATTAAATAAGTAATTAAAAAAAAAATATGTCAACTAATGGTGCTCGAAAAAAATAAACCAAATATACAGTTTGCAGAATATTAGACTTGGACCAAGTCCAGCAAAAGTCGAACCCTATTGATTGAGGTGTTATTTTTGTAATAAGTGACATGGGAAACTAGTGGACATTGATTTACCAGGATAATAGTACTCCCCCGTTTCAAAATAGATGGTCCTTGTTGACTTGACACTTCCCATATAAAAATATTTATTAGGTATTTATTTTATCAAATTAGTCTTATTAATTATGCTTTGAAAATAAAAATTTGAATATATATACTTTATGTAGTCATTTAATGATAGTTATAGTATTAGAATAATATAATAAAATTTTCTTGATTTCATAACTTGGACAACTAAATTGAAACAAACATTGTTAGCAAGAGGAACAACTATTTTAAAATGGAGGGAGTATGAGGTTTTATTACTAGTACTAATATTATTAACAAGTCTTAAATTGTTTTGTTAATTAAAGATTTTTTTTAAATAATAAGTGGGAGTAGTCATCTGTAATTACTCATTCCTGTGGTAGAATTAATTACGTATCATTTTCAATTATCAAAGTTAGCCTTAATGGGAACCTTTCTCCTGATCCTAATATAGCCATTTACTTTATTAATGTTGAAGTGGTATTTCCCCGTCTCAAATTATTTGTCGTAATTTTTAAAAATGATTATTTTAAATTATTTTTCTATTTTAGACTTTCAAAGTATTTTTTTCGTTCTTTCTCTAATTTCACCCTTAATAGTAATTTCTCGAAGATGAAAAACATTTCAATCTTAAATGATGTACTTCTTTTAAACGAGAGGAAATAACATATAGTAATGAAACATTTTAATAATTAAGAAATCACATTTGAAATATATATATATATATATATATATATAATGTAATTTATAGTTTTTGACGATAATAAACAAGAACTATCTTCAAATTCAAAAATCATATGCATTATTACACAAACGAGAAAACAAGGTACAAAATTCCAGCTCAACTCAAGAAAAATTATGTTTGTCTTCACTCAAATGGCAAAGTAAACAATGTGCAGTCTGGCATATGCATTGGAATTCCCACAATCAATTCAATAGGTTATTGTAATTGTCAATTATATTTATAATAAAAAAAAACGTTCACCTTAACGAACAAGTAAAACAATGTGCTTATTTTACTAGAACGATAATAATTAAATAATCATAAAAAAACATAAAAGGTTCATTTTGTTGGGGAAAAAAAGACTTAACCCTAAAATAATTAGCCTTGTAAAAAATGACGTATGTTTTTGTTTCGTACAAGATAAGATATTATTGAGGCGAATAGTTCAGAGACATACATTTAACACAATCAATTTGACAGCGTTCGAAATCCTGAGAATATTTCCTGCAATAATTATTTGAATTAATCAAATCTATTTCTGCAATGTAACTTGCAATAAAAAAAAATAGAATCAGAACAAGTAAATTATTCGCATAAATAACAGGACGTATAAAAAAAATGAGTTTAAGTTCTATGTCAGTGTAAAATTTTTGTACGATGTCTATTCAATTATTAAGTAATTATAATTAGCTTCGTGATAAATATTACTAATTGATAATCTGTTATAAACCTGTTATTACATGCGAAAATGTAATGGTAGTTAGGTAAAAATGGAAAATAATTTTACTTGCGGGTACGTTCACAGGAATCAGTAGCTTTTGATTATATCTTGAGTGCGTATAAAATCTCATTAGATATTTATAAATACTTGGTTGTGAACACGATTCTTATTATAAATTAATTTAATGTTATTGTAAATTCGCATAAATTTCAAATTCTGAAACCGTTTCACTGATAGCATAAACACAATCAATATACGTCCAAAATTAATAAATAGGAGTAAAGACCGGGTTATTACTTATTAGGTGTGTTATAGGGGAAGATGGCCCAGTATATTTATTCCAAATGTCATATACTTTGACATTTTCCTAGTTTACTTTATGTTTGCCTACATAGTAGAAAAATGGAGAATGAGTTTAGTCCAACGACCAAGACTAATTGACCATGCCAAACATTGCCGTGTGCTAAATGTTTTTTTCTTCAAAACTCTAATAAATGACTACAATGTATAACCTAGTAATAACGAAATGTTTGGTTCATTAGATTAAGAATGAGATATATAATATTATAAATAGTTTAAAAATTTACTCTTGTTTTAAAGAAAACTTATATTAGAAATATAAAATTAAAGTTTGTTAATTTCTTAAGCGTTTAAACTCTGCAAAATTCTCAATTTTAAATAAATTGGAAACGTTTGGAGGCTTTAAAAAAACAGGGCAAAGTGATTTTTTGAGTTGTGGCACTACGAATCAAGGTAAGTTAAGATATGACCTCCGACGAGCGGTGTTTTCGCAACTAATTGTTAATGAATGGATTGCGGAGGTGGTGCCGTGGTGGAGTGGGGATAAGGTATATAGGTAAAATAACAAGCGCTTATGCAGACATCGGGTTGGGTGACATGTCGATTATGAACTCCATAAATTATATGCTTTGTTGCTTTATACTGGTTAATTAGTTGATTTTCATGAAAGAATAGGACTCACGTGATAGAGGATATGATTAATATTGTCACAATGAACATCATTTTCATATAAGTTATTTCATGTTGAGTTTGGAATAAAATGATATTAGAATTATTGTATAAAAATATACATGTGTTACTTATAGCGGAAATGAAATAGTGACCAAACACAATATAAGATAATATTTAATTAGATTTATACTATCTATCCCAATCCCATTAGCATGTATATGACAAGTAGCTAATTCGTAATCCACTTTTATTTTTCATTCGATAATTGGTAATTGCCTGTCAACTTCATAATTCTACGTTTTCATACCGAGTCTTTCTTTTCTGCTTAAACGAAATTGACAATTTGTAATTTTCTTTCCTTTTCCCTTATGCGAAAGGGAAATAAAGAAAAGTCCAAGGGTGGGTTCGGTACAGAGGAAAATAAGTGTGTGTTTTATTTTTATTTTTGTATTTGATACGCAAGCATAAAGTATTATTCTAAAAATATTTGTATATAATCTAAACAAATACTATAGGAAGTGAGGTGGATTGAGGGTTACGAGGATGAGTGTGAAGATGTGGTGTGTTGGAGGATGGAGATCGATGACACAATCAATATGGTATGGAATGTCATTTTTGGAACATACTCTTTCCCTAATTCCACTGGAAATGTTATTTTCTTAAAGGAACTTATTTTCTAAAAAAAATATTTTTCAAAAATCTTAACTAACCGTATATGAAAAAAATATGTACGTTACACCTAAAATGTCAAATTCTTATCTTTTCCCTTTTTTCGAAAGAATAAATATGAGTCACACAAACCGTGTGTAACATTTTGGCTAAGAGCTAGTCTTCCTGTTTACTTTGTATTATATGTGGATGTATAATATAAGACGACCAAATCTTTTTTTCATGAGCAATGTTTTAAAATGCAAAATTAAGGTACAAGAAAATAACACTTCGGAACAATTATGATTTGCCAATACAGAGTTTCGACTTACGTATCGCTTTAGGCACGTCTCTTTTTATTAGTTACATGTTGAACTAATGATAATGAAATGAAAATTAAAAAAAACTAACGGTTTGCGTGGCCTATAGATGTTGTTTTTCCCCACTACATTTTTTTGTTAAAATAAAAAAAATGCTTATTGCTTTCGAAAAATTCTACTAATTCTACAAGCTTTTCAAGTTTTGCATTTATTTCTAGGTAAAGTGTTTCGATCCAAATTAGAAATTTATGATCTGCATAAAATAAATTATAACTTAAACTTTTAAATGAGATAATCTCGCTTTAAAAGACAATTCATTCATTTGTGAAAGGTAGGTTTGCATCCAGGCAGCTTCATAGAAAGTGGTCACAATTGGGGACCATAAAACCAAATGACAGAAATGGCATCTATGTGACATGCAACTTGGAAAAATCCTCCAATATTATTTTTTTCATTTTATTTTATGTGTCTTTATTTGATTGACCATAGAATTTAAACATGTCATGGGAGATATTGCTCATTTTTACCCGTCCACCGTATAAAATATGTCTTTCACTTTTACTTATTCATTTTAGCATGCCAGGAGAAAGATAATTTTTTTTCTTCTTGTTTTACTCTTTAACATTAATTACTCATTCCTCAAGACTTTTTGAAATATTAATAGTCATAGTATATTGTAATAAAGTATACACTAGATAAGTAAAAATGAACAGAGGGAGTACGAAATATAAAAAGTGGCATTCTTTTAGATATAAATCAAAAAGAAAATCAAGACACACAAAATTAAAACAAAAATAATATATATATATATATATATATATGTATAATCAAATCTCTCTACAACAACTATCTTCTATAACAATAATTCAATACAACAATCAACTTTTTTTTTTTTTGAATTACATAGTATTTTTTATGATAATATTTCACTATAACAATTAAGACAACGTCTTAAAAGAGAGGTTTGACTGGTACAATTTCCACTTCGGAGCTACGCATAAGGCAGAAAAAGAAATTTCAGCTTTTGGATTCTATTTAATGAATATTTAATTTGATCACCACGTTCTGTGGAATTTTCGTGCGTTGACTCCATAAAGCTAAGTAAACCTTGACAAAAAAAGACTACACTTTATCTTCAGAAATGAGAGATACAATAATGCAATTATCAAATTAAATAGGCAACTGTACAATTCCATTTTCGAATTAAATAAATAAGCAACTGATCCAACTGTAAATTCTTGCAGAATGATTTCTTTATCAAGAGTAGTAGAGTAATATTTTTTGACACTTTTTAATTACAAGTCAAATTCTATAAAAAAAATTGGGGTTGGGACTTGAGAGCTAGTTGCTGCCTCCCACAATTAAAGGGGCGGGTTCAAATTCCATAAGTAACGTAGTATTTTCTAACCCTATTATTCATAGTTCTTATATTAATCGATCTGGAATTAGATGTAGCAATATTAGCATGCTAAGGTACTTTGTGTACATAGAAATTTCGAAATCTAAGTGCACCTTCCATAACTTATTAAAATGAGGGTTTGAGCGTCCAAAGCTCGAGTATAAGTTTAATCAAAGTACTACATTTATTTCATACGACGCTATTTACTTAAAAATAAATTCTTAAAATATATTTGTAAGCGCATACTTTTGACCTTTCATCATATGCACAAGCAAAATAAAAATATTTGGATATACTTTATTTTCCAACTTGAAAATTATGCTGCTGATATTGGCAAGGAAATGGACAAAACATGGTGATTTTTAATTTTTATTATGGAGGATGACAATTGGAGCAAAAGTCGACTCACAAGTCACATGGGCAATTATTTGAGTGACCAACTTTCAGTGGCTCTACTTTATCTATCTTCGTCTTCAAGTTATACACCACATATTATAATCACACCATTTGGAATATAGGGCTTTCATAGTTGGATAAAATTTGAACTTTGAAAAGTCTCCCTCTTTTTTTTTTTTTTTTTTTTTTCTAAAAAATAAAAAATTATATTTGTTTGAAGCGCGTGAATCTAACTTTCCCATATAAACGTTACATACACATATCAATCTGTATATACATATGATAAACGAGACGAAAATGATGCTAATTCAACAATCTTTTGCTCAACTTCTCGTAAAGTCAAATTCTCATCTGAACGAGTCTAGGAATTAAGAGAGATTTCGTTATTGAATAATTAAGTTCAAAATTGAAGAAGGAAAGTAGATTCAATAACTTTATCACAAATTATAGTATAAGTTGAATGATGTTAATTATGTGAAATTAATCCTATGTGAATGCCTGCTTTTGAATTTGGGGGCCTCAATATTAGATAGGTTTGTTCATCACACATAGTGTTGGATTTATATAAATGTCATCTACCTAGTTTGGATCGATTCTTTTGTCTATTTTCACAAACACCATTTTCAGTCTTCAACACAGTTAGTGGCGGAGCCAGAATATTTACTAAGGAGTGTCAGAATATAAAGAAGTAAATTCACGAAGAAGCTAAAGAGTGTCAATATGTAATATATATACATAAAAATTATATTTTTACCTAGCTACATAGTGTAATTTTTCAATTAAGGGGTATCGGTCGACAACCCGTAGTTACATGTGGCTCCGCCACTGAACACAGCTCACCTAATTAAGTGACCGTGTGTCATTTATTAACAAGTCACCATCTATTAATTAATGATAGAGACAACTCTTAAATTTTGTGTAGATGGGGACCATGGGGTACATATAAAATCACGATCGTAAATATGTACTCCTATCAAACCTTTTTATATCGATACCATTGATTTAATTATCTTTTGAATATTGTAGCGAAATAATGTTATAAGAAATATTAATATATAAGATAAAAATCATTGTAACAAAGAACCATATTGTTATAGTGAATGTAATTATAGGTAGTATGTGTTATAAATAGATTTGACGGTATATATATAAAATACTAATACTACTACCTTTTTGTTAAAAAAAATACTTAAATATGAAGTCATCAGTTTAAATTATTCGTATCTGAACATTGAAAGTGTTGAGATTAAAAAGAAAAGAGAGACGTAAAAAGGAATGACAATTGGTTCTAACTAAAAGTGTAGCTAGTTCTCTTTAATTTTCAAAAGCTGCTTAACTAGATCTTCTTAGCAAAGCTTCTTTTGTTTACATACACAAAATGAAAAGTATGCATATATTATAGGCTTATTATATAGTCCTACTTTCTAACTTTTCAACTAATGTATTAGAAAGTTAAAAAGAGATGATACTTTATACATAAAGCTAAACAAATCTTTCTTTACCCAAAGGCATAAAACGTAGAGAAATAGACAAGGCTAAAAAGTGAATTTTTTATGTGGCAAAAACTGCAATCGGCGCACCCATCCCATAGCTCATGCCTTTATGTCCCCAAGCTTTTTGGATTCTGTCATCTTTGCTAGCGACATGGAAGGTGGAACCTAGAACAAGACTAGGAATCAAAGAACAAAAATATGAGTTTAATATTTAGTGAGGATATATTGTGTCATCGCAAAATTAAATAGACAAAAACAATATAAAAAATTAAGTGTCTCACATATTTTGATATGTTTCTATATATATTTTTTTTGGTTCTTTTGAACTGTCACACCTCGATGTGTTAAATCATCTTACATCATATCATATGTATTGAGATTGTTCGGGACTCAATTAAGGACCCGTTTGGCCATGGATAAATTTCACTTTTTTCCGAAATTTTTTTTCACTTTAGTGAAAAAAGTGAAAAGTGGTGGTGTTTGGCCATGAATTTTTTTCACTAAAGTGAAAAAAAATTCCGGAAAAGTGAAAACAACTTTTTCTTGTTTTTACTTTTTTCACTTCCACTTCTCTCACAAAAAGTCAAATTTATTTTCATGGCCAAACATAACTCCAATTCCAACTCCAACTCTAACTTCAACTCCAACTCCAACTCCAAAAAATTTAATTTTCATGGCCAAACGCCTACTGAGACAAACACTTTCATTTTGTAACACAAGCTCCATTTTTTTGACTTGAGGGATAAATTCACTTAACCGTCTAACGGGCCAAGAAAGCAGAGGAAGTTCTAGCCCTATGATACTATCCAACGGACCAAAGCCTCAAGAAAGTCAGTAGGATGATAATATAGTTGGGGCCCTTGTCCCGTCCAACGGGTCCAGGTGATTTGTAACGAGTTATTTGTACAAATGACCTTCACAAGATCTTGTTTTGAACTTTTTATCCTGTTTAGTAGGTGTTTAGACATGCGATTTGAGATTTCATATCATGATTTGAAAATTTTTAAATATAAAAATTGATCCATAAGTTTATATTTTGTAAAAAAAAAAACAAAAAAAACATCATTTGTATCTACCAATCATTTATTTCATATGTAAATAAAAGTTATAGTTTATGTTATTCTTTAAACCATTTATATCTCATATAACTATTACTCTCACCAATATAAAAATTATTATTACTTCAAACCAATTCCTACTTTACCATATATTATTCATCAAATTCATTATCTTTTACCTAATTCAAAATAACAATGATGGTTCGTCTTCTCGGTCATTTGATTGAGAAATGCTAGCTCACCATAAGGAGATTGTCCGTACTATGTGGGAGGATTATATTAAAGAGTAGTACACTGCACTCATGTTCAATTTTACTTTTTTATTGAGCTAAAGTTTGATCAATAAATATCATATTTTTTAAAATAGCTTTGCGATAGTGTATTATACTTTTGTTATAAATTTTTGCTTATTTGGTAAGATTGTATAAAGAATTGAGATAATTTTGATAGTTTTCACAACTTATGAGGTTTTTATGTTTGTGAGAAAACATACAACATAAAAAGTTCAAATTGCATGTCCAAACAAAACTTCAACTTCATCTCATAATTTCATCTCACGTGGACAAACGAACCCTTGATAAAAAGAAAAATAAATTAAAATGGCACTCAGTTTGGAAGATTTGCTACTTAAAACTAACTTATGCTCAGCCGACAAAATTATTTTTGCCTATAAAGTATAAAATTTAACTATGACGAATGAGAGTATATATATAATGTTTTTCCCTTAAACCGAAAAATATCTAAGTGAAACACTTTATTAAGAATTAATGTGTTCAATTTTAAAACTTAGTTCAACTGTACAACAACATACCTAATATAAGTGAAATATCTGGTAAGTTTATTTAAGGATAAAAAATTAATCCCACTCCAAAATTAAGCTGGACTAGCCACGTCAGGTTGTGATCACCTGAATATCCTCAATCAAATCAAATTACTTCATCTTCCTCATTCAATCCAATTACAGTTAAAAAAAAATCAAATAAATTCCCCATTAGATCTCAACATTCCAATATTTACATCCCCACTACTGTTACAATTCAACAGTAACAGTAGCTAACAAATTGAAGCAACAATGGAGAAACAGTGGGGAGTGATTGAGCACAAGTCTTATGCTAGAGTTGGACTGCTTGGAAATCCTAGCGATGTTTATTTTGGCAACACTATTTCATTCAGTCTTGGTAACTTTTGGGCTTCTATTCGTTTGGAGCCTTCTGTAGATCTCGTCATTGTTCCTCATCCTTCACATGATCTCGTTCAATTCAATTCTATTTCTCACTTGGTACCTTATCTAATGCTTTTCATTTACAACTATTTTTTTTTTAAGAACTATTTTTATAATGGGGGTCAATATGTTAATACTTTTGGATTGAGATGTAGATGATTGATTTATTGATTTGGTTTTGGGTTTACTTGGTTATCGTAACTGCTCAATTGATCATGAATTTGCCAATTTTAATCTGAAATGTCAGTGTTTTCTTAATTAGGATGATGAATTTAGCACTTTTTGTTCTTTTAGAGCGGTTTGGATTGGGTTATTTTGGGTGCTTTTAAGCCAAGGTAGCTTAAGCACTTTTGTAGATGTGCTTCTATGCACTAGTTTGTAAGCTAAAATAACAAAAATAAACTAAAAACTATAACTTAGGATTTCCAACTTAGCTTATAAGCGTCCATCCAAACAAACTCTTGGAGTCTGTTTGAATTGACTTATTTTAGGTGCTTTTGAGCATTTTTATAGTGTTTGAGTAAGATAAAACAGTGCTTTAAAGATCTTGTTTTTAAGCCGAAATAATAAAAGAAAACCATAACTATAAGTTAGAAATCCTAACTTATGTCAAAAGCCATAAGCCCATCCTAACAGGCTCTTAGTTCTATGTGGATTTTCATGCCGTTTGGTTGAGTTTGATTTAAAAACATATGCTCGTGCTTGTTGTTGACAGGTGAACAGGATGCAGAATGAGGGGTACTACGGAGGGGTGCGTTTACTTATGGCAATAGTTTCGTTCTAAACTCTTTTCTTTTTCCATTTAGCTTTTATTGTTTGTTTAATCGTTAAAATATTTCACAACTATTGCAAGGAGAACAACATCACCTTACATGATGGGAATTTCACTCTCTCGTATGACACTAACATTCCCCGCCAGGTATGTCCTAACATTGCAAGATTTATCTGCCCTTAGATGGTTCAGTTTTTGTGGTTTGAAATCACGCTAATTGTTGGTAAACTTTTTTCCCTAATTCCACTAGGAAATTTTTTCTTTAATGGAAGTTATTTTCTAAAGAAAGTATTTTTCAAAAATCTTTGACCTATCGAACATGAAAAATTATCCAAAGCAAAAACGCCTAAAATGTCAAATTCTTATCTTTTCCTTTTTTTGAAAGAAAAAAACATGAGTCACACAAAACCGTGTGTAACATTTTAGCTAACAGCTAGTCTTCCCATTTACTTTGTATTGTCTAAGACGGCCAAATCTTTTTTTCATGAGCAATGTTACAAGAAAATAACACTTCGGAACAATTGTGATTTGCCAACATAGAATTCCGACTTACGTATTTCTTTAGGCACATCTCTTTTTATTAGTTACGTGTTGAAGGAATGATAATAAAATGAAAATTTAAAAAACTAACGGTTTGCCTGGCCTTTATATGTTGTCCCCCCCTCCCTTACATTTTTTCATTGAAATAAGAAAAATGCTTATTGCTTAATCAAGTCAAGAAAATATTATTTACAAAAGTATTATTCTTTTTCGATTAAAAGGGAATGCGTGTGGAAAAAATGAAATACTTCTCTGTTCATTTTTATTGCAGATGTTTCGCTTTTTGAGAGCCAAATTATATAGATTTTGACAAATATTTTAAGATATTTTTTTCATCATATAAATATAAGAAGAATTACAACTTATAATTTTTTCATAAAGTTTTCAAATATCTAAATTTTAATTTTGAAATATTGGATCAATTTAATTCAATTTAGCTTCAAAAATTAGTCAAATTGACTTTAAGTCATAGTCAACAAATGAAGTAGCGGAAGTGAAAGGTTATGATGGAGTGATATATTTTTATTTATTTATAATTAAAAATTTAGAGTTCAAGAGTTATGAATATGAATATGCCTTTGCTAGAAAGTGTTTTGCTACATAAAATTTTTCTATGTAAATCTAAATTAATAGAGTACCAAAGTAAATACAGAACATCAATATGAAAATAATTACCCCATATATTTTCATCTATCATTCTCTCTTTTCCTATTTATACATTTTCATTAATGCTCTAAATTAAATAAGTAATTAAAAAAATATATGTCAACTAATGGTGCTCGAAAAAATAAACCAAATATACAGTTTGCAGAATATTGGACTTGGACCAAGTCCAGCAAAAGTCGGACCCTATTGATTGAGGTGTTATTTTTGTAATAAGTGACATGGGAAACAAGTGGACATTGATTTACCAGGATAATAGTACTCCCACGTTTCAAAATAGATTGTCCTTGTTGACTTGACACTCTCTTTAAGAAAATATTTATTAAAAGTTTATTTTATCAAATTAGTTTTATTAATTATGCTTTAAAAATATAAATTTAAATATATACACTTTATGTAGTCATTTAATGATAGAAATAATATTAGAATAACAACATAAATTTTTTTTGATTTCATAACTTGGACAGCTAAATTGAAACAAAATTTTTTAGCAAGAGGAACAACTATTTTAAAATGAAGGGAGTATGAGGTTTTATTACTAGTACTAATATTATTAACAAGTCTTAATTTGTTTTGTTAATTAAATATTTTTTTAAAATAATAAGTGGGAGTAGTCATCTGTAATTACTCATTCCTGTGGTAGAATTAATTACGTATCATTTTCAATTATCAAAGTTAGCCTTAATGGGAACCTTTCTCCTGATCCTAATATAGCCATTTACTATATTAATGTTGAAGTGGTATTTCCCCGTCTCAAATTATTTGTCGTAATTTTTAAAAATGATTATTGAAAATTATTTTTCTTTTTTAGAATTTTAAAATAATTTTTTTCGTTCTTTCTCTAATTTCACCCTTAATAGTAATTTCTTGAAGATGAAAAATATTTCAATTTTAAATGATGTACTTCTTTTAAACAAAGAGGAAATAACATATAGTAATGAAACATTTTAATAATTAAGAAATCACATTTGAACTATATATATGTAATATATAATGAAATTTATAGTTTTTTCCGATGATAAACAAGAATTATCTTCAAATTCAAAAATCATATGCATTATTACACAAACGAGAAAACAAGGTACAAAATTCCAGCTCAACTCAAGCAAAATTATGTTTGTATTCACTCAAATGGCTAAGTAAACAATGTGCAGTCTGGCATATGCATTGGAATTCCCACAATGAATTCAATAGGTTATTGTAATTGTCAATTATATTTATAATTAAAAAAAAACGTTCACCTTAACGAACAACTAAAACAATGTGCTTGTTTTAGTAGAACGATAATAATTAAATAATCATAAAAAAACATAAAAGGTTCATTTTGGTTGGAAAAAAAAAGACTTAACCCTAAAATAATTAGCCTTGTAAAAACTGACGTATGTTTTTGTTTCGTAAAAGATATTATTGAGGCGAATAGTTCAAAGACATACTTTTAAACAATCAATTTGACAGCGTTCGAAATTCTGAGAATATTTCCTGCAATAATTATTTGAATTAATCAAATCTATTTCTGCAATCTAACTTGCAATAACAAAAATAGAATCAGAACAAGTAAATTATTCGCATAAATAACATGACGTATAAAAAAAATGAATTTAAGTTCTATGCCAGTGTAGAATTTTTGTACAATGTCTATTCAATTCTTAAGTAATTATAATTAGCTTCATGATAAATATTACTAATTGATAATCTGTTATAAACCTGTTATTACATGTTAAAATCTAATGGTAGTTAGTGAAAAATGCAAAATAATTTTTCTTGCGGGTACATTCACAGGAATCGGTAGCTTTTAATTATATCATGAGTGCGTATTAAAATCTCATTAGATATTTATAAATACTTGGTTGTGAACACGATTCTTATTATAAATTAATTTAATATTACTGTAAATTCGCATAAATTTCAAATCCTGAATTCGTTTCATTGATAGCATAAACACAATCAATATACGTCCAAAATTAATAAATAGGAGTAAAGACCGGGTTATTACTTATTAGGTGTGTTATAGGGGAAGATGGACCATTATATTTATTCCAATTGTCATATACTTTGACATTTTCCTAGTTTACTTTATGTTGGCCTACATAGTAGAAAAATGGAGGATGAGTTTAGTCCAACGACCAAGACTAATTGACCATGCCAAACATTGCCGTGTGCTAAATGTTTTTCTCTTCAAAACTCTAATAAATGACTACAATGTATAACCTAGTAATAACGAAACGTTTGGTTCATTAGATTAAGAATGAGATATATAATGTTATAAATATTTTAAAAATTTACTCTTGTTTTAAAGAAAACTTATATTATTAAAAATATAAAATTAAAGTTTGTTCATTTCTTAAGCATTTTACCTCCGCAAAATTCTCAATTTTAAATAAATTGGAAGCGTTTGGAGGCTTTAAAAAAACAGGGCAAAGTGATTTTTAGAGTTGTGGCACTACGAATCAAGGTAAGTTAAGATTTGACCTCCGACGAGTGGTGTTTTCGCAACTAATTGTTAATGAATGGGTTGAGGAGGTGGTGCCGTGGTGGAGTAGGGATAACGTATTTAGGTAAAATAATGAGCGCTTATGCAGACATCGGGTTGGGTGACGTGTCGATTATGAACTCCATAAATTATATGCTTTGTTGCTTTATACTGGTTGATTAGTTGATTTTCATGAAAGGATCGGACTGACGTGATAGAGGATATGATTAATATTGTCACAATGAACATCATTTTCATATAAGTTATTTCATGTTGAGTTTGGTATAAAATGATATTAGAATTATTGTATAAAAATATACATGTGTTACTTTTAGCGGAAATGAAATAGTGACCAAACACATTATAAGATAATATTTAATTAGATTTATACTATCTATCCCAATCCCATTACAATATATATGACAAGTAGCTAATTCGTAATCCACTTTTATTTTTCATTCGATAATTGGTAATTGCCTGTCAACTTCATAATTCTACGTTTTCATACCGAGTCTTTCTCTTCTCCTTAAATGATGAAATTGACAATTTGTAATTTTCTTTCCTTTTCCTTATTCGAAAGGGAAATAAAGAAAAGTCCAAGGGTGGGTTCGATACAGAGTAAAATAAGTGTGTTTTTACTTATTTTTTTGTGTTCGATGTGTATACAAAAAGTATTATTCTAAAAATATTTGTATATAATCTAAACAAATAATATGAGAAGTGAGGTGAATTGAGGGTTACCGGGATGAGTGTGAAGATGAGGTGCGCTGGAGGATGGAGATGACACAATCAATATGGTATGAAATGTCATTTTTGAAACATATTGTTTCCCTAATTCCACTAGAAAAGTTATGTTCTTAAAGGAACTTATTTTCTAAAAAATATATTTTTCAAAAATCCTAACTAACCGTATATGAAAAAATATGTACGTTACACCTAAAATGTCAAATTCTTATCTTTTCCCTTTTTTCGAAAGAATAAATATGAGTCACACAAACCGTGTGTAACATTTTGGCTAAGAGCTAATCTTCCTGTTTACTTTGTATTATATGTGGATGTATAATATAAGACGACCAAATCTTTTTTTTCATGAGCAATGTTTTAAAATGCAAAATTAAGGTACAAGAAAATAACACTTCGGAACAATTATGATTTGCCAACACAGAATTTCGACTTACGTATCGCTTTAGGCACATTTCTTTTTATTAGTTACATGTTGAACAAATGATAATGAAATGAAAATTAAAGAAAAACTAACGGTTTGCGTGGCCTATAGATGTTTTTCCTCACTACATTTTTTCGTTGAAATAAAAAAATGCTTATTGCTTTCGAAAAATTCTGCTAATTCTACAAGCTTTTCAAGTTTTGCATTTATTTCTAGGTAAAGTTTTCCGATCCAAATTAGAAATTTATGATCTGTAAAAAATAATTTATAACTTAAACTTTTAAATGAGAATATCTCACTTCAGAAGACAATTCACTCATTTGTGAAAGGGACCAATCACAATTGGGGACCATAAAACCAAATGATAGTAATGGCATCTATGTGACATGCAACTTGGAAAAAACCTCCTATATTGTTTTTTTTGTTTTATTTTATGTGTCTTTATTCGATTGATCATAGAATTTAAATATGTCATGGGAGATATTGCTCATTTTTACCCGTCCACCGTAAAATATAAGTCTTTCACTTTTACTTATTCATTTTAGCATGCCAAGAAAAAGACATTTTTTTTTTCTTCATGTTTTACTCTTTAACATTAATTACTCATTCCTCAAGACTTTTTGAAATATTAATAGTCATAGTATATTGTAATAAAGTATACACTAGATAAGAAAAAAATGAACAGAGGAAGTGCGAAATATAAAAAGTGGCATTCTTTTAGATATAAATCAAAAAGAAAATTAAGACACACAAAATTAAAACAAAAAAATAAATATATATATATATATAAAATCAAATATCTCTATAACAACTATCTTCTATAACAATAATTCAATACAACAATCAACTTTTTTTTTTTTTAAAGAATTACATAGTATTTTTTATGATAATATTTCGCTATAACAATTAAGACAACGTCTTAAAAGAGAGGTTTGACGTACAATTTCCAACTTCGGAGCTACGCATAAGGCAGAAAAAGAAATTGCAGCATTTGGATTCTATTTAATGAATATTTAATTTGATCACCACATTCTGTGGAATTTTCGTGCGTTGACTCCATAAAGCTAAGTAAACCTAGACAAAAAAATGACTAGACTTTATCTTCAGAAATGAGAGATACAATAATGCAATTATCAAATTAAATAGGCAACTGTACAATTCCATTTTCGAATTAAATAAATAAGCAACTGATCCAACTGTAAATTCTTGCAGAATGATTTCTTTATCAAGAGTAGTAGAGTAATATTTTTTGACACTTTTTAATTACAAGTCAAGTTCTATAAAAAAAAAATTGTGGTTGGGACTTGAGAGCTAGTTGTCTGCCTCCCACAATTGAAGGGGCGGGTTCAAATTTCATAAGTAACGTAGTATTTTCTAACCCTATTATTCATAGTTCTTATATTAATTGGTCTGGAATTAGATGTAGCAATATTAGCATGCTAAGGTACTTTGTGTACATAGAAATTTTGAAATCTAAGTGCAACTTCCATAACTCATTAAAATGAGTGTTTGAGAGTCCAAAACTCGAGTATAAGTTTAATCAAAGCACTACATTTATTTCATACGGTGCTATTTATTTAAAAATAAATTCTTAAAATATATTTTTAAGAGCACACTTTTAACCTTTCATCATATGCACAAGCAAAATAAAAATATTTGGATATACTTTATTTTCCAACTTGAAAATTATGCTGCTGATATTGGCAAGGAATGGACAAAACATGGTGATTTTTAATTTTTATTATGCAGGATGACAATTGGAGCAAAAGTCGACTCACAAGTCACATGGGCAATTATTTGAGTGACCAACTTTGAGTGGCTCTACTTTATCTATCTTCGTCTTCAAGTTATACACCACATGTTATAATCACACGATTTGGAATATAGGGCTTTCATAGTTGGATAAAATTTGAACTTTGAAAATTCTCCCTCTTTTTTTTTCTTTTTTTTAAATTTATATATGTTTGAAGCGCGTGTTTGTGAAAGAAGTCTAACTTTTCCGTATAAACGTTACATACACATATCAATCTGTATATATATATATATATATGATAAAAGAGATGAAGATGATGCTAATTCAACAATCTTTTGTTCAACTTCTCGTAAAGTCAAATTCTCATCTGGACGAGTCAAGAAATTAAGAGAGATTTCGTTATTGAATAATTAAGTTCAAAATTGAAGAAGGAAAGTAGATTCAATAACTCTATCTCAAATTATAGTATAAGTTGAATGATGTTAATTATGTGAAATTAATCCTATGTGAATGCCTGCTTTTGAATTTGGGGGTCTCAATATTAGATAGGTTTGTTCATCACACATAGTGTTGGATTTATATAAATGTCAGCTACCTAGTTTGGATCGATTCTTTTGTCTATTTTCACAAACACCATTTTCAGTCTTTAACACAGCTCACCTAATTAAGTGACCATGTTTCATTTATTAACAAGTCACTATATATTAATTAATGATAGAGACAAATCTTAAATTTTGTGTAGATGGGGTACATATAAAGTGACGATCATAAATATGTACTGTCAAACCTTTTTATATCGATACCATTGATTTAAGTATCTTTTGAATATTGTAGCGAAATAATATTATAAGAAATATATATAATAAATATTACAGTAATAAATTATTCGTATTTGAACACTGAAAGTGTTGAGATTAAAAATAAAAGAGAGACGTAAAAAGGAATGACGATTGGTTCTAACTAAAAGTGTTGCTAGTTCTCTTTAATTTTCAAAAGCTGCTTAACTAGATCCTCTTAGCAAAGCTTCTTTTGTTTATTATATGGTCCTACTTCTAACTTTTCAACTAATGTATAGAAAGTTAAAAAGAGGTGATACTTTATACATAAAGCTAAACAAATCTTTCTTTACCCAAAGGCATAAAACATGGAGAAATAGACAAGGCTAAAAAGTGAATTTTTTATGTGGCACAAAACCGAATTCATATACTACATGGGGGATTTCTACGTGATAAGCAAAAGTCGATTGATTTAATATTAACTAAGTGATAAAATTAGGGAAAACATAGATGAAAAAAAAAGAAAATAAAGTATTAGATAAGCGAGAAGAGAGAAGAACACAATTTATATAGTCAAAAAATTCATTTAAATGATAAGCCTAAACTACCCCAAATAATTAAAATACTCAAAAATAAAGAAAAACAAAGACGATTTAGAAGACTAGGACAAGGAGTTAATTTTATCCTATTCGGATCAGCGTCCGGCTTATTAACGAATGACAATGTCGCATATCGCATTGTCATATTCAGCTCGGATCAACTTCCATCATTTTTTATTTTCTACTTACCCCACCTAGTTTGATTATTAGTCTTAAAGGCGTTCTAAAGAAAACGATAAAACTAACGTTTCCTAAATTGCCTACCCGTCTCAACTTAATGTCCAAGAGGCGTTGGACAACCTACTTTTGGATGAGGATCTAGACGCAAAGACAATCCTAAGCTTTCTAATTAGACTCGGGGTTTACGTCAAACAAAACACGTAAGACTTGAACAAGTAGCACGTAATGATTTCAAATAAACCTCTTGATTAATTAAAGTTAAATAGGTGATTGATATGCTAAAAGATAATTATTGTTATGATTAGAACCTATAGACATACTTTCTAAGTGAGGCGTATCAAATCAAGGTGCCAGAAATTAGATTAAAGTGCTAGTTATTAAATTATGGATGCCGGAAACTAATTTAAGTATGCAGAAAATTTTATGAAAATGTGCAGAAAATCAATCGTTTAATATGCAGAAATTAATCAAAGTGTGCAGCAAAATTATTTTCATGTGCACAAAATTATTTTAAATATACAAAAAATTAATCAAAGTGTGCAGAAAAATTATTTCCATTTGCAGAAAATTATTTCAAATATGTAGAAAATTAATTATAGGTACAGAGAATTAACTTAAAGTGCTGGAAATTAATAAAAGGTGCTGGAAATTAATTAAACATACTGGAAATTAATTTTTTAATATGCTGAAAACTATTTATTATATGCTGAAAATTAAATAAACTTTGCTGGAAATTATTTTAATATGCTGAAAACTATTTATTATATACTGAAAATCAAATAGACTTGCTGGAAATTATTTTAATAGGCTGAAAAACTATTTATTATATGCTGGAAATTAAATAAATTTGTTGAAAATTATTTAAAATATACTGAAAACTATTTATTCTATGCTGAAAATTAAATAAACTTGCTAGAAATTATTTTAATAAGCTGAAAGCTATTTATTATATGCTGAAAATTAAATAAACTTGCTGGAAATTATTTTAGTATGCTGAAAACTATTTATTATATGCTGGAAATAGTGTGAAAATCGCTGAAAATGATTTAATATACTGAAAGTTGTTTAAACAATCCTAAGACATGATTTCTAGGGGGATAAGACAACTAGATTAATAATCCTAAAATGTTTGCCTAAGTGATAAAAACAATTTAATTAACATGTTTAAAAATTGTTAATAGTCCTATAGGCATGGTGTCTAAGTGATAGAATATTCAAATCACATAATTCCAGCCCCCTAAGCAGTAGAAAATTTAAATCACAGACTTATGAACCGCAACTAAATTCAAGATAGACAATACATTCAAGGGTAAGCACATGTTCAAACATTCCATTTTCAACATACGTACGTAGTTTAAATGTTCAAAAATATGCAAAATATGTCTAGTGAAACTGGAATCCCTAAAGCAAGAGAAATATAAACTGACTTGAATATGTCAATCAGCAGTCAACACAATAGGTTGAAAAAATGACTTGCATTATATTCCTATGAAATGATTTATATTCATGTTCGTACACATAGAAGCCAAGAAGCATACCTGTTCGCTCTCCATAGAATGCTTAGCGCATTCGAGCTTTCCAACATAGGTAATTATGAAAGAAAATAGAGCTACAACAAACTACCATATTAAGAATTGAAATTGCTTCGATGGAAAACTCACCAGTTAAGAAAACTGAAACATAATATAAGCAAAGAAACACCAAACAGTGGCTTGAACAGTGATGTTAACTAACCAATACTCCAAAAACTCTGCTTTGACGTGTAGAACAAAACGAGAACCAATTTTCTGCTTCAACTTTTAGTTATCGCCAACAGAGAGAATTAAAACAAAAAAAATCTAGAGAGCTGGAGCAACCACCAATTCCAAAGCAAAAGCATCACTGTGAGGTGAGTATATCATCCAAAAACCCATCCCTTTTTGCGTAAAGAAACTACTTATATTTATAATTTGTGAAATCAGAATCCAAAAGGCAAGGAATCAATTAGGATGTCAATTGAAAAAAGAGTCGTTAAGAAATCAAAAGAAAAGCTCTCCAAATTATATTATATTATATATGTATAAAACAAGTTCCAGACAAGTAAAAAGGAAAGAGGAGATTTTATCTCTTTACTTTTGAGAAATCAACATTATAGGGTGATCCAGGTTAGCTTTCGATTCCGCAAATCAATTTAGGAGAACCCAAATTGGAACAAAGAGACTTCCCTTATGAAGCAAATAATTTACCCAAATCTTCATGGTCTTTCCTGATGCGTATGAATCTTCTTGGCCAAAATTGGTGTGATGATCCCGACGCCAAATCAAAGATTCCTTAGGGACTTGATTGAGAATAGTAACAAAGTAAAACAAAAACAACTATGAAAAAAAGGGAAGAAAGGAAAAAAATAATCCCAACTCAAAATAATGAAGGAAAATGGAGTTACAGTGAAATGGATTTTCTGGGAAAGGGATTGAGTATTTTGGTTTTAGGCAAATTTGGGGTGTTTGGATTTGGCCAATAATAATAATAATAGCTACAAGAATTATATTAATAAAAATAACAAAATAATAGTAAGAATAATGATAATGATAATAGCAAATATAATAACGATGGCAGCAAGACTAATACTGATAATAATAGTAGTATTGACAATAACAATTTTTATAATAATAATAATAATAATAATAATAATAATAATAATAATAATAATAATAATAATGACAAGAATACGAAAGATACTGAGATTTGTAGTAGCAAGTAAAAAAAAAAACTCTAATGTAAACAGTATAAACGTAAATGAATGATAATAAAAGTAATTAATTTGTGGTAGTGAAAAAAAAAAAAAAAGAAGAGCTACTATCGATAAATTTTGTAACAAAAGCTTCATTTTTCTAACTTGAGGGATAAATTCACTTAACCGTCTAACGGGCCAAGAAAGCAGAGGAAGTTCCCAGGGGGAATTGACATATAAGTACCACTCTCATAAAATATTGGCACTCTAATAGCCAAAAAATAATTAGCAAAAAAATAGCCTTAATCAATTGACATTAAATAACCAACTAACAAAAATTTGTCCCCTTTTTACGGGATTAAAAAACCAAAATTTAAGTGATACGTACACTCTCTCTCTTCCTCTTCTTTTATAAATTAAATGCTTACAACATATTTGTCTATATTATATTAAATTCATTAAAAATGTATACTTGAACAGAATATATATAGCAAATTTACTTTATATTAGATTAATAAATATCATTATATTTCTGTATACGTGGACCACATGTATATAATAAAATTACCTAAATTAAATTGAACATATACATATACTTATTGCACTACGTCAATATTGCTTTTTAAAATTTATTGGACATAAAATAATTCACATATATAGCACGAAATTTTCTTTATTAAATTGAATGTATACATATATTTTTATAATATGTAGGGAAGAGGTTCAAATATGACATCAAACTATTAGAAATGGTTCATCTATGACATCCACTAAAAGTTTGGCTCATTTATGTCACTGTTAAACGTTTGACTTATCTATGCAACTGCCATTATAGAAAAAGTTAATTCGTGCCATTATTTTTTAATGGTGATTTTGCAAGACCGTTTTTGTCACATGACCTCTTATTAGAAGACCACCTCACCAAATCTAAATCAACCAATATTACTTAAAATAAAAATTAAAATTTCACCCATTAAAAATAAAACCCGAGAGTGTAGGCATACTATTGACAATTTTCTTTGAAACACTCTTCTTTCCCATCGAAATAACAGTAAGAATCATTAAAATATTAGAAAAATTTGAAATAACTTTATATAACACAAATTCCTAATTACATTTTTATACAAACCCTTGAATCTTTTTGAGAAATTATACGCGCGACATCAATAGGCAAAGATATGTTCCGGGGAAATAATGTACTCCCTCCATTTTGTTTAAGTTGGCTCTCTTGATAAAAATATTTATTTCAATTTAGTTATTCCATTTATGAAATTAAGAGAATTTTATTACGTTTTTTCAATACCACTCTTATCATTAAAATGACTGCAGAAAATGCATATGCTTTAATTTATATTTTCAATACATAATTAATAAGGCTAATTTGATAAAATAAGTTCCTAATAAATATTTTCTAAAGAAAAATGTCAAGTCAATAAGGATCAACTATTTTGAAACGGAGAAAGTACAATTTATTTAGAAATTTCCGTATTAATAGAGAAACTTTAGGAGTAGAGATGAAAGAGGGGGGAGTTGTGAGAGGGGGGATAGGAAACATACGGTTATATGGAAATTGTAATAGCCAAAACATGACTAATGGCTATTGTCTGTCAACTTTTTGAAACTTTGGCTAATGTATGCCAATTGTTTACCTGAGTTGATACTCTGTGCCATTATCTAGCCCAGACCAATGATACTATCCAACGGACCAAAGTCTCGAGAAAGTAAGTAGGATGATAATATAGTTGGGCCTACAATTTCCCTAGATAAGCCCTTTTCCCATACAACGGGTCCACGTGATCTGTAGCGAGTTATTTATTAAAACAAATGACCTTCATAAGATGTTGTTTTGAACTTTTTACCCTGTTTAGTTGGTGTTTGAACATGCGATTTAAAATTGATTTTATCTCATAAGATAAAATTTTAAATTCTCCAAAAAACTTGATTTGGGATTGCATATCATGATTTGAATTTTTTCAAATACAAAAATTGACCCCATAAGTTTATATTTTGTAAAAAAAAACACATCATTTGTATCTACCAACCATTTATTTCATATGTAAATAAAATTTATAGTTTTTATTATTTTTTAAATCATTTATATCTCATATAACCATTACTCTCACCAACATAAAAGTTATTATTACTTCGAACCATTTCCTACTTTACCATTTATTATTCGCCAAATTCATTATCTTTTACCAAATTCAAAGTAATAATGTTGGTTCGTCTTCTCGGTTATTTGATTGAGAAGTGCAAGTTCAACGTGAGGAGATTGTTCATACAATGTGAGAGGATTATATTAAAGAGTAGTACATTGCACTCATGTTTAATTTTACTTTTTTATTGAACTAAAGTTTGATCAATGAATATCATATTTTTTAGAATAGCTTTGTGATAGTGTATTATTCTTTTGTTATAAACTTTTGCTTATTTGATAAGATGATATAAAGAATCGGGATAATTTTGATAGTTTTCACAACTTATGAGGTTTTTATGTTTATGAGAAAACATACAACATAAAAAATTCAAATTGCATGTTCAAACAAAACTTCAACTTCATCTCATAATTTTATCTCACATGGCCAAATGGACCCTTAGTAAAAAAAATTAAAATGACACTAAGTTTAGAAGATTTGCTCCATAAAACTAACTTATGCTAAATGGACAAATTTATTTTTTGCCTATAAAGTATAAAATTTAACTATGACGAATGAGAGTATATATCTAATGTTTTTCCCTAAAATATAAACGAAAAATATCTAAGTGAAACACTTTATTAAGAATTAATATGTTCAATTTTAAAACTTAGTTCATCTGTACACCAACAACGTACCTAATATAAGTGAAATATCTGGCAAGTTTGTTTAAGGATAAAAAATTAATCCCACTCCAAAATTAAGCTGGACTAGCCACGTCAGGTTGTGATCACCTGAATATCCTCAATCAAATCAAAGTAGTTCATCTTCCTCACTCAATCCAATTACAGTTAAAAAAATCAAATAAATTCCCCATTAGATCTCAACATTACTGTTACAAATTCAACAACAGTAACAGTAGCTAACAATTGAAGCAACAATGGAGAAACAGTGGGGAGTGATTGAGCACAAGTCTTATGCTAGAGTTGGACTGCTTGGAAACCCTAGCGATGTTTATTTTGGCAACACTATTTCATTCAGTCTTGGTAACTTTTGGGCTTCTGTTCGTTTGGAGCCTTCTGTAGATCTCGTCATTGTTCCACATCCTTCACATGATCTCGTTCAATTCAATTCTATTTCTCACTTGGTACCTTATCTAATGCTTTTCATTTACAACTATTTTTTTTTTTTGAGAACTATTTTTATAATGGAGGTCAACATATTAATACTTTTGGATTGAGATGTAGATGATTGATTTATTGATTTGGTTTTGGTTTACTTGGTTATCCTAACTGCTCAATTGATCATGTATTTGCCAATTTTAATCTGAAATGTCAGTGTTTTCTTAATTTAGCTCTTTTTGTTCTGTTAGAGCGGTTGGATTGGTTTATTTTGGGTGCTTTTAAGCCAATGTAGCTTAAGCACTTTTGTGAATGTGCTTCTAAGCACTAGTTTGTAAGCTAAAATAACAAAAATAAGCTAAAAACTGTAACTTAGGATTTCCAACGTAGCTTATAAGCGTCCATCCAAACAAACTCTTAGAGCCTGTTTGGATTGGCTTATTTTAGGTGCTTTTAAGCATTTTTGTAGTGTTTGAATAAGATAAAAATGTGCTTTAAAGCTCTTGTTTTTAAGCCAAAATAATAAAAGAAAACCAAAACCATAAGTTAGAAATCCTAACTTATGAAAAAGCCATAAGCCCATCCTAAAAGGCTCTTAGTTCTGTGTGGATTTTCATGCAGTTTGATGGAATTTGATTTAAAACCATACGCTCGTGCTTGTTGTTGACAGGTGAACAGGTTGCAGAAGGAGGGGTACTACGGAGGGGTGCGTTTACTTATGGCAATCATTAAAATATTTCACAACTATTGCAAGGAGAACAACATCACCTTACATGATGGGAATTTCACTCTCTCGTATGACACTAACATTCCCCGCCAGGTATGTCCTAACATTGCAAGATTTATCTGCCCTTAGATGGTTCAGTTTTTGTGGTTTGGAATCACGCTAATTGTTGGTAAACTTTTTTTCTGTTACTAAATGTTCTTTGACTTGAAACTTTCTGTTTGTTTATATCGTGAAATATGTTTCAGCTTTTTGTATTAAGGGAAAAAAGCCTAGCAACGTGAAATTTAACTTTAAACAAAAGAATTGAATCTACAATTGAACTTAAAGAGAATAGATAATCAGTTGCAAGCATCTATGTTTTCCGTACTTAGTATTAAGAATGAAAGGTTTTATTTTTATTTTCTCGAGTAGTCGGGTTAGTCCTGGCATTATGACTTATAGATTCGGAAGCTATCACATTTTATGGGAAGTGAATCTGTTGTGCTCATTGTTGAGATTTTGAGACGATCATTTTGGAAGTGATCATAATGTTCCTCACCTCTATGTATCAGGCAAACATAGGTCGGTTGAGCTGAAAACTAATATATTTTCTAGTGAGTTTGATTCTAGGTCAAATTTTCTGTGCAGAGGATTCTTACAATCTAAACAAAGTTCAACTTAACTGTTAACGGCTTTGTTTTTCTCTGTATACTCCAACTCGGTTATCCAATTGACTTGAGCTAGCCTCATTATTATACCATGACTAAAAGTGTGGTCAGGCTTTAGTTGATTGTTTACTGAATCAATCTCAAAGAAGCTTCAACTGTTTATATGGTCCTATTGTTTATTGTTGAAGATGTCTTTTTCTAGGTTTACAGTTTACCTAAAATAACTAAATTGAATAAAACATTTCTTTAATTTCAATCAGGCACAATCAAAACCTACACCTTGGACGTAGACCTATGCATAAAACTTTGCATACTATCTTCTGGATTTTAGCTGTGCAAATAAATTAGGAGTGGCAGACATTCTTGTTTCAATCATAACTAAAGTTTCATCGCATTGCTTCAATGATCATGATCTGGATATGTCATTGCTATGTCATAAATAAGATGACTAAAAGATTGATTTATGTCCTGTTGAAAAAGTTTGATTGATATATCAAATACTTTCCACATCTCAGACAGGGCTTTCAGGTTCTAGTGCAATCGTAAGTGCTGCACTGAGTTGCCTTCTTGACTTTTACAAAGTCAGACATCTCATCAAAGTTGAGGTAAGGCCGAACCTAGTCCTAAATGCAGAGAAGGAACTTGGAATTGTTGCTGGTCTTCAAGATAGAGTGGCACAGGTGTATGGAGGCGTTGTATATATGGTGTGTATGTGTGATACTCTTGGTTTTCTTTGACTAGTGCCATAGTTGTAAAGTTAATATTGTATGTTCATCTTTTAGCGTTTATTTTGCAGGATTTTGGCAAGAATCACATGGATGAATTGGGTCATGGTATATATACACCCATGGATGTTGATCTTCTCCCACCTCTTTATCTGATCTATGCAGAAAATCCCAGTGATTCTGGAAAGGTGAGTATTTAATGTGCAGAATATGAGTGTGAAAAATCTTTCTGGTATCAGGCGAAAGATTCTTTGGACCAAGTAGTTTTACTTGGGTATGTTATTTACTTAGCCATGCAATGGGTTAAGATATTACATTTTGGTTTTCACTTCCCACAAAAGAGGGATGTGAAAGTAATTAGACGAAGAGGAGTGTTGATGTAGGCTTGTAGTCCATGTGGCAGGCCCTTTATTTCAGGATTTTTAACAGGGTAACCTCTTATATTTTTCCAGTATTTTATTGAATATTTCTCCAGACAATGGAAGACATAACGATTGTAGCAGGTTCTCAAGGAGATGTGAATATCTGTCTTGTGATTAACTTTGTCCCTTTCTTTGACACTAAGAATTACTTTGATGACAGTAGTTACAAAATATAGATGATACTTTTTTTCCAATGCAGGTACACAGTACAGTTCGACAAAGATGGTTGGAAGGTGATAAATTAATAAGATCAACCATGGAAGAGGTTGCAAACATAGCTGTGGAGGGACGGAAAGCTATTCTTGAGAAGGATTACAATAAGCTGGCAGCTCTCATGAATCATAATTTTGACCTGAGAAGGTAAAAGTGCAACTTGGTTAGATTGATCAGGAGGACGTTTGTTAATATCTTTTATGTGCCTAGTGGCGTCCGGAAACCTGTTTTGGTAGTGTCATGTACCACCTATTTTCATGTTATTAGTTGCGACATTTTTATGTCCAGCATAGTCCTCTTTACATCCGTTTGCTGGTTAAACTCGGTATTCATAAACTAGCAAATAGAAGTTGCATCTTATTTGTCATAGTTATGATGTACTCAAATATTGCTAGATTTGCTATTACATAAAGTGGTTAATATCATATGCCAATCAAATGCTTAAATTTTGTGCTGGACTATGCAGGCGCATGTTTGGAGACGATGCCCTTGGAGCTATGAATATAGAGATGGTTGAAATTGCTCGAAGGGTAGGTGCTGCTTCCAAGTTCACAGGAAGTGGTGGGGCTGTGGTTGTGTTCTGTCCGAATGGACCTTCACAAGTGAAGCAGCTGGAGGACGCGTGTCGCAGTGCTGGTTTCACTTTCCAACCGGTTAAAGTTATGCCTTCGTTTCTAAACGAAATTGATCTTCAAACTCTGGGATCAAAGTGAAAACAGTGACATGCTTTCCAAATTTTGAGCCCTCTGTATTCTTTACTTCTTTCACCTCTCGTTGGTATATGCTAAGCTTATGAGGTATGTAGCGACCATTCAGTCAAGTAAAGGATGCTTCTCATAGACGAGTCATGGACAGAAAAAGACTTGCAACAAAGGTTTTTTTTGTTTTTTTTTTCCTCTTTGATAACTGTGGTGCCAACTTGTGTACGCCTTGATTAGTTCCACGGATACTTGTCACCTCCCACCAGCCTAACAAATTTAGAGAATCTTTTGTTGCTGAACTGTTCATTACAACAAAACAATGAGAAATTAACTAATCATTCATTAAGGGCCATAATCTAAAGATTAAGCAAGAGAGAAGGAAAATTCTAAAATGAAAATAACAAGCACCTTAAGCAAAATCATGTTCTATTAGCTTAGACGCCCTACTGGTTGATTCTCCTCTATAAAGACCACATTGAATCATCCTAGCAATTAACTGTACTATGTCCACGTAATTTAGTACACACCAAAATCACGTAAAGCTAATTTTCATTCTTCTGATGGAGTTCCTTGCACGAAAGCCTTGTATTTCTTCAGCTAGTAAATCCTGCATCAGCTGCATTCTCTGAATGGTCACTGAATTTTGCCTTCTTCGCTTCATAATCCTTAATAGCAGCCTTAATTGTATCTCCAGCGATAGATTTTTTGACATCTCCTGTATTGAAATAGGAAGAAGCACAATCAAGGATGCTTTCGAAACCAACTACATCTACTATTTTCCCCGTCTTATCATCGCGTATAATCTTCAAATTGGGCTGAACTCCGACAAGAGTCTTACAGGGAGTACCAGCCAAGCCATAAAATAATCTTCTGCCATTTTCATCGTCTTATCATCGATTTTGATTTGAGGTTTCGTTGTCAGAGCCCCGAAAAGACCCGTAGGATCGTTCTTGTCGAAAGACCCAACATTCTCATGATATAGCCGACATCGTGTTTCAACATCGTGTGCTTTTGCCCCTAAGGTTGATTTCTTTTTGGGAATTTGGGCGACGTTAAACAACCTTAAAGATCATCGAAGACAAAGAGATGATAGAACTATCCAGTAAAATGGCATATAGTATGGCCTAGGGGTGTCATTGTGTCAATAGTTTTAAAACAATCGACGTAGCTGAACTGTATCGAATCGAATTTTACCTTTATTTTATAAAATCGACGGGTTTTATATAAATTTATAACCGCATCAAATAATTAGATCAATTTTTTATTGGGATAATTTCATTTGTATACAAAAAAGTAAAAAGTTTACAATAAAAATAGCTTTTTTTTTATTTACTGAAAAAGTAGTCATCTAAAGACAAAAGCTAAAAAGATAGCGTTAGTAGAAGTGGCAGCTGGTGGACCACCATGCGGCCCATGGAGGGTCCTTCCGTTCATTCTATATTTTCTTCCATTATATACATAGCCATTAATAGTATATCAATAGTTATTTTGTATATGTAATGCATTCATATTGCATAACTAGTGTATAAGCATGCATCAATATTGTATAAATAATATACAAACTTGTATGTATAAACGTGTATAGATATTGTATAAATAGTTATGTAATGTATCGATATTATATAAATGGTGTATAAGCGTGTATCAATATTATATAAACAATTATGTAATGCATCGCTATTGATATTTATTTAACTATCATGTGTTCCCACCTTAATAAATAAAAATAATAAAACGTCACAAATATTCATTTTTTCCTCAAAAGAAGTGAAACAATTAGAAAAGAAAAAATATTTCTTAAAAAAGAAGCAACAAAAAAATTTAAACAGTGAAAAAGTCTTTTTTAAAAGAAAAATAACACAGCAAAAAAAAATTAAAAAGTTTTTTCAAAAAATAAAATTAAATTAGAAAGAATGGCCAAATGGCCTATCACTAATTCGGTGCCTAACTTAATGGAGCAACACTAAACAAAAGACAACATTAAAATTAAAGAGAAATGGCCAACTGGCCAATTTTCTTGTAAATATTATGGCCAACTGACCAGTTTTGGTAACAAAAGTTGTCCGAAAGGCTACTTTTGGTAAGAATTAATAAGTGTGCTATTTTTTGTGTAAAAATTAAACTCAATGGACATTTTGTATATTTTTTCCTTTTTATTTTATAAAAATTAAACGAAATGATACTGAGCCATACCGAATAATACATGTGTAAATACATTTTATAAATTTGGAAATAATAAAATATTAAATTTTTTGGTCCCGGGTGATGGAAAGCGGCAACTTAATTAACACTAATATCCTAAAATTAAAACTTATTATACTATTTCGATTGAAATTAAATTAGTTCTAGCATCTCGATTCTCAAGTTCGAGTAATAACTAATAAATTATAAGGTATTCCATCGGTTTTGAGTAACAAGCTTCAAGTTAATAAATTTTTTGTCTCTCTTATGATTTAAATTTCTGTTATTCAATAATTAGTTTAAGTAAACTCAGTTCTTGAATTTCATCTTGATTGATTTTTTTCCACTGATGTAATCTAAATTATATTTTTTGTCTTTGTTTAATATTATTTTACACTACCCTAAAATAATGGGTTGAATTTCTATTCTTGTTTTCTTGATTTATCACTTTTTAAGCAATAAAATATCGAAAGAGTTCTTACCAAAATCGTACACAAGTATATATGGTACAAGTGTTCTAACTTATATTAACCGAACAATACCGATATCTACTCATACCTTGTTATTTCAAATTGGAACGGAAACAAATTTCAGAGTCGGCTGAACCTTAAAACCTTTCATTAACAGTCTCAATTCATGGTATTTTATCAGCTGCTGTTAGATAAACTGAAAGTTGAATACATCTCATAAGCTGATCTTCTTGTTCTGGAATCGACATTATCCATTTTGTGCAAGGACCTTTAGTAACCTAAGTTGTGTGGCCGGAAAGTTTACCACCTAAATTATAAGAACAAATAGCAGCCTCCCCTCATTTATGCTAAGGCAGGCATGTCCTGTGTGCTAACTCCTCGTTATCAGATAGCAGAATATATTAGTATATCTGGATAAGCAATAGAAATGTTATTGTACCCTCAATCACAATAATTAACAAGTGAGAAACTCTATAACAAATGGTCAGAACAAAGCTGAATAGCGAGGGCTAAACTTGGAATAACACAGTAGATTCTACACTAACCAGTAGGATCTGTAATTTGGCACAGTAGTAGTTTCAAAAGAATATATTGAGCACTTTCCAAGCAACTATCAACCTCATACTCCTTTACGCACTTCAAAAAAAGTGAACAAGACTGTCAAAAATATACAGCTGATCATGGAAAAGATGTTAAATATTAGAAAGCTGTTCCACAACTACATCTCACTCCTTTCCAACAACAGAGGATTCCTGAATCTAAGTGGTCATTCCCATCATTCAGAGAAGAGAGATCCAAGAAGAATATACACAAAACAAGCTCAAACTAAGAAACTGCATAAAGGTAACAAATCCGAAGGCATATCGCCATAATTTTTCTCTCTTGCAGAACTCAGTCTGCACACAGGGAAGAAATGAGTTCACTAGGGGTGTGTGCCCAAACTGGGAGGTCCAAAACTGACTGTTTCATCTTTTCTTCTTGTGCAGTCCAGACAGCATCAACAACATCACACAGCTTTGATATGTTGCCAATTACCACCTCCTGTGCTTCAACCTGTACCAAGTAATTCACAATAAAATTCATTCGAATTTAGCAATTTAAACAGTGTCTAAAGGCAATGACTTGTTATGACCACAGAAGTATCACAGGGTAAAAAAGTAGACAATAAAGGGAGTTAGTAGACGTTGTCGTTTTGGTTAGCTGGACAATTCCAAATTTCTGTTATAATGGGTAAGTCACAGTTGGTTAAGGGGACAAATGGATGGCTGTGATTAATTATCATCAAAGGGCTCCGATTATCTCAACAAAAGGATAAGGAGTCTCAGCAAGGGGAGGGAAGCATAATGAATTCTGGTATATTTCATCTCACTCGTGCTCTCTCTCTCAATCTATTCTTCTCGTAAATGGCTGTGATATCAGAGAAAGATGGAGGCATTACATACAGGGTGGACACTTCACTATCAAGATGGATAACTTCAGTCTTAAATATCTGTTAGAACAGAAAATCACCACAGCCCTGCAGCAGAAGAGTCTGCCAAACTGTTGGAGTTGGATTATAATACACAGTAGATGGAGGCGTCTGAGAATAAGTTAGTTGATCGCTTATCCAGGAGGGCAAGCTATGAGCATAACTACCAGTTCTACCAGTGTGGATGCAGGAGGTGGAAAAGAGATATGATGGAGATGAACAAGCTCAGAAGCTCATTACTGAGTCGACAATTGCTTCTAGTGAACGCCATAACTATACCCTAAACCAGGGGATGCTGAGATATAAAGGCAAGATATATGTGGGTAAGGTGACAACCTTGAGGCAACAGAGATTAGACACCTTGCGTGCTACTTCCTTGGGAGCTCACTCTGGCCAGCAAGGGACTCTAAAAAGAATGCCAACATTATTTCCATTAGCCTCACATAAAGAAGGTGGTGCAAGAGTATGTTTCATCTTGTGACATCTGCCAGAGGTGCAAGCCTGAAAATGTAGCCAGTCCTGGACTGTTGCAACCCCTGGAAGTACCCTCCCAAGCTTGGACTTTTATTAGCATGGACTTTGTTGAAGGTCTGCCAAAGTCCTGTGGCAAACCAGTAACACTGGTGGTTGTGCATAGGTTCACCAAATATGGGCACTTCATTGCCCTACAGCACCCTTTCACAGCAAAAGACGTTGCTGAGGTCCTTTTGCAGGAAATTTATAAGCTACATGGTCTTCCCCAGAGGATAGTCTCAGATAGAGATGAGGTTTTTATCAGTCTCTTTTGGCAGCAGTTATTCAAAACCTAGGAAACTCAACTGTCTCAGCACAGCGTATCATCATCCTGAGACTGATGGCCAAACAGAAAGGTTGAATAGATACTTGGACGGATATTTGAGAGCCATGGTCATGTCTAAACCTAAGAAGTGGTTTGACCAGCTACATTTAGCAAAGTGGTGGTATGATACAAATTACCACACAACACTCCAATGTACTCCTTTTAAGGCTCTTTATCGCTATACCCCTGCTCAGCTACCAATGGGACCCCCAGACTGTTCAGAAATTGGTTCAACAAAGACAACAGTTACAACAAGTTTTGAAGGATCACCTAGTCCAAGCCAAGCTAGAATGAAATGGTATGCTGATAGAGACATGAGTGACATGAAATTAGAAGTTGGGGATTGAGTGTGTTTGAAATTGTAGCCCTACAAACAAACATCTCTGATCTCAAGGAGCAAACTTAAGCTTAGTCCAAAGTTCAATGGACCTTATTAGGTGATACAGAAGGTAGGACCAATAGCTTAAACTTCCTAAAACATCTCTACTCCATCCAGTATTTCATGTGTCCTTACTCAAGAAAAGGGTGGGCAATCAAGTGGCAGTACAACAGCATCCTCCAATAACTGGAACAGATGGGTAAATCCCGGTGCAACCGCTAGCTATACTAAGGAGGAAAGTGGTCAAGGATAACAATGGAGTGTCAGTTCAAGTTCTGATTCAGTGGGAGAATTTATCTCCTGCGGAAGCAACCTGAGAAGATTGGAGCATCATCAAGGATCCATTTCCTAAGTTTGTGCAACTGTTATGACCACAGAAGTATCACAAGGGTAGAAAGTAAACAATAAAGGGAGTTAGTAGACGTGGTCATTTTCGTTAGCCGGACAAGTCCAAATTCCTGTCACAACAGCTAAGTCACAGTTCGTTAAGCGGATAAATGGATGGCTGTGATTGATTATCATCTACGGGCTCCGATTAACTCAAGGAAAGGATAATTAGTCTGAGCAAGGAGAGGGAAGCATAACTAATTCTTGTAAATTTTCTATTCTTCTTCCAAATCTTCTTGCCCTAAAGTATAATTTCCCAAATCCCAGGTAACTCAATGGTGATAATCGAGGGTCACATGGAATCAAATTGAATTTACTCTTTGAACTAAAATGCAAACCATACCTGAACAAGAAGCTGATCAACAATAGGCCGGCAAGTCGGATCCGATGACCTAACCAACGGGTCACCCGAGTCGAATAATACATCAGTGGCACTGCTATCCTGATTTTTTGTCTGATTTTGCTGCATTTCCTCCAAGGTATTTGATAAAAGTTCCCAGTGGTTAATCTCGTTTTGATATTTATCTTTGATTTTGAGCAGCGCCGTTTTCTTCGTTAACAGTCGATTCTTCTCCTCAACAGCCGGATCTTTTAGCTTGGGAGCAGGGGAAGCGGTCGGGTCAAGATGATACCTTTTTCGACGCTTGTAGACAAAACCATCCTCGTTAACCACCTCAAATTCGTCTGAGGCCATCCACTGAAGATGATAACAATTTATAACAAAAGATGGGAATTTACCGTCCGCAGCTCCCTTTGAAATAGTACTGCCGGTACCCTAACTACTGGAGTAGGAGTGTATTTTAGTAGCAATTTGATCTATCAATTGGATAAAAAGGGACAAGTGTTTTACTTTAAGGGATTTTTATAAGTTCAAATGCAAGGAAAGATTTATAGTTTCCAATTTTTTCTGTGTTTAAGTAGGGAATTTAAATTTTTTCGAAAAAGAAAAAAAGTAGGGAATTTAAATTATATTTTTCATTACTTTAAAATAGTGGCAAAAAAAAAGTCGGTGTAGAATTGTTTGTAAATCTTATATTTACCTCACGAAGGTAGCAAGGTTGTTCCGAAAGACTCCTCACCTCAGATAACACATACTAACACTTAATAGACGTTTGAATATGCAATTTGATGTTTGTGATATGAAATTATAAGATAAAATTAGTGTTTGGACATATAATTTCATTTTATGATTTTATATTATGACATGAAATCTCAAATTTTTCAAAAAAGCATGAATTGAAAATATATAAAAATTAACCCACAAATTTATATTTTATAAAAAAATCCACCATTTATATTTATCAACCATTTATTTCATATGTAAATAAAATTTATAGTTCATATTATTACTTTTATTAATATTTAAACCATTTATATCTCATTTAAGCATTACTCTCACCAACATATACCCCTGTTTGGTCATGAAAAATATTCACTTTTTTTTGAAAAATCATTTCACTTTTTTCTAATGTAAACTTCACCTTTATAGTTAAAAAAATCTCTTAAAAAAGATATGACCAAACACAACTCCGACTCCAACTTTAACTTTTTTTTTTTATTTTCATGCCTAAATGCCTACAAAATTTATTATTACTTCAAATCAAATCCTACTTTATCATTTATTAATCACCAAATTTATCATTTGATCAATAAATATTATCTTTTTTAAGAATAATTTTGTGATAGTATATTATACTTTTGTTATGAACTTTTGCTTATTTGGTGAGACTGTATAAAAAATTAGGGCAATTTTGATAGTTTTCATAACTTATAAGGTATTTTTGTTTATAAGAAAAAAATACAACTTAAAATCTCAAATTACGTGTCCAAACAAAACTTCAACTTTATCTCATATGATTTCATATCATGATTTCAAATCACGATTTTATCTCACGTGGCCAAACAGACCCTTAATTTGGATGCTTGTTACTTATTGTTTCATAATATACAATATTGTGTTGTATTGTATGAAAGTGTATTATTTTAATAAATATAATATTTAAATAAATTGTATCATTTTCCATCATTATTTCGAATATCTTCATCTTTAATTTTATACTTCCAAATATGCCTACTCATGTACCTCATCATCATTATTTCAATGACCCTCATTTTCTAAACATGAAAATTCTTAAATGACTAACACTTTAATCCATACAACACATTTAATCTAACCGTTACTCTATAAAATTTATTTTAAGTCTAAATGAAACCTTCTTATCACACATAATTTTGAATATGAGCTTTCATCTCGTCTATCTATACTTATACAATATGTATCAAGCCTCACTTCCACATTACGCTCCTATCTTTCCCCATTAAACTTGCACTCCAAATATCTCCTCGCCCACTCAACATAAGCCTTTTAAATTCTAGTATCTGTCCCCTTGGTGGCGAATCTTGTCAACCAATTTTATATCTTCCGCAAATAACATATATTTTGAGGAACAAGACTGTCACTACAACTCCAAACAATGGCAATGGCGAAATCATTAGTAATTCCGCGCATGTCTCTCATCTTCTTCCGCTCCAAATCCATCTCTTCCTTGTCTCAACCTCCCACCACCATCTTCTTCCACTCAATCCTCAAATCCCACTTTTTCTCTACAACGTCAACTCCATACCCACTTCAATACGAAATGATTATCTCCCGCCCTGCGAACCCACATTCACCAATACTAAAATCACGCCAACAACGCTTACTTCCCAATTCAAATCAACCCGAACCCGGTTCGGATATTGGGTTCGACGATTGGGTCGACAGGAAATTGAATTCCAAGTTGTCTGGACCGGAGACCGAGGAACCCGATTCGGGTAAAATGGATAAAGGGAAAAAGAAATATTATAATAAGAGAAGGAAAAGAATGTTTGGTGGCTCGGATTCGGAGGAGGAGAATAATAAAAGGGATAAGGATAGTGAGCTTGTTGAATTGAAGCAGGAAGTTGTGGAGCTACGTACATTGCACAAGAAGGAAGAAGAGTTGTACTTCTACGACAATTTTGCTTATCCTTGGGAGAAGGATAAGCATTATAAGATGGTGTATCAATTGGAGAAAAAGTACTTTCCTGATCAGTGTTTTGATAAGGCGTTTCTTGAACCCGGGGAGTCGAATGAGGGTGTTAAGAGGAGTAAGAAGAAGTTAGGGAAGAGGGAAAATGTAATAGGAAAAGGTATTGATGGTGGGGATGGTAAAAATTTGATCTTTTTCGACGAGGAAGAGAAAGGCGTGAGCGGTGAAACTAAGGAGGAGGTTAAAGTTGATGTATCGGAAAAGAAAGTGGAAGAGTTCTTCAATTGTTTGAAGAAAGCTCCAAATAAGGAAAATGGTGTTGCTAGTGCTGAGCCATTTCTAGCGACAAGGAGTACAGGGCTTCCTCCTAAATGGGATAGTCCGGGTGGGACGGTTGTATTAGTGAACAAACCAAAAGGTGAGTTTGAGCTCCTAATTGTTGTAACATTTGGATTTATTCTTCCAAAGAATGTTCAGTTTTTAGATGTTGATGTGTTTATGAAAGAATTAATGTAGGATGTAGTAAGTTCTCATGTGAAGTGAACGTTAGGTGTTTTGAGTTTCTAATTGAACAAGAAGCATTACAAGTAGAGATTCTGAATGCAATGCTTGAGAAGTTGAGTACATTTGGTTGTTTATTTTTTAAAATGGGAGGTGTACTCTCAGGGAGTCTTAAGAGTCAGAATAAGCCAAACTTGTTTGGGAGTGTGACACGGGTAATTAATGAAAAAAGCTCAAGCAAATCATTTGTTATAGTGTTGTGCATCACAAAACTCACTAAAAGGACTTCTACATTCTTTGGCAAAATATATTCACTTTAAAACAGAATTTAGTATCAAATGCCATATTTATTAGTTACCAGTCAGGATCACACTAGGTATATTGTTGTTGTTGTTGTGATCTAACATCGTAAAGCCAAACAAAGGCTTGGAAGCTCTTGCATTTTGGGAAATTTTGTTATAAAAGCTTGATTGTCTTCTTTGTTTTATAACTACTAGTCTGAATTGCATTACAGGTTGGACTTCTTTCACTGTTTGTGGAAAGTTGCGTCGCCTAACAAAAGTGAAAAAGGTACATATCTCTCCTAACAACAATCTAGGGGCTATTTGATATGGTCTCAGAGAAGCAGTATGCAAACTCGCTTTGACAATATCCCAAGATTAACTTTTTTATGGTAATCTTTTGTATTTGAAGGTGCATTAGCATGTCAGTCTTAGGAAGAAGAATGCAAGTTCAAAAATTATATTTTCACTTTAAAAGCCCGAGTCTGTACTTTCAAAAATTATATTTTCACTTTAAAAGCCCGAGTCTGTACTTTGGTTATATCCATGCTGATAATAGAACTCTTACATTAACAAATAGGAGCTTGAATATGGTTTTTATTTTTGTCTATAGATTTACTATTTTGATTTTCTTTAAGATATCCATTCCTAATGTAAGATGCTGTGAAATCTTAGAATTTTACATGAATACAGATTCCCCTCATCAAGCTTTTTGTATTTTTTTTTTGGTGTTGGAAGTTCCATTAGATCTAGTCTGCCAGCCAGAAGAATTTGTCCAGTAAAGTTAGAGCTGTGGAGTGTCAAGTGTGGGCTGAAGAAGATGTTGGGGAGAGAAAAAAGAGTATGTAGCAAATTTTGAGAGAACTAGGGTACATGTCCAAGCATTTTGTTACCTCCTGCTCTAAATTTTCATTTTAAATTGAAGACCTTGGAACAAACTTCTATTTCTAAAAAGAACTTAGCCCACTCTATCAAGAGGGAGCAGGTGTTTTTGTCTTATGCATTGATTTGAGGGGGTTTATGCTTATATTCACGTGGTGGGAATCACTTTTCACTTTCTAACTGAATACAAACTGAACTGAGGCATTTCATGCTTACCAGCTTCTCTTTCAAATTTATCTTTTTCAGGTTGGCCATGCTGGAACACTTGATCCTATGGCAACTGGCTTATTGATTGTATGTGTTGGTAAAGCTACAAAGATTGTTGACAGGTAATAAGGTTTAAGATGATTAAACTGAGGGAGATTACAGGGGTTCCTGAAATTTCATGAGAGTTTCCGGTTCCTGCTAATTTCCCCCATTCGTCTTAAGAGAACTTATACATGTCAATGGACAGTTTCTTTTAGTCTCTGGATACAGTTATTAGTCTTCCTGAAGTTTAATTGTTCTCGGCAGCTATCAGGGTATGATGAAGGGCTACAGTGGAATCTTCCGTTTGGGCGAAGCCACCTCTACCTGGGATGCAGATTCTCCGGTATTTATTTTTTTTTATTTTTTTTTAAAAGTTATAACTCTTTAGATAAATTTGGACCATGCGGCTTATTTTCCCCCACGGAAGTCTCATCTAATCATCAGTGACACAAATTAAGATGGCAAGATGAGAAATTTCGTGATGAAGTCTACACACTCTCACTAGTTGATGTTACACAACAGGATCTAGTTATTTCTTTACCCAGGTCTCATCTTACTTTTGATATTTGGATTTTGTAATATTCAGGTTATTCAACGAGAGCCATGGGAACATATCAAGGATGAGGACATAAAGAAAGCGGCAGCATCCTTTTTTGGAGAGATATGGCAAGTCCCTCCGATGTTCTCAGCAATCAAAGTATGTTGATTGTTGTTGCAGCACTTCCATTCCTCCAATTTTTTATTTTGCTGAATATAAATTGTTCCTCTGCATATTTGATAATGTACCGAATTATTACAACTATTTCTTACCCTAGAGGAATGAAATTATTGATATAAATTAACACTTCCTCGAACAATTCATCCTTGGTATTTTCAACATACTTAATTTTGTTGAAGTCATGTTGTTTAGCAATCTCATGAAAAGAAAGTGTGTTGAATCAACTTCAGCTGTATCTCCAGTCCATGTAATGCAAAGATTATTGCTGGTGATACTAATTACGATTGGACATAAGCTTAAATCAAAGAGCATGCTGATTCAGAAAATATAGGTGCTACTTCTGTAGTCTGTAATTATTTGAGTGGTATTTTATCTTTTCTTTTATAGGTTCTTTGTCTCTTCCAATTTTTATCAGCTTCATCAGAATTTCTTTTAGGTGACCAAGGCATGAATGGGATTTAGTATAGTGTTTTACTTATTAGATTTCGTCTACTTATGATAGGTTGGTGGTGAAAAGATGTATGATAAAGCAAGAAGAGGAGAAAGCATCGAACTTGCTCCGAGGAGGATTTCAATTTTCGAATTTGACGTGAAACGGAGTTTTGATGACAGGTTATTTTGTTGAAATCTTCTAGTGCAGATCTTGTTTCCATATGAATGCTCAACTCTTGAAAACTCATATAGCCAAGGTTCTCTCAAAGTGTCCAACATTCCTGGGGTGCTCCCAAAGTGTCTTACCATCCCTCTATACTGCATTGAATACTTTAGCACTAGGTGTACACTGAAGCATGTCTATATTTCAGACGTGCTTTCATGTGAATCATGTAATATTCCACCCAGTTACTCTGAGAGAAGCTGAGTATCTCTTGAAGCACATGAAAGTCTATGTCAGACATTCTTTCATGTGAAGCAGAATAAGACATATTTGGGACAGAAATGCTTATTATTTACTCTTCTTGATGTGAGCAAGTACTTTTGTTGCTGAAGGTTGTCACTCCATTACATTGATCTTATCACTTTGTGAAATCATATTGAAGATGCTTTTCTTTTTCCTTTCCCCCCCTTTTTCGAATTGGCAGACAGAATGTGATTTTCCGAATAAGGTGCTCAAAAGGTACCTATGTCCGATCACTGTGTGCAGACTTCGGGAAAGCTCTTGGCAGGTACCATATAAGGATAATATTTGTTTTAATACTTGAAAAGGTTCTCATTTTGTGATAGATGATGAGAAATGGCAAAGCTTGAGCGATGCATATTTTCTTTTTATTTCTTAATGTCCCTGTAAGTGGATTCAAATCCCAGCTGAAATTTTTACTTGCAGCTGCGCTCACTTGACAGCTCTGCGACGAGATTCAATTGGTAAGACACTGTTATTTTGAATTCGGTTATTTATAGCAAGTCCTAAAAGTCTTGCTTCTCTAGTTTACATCTGAAAATAGTTGCGGAAAGGGGTTCCCTTTATCTTAAACATCAAGGGATAAGCAGTAGATTGTAGTCAGGTTTTATAACAATGCTGTTGCAGTATTGGAGAATCTTGCCTGAATCTTGCACCTAATAACATCGCAGAGAACACTATATATGCCTTTTATCTGAAGTGGTCTTGAATTTGGCTAGCCGAACCCAATCCTGATTCCTGCAAGTGCCTGTTAATTAGCTAATTGTGCTCTCTTTACCTCACAGGAGAATATACAGCGGATGATGCTTGGGAATTTCAAGAATTGGAAGAGGCAATCACCAAAGGATACTTGTAAGATCTTTGAGATTCTAGTGGACAGAGTTATCCGGTACATGTGCTGGTGGGAGGCTGCAGGTATCAGCGGAATAGACGAGGTGCCTGCAAGCTGACCTGGATGCCATCATTACGACAAAAAATTCTTGGAAATTTCACATTTTTGGTGGCAATTGGAGATCTATACAATATCTTCTGTCTAGCTACCTCAACAAAGTGATAATAGTGTTTTCACCTCTCCTCCACATTACCTCTCTCCGTGCCCCCCTATTTTGCTCCGTTTCTGGGTGGAAGTGTTGTGTTAGAACCTTTATAAGATATAGATTAGGATGAATTGTAATATATCTTTGTATTTCAACCATTGCTGATATCAATTAGACTTCTTGTTAATGTTACAATCTTACTATGGCAAGTGCTGCGAAAAAACGATATTTTCATCTGTTAGCTGATTAATCCTGAAATTGGGATCATCCTTTATATGGCATTATTACAAAACAAAATAGGCCTATTGCATTATGGAGCTTTCAGTTTCATCCTATGTGTCACATTTTCTGTCACTGGTTGAAGTTGAAAAAGAAGAGTATTAGTTGAAGTAAATAACAAGTTGATGAAGTGTTTGGACATCAGTTGAGAGAAAAAAAAGGCCAGAAATTTGTTATTTTGCTTGAAATACTAGCACAAATTTTCATATTTACTACTTTTGCATATATTAAAGTTCAACACTCGAGTATTGATGGCCGAATTTCAACTTGTTAATGACTTCAGCATGAGTAAACATTGGTTTCTTTGAGCCAAGCAAACATAAAACACAGTTAGGCTGACACACAAAAAACAAAGACTTATATTAATGACAAAAAGCAAGTAGAGTACATCAATTCTATCTACCCACACTTGTGGAACTCTAACCAGTAGTATACTAGTATTATATATTTGCACACAAAAAAGGGTCTGAAATCCTACAAGCATTCTAAACTAGTGAGTGTCCACCTAATTAGTTGTGGAATTAGGGGGATTGATTCCCATTGCCCTGTAATAGGCCATCTCTGCAGTAGCCAGGCGATCCTGAAACATTGTCCATTCTCTTCGACACCTTTCTCTAACCTGAGCCAATATCAAATGCTGGACTTAGACATATAATCAGAGATCAACATATTCCAATTACACACACACTTGCAGAATCATATGCATTGTTAGGAAGTACAGGTTTGAGTTCGCATACATTAACAGAGATATTGTGTGGTATAATGAAAAGAACAAGTATCTTAAATTTCATCTACAAATACAAAGGTTTGAACGTGGTTTGACATATTCATATGCAAATTCAAAAATGTGATTAAATTGGTGTTATTAGTTCTTTTAATTCATATTTTCCTTAATCATCGGTCGTTCATGGTCAAATTTCAGTACACGGGAGAATGAAATATAGCTAACGTACCCCTTCCCATGGTGCCTTGCCATTCTCCGCTTTACCCTGTTGAAGCAAGAAAAGGAGATAATCATTATTGCCAATTTTTATACTAGTTCCATATAATCCAACTGCGCCCGAAAGTTGGATATACCTGGCTCCCAAGAGATGGAACAGTTTGATGTACAATCCACTGAGCATCTACAACTCCTATCTTTTCATGAGCGGGCTGCTCATCAAAAAGCACTATTAGGAAAAAAGTCATTTCAAACGGAACATAAGGGAATTTGTCCGCACAGCACAACTACTAACCTCCACACATCTCCTAAGCGCAAAATCAAGACCCCATCCATGGACCAAGTCATTCTGCAATAAAGAATCAATAATTCAGATGTGCAGTATCCAAATGGTGACCAATATTGTTTTTCATGTTACTCTACATTTCTTTCTTTGCCGGCTCTACTTTTAAGTTTGTGGGAGAGGGATCAGAGGTGGGGCGGGGCAGGAGCCTGGGGGAAGCTGCAGCAATTATGGAAAACCATGAAAGATCTTTAATAACTGATACCTGGATCATATGCCAAACACACCGCCACGCATCTCGAGAGAAAACAGGTGCCATGATCTCAACAAATCTGATTGCAAAATGAAATAATAGTTAATATAGACACCAACCCTCCTTTTTCGTTTTAGATAAATAATATTGAGACCAAACATTAAGCGACACGAGTTGTTATTGGTAAATATCATGCATTACATACGCTGCACAAGGTGGCAAATGTGGATCAGCGCACCAGCCAGGTCTTTCCTCTGTTTCCCTGCAAGCAGAAGCAATAAACTGTTTATGAGATCAAGCTTTGTTTGCATGATATACTTTAATCAAAGCAGTTGCAAGTATAATGAAAGTACTGCGTTCCCTACTTGTGAACTTCAGTGTCATTTCTCCCTTTTGTCATCTGCCATGTCAACCCACTGTTTGGTTCTAAACCAGGCTGGGAAATATCCAAACCATGTTTCTTCACCAACTTTATATATCTGCAGTTGCATTAAGCCTTTAAAGTCCACATAATTCAACATATTTTTTGATTCACATGGCTCTAAAAATAATCACTTACTCCTCCGCGTCAAAATTTTCAAGCCCCAAGTCTTCATCCCAGATGAATATATAGTCATACGGCGCTACAATGTCAGGATGTAGAAAACGTTTTGCATACCACCTTTCAACAAAATGAATAAACTTTGCACTTAAAAATCCATCAAAATATGTTGAAGAATTGAGGATAGAAAGAATTCACAATAAGCGTACCATTTAGTTTGTTTCGGTGTACTGACATGGATAGCCCGCGCTGACCACTCAAGGTCATCCCATTCAGTTGTTCGGCCATCATAGTGAAACAGCATAATGGTAAAGTTCTCTGAAAACTGTTTACAATACAAGAATAAGAATGTAAAGATACAAAAGTAAAATTTTGGACTTGAATCTTCCTAAGTTGGCAGCATACCACACTTAACCTACATTTTCTATCTGTTCCATTTTGAGATGTTAATTATGAGCAGCAAACAATCCAGTTGAGGGATCATCCGATAACCAATAGTGGGCTTTGACAATAAAAAGCTTAAAACTCTCAAAGAAACAAGAAACCAAGACTTTAGATGGGTAGCAAGAGCCAATACTGGCAACAGTAAAATGGGGAACCCTAACATGTGGTGCTACCCACCCTATGATGAGCACCCATCTCTGGTAACCCTAAATCCGTAAAGAGATCAAAAGTGGAATTGGTGACAAGATTAAAAGAGCGCGTGCAAGGAGCTAGAGAGACTTGGGCAAAACCTTTTTCACTGCTGCATCAATGTTACTTTTCTGCTTGATGCCGACTGTGAAGGTCACAAGGTACCTTGGTTTGATGATCAAGTCCTGCATATCAATTAATGGAGCTGATTATGATAGAGGGACATGATACACAACCATTATGTTTTCTCATCCCAAAAGTAAAGGGAAGGAAAGGAGAGAGAGAGACATGGACATGGTTCAGCTTTAATGCAAAATGGCACCCTAAAGGCATATTTTAGCTTCCCTTGAACCGGTTCTCACCAATCATTATAGAAAAATGTTTGTTTGAGCACTCGAAAACATAAGAAATATAAGTATGTCTCTAGCAACCAATCCTATAATCTGTTTCCGATATGAACACCCTCCTTCCAATTTAATTTAGCAACTAATGGAGAATCAACTAATATCCAGACATAAACTTCAAAAAATGGTTAATTCTGTAAGTCGACTCATGGTTAACACATGGATTGATTTTTCTTTTTCACTTTGAGCCACAAATCATGCCATCAATTGAATTGATTCAATTCGCATAACATGAACTAGCAATTGTTGACAAATAAAAAGAAGAATCGATTGAGTACTTCGAATAGGCAAGGCAGAATTGACAGACCTCACTTGGCAGGCCCCACAGCCTTCGAGTATAAAGATCAGACTCAGATGCTACAATATCCGGTGGTAGCCTCTCGGCGCCTTTGGGATTTGACGGAATCCAAATCTGCAAGATTGCGCCAAACAGCATAAATATCGAACAACAGTTGGTATAACTTCCAAAAGATGGAATCATGGAATTGCAATCGTATAGGAGATTATCTGCTATAACAAACACTGACAAGTAAAGAGAAGCTGATTCAGCCTATATGAGTGACAAGTAAAATACCTTAGGGCCATCATTCTTATGTGAACTGCCACCGCGGCGCTTCAGGGAATTCAAGACATTTAATAGAGCTTGAGTTGAGAGGCCCGACTTTTCGATGTCAGGTAGATCAAATGATGGGAAAAGATTAGTAGGTAAGGGCAGCTGCAAAATTGAAATCCACAAGCACATTACCTTTTTCAGCTCTTATTCAACTGAGACTTAAAAAGAAAATGGCCCATTAAATATGCTTGAGTCAATGATCAAAACTCAAAAGAACAGCTAAGGTATTCCGGTTTTTCGAGTTTCATGCCTGAACTATCAGGTCCGAGTTTCCTACATGAAATATCACCATGATTCAAGTAGGAAAAGGGAATAATTGATAGTTGAGGTGAGTTTTGATAAATAGTTGGTGATAGTTCAAGTAGGAAACTCGTACACTTTATAGATCAGGCATGAAACTCAAAAAACCGGGATATTTTAGGTGTTTTCGACCCTTCACTCAATATGTCTATATTAAGATCATAATCAGAAGTAGCTCCCCTTGCCTTGGACAGTGAAATTGTAGGAAAGGTTACACCTAGAAAGAACCCGAATACAACTCCAATAAAAGTAGTCACAAAAAGCCTCATCGTATCATTCCGTCTTCTCGAGTTTGAGCTGTGGCAATTCAGCAGTAAGTTAAGCTAAATATCACTTTTAACATTAAATGGCGATAAATAAATAAATAAATGGATCAACCAATCAATTATGCCTCAATCCCGAACAAGTTAGAATGCTTATATGAATAATTTGTGTCAATCTAAAAATATAAAAACCTGCGTTTCATAGGCGTTCCCATCTTAGTCACAAGCACATCTGCTTAGCTCAAATATGAGTTGGGAGATTACAGTGAAAAATTCCCCTAAAACCAAAAAGCAAAAAAGATTAGAACTTTGCAATTTACTACTTAACACTTTTGAGTAAAGTTTCCATTTTTCTATTCATTCTATCTCAAATATTAACAAAGATTTAGTCTATACTTTCAGTTCAAATATTCCATAGTTCATAAAAGACAAATAATTTGAAAAATCTCAATCTTGGACAAAACAGTACTCGAATATTAGCCTAAAAAAGAAGCAGAAAATTTACTTGAAAAAAGTTTAAATCTTGAATCTAACCTGAAGTTGAAGTTGCTGATCTAGAGGATTAGGAAAGTAATAATTTGTGCTTAACCAAAGCAAAATTTGGAAAGTTGGGAAGTTCAATGTTTGATGGGAATCCTTAAATATAGGAAAATATACAACCTTGGAATTGTCAAAAGGGGGTACAAATACTCTTTGTCCAGATGTCTTTGCAAGTACACTCAAAATCCAAAGAGAAAGAAGACTGGTCTCTCTCCTTTTCAGTATTTTCTTAAAAAAAGTTTATGTATTTAGTGGGTAATGTTAGTAAATAAATATTCCTATTTGATTTTGAAATAAAAGGTCCATACTGGGTAACAAAAATGGATATTGAAATTAAGAGAACCAAACAGATGGAAATTTCCTACCTATGCACCCTTTGGTCAAATGAAGTGACATAAAACTTGAATATCAAAATTCAAAAACATTACTTACTAATTACTACTACTCTTTTCATGTATCTAATCCTCAATTGACAAAATTATAAATGCAAAATTATTTTGATAAGGAAAAAACTCAATATATAACTTTGGAAATGTATTAAAGAAAAAAAATGTCATTTAAATTGAAATATATATCCATTTGGTGGGAATATACTGGATATGTTGTTGTTGTAAATTAAAATATGTGAAGTATCATTTTTTAATATAAGAATTTCACCTATTAAATCACCTCAAAAATACCTATAAGTAACCTCTATAAAAAGTGATGAGTTTGTAATTTTAAAAATAAAGTAATTACCCTCTAGAACAGATGAAAATAACCTGATAAAGTAAAAAATATTTATTTACAATCATGAGTAAATATTAGTTAAACTCTTAAAATAATGAGTCATTAACTATTGTTACACCTCAGAACATGGCATTTGGCTTTTCAGTTGAATGTTTGTGGCTACAGATTTAGAAAGCTTCGTTTACGCCAAAAGCAAAATTAGCAAGGGACCCACATACTAATCATGCACAGTTTTCTCTAATTAACTATATTTGAAATTGTTAAAACCACACCTTGTTGTATGCATCAAACAAGATTTATAATAAGGTTAGCTAAAACACCAAAATTTACATACCATAGAGCCTTAGTGGCTTTACTTTGAATAATGTGATGCCTTGATTTGATATAAATCACAGCCAATTTGCGAACTAAAGACTTGGTTTACAACGCCAAACTTATACTCCCACCGTCTCAAAATATTTGTCATATTTTTTTCATTTACATACCTCTTAAGAAAACATTAATTAGGAGAAATATTTGATTGTTTTACCTTTATTTATGTCTTAATATATAATTTCTCTTTATTAAATATTTATTTTATTTATATGCCACAATTAAGGTGTTTATAGTATTGAAGAATAATTACTAACAAGAGTAAAATAAGAAAAAATTATTATTATTTTTTTGAACTTCTAAAATGCAAGTATTTTGAGACAAATATTTTTAACAAGGACAATAAGTATTTTGAAACGAAAGAAGTAGTACATTTAACTTACTTATAAATCTTTGTTACTTGTTATTTCCTTCACTATTTTTAGACTGTTATGATAATGTATTTACAACAGCTCACTCAATAATAAGTACTGTCCTCCATCAATAGATTGCGCCTGTACATACAGATAAATTAAATGGCTAGATAAACCTATAGTTTATTTATTTAGAGATAAGGGTAGGCGACCTAATTTTCAAAATGTGCGACTTAAATTTAAATATATAAGTAGGAATGATCTTTTGATTTTAGGACATAATATATGGGGATTAAGGATACATTAACTATTTGGATTTTGATTACTGAGAATAGTTGTGCTCAGTGTTTATGACTTACTTTGTTGTTGTATCAGACTTCTAGAATGATTAAATTAAGTGCTACTCCCTCCGTCCAACTTTACTTATTCACTTTTCTATTTTGGGATATCCAACAATATTTGTCCAGTTTATCAATGGATAATTTATCTATTTTTACCCATTTTACCCTTGATATTAAATACAATATATCTGCATTTTTCAAAGTAAAAAAATTATTATATTCAAAAAGTGATATAGTAAAATCACTTTTTTATTTATTGTTTCTTAATGTATGTACCTAGTCAAAAGTGAACACGTATTTATGGACGGAGGGAGTACTATATCTTTCATAGTTTCTTTATACAACATTGGAGACAAATTGACTAATCTCAGACGGCAGCAATGCCAGAAAATGCACGAGGAAGAAACAAATGGAAAGCAACAGATGAAGCAAGGAAAATAATGTCCTAAACTTTTTTTTTTTTCCAACATCAAAATATTATACCAAGTGATTAGGCAGGGGTCTTTCCGGAAACAGCCTCTCATCTCCACGAGGTAGGGTAAGGTTTGTGTACGCTCTACTCTCCCCAGACCCCACTTTATGAGATTTATGTGGGTATGTTATTGTTGTAGTTGTGATTAGGCGCTAACAAAAAAAATGAAATATTATTTTTAACAAAACAAAAAAACTAGGAGAATGCATAAACTCTTTCTCCTGTAAGATAGTCGTCAACAGACAATAGATAATTGCGCGCTAATAAACGAGTTTAATTTCTTTGCATTGACAGCACGAAAAATATTGACGAAATCAGGTTACTTATAAGTAATTACAAGTAAATCAGTGTGATAAGCATTAATTGGTAACTAACTACTATTGATGGTGTAAAATTCAACATATATGGTGAAAAATCATCTGCATCAAAATTCTCAAGCCCCAAATTTTCATCCCAGATGAATATATAGTCATAGGGTGCTACAATGTCCGGATGCAGAAAGCGTTTTGCATACCACCTTTCAACACAATGAAGGAACATTTACAAATACATCAAAATGTACTGAAAAATTGAGGAACAAAGAAAGTTGCAAAAACAGTTAGCATTTAGTTTGCTTTCGTGAACCAACATGGATGGCCTGCTTTGACCACTCAAGGTCATCCCATTCACTTGTTCGACCATCATAGTGAAACAACATAAAGGTAAAATTCTCTGAAAACTGTTAAAAGTGCACCTGTAAGCATGCACAGCCACAAGAGCTGAAGGTACGTTTGGTCTATAGACAAAGTTACGCGAAACTATAATACCACTAAGGGCTTACATTAATATGCGCGATGAAATAGATGGCTGAAATAAAATAACTTCGCTAAGGTGTTGCAATCTTTCTGTTCGGCCCGTACAATTCTGTAGGTTGTCCCCTTTCCTTTTTCAATTCAAAACTTTTTAAGAAAATAAGTAAATAAATAAATAACATACTGGAAATGAAAGTGTGCCGCTGAAAGAATCAGTTAACGATATCAATATCATGGACATGCTAGCTCTCTTTTGTGACAGTTAAAAACAAACCAGGTAACATTACATTAGACATAAATAGGTGAGTCTGTCAAGTCTATTATTTCAGGACAAGTAGTAGAAAGTCTTCTTTTTTTGCTGTCTGCTCTTACTTTGTAGCATGGAGGAGTAAAAAGATCAATAACCTCAACTTCACTAGACAAATCAGCATTCTTAGTTGGCAATGGATAATGATAGGCATGCGTTTTTGTTGAACACAGCATGTTGGCCTGCTGGCCCAGCTTATCACCAAATTCATCGTCCAATTCGTGTTTGTCTTTGCTGTCTGCTGTATGAAAGGAACCACTTTGAATTGAAGATGACGTTATCATTGGGGAGTCAATGATAATATATGAGTGCTCAGGATCCTCTCTGCCGGGAGTGGTATTTTCTTCAGCACGTTCGTCAAGTTCTTCTCTCCAATCAATGTGTTCATCGACATTTTCTTCGGTGCCATCTTTGTCTTGATTACAAAAAGAACTGCTAGAATCTGTGGAGCCGGCTGGTCTTCCGTCTGTTAATTTTTCACTGCTTCCCTCATATTCTTCACTATTGTCCCAATCGTTGGCTGTATACTCATCCCTGTCAATTCCTGTATAACAGGGAAGTTCATCCAGAGCACGAACTTGGACTGTCATGTGCTCTGGAAGATTGGGGCAACCAGCTGAATGCATCTTGTATTTTGTGGAGAAGAAATTTACTGTGAGATTTAAGCTGAACATAGAAGACAAAACTTAATGAGACCCCAGGAGAAAAATATCCAATAAGACTTATCAGTCCACCTAAGTACATACATACCTTTGCCATTGAGGGAGAGTAAGCATTGTATATGCCAATTTAATCTTATTAGCAACTCCTCCAAGAGTTTTGAATGATGATGCTGCCTGTCTAACTGCACGGGATTCTACTGGATGCTGCCACGCCCACTCAAACTGCAATATTCAATAAGGAGAACAATAAATTTGAGATTGTTTGATATCACCAGCCAGCTTAAAAATCTGTCCTTGAAGCAAATTCAGGTTTCAAATTAGCAAACACAACCTGAAATTTCCAACAAGAGTATGCATAATTGTGAAGCTCCAAAAAACGAACCTTCCATTTGACATATGAAAGAGTTCAGGGTACTTGTCAATTGGTTCACTTGAAATAATGCGGAAATTATTTATTTCACATGAGAATTAAGGCAACAATAGTAGTGGAGCATTTAGAATTTCACAGTAAGAGATTGTCAGCGACTCTGAGTCTATTCAGTGTCAGTGACCAGAGGTAACCCAACAAAATTTATGATAACAAAAACAGTTTATGGCGTTTGGACTTAATTCCAGTTTTTTTTTTGGTGGTCTTGGATGGATTTCTCGAGAACAATGTGCATGCTTGAATTTGTAAAACAAACCGACAATAGACAACTCTTAGTTAATAAAAAGATCGGTTATATATTGAACACTAAACTGAAATTACAAAGTAAATTCAATAGAAGCAAAGAAGAAAGGAGATGAGAATTAGACAATACATAATTGGGATGAGGAAATCAGAGATACAGAGTTGAGATGTGAGAGAGAACATTGTTCACATCACAATACGCATAACTATTCTCCCTAAACCCAAGTCCTTTTTAAACCAATTCAGATGTTCATTGGGTCTGGATCCCAAATAAAGCTCTCCAACATTTTGATCGGCTCAATAGAGTTAGCTTGGTTCACGACAATTTGGATCAGGAGAAATGGTGGATTTAGCTTTGGTTGAAAAATATGATTTACAAAGTAAATCTGTTGTCTGAGAACAATAATGAAATCCAAGTGCAAACATTTAGAGATGGGTACCTGGAGGGCGGAAACATTAGTAGGGAAGCCATAAATGCATAAAATCATGTCCCAGGGACGTTTCTTCTTGGTTCTCCAAGCACCCATCCTCACCTCTCCATTGTGCTGTCGAATTCTCCGGCGAGGGTTCACTGTAAATCCGATGTAAGTGTGGCCCTTGAATCTGGGACACATAGAAGTAAGCAAGTAGCAGGCGAAGAATCTGCTGCTTCCTCCTCCTACTTGTTCATCTTCCAATTTCACTTCTTTCTTCTGATCCCTCCCCTTCCGTTTCCCTTTCCCCATCTCTCCTCTCTCTCTCTCTCTCTCTCTCGATCTGCAGACTGCCAAGCATTTGGATCTGGTTAAATTCGACCGTTGTGATCCAGGCTTCCAAATTTCCCCTTTCCTCGGCCTTGTGGGCTTTTTCAGATGCTATTTGCGGGTCTAAGTTTTACAAAGGGATGGCCCATGCAACTCTTCTATCTAGTTCAAATTTAAAAAGGATCATAAGACATGACCCACTTTTTAAATACTTTAATTTAATTATAAAGTCAAAAATTACAAATAAGTCCAAAACCTGAATTGCTATGGACAGATGATTATTAATTCGACTGATATGATATACTCCCTCTGTTTTAAATTAATTGACCTATTTTGACTTGATGCGAAGTTTAAAAAAATAAATAAATACTTTTGAATCTTGTACTCTTAAATTAAAGAAATATCAAATGTATCAAAATATCCTTTAATCGTGTGATCTTAAAACATGTAATTTAGAAAGTTGAAATTAAACCGTTTCTGAAAAGGAAATGTTCATTTTTTTTAAATGAATTGGCTACTTAAAGATTAGTACATAATCTCTACTCTGCCTACTTTGCCTATGTATTGGTTTATATAAAAAGTTTCCGTTCATGAGTCAAACGAAAATAATATTAATATAATCTATCAATTTATTTCAACAAAGAACATGTTAACCACTTTGATGTTAAAGAGAATTAGATCAAACCTTGTGGTTATAACTTCTACGAAAGTTGCATGAAATATTTTCATCTTTACTTTTTTTATTTCTGCTTTACTTCAATATCACATTCTTTCAATAAGGTAGAATAATCGTGCTGATAACGTGTTGTAAAATTAAGCTCAGAAATAATATAACTATGAAGATAAGAAGAACAATATGAGACAAAGTATGTAGAAAGAGGAGATAACTTTTCTACTATTCAAGTATCTTCAAGTGTATCTTACAATGATAAATAACATCCCGATTTATAGGATGAGAAATCACTCCAAAGATCACCAATATTAAGTGCCCAAATTAATAGATTCATTTCTCATAAAAACTGGTACATGTAAGCTAGGGAATGTGCATGGACATCCATTCATTGAATATGTATTTCATAACAAGTTTAACTTATTTGCATTGACACCACAAAAATATTCACAAATCAAGTTACTTATAGGTAATTACAAGTAAATCTATGTAATAAGCATTAATTGGTAACTAACTACTATTGATGGTGTAAAAACAATCTATAACTGTCGATGTATCTAACTAAAATCCATAAAGAAGTGTGTGACATCCTAATCATATGACATTTTACCTAATGAGATGTAGAATTAAGGGGATCAATTCCATTTGCCTTGTAGTAATAATCTTTCTCTGCAGCAGCCATACGCTCCTTGAACATTGTCCACTCCCTTTTACACCTTTCTCTTACCTAAGCCAAAATGGAAGCTGGACTTAGATTATATAAGCAATGAGCAGCATATTTCTTTTTAACAAGATCAAGAAAACTAGTGGAGAAACAAGAAGGTTTCTCCAAATAATGTGTCATCAAGAAGTTCAGATGGACAAGCATAATTCCGTCTTTCTTGAAAAGAAAGATGGATCAAATTTCAATCTAGTGGAGAATCAGATATTGAAACATACCCCTTCCCATGGTGCTTTGCCTTTCTCTGCTTGTCCCTGTTGAAAGAAGGTAACCATTACTGCCAACTTATAACCTAGTATGACAAAAAACAAGGCTGAAATGGGGATATACCTGGTTTCCGAGTGAAGGGACAGTTTGATGCACAATCCACTGAGAATCTACAACTCCTATCTTTTCATGGGCTGGCTGCTCATCCAAAAGCATTATTAAGATAAGGCCAGTTGAATAAGAATACATGAGAATTTTACCACACTGCATAAGGAGGATTACTTACTTCCGCACATTTCCTGAGAGCTAAATCGAGACCCCATCCATGGACCAAGTCATTCTGCAAAAACAAATAAGAACTCATAGTTGCATTCACGAAATGGTTACTTATCCTTCAACCCACATCCTCTTATGTGCAATATTCGTTTTCATTTTACTCTATATTTTTCACTTACGCAGGGTTGTTTTTCCAGATTGTAGGAGGGGCCGGAGGGGGAGAGCAGCTGCAATAAATGTCAAAAAAGGATGAAACATAGTTTATACCTGGATCATATACCAAACACACCGCCATGCTTCTCTAGAGAAAACAGGTGCCATGATCTCAACGAATCTGATTGCAGATAACAAAAGGAAAAACTACTGATACCAACCATCAAGCAAGAAGGGCTTCGTAGAAAAATATCATGCATTAACATACCCTGCACATGGTGGCAAGTGCGGATCAGTGCACCAGCCAGGCCTTTCCTCTGTTTCCCTGCCAGCACAAACAATAGACTGTATATGATATCAAGTGCTATGTGTGCATGGATGCTTTAGTCTGCAATTATAGACAGTAATGCAAGCATCCCTACTTGTGGACTTCAGTGTCATTTCGTCTTCTTGTCATCCACCATGACAACTCACTGTTTGATGCTACACCAGGCTGTGAAATATCCATCCCATGTCGCCTCACCAACTTTATATATCTGAAATTGTAATATAATAAAGCATTAGAGTTCAAAGAATCCAACATATCTGATTCATAAGAATGTGTAAAAAAATCATTCTTACTCCTCGGCATCAAAATTCTCAAGCCCCAAGTCTTCATCCCAAATGAATATATAGTCATAGGGTGCTACAATGTCTGGATGCAGAAAGCGTTTTGCATACCACCTTTCAACACAATGAATAAACTTTTCTCTTACAAATCCATCAAAATGTACTGAAAGACTGGGGAACAAAGAAAGTCACAAAAGCAGTTACCATTTAGTTTGCTTTCGTGTACTAACATGGATAGCCCCCTTTGACCACTCAAGGTCATCCCATTCACTTGTTCGACCATCATAGTGAAACAACATAAAGGTAAAATTCTCTGAAAACTGTTAAAAGTACAACTGTAAGCATGCACAGCCACAAGAGATGAAGGTATGTTTGGTCTGTGGACAAAATTAGGGGAAACTATAATCCCCTGAGTATCATACTGGGACTATTGAAGGAAGTGTCTTAGGGGCACATACAGGATATAATAGAAGGGAAGAAACATCATGAATATTGAAAATATAATAATTACGAGCGAAGTTTAAGTGTACACAAGTCAAGCAACATAAACTCCATAAGGGAAAAAGATGATATAACATCTTTTTGGTGAAGATAAAGAAACAATAAACAGGGTTTTGTTACTGACTTGTATCTATAATCACACGAACAAATTTTGTATAGATCGAAATATTTAATGCTTAGTTTAGCATTAAAACCAAATATTTTGTTGATTTTATTCATTGTACTGAATAAATTGAGTAGAAAATAGTCAAACAATTAACTCAAAAAACAAATATTAGAAAATGGAAAATCATCACATTTCCTTTTATCAAAAGATCAATGTTTCTGGAAACTTTTTGCCTTCCACAACTTGTCATTTTTTTGTTAACATGACTTTTCTAAAGCATTTGACAACCTAAAATATGATTGCAGATGCAGGCAAAAGCTATATGTTAAAATATATTGCAAACAGAACTTAGGTTAGGCCTTATCTAGTTCATTATTCACGATTAAGTGATTCCCTGAAAGGACAAGTCCAGGGCTTAAAGGAGTGAGTAGAAGGGAATAGAACTACAAAATGGTTGAGCCTAACCTTTTTCACTGCCGCATCAATGTTATTTTTCTGCTCGTAGCCAACTGTAAAGCAAACTAGATACCTAGGTTTGATAATCAAGTCCTGCAGATCGATTGTTGAAACAGATTCAGATAGAGTGATATAATGTGTAGTCATTATGTTTCTCTATCTCAAAAAAAGAAGGAAAGCAAGTGAGGGAGAAGCATCATTGAGGGCTTTAACTTATAATTGTATACTAAAATCATGTTTCAGCTGGCTATACAACGATTCTCGTCAGTCATCACAGTGGATTATATAAAGTTCAATGTCAAAAACTAAATTGACAGCTAAGGCATAACGTTTCTTCAAAGCCCTACAAAACCAGGAGGAGGCAAGCATGTCAATAGCCCACTTCAGCAAGTATGATATTTCCAATCAGGCATTCTTGGTTTCCCATCCATCCAAAAATCTTGAAGCAAACTACTTTAAAGTTTGTTAGTAGGGAAATAAAGTTAAAAGGGTGTATCACAAGAAATTATTAGTTTTATATGAACTCCCTCCAATTTCTCTGACTCATAAACTATTAGTGACTCAACCAATATCCCTGAAATCAACTTCAAGATATGTTAGTCCGTGAACTGAGCCTGTCACTATTTATGGAAAGAAGCCTTTTTGGTAATGTGTTAACACATGGATCATTTTCTTTGCATTCTAAACCTCCCGCCTGAAGTCAACTTCAAGATATGTTAGTAGCGTGAACTGAACATGTCAGTATTCATGGAAAGAGGCCTTTTTGTGTTTACACATGGATCGTTTTCTTTGCATTCTTAATCTCACACTATAACATTGATTTGCATAAAGTAGTCGCTGAATTTGAAAAAAAAGAAGAAAAAAGAATCAACTGACTACTCTAGATAGGCATCAAGGCTGACAAATACAAACCTCGCGGGGTAGGCCCCACAATCTTCGAGGATAAAGATCAGATTCAGATGCAACAATACCCGGTGGTAGTCTCTCAGCACCTCGAGGGTTTGAGGGAACCCAAATCTGCAAAATTTGTGCAAATAGCATAAGTCTTGAAAGGCGGAATAAATTTCCAAGAGACAAAGTGCAATCTTATCTCTATATAACTACAATTGACCCTCAATATCTGAATGTAATAATAAAATGAGAATAAGAAGCTTTGTTGCATCAAAGTCTCAAGAGAAGCTGGTTGGAGCTAATATAAACGACAAATGTTATACCTTTTTGTCAGAATGCTTGTGTGAATGGCCTCTGTGGCTCCTAAGGGAAGACAAGGCATTTAATAGATCTTGAGTTGAGAAGCCTGAATACTTGTCGTCAATGTAAGTGAGATCAATTAACCCAAAAAGATTGGAAGGTAAGTTCAGCTGCAATATTGAAATACACAAGCAGATTATCTTATCAGCTCTTATGCAAGAGACACTTGAGAAAAAAATGAGGCATTAAATCATTGTTTTGAGCAAGAAGTGAGTTTTTTTTCCGCATATGTGTGTGTTTTATAGTGTGCATATGTATATATTTGAATAAGACAACGATATCCACGGATCACTGATTCAACATCTTGAATCCACCCCGGATTAAATATTTATGTATCTTTTCAAATTAAAAGTTAAAGTAACTCCCTTACCTTGGTCAACGAAAGTGTAGGAAACGATACACCCAAGAAAATACCAAACACAACTCCGGCAATGGTTGTCAAAAGAAGCCTCATCATTTCATTTCCTCTTCTAGTGTTTGAGCTGTCACAGAAGGTCTAAGTTAAATGCTTGAAACCAAGCAATAAAGGACCCATAAATCACTTTAAAAATTAAAAACCTGCGCGTAGGTGTCCCCATTCTGATCGTGATCCCCTCGGAGCAGTTCCAGAATCACCAAAACTGTATTGCAGTATGGTCAACCCTAAAACCCAAAACATCAAAATGATTCCTTTACTGAATCAATTTCAGTTCCCCCACCCCCAATTCCCCTTAATTAATTATCCCAAAGGTAACGAAGTAAATTATATTTTTTGTAACGTACTAACAGATTCAAGCTTCAATTGCACCAAAAATCTATTGGAAAAAAAAAGGGATAATTGCCTTAAAAATTATTGCAGAAATGTCTTAATGTTCCGTTAATATACCTGAAGTGGGCGCTAAGCTATTCCAGAGGATTAACGAAAGCCAAAGAGTTGCAAAGCTATCAGAAACGCAATCCTACAAGTTAATGGATCAATCAACGCAATTAATTAAGGTAATTAGAGGTAAAAATTCCAACGTTTGAATTGTCAAATAGAAGGCCTCAATGACTTTGAAGTGTTGTTAGTACTGAGTCAACCCTCCCTTGTCGGTGACATGTTCCAGCACGTCTTATGAGCGGGAATTTTGAATTGAATTCTGACATTAAGTGGGATGTATAAAAACACAAACGGTGCTCAGATTAGTTAAAACGTCAAAATTAAGGAGGTCATTAATATGCTTAACTTGCATACTTTTTCATACTCCCTCCTCTCCTCTGTCTATCTTTATGTGTCAACAATACTAAAAATAAGGATAATTGTCTAATTTATTCTTGTTATTAAATAATACTCTCTCTGTTCCATATTAGTTGAATACTTTTTATTTTACACGATGCTTGAAAAATCATAAATGAAATGATCAATTTTACTACCTTTTGTTCATATTAATGAACATAAAGATAAGTTATGATAAATATTCACAGAACATATGAATAGACATTATTGTGATCTCTCTTTAATAAATAAAAAGTGTGCTAAGAGTAAAATGGAAAAAAAATTATACTCAATTATGTCTTGATTTTTTAAACTGACAAGTATTATGGAATATTTATTTTTTAGTAAGAATGACAAGCATTTAGGAACGGAGAAAGTAGTAACAAGTGGATAGGTTGGATTATAATCCATTTTAACCTATATTCAACCCTATAGCTTGTTGGGTCAAACTTCTAAAATCAACTTATTTTGAAAAGTGCTTATTTCAAAAGTTGGTGAGAAGCTGTTTTTGTCTAGCCAATAAATCTAAAAAACACTTTTAAGTAGCAATTAGTGTTTGACAAAACTTTTAAAAGTGTTTTTAAGTGTATTTTTTTCAAAAATGTTTTTCAAATAAGTGTTTTTAGGAAAAAGTTACATTTTTTTAGCTTATGAAAAACAATTTCTGCTACTCTCTAGAAATATTTGTTTTCTTTAAAAATCTTGGTCAAACAACTCATTTTTTTTTTTAAGAAATAAACACTTTTGAAAAAAAAATAAACTTGACCAAATAGGCTACTAGTAACTTTTAAACATGGCAATTTATAACTAAACCCAATTTGACCCCGAAACTATTAGAGCATCTCCAACCCTCTTCTATTTTCCCCTCTATACTCTATATTTGGAGGGAAAAAATAGACGGTGCAACTCCAGTCACTCTCTAAATTCTCCTCTAAACTCTATAAATAGAGGGGATGAATAGTAACTCTCCAAATATAGAAAGTTATTGTTCATCCCCTCTATTTTACTTTATATTATAATATTAATAGTTATATTATACTATAACGTTTATAATTTAACATATTATAAATTATATTCAATAATAATTGAGTCCCTAATATTCACAATTATTTTCTAATGTAATATTTTTAATATATTAATCTTAAATTTTATTAATTTAATTTTCGTATAATATTTTTTTTGAAGATATTAGTTAGTTCTGTTTTAAATTTTATTAATTTATAGTTGTACGATAAATATGACCTTCACAAAAATTAAAAGTGCATGTGTAAAACGAGTAATTAAATTAGTACACAAAATACTTCATACAAGATGAAATTGATAAAAAATACAATGCATAATATAATAATTTAAAAAGTTACAACAATAATTTAGAAATCTGGTAAGTCCTTTCCAGATCTGGTAAATTATGTAGAAATTAAAATAAGTTTTACCATGATGTAATATTTATCTAATTGTATTTCATTAATGATTTCATTTTATTTGAATTGTCCATTAATATGAATAATATATAATATTTGCTTGCAAAATATGTTAGTTAAAAATTTGAAGTAAAAAATAATTATGAAATAAGAAATATAAATAAATTAAAAATAATAAGAAAGATTTAAGTTATGAGATAAGAAATTATAAATGAAATAAACATAATAATATAATATTAAAGAGAGAAAAGAAGATTTTTTGTTAGAGTGTAAAATAGAGTTGTGGGTTGGAATTGGTGTTTTTCAAATAGAGAGAATCTCAATATTTAGGACCTGTTTGGCCATAAAAAATTTCCCTTTTTTCCGGAAATTTATTTCACTTTAGTGAAAAAAGGTGAAAACAAGTGGTGTTTGGCCATGAAATGTATTTCACTCGGAAAAGTGAAAACAAGTTTTTCTTGTTTTCACTTTTTTCACTCCTACTTCTCTCATAAAAAGTCAAAAAGAACTTTAATTTTTTTCATGGCCAAACATAACTCCAAGTCCAACTTCAACTCCAACTCCAAAAAATTTAATTTTCATGGCCAAATGCCTACTTAGTGTGTAAAATAGAGGGTGGTTGGAGATGTGTTGGACTTATAGCTCACACCAAACAAACGAGACCCCTAACAATATTTGAAAAGAATACAAATTCCCAATTCCCAAACCCTTGAAATCAATTGCCTCTCAGTCAGCTGAATCCTTTCAGTTCAAAACCTTCCACTGGCACAGTAGTCGCTGCTCAGGTAAATTCTATTCTTTTGTTGATCGAATGAGAACTCAGATGTACTTCCAAGAGGAAATTATTGTTGATGTCCTAAGTAGGCTGCCCGTTATGTCTCTTTTTCGATTCAAGTGTGTTTCCAAGTCTTGGAAGGCTTTAATATGTGAAACTAGCTTTAAGAAGAAACATTTAAATCATTCAAAAAATGATAAATTGCTTATCCAACAGTCTACTAAGGATTGTAAATGTGCCTTCTACTGTTCATCTTTGTCTACGAAGACAACGTCAAATCAAATCGTTAAGGATGTACATGAATTGTCACGTGCGCATGGGATTTACAAAATCTTTTGTTATTGTGATGGCTTGTTTTTAATTGGGATGGTAGTGGCGGTGGGGGACAAGACAGATTTCTTGCTATGGAATCCTTCCACAAGAGAATCAGTATTGCTTCCATCACATCTGAATACGTTTTTCAATTATGATTTCCTAATGTTTGGATTGGGATATGATCCAACTAGTGATGACTATAAGGTCGTTAAGGTTTCTGATGATGATGAAGTCCCCGTTGAGATTCTCTCACTAAAAACTGGTTCCCGGAGAGAAATTGATGCTGGTTACTATTCTGCCCAAGGTGATGGTTGGGAGTATTTGGCATTTGTACAAGTAACATTTCATTGGCTTGTTTTTTCAGGATATCCCGTGCTTTCTATGATTTCATTTAATATTTCAAATGAGGTGTTCGGAGAGTTACCATTGCCTGAGGAAATGCGCTTGGTGCATGTGCATGAGGTGATTGAGCTAGGTGTAACAGTGTTGGATGGAATGCTTTGTGTAAATTATACTGTTATGAAGGAGAATAGTATAGTTTTTGATTTGTGGGTAATGAAAGACTACGGTGTGAAAGAATCTTGGACTAAATTATTTACGGTGAGAGATGCCAAGATGCCTCAACATATCATGCCAATCATTCCGAAATATATATTTGCAGATGGCGAAGTATTACTCAGCACTGATGGAGGAACTGTGCTAAGGACATACAAAGAATCAGATGGAAGAAGCAATGTAATAGGGCCTCTAATTACTCATGAAGATACCTCTAGCTGGGATGAATGGGGTTACACAGAAAGTTTGATCTCTCCAAAAGATTATGTACTTCTTGCTTAGGTCTAGTATTGTTATTGCCTCCAGTAAGTACATATCTATTTGTATTTTCAAGGTTAGGATGAATTGATTAATTCTCTATTATTAGTAAGGCTTAGAAACAACAAACAACAAAAGCTATCTTTGGGCTAAGTTGGGTCATGCCACACAATATCAAGGATGCTTTCGAAAGCTGGTCACTATGGCTAGTGGACAGCCCCATCAGTAATGTTTGGCATGATCCCCTCATGCATTTTGTGGTGTGTTTGGACAGAGAGAAATCCCAGATGTTTTAATGGGTTATGAACTCCCATTTCTATCCTCAAAACTAGGTGTATAGTTTGGTTATATAGTTGGCTAAATTTAACCCTCTACCAACTGCCCTGTAGATCTTTTGGACTTTGTCATTTCTTTAGTTTTAACCTAGTTTTTTGTTTAGTTTATAGCTGACTTTTGTCCTCTGAGCTCACTCTTTTGTACAATCTGCGTCTTCTTGACGCTTTTAATGAAATCATCTTACTTCGCCAGAATTCTCTTATTATTTTTTGGCTTAGAATGTTACTTGAGATAGCTGGTATAAATACATATCAAATGTTCTCTGTTTTTATGCATTAGAGATGAATAAAATCTCCTATTAATGCAGAATAGGAGAGGCAAAGATCTCCTAGAATGTCTCGTATAAGCACAAGAAAATTTCAATATAAAGCGGGAATCTTAGTAGCACAGTTGGTCGGCTATCTGAACTCCCACCTTGTTGGTGAGGGTTCGATTTCCCGAATTGTAATCCCCTCCCCATTTCCCCTTCTCCCCAACCCCCAATTAAAAAAAAAGTTAAAAAAAGAAAAAGCAAAATCAGGAAGATTTAAATTTAAATTAAAAGATGCAGACTAATCAGCAAACAATCCAATTAAAAATTTGAGCAATTAAATACTCCAAAATAATCCACACAAGGATAAATTGATTATTCAATAAATAAATGTTTTGTTGACACATAATTACTTTATCTTTTTGACAAAGAAATCCAAACTTATTCGGCACAAGAGATGTTTTGGTATTTCTATCACTTAAAAAATCTTAATAGTTCAGTTGTTTGATTATCTGAACTTTCATATATTGATGAGGATTCCATTCGGCACCTTATAATTTTCTCTCCCGATTTTGTCCTTCCCCAACCCATTTTTTTAAAAAAATAATATTTTTATGACACTCGCATTATTTGAAAGAGTGAACCATCGCATCCCTTAGTAAAGTTTTCCTTAACATTTCCCTATTAATTAGGGATAGAGTGAGAGAGGGTAACTGATGGAAATATTTTCCCCATAGCCAAACACTTTGTTGAGGCACTTACAAAGGTTAGTTTTCCTTCCCTATCTCTTTATGACATACACTCATGAACATCAGTTAATTAATTTGTGAATGTTTTAAATGTTGCTTTTCTTCTTTCATTGTCTCAAACAATTCTTTTTTCAGCATCTTTTTTTAGAGAAAATCATGAACGTTTTCTTCTCAATTGAGAACCCGTCAGTATAATATCACCAAAAAAAAAGAAGTTATATGATGATTTGATTTGTATTTTCTCTTCTATGTTCTTATCTTATATGTATGCCTTATGTCTAGTGGCGGAGCCAAAATTTTCATTGAGGGGGTTCAAAAGTGTAAATACGAACTAGCCGAAGGGAGTTCAACATCTACTATATATATACATATAAAATAATTTTAACTATATATAAATAGTGTAATTTTTCATCGAAGATGAATCCTCTCATTGCATGCTAGCTCTGCTACTTCTTACGTCATTATTTTTCTTTAATTATTGTTGGTGTTATGATGATTTTATTAATCCCGGCTAAATTTTTCCAAGCATCTATTGACCCATTTTAAACTAAATTTTTCCAAGCATCTATTGACCCATTTTAAATTGGTCTTTCATAAGACTAATTATATTGTGTAACTAAAACAAAATAGAGGTGCAATCTAACACATTTTTTCATGGAAAATAAGAAGCATCTTCTTCTATTTTATTTGTTACACATTAATCTCAAGTTTGTAATTAATTTTTTTTTGGTATTTAGCTAAAAAGAAAAACATTTGACATGCATATTTATTATCTAATCTCCACACATTTTAAATACAATAAATTTTATTGCTAGATGGGATTAGATTGACTAAAAGCAAAAAAGCAAACTAAAATTGCTAGTAGCCGTCTGTATTCGTTGGAAATATGGCATGATTTGATGACCATATCGTCTAAAAAGAAATTCAAATTTAGATAGATATATTACTCAATTAACAGAACATAGTTAACACTTAAATTGAATAAGATAATTGATTTTTAAAAATTTGTTTGAATTGTTGTTTTGAACATGAAAAGAATAAGTGGAAAGGAGAAGTAAAATAGGTTGGTTAAGTGCATACCACGCAATGTTCACCTCATTAAAATGTCAGTTATCACGTGGTATGCATGTCTAATTTGGACATATTTGAACCACATAGATGGATAACTGTACGATATTTTTACATCAGTAGGATAAATTGATCTATTTTACACAACGGAGAGATAAATATAACCTTTTTCGTGTTAATTATAATAAAATAATTTCAAAATTACATAATATTAATATAAAATAGTCTCACATTATGGTAAGAACCAGAATATTCCATCACATGTTTTTACTATTTTTCATTTTTATTTGTTAGTACAGAACAGTACTAGCAAAGTATCAAAGGGGGTAAAAAGGACATTTCACATCAGAAATCAAGCAAGTCTCAGGCGAAGATAGTACTTAAGAGTGCGGTGTTCTCCGACAACCTAAGACGATGATGATTTAGCTGAAGCTCTAATCATCTTCATCTTCATCTTCTTTCTGGAAAAAGGTACCGAAGCTTCTAGAAGAATCGCGAATCGGATCTCATTGGAAAAGAAAGTAGATGACGTCACCGGACATTGCCGATATGTTGGAAAAATCAAAGGAGCTTGATCGTTTAAGGAAAGAGCAAGAAATTGTTCTCCTTGAAATCAATAAAATGCACAAAAAGCTTCAATCAAGTTAGTTTTATTCTTTTTTCCCTCATTTTTATTACATTATAATATAATTATTATTATTATTATTATTACTTTTTATTTTTATTAAATTCTGATTACTAATGATAATTAGAGTTAGGGAAGAAAGTGAAAGGCTTTACTATGATTGTTTTAGTGTTATTTGTATGTGAGTTAAATGTTCAATGCACTGAAAAAAAATGTTTATGCAATTAGGTAAATTATATGAGAAATAGTAATTAATGACCTGCTTAAATCCTTTGTACTTAATTCACTTTGTGAAAAATGTGTATTGGTGTTGTATTGATAGTTTTTATGGAAATGTCCATAGTGGATCCGTGTGAGCTATATGGGTCACGAGTTCGAGCTGTGGAAGCAACCACCAGGCTGTCTAGAAATCCTTCTTACCCCATAAGGAAAGACATGATGCTTTAGCCTTCCAAATAGGTAAATTCGTAGGCGTCTATTTTAGTGAAGTAAATTTTTGAAGCCCGACACTTGGGTTTCCTACACCCCTTTTTTTGGTTAATAATGGAATATACTTGACTATTTTACTAAAAAGGGAACAAAATGATATTGTTGTGTTCCTCGGTTGAAAAAGAGATGTCTTGAGCAATCGGGGAAGCACTTTGATAAACAAATTCGATCTTGACCAATTCAATTAAGGTATAAGTGTTTGTTCTATTATATAATAAAGATTGGATTTTTTTCACTTCATTCAAATAATAGTTGTATCCCTACGGAATTCTTCTGTTTCTCAGTATGATCTCTATCATCATCTTGGTAGCTTTTCTGCACTCATTTTTTGGAATATAATAGATTCTAATGCTTTTTCTTATGATTAAAACCAAATTGAGGATATAAAAAAAATATCATGTGCAACAAAGAATTGAAAAATTCTCATAAATTCGAGCCATCGTTAACCAATGGTTGTGAAGACGTTGGAAATAAAATTAATGAACTTTTACTGGCGAAGCAACAAAAGTTGCTGCCATGTGACCAGGAGGTCACGGGTTCAAGCCCTGTAAACAGCCTTTGGCAGAAATGCAAGGTAAGGCTGCGTATAATAGATCCTTGTGGTCGGGCCCTTCCCCGGACCCTGCGCATAGTGGGAGCTTTAGTGGGCTGCCCTTTTTTTTTTTTTACTGGCGAAGATCATTGACATGTTTGAATTAGAAAATTTGCATGTGACTTGTATTTACCTAGACTTTATAGTGTAAATATTATGGCACTTACAATTTCAGCACTTCCTCATTCCTTTTGCAGCTCCAGAAGCGGTTGAGAAACCAGGTGATAATTCCCTGTCAAAACTTAAGATGTTATATACTCAAGCCAAAGAGCTTTCCGAGAGCGAGATGAGGTATTTACCTTTGCACCATTTCTTCATTGGGAGGATGGTTAAGAGTGTGTCGTTATTGTTATGCAACTCTTTGTTTGACAGTTTAGACATGGAAACTCTATGATGTTTGTTCTTACAAGTATGTTTCATTTTGATACTTTCTATAGTTTCATTTTCAAACTTGAAAATAATATATTCTCCCTCCTGGCCCTTCGATTGTAGTATCTCCAACCAGTTGTTAAGCCAGCTGGATGCAATAGCCCCTGCTGGAGGTGCTGGGCAACAGCGAAGAAGGTTAGGTGGGTGTACAATTCAGTAACATAACAATCATTAAATTTCTAGTTTTACGCTCTTTAAAATTAATACCTGGCTTACACTATATTTGGTTTCTGGATTTTGATTATTGATTTTTGTTATTTGTGGTACACGAACGGTACCTCACTCATAGACTCTTGAAGTACATTTAAGTTTTATATGTGCCTGCTTCCTTTAAAGAACTTGAACAGTAGTTATACCCTTAACTTGAGGTCTATGATAAATCAAGCTCTAGAAAGGACAATAGTGGCAGAATACTTTGTGAGATTGGAGAAAAAACAAAAATTATCTTGGCTGCTAATTTGATGATGGAGCTTTTTGTCTTGTGGTGTTATTAACTTGTTTTGAATCGTATAGATCCGGCAGAAGTACAGAATAGCTAACTTCCAATGACGTTTCTGGAAAGCATTTTCCTTTTAAGGCAAATATGGTTCCAAACTTCATCAACTTCCTAATATTTGCCTTAGTCTATCAAATGCTAAAAAGATGAGAATAAAAGGAGGGTAAGGACGAGATGAATATTAGCTTGGTGGACAGCCTAAATGCTTTAGCTATATGCATAATCTGACACAAGGTGAAAGGGAAAAAGAAAACCTTGAAAAGCAAATTATCTTTGAGCCTGGTGCATCAAATATATATTATATGAAATTAAAAAAAGAACTTGCTTAAATTATTAATAAAGTCAATTCTATTTCTGATCTTCAATTTTAATTGCTTTCACCTTGGTTAATGCATTTGGACTTGCATGGATGACAGAAGGCAACGAACAGAAAAAGAAGAGGATGAAAGGTGACTCTGACATTCCCAGGCTCACTCCTTCCATGCGAAATCAGCAGGAGTTCTTTGCTAACCTGAAGGGTGAACAAGTACGGATCAATTTCATGGAAGTGAATCATTCCTTTCAATGTTTCATAATATCGTTCAAGCTCCTTATTTACTTTTGTTGTGGGGGCTTGTGGCAATAACATAGTTAAACTTTTTACCACTAGGTGGCTGCTAGAGTCGCGCAAGAAGATGGTGAAAAGGATGAGTGGGTCATTGTTAAAGTTATTCATTATGATAAAGAATCAAAGGAGTAAGTTTTTTCACATAGTTTCAAGTAAAAAAAATTAATCTAGACTGGATTCATTTAGATATATTTTGTATTAACATTTTATCTCCCTGTGAAGATTTGAAGTTCTAGATGAGGAGCCTGGCGATGACGAGGAAGGTGGTGGCCAGAGGTAGCCTTACAATTGATCTTTGGACATCTGTTGATTGTTTTTACCCATTCACATTTTGCTTGTGTGTTTTCCTTTTGATTGTTTGTGCATTTTTTCTTGGGGGTGGGGGAGAAAGAGTGATGAAGCGACTTCAGGAACATCCTTGGATCTAAGTGACAACAATTTTATGTTATAGATGGAACCTTCTCAAATTTACATATTGAGGCATTTTCCCTTTACAAATTTGCAGTCTCTTTACCCCGCAAGGTAGGGGTAAGGTCTGCGTACACCCACCCTCCCCATACCCCACCACGTCGAATCATACTGGGTATGTTGTTGTAATCTCGACTTCAAAAAAACTTTGATCTTGTTATTGGATTTTGTACTTCTCCCAGCTCCTGAATGAGTAAATCTGTTCCCTCCTTGTTTGTTGGTGGAGAGCAATTTCATTCGTGCCATGTTTACTTAATATCTTTTGTCTATTGAATGTTTTCCAAAACTAAGCAGCAAGCAAGAATTACAGAGGCTTGGGAATAAAAGGTAAAAGAATGAGAGACATAAAGATATTTTCTGGCTACTCTATTGTAGTTTCCCATTACACTAACAAATCATATGCATCAATTGGAGGAGAAAGAAAACTAGAAAATAAAAAAGGTAATATCTTGTCCCGTGATGTGACCTTACACAAAAAAAACTTACCTCACATTTTGAGCTTCCAACTTTGAACAACTAATTGAGGAACTTTGGTGACATACCTTTTCCCTCTTCTAGTACTTTGATGGATGGTACGTATCAATTGAATCGTGTCCTTTTTGCGACTTCTTGGTGATTGTTGTTGACTGGTATCCACAAGTAAGTAGTCCATAAGTTACTCTCTGCTGTCTGGCAAGTTGCTGAAATTGCTGTACAAAAATCTGTCCTCAGCACCTTCTTGTGGATATTTGTGATTAAGATCTCATGTCTGCTAAGCTTAATATTACTACTGAAGAATTTGATGACTGATAAACCGATTACAGCATAACTGTGGCTTTTCACTCTTTGTACTTTGAGAGGCTGCTGTTCAGCTTGTTCATTGATATCTAAGTGGCTTGTTTTCAGAAACGGCTTTGCTTACTAAATGATAATTTGCCTTCTTACAAGAATTACTGGTTGTATTCTTTTGGCACATACAGAAAGTACAAGCTACCCTGGTCACATATTATACCTTTTCCCAAGATAAGTGATCTTGCAACCACTCCAGAATTCCCTCCCGGAAAACAAGTTTTGGCAGTTTATCCAGGAACTACGGCCCTGTACAAAGCCACAGTAGTCCATGCCCGCAAGGTATCAGTATCTAGTTTTCTTTTGTCGTAGTTTGTCTGGATTTTCTTTATTGATCTTATCCAGAATATCATAAGTATTGAGGAACTGATTGGTTTTCGACTTACATTTGCATGTGATGGTCCAAATGCTATATCAATTTCCAGAGGAAGACCGACGAGTAAGTGCCTCTAAGATCTGCGATCAGCTTAAGATTATATAGTACTCAGTAATTGAGCAATGACTTCTGATTAAATGGAAATCTGGAACCAATTATTCCAACCTGTTGCAGTCATTTCTTGCAGTCATCTAGCTAAATATTTCTTTTTTCTTCTTTCTTGAAATTGACTGTTGCATTTCCAAAATTTTGACCAATGTATTATGATCTTTTTTCTCCAGTTTAATGCATTAAGTTTCCCTTTTGTAGCTACACATTGGAGTTTGATGATGACGAAGAAGATGGGTCTCTACCTCAACGCTTGGTGCCCTTTAACCGGGTTGTTGCTCTTCCAGATGGATATCACCAGTGAAATATAGTTATTTACGGCATTTGGACATCTGCTGTATGTATCTAGTAGTCTTATAAGGGTGAGCTGTGAACCTATTCACATTTAGTTCGTGGCATTGCTACTTATTCAGAAAAAGAAAACATTATTTTTATCGTACAATGTATTATCAAAAAAATCTTTGTTGTACGATTTGTCTAGTGTTCTAGTGTTGGTGGTGTATAGTAGTTGGACATGAAAATAAAATCCTAGTGTTTTGAGTTGTAAATTTGTACTGTGTTTATCAAGGTCCCCGAGTTTATTTGGAATCTCTCTCCTTTGTTCGCAAATTTCTTAACAAGGGAGCTTGTCATCTACTTTTTATACTAGAAACTTGTCATAGCAAGTATGAATAATGTGAAAAGCAAACGAAAAGAACAAGAATTTACTTGACATAAATATAAACTAGTTAAGATGCCTATTAGTGAAGACGTTTATGACAAGCATGTTTTATGGGAATGGGAGGATCAGAGTAACTGCCGTTTAGTATATGATTAGCAATCCATTGATTAGCAGCTTGTGAGTAATGTACTCCATCCCAGCTTATGTAACCTGAAGGATTGGCACAAGCCCCCCCAAACACTTCTGCGCCTTTCACTATTCCTCTTTGCCCACACCATACATGTGTGTTCCCCTCGTGCAATCCACAACGTATTTTCTGGGGCTCCACGAAATCTGTTCAAAATTTTAGAGTTAAGTGATTTCTTTTCATTTGTCCAAGTCTTGTTAAGAGGACGTTAAAACTATTGTTGCTGTTGTTGTTGTTGTTTGTGTATACTAACATATACCTTGGCTCTTGGCATTGCTGATCAATTCATACTTGGCAGCATAGACATCCACATATGTTATAGCAGCATGCCCAAGCTCTGCCCTCAGTGTTCTTATCCTGGATTTCAGCTGTCTATTGAACTCTTAAGGCCATCTCATTATGGCTCTTTAAGCATCCGTAGTTATCAAGAATACTTGGTTTTGGATTTCTGAGGTCAAATGTGGCTGTTGGTAAGCAACCAATTGGACCCATGTTATGTATCCAAAATGCCCTCGCTCCTTGTTGATATAGACGCTGTCAATCAAAATTATGAAACATAGATTGAACCAGTTGTAGCAGGTGTTTGCTTTAATTTCTAGATAACGAGTTCCATTTATTATAGACATGAGTTACATGTAATTATATTGAAGTGACCCGATAGCATAGAAAATCTTTTGCATTATCAGTAGTGTATAGAAGTTGAACTCGTGATAAAATTGATGAAAGTTGCATATACCGTTACTGCTGCAGAAAACTGGTCTATTGTGTCCGATATGGCTGTCAGAAGTTGTGTATTACTCACCTGGCGGAAGCCAACAACTAGATCAGTTTGGCCTATGTCAATTGTGTATAGAGATTTTGAAAATTCGCGAGGTCTCGGGAGTTGGTTCTTCTCTGAGACATGGTGTCAAATCAGCTTAAAACGATAGAAATTGAAACGATGGAAATGATAGGCCAGTGTTAGTTAATATTTACCCCGTCTATAGAGCTCTTCAGTTCTGGACATGAAACGATGGAAATGCATGATTTGAACGTCCAGGGTAAGTAATCTGTTACTTTCTAAAGTGATTACATATACATGTGACACCTTAGCATGATTCTCATTGTGTTTCTGTTGTGTAAGCCGTAAGGTTTGTTTTCATCACCATATGAGATAAAACTTCTATGCATAGATATATGTGACGGGTCTACACATTCTAGTAACTATACTTCAAACATCTATTAGAACTTGATTGGTGATGAACCGTATATTAGTTTCATGTCAAGTTAGTTCTTGCTTTTTACCAAGTAAATAAGTGAAATGCCTCTACTAGTCTAAAGCTTTGCATAGGAACTTCAGAGGCTGTTGAAACCTTGGAAGAATACCTAGTAGGAAGGAAATTAGAGGCTGTATGTTTTATCAAAACTGAATCATACTTTAGTTTCAGTTGAGCAGCTTAGTCTTCACTGAACTGATAATGCCATACTTTGTCAACTCTGAACCTGTTTCTTAGTGCTTCTAGAGAGCATGAAGTATCCCGAAGAATGAAGTCTGAACTTCTAGTTCAGATCGATGGGATAAACAAATCCATTAATAATACAGCAGGCAAACCGGTGACAGTTTTGGCAGCAACAAATTTCACCTGGGGTCTTGATGAGGGACTAAGGTTAACTTTACTCCTTAAATTCCTAGTCAATATTAGCTTTCTTTTATTTTCCTCTTATTTGTGTTCTGTTTCATCTCTGGATCTTGTCTAACTGGTGATTTACTGTACAACTGTAGGAGGCGGCTAGGAAAGAGGATTTACATCCCGCTTACTGATTTTAAGAGCCGTAAGGATCTTATAAAGATAAACTTAAAATCAATCGCGGTAAGAAGCTAAGTCTCTACTCAAATATTTTCTCTGCTCTTGAGATATGATGGACAATTGCTAATCATCAAAGGATAATCTAGGAATTAGAATCCATTATATTTATAAGTTTTAAAAAAAAAAATTCATATTGCATACAACATTTGAGCTAAAAGTAATGTGAACCATAAAACCTTCCTCGATTTGCCTCCAGTTATTATTGCTCCTAGAGATTGAACAGAAAATTTTGTTAATACTAATAATCTGTGACATGAATGACATTTAGATCCTGACCTGGATATTGATCAATTGGCGCGAAGAACAGAAGGTTACAGTGGAGACGATCTAACAAATATCTGCAGAGATGCTTCTTTAAATGGCATGAGATGTAAGATAGCAGGGAAAAACCCTGATGAGATTCAGAACATGTCCGAGGATGAGATTTTGGAAATTCCAGTTACGATGGATGACTTCCTAGAAGCTTTAAATAAGATACAATCTACGGTTTTTGGAGGGGACCTTGAACGATATCAGAAATGGTTTTCGGAATTCGGATCAACATAGAAAATCAGGTAACTAAGATGAAAACGCTTAAAAATAGCTAATATTTATTGAAATGTGTTTAAATATAATATTCAGACTTCGAAAGCAAGATCTTCATCCGGCTTGATCACTAAGAATTGCACCGCGCAAGGAACATGAACATCGTCATGGAGAGCTGCCGATTGACATAAATATCGGCCAGAATTTGAGTGGTCAATCCCACCATAATGGATCTCTCCTAACGCTTAATTATAGAAAGATAACAGTCTTTTGAAATAAACGAAAAAGCAAAATGTGTCTTATAAAATCGAGCAATCTGAGTATGGGCGATGTAAATCTGTTGTTGTCAAAAGAAGAAGAAACTACCGTTCCTCATTCTTTTATGCAAAATAAAATATATACTGAAACTTTTCGTTTTAATTTGTCTACATTTTTTAAACTTGTGAATAAGCACACTAGCAAGAATCCTAATTTCTTTTCCAGGACTTTGCTGCACTAGAAAATCCAAAATGAAAAATTACAATCACAAACAATATATCCCATGTAATTTCATAAATGAAAGTAGAATTGCAGTTTAATCAATGGCTTCAATTTGCCCCAAGAAGAAAGTCCATTAATTTTTCAAATTAGGTGTTCACACTAAGCCAATGAATGCATGACATATATTTGAATATGTATAACTATCACTTAACAATATCAACAAGACAACAACAACAACATACCCAGTGAAATCCATAAGTGAGGTCTGGGAGAGGGTAGAGTGTACGCATACCTTATCACTACCTTGTAGGAGGTAGGAGGTAGAGAGTTTGTTTCTGAAAGACCCTTGACTCAAATATAACAATTCCAGAATAATTATTTTCCGAAAAACCCCTGGATCAAGTGTAACAATTCCAAAATAACTATCACTTAATTATGTTTTAATCGATACAATATTACTTTATTAAGTCACTTAACCATGATAAGTTGTATAAATTTGGTGTAAACATTGCACTAACTATTTACCTATTCCAATTCCCTAATAGAAAACAAAAAAAATGAAAACAAAATTTGGGAAATACTCCCTCCGTTTCATTTTAGTTGATTTTTGTTGATGTGACACTTATTTTAAAAAAATATTTATCATGGATCTATTTCACTAAATTAGCTTTATTAATAATGTCTTAAAAATATAAATTTGGGTATCATACACTTTATACAGTTATTTAATAATAGAGATAATAATAATCATTTAATAATAAAAATAATATTAAAAAATATATTATAATTTTTTTTTTTATATTTCATAAATTAAACAACTAAATTAAAATAATTATTTGCAGCCAGAGGGACTTGATTTCCTATTTCCTGTTCTAGTGGGGGTTTGAAAAAGAATTAAGGCATAGTTAAACCGTGTAGTTTGCCCTAAAGAATTAAGGTAAGCAGAAGCCGATATGGGGAAGAAAGCAGCAAGTGGAGTGGGAGAAGAATGCGATAAATCCAGTGGGAAAGAAGGGTTGAAGCTATTGGGCGACCCGAAATTCAAGAAATTGGAGAATGGGCGATTCAAATGCGTTCAAACGGGGCATGAGCTGCCAGAACATGCGAAGGAGTCCTATGCACAAACCAAGCACTGCAGATTGGGGCTAATTGATGCTGCTCTTTCTAAGAATAAACCTCCTCTAAATATGTTTAACCAAGATCCTATGAATCGGTAATTGAGTTTTTCTATTTGAGTTCTTCTACTAGGGTTTTGTGTATAAATGCCTTTTGCCTAATTTACTGGTAGACTCAATCTATCATTTGTCTCATAAAAATTGATTCTTTTGAAGTAGTACTGTACTAGGGATTACATAGGAGGTTATGGAAGTCGCGGATTAGGGTAGAACGTTAGTAGGTAGCTGTGCGTTGTCTCGTTTCTAGCGGGATAGGTTGATGCAGTGTACCCTGTTTCCCTGTTCATATCAGTAGTAGTAGTAGCTTTTGGCTCGTAGTTGCCTGTATTACGCCCTTTGTTGATCGTTGTTTGATGTGCTTCAGTTATCGCATTGATTGGTTATGGTTATTGCTCTTCTTTTGAATGCTATGTTGTTTTTTTCCTATTATTTTCTTTGTCCTTTTTACTTCTATTTTTCTTAGCTGCTCTGGTGTTCGCTGCTTGAGCTGAGGGTCTTCATGAAACAGCCTCTCTAACCCCTCGAGGTAGAGGTAAGGTCTGCGTACACCCTATCCTCCCCAGACCCTGCTTTTGGGACTGCATTGGGTTGTTTGTTGTTGTTGTTGTAGCAACTTATAGAATGAGTGAATTTCTCTATGAAGAGGAAAAATATAGTTAATTTGGAACTAGAGAAATTGGACCTATTGAGAATTGAATATGATTGCACTAGAAGCAGCTACAGTTTGTTTATTCTTTGCTCTTTTATGGCAAGCTTTCAACCTGTCATTATAACAATATATTGCCCTCCCAAGTGATGGAGAAGAGTTTATAAATTTAAAGTATATATCAGAGTGGTTCATCATTCCTATTAACATAATGGGATATACACCTTGAACATTGGAAATGCAATTTAAGGCATATATACAGCGTAAAACCTTAGTATGACATGTTCACTTGAATTTTGAAAACTTCAGCAATCTGCTGGGATACTTTTTGATGAACGAGACAGATATTGGTCATTTGTAGCATGCTAGGAGCAAATCTGTTGGAAATTATGTTGGAAAATCAGATATATGTGTACTATCCTCTTGTTCTGTTGCTAGTTTTAATCTGTAGTGTAATTTAGTATGCAATTCTTGCAGGTCAAAATTGATATGTAAATTAACAGGAGATACAGTTAATAAGTCGGAGGAACATATATGGAAGCACATGAATGGAAAACGGTTCCTCAGAATGTTAGGTTTGTTATGAGCCCCCAGTTACTTATTTATGGGGAGGTCCGTGTATGTATATTATGTTCTTGTGCATTCTACTGAATACCACTAATCATACATGCACTAATGTGAACAGAGAAAAAGGAAACTGAAACTGAAATGGAAAATGGAGGGCTAGAAAAGCAAGGAGAAAATGAAGAGGCTAAGAAGAAGGATAGCAAAGCTAGTCGTCGTGACAAAAAGAAGAACAAAAAGAAAGAAATAGAAGATGCTAGCAAGGTTATATCCGAAATAAGGGATTCTTCTGAAAAGAACAGTGACTCGGAAGAAGATACCGAGTTTTGGATGCCTCCAGTTGGTGCTCGTTGGGACTATGATGATGGAGGTGATCGATGGGGATCTGGTTCTGAATCTGGACAAGAAGATGATGATGATATTGGGGAAGGTATGTATAATTAATTTTATAGAGGGAATAGGGTGGAAATTGCCAAATTCCCGTGTATATCTCTGTATGTAAGATAGATACATAAATACCCACACTGCATGCAAATTTGGTGATGGTAAGGAAGAAGCTTTAACGATGTTCTTGCACAATCAACCTTTGAATTGAATGTGCTATCTGTCTCTTATTTTACTGTGCGAGATTATATTCTTTTCATACTGCCTGGCCAGTGAATTGCAACTCATGCTCCTTGAATATGATAGACGTAAATCTGATGGAGCTCAAAAATTAACTGTTTACCTACTTTCGAAGGTGTTTGCTTAGTATTTGCTTTCCAATATGAGAAAATAGCTATATGAGCGAAGTTATTCCTTTTTCTCCTTCTCATTAATATATATCATGAAGGAATTATTCTGCTTTCTTTTCTAAAGCATGTATAAAGACCATACTGCATATGGTATAGACTATAGAGCTCTGTGAATTCAAGAATCATTTATATGGTATTGAGGTTTCACTTAACAGCTTAAGGTGACTTGGGGGTGTTTGTCAGTATCAGTGTACATATTGAATTTGTATTTGGTGAATGCATGAAAGATCTTACTACATTTTCTGTCACCAGATGGAGTTACTGAAGAGGATAACAATGACACTAAAGAGCTTTCTAAGCGGTATGGTTACTCTGTCGAACTTTTGATGCCTCCTGTTAGACGTTTTATATTGACAAACATGTTCTTCCCCTCTATTCTTGCGCCATTGGTTAAAAATTATATGCACAAACTGGCCAAGTGTGGCAATGGGAAAGGTGCATAAGCATTTAAATTTAACATATGAACATCAAAATTTTGTTTTGTGGCAGGGCAAAACGCATTTCCCTTGAGATTGGGCCCAGTAGCTTTGCCACGAGGAAGAAGAAGAAGAAGAAGACCAGTGCTACATGATATTTGTCATCCGAAGAAGCAATGCTACAAATTTTGTATGGGTTTAGTTGTATACTGCTTGCTTGCTTTATTTTAGCATCTTTATTTTACTTATCATTATGTTACTGAAGGAAAACATTTCTGCTATTAGTGTTGGTCATTGCAGCAAATAGAGTATCTTTACTTATATTTAAAACGCATTTGTAGATTAATTCTCGGACTATTATTTTGTGACAATGAAACGATCATGGGATGGAGAAAGTATTAAATCTATATCTATCTATCTATATCTATACTATATTAAAAGTGTAAAGGTCCTTATAAAATGTTGTTTGAACTTTTTGTCCTTCATTAAAAGTCTTTTCTTTAGATAAAATCGTTTTTTTTACTATTTTCCTTTAATTATTATTTTATTAAATTAAGGACTCCTAAAATATATGGGAAGTACCTTAATAAAATAAATATATGGAAAATATAAATATATGAGTCTTAAAATATATGAACAGAAATTAAGAGTCCTAAAATATATATAATTAATTTAAATATTATCTTATATATAATTATTTATTAAAGGATATAGTAAATAAAAGTTTTCGTATCCACTCCTTTAAGGATTTTCGTATGATAGCAAAGAAAACAAAAGGGAGGTCTAGCTCCAATTTACAAACACTAGAATAACAATCGACAACTAATACCCTTATTGTTATTGTTTTAAGTTTTTTCATATCTGATAATGGGGTAAAAATAGTGTAATCTCTTACTTATATGTCTTTTATATGGTTTGTATGAATATATTAAATTTATGATTAAGTTTTTTTCGTACTTAATAAAATAGTCAATTTATTTATTAATTAATTCAGACATATTTTCTTTTCTAATACTAAAGTAATTTTATAAAACTGAATTCAATGAAGTGAGGTACACACGCGAGCCGCATATCGTAAAACTAGTTAGTTAAAACGTAGCAATATGACAAGAATACTTGAAAATATTAGGAGGGTGAATTTTGGAGAGAGTCATGCTAAAGCCGTGATACAATACTTTTAATAGGAAGAGGACAGAAAAACAATTCACATGACATTAGCATGGGTTCTTTATCACATGCCTTCTCTTATTCTTTGGACCAAGACGTTTCTTTTTTCCGAAACACGAGCATCATAATCAACTGTATTTAGTCTCTTACTATAGATTTGAACTTATTTCAGTAAGTTTTGTCATGCTATTCGCTAAACAGACAAATAATATAGCCTTGTCTGATTAACATGAAACATATGTTGGGGTCAAAAAAATCAGGCATCATGCGAAAATTGACAATTGCAAACTTACTCCTACATAAGATTCTTTTAGTGACTATACTGTGGATTGAATGAATTCATGAATTTGCATTTCAATTGACCAAATAACTAAAAAAAAATAGTAAAAGAAAAGCTGAAAATAAAGTATATGTGAGTTTGATTTAGTATTATGTATTTAACAAATTGAGATAGTCGCCTTGATTGATTCAAACCAAACTATATTGTTAAGTGCTTAGCATCTTCTCTGAAAATCACATATTGTATCATGTGCACGGCAAGATAATATGCTTTATAATTACAAGATTACGAGAGACGTAGCTAGCAAGTTCCATTGAAAAGGAATATTAAAACTTTGAAGTTATTATTAAAGTAATAATATGCGTACTATCATTTTCTGAAAAAGTCGTAACAAAACCATGATATTGTCCCTGAAAGGATGACACCGTGTAGGAATTAATATGAATAGATGGAAAGAAGACGTCTTGTCTTTTCACAAAAAAATAAATAAATAAATAAAAATTAGGAGAGGGAGGATTTGAAATATTAATTGTTCGGCCTTTAAGGTTCTTATTACCAAACTTATTATACTTTACAAATCATGAGTCTTTAATTCACTTTTTCATGTATAATTATATTTTGTATCAAAATTACTGGATTAAGATGGACCGATGCTGAAGAGCTGGATCTGCAACAATATTTTGTTTTTATTCCTTGGATTATGGCTGGTTTTAAGCCTATGAAAAATAGGGAATGATTGGGAAGAATCATAAACAACTGTTGTACTTGTCTGCTCTTTAACACAACTTTGAGATGAAAAGTCATATACAATAATACAATCAGGCATCTTTCCTTTTATTGATTTGACTTGCAATGAGGAAAATATGGAAAGGCAATCAAAAGAAAAGGGGTAGGAAATAGATAAGCAATTTCCCTGTTATTACCATGAAAATAAACATGTGTAAATGATTTACTCCTAATTTTTTTTGTTATGGTGTCCAGGCTAGCTTGTGTGCATCTTGATTAATTCTTGGAATACCTGTCACCTCCTACCAGTAATAGACAGATTGCCTAACAATTAATTATAATTATAAATTTTTAGACTTAAAAATGAACCCACGACGGACAAATTCTATCGCTACACTATAAAAATCTCTTTCAAATCTTATTTAACGATTGATTGGTGATGGAAGTACTAAAAAATCATGTTAGCTATGTACTATTTGACGGCAAATTTTGTACTGTTGCATTTCTTTTTCTAGTTATGGGATAAGGTGCAATGACTTATTAGAACATTACGTTACATAAGGGTATAACAACATTCTTCAAATACTTTCACACTTATATAAGATCAGTTTGACCATTTAACCATTTACTTCAAATATTTTTTCATTTACTATCAGTTTTGAGTTTTGACCAATTATTGTTTGGAAAAATTATAAAAAAATGTAATTAGTAACGTTACATTACAAAATATAGTCCATTCTATGTTACATTATCAAATATGACCCAATTGTATAAAAAAAGAAAGTTATTTTACATCCTTAGCCAAATTATTACTCTCTCTCTTACATCTCTCATCTCTCCCAATTATATAATGTTTAAACAATATATCTACATTGTATAAGTGTGTATAAAATGGAGAGGAAGAAGAAAATCACTGAAATAAAAAGACCGTATACAATAATGTATAATAAAATACAATACAGTATACAAATATATACACTGTTGTATCAAAAAATAGACTTCATCTTCTTCCTCGAATCCAAGCATCAAATTCATTCAAGAACACCTCAAAACTACACCAAATCATCCAAAATTTTAGATTTTGGCTCCTCAATACATAACCGATTTTTTAAAACTGTACCCACTCGAAACAGAGCTTATTTTCGAAAATATTGAAACCTCGAATTGTAGAAAAAAACTCGAAACAATGCTGAATTTTTTACCAATTTATTTGAAATTTTTTGAGAGAGAATTGGGAAAGAATTAAAGTGAAAATCGTGAAGAAGAAGCTGAGAATTTTGTATGAAAAGTGTTATTCCTTATATAACTAGAACGAAAAGTTAGTTTACAGTGAATGACCAAATCAGATTTTAGGCTATAAAGTGTAAAGTATATTTTTGACTACTTAAATATAAAATATATTTGCTAGTTGTAATTCTATGTAATTATCCCTTACTGTTTTTCAAATACGAGTACTTTTTTATTCTCAAATTTCTGCTCTATTTCAAATATCTTGAGATAGAAAAGTCGTTGCGATCAAGCATCCTTCTTTGATTTGACTTGCAATGGAAACAGCGTGGAAATTAAAGGAAAATGAGTATAAGCGTATAATGGACCATTTCAAATTTTCAATAGAGATTAAAGTTATATATATTATTAGTGTAAGAATTTTTTTTCCGTAATATATGATAAAAATATGTAAGTGCAAATGATTCGTTACAAGACAATAACTTATTTTTATTTTTCTAAGTTACACACTAGTATTTAAATATTATACTTACTTACTTCTTCCATCCCATATTATTAGTGGTCATATTTCCCTTCTTCAGAGTTAAGCTACGTAAATTTTGATTAGTATTTTAAAAATATATTTTTTTCATCAAATTAATATGAGAAAAATTATAACTTGTTGTATCTTATAGTTTTTAAATTTCTACATTCTAAATATAAACTATTGAGTTTATCTAATTTAATTCAGCTTTGAAAATGAGCTAAATTAACTTTCAAAAAAATAAATATGACAACCAATTTGGGATTGAGGGAGTAGCAATTACCAAAGGAAAAAGAATAAGTATTGCACGTTTTAATATTAAACTTTTATGAATATGGTTGGAGCAATTCGTGGCAATTTTAAAGGAAAAGGAAGAGGCAGAGGAGGATGAACTACCTTTTGTGGTTGCAACAATATGTACTTAATTAAGTTGCATAATTCAATCTACCTTATCATTTTCTATACTTCATTTTTATATACAAGTTTATGCAACTTCAATTTTTTATTTTATTTTTTTTTAATTTAAGAAAAGGAATAAAATTATAAAAACATTTATAGATCTCATCCAAAAGCCAAAGGAAGAGTCTGTTTATGAATAAGGCACAAGGAATAATTAGCACATCACATTCAAGAGTGTAGTCGACTAGCGATCAATGAAGTAGATGAAAATTTAAGCGATTAAAGTTTAAATTTTAATAATTATATACCTGATGAAATAATTAATGTACACACTAACTAACGTGAATATCATTATTTTTTGTTAAGGTATGTGCAGACGTCAATATTATTGTAATTTTTTTAAAAAGATTAAGCATTTTATGGCAAATAGGGGTTTGACTTTTAAAGGCATACCTTCAATATTTTCAGATTTAAGGCCACTTAGACCATCTAATCATTGAGTTGAAGTATATTCTCATTTAAGATTAGTTTGACCAATAAATTACTTACCTCTCGCATTTATTTAGTACAAATAATTTAATATACTATTTCCTATCTAATAATTTGTCAACCATTTTCCCCCACAAGTAGCCAAGGATTTATGATGAGACGGCACAACAATAGTAGCAACAATATATACTAGTTGTAATATATACTAGTGTAATACTAGTTTAATATATACTAGTGTAATACTAGTTTAATATATACATAGATATTATTTCTATAGTGAAAGGTATATAGGTTGTTTCTAATAGACACTCGACTCAAGAAAAAATATTTTAAGAGAAGTTGAAAAAAATAGCAAAATAAAAACCTACAACAAAATGCTATAGAGAAATATGTCAAAGCATTTTGAGAAAAAGAAATCGTAATTACTTTAAATACAATAATCAAAATATAATAAATAATAAAAATCATTCCCCATCACCTACCCCCAATATATACATAAAAACCAAAGTAGTTCTACCACTGTTCATATGATAAATATGATGAGAAAGCATGGCCAGTAAAATATGTGCCCTATCGCCATTGGACTCTATCTTGCTATCTAATTGATAATGATGGAATATAAAGAAAGTAAAGCAAACCAAACTTTATAATCATTGTCTGCTAATAAAAGAATACCCAACTTTTCACCCGTGACCCAACGACGAAACTTCCATGTGGCCCTCTACCCCAAAGTTGCAACAAAATTCAAAAAAGTTACTCACATACTATTTTAATTATCGACAAAAAATTGTATTCCCTTTCTGATTAATCCTTTTTTTCCCCCTCTTATTCTACATTTTTTTCAAGCAGATTCGAATCAATCCAGCATTAGAATCCAATAATCACAAGTCTTTAAACCCCACAACTCCAAATACTGCACACAGCCACACACACACTATTTTCCAATGTTATTCAGGTATGTCGTATGTCCCTCTCAATCTCTCTCTCTCTCTCTGTCCATTTACCTTTTTTGACTCTTCAATTTTTGCGGTCTTCCATTGAAAAAAAATGTGAAACCCGTTGCTTAAATTGACTATATATAATTTTCTGTGTTTTTTACTTTCCATGGAAGTTATTGGTAGAATTTACGTCTTGGGTTCGTATCATTATTTTAGACCTCGTTTGGTTGGGAATAAGACATCACGAAATAAATTATACTTGAATTATTTATCTAAAATTATTATTTCAGCCTCAATATAGAGTAAAGTTAAGACTTTCAATTTCAAGATAATTAATTATGAGATAGATTATCTCACAATTTTATCCCACAAATTCATAATAAAATTTATCAAAAATTGATTATCCCTTATCTTTTGTATCGAACGACAGTAGTGTTACGTGTTTTCTTTCTTGTTTCCCTACTGTCATCCTTCTGTCGTAATTGCGTAGCTAGTTTACCGGAAATAAAGGATAATGTACAAGAACCAAAGTCCATATTTTTAGTCGGTTATGTTATGTTTACAAGTCTCAGTTTCATACCCATCTATAGCCGCCTTTAATTCTTCTTACACGCGTTAAGTAATACTTATTCAAGATTCAAGAAACTTCATTTGTTTATACATAAAAACCCCTTTCTTTGATTAAAGATCAGATCTTTAGTACCAATTGTGTTTTGTTTTCTGATTTGATTTTGACAGGCCTTTTTGTTGATTGTTGTGGACAAAGAAAAAGAAAAAAGTTTTGGTTTTTTTGGTTAAGGGATTTGGGAATTCTTGTTGATAGTTGACTTTGATGGGTGGAAAGAGTTCAAGAGAGGATAGTTGGAGGCAAAATTCGTCGACACGATCTACTTGGAATCAATACGATTATCCTCCAACTCATTCATCATCATCATCTTATCCTCAAGATAGTTATAGCAGTTATTCATCTCAGCAGCAGGCTGTTCCTTCCTATGCACCTCCACCACCCCAACAGCAGGCTGTTCCTTCCTATGCTCCTCCACCACCCCAACAGAATTATGCTTCGCATGCTCCAAGACCGAGGCTTGACCGAAGATACTCGAGGATTGCAGACAATTATAATTCCCTGGATGAGGTATCAATTGGATTTGTGTACATATAAGTTGCTTAGATTAACAATTTGAATGTATTCCAGCAGTTCTCTTACTCTGTTGCAGTTATCTTTCTGCCTACCCTTTTAGACTTTACTAGCCGTCGTTTCATTTTGTTTGTCTGGTTTTGACTTGACACAAAGTTTAAGAAAGTTATAGAAAGTTTTTGAATCTTCTGGTCAACTAGATATATGCAGAATGTATCAAAATGTCCTTTAATCTTGTGGTCTTAAACATGCCATATGGAAAGTTGAAATTGAAGTGTTACTACAAAAGGAAAGAGACATTCTTTCTGAAACGGATTAAAAAGGAAAGTAAGAAAAAAAAATTGAACTGGTGGAAGTATTAACCTTGTGATGCACTCCATCAGAATTCAGAAATTGGTACTTCTAGCGCCTATATATTATACTGAATGCCTTTGCATTCATCCAATAAGTTAATAAGGTGTGTCTGACAACAAATCAAGAAAAATAGTATTAAGGAGTAGGGTTACAAATATATGGGATGCATGGAGTTTTTCTTATCATAATTTTCTATGCGTGTGCAATCACTAAAACGTCTCAGAAGCTGTTTTCAAGATGATTTACTCATTGAAATGCCTAACTTCTAAGGGGATGCTGGAAATAAGACTGTATATGTAAATTGTAGGTGAAAGGGAGTGAATGATGGACCAGATAACTGCAGGAAGATTCTTCCTCTAAAAATCTTCCCTAATATTCTCTTTATCTGGCCTAGTTCACAACGAGGTGTAATTTTGATTATTGCAGATGTTAATATCAGAAGATCATTTTAACAGATAAGAAAAGTGAATGCTATAAGAACCATAGAATTTCTTAATTTTAGTGGCCCCCTTTTAAGGACATTGGCCTCATGGCTTTTCACATTTTATGTATGATAATTTTTCTAATGAAAACTATGTATGATAAAAATACGATTTATTTTTAATCAGGTGACTGAAGCCCTTGCACGAGCTGGCTTGGAGTCTTCGAATCTAATTGTGGGTATCGATTTCACCAAGAGCAATGAGTGGACAGGTTGAGCTTTGTTCTTACGTTTCCTGCTTCTCTCCCTGATTAGTTGCATGCTATAATTTTCAATATTCTAAAGTGGGCATATGCTCTTTAGGTAAGAGGTCTTTTGGTAATCGGAGCCTACATCACATTGGGCAGAATTTGAACCCATATGAGCAAGCAATTTCTATAATTGGAAAAACTTTGGCGGCATTTGATGAGGATAACTTGATTCCGTGTTTTGGATTCGGAGATGGTAACTCTATGAACCTTCTTTTTTTGATCCATAGAACTTTTCTTTCGGATTTTCTCAGTACAAGATTAATAATTTGTTCCACGTGGATAATTTTTTGACAGCATCAACTCATGATCAAGATGTATTCAGTTTCTTCCCTGATGAAAGATTTTGTAATGGTTTTGAGGAAGTTCTGTCTCGTTACAGAGAAATTGTTCCCCAGCTGAAGCTTGCAGGTTAAAATTCTACTTCAGCCAATTCTACTGCTTTAGACTCAGTAATTGATCGAGTTTACTTAGGTACCTTCTCATTTTGTTGCAGGACCAACATCATTTGCCCCGGTAATTGAAATGGCCATGACAATAGTTGAGCAGAGTGGAGGCCAGTACCATGTTCTATTAATCATTGCAGATGGGCAGGTAATATGTTTATGAATCGACATCTCTGTGCAAATACAAGACAAGTAAAATAAAGAATTGCACACTGACACAGTCACACATATTAACTTAGCTTTAGTTGCATAGTCCATGGGTTAGTTGGATTTCCTTGTTGGTTGTCATATTTGAAGGTTGTCATATTTTAGTGATTAGAACTGTATATTGAAACTTGCAGTTCTATGTCTGCTCAGGTAACTAGAAGTGTTGATACTGGACGTGGACAATTAAGTCCGCAGGAGCAGAAAACGGTGGATGCAATCGTACAAGCAAGGTACTTGCATCTAGTTTCCTTTTGCTGACTGCCGTTTGTATTAGTAAAATCTTTTGGTTCCGTTACATGCTCTGCTTTTTCATTCTTATGCTCAAATTCTGGAGTGCATTGGCTTATGTCGTGCAGCAAGTTTCCCTTGTCAATTATACTGGTTGGGGTTGGCGATGGACCTTGGGATATGATGAAGGAATTTGATGATAATATTCCTGCTCGGGACTTTGATAATTTCCAGGTTGGTGGTGGTGGTCTAGATTGTGGCATCTCTTATTGGCTTATCTAGGAATATTTTCCTTTTATGTGGTTTAATTGCTAATTTCTTTTGCTAGTTTGTCAATTTCACGGAGATCATGGCCAAAAATGTGTCTCAATCTCGAAAGGAGACGGAGTTTGCTCTTTCAGCGTTGATGGAAATCCCTTCACAATATAAAGCGACGATGGAACTGCACTTACTGGGGTCAGATTTCGTTCTGCCTATTTATTTGTTTCATTCTGCTATATGTCTCTCCTGACCTCCTCTGTTAAGTTATAGGTGATGACATCTTCTAATTTCTTAATTGCAGTGGACAAAGTGGAAAATCTCCCAGTAGGGTAGCTCTTCCCCCTCCTATGTATGGGGCAACTTCTGTCGGTGCTTCAAAGCCCTCACGTGCAACGAGTTTTCAGCAGCCTACAAGCTCTTATTACGGTTATGGAAGCCCTGCAGATGCAGCTCCACATTTTCAGCAGACTTCAAGTTCTCATTATGGTAGAATTCCCCCAGTTGACACTGCTCCATCTGCTCCTAGCTCTCCCTACATTGCTCCCAGTTCTACATATGACAATCAGGTAAACCATAAAACTCCCAATTTGCTTTATAATGCTGCATTTCAATTTATTTTAATCTTTTGGTCCTTATTTTACAAATAAACAGAGCGAGTTGTCTGAAATGAATGTTTTCCATCATTGTGCAGGTTTGCCCCATTTGCCTTACCAACCCAAAAGACATGGCCTTCGGCTGTGGGCATCAGGTACCAGTTTTTTTTTTTCTCCCATTCTGTGGAAAGCAAGCCGGATGTTTTTGAGGAAATTAAACCTTTGGTATGACTTAACAATTTCATGTTCTTGATGCAGACATGTTGTGAGTGCGGGGAAGCTCTTGAGAATTGTCCAATATGTCGAAAATCAATTCAAACCCGAATAAAGCTCTATTGAGTGACTTGTTTTGCTCTGATTCCTTTTGCTGCTCCAACCCGCAATTCTTTTTGATCAGTTTGGATGTGAAACTTGGTGATGAAGCTGATTTTTTTATTTGTTGGATTTTGCTTTGGCATTGTGCCGATGCGATTTCCTTCTGTACATGGTTTGGTTCTTGTTTGTGTTTTACTTTTGCCAAATTACTTCCAACAATAGAAGCTTTAAGATCCCCAATATCAGAAGATTTGTAAATCTAACTGTTTATTGTCGCATTCAATGTCCAGTAAGAGTCTTGTGCTTCTACTTAGACCTAATACAATTTCAATATGTTGTACCGACTATTGTTCCACCAAAGCATATGTTCAAACGAAAAAAGAATGCGATTCAGGAACAAGAGTATAAGCAGAAAGAGCAATGAAGGTGATTTCTAAAAGATCACTTCGTTCTTGATAGTTATTTACTTAATGGATAGGAAGAGAGTCAGACTTTGGATCAGAATCATGGGGAGTACTTATGTACGCAAAGCCCCGATTCGAATTCCTTTTATGTACAGAAATATCTTCTCGGATAACTTACATAATCTCAATTACTAATCCTTTGTGTATCTTGGTCTTTCTAAGAGCCTCAATGGATAAAATCACTTGGTACGTGTACCTGATGGAAGGTAGTGGATATTTATGGAATTGGTGGCACCTAAGGGTGTAGCTTAATGGTCCATGGAACAAAAAGACTGCATATCATTTGTTTTCTCTGGTCTAGATTTTAAGAATTGAAATTTCCCTTTCAACAATTCTGCCATTACTGTATGGCTTCACAACTTCTTTTCAAAATTGAAACTAGATTTGATTTTCTTGATATTATTTTTAGGGAAAAAGCTCAAATATGCCATCGAACTTTGAGAAAAGACTCATCTATGTCATCCGTTAAAAGTTTGGCTCATTCATGCCATTGCCGTCATAAAAAAGGCTCATTCATGCCATTTTTTTTAACAGTCGGTTTGGTGATTTTTTGCAAAACTATTTTGTACATGTGGCCAACAATGATTCGTCCACATCATTAATTAAATCAGCCAAAGAAAAAATCTAAAAAGTTGAACTTTCTTCTAAAAGGTGAAATTGAAATTTTGTTTTCCACGACTCACAAATTTCTGATACATATGATTCTTCAAGTCATTAGAATCTTCAAGTTTTGATTTTAAATTAATTTTGCTGAAATATTCTTCATTTCTTCGCTTTAATTTCACCAATTATAGAATTCTTCTGATTTTTGCTTCAAGTATAATTTGAAAAATTGCTTCAAGTACAATTTTTGAAGAATTTGAAAAATTGTGTTTCGGTAACTAATTGATTTGTTGTTTGAAATAATTGATGTCTGTTTCGGATTTGAATTGGCCTTGAGATTTGCAGAATTGTGTTCGGCGATTCCGAAGAAATTGAAAATCGATGAACACTTTACGGTGCCTATAAAGGAGTTAGAAGCTTACCTAAACTTTGATTTAATACTCAGATGAATGTTAATTGGCATCAAACATCCATTTTCCCATATTCTAGAAAGATCGGCTTCTCTACATATTTGAGCCTTTTCCCATATTTTTATAGGTTTGTGATTTGACCATCATATTTATGACTGTTATTAAAAAGAAATATAACTCGCCGTTTTTGAAGGATAATAAAATTAAACCCGACCATAATGTAACTTTAAAGACGAACAATAATCAATTTATAGTAAAAGAATCTTAGCCCCACAAGTGCAACATTGTTTTTATTAGCCAACATTGGAATCAAGGCCATAAAAGAAAGCACTACTGTGCATGGGAAGTGATACACATGCATACGCACAGTATTGGGAAAAAAAAAGTTAATGGTTTTTGGCATCAATTTGCTGGCAGGGGAGGGACGGAGCTAAAGTATACCTTATGGATTCAACTAAACATAGTAATTTTGATCCAAACCTTAAAATCATTAAAAAACTCATTATGTATTATTATTAACATAAGAACTAAAATTTCAAAATCACAAACTTCAAATTCTGGTTTGGTGACGTGGGTAGTTGTCTAGCTTCAAGTGTCACTCACTTGTCCGCAAGCTTCGTTTAGGTGGTGTTTCAATTGCATTGAATGCACTCAACAAACTGCACACCTACAACCCCACAATGTAGTTGTGCGTTAATGGCAAACATACATCATCTATTTATTCAATTACTAATGACAAAGACAACTCCCACAAGCTGTATCACTCCATTTTTAGTACCATATACACCAATAGGATAAATAATTTCTTCTACATATAATCCTTCCATACTCAGAACACACTCATAACACATAATAAAAGTAGAATCACTCCCAATTAGGAGTTTTTCCATTTACAGGGCTTCGTGCAACGATCATCAGAGGGTGAAACGTTCTCTATCTGGAGTAGCTCAAGTTTCAGGTTTAATTTCGAGACCTTTAGTTTATAACTTCATCTCATCACACCTTTTAGTGTAAGTGTATAGTTTAACTTGTGGTAGCGCGTAACTTGATTTATTTCTGAAGTTACTAAATTCATTTATATGGTTGGACTATATGAACAATTTGTGCATATAAATTAAACACTGTATTCCAACTTTCTCAGAAATGGCATCCAAGAGAATTCCCTACGAAAAACTCAAACAAGAAAGCAGCTACCTCGATGACGAAGACATCGATTTGATACACCTGAGGGAAAAAGTAATTGGGAAAATCAGGAAAAAGCCGTCTTCGTTCTGGAACATCAAGTTCAGAAAAGTGCACCTGAGGAAGCGATTGAGGATTAAGGTACCTAGCTTGAAGAAATTCTTAAGGAGAAAAGCTAGATTCATTGTGGCTGCATTGGCCAAAACTTTGAAGAGGTTGAAAGAAAGTCAGTCACATTTTGGGGATCTTTTCGCTGGGAACTATATGTTTATGCAGGTCAATCCAACTCCGTTGAAAATTTATGCTCAAAATCACAAATCTCCGAGTCTGAAAACCATCTCCGGAGCCGGAGCTGATCATCTCTCATCATTAGGTTGCGCTAGGTATTCGTTTTAGCATACATTAATCAGCTTGCATGTATGCGTTTTGTTCTTCAAGTATCTTTAAATCAATCGGCAGATTGGGCTTTCGAATTTGCCTGATCTCTACTAGACAAAAATACCAATTTTACCTTATGTTATACTTTGGAAGCATTTACAATATCTAGTTTATGTCACTCATTTTACTTATAGATCGGGTGAATTTTGCGTGCCAAAATACTTGAGGAAATTAATTTTGTCAAATTTACTCATCGATCTATTTATAACTGACTATATATGGTTCAAAGCAAATTGGATATTCAAGGCATTTGCGATTAAATTGTGCGTGATCATGATCAGTACTGTATCGTCATGAAAAATGTGAAACAAAATACAGAATCATACGTTGATAATTTCTCCTTAAATTAAAGTAGACCATGTGATTATTGTAAAGTGTAATGGTGAAAGCAAGGTGATAGAACCCAGGCAGCTTCTTGGGAGTTGACAGAAGTAATTACTGACACTGCTCTAAGTAAGTTTGACTGGGAGCTGTGCTCTGCAGCAAAGAATTAAAGATTTGCAAACTGCTTTGACATCAGGGAAACTCTGATGAATTAATATCGGACTACAACAACAACATACCCAATGAAATCCCACAAGTAGGGTCTGAGAAGGATATAATAGCGGACTAACAAATTAAACCAGTGGCAAATGTCATCATGGTTACGAAAATCATTTCAGAGCGCTTCTCTAAGAAGAAAAACAATGACGATAATCTTTTGAACTTAATATTTTAAATTGAATAGGCGCATCTGTTCGTATAGGAGAATGATTTTTTTTCGATTTTTCCAAATAAAAAAAAAAATTCTCTTAAAATCTATAAATATGAGAATATCCTAGAAGCTGCGTATTCAATTTGAGAGATAGTGATCTTTCATGCCTTCATTATTCTTCGATTTTCGGTATGCCCTTCCCATGTTAAAACACAAAAAATGAGTGGAATTCGTAGTTCGGTTGACTAAGCAGCAAAGCCAGAATAAATAAATAATTATAATGAAAAAATAAGTCATTGTCAGTTTCAAAAGATAAATGGATAGACATTCAAATGTAGTTATATAACTTTCTTTTCTTATTTTGTGAGCGGTCTTTATTGATTTTTAAGATACAAATTTTAATTAATCGAGTCAATAAATTTGACCAATAAACAATTAAAAGGGGCTGTTGGCAGCGACTTGTCAAGACTACCAGACGATACTATTTCTACTATCCTTTGGAAATAGCCATATTATTACCATTATCAACAGAGCACCAAAAAAAATATAAAATTGAATTGTCTCTAGCTACGTCAAAAAATGTGTTACTTTAGACACAACCCCTTTAAATTGTCATATTGAGTTACCCTCTTTACGTTGCCCCGAGTTAGTACTACTTGGTAATGTATTATAGCCTTATTTTCAGTTTCATCTACCTTATGCAACACGTCTTTCAGAATTTAGTAACTTAATCCTATACTTTTTAACTGTTCCATCTCTTCAGAAGCAAAAGGTGCGACAGGTATCTGGTGAAATTTCTGATTTCCCGAGTGAACATACGACAATTTCCCCAGAAAAAACCTGTGGCAGATGAAGCTGGGAAAATCAAGCCTAAGCTGTCTAAGGATGATTTGGCCGGAGTAAGTTCCCTTTCCACCCCCATTCTCTGCTGCCAAAATAGGAAAAGAAAAGAACCTGCTAATGTTCTGATGGAAGCTGCTTTTTACAGGCATTTGGTGTTTCAGAAAGCTGTGCTTATTGTAGCAACTCACGGTGTTTACTTCGCAGCTGTGTGGAATATTTCAGCAATTGTGGTGCTTGCTCGTTCCAAAGACCTACGTAGACCATTCACTTAATTAAGTAGCGACAAAGCCCTGATATTGTTTCCTAATTCTACTGCAAAATCTACGCTCGAGTTTGTATAGTTATATTATCATCTCTTTTTTATGTCTCTCTCAACTTGATTAGTGTTTGGAGACAATTGGAGTCCAACACTAATCAAGTTAACCAAGCAATGTAACCGTCAGTATTCAGGGCTTCCTTTCAGATGTAGTAATAAATAGCAAGATCATTAGATTCTGCATTTAGGCTCCTGGTGTTTACTAACATTAATTTACGCCCTACAAATGATAAATTTACAGAAGAGAGAACTTATTAGTAAGTTAAAGAAGCAATGTGAAATTGATAGGATCCTGGTCGGAGGAAATGACGAGATACTCTAATCAAAACAAATGGAGCTCAACTCAATCCATATATTATATTAACATTGAATGTAATCCAAACACCACATGTACTGGAATCAACAGGTTCCTTAAGAACCTATTTTACTCTGAATAATACGAGTAAATTGAGTCATACAGATGAAGAACTGAATTTGAGCTGTACAGTCCAGTCACTTAGTTGAGCGAGGAGCAAAGCAAGTTTATGAGTATCATTACAACTTGGACCTATTGTACACTAGCCACAACATCCACCTCTTTGAGCAACTGCTCCATCCCGTGCACCAGCTGCACCTTGGGTACGCCCATAACCAACCTTGATTCCAGATGACTGCAAGAGTACAAAGTGAGGTATGTTAGCAAAAGCACCAATGGTAACGTTCATCCCAAGGGGGCAAAAAAGGATAGCTGTGTCAAGATTGAAAACAACTCCCCAGTCCGGACACACAGGTTTAGGAAGTTGTCAACCAACTAAACAACGATTTCATCCATCTAAGATGGCCATATCCAGAGCTCGCAAACAAAATATTTTTTTGAAATAAAGCAAGATGTAACCCACCCACCCCCACCCCAGCTCGCAAACAAAATATTTTATCCTATTTTAGTTAGTCACAGATTCTAAAACAAGATGCCCATGAAAGCAGTAAAATTAGCACTGATGAAAATGCCTCATTATACATTTCTACGGAAAAATAATTGTTTACCTCGTTTGAGACATCAAAAACACCTTCTTGGATCTTTTGAAGTATCTTAGCAGCAGTCTGTATAAAGGCCTGCCAATTCATTGCATTTTAGTATAGAAACTATTCGATGGAATATTGATAAAATCGAGCTTGTAGATAAGAGATGCCATGGGCTCTGGCTAACGTGTACCTCCTCAACATTTTGAGCAGTTCTAGCAGACGCCTCGAGAAACAAAAGCCCATTTTCTTTTGCAAATTGTTCTCCCTCCTCTTTACTGACAGCTCTTCGGTGTGACAGATCACTCTTATTTCCTACCAGCATAATAGTCATATTTGGATTTGCATGCTGCCTAGCATCTTCAAGCCAGCTGGCTAGATGATTAAATGTCTCTCTCCTAGACAATAAAACAATTACTGGCTTTAATAAAATGCTAATGAAAAATCATACTAGATACGGATATCAGAATGAAATACTAGAACCCTTGGAGACAATCATTCCACAAGATGTGTACATGTAATCTTATAGGAACTGAGACATTGAGCTAGTGCTCTCCTAGGATAGTCACATTCACTTGACTAATTTGACGGAAAATCTTCCTGCCAAGTTACCAGTTCCCAATTTATTCAACTTGTTAGTATAATTTTACTCCAACAATCCAATGTTCAGTATGAGAAATCTCAAACATACTTCTCTTAATACAACCTGCTAAAATGATAGTATACTTCTACTCTTAATTTCCATGACCAGCTAAACAATTCAAAGTTATTTGTGTCGCTTTGGGTGAACTACAGCCAATTGGGATGATTTGTCTTAACAAGAAAGTTCTTCAACCAATGTTGCAACAAGAAAAGTATTCCCCGTTTACTCCACAAGATGCACGAATAAGGGTGTGTTTAGTAGGAAGGAAAATGTTCTCCATGGAAAATAAGTGGGTTTCTTACTTACTTTCTTGCATTTGGTACATAAGTGGAAAATATTATCCCAAAAGTATTTGTACATTATCTAGGAAAATACTATTGGAGGTTGGGGTGGAACGATAGGGGATGGGGGACTATGAGGGTGTCAATAGGGATCGGGCGTGTTGGAGGGTGGGAAGAGCCAATAAGTGTGGAATGCCACTAGTGGAACTGATTTTCCCCACTTCCACTAGGAAAGTATTTTCCTCATTTTTAAAGAACTTGTTTTGCTAGAGAATGTTCTCCAAAAATTTTGACCAACCAAACATGGAAAATTAGAAACATTTATGGAAAATATTTTCCTCCATAACAAACACATCCTAAGATATGGTTTTAAATATCTGATTTCTGCATATTAATGACTTGAAGGGAAGTGGAATGTCAATAGGAATCCTCAATAGTGTTTCATACGATCAAAGACCTGTGTTTAGACACCTGAGAGTCTGAGACTTTTTTAGACTCTATAATGAGCAAGGCTTCTGCGGAAGAGGATTTGATAATTAAAGCGGCAACCAGTGCCCCCAAAAAAAATTTAAAAGGAAAAAAGCAAAATCTTCTATTACAACAAGTCTCTCCACTGATAATGACCAGATTATTCAAAGAAGCAAATGCAAGTTTACGTGCGAGCTATCATAGGCCATATGTGTACAAATGCAAACAGCAATCTTATACCTAGTGATGTCATAAACCAGAAGTGCGCCAGCTGCTCCTCTGTAATATGACCTGGTGATGGATCTGAATGATTCCTGCCCAGCCTAGAGTAAAAAAGGTGCATGGAGAGAAAGAAAGAGAGTTATAGATCACTGTAATTGAATTACTGGATCAAAGTCCAAATATAATGCTCATTGATGAAGAAATGAATTTGAATAAAAAAGATGCTGTTCCGCAATTATCAATGTATAAATACACATATATCCCCTCATTGCATAACGTTTGTCCCTTCCACAATCCAAGTGTCAGAAAAAGCAATATTTGACCAAGAGTTTAATGTGATATGACGGCATTTTAAAGCGGGAACAGCTTATAATACATACACGTAATTCTTAAATCCAAATTTTATTTTCAAGAGCAGATTAGCTTATATTCAATTTAAGTCCAAAAGTTGATTGCCTTGACCATCAACGACAATAACAACAACCCAATGTAATTCCACAAGTGGGGTCCGGGGAAGTATGCAAACCTTACCCCTACCATTGTAGGGTAGATACGCGGTTCCCGATGGCTCATCAACTTGAGAAAAGTGAAAAAGGACAGAAGTTAACGTATCAAATATGTTGTCTTTTAACATAGAGATAACCAGTTAGTTTAACATCAGTCCATATTAAGTCGATCATTTGAACAACAAACAATGTATAACTTTTTTTTAGATCATGAGTTAGTGTATGGCTTCTAACTTGTTATCACCTAGATAGAATGTGTGGAACACTATCGACACGACCTTATCAAAAAACACTATGGACGTGTGAAAGAAAAACTAGGTCACTTACAAATAACCATCTAGAAACAGGACTTCCTACTCATAATGAAAAGAGACCAAACAACCTGAGAACTTTACCTAGCACTTCCCCTTAAAACTATGCAGGAATAGATATACTCAAGTCTAGATTAAAATGAAGGAAATGTAATTAACTCTACATAGGATGATATATAAATACCATATATTGATGAACACAAACAAAACTTAGGATATTACATACTCAACTCCAAATTTTTTTAAAAATATATACTCAATTGCAAATTAGCCATTCTGCCTTAAAATCTTTGGACCAGCATCATATCCAAGCTAAGTGATGAAGCAAGTGTTACTAGAAATATTGTGTGCAGAAACTATCACTTGGTGCGACACTTGTTGGACGAATCGTGCATCACCTAACACCTAGCATTCCATTTCCTCAGATACGTATGATACTTCAAACTTTTATCCTTAAAGTTTTGGCATTAAGGTTAGATAGAGACTTTTGATCAGTGTAATTTATATTCTGAGGCTACTTTTCTCAAGTATTATTGCATTTAATGACAATGCTTTCTAATTTTAAACAAGGAACTATCAGAAACAGCCTCTCTACCTTTGAGGTAGAGGTAGGGTCTGCGGACACTCGCCACACATCACTTTGAGGGACTACACTAGGTATGTTGTTGTTGTTGATTTCTAATTTTAAACATTACCACTATGTGATACCCGAAACCGCTACAACATACGTGTACAACAATACAAGCGACCAAATATTCAGAAAAAAATAAATAGTAAAAATCGAGGTGAGTGCGAGACAGAGACAGCGATCAAACAGAAAAAATCTAAACCAACTAAACCTAATTGGAGAGTTAAGAAGCGGAAAAGTAAATTACAGTGTCCCAAATTTGAAGTTTAATTGGCCTGCCGTCAATGGTAACCATACGAGCACCAAACTCAACTCCAATAGTAAGATCATGCACCGGCTGAAACCTCTTATCCGTAAATTGCAGCAGCAAACACGATTTTCCCACTCCTGTTTCAAATAAAGTAATCCGTACGGTCAATTAGGGTTTCAAAAAAGCAGAGTAAACTAAACACACAAAAAAAAATGAAGAAATGAAAGATAAATTTAACCTGTATCTCCGATGATTATGTACTTGAAGAGATAGTCGTAAGACATTTTCCGATCGCTGGAACGGAGTTATGTTGCCGGAGAAGTTAAGACAGTTGGAATTTGGGTCAAAAATGAGCAACGTAAGTATGAAGAAAAAGAGAAATGGATAATACTAAAATAAAGTAAAGTTAAGGGGGTGACGTATAAATTTTGTTTAGAGATTTGCGGAGGAGACGTATATAAGCAAAGCATCTTTGCGGAACTTCCCCCTTCTCCTTCCCTTCCATCAAATCCGCACGTCAAATCAAAAAATATATAAATATATATTTTTGATAAATTTTTAACACTTCATTATAATTGATCTCTCGGTAAAACATTTTAGCATTTTGTAAGGTAAATGTTTGAAAATTTTAATACTATTATCTGTTGTGTACTTTTTATTATTTCTATTATTACTTTAAATAAATCATCTCGTATTTACTTTTATTTTGATTTTGATTTTTAGCAGAACTTAAACTGGTTGAGTAGATTTATGACTATGTTACTAAAAAATGACAAATTTTATCCTACTTTTACTATGCTTTATAACTACATAATTATCCTCCGTTTTGTTGAGGTTGGAACTCATGTAGAATCGAAGACAAACGCTAGATGTTTTATTAAAGCACAACAAATGGTAAAATTAATAAATTCCGTACATAAAGAATTTATTTATTTCATTACACTTTTTTAACATCTAAATAATTTTGCAAGTAACTTACAAAATATTTATATCATGAACATCTTGTTGGTGTAATATACCACAAATAACAATGAATAAACAATATTCAGGCTGAGGCATGGATATCTCGCTCTCTTTAAGGAGATTCAAGCCCACTGCGACATAATCTATACCGATCCAGCAACATCACTCTTGACTTATCCCCTCCATAATACAACAGCCTAACAACATCGTACAATTCAAACAACTCCAGATTAGTTGAAGAGTCTAAAGCTCCACTAAAAGAATACTTTCCTTCAACTTATAAAACTCTCTTTAGCATATTGAATATAGTTGGTGACTTAGAATATTTTCTTTGTCTCAACTCTCTTTCACTAGTACACTATGAATTATTCACTTTTATCATCTTTCTCTTTTTTGTTCATCTATTACAACACAAGGAAGAAGACATCCTTTATATTAGTGTAGGATTTCTTCCACAAATAAATGACAAGAATATGAATAGTCATTTGAGGAGAAGTGGGCAATTAGTAGGAGTCAGTGGGACGAACATATCTTGGTGGTTACATAAGTTACACCAAAATAATTGACCACATTCTTGTCAATGTATACCCACTAACACAAGAAAATAATGTGATAGTTACAAGAATAATGCCACCACTTTCTTCACTTTATGCCTACTAATTATCATGCAATTTAATAATTTTACTTTAATAATAAAATGCACGAACACATCTTTTCCAATACAATATAGTTTAATTAATAATAGTAAATAGTAATTATAGTTATGGGTTTTATCAAATTTTCAATTGATATGTATCTTAGAGTTTGAGTATAAATATATTCTTACACCTGAAGGGCTCATTTGAATCAAGTTGAATCTGTATGGACTAAAGATCTCTGTGATTTAAAAAAAAAAGGGGGTTCTCCTCTCCTTTGCAACTCCCAAATAGTGCCCAAAGGGGCTCCAAAGGATTTCCAAGTACTCTTGGCAAGCATAAAATTAATACCTATATTATTTGATATGGCTAATCAAACTCTATAATATTAATTAGAAAGAGAATTGCATAGAGTCATCAAAAGATGGAAGAAATGAATATCATATATGTTTCTTCATTCAATATGAATCTAGCTATTAAAAAAACATGGAAAACCGACCAACAAAAAACCCGTCTTATGTGGAAGTCGGGAAAAAACTACCTTAGGAGGTCGAAATATTTTTAGTAGTGGCTCCACTCGCTAAATCTTTTTTTCTAATTAACTCAACAACTTTCTCCTTAAACAAAGCCTATCCTAATTAAAATTCGGTTGTTTCTGCCTCCAAAGCTATGAGCAATCCTCTTGGGAAGTCCATATATGGGTACAACATTGGATAATCATGATCTTCTTTCATTGTCCACCTACACAATACATAAACAATGTTTTTTCAGGTGAAATGGGATTTAAATATAAAACAAACAAATCAAATTATTTAAAGTTAGTATAGGTTTAGAACTTTAGAACAAGATCAGTTTGCTATGTCGAAATTATATATCAGCATAAATATTCTACCATGTTTGAATATATATGATTATTTGTGTGTATATTAGATCCACTCCTATTTTTAATTATAAGATTAATTACTATTAGATACAAATATTAGGAGTGGTAAATTTAGCATGAATAAAACAAACATACAAATGAAAAATGATTTTGAGGTGGGCAGTTGAATTATAACTCATTATTTAGTTCAAATTGATCCAAAAAAACAATGAGCGAATTATGATCTAAATTTTTATTATTTTGACCCGTTTTTAACCCACCAAAATTCGCCTATTTAACACATCGATCTATTAAATATACCTGTAATTGAGGACAAGATGATGTAGGAAGAAAGCTGCTTCTAATTTACCAAGCTCCGACCCGGGACACAACCGCATTCCACCTCCGAATGGGATCACCTTCTTGCTTGTGGCTGGATCCTGAGAATTTTTCTATGCTCAAAAGGCTAAAAAGGTCCATTGAAATTAATATGCTAAATGAGGAAAAAGGGAAACTTACGGTCCATCTCCAAGGGTTAAACTCCGATGGATTTTCATGCAACGATGGATCAAGATGTACTGCTGACAGAATAGGAAGTACTTTCCAACCTGCTGGAATATGATATCCTAGAATCCGAGCACAACAAAAAGAAAATTACGCTATTACATAATATCGCATATTCATGACGAAATACTTATACTTAATAATGAAAAAGTCCGTCACCATTGTGACGATTTTATGAAAAGAATCATCAATATGAACAAAGTTTACGACTGACATGAAAATATGAGCACTCTGATGATTTTATGTTTACAAACCTTTAAATTCTACATTCTTGATAGCTTTTTTGTGAACAAACTTCACCAAGTTGCCACAACGTAGAGTCTCATTTATAACCTGATAATAACAATGACAATTTTTTATATATTGCAGATATATAAAAAGAAAAAAAAAAAAAAAAAAAAAGAGGCAACTATAGATAACAATTCATGCTAATATATAAGAAGAAGTAGTAACTTGAAAAACAGAACTTAATTAGATCATCAAAGGAAAACGTACTCTAAAATGCAAGGATACATGTTCAAATATATGGCCCAATTGATAAAAGAATCAACAATTACCATAATGGTGAATTCCATTTGCTTGTAATCTTCCCAGTTTAAGGGTTCCCCCTCCTTTTTCTTTCTCCTTAATGCGCGATGTTCATCCTGATCATATCATAAATTATTAGACTATATATCAACTTCATAATTAAACTAGAAATGGTTAATTAATTAGTTTGAAGGTGGAAGAGAATTATTCTTATTTACTTTTTTACCTTCAAATTTTGAAGGGCTTTTGGTGATTTGGCAAGAAAATAGACGAGTAGGGACAAAAGTCCTGAGGTTGTTTCATAACCTGCCAACAAAAGGTCCTGTATAATGCTTACTTTCTCCACATCACTTAAGGCTCCTTTTAATAAAATCTCATCAAAATGGTTTTCTTTGGCTGAACTATTTAGTACTTCCACATCTTTTCTATGTGCCCTGTCTTTTATTACTTGTTTCAAGGTGGATGAAATCCTAGAATGAGCCTGTCAACAGAAAGAATCGTTAAAGAGAAAAGTGTTCTATTCTCAAGTCTAGTTCAAACTCGAAATTTTTAATTAAAAAAATTGTGTAAGAAAAAAGTACCTTGACGGCCTTGGCATAGGGTGTCCAAGGAAGATTAACTGGAATGGAGACAAAACCTTTCATGAATGTGAGGAAATCTTCTAATAACTGCAAACCAAGTGGCTCTCCCGGTTTCATGCCCAACAAATTCATCAACATGAGATTAAAGCTAAACTGCAAATACAGATTCAAATAAAAATAAATTATTATTATACGTCTACCACCCTAGACATCGCCGTGTAGAATGTGTTTGGTAGGACGAAGTCATTATTCAACTGTTCTACCAGTGAGCTACTGAGGAACAACAGACTTAATTAAGAAGTTGAGTCTGGCTCTTTGAATAATTTTATTGAAGATTGATGACAACATTAGCCAACTTGATACTAATTTTAAGAATATTAAAGATTGATAATAATATCTAAGTGCTGGTAAAAATGATATGAAATTAAGTATTTTCCTAAAAAATATTTCTTGTCAATCAAACATCAAAAAATTACGTACATATTTTCGTCATACCAAACATATATGTATATGATATATTTTCTTGTGGGACGGACCTGTTTAGCTTGTTTTGCGAAGAGAACAAGTTGATTTCCTCTCCATGATTCCATTAACGAGACGCATAACTTATCGACATCACAGAGAAAATTTGGTGTGCACTTGAATTTGTTGATGAGGCCGAGTTCAATGCTTCGCAACTTTTTGTGAAGTTCAACATCAGTGACAATCATCAAAGAGTACTTACCAAGAATGTCTCTAATTGGTTTTGGATAACTGTTTTGGAACAACTTGCCTTCATTTTGAAGGACAAATTTGTTGAGCTCTAAGTCGCATGAAACTATAGTTGGAGACCCAAAAATATAGGATTTGAATACTTTTCCGTATCTGAAATACAATCAAGAAAATATACATTCTTTAGCATAGTCATAGAGGTGGCAAATAAATCTATTTTTAGTAAATTCGTCTAACCAACCCAAGTTTAAGCAGGTTGGCCTATGACCCGTTTGTCATGGACTAGATCCAACTTTGGGGGTGGGTGGGGGTGAGGGTGGGAGTCAGGCAATGGCAGAAGCCAGGTGGGGCATAGGGGTTATTCGAACCTTCTTCAACAAAAAATTATACTAGTTATGTATGATTTAAAATTTTTTTTTTTTTATATATATATATATATAATAGATATTGAACCCTTTGACTTAAATTTGATCTAACATGTCCAGTTGCCATATCAGAACAGATAAAAAATTAGCAATATAAGAGAATTTAACTGAAAATTTTGCACACAAATAAATATACCTAGATCGATGTTCTTTCAAGAAGCTGCCAATGGAGAATGATTTATGAGAGGTAAAAAAGCCAAATGCCTCTCCAACAAAGGGAAATCCCATACTCCCACTAGGTAAGCTTTTAGCCTCATGTTCATAAACTAAGAAAAAGAACTGGTTAAACATTGAGACAAAAATTATAGTACCAAATAAGAAAGCTAATATCACAGGAAGGAGCAAAATCATGATGATGATGATAGCCAAGATATATTTAGCACTAGAAATTTAGTTTAGTGTATGAACTTATAGTGTCCTGTGAATCATTTATATATAGGCCATCAAATTAAGTTGGTGTTTAAAACAAATCTATATCTGATTATATTAACAAAATGTAGTATATCTTGAGTTGACTATATATTGACTACAATTATGAATGTACCATAAAATGAAATTAAGGATTACAATTATCGATTCACATAATATTATTGAATAACTAATTACTCCCTTTGTTCGTTTTTTACTTGTCCACTATTTCAAAAATAAATTTTCACTTTTATTTGTCACTTTTAACATATCAAGAAAAAAATATTTTTTTTCATGTTTTACCTTTAGCATTAATTATTTATTCCCTAAATCACTTTTCAAGACTAATATTAAACATCAATTAATAATGGTGCCAAGTCAATCATTATTTTCTTAATGGGCGTGCCAAATCCAAAAGTGACAAGTAAAAATAAGTGGAGACTTAATTACTCATATTTATAATTTTAATTTGCCTTTCATAAAGGGCAAAATTGGAAAGTAGTGTCCAATTTATGTTCTAATTTTTTTTCTTAATAGGTGTGCATTGACTCACAAATTAAGTTAATATGGACTAGAGAGAGTATTGGTGTTTATTAAAAAGAAATTTTTTATGCTTAATTATATTTGATTTTTTTATAATAAGATTGTAGCATTTTTGTAAGGTAAATGTTTGAATATTTTGATATTTAGTATCCGTTGTGTACTTTTTATCATTCCTATTATTACTTTTAAGTAAATTAGCTCGTATCCACTAATGCCTATACATATTTTTATTTTACTAGCTAGTGTCACGATGGATCTTGTGAAATGTAGCTAAAATGTGTGTATATCGCCTAACATTGTAATTAGCATTTTCATTCTAATTAACATCGTTGTAATTTTCTTAATAAATGTGATATAAAAGTATACATGAATGAATGTAGTAAAAAAGAGTTCGTGTTTTCGATGTTGATCATTGAGTCTTGACTTGTCTTCTGCTGTCAAGATAACTCCATATCGTCTATAACTATACAGATGAACATTTATAGTTTAGTTAGAATTGAAAATTATTTAAATCATTGTATAATAATGTAATAAAACAATTCTCATCTAATACTTCTTTATAGACGATATTGAGGGTACATGTTTCTTTTCATTCGTTTGGGTTGCTCTGATACACTCAGGACTCTAGTTGTTGACATGAAAATCCATTCGTGAACCATTGCATGGACCATTGGAAGGATCCAAATTCCTAAGTAGCATGATTGGTGCATTTTTTTTTAGGATTAACCTGTTTAAGGAAAGTTAAATAGATGTAAGTCTCTCGTCAGTTGTTTTTAAACATCAATATATACATATACTTTAGTATAAGAAATATTAAGTATCTTAATTAGTATAACGTAATTTGCCTAATCTGTTCGAGTACGTACCTGCGTGGAGGAAGACCATTTGATTTTAAAGTATTCAGGTATCCTTCTTGATAGTAATTGTTGATATCATCTTCTGCAAAATCTCTCTATCAAAATTTTGTTAAGTTGGTCCACATATTCATTTTACTTGTTAAGATCGCCCTTTTCGTTATAAACTTTGTCGAATTGGCATTTTGATGTAGTGATGGAAAGACTTTCAAAATTAAGCTCTCCTCTACATTTGTATTCACTTTTATGTTTGACAAGCATTTTTTCTAGAATAAGTATCAAATCATCCTTATCCTTTATTTTTTGCTCTTCACCATTTTCAACACGCAGTAAGAAGTTACTGAAATTTGGATCGGCCCTTGCTTGCATATTTGTGGTGAAGTGGATTTTCTTCATTGAAGGCCATAAATATAGTCTCACCAAACCAAATAGTTGTGACTATTGATTGATGGTTGTTCAAAAGATTTTTTTTTCTTTTAAATTAATTTATTAAATAAAGTATTTAGATTTATAAGAATGGTATTTAGGTAATTTAACTTTTGACTGTAATATTTAACTTTTGTAAATGTTTATATGTGGTGCTCTGAAAAATAATCTGTTAGTTTGGAGATATAGGAACGTACTGAATATGCAAATCCTCCAAAATATGAAAATGGTACAATAAGGCTTCGATAATCAAATCTTTCATTATACTACAAAATGATATCACACTACAAGGAGGTAAAACTGAGTTATTTGATTTCTAAAGGCAAGAATCAAAATAAATAAAGTCACTTACTTCTGATCCCCTGACATTGCAATACCATCCGAGCTTTCTACATTTTCCTCCAAAACACATACATAGAACTCTCTCGAGTTTTCTTTTACAAATTAAATCACACCACCCCATCCCCGTTTTCAAAACCCACTGAACTTCTCCTCTCCCCCTTTATATCATTTCCCACCATAAGTTTTCCACCAGCAGATTCAAATCTCTCTGTGAAGCTATATAAATTAAATCAACTCAATTTTCAATTGAAGTCAAAATATTTATGTTGACTAATTGTTATATGCAGTTATACACAAGTTGAGTCTCAACTTCAATCTTCTAATACTTAGAGCTACATCAATTGAAGTAGTTCAACTTTTCAATTAAAATCAAATATTAAGATGTACGATTGACTAATTGTTACATCCACAAATTGATACTCAATTCAAGCTTGTAATACTTGGAGTTATACAAATTGAATCAATTTATTTTTCAATTGAAGTCAAACATATTTATTGAATTATTGTTTAATACACAAATTGAGTCTCAATTCAATCTTATAATACTTAGAGTTATATAAATTAAAACAATTTAATTTTTTCATTAAAGTCAAACATTGATATTGACTAATTGTTACATCAACAATTTGAGTCTCAGTTCAATCTTATAATAATTAGAATTATATAAATTGAAGTAATACAATCTTTCACTCAAAGTCAACACTAGGATTGACTAATGGTACATCCATAAATTGAGTTTCAATTCAATTTTTCAATTGAAGTTAGGTATTTGTGTTGACTAATTGTTACATCCACAATTTGAGTCTTTATAATACTTAGAGTTATATAAATTGAAATAATTCAATTTCTTAATTAAAGTCAAATATTAGGATTGACTCATTGTTAATCGACAGAATTGAGTCTTTTATGATACTTATAGTTATATAAATTGAGAATAATTCAATTTCTTAATTAAAATCATATATTAGAAATGACTAATTGTTACATCCACGAATTGAGTCTTAATTCAATTATCCAATTGAAGTCAAATATTTATATTGACTAATTATTACATCTACAAATTGAGTCTTAATTCAATCTTACAATACACAGAATTACATATAAATTGAAGTAATTCACAATTAAAGTCAACATTATGATTGACTAATTGTTACATCCACAAATTGAATCTCAATTAAAATTTTTTATTGAAGTTAAATATTTATGTTGACTAATTGTTACATCCTCAAATTGAGTCTCAATTCAATCTTATAATACTTAGAATTATATAAAATTTTCTATCGAAATCAAACATTTGTATTGACTAATTGTTGTACGCACAAATTGAGTTCCAATTCAATCCTATAATACTTAGAGTTATATAAATTGAAGTCATTCAAGTTTTCAATTCAAGTTAAATGACTAATTGTTATATCTCAATATTATAATACTCAAATATGTATAAATTGAATCAATTCAACTTTTCAAATGAAATAAAATATTTGTATCGACTAATATTAGATGTACAAATTGAGTCTCAATTGAATCTTATCATTTAGAGTTATATTATTTGAATCAATTTAATTTTTAAATTAAAGCCAAACATTAATGATTGACTAATTGTTATATCCACGAATTGAGTCTCAATTCAGTCTTGTTTAGAATTATATAGATTGAATTAATTCTATTTTTTTCAATTAAAGTCAAATATTTATACTGACTAATTATTACATTCATAAATCGAGTCTCCATTCAATCTTATAATACTTAGAGTTGTATTATTTGAAGCAATTTATTTTTTCAACTAAAATCAAATAATAGAATTGACTAATTGCTAAATCTATAAATTGAGTCCCTATTCAATCTTATAATACTTAGAATATATAAATTGAATCATTTATACAAACTGAATAAAATTCAGTTTTTCAATTAAAATCAGATACATTTATTTACTAATTGTTTAATATACAAATTGAGTCTCAATTCAATCTTATAATATTTAGAGTTATATAAATGAAAATAATTTAATTTTTCAATTAAAGTCAAACATTCATCATCATCATACCAGTGTATTCCCATCAGGTGGGGTCTGAGGGGGGGGGGGGTAAAGTGTACGCAGTCCATACCATTACCTCAGATGAAGTAGAGAGGCTGTTTCCGATAGACCCCCGGCTCAGAACCGATAACAATAACAAACAAAAATCATAAAAATCATAGATCAACAATCATAAAAATCATAGATCAACAATCATAAAAATCATAAATCAACAATCATAAAAATCATAAACAAAAAATCATAAAAACCAACAGCAAAAGAGGTAACACATCGCTAGATAATCGAAGAAGCAAGGCACTCATAGATCAACACTATAGACTAGTCATTCATAAACACAAATATCACCAAAACAACTCGAACAAGACTTTGTCTAAGAAACAACAGTCAAAGATACAAACAAACACTCTTCCCTGCTAAAAACGGACACCTTCCTACCCACTAACCGTCTCAAACATTGAGATTTACTAATTGTAACATCAACAAATTGAGTCTCAATAAAATTCTATAATACTTAATGTCACGACCCAAATGGCCATGAGTGGCACCCACTCTAATATTTCGGTGGGAGAACCATCTAACCCAAAACATTACCCAATCATTGCAGTCAATATTAAGAAGGGGCTATCATAAAAACCAACTTAATCTTAATAAATCCAAAACTAATCTTTAATTGTTGCGGAAATCAAACGAACTACTTATTAAAATCCCCAAGACCCGAAAGTCATCGTACAAGAACTTCTAGAACAAAAACCATGTCTAAAAAAAAATATCCAAAAATAAAGAAAGATATAAAGTGTCCATTGCCCGAAAGAAGGACAAGAACTAATGGGATGATCCATGGCAGCCTGGAGATGGAGTGCTCACCCTTGGATCGAGATCGGCTATCAAACGCTAGAGATGAGGTCTTGTTTGAGCCTCTGGAACACTTTCTGCACTCAACAAAAGAAGAGTACAGGGTAGTATCAGTACAAGCCACTATGTACTGGTAGGTATCATAGGCCAACTCAATTTAATAACATGTATACAACATAAATCAAATAACAAGTAAATGGGCATCAACACATAGAAAGTATTCAATAAATCAGTAAATACGTTAATGACGGACCAAGCAATGCTTACAAACAATCCACATAGCCATCCACAATATCAACCAAATCGTAAACAACCACGAAATCAACAATAATACCATAAGTAACAAATATGTCCTTCTCAACCTCACAATTAGAACACCATTAGCTCGTTATCATCTTATTAAACTACACAACCTCTCATTATCAACATTAGTCTGTACACACATGCTAAGGGACTTATTTCTGCCCAACTAGTCATGACCTGCAGGGGACAATCTAAGTCCATGTACCGTACCAGCGTGGTACCCGATCCTCCATAAATAAGTAATATCAATATTCATATCCGTACCGGCGTGGTACCCGATCCTCCATAACCATATTATGTATATTTTATCAAATTCACACTATCTCTCAGGATATAACTCCACATACTAAATTTTCAAGTACACTTATAATCATAAGACAATTCAATCAAGTTCAACTCTCAATAGTTATTCATACAAGTGTCAACAATTCAAATATCATCAAATTCAAGTGTGTCCGAAGACCAATCCACCAACATCCAATTTAGGAGCATACACATAATTAAATCGAGTCTAAACTCCAATTAAACCATAACCTACCTCAACCGAAGAATCCAAATGCAAGCTAATTTGCAAGGGCCTTGCCCTTCCGTAAAGTCTCCGAATGGTCAAAATCTGTTCAAATACATAATTCCCATAAGAATACGAATCTATTGTTACCCATTTATAAATTCTTGCTCTAAAAATCCTAAGCCTAAAATAAGAACTTACTGAAACCGTAATGTTCGAAAAAGAAAACTAGCAACTGTAATGTTTGCCTAATTATTATTCACTGATTACCTAGTTATTATTTATTACTAACAAATCTAATAACACCAAATTACTAATGTTTTCTGCCTAACCCTTTCTAACCCACCTGTATACAAACTCACCTTAGCATCAATTAAATTCCCACTACAAATCCCTCACGCCTCATCCCAAAAAGCACCAAAAATATCACAAACTTTGCCACTGTCCAATTACCCTCACGTCACATTATATCTGTGTAACATAATAAAATATATAACCTCTGTAACCTAATAAAATATATAACCTCAAAGTATATAACCTGAACAGTCAAGAATCTCCTTCAGAGTTTGATGTCGCACTGCCGTGTTCAGCCGCAACAACTTTCTACCCCTCAAAGCTGCAATGTAATATTAACCGTGACTTTCGTGCCCCTCTTCCTCCCAACTTTCTGATTTTATTATACTAATTATTATTAATTTTAAACCCTTTCCACTTGAATTTATTCTTGGATTGGCCACATAAGTAAATAAATTGTGGCTTTGGCCCATTAAATCACTAATTAAAATAATGTCAAAAATAACCAAACTTTTAATAGATCCTCAAAATTTATTCGGAACCCCATAGAAATAAATCAAATATTTAAGTTGACTAAAAGGTATGTTCCGAACCTATTGGAATCACTAAAACACCAATTTGGGATCGTCTTGATCAAAGGTTGACCGCGGTCAAACTTAACTCTATTTAAACCCAAGAACTCAACTAATGACTTAAATCACTTTCGAATACCTCGAGAATCGATACTACCCATCTCCGCAAGTCATAAATCATGTATACAAACTATAGGAGAGCTAAAATGGAAAAGTTCACAAAACGACTAAAAGGGTCGTTACACTTAAGAGTTATATAAATTGAAGTAATTCAATCTTTCACTTAAAGTCAAACATTAGGATTGACAAATGGCTAAATCCACAAATTGAGTCTCAATTCAATTATTTAATTAAAGTTCAATATTTGTGTTGACTAATTGTTACATCCACAAATTAAGTGTCAATTCAATCGTAAAATACTTAGATTTATATAAATCAAAGCAATTCAATTTTTTCAATTAAAGTCAAATATTAGGATTGACTAATTATTACACACACTAATTGAGTCTTGATTCAATTTTTCAATTGAAGTCAAATATTTGTATTTGACTAATTGTTATATCCATAAATTGAGTCTCAATTCAATCTTATAATACTTAGAGTTATATAAATTGAATCAGTTTAGCTTTTAAAATGAAATAAAATATTTGTATTGACTAATTTGGTTTATTAGTTTCAGCACGATAAAAACTATATCTTTTTCTTTTGGATGAAAATTAAAATAATCTAAGATTTTGAATTTTTGAATAAAAACATAATAACATTTATAATAAAAGATCATAGTCAACTTTTTCTTCTTTCTAAAAGATATAAAAATTATGCACTATTTACTCCAAATTAAATATTAACATAATTTTAAAATAATTTATTTAACCAATCTTAGTTATAATATAAGTGTAGAGGTTAAAACTAATCTATATTATATATTTACTCTTAGTTAATTATTCAATTATCAAACATATGTATACTTATATTTTTCAACTATTAATTAAGTAATGAAAATGTACGTCTGTGTAACTCTTACTTTAAATTGACAAATTTACTATCCTTATATAATTAAATAAGTAACTTAATTATATTGTATAATAATTAAAGTTAGTATAATTTATAATATACAGATTTCTCTTAACTGATACACCGAGAAAGTGTTAAATTTCAATAATTTATTTTCCTTTATTCGTAAAAAATGTTAACATATATCAATAGTTAAATTTTAACTTTGATAATTAATTTACATATAATAAGTAATGAAGTCACCAATGATTATATAAGAAAATCTCAATAAGATTATTATTTCTTGTAAATAGTAAAACATAATTTTATTTAGTATAATTTGAAGAGAAAGTGTTTGTTTTAGGGATGGTTTTAATTGTAGGAAATTTTTTCTTTTTGGAAGGAGGAGGGGGGGCGGGGGGGGGGGGGGAGGGGAGGAGGGGAAAGGGAATAAATAATTAAAAGTGTTGTCATAGATCATAGTTTCAAGAAAAGTAACTTTATTTTTTAATGATAGGTAATGTTGAAAGAGGGGGTGGAGAGGTGGGAATATTTAAATGAGGGGTAGTGACGTCTTTAATCTTCTTTGAATGTTTTAGGGATACATTATTTTGGACGTTTTGCTTTTTTCTATCTATGAGGCAATGCCTCTAAATTTATTAACAATGAAAAAGTGAAATAGAGAGATGCAATCCCAAAAGTGCATTTTTCGCATTTTCCCTACACCTTTGGTAAATCTGCATGCAACATCTGTTTAATTAAATTTGAATATATTGTCAAATTAACAATCAACTATAGATCTTATTCAACAAATGAAATTCAATACTTAAAAACTCATTTGTTTCTGCCTCCAAAGCTATTAGCAATCCTCTTGGAAAGTTCATATATGGGTATAACATTGGATAATCATCTTCTTTCACTGTCCACCTACACAATAAATTATTAATACTTTATCAGCCATCAGGTGATCAAATAGGAATTGATATATTAAAAAAATATCAACATTCAAAAATAGTAGATTTAGAGACCAATTAAATTAAAAAGAAGGGGAAGTAGGGTCGATTTAATATGGTTTAATTTTAATACGAAGGGGGTGAAAAATAAAAGAAGAATAGAATAATAAAAAAAAACGTTCTTCGTGCTTTTCTCTCTTCTATCAATTGTAAAAGGGACCCTATTTATATAACTAGGCTAACCAACTATTCCTTAATAATTAAAACCTAGACTTAATTACACAACAAATAAATGGAAGAAAAATATTACACACTTAAAAAAAGGAAAATAATTACTACTATACATGGAAAGTATATTTTGTATATAAAGAAAAAATAAGTAATCAAATCTGTCTATTCCATTACTTGGGCCAGCCGACAAGGTCTCATGAAATTGGGCCTCTTTCATAGCCTCTTGCTGATGGCCCATATCCGATCCAAATATCTGCATAAGATTCCCAAATTAGTTTCCTAATTACTCCATTTCACAGTACTTTCATTTCATTGTTCTTGACTTTAACACTTGAGTAGGAAACTCCATAATCGAAGCTCCATTTGAGCTCAAAATACTCCAACAGGGGGAGGGATCCGTTTGGGTTATAGTTATATTAATTATGTATCCTCATGAGAATTTTTTACTTATTAAATACATATATACCATTAAAAAAATAATTTAAAAAAAACAAAACCCTGTAATTGAGGACAAGATGGTGTAGGAAGACAGCTGCTTCTAATTTAGCAAGCTCTGACCCGGGACACAACCGCGATCCGCCTCCGAATGGGATCACCTTCTTGCTTGTCTCTGGATCCTGAGAATTTTTGTGCTCAAAATTAGGTGTTTTTGGAAAATAAAATTGTTTAACTAAATATTAAAAGATGGATTGAAATAAATATGCTTCATGGGAGGGAGGAAAACTTACGGTCCATCTCCAAGGGTTAAACGTTGATGGATTTTCATGCAACGACGGATCAAGATGTACTGCAGACAATATTGGAAGTACTTTCCACCCTGCTGGAATATGATATCCTGGAACTCGAGTACAATAATAGTTTTTACACTATATGTATATTTTATACACTAGAAAAATAAAAAAGAATCACATATTCGCGACGCAATACTTACAACGAACAATCCTGCAGCTAAGCGCTTATACCAGTACGTACTAGTAAAATTTCTTATGGAATTAGTGGACGTCAACCAAGTAGGGGAAAAAATTTAAGTCCAAAGAATAAGCTAAAAATAGGAGAATTAATGATAAAGATGTAGTGTGTAGGGTTACTTCATGGGTTTGGCCGTTTGGGTATTGTACCGTGGACCTGTGTCGAGTTTTTGGGTTGGGTGTAAAAATCTACGTGGACCAATATGATGAAGTCATCTGTTACTCATCAATTCCATGTCATTTTTCTGTTAATAAAGGGGCATTCATAGGCCCAAAAAAACGTTGAGTACATTTTTTATTTACTAGGTGGAAGAAGGATGTTTTGAGCCATTTATGATATTTTAGGAGCCTTTGACCGTTTTCTGTAATATCATTTATTTTAAGCAGTAAAGTAGGGTTGAAAAAAGAAAAAAGCTCTTTGATGATTTCTTGTTACAAACCTTTGAATTCTACGTCCTTGATAGCTTCCCTGTAAACAAACTTCACCACATTGCCGCAACGTAGAGTCTCATTTATGACCTGAATTACAATAATAATTTAACTTTTATACATCGAAGATATAAAAAAAATGAAAATGTATGGATCTAAAAATGCAAGGAATTAGAATAAATGTTCACATATATTATGGCATGTATAAGCAATTGATAGGTTGAATCAAAAGAGTAGAAGATTCAAGAATTACCATCATGGTAAATTCCATTTGCTTATAATCTTCCCAGTTTAGGGGTTCTCCTTCCTTTTTCTTTCTCCTCAATGCTTGGTGTTCATTCTGATCATATGATAAATTATTAAACTTTTATAACAATTTTAGAAGTTGGTATATTAATTTTCAAGTGGTTAATTAGTTTGAAGATGGAAGAGAATTATAGGAATTTATTTTTTTACATACCTTCAATTCATGAAGAGCTCGTGGTGATTGAGCAAGAAAATAAACAAGTAGAGATAAAAGTCCCGAAGTTGTTTCATAACCTGCAAAGAGAAGGCCCAGTAAAATATTCACTTTCTCCTCATCACTCAAGTACTCTTCTTTCAATAAAATTTCATCAAAAGGGTCTCCTTTTGCTGGCCCAACTGATACTTCCACGTCTTTTCTATTTTTCATGTCTTTTAGTACTTGTTTCAAGGTGGATAAAATTCTGGTACGAGCCTGTCGAAAAATGAGATCACAAAATCCTTTTAAGTGTTCAATTAATTAAAAGGGATAAGTTTTTGATAATATTAATTAAATTAGGGTTAGATTCTTTAAATAACTGCTTGTCGAAAAACGTTACATTCTAATTAAGATCTCTAATTCAAACTCAAAACTTTTAATTAAATAATAGTGTAAGAAAAAAGTACCTTGACAGGCGGAAGGTTAATTGGAATGGAAACAAACCCTTTCATGAAGGTAAGGAAATCTTCTAATAACTGCGAACCATGTAGCTCTTCCGGTTCCATGTCCAAGATATTCATCAACATGAGATTAAAGCTAAACTGCAAATACAAATAAAAATAAAAATAAAAATAGAATTATAGGTCTACCATCATGTAGAGTGTGTTTGGTAAGACAAAAGTTAAAATTTCCATGAATTATTTTCGAAAATGACTTATTCTTTTCCTAATAATATTTCGTCTCAACTGAACACTAGAAAATTATGTATACTTAATTATTTATGCTGTCATACCAAACGTATATGTATATAAATGATGGAATATTTTCTTGTGGACGGACCTGTTTCGCTTGTTTTGCACAGAGAACAAACTTATCTTCTCTCCATGACTTCATTAATGAGACGCACAACTTATCAACATGACTCAGAAAATCTGATTTGCGCTTGAATTTATTGATGAGGGCGATTCCAATGCTTCTAATATTTTTGTGAAGGTCAACATATGTTATGAACTTTGATAATGAGTTGGGCCTAGAATCAGCTGAAGACATTCTTGGGCCTGCGACCATGCTAGGGAGGAGTAAACGGACCAAAAATCCCAACACGAGGTTGGCGGATTTTGTCTAGAAGGACCCAACACGTGAATAGCCTAGAAGGGAATCAAATTGTTACATATAGCAGAGAATATGCTAGAAATCATTAGCCAGATAGTTATCAGTATTTGTCTTACTCCCTCTTCTCCTTCGTCCCAAGTTTCCTCATCTCTCTTCTCTATTTCATAAGTCTTTCTTATTCTCTACTGCTATAGCATCTTAGCTTGTAATAGTGTTTGAATATTCAATCAAGGAATCCCATTCTAGCCTTTATCTTATTTAGCTGTTACATTGGTGCTCTCGTTCGACGAACTCCCCATGGGTGATTCACGGCTCAAATCTGTTGAATCTGTTGTTTTCCAAGAGGATTTTTTTGATCTCTCTATCAAAGTTGCAAATCTCTGCTCTGCGTTTGATAATCAACAGAAATTGCTGTAGGATTTCATTACTAATGCATCTGTGCATTCGGTCGCAGTGGAACCAGTCCGTCCTCGCCCCACGGAAGTGTGTTTGACAGAAGGAGCTGCTCCTGCTCTGGCAACGACTATGCGCCACAAACCGGCAGCAGTTGAGCTTCCTCGCTTCAGTGGTAAAAACCCCGAAGCATGGGTGTTTCAAGCGGAAAGGTATTTTGAATTTTATGCAATTTCCCAACCACATCAGCTTCCATTGGCTTCGTTTTATCTCGATGGCGAGGTTCTCGAATGGTATCGGTGGCTTTTTCGCAATAAGCAACTAGTTGATTGGGCTCATTTTGCTGAGAAACTCTGTCAGCGATTCCGTAAACTGACTTTGGAGGGACCTAAAGGTCGTTTGGCGAAGCTCCGACAACACTCCACAGTGGCTGAGTATCAATCTCGTTTTGAGGCTATTGCAAACGAGATTGAGGACATCGCTGAGTCATGGTTAGTCCAAATCTTCGTATCGGGCCTCCGCTTGGATACTAAGACTGTTGTCCTTGTCCATAAGCCTAGCACCTTCGTTGATGCCACTAATTTAGCCCATTTGCATGAACAAAGACTTGAGTTGGAAAAAGGGCCTGCCCGACCCGCCTTCTCTAGGTCATAACCCCCTCTTTTACCCACGCCCAATACAGTGCACCAAAGTTCTTCTTTGCCTAAAATTCCTCTCAAACGCCTATCACCTTCAGATCTACAACTTCGGCGGGAAAAAGGGCTTTGCTATAACTGTGATGAGAAATTTATCCCTGGCCACACATGTAAGGTCCTTCCGCAGCTTCTACTACTCGAGGATTCGCCTTCGTCAATTGACCTACCTGATACTTTTTCTTCTGATGACATCCTCGCTGAGGAGCTTCAGTGCTTGAAGGTCCAGCAACATTCTGCAATTTCCTATCATGCACTAGCAGGCGGACACTCGCCTACGTCTCTTCATTTTACTGGCCATTTGCGGGGTTCCCCGGTACAAGTGATGGTGGATAATGGCAGTACCCATAATTTTGTGCAAAGTCGTATGACCAATTTTCTTAATTTAGCCATTACTCCTACTCCGACCTTTTTCGTAGTGGTTGGAAGTGGGCAACAATTAAGGTGTGATGGTATTGTTCCAGGTGTTATGGTCACAGTTCAGGGCCATGATTTCACAATGGACTTGTATGTTCTTTCAATGCATGGGTCTGATGTTGTATTTGGAATTAGCTGGTTGTTGACCCTGGGTCCGGTGTTAACGAATTATGCAACTCGGGTCATGGAATTCACCTTGCAAGACACACCTATCCGATTGGTCGGAGATACTCCAATTGAACCCCAATCGGTTCAATTACAGACTCTTCGTCGTTTATCTGATACTGATGTTGTCTCTTCATACTTTTGCTTGAGGTTGGTTGATATTAGCCCTCCTCAACCACAGGATGAACCTCCTGATTTGTCAATCTTGCTCAAGGACTACTCGGATATCTTTCAGCAACCACAAGGGTTACCCCCTGTTCGACCTCAAGACCACTCTATTCATTTGTCTCCAGGGTCTGGTCCAATCAATGTACGTCCTTATCGGTATCCCTATTTTCAGAAGCAAGTTATGGAACAATTGGTGGCAGATATGTTGGCTAACAGGGTTATACGTCCCAGTACTAGTCCTTTTTCATCTCCTGTGTTGCTAGTCCGAAAGAAGGATGGTAGTTGGCGATTTTACGTTGATTATCGAGCCCTTAATGCCATTACTGTGCGTGATCGATTCCCAATTCCCACTGTTGATGAATTGTTTGATGAATTACATGGATCCCAATACTTCTCTAAGCTGGATTTGCTGTCCGGATATCACCAGATACGTGTACGTCCCTAGGACATCCCAAAGACGGCTTTTCGCACTCATGAAGGTCACTATGAGTTTTTGGTCATGTCTTTTGGCTTGTCTAATGCTCCATCCACCTTCCAGGCAATCATGAATGCTATATTCAGGCCATATCTCAGGCGTTTTGTACTTGTTTTCTTTGACGACATATTGGTTTACAGCCCAACTTGGGCCCTTCATTTAGAGCATTTAGCGTTGGTTCTTCAACTGTTACGTGATAACCATCTGGTTGCCACACGGCCTAAGTGTTCTTTTGGGCAGCAGCAGATCGATTATTTGGGTCACATGATATCTGGCTCTGGATTAGCCGTTGATCCATCCAAAATTGATGCCATTCAACAGTGGCCTGTTCCACACAATGTCAAAAATGTTCGAAGTTTCTTAGGTCTTGCGGGGTACTATCGTCGATTTATTCTGCATTATGCAACCATAGCTAGTCCACTGACTGATTTGCTCCGCAAAGAGCCTTTTGTATGGACAGATTTAGCCCAACAGGCCTTTAATATGCTGAAGCGCCTCCTCAGTAGCACTCCTGTGTTAGCATTGCCAAATTTTGCTCAAGATTTTACATTGGAGACTGATGCATCTGGCGTAGGAATTGGAGCTGTGTTATCCCAAGGTGGTCACCCAATTGCCTATTATAGTCAAATATTAAGTCCCCGTATGCAGAAGACCCCCACTTATCACCGCGAAATGTTCGCTATTACTGAGTCTGTTGTAAAGTGGAGGCAATATTTGTTGGGTCGTCGTTTCACAATTATTACTGACCAGCAGTCCCTTAAGAGCCTCACAGAGCAGATTATTCAAACTCCCGAGCAACAAAAGTGGTTGGGTAAGCTTGTTGGCTATGACTTTAAGATTATTTATAGGCCCGGGAAGCAGAATCAGGTCGCTGATACCCTGTCACGACCCCCGGATGTCTTCTTTAATGCCATTACTGTTCGTACATGTGCTTGGGTTAATGAACTACGTGAAGCTAGTAAAACTCACCCGGAGTTATTGGAGATACAACAGGGCATACAAAATAACCTTGAGGAGTTCAATGATTTTATCTTCCGAGAAGGGCTCTTATTGTTTAGGGGGCGTTTGGTTATTCCCAGTGATTCTTTTATACGTAATCAGTTGCTTGAAGAATTTCATTCTTCACCATTATGGGTACACGCTGGGGTTGCTCGCACCTTTCATAGAGTGTCTTCTAATTTTTATTGGAAGAATATGCGCAAGGACGTCAAGAACTTTGTGACTGTCTGCCAGACTTGCCAACAGATGAAGGATCTCCACCATGCTCTAGCAGGCCTCTTGCAGCCTTTGCCTATTCCCGAGATGGTCTTTGAGGAGATTGCGATGGATTTCATCACTTGTTTGCCGAGCTCAAAAGGTATGACTACAATCATGATGGTTATTGATCGGTTGTCAAAGTATGGGCATTTTATTCCATTATCGGCTTCTTTCTCTGCTCAATCTGTCGCGATGGCCTTTATTTCTAGTGTTATCAAACTTCATGGTCCTCCAAGAGTCATCGTTACTGATAGGGATCTGAGGTTCCTTCAATCCTTTTGGAAGGAGATCCATAAGTTGCAAGGTACTACCCTTGCTATGAGTACAATTTATCACCCACAAACGGATGGACAGTCGGAGGCTTTGAACAAGTGTATTGAGCAGTACTTACGTTGTTTTATTGCTGATAATCCTCACGAACGGGTTCCATTGATACCTTGGGCAGAATTTTGGTATAACACGGCTCTACAAACTTCAGCTGGGCTAACTCCTTTTCAGGTTTTATATGGACGCGAACCTCCTACCATTGCCAGGTATATATTGGGCAGTTCTGCTGATGACTTGGTGCAAAAATATATGCTCAAACGTGATGAAGTCTTAGCTGTCCTTAAACAGAACTTGACGAAAGCTCAACACCGTATGAAGTCACTGACGGATAAGGGCAGAACTGATGTTCAGTTGCAAGTCGGAGATTGGGCATATGTTAAGTTGAAACCATATAGACAACATTCCTTGAGGCTACAGAAACACCACAAGTTGGGACGCCGCTACTTTGGGCCCTTTCGCGTGATCAAGCAAATTGGAACTGTGGCATACAAGTTAGAGCTGCCCCCTACTTCACGCATCCATCCAGTGTTCCATGTTGCTCTGTTAAAACGTTGTGAGGGTCGTCCAGATGAACAAGTGACTCCTATTTTTGATTGTGCTACTGATGAACAACCCAACTTGAACCTTGAGGATAAGGTTCTCAATTCAGGCAGGGGTAATGTTATGAACTTTGATAATGAGTTGGACCTAGAATCAGCTGAAGACATTCTTGGGCCTGCGACCATGCTAAGGAGGAGTAAACGGACCAAAAATCCTAACACGAGATTGGCGGATTTTGTCTAGAAGGACCCAACACGTGAATAGCCTAGAAGGGAATCAAATTGTTACATATAGCAGAGAATATGCTAGAAATCATTAGCCAGATAGTTATCAGTATTTGTCTTACTCCCTCTTTTCCTTCGTCCCAAGTTTCCTCATCTCTCTTCTCTATTTCATAAGTCTTTCTTATTCTCTACTGTTATAGCATCTTAGCTTGTAATAGTGTTTGAATATTCAATCAAGGAATCCCATTCCAGCCTTTATCTTATTTAGCTGTTACAACATCAGTGATAAACAACATAGAGTGTTGACCTAGAATGTCTCTAATAGGTTTTGGATAATTAGTTTGGAACAACCTGCCTTCATTCCGAAGGACAAATGTGTTGAGCTCTAAGTCACATGAAACAATGGTCGGAAACCCCCAAATATAGGATTTGAATACTTTCCCATATCTAAAATAGAGGCAAGAAAACATATATACCGTTAGAGATAACAAAATAAACGCACTTTTAGTAAATTCTCCAAATTTATTGGGTCAATAAGGTTAAATTCGAAATGGTCAATAAGATTATTGGGTCAAAACATGTCAAGTAATATAATCTAATGGATCAAAATTCATTTATATACAAAAGATTGGAATTATGACCCATATGTTGGCTTACCCAACATGTTAAATTCAAAATGATCAATAAGATTATTGGGTCAAAGTCAAATAGTATAATCTAATAGATCAAAATGCATTTATCTATACTATATTAAAAGTGTGAAGGGCCTTAAAAATGTTGTTTCAACTTTTTGCCCTTCATTAAAAGTTTTCACAATAGACAAAATTGTCTTTTCACTTTTTTCCTCAATTTGTTATTTAATTATTTTCATAATACTGTCTCCTAAAATATATGGGATCAGAACTAAAATATATGGTTAAGACTTTTTTTTAAATTAGGAGTGCTAAAAATATATGGTAAAAAGTAACTAAAAAATTAAGGTAAAATAAATAAGGACTCCTAAAAGACAATTAAAAGGACATTTAAATTTTCCCAAATATTAGAAAATAGTACGTGTAGTTGGTGCAGTTTAAGAATAACTTAGATTAGGATTCTTTTACCAATTAATTTACGTGCAATGGGCTACTAATTTGTGTAGCTTTTATAATATCACTTAGATTAGGATTCTTTTACCAATTAATTAATATTACTTATGTTGATTGTCTTTCTTTATTTAGGTTTGGACCATTCTTTAAAAGTTGTTCCAGGGTGAACGATAGGTTTAGGTTTAAAATTTTTTTACCAATTGAAATTTTGATAGTGTCTAATATCTATGTTTGACGAAATAATTTTTTTTGTGATTTGAGGTAAGTTTTCTAAATAGTCGTGTATTCTTAATAGACAATTGCTAATTGAGCAACTTCCTTTGAGATTTTTATTTATAATATCTTATATACAATTAACTGCTTCTACTTTTTCTTCTTATTTTAGTTTTGGTTTAAGTCATCTTCTTGCATTCATTCATGTTTTCTTACTTTCTACTTACATTATTTATTGTTGCATGTCGTGCGCATAATTATAACAATTTATTGTGCTACATATTATTGTCATCTTAAATTTATATGTGACCAAGATTATTCGTGCAACGCACGTACAACTAAACTAGTATACAAAAGATTGGAAATTATTGTAAATTCCTAAGAACTTAAAAACAAATAATTCAAGGAAAAGACACTAGCTAGCTTTCACTTAAAAAACACGAAACGAAAAAAGGAGGAAGATATATCGGTTCAAGTTGTACTGGTTCAATTATGACTCGTTATTTGATGCATCTGGACCTGAGCAAATCTTAGACAAGTTGGGTCATGGCCCATTATTTGATCCATTTTAATCCAAGCTCTGCCCACTTCATCCGAGTTTGGGTTTATATTTGACCCGGCAATTTATTAGCTCCGCCATTTCAATCCAACTCATTTCAGTCAATCAAAATTTGGATTGATATCTAGCCCAAATTGATCCATGAGAAAGCTTGTCAAAATATTTTTAATTTGATATGTTATATATAGTCATAATAAAGAAAAATTATAATTCTATTAGGTGGGTTGGGTTTTGACCCGCTTTTTACTATTTCACTCCAAGTGGATGGATTAATAACCTGCCCATTTATTAACTCAACCAATTTTGATGACCAGCCCAAAGTCAACCCAACCCGCCTAATTTAATCCTCCCAAATTAAATTTGATCCGACACGCCCATTTGTCACTCATCATAACAAAATTGACAACGCTGAAATTTTGCATGAATGAAAGCATATATATATGATGTACGTACCTAGAGCAATGTTGTTGCAAGAAGTTGCCAATGGAGAGTGATTTATGAGGGTTATAGAAACCAATGCCTCTCCAACAAAGGGCAAGCCCATGCTCCCACTAGGTAACCCTTTAGGCTCATGTTTATAGAAAAAGAAATATTGCTGAAAGATTATGTTTAGGACCAAAATTACAGTACCAAATAAGAAAGCTAATGTCAAAGGAAGAAGCAAAACCATGATGATGATGATGATAGCCAAGAACTTTTGTTACTAACAATATAGTTTGAGACTTTTAAGAGTATGGGCTTATATATCCTGCCCTGTGAATCATTTACATATTATATAGCCCATTTTCAGAACTGGCATTTAAAACATCTATATCATAGCGTCATCATCATCATCATAACATACTATATTAAAAACAGGAAGCCCCGCATTTTTTTTATGTGATTATTGCCAATCCTTGAGTTGACTATGAGCTACACTTATCTATTTAATTTATGATTGTTTAATTTAATTATATTGTTTCCCTCTTGTTAACCTTTTCTTTTCTCCGTAAACTAATCCTACTCTGCTAACCGCTAGCTTCACTAAATCTTGTAGTGTATTTGAAATTAATCATGCTTGTATAATTTCCCCTTTCTTATCAGAAAATCGTTGGAAAACTATCTCTGTCTCAATTTATATGAAAGTTCATATTTTGATACTCAAATTTCTTTATTTTTATAAGACTTGATTATAAAAATAATAAAGTCCCAACACTTATCTATTAAAGTTGTTAGATTCCGATTAATATTGACACTTGTCAAAAGTAACATGTTCTGTTATTTTCATTAACCATCTCATTTTTACGGCATTTTTAAAAAAATGTGTCTAGAAATTTAAGTTTTATTATCATTTATAACAGAACTCGGTAAATAATTAGTGTTGCGGTAGATTTGATTTTTAGTATATGGTTGGAAAATAACAAATTTTTGTTATGCGTCTGAGACAACTGTCTTGCTTATTGATGTAGAACTAAAGAGTTTCCCCAGTTAGAACAGAATATATGATATCTTCCTTTTTCTTTTTTCTATTTCCGCTGTAAGCTTAAGAATTCAAGAATATTGATACTCTAATTTCGAAAAACTCAAATGAAGAGATAATTTAAAGCCAAAGTTCGTTATCCAATTATTATGCTAGACATATAAAGAAAGTTATGAAAATTATGATAGGTCATGTCTTGTCAAGGAAAATTTTCTAGAATCGCGCTATCACGAAGACATATTCTTTTATTCATAATTCACATTATCTATCTATGCCACAAGGCTACGCATAATTAATCTCAAAGTAATTTGATTATGTAATTCCTATAATTAAAGGAATGAATAAAATGACCCAAGAAACACCTCAATCAACGTCCTCTTCCCTTTCCCCAACTGATATTCATATATATGTATATATATTTAGTTATCCATAGTCGACTATTTATAATGATTAGTCTTTTGTATTATTTTTCACTTAATTATTGTTGCTCATTATGCAACCACCGGCTGCATTTATTTAAATCTATAAGAATATCACTTTAAAAATGATAAAAATGGTGCACGATATTTCTTTAAAATTACTTAAACAACAGGATTTAGTCCATTATTGGATTTGATTCACACATTCAGCTTATTAGTTATTATAAGAGTAGCTTCATTTCGAATTTAGATTAATTTGATTACTGTCAAAATCATATATAGTCATATACACCTTTTATTATCTTAAAAAATAGTCAAAATTTTGAATATGATTTTAAATATGCGAATTGATCAAGTCTTTTTAATATAAACAAAGGCAAAGAAGTTAGAAGTGCTTCAATAATATTTGTCTTTTCAAGTGATGTTTCGCTGGATATTTCTAATGTACAACAATTTGACTATGAATGAATAATGATAAATCCATTTCTTAGTTGAGGTAATGATATATTTACTTGTACTATTGTATTTACAAATCTCTTGCAATATTGTTGAAGACTTAAAGCTAAATAGACAAAAAGAAAATTAAACGATCAGACAAAGAGCTTCTAGGTTGGATGAGCTAAGTTTAGCCAAATTATGAGGATCAAAGCTATACAATTACTCTTATTTGATATCAATATTGTGTTATTTTTTCAATATTTTTTAGTTACTAATTTGTATTTACCTTATAAGATTAAAATCTCAAATTCATAAACTTTACACGTGGTAATGATCCTTTCTTAGTCCTCACAGCACAGATTACGTAACACTGTTTTTAAATCTTCTAGTGTGGCTCGTGCTGCTTTCTTTATTCAAAAGGATAATATTATCATTCATCATTCGAAGGAATAAATTTGATACCATCACTATGGTACGTAATCGAAGAGTTTTAAAGTCAAATCAATTTGGGAAATAATATAGTCTTCTGCAATGATAATTAATAAAATCACTTTCTTCCAATTTAGTAAACAAAATAGCTACAGACGTATTTGTCGAAGACTCAAGATATTCTATTTTGAACATTCAAATTAAGTCATGTTTTAATTGAACAACTCAACTCCTAATAAAGTGTTTCAAAATTCAAATAGACATTTTCAATTCAAATTTTAGATTTTTTATTTTTATGTGTGTTCTCATTCATTTATTAGGAAGTTAAGTATATAACGTAAAATACGTCATTTTTCTTTAATTATACACGATAAGAAAGGATTTTGTTTTAATACCTTGTTACCTAAAAATCAGCCCATTAAAATATCTCCACTCCCATGAAAGAAGCCCGAAATTCGGACAAAATCCTCAGCAGAAATCTGCTACTTTTGTAATATAAAACAATGTTTGGTAAATAATAAAAAAACATCTTTATGTGATGCAATATAGGGTCTTATAGCATGTTTGACCAACCTTCTAAAATCAGTTTATTTTGAAGGAAAAAAAAATTCCTTTCAAAAAAGTACTTTTGATGAGAAACAGTTTGCATTTGACCGATAAATTTAAAAAGCACTTTTCAGCAGTAATTAATGTTTGAACAAACTTTAAAAAGTGCTTTTAGAGAGAAACTAGTTTTTTTATTTTCTGAAAAACAGTTTATGTTGCTCCCAGAAGCACGTATTTTCTCTCAAAAGTTTGGCCAAACACCTCATATTTTAAAAATAAGCATTTTTGAGTAAAAATAAACATGACGAAACATGCTATTAATTATTTATGTGGTGTGATTTGTTCAAAGAAGCTGGAGCTAGCATAGAGATAAGGGATCACTTGGGCCGAATGGCAAAATAGTTGAGTTTGACAGACTTGGGCTACCTGTCCAATTCCACATGGGCCAAAAATTAACTTCAACAATTGAGGAACATCAAAAGCCCAAAGCAAAATGATAAATTGATCAGTATGTTCATGTAGCCAACTAGTCATGTTTCTCACCATAGTTCCAAATTCCCATCCCATAACATGGGAATCCACCAATTCCTCAAAATCACACTTCTTTCCTCTTCCATCCAAAATCAAAAAACATCACTCAATAATAATAATTCCAAAAGCCTATGATAATGAAGATAACAATTCAACAGAATCAACAGCAGGAAAAATCAAACGTATGGTCCTTAATCAAGAAGGAAGAACCAAACTCAACATTTTACCAGACAGGGAGTTTTATGCTTATCCAAGATTTGTGACACATGTTGACGACCGTTTCATTTCCAATTTAACAAATCTTTACAGGTAGGTACGTAGGGGTGTCAAATTAAGTCCATATAATAATATAGCACGTTCAAGTTTGGACTGGTTGGTCTAGCCATATTAATTATTGATTAATTCAGTCCAATTTAACCCGCCCTGCACATTTGACTCCGTTGTTTTATAGGAAATGTTTGAGGCCTGAATTTGATATTCTTGACCTTATGAGCTCATGGGTGAGTCATTTACCACAAGAAGTGAAGTACAAAAGGGTGGTAGGTCATGGACTTAATGCTCAAGAGCTAGCAAAAAATCCCAGGTTGGATTATTTCTTTGTGAAGGATTTGAATAAAGATCAGAAACTTGAGTTTGAAAATTGCAGTTTTGATGCTGTTTTATGTACTGTCAGTGTTCAGTATCTTCAACAGCCTGAGAAGGTCAGTAATTAGCCTAAATTAATGATCCTTTAATTATATGGTGATTAATCTTTTCTTTTTGAAATAACTTTAAGACTTAAGGGTCTGATGTATTAATTGATTAGCCTAAATGATCCCTTAAATAGATGATAAAGATTGATGATTTGGAAAAGAAGGATAGAATCAAGTGTTACCACAACCACATAGACGTTGTTGCCAAATGTGTGGCTGATTATTAGCCACACAAGATCCAAAGATATAGTGATGAAGTTAATTAGCTCATTGTAACAGACTAAGGGATTGACAGTTAGATACTATATTAGTACTAAAATTTTCATTAACAACACAATGCTTAAATTCTATTTTGATTATCGTGTTAATAATCCTATATTAATTATGCTGCATACTTGCATATTAGTGTTTTATTTTATATCGAAATCAATGTTAAATAACACCATTTCGATGATTATTTGTTGTTGTCCTTGCATCGGAATTCCTAAACAACTCGTTCACGAACCAAACGCTACTCATAATTGTGTTATTAAATTTCAGGTTTTTGCAGAAGTATTTCGAATTCTAAAACCAGGAGGAGTGTTTATTGTAAGTTTCAGTAACAGACTATTCTACGAGAAAGCAATTAGTGCATGGAGGGACGGTACAGGGTACGGGAGATTGCAACTTGTGGTACAATATTTTCAATGTGTTGAGGGATTCACACAGACAGAAGTAATCCGGAAATTACCAACAGATGATGATCAAGAAAACAAATCACCTCTCAGTAGGATAATGCAATTTATAGGGTTGTTATTAGCTTCATCTGATCCTTTTTACGCAGTTATTGCTTATAGAAACTTTAAACCAGTGCATGAATAAATTTGTACCCATACATAATTAAATTCAATTTGTATAGTAAACCTGGGTATATTATTGTGTGACATCTCAATTCGTTGTATATCGCAATTTGTAACTAATAACTATTTGCTGAAATTCTGTAACTTTCACTTCATGGCCTGACTTAATTAAAAGTCATAACAAATTGCCGTATTTATCCTTATCAATTAATTATGTTAAGTAATATGTATTCAAACCTTTATTTATCATCTAACTGTATCAAATTATGTGGTTTGGTCATTGGTGTAAAATAACAAAGGTGAATAAACTTATTCATAGTGAATATGACTCGAGTATTTTGTTTATCCTTTTTTTCATTTTGACGCGACATAAACTTTTTTTCATTTTGACGCGACGTAAGAGGAATTGATCTTTATTCAATTATTAGTGACTAGCTAGAGGAAAATCCAAACCGGCCTCCAATACTCTCACTTTGTATTAGTAATAATCCTTGTGATAACTACTCCTTCATCTTTATTCAGAGATTTCGGATTTGAGATCTAAGTATGGAGTCGCTTTTGATTGTGAGCGCTTTACCCTCAAAATGGGATGTGAATTTAAATTGATTGAGCCTCATAAAGCAGGTATTAACTACCGAGTAGAAACCAACCAAAGAATTACCCTTGCGATTAAATTTATTTGACTTAAGAATAAATAAATCTAGAGGCTTTAATAACTAGGATTGCCTTGTTGTTTCAACTTATAGGTACACACCAAATGATACCGGAAAAAAACAAAAAAACAAAAAAACAAATGATACTTTAATTATTCTTTTTTTTAAAAAAAATAAAATTAAAACTCACCTTGTACAATTATCTTGGTTACGTGTAATAAGTATAATAAACATCGACAATTTAGATGCAAGTCTCAGGGCCCCTATAGCTCAGTGGTAGAGCGCCAGTCTTGTAAACTGGAGGTCTGTAGTTCGATCCTGCATGGGGGCATTTTTTTTTCAAACTTAACATGCAATTCTCTTTTTTTAGTGGTGGTTGGTTCTAGCAATTGTTACATCAAATGGTTTCCATTCTTCGTAAAGCTCTTCGGAACCACCAATGTCAATCTGCTACAACAAGAATCATCACTAACCTTAATAAATCCGAACCACCAATCCTCAATTCTACACCACAACAACCAATCTTGTACCATCCTTGTTGCAGCAGACGAAATCAAATACCCTTTTCCGAAACAGAGGATTCAAATAGGATTGTTTGCCCAAGTTTCTCTTTGGGCTTTTTCTAAACCCCATTTCTCAAATTGGATTGATTGATAAATCTGAGAATGATGATGAAGGCGTTGTATTAGAAGATGATTCACTGAAGATATAGGCGGATAGTGTGAAAGAGGAAGATGAACAAACACAAGTTGAAGAAGCTAAGAAAGCGCTTGAGGAGGAAGACATAGGTGAATTTGATATCCATTTCCGGCAACATGTTAATTGTTTCTGACTGAAAAATACTCCTTTTCCCATGTCCATCACCATTTTGGGTTGAATATATTGCTCAATTTCGGCTGCTAAATCATGTTTTAGGAATAATGAACCCTTTATCCTCCCGAGTAGAGATGTATGTTTGGGATTTATTGGACAGGCTTTGTGAAAGTGTTGGGAGTCTAAAATAGATAAGCCATCGTGTTAGAAGATTTTAGTGCAACTCTGAAGAATTCTTGAGAAATCTCTTCCGAATCTATAGCTAGTTATTGTTGTTATTTACAAAGATATGAACTCTGAAGAACAGGTCGATAACTAGTTGTTGCTGTTATTTACAATGATTTGAACTCTGAAGAACGGATCTATAGCTAGTTCCTCTTGTTATTTACAATTATCTGAACTCTGAAGAACGGATCTATAGCTAGTTCCTCTTGTTATTTACAATGATTTGAACTCTGAAGAACTGATAGAATAGGGCAAAAATGAAACTACACTTGATTTTCTTAATAATTTATTTTGGGGGCATATAATTTGTTTTGACACCTTCTCTGTTGCCTCCAGTTTAAGAGCTTCACATCATTCGCTTTGAAGAAATTAGGTTACTTTTGGTTGATTTCATCTTTTTTAACTTCTGTTTTTTCATATGCTTCACTGCTCCATTCTTCATCATTGTGCTAATACGTCAAGAGTTTTGCGTTGGTAAATTACAGTATGGATTTTAAATTTTATGTCTGTAAAGTATGTGAGTGCACTATTCCATCTTCTAACTTCCAATATTATTTCCAAATTGAATCTCTCAGAGCATGTCTGTGTAGTCAATATAGCCAACAACAGCAACAACAACATACCCAGTGTAGTCCCACAAAGAGGGGTCTGGAGAGGGTAGAGTTTATATCGACCTTACCAATACCTCAAAAGTGAGGTAGAAAGGTTGTTTCCAATAGACCCCCGACTCAAGACAAAAACAGTCTAGAAAAAGACGTAATGGAAGTACAAGAGATAATAGATAGTAACAAAAACCACAAATAGGAGCAAAACAGTACTACAACAAAATAATACTACAATCAAACTATACGATGCAATAGATAGTAGCAGACATCGAACAAGAAACTACAAGAATAGTCTACGACTACTAGTAAGGGCAACAAGACCATGCACTCTTACCTACTAGTATGGATACACTCCTACCTACTAACCTTCTACTATTGAGGATAGTGAAGGTAGTTAGTTAAAAAGGATAAAACAGTCTTTGTACATAAAAAGGAGTTAGTTAGTTAGTATTACAAAGTTAGTTATTCTTGTTGTATATAAGGCAACACAATGCCTCTTTACGGTAATGGGTTTAATAAGAAAACTACAGATTACTTCTCTTCCTCTCTAATCTCTCTCCATCTTCATTATTCCTTCTCTGCTCCTCTTCTCAATCTGATAAACTCAACATGGTATCAGAGCCAAAGAGGCTTGTAATTGCAGTCTGATTACGATTCTGTTTGCTTGCTTGATTTCAAGCCCTAATTCCAGACAATTTCGTAGTAAATTCTTGAAGTTCTTGTTGCGACAATGTCGATCAATGGAGGCACGTCTGCCCCGTCTACAGCTGATGAAACATTTGGTGTTGGTGTTCAGATTGAAGCCACACATCCTCTTTATCTTGCTCCTGGTGATACCAGTGGTATTTCCCTAATTTCTTTTCAATTAAATGGAACTGATAATTACTCTTTATGGAGTCGTTCAATGAGGATAGCTTTACTAGGAAGAAATAAGTGGGGTATGGTAGATGGATCTTGGAAGAAAGAAAAATTTAATGATAAATATGGTAGTCAATAGGAAAGGTGCAACGCAGTTGTGTTATCATGGTTAATGAATTCTGTCTCTCAGAATCTGGTCAGTAGAATTGCTTATGCTGTTAATGCTTCTGATGTTTGGGTAGATCTTAAGGAACGGTTTGATAAGATTGATGGGTCAAGATTGTTTAACATTCACAGAGAAATAGCCACTACTGGTCAGGGAAATTCCTCTATTTCTGTGTACTATTCTCGTTTGAAAGAGCTTTGGGATGAATATGAGACTTTAGTTCCTTTTCCTGGGTGTAATTGTGACAAATCTCGAGATTTCTTGATTCATATTCAAAGGCAAAAATTGTATCAATTCTTGATGGGATTGAATGATTCTTATATTCAATCACGAAGTCAAATACTTCTGATGATACCCCTACCAAGTGTGAATCAAGCATATTCAATGCTTATGAGTGATGAAAATCAGAGAGCTCTGGCTGCTACTTCAGGTATTCTTGGGGGCCCTCCAATGGGATATGAATCTACTGCTCTATATAGCTCTAAGTCAGGAGGTTCCCAGTATAATCACAACAGTGGGCAGAGGTTCAAGAAGTTCAATAATACTGGTGCTAGTCGTGGAACCACTGGTAACTCAAATATGTTTTGCGATTTTTGCAAGATGAGAAATCACACAAGGGAAAATTGCTTCAAGTTGGTTGGTTATCCCTCAGATAGAATCAAGAAGAAAGGGGGAGTCACACAAGTCAGTGCACATAATGTGGTAACTGATACCACAGGTCATTTATCTGGTTTGCATGGACTGAATTCTGATTATACAAAGGGTAAGGCTCAGCTGTTTAGTACAGATGATTCAAGCGATCTTCAGGTTGATGGAATGAATGATCAAATGCTTCAACCTTGTCACTTCACTAAGGATCAATATGACCAGATTCTTCAGCTGCTGAATGGAGCAAAGTCCACTGCTATGGCTAATTCTGTAGGTGCTGCATCAGGTATTACCGATACTTGTACTACAGCGGTTGACAAAAATTATCACTGGATCATTGACACTGGTGCTACTCACCACATGGTAGCTGATTCTAATCTATTAAATAATACTATCCCATTGTCTAAAACTAATCCTAATAATGTGTTTCTTCCAACTGGAGATATAACATATGTCACTCATATTGGTTCTAGCTTTCTCACCAAGGGGCATAAACTTGACAATGTGTTACATATACCACAATTCAAGTTTAACTTGCTTTCAGTTTCACAAGTCACAAGAGCTTTACACTGTTTAGTTGCCTTTTATCCTGACTTCTGTCTATTTCAGGATCTCTTGAGTGGGAAGGTGAAGGCGATTGGTAGGCTCAAGGATGGGCTATATTTGTTACCTGCTATTTCTGCACACAAACTATCTGCTGAAGCATTATGTCATCCGGTTCCTAAAATTTCTTTGTCTGCTAAAGCTTGTACTGATACTATAGACTTGTGGCATAAGAGACTTGGTCATCCATCCTCAAGAATCTTAAATAAATGTCTATCAATTGGTTTAGATCATTGTACTACTGTAGTCAAGAATTGCACTGTATGTCCTTGTGCCAAACAAGTTAGAATTCTTTTTAATTCTAGTAGCATAAAGAGTACTAACAGCTTCGATTTGTTACATCTTGATGTATGGGGTCCATAAAAACATGTCACATATGATGGAAATAGATATTTTTTGACAGTAGTTGATGACTTTACCAGGATGACTTGGTTGTTTCTTTTAAAGCTTAAATCTGATGTGTGTGTTATATTGAAACAGTTTTTTACATATGTTGAAACATAATTTGGAAAGAAAGTCAAGTGTATTAGAAGTGATAATGGATCTGAGTTTGTTAACTCTGGTTGTGATTCTCTATTCAAAACACTTGGTATTGTTCATCAAACAACTTGTGCTTACACTCCTCAGCAAAATGGAGTAGCTGAGAGGAAGCACAAGCATCTCTTAGAAGTATGTAGAGCTATTAGATTTCAAGGTCATACACCTGTTAAATTCTGGGGTCACTGTGTGTTAGCATCAGCTTATCTTATTAATAGACTTCCTTCATCTGTTCTTAATCACAAATCTCCTTATGAGATGCTTTATGGTTGTAAACCTTCTTTAGAGCACATTAGAGTGCTAGGCTGTCTTGTTTATGCCAAGATAGTGGCAGAAACTGATAAACTTCAGCCAAGGGCTATACCTGCTATACTTATGGGCTATTCAAATACTCAAAAAGGGTATATTTTATATGATTTAGCTAACTCTGTATTCTTTGTCAACAGAGATGTTGAGTTCAGAGAAAATGTCTTTCCTTTTATGACTATTCAAAGTAGACAACAAGCTCCATTCACTGATCTTCCTTCTGATCAACTAATTGCTGAACCTGAGCTGCTGCCTACAGTTCATTCTTTAGATGCTGCAACTCCTGCTCAAGTTACAAATGCAGCTCCTACTACTAACACTCAACCTGCACACTCTACTACCAATAGATCTTGCATACCACCTTCTCAACAAAGGAAATCTACAAGAGCTAAAGCAGCTATACTTTGGTTAAGAGACGTTGTCACTACTCAGAAGTCCAACACTGCGGTGCCTTATAATATTTCCAACTATGTTAGTTATAATCATTTACCTACTGCTTATCAGTCATTTATTGTTGCTAGTTCAACTGACGTTGAACCCTCAACCTATGAGGAGACTAGCATGGACCCTAGGTGGATTGAAGCTATGAAAGCAGAAGTATCTGCTTTACAAAGTAACAACACCTGGGAAGTTGTTTCATTGCCTAAGGATAAGAAACCAATTGGTTGCAAGTGGGTGTATAAGATTAAATACAAAGATACAGGTGAAGTTGAGAGGTTCAAGGCAAGATTAGTTGCTAAAGGGTATAGCCAACAAGAAGGAATAGACTATCACGAGACTTTTTCTCCTGTAGTCAAGATGGTTACTATAAGGTCTGTACTTGCCTTAGCTGCTATCAGAAATTGGCACATCCATCAAATGGATGTGTACAATGCATTTCTTCAAGGAGACTTATATGATGAGATATATATGGCATTGCCTCAGGGATTTAAGAATCAGGGGGAGACAGGACAGGTTTGCAGGCTTCTTAAATCCCTTTATGGGTTGAAACAAGCTCCAAGGCAATGGAATACAAAGTTGTTAGAAGCTATTCTTAAGCTTGGATTTAGGCAAAGTGACTATGATCATTCTTTATTTTTAAGGATATCAGGAACTGATCTGGTGATTATACTGGTTTATGTTGATGATTTGCTCGTAACTGGTAACAAGCTACAACTTATTGAAGAAACCAAAGCTTCTTTGCATCGGGTGTTCAAAATGAAAGACTTGGGAGAGTTAAGATACTTCTTGGGGATTGAATTTGCTAGATCACAGTCAGGAATACTGATGCACCAGAGAAAGTATGCATTGGAGTTAATCTCTGAACTAGGTCTGGGAGTTACTAAGCCTACTTCTACACCTTTGGAAGCAAACATTAAGCTAACTACTAAAGAATTGGATGATCATGTAGACATGAATGTAAATGATCCACTGGTGGATAAAGTTGCTTATCAGAGAATCATTGGAAAGCTGTTATATCTAGCTATGACCAGACCCGACATAGCATTTAGTGTACAAACACTCAGTCAATTTTTACATCAGCCAAAGCAGTCTCATCTAGAAGCAGCACTAAGAGTGATCAGATATGTTAAAAGGCAGCCAGGGCAAGGTGTGTTACTATCAAGTAAAAGTCAAGAACAAGTGATTGCATACTGTGATGCTGATTGGGCAGCATGTCCAAACTCCAGGAAATCAGTAACATGTTTTATAGTTAAGCTAGGTGACTCCTTGATCTCTTGGAAGTCAAAGAAACAAAGTACAATATCTAGAAGCTCAGCAGAAGCTGAATATAGAAGCTTAGCATCTACTACAGCAGAGTTGGTTTGGATTATTGGATTGTTTAAAGAAATTGGAGTGCAGATGAATCTACCTATTCAAGTGTACACTGACAGTAAAGCAGCAATGCAAATAGCTGCAAATCCAGTGTTCCATGAAAGGACAAAACACATTGAGATAGATTGTCACTTTGTAAGAGAGAAGATTCAAAAGGGAATAATCAAAACTGAGTATATCTCAACTAGACATCAGCAAGCTGACTTGCTAACCAAAGGACTCTACAAGGTTCAACATGAGTACTTATGTTCCAAGCTTGGGTTGCTAAACATATTTGCACCACACAGCTTGAGGGGGAGTATTGAGGATAGTGAAGGTAGTTAGTTAAAAAGGATAAAACAGTCTTTGTACATAAAAAGGAGTTAGTTAGTTAGTATTACAAAGTTAGTTATTCTTGTTGTATATAAGGCAACACAATGCCTCTTTACGGTAATGGGTTTAATAAGAAAACTACAGATTACTTCTCTTCCTCTCTAATCTCTCTCCATCTTCATTATTCCTTCTCTGCTCCTCTTCTCAATCTGATAAACTCAACATCTACCCTATAAAGAAACTACAAGAGTAGTCAATATAGCCAGTAAATAATAATTTGCATACCCAAGAGTGTGATCTAAAGTCGATGAAGCTAGAACATAATTCTGGAAGATCATGCTTCAAATCCCAGTAAAGACAAAAAAAGTTAGTCAATTTCTTCCAATCTTAAAGCATTGATGGACAGAGTTACCGGTATGCATATAGGTACATCGTATAATAGTAGACGTGTTCACGAACTAGCCCATACTCTATTGTTATAAAATACAATAACAATATGGGAAAAGGTACAAGTTGCAGCTGTGCGCACTGCTGGATTAATGCTTTATTTTTCTTTCCTGAAAAAGTAAATGTTTGTGTAGTCCTTATGGTTGGGCACCATCTGTGGTCTAACTCTAGGTTTGATCCTTGAAAATAATTCCTGAATATGACATTATTCTAACTTTCTAAACATTAATAATACGGGAAAGGTTATAATAGTTGGGTGGCTGGATGTGTTTTAGTTCTACTTTCAATTTGCGAGTATGTAGGTATCTATTTGTCTCTACTTGTAAACCATATTCCGTATGCCATTTATGTGAAAAGTTTTTTTTTAATTGAGAGATATAAGTCGGCCACATGCGTTTTGCTATGTTAACATGGATTGAAATCTTAACAGGAGACAAACTTTGTTGGGTGGTGGGCAAAGGTAAAACAAAAATAGAAGGAAAAAAAAAAAGAAAGAAAGAAAGAAGACTGGGTTAGATGTCAGTCCTTCCATGTTCCAATTAATCCAAAAATTGAAACAACGGGATAAGAAACTACTTTTGAGGAGCAGAAATAGATGAAGGTACTTGAACTCTTGATACTATCTGATTTGATCTTGATACTTTATTTGTGTCCTCTGTTTGCTTGATAGGATCCTTGTGCCTTTACCTATGACTCCAATGTATCCTAGGAAATCTTCCTTTGAGAGGAGCTACTCTCCTGTGGATATCTATATTTTTTGTCACACAAGTTGCCTGAGATACTTTCATGGTTTAAGGTCTAACTTTGTGGGGAGCTTAATTGCCTTAATCCGGATCTAGGATTCTAGGTTGCTTGAGCAAGTCCTGTGGTATGCATTGTATGCTAAGTAGGTTGGCTGATTAAGTTGTCACCCAGATTGTGGACTTGTGAGAGGGCATCTCTTTTTCATATTTCAACTTATAACCGGCATTTCAGGAGCCGATTCAGAAACGAGGGCGTTGAGATTGTTGACCGCACTGAGGCTTGAGATGCTTAGAATGGCTTGTCTCAGAGGTAAATAGCATCTAGTTGTTGCTGCTATTTACAATGATTTGAACTCTGAAGAATGGGTCGTTACAATGATTTGAAGTACTCTGAAGAATGGATCGTTAACTAGTTGTTGCTGTTATTTACAATGATTTGAACTTTGAAGAACTGATAAGTGATAGCAATAGGTCAAAAAAGAAACTACACTTGATTTTCTTAATAATTTTCTCTGTTGCCTCCAGTTGAAGAGCTTCGTATTATTCGCTTTGAAGAAACTAGATTGCTTTTAGTTGATTTCATCTTTTTAATTTCTGTACTTTCATATGCTTCACTGTTCCATTCTTCTTCATGGTGCTAATACGTCGAGAGTTTTGTCTTGGTAAATTACTGTATGGATTTTAAAGTTTACGTTCTGTAAAGTATGTGCACTATTCCATCTCAAAGCATGTCAGTGTAGTCAATAAGCCAACAACAACAACAACATACTCAATTTAGTCCTACAAAGTGAGGTCTGAGAAAAATAGAGTGTACACAATAAAAAATTCACTTGTAATTTGTAAATTGTAATGAGAATCATGGAGCCGATTCAGAAGCGAGGGCCTTCGGATTATTGACCACATGAAGGCTTGGGATGCTTAGAGTGTACCAAACAAGGTACTACTAATATACAAGACTAATGCATGCATTATTTTTTGTAATACACTTTACCAAATGACCCCTAAAGCTCCTACTACTCGTAGGGTCCGAGGAAGGGCCCGACCACAAGAGTTATGAGGAATTTATGTATTATTTTATGCAGGATAAAAGATGAAATTACTCATACATGAATAATTAGACTCTACATGCATAGAACTCTATGACTAATACGTGTATTACTAATACTCGCATAACTCTAACTAGACACTAAACGGCCACTTAATGTGACAATATCAAATTTTACAAGCCTTTTCTCATGGTTGTCTTGCTGATAAACTTTTTTCTTCTAGTGATCTAGCACATCACTCATTCAGATTGTGATATTCAATGCCCCTTTTTTATACTACAATATTTTTTTTGAGCATTTCCACTTTAACTCATCAATAAGTTTTTTTTTTATAAATTCGTAAATATTTAATAATAATACTTCTTCTATTTCAAAATATGTCACAATTTTTTTTAGAATGAATAACGATATAAACTTTGATCAATACTTTAAGATATATATTTTTTTATTATATTGATATGAGCAAAATTGTAATTTATATTTATGTGTAGTTTCTGTATATTTAATTTTGTAAATATTGAATTAATCTAATATAATTTATCTTTAAAAATTAATTAAATTAACTCCCGAGAAACGAAACATAATTACTATTATGGAGCGGTTAAGTAATATTTTTACTATTATTTTTTAAAAAAATATATAAATATTATATTCAACTGTTTCTAAACATGTATTTTATTCAACTCAGTCATTTTAATGCCATATAAGTTCAGTCAATAGTCAAAGGGATTTAAAAGTAAAGACCACTTTTGAATCTTATGATTTTAAACATGTTATATGGTAAGTTAGAATAAAAGTTTTGCCAAAAATGGAAAGAAATTTTCCTTTTCGAAAAATAATTTAAAATCATAATTTTATCAAGTGCAAATTAATTATAAATAAATATTTATTTTTCGATTGGTACAAGCACAGGTCAATCAAACATTAGTTTGTATAAGTAATCAATCGAATTTACATAATATGACAGTTTAAAATATGGAATATAAATTATGGAATGTGTTTAAAGTTTAAATTTTTCTGACCATACTTTGCTTTCATTAATCAATGTAATTCTATTAATTAGATTTATTTATATTTTGACTATAATTAATGTAATTGTTATATCAGATTAGTTATAATTTAGTATGTCTCAAATTTAAGTTAAACTTTTGATTATAAATATTATATTATTTTTCCTTCATTAAGTACCAAAGATACAAAAGAAAAAAATCAATTAAGGAGAAGAAGTGCATAAAAATATATCTTTTCATTAAAATATTTATACTTTCGGATCATTGCATATGCCTTCGTCCTTAAAATATACCTTGCACTTATCTTTCATCCAAGTAGAAAGAGAAATAGTATTAAGAAAACAATTTAAAATCATACTTTTATCGAGCGCAAATTAATTATAAGTAAATATTTATTTTCCAAGTGGTACATGTACAGGTCAATCAAACATTAATTTTTATGAGTAGTCAATTATAGAATATAAATTATGGAATGTGTTTAAAGTTTCAATATGATCTAATTTTTTGACCATGTTAAGTTTGATCTTTTTCATAAACCAGTGAAAATTCTGATTATAAAAGCAGCACTACTTTGCTTTCATTAAACATCTAAGATACAAAAAAAAAAAAAAAAATCAATTGTGGAGAAGAAGTGCGTATATATTTAATATTATAAATCATGAACTTCACAAAAATTTTATTAACAATTTTTCTCATTGTAACTGTTTTAACAAGTATCGAAGCTTTTGGTGAAGAAAAAATATCTTGTCAACTACAATGCGCATTTTTATGTTTTTATAATGAAACAGTACCTGATTGCATTGGTCGTTGTGTGAAATCATTTTGTCCGCAACAAATTTCTCGTGAAGAATTGAATTGTGATGTTGCCTGTGCAAATCAAAATTGCTCTAAACTTAAACCATGTATAATTTTATTTTGGTAATTTTTTTATGTTGATAAGTTTTTATGTTAATATCACTTAATTTATGACATATATTTTGATGTATTTTATGCAGATTCAAAGGAAATGGAGCGCTGCTTGGATTTATGTTCAACAAAGTGCAAGAAAAAAGACATGTAATCTTATGCTTCTTGTTTTTGCAAAAGTATAATCAATAAAATATATATATATATATATATATATATATATATATATATATATATATATATATATATATGATATATATTTATTACTCCAAATGTATTAATTTATATTTTCTTCTCATGAAATGGAGTAATGTTATTTATATTTTCATTTTTTGATTTGTCACCGCCCATTAATCGATCTTTTAGCACGCTACCTAACATGCTTAAGTAATTAAATTGAATTACAATCCGTTCACTAACTTGCTATTTATTGATATTAAATTTGCTGACATGACAAAGATTTCACTATGGTGTTGTTATAATTGATAATAGATCCATGTTCCAAGTTCCATGGAAGTTTTCTGATGTGGTGGAACAATTTTTTATGAAATATGGGAACTCCTTATTTTAAAAAATCAATTCTCCCTTATTTAATTTATATTTTGGGTAAGTTTGTTAATTTATATTTTTGGTAAGTTTGATTTCTACTTTTATGTACGTAGTATGTACAATCAAAACTACTCTTAAAACAAATGACTTTTTAATAGAAGAGTACACCTTTGTTGACTTTTCACCAAATAATGATGGAGAATTGAATCCTCATCAATTAAGTGAGAATTCAGATAGTCATTCAATTTAATATGATCAAATTTATTTACAAAAAGAAAAAGAAGAACATTTACAAAAAGTTGAAGCTCATGCCCAAGATTATATTTCAAATATATGTTGATAATCAACGTGTTACGAGTTCTTAAAGCATGCATTTTCGTATTCTTAGCGTTTTCGTATCTATTAAAGTTAGCTCATGTACAATTTTTTTGTGTGTTATTTGCAAAATTGGCTACTAAAAGGGTTCTCTTTAGCATCACAGATATGTGGAAGACAAATTGTTTTCTTTTTTGAGAAAAAAAATCTACTTATTTGGTCTCTATATTTCTTTTTATGACTCTGTTTTGTATGAAGACAACTACACAAGATTGAAAATGATATTCGAAAAAGTACAAGTGACCAATAAACACATTTGGTTTAGATGCGATGTTATGATTATTGAAATTTTTTAAAGAAAATAAGATAGACGTAAAATTACATCAAAATTGACTCAAAAAATGTACAATTATTTGCATAGACTCTGCCTATTTTAAAACTTTAATAGGCTTTTTAGTTTTTACATTAAAAAAAATAAAAAAATAAACCTCATAGATTCTATAGATTCTCATATTAGGCAAACATTGTCAAATAACTTAATTAGAGCGAGTTACATTAGACTAGACAAACACCTAAGTATCTAATCATCTAAGTTTCGTACCACATTTGTTGTATTGTACCAGATTTTATTGTGACCAGAAGAATGAATAATTTCTTAAGAGTTTTGTATCGTTTTAGTTTTTGATGCGATAACATAAAGGTGTGGTCCTAATGAATACAAATATAGCAGTAATATTATAGTGCCATGGTAGAAGGCTAATGAACTGGAGGTATTATCAAATAGTATTTTGGGTGTGGCACGTATATCCTGAGACTAGATCTATCCTTTTAAATCTATATTGTACTCTTTACACATTGATCTACTTTTTATGTTTCTTGTGGTAATAGATATCTACAAAAATTTCTTTCTCGTTATGGTATAAAAGGATAGCCTTTTATACCTGCATAACTCTAATTAGCCATTAAACGACTCCTTAATGTGACAAAACCAAATTTTACAAGCCCTTTTGTCATAGTTGTCTTGCTGATGGAGTAATATTTTTTGTTCGAGTGATCTCGCACGTTACTCATTCAGATTGTGATATTGAATGCCTCTTTTTTTATACTATAATATTTTTCCACGTAGAACGCGTGCATTGCATCTCTTGTATTTTCCATTCTATTCCCAATTCCCTGACTCTTGCATCACTGTATTTTCAAATTTCCAACACCAAATATGGTGTGGTTTCTAATCATATATTAGAATCAGGTGAATCGTATCGGTTGAGAATAAAGTTATGGTAATCAACAACATTGTCGTGCCACAAGACCCTTAAAGTGAGTGTCCAAGAAGTGGTCATAATTCAAATGCAATGAGATCAATTCGGCAGGCCCTGCTGCTGATGTTACAGAGCCATCATCATCTCCGTATGCTGATGTTACCATTTTATTGTTTGTACATTTGAATATAGAACAATTTCACACAAGAATCACATAGCAATTCAAAGAGATTTCTTTTCCTCTTTCATTTTGTAAATTAATAGTTCATTCCAGGAGTCATTGTTAAAATATTTCAATGATATAATTTGCATTTTGGGGTATTCCAATTTCTGGACTTTGAACTGTTGCTTACTATACATAGGATAATGAACACATTAATTGGTCTAAGTTTCTAATACAGTCATGAATTGTGAATTTTATACCACTAATATCTTTTTAGTTAGCATCTTGATATGAAATTATGGTCTACCCTTATCTACCACCTAATGCTTTATTAGCAAAATGCCCATTGATAAAAATTAGTATGACATTAGTGTTCGTTCATATCAATATATTTTTACGACCGCGCAAAGCGCGGATAATTACACTAGTTTAAAATTAAATTTGGGAATTTTCTGAGGTGGTGGAAGAACTTTTATGGAATTTGGGAACTTATTTTTCTGAGTTAGTATCATCGATTTTACTTTTATGTACGCAATAAAATCAAAATGTCTACTTTTATCTTTAAAGTTTATATAATTCTCTCTCCATCCCTTTTTTTTTTTTTTTTTTTTTCTCTTTTAATTAGCATAACATGGATTTATTGATACTCCTTATGTATCAATTTTTATGATGTAGTTTGATTGCATATGGAGTTTAAGAAGAAATATGAAAATGTTTGTAATGTTTCAAAACTATTCTTAAGCAAATAATTTTTTTTTAATAGAATAGTATACCTTTGTGGACGTTTTGCCGAATAAGTGGGACTCAACTTGAGTATTGTTGATAGAATCATTAAACATTTGCGAAGTACTAAAAAAATGTGTCATTCTTGTTCTTTCTTGAGACTGACTATAAAAAAAAATGTGTCACTTAAATTGGGACAAAAAGATTAAAATTTATTTCCAAGAGATAAATTACCCTAGTACTTCTATAGTAGTTTTTGCTTTCAATTTTATTCTCTCTTTTTTTTTTGGAGAATTTTACATTGTGCAACATATTATAGGATTTAATCATATAAATGGCCTAACTTTTACATTTTTTCATAAATAGCATAATTAATTTCAATTTTAGCATATGTATAGAATTTAATTAATATGCTAATAACTAAATGAGATCCCATAAATTCTGAATTTAAACTTATTACCTTGCTTATCTATTTCAACCTCTCTCTCCTACCATTAATATTTGTTCCATGATTTTAGTAAAATTTTTTAGGAATTGCTTCTTCTTTTTTCTCAATTATCGATATACACCATTTATATTCACCATATACTAAATAATTAAATAATATAACATTATATACTATTACTTTTCATGTTATATTCTGTTATTATATTTTTGTCTAAATAATTTTATATTATGTATTCTATTTATATTCAATGTATATAATAATAATAATAATAATAATAATAATAATAATAATAATAATATACATTATCAATATATATCTGTTGACTTAATAATAATAATAAAATATAATTAAAATACTATATTATACATGATATATATCTTATGGTAAAATTATAGTTAACATATATTGCTGCTATGCCATTTACATTTGTTGTATCCTTAAAAAGGTACCATATATACATACAATATTTAATATATATTGCTATAATACTATTATATTTGCAGAATTATTTCAAGTATACAGTTTAAATACATATAATATTTGATATATATTGCTATTATAGATTTATCATGAATACTATTGACAAAAAAAATAAAAATATAAACATCATTAGCCAAATTTATAAAATAATTAAATAAGTATTTTATCAATGTAGAAACAAAACAAAATAAAAGGTTATAGAAAATTATTATAGAAAAGTAGGAAATTATCATTACCTAATTAATTGCAATCGTTTCATCTTTTGTTTTTAATGAATTAATTTAGACGAAAAAGAAAATTCATTTAACTTTAAATTTTGGTTAAATATGTAATTATTCATATATATATAATATTGCAAATCATGAACTCCATAAAAGTTTTATTAACAATTTTTCTCACTGTGACTATTTTAACAAATATCGAAGTTTTTGGTGAAGAAAAAATATCTTGCCAACTAAAATGCGCACTTTTATGTTTTTTTAGTGCAACACCCAATTGCATTGATAATTGTGAGATTTTGTCCGCAACAAATTTCATTTGGAGAATTGAATTATGATGTTTCCTGTGCAAATCAAAATTGCTCTAAACTTAAAGCAGGTATAATTTTATTTCAAGATTTTTTTATTTCGATAAGTTTTTATGTTAATATGACTTAATTTATGACACTATCTTTTGATATATATTATGTAGGTTCACCGGAAATGGATAGCTGCTTGAATTTATGTGAATCAAAGTGCACCCAAACAAATATGTAATCTTATGCTTATTGCTTTTGCAAAAGTATAAGCAATAAAAATTAAGTAAACAACTATTTATGCTATATAGTTATTACTCCAAATGTATTGATTTATATTTTCTTCTTATGAAATGGAGTATTAATTTTCTAATTCTATTTTTTGATTTTTCAACATCCATTAATTGATTTTTTAGCACCCTATATAACTTACCTAAGTAATGAGGTTGAATTACAATCCGTTTACTAACTTGACTTGATGGATAAATTCAAAATAGAACTACATGATCGACATGAAGTAATAAGTTAGGCCCCATAAGTAGAATCATGACCTGAAAAAGCCCATAACCATGAATTCATAAATTCATGACTCACCATTGATAACGGAGCACATAAATTGCACCCGTAAATTTTTGTGGTTCTTGGTCAATACATTTACAGTTAACCGTTAATTTTTTCCTTTTATTAATCTGCCAATGGAATTTGTCCTAACACTTGTAATTCATTCATCTGTACCTCGTATGTTAAACGATAATTGCCCTATATAACTCATTCCCCTGTAACTCTTTCATATTGTCCTCATTCCTTATTAATTTGCACAGTTTTTTCTATTTAAAAAACTACTGCAAATCTTAAAGGATCATCATTATTCTTTCAATCAATAAGCAAAAAAACTAAAAAAATTACCCAAAAAAGAAGAAAAAATGGCACGTCAAGTTATTGTTTTGGCTCTCCTATTTGTTGCGATTGCTGGGTTAGCTTCGGCGGATAATTCACCAACCAGTTCTCCTTCTTCATCCCCGTCATCAACACCGTCATCATCGTCAGCATCATCACCATCAACATCATCATCATCGCCAACTTCATCACCACCATCACCATCAACATCAGGATCATCACCAGCATCATCACCACCCTCCGCATCCACACCACCACCAGCTGCAGCACCAAACGCAAACAGCAGTAGTAGTGCCAATGCACCTGCCGCTGCCACCCCTAAAACATCACCTGCCTCTTCGGCAACTACCCCGTCATCATCATCATCAACATCAACATCTCCATCACCATCATCATCTTCATCATCGTCACCATCATCATCTCCTAAATCTTCCGGTTCTAGTACCCCTTCTTCTTCTTCTTCTCCAACTTCAAGTGCCGAATCTCCTGATGACGAACCAGCATCACCACCATCTCCCGGCAGTGACTCTTCTACTTCACCTACCACCTCTGAGGCTCCTGCAGCTGAAACACCTGCTGAGGCACCCGCCACCGACAGCAGCAGCGATGCCGCCACTTTGAAGGCCGTCTCCGCTGTTTTTGGTGTTGCATTCGCTGCCGCATTCTTCTTCTAATTTATTTTTACTCATCTGAAGATGTTACAGAGTAGAGTGGGAAAAAAAAAAAGAATCTTAATTCTGTGAAAATTTTAATTTCACGGAATTTATATTTAATTAAAGAAAGAGAGAAGAGCTAGCAAATTGGTGGTGATTCCTCTGGGCAATTCGTTGATTTAGTGATATGTATTCGTAACTACTTCCTTTATTGATACATCATGTGTATTTTATGTTCAAATTAGCTTTAATAAAATGATCAAATGAAAAGATCTGTGTGTTTGAATAAATATTTCATTTGCAATGGCCAATGTATACACTATTATATATATCCATACATTCTTCCACGTCAAACTATTTATGTTGCCTTTTAATTTTTGTGCTTCACATTTTAGAAAGTGGAATGTTTTGGAAAATCTTATACTTGTTTCGATTTGTTATCTTGATTTTGATACTCTTAAGATATTTCAATTAAATATTTAAACTCGATCAAGATTAGTCTAGTCAAAATCAGATGAATAAATTGAAATGAAAGAAGGATTGAGTTTTTTCGGAAAAAATTCACAGAGGAAAACAAAAATATGAAGTGTCAATGGTTGATAAATTTCCTCTCACACACATTATTGTGTACTAACTTCAGACCAATCAATTTCTTTTAATTTGCCACCATTTTCGGTCACTGTGCCTAATAAATTGACCAATATAATGCAGCAGTTGTAGAAATCCGATGCATGTTCACATTAAAAATCGGATGATAAAACAAGGCATGGTTGTTCAAGTGATTCAACTTTGAGGCCGCAAATTCGGGTTATCAAAGGAAATAAAATGGGAAGAATTCTAATTTATCATTTTTTGTCTCTGTCAAATATTTAACAAACTACTCTATGTTTGTTGAATTTAATTAGTAGGAACTTAAATTTGGATTTACAATTTTTGCGCTATTGCTAAAGTCTGATACAACTTAGTTATGTACAATTTCTGCTATATTTGGTCAATTTTGGCTTAATTTTTTTAATAGTTCTTGTCAAATCCAACAAATAAAAATTATTAAATATTTGTCAGATACAAGAAAAATGTTCACTTTCAAAATATTTAAACGATCAAAACTATTCAAAACATACTTCAGAGGAAGTTCTACTTCAGAGACTATTGTGAACCTATTCCGAAATATAAGGACCATTTCTGTCATTTTCTCCCCAGATACCCATGTCTCACATTAATTAGACGTCACTGATGATCCACAAATTAATTAAAGGCTAAGCATGAACATATAAATTTATATAATGTAAAATTATTAAAATGATAGAAAAAATTAAAGTTTAAACTCATAATCTTAAAAATATAATGTGCTGAGCAGAACTAAGACTACTCTATAAAGGTTAAAACTCATTAAATATGAATTCAGAATCAGCATTTGTACCGATCATGCATTTGTGGACGACTATATAATAAAAAGTCGTTAAGCATGCAAAAAATCGTGATATTAACAGTGAACATTTTGTTGCTGTTTTAACCAACACATTAGGGAAAACCCAAGATAGTCCTCTATTGGCATCATAATCAAGGAACAAACATACAAAGGACAGTAATTAGTAGTAATAGTTTGTCCTCGAAAAATTAAGAAAAGAAAACTAAGAAAAGAAAACGATTAAATATAAGTTTTGCGAAACGATACTCCATATATTTTAACTCCGTACCATTTTCAGCATAATTAAAAACACTACTTTCACTATCATCGTCTAGTAATATTTATGATTTTCCCTTGTAAAATGTAGTGGTCGAGCAGCTAGCTCGGCCACTAGATTTAAATTTACTAGCAGCGGGAGCCTTTTTTGCAGTTGATAGGGCCGGAGTTGGTGGTCATTGTTCCAACTAAGCTCGAAGGCCTGGCGCTTAAGCTTGAAGCTCTGGCATAAGTAGATGATGATGCACCAGCCCCAGTTTGCCTGAAATAGGCTCCATTTAACATCAAATCACCTTCTGACCTCCAGTTCCAGCTTCTCCACTCACTTTCTGGTGCATCCTCATGCTTTGTCACCTGTAAAATTTTCAACTACTTTAGGGTAATCGTGAAATATTTAAAATTTCTACACACTGACAATATAAATCAGGTCTCCTAAAAGATAACCAAAGATGATCATCCCAAATAAATAAATAAAATTAGCAAATTGAGAAATAATATAGATCAGCAAAACCGCACAACCAAAAACTTATTTAAGGGGATTCAAAAGTACTGGCAATTTTCGAACTCCTTACTAAAAGTAAATAATCAAAAAAAAAGAAATTTACTTTTGTACCCTATCTATGTTTACGGTGTAACTTTGCAACCTTTGAAAAGTCGAGTCAAAGAAAAATTATTTGATTCTTTAACTAGTAACTAGTAGGTAATAGAGTAGTATCACAAAAATTGTAATGGTCCAAAATACATGGAATTAGCAATTTTGGAAATAATAAGTAAATAGGAGCTAGAAATATATATATAAGGGGCTTCAAAAGTAGTGTAGTAATTTAGACGCCCTTAAAAGAATTTTTTCTTATATCAAGAGAATTTAACAATTTAAAAATAACAAACAAAATCTTTAAATTAACTCTATTTGTAAAGTAAAAAATTTCAACCGACCTCCTTTTTGAAAAATCTGATCAAAGAAAAATTATGACTCTTTAATTAGTACTGGTCACTAGTAGTAGTATCACATAAAGTAAAGTGAAACAGTTAGAAATACCTCTTTGCGGAATTTTTCATTGGGAGCAAGAAACCTATTGCCTTGGCTATTAATGGTAGGTGAAGCACTACCACCAATGGCATACATTTCCCAATGGGTATAGTCATTATTCACCACATGGAAGTAACCATGCCTACACCTTGGCATTCTTTGCACCAACCCTTCACCAAAATGATTAAAAGCAACTGTGACTTGCATGCCTTGGTCCTGTGTATAAGAATCACTATGTCCCAATAACATAACCTTATCATGATTAGTAAAATAGTTGTTAGAAATCGTGATTGCTGTAGATCCGTGAATTGCATCGATTAGACCATCGTGGCAATTAGATAACGAACAATGGTCCACCCAAATGTTCTTCCCTCCGAAAATTGAAATTCCATCTCCGTCCGAAGTATCCCACCATCCGGAGTGGTGAGGTGAGTCCCTAATGTTGCCGTTACCACTCTGCTTACAGTCGTGTATATTAATCCCGTGTATAATAATGTTCGTCTTCTGGTGGATTGTAATGCAAGGACCACCTGAAACAATAGTCGCAGATGTAACATTTAGTCAACGAATTTAAAAAAGTTTTTATTAAGTTTTCATTCTGGATCTGCCTCTGACCTGAAATGTGAACACTAGTGCCCCGACCGTCTATGGTCTTGTAAGAGTTCATGACAAGCTCTTGTTTTAGCTGAACGACCATGTCCCTTTTGAAAATAATCCATAAAGGCTCGTCCTGTATAACAGCATGTCTAAGGGTTCCGGGTTTGGGGTTCACGGGGTCATCGTCCCCTGAGTCAGTGACCACGTAAATTCGCCCACTTCTTCCTCCCATAGCATTCTTTCCAAAGCCAATGGCGCAGTCAGCTAATTGCTGACGATTATTCTCCCAATTGGGGTCGCATCGCCAGCAATCATCAATAGGATTCCCTGTTCCGCATGATAAATAGCCCAAATTCCTCCTCGTCAATGACGCATTGATGCTCCTGTTCAAAATATACACCAAGAATTAATAATAAGCCAAAAAAAAAGGGACTACTATAGTGAACAATAATTCAGGTCACTAGTGACTTTTGTGTTACGTACCTATGAACGTCTTGCACGACAAGTTCTGGATCTTGGATTGAAAGAACTAGTGGAGTTAGAAGAAGGAGGACAAATGTGAAGAAAAGACGAGACATTTTGTAATGGAGCTAAGCTAGCTAAAGCAGAGCCCTGTTGCAATGAGAAGAAGCTAAGTAGTACAGAATATTTTTGTTGAAATGTGTTGAGGTGAGTAAATGATGAAGAAATGGGTCATGGTTTATAAAGGAGGAAAGTAGCCGGAATGAATGGCGTGATTAAACTAGAGGTGGGCCTCACTTGATTCATAATTTCGGATGATGTTGGTTTGGATTCCCATTTGGTAGTTTTGATAGTTAGGTTAGTTTGTATTAATATACTCCCTCTGTCCCAAATTTATTGTCATGCTCATATTTCACTTTCCATAATTAATTTAACTAATCTTCAAATCTAAATTGAATTAGATCAATTTAATATTTTGCAATTAAAATCCAGATATTCAATGTCATGTACTACAAGTTGAAGCTCTTCTCCTATCAATTTGATGAAGTATAGATTGTAAAATATTGATCAACGTTTGTATAGCTTGATTCTCGATAAGAGAAACATGACAGCTAATTTGGGACAAGGAGAGTACTTTTTTTTTTTATATATATATATATAGATAATCATGGTGTTGGGACGAGTTTATGCACATCTTGACTAATTCAAGAGCATATTACTATCACAAATCTACACTAGTTCTGTGTAACTTTTCAAAGTTTGAACAGATGCATAGGATTAGTATTTTTATATCTATTGGAAATTTTTGAAACTGAAAATTAGGAATTCTTTACACACTTTACTACTAGACTACGCCTTCGGATGCTGCTACTTACCCCATTTCTTCACTACTCAAAAGCCAAAGCAGTGATCCAGTATTCTGCGGTTGGTTTCCCACCCCGTTGAAAAAATGGATACATGCACATGATTAAAAGATTAGTAGAAAATTAGTAATAACACTGCATGTGATTACGGCGACCATAATGGTAATTGATAAAAAACGAGAAATTTGTTTAAGCGGCGTGCTTTGTTCTAAGCTCATGGCCGATTAATTAACGATAGTTAATTTTTTCAGCATTTTAATATTGTATACTCTTATTCGAATCAATATTAAGACTTATTCACTGACACAGTTAATTTATTTCCCCACACTCAATGTAATTTAACCGGCTTCAAAATGTTGGACACAGTTTAAGTTATTATACTCCCCCATCTAAAAACGAAATATAACAAGTATTTTGAGATCAGGGAATAATAACAAGTATTTAAATGATGTGAGTAAATAAATATTGTTCACATCATGAGGAAATAAGCTGTCATGCTCTTATGGGTGGCAAAGTACTCCCTCAACTTCGTCCATTTTTACTTGTAATCTAGTATTGACTTGATATACATTTTAAGGTGCAATAAATAGAATGAGATTATCTCTCTTGAATTTTCAAATTGAACAAGTAAAAATGGACATTATATCTTAAGTTTTCAATCTGAACAAGTAAAAGATAAATATTTATTTTTAATATAATAAACAAGTAGAGGATAAAAAAAATATTTATTATTGTGACATTAATTAGATGATGAAGTGATTTCTGAATTGGTTTTTAAAAAAATGTGGCAACACAATATGCATGAAAATTAATTAATATTCTGTACTTTGTGACAGTGTCCGAATATTGTCAACATATTATATGAACCCACTCCATATATTTTCCTTGCAAAACAATAAAGTCAAAATAGAACAGTAAGTCCGTAACTATTTTTTTTTTTCCAAGTACATTTTTGAACTCTTGGGGGGCGATATAAGTGGCATTTTTTCCATCAATTAAGGAATGGTGCTATAGAACCAAACCCACGACAAAAGTGAAATTTGTTTGTGTGATTATTGACCGCTTTATTTTGCTCTGTTTTTAACACTTTCTGCAGACCGTTTTGCACTTTAGTAGTTTCTCTATACTTAAATGATTACATTTGGCGGAAAATTACATTATTTTTATATGTTTAAAATTAACTTTTTTTATAATATACAGTAGATGTTGAACCCTCTTTGATTTCTTGTGTGTTTACTTCTTCATATTTTGAACCCTTAATGAAAATTTTGACTTGGACCCTGTTTTTAAACCCATGGTATTTGTCCTCATTAACTATAGTTTTTTCATAAAGTTAATTAGTACTCCCTCCGTTTCAAAAAGAATGACCTACTTTCCTTTTTACTCTGTTTAAAAAAGTATGAACCTTTCCTTTTTTGTCAATACTTTAATTCCAACTTTCCACATGACATGTTTAAGACCACAAGATTAAAGGACATTTTGGTACATTTGACACAACTTTAATTTATGACCACATGATTTAAAGATCTTCTTTATTTTTCTTAAATTCCGTGTCAAGTCAAACTAAGTCATTCTTTTTTGAACCAGAGGGAGAACTAAAACTTTGGTTTAGTATCTAATAAAGTCATATCCATGGTCCTCATTTTATTACTATGTGATTCAGATCTTCATTTCAACCATTTTTTTGGTAAAAAAAAAAATTAGTTTATGTTAACATTAATCAAAACCAACAAAACCGTAGGAGAGAAATAGTTAACATCCAGTTTATTACTACATGTCGGGATAGAAATGATTCTAGCAAAAACAATTTCTAATTTGTCTGTCCATTTTTTCAACCATTTTAACTTCTCCAATGTTTGCAAACTATAGTTTCGCTTTCTCTAAGGAAACCAATTTGGGAAAAGAAAAAAAAAACGTGGCTTAAAACACACATCCCATGTCCTTGTGGTCCATCAAATTGTACAAGAACATTTTGGCATTTTCAAATTGATTCATTGTGATGTATATCCACTAATGCATTCCTACATATCTAAGCTTATCACAGACATAAATTATATAAAAAAGAATCATTTTAATGAGATATACAATTGTTATTAAGAAAACATTATGGTCTTTTAAGCACCAAGTAATCGCACATAAAAAAGCAAAACCAAGTTCACTATAGTCGACATGATAGGTTTTGGTGACTTTTTCTTTAATTTCCGGGGAATTAGACGGTTATGTTTTCCAGCAAATTTTCAAAGGTTAAAAAGATTTTATTTTTGGTTATCTAAAATACGGACAATATAATATTAGTTAGTACAGTTTAAACTTAAAGTAACAGTTTAAGTCAAAATAATCGGTTGGTTGACATGCACCAATTCTACAAAGCTCATGGCCCACATATCCTTTCACTAATCCTCCTCCTCCGTTCCTGTATATTTTTGACAAAGTTTTTTTGATAAGTCACATACACTATCTGGAGGTTTCAAATTGATCCACATTTTGAGGAAATGAACCTATTCCCAATCCAATCCGCATATACTTGAACAAATTGGAAATTATATTTTTAGTTCTTTCCGCTTAAACTTGAACGAATTGAAAATTATATTCTTTATGAACTAAATATGATACAACTAATGATGTGTCGGGATAATATCATGAAGTTTGGAAGCAGAAGGTCCTAGACGGAAGGGAGTAGGCTCCCCACGGGAATCTTAGTACCTTAGTTAGTTAGTTACCTTAACTCCTACCTTGTTAGTGATAGTTCGATTCCCCACATTTTAATCCCCTCCCCTATTCTCATTCCCCTACCCCAATTTTATTTTATTTTTTAAAAAAACTAGGTTCCACACAAAACTTTTTCAATTTCTTGACTGCACGTCTGACGGAGGAAATGATCCAATTTTATCCTTTATAATTTAAAATAAATATAAGAAAATGATCCTACATTTGGCATTTGTAAAAGTAAAAATTATTTAACGGATTCGACAAAAAAACACTATTTTTTCAAAAAAAATTGGCCATAAAACCAAAGATGTACTCCCATCTCTGCATGCTAGTGTGGTAATTATTTCTGTTAGTCCTGCCAAATTATTACCCTAACGTGTCTCGATAAATTCAGAAAGGCATAAATAGATACGGGTGAACAAAACTTTCTTACGTCTTATTGGAAAAATAACTAATTCAAAGTGTAGAGTCTTCATTTGCCCCCCCAGGCCACGGGGAAAAAGTTGACTTGGAGTAATTGCTGCCTAAATTACTATGTAGAGTACAGAACATATTTGTAATTTAGATAGTGTTTCTATGCATATGTAGTGTCCTAACTAACTATTATCTATACATTAAGGGATTGTTTGGTAGGATGTATTAGAAAAAATAATGCATGCATTAGCTCTGTGCATTACTAATACCTTGTTTGGTACACTTTTTCAATCTATGTATTATGCTATGCATAACTAATACATGGGAAATCCTTGGTATTAGCAATGCAAGGGACTTTAATGCATGCATTAGTATGGGTAAAAACACAATAGCCCCTCAAAACCTTTTCCACATCATTTTTATTATATTTGTGGAGGGTATTTTTGTAAATAATTTTTTTTATTTAAAAATATAAAATGTAAGTTATTTTTAACACACCACACCAAACACTGCATAAGAAATAGTCTCAGCGTAACTAATGCAAGCATAACTAATACTTGCATTACTAATACATGCATTACTAATACAACATATTTTGCACTATTCTTATACACTCTACCAAACGACCCCCTAACTGTCATCCCGAATTGCATGGTTTTATCATCATATCTTTATACTCCATCGATTTCAATTTATGTGACACTTTTAACTTAACGAAAGTGTGATCCCACCTGGTGGGATTACACTGGGATGTTGTTGTTTTAGCATATTGAAAGTCGATTTGACTTATCTTTGAGTTAAACTAAATTAGATCAACTCAATATTTTAAAAGCCATTAGATTTTAAGAGGAAAAAACACGAAAAGTAGTCATTTTACTCTCTCCACCTGCAAAAACTCAAATACTATCCTGGTGTAGCATTGGAGAGTGTTTGAACCGAGAAGGCAATCGCTCGGGTGTTCCCCTGGTGCTGATATAAAAGATAATAAGGTGGCTGAACGGATAGTTAAACACTGAAAACTGTTCTATCCATTTGCAGACCTATACGTCAATCGTAGACTAGCAAAAGAAAATCTGATTTTGAAATTCAAGGACATAAATGAAAAGAAGTAAAAGGCTAATATGTAAATCTCCAAATTTGCGACAAGGGTTTTCAAAAGTTTTGGGCTGGAAACGGAGCCAAGGCCCATGTTTCCCGGGCGTGGGCCAGACGATGTTCTATAGACTTGGCCCAAATTATTCCCATATGGGTTTCTAAACGTTTGGGCTGGAATCCTGAACCAACTAATGGGCTGATTTACATAAATACCCATTTTACGTTACATCATACCACTACTTTACTTATTAGGCAAAATTTCACATATAGACAACTTAGAACCCTTCTAACTAACTTTTAGTCTAAGTTTTACTAATTACAATTTATAGGCAACAGTTAATGAAGAAATGTATAAAGACTCATTTATACAAATCTAGTAGTCATTTTTTTCTCAAGAATCGGTTACAAAAAGAATAATCCATCCATTTAAAAGGTAAGAGAGTGTAATTAAGACCCTTAATTATCTCCAATCTCCCACAATATTCTCCTTCCATATATTATCCTTTTAAATGCTGAAAAAAACTAAGAAAAAGGGAGAAAACAACATCAAAAATTCATAACAAGTATTGTGTATATATATATGTACCAAAGTATACATTCAAGATATGTATACTCTTATAAAATACATAAAACGAAAGTATATAAAGATTGTATAAATAGATTTGATACAATAAGTATAATAGGATGGCAACAAAAGTAAATTATTCAAATATTCATATGTGTAGCTATTATATATTGTACAAAATATTCAACTATACATATGAACATATACGTATATTCAATTATTTAAATATTCATATGTATATCTAAATAGATATGTATACTCTTGTAAAATACATAAAACTAAAGTATAAAAAGATTGTATAAATAGATTTGATACAATAAGTATAACATGATGGCAACAAAAGTAAATTATTCAAATATTCATATGTATATCTACTATATATTGTACAAAATATTCAATTATACATATATGTATAAATAGCTTTCATAGATTTCTAAAGATTGTATAAATAGATTTCAATACCTCTCGTCAATCTCCTAAATGAGATTTTATCAGTCATTCAAATAAAGCAAACTGATTAATGGGAAAATCCTAATTAAGATTGTAAAAATGGGGGAAATGGAAGGAAAATAATGTGATTAGATGAAGAAGAAGATAAAAAACTAAACAAAAAAATAAAGAAAATCAAATATACACAACAATTGATGGATTATTCCAAAGGAAATCTTGTGCGGATGTTTAGGGATCATAATCTCGGATGAATAGGGAAAAATATTTCTGAAATCTTCTTAAGCTTATCTATTCCTTTCAATTGAAAATCAGTCAAAAAAGTAGTCAATTAGGTGAGCTCCATAATTAATTAATCTCTATTACCTTTTTCTAATTTAAATTAAAAAGATGTATATATTGCTTCATTTGTATATGAGGACCCACATAATTAACTACTTTTCCAACTATCTTTAACCATAGAAAGTAATTATTTTAAACATTAACCATGTGAGGTAATTATGGTCTAAATTTATCTATGCTGTGTAATTTTTCCTACTTTTATTATAACTACTTAAAATCTTTACCTTTTAAATAATTACATAAATCTCTGATTTTACTTAAGAGCTCGAATATATCACAGAAAATATGATATATCCGTGTAAAATTAAGTAATGTATCCGGAAGAATGTGATATATCCGTGTAAAATTAAGTGACGCATCCTGAAGAATGTGATGTATCCGTGTGGACTAAATCAGAGATTTTTAGTAATATTGAAAAGAGTTGAGATAGTAAATAATTAGCTCCAAAAGGGTTGAGATTTATGTTGTTTTTACAAATATTTATTCAAATTTAATCCCAATTCTTAAAGTTGCGCAAATATAATCCTTGGAAGATTTACCTTATCAGACAAAATCAGACTAATGTTTAATATTTTCTCATAAATAGGTAAATGTTAAACTATGATCTAATATTTTTTCTCATAAGGTTTTTCGAATTTTTCATCCTTTGACCATGGTTTAAAAGATCTATATATGAGTTACCCGACAAATAAAAAAAGGTCATTTGCTGCATTATTATCCCACTGATCAGTGATTATCAATGGTTTCTTAGGACCAAATTTTTAGAGTTCCCACCAACTATAGAAGCATTGGTTAGGTGTGATCTTAAATTCAATCACGAGAATAGTCATACTAGACCTTATTGTTACTCCATTATTTACCTCTGAAAAAAATCTAAAGGCACCAGCAACGCAACGCAATCCAGATAACAACACAATCTCCATTCCCATCCAATCAAGAAGTCCCACGTGCCAAAAAAGGGCAACATGATATCGACACTGACCTTTCTGCTCTGATCAATCACCAAAAAGCATCATCAAAATATTCAAGTCCCCCCCACAAACACTACACTTTTTCTATACACTTTTTGTCACACTTCATTTTTGGTTGAGCTTGAGCACTATTCTAAAAACCAATACACTGAAGTAATCCGATAATTATTATGTGTATTTCCGATACCAAGTGCCGGTCCGTCCCACCAAAAAATCGTAAATCCAAAACCAGACTCAGAAAACGCAGAAAACAAAAGTTCCTAAGTCTTAGTCTTGAGCTTTCGGAGAAAAAATCTAAACCGTCCGATCATATGATCGTATCATCATCCAACGGTAGCAGTACCCATGATATTCATCATCAGGATTCTCATCAGCTCAATCTTTTCCCTCTCCATCCAGAAAATTTGGTGGAGGATAAAGACAGTGCTGTCCAAGAAGAGAACGTAGCTCTCTTCTTTGCTGGCGCTGAAAACAGCGCCACAAATCTCACCGAACTTCTCGTTAGTTCCAAGGATGAAATTGACAGCAACATAAGTACTAGTGTTCCGAATTACGTGACGGTTTCGTCCTCGGAGGCGAGCTTGACATATGCCGATACTTACAGGTAGGGGTATCAAATAAGCGAGTTTTATAGTCTAAAGTTTATTTATATTAAAATAGATTGACTCGGAATGGATTAACCAGTCATATTAAACTCAACAAATATGACCCAAACTTCCATTTTTTAATGTTTTTTTTCCCCTTTTTGGTAAATGAGTTGGTTAATATTTTATTCTTAAATTATTAGCTTGACTTCTTTTAAATCTACGTAATTTCGATTTTCGACTTTAATTTTGTACCTTTTGGTTGATTTAGCAAACAGTGTGATGTCCCAATTTGTAAAAACTTGAGCGGGTTAAACGGATGACTGAACAGCGAGTTAATTTTGTCTTGTAGGGGACAACAAGGTGAGCTTGTACGGACAGCTCTGAGGAGCAAAGAGAGGGAGCACAGGGAAGAAGAGAAGTGGGTTGTTTACTCGGACGTTGTTGATTTCGATCAACATAGTGAGACAACGAGAAAGGACGAGGAAGTAAGTAGTTGTCCGAGGAACAAACATCATCAACAGCAACAACAATTATCACTAAAGCTCGATTATGACGAAATACTGAATGCTTGGTCCGATAAAGGTCCACTTTACCTTCAGGCTGAGTCCCCGCAGATCGTTCCAGACATCCATGACGATTTTCTCAACTACGAAGTGCCATTCTCACCCAACGTAAGTTTTTCTTACCTTGCTTTGAAATTTATGCTATCAGGTCATTTACATGTTAATTAGAGGTAGTATTAATTTTACATTTTTTTTAATCTAATAATAGTTAGTAGTAAAAAGTTGAGGAATTAAGATATAGGAAAGGGATGCTATGTTTAGGTTGTCACTTTGTCTAGGTTTGGACAAATTGAGGATAGGATAACCTTTTAGAACCAAACATAATGTAATGTTGTACCATGTGACTTGATTCTATTCAAGATGAAATATTGATATCATCACAATCTAATACATACAAAAAGTAAAATTGCCGGCAATTTAATAATAAGCATTGGTTAATTAATTTAAGATAATTGATATCTAACCTGCTATAATATTGAGCGTTAAATCATACAAAATCAGTGTAACTTAAAATTCATTGATATATTAGAGTGATTGGTGGTAACCTGGCAAAATGTTCCGTTGCAATTTTAATTTTGCAAAAGAAATACTGAAAATTTGATGAAATATTTGTCAACCATAAAGATAAGATAGGCTATTAAATCCATCCATGTCAGCTTACTTCCCATCCTCGAGGCAATTTCAGCTTTGCGTAAGAGCTTCTCTTTCTTCTGGCGTATGAGAATCCCTAGATATCAAGTTCTTTTTCCGTTTTTATTCTTTGGGTATTATAGCTTTCGGAATTGGATCAAAATATTTGCCTAGTAAGTTTTTAATAGGAAGCCTGAATTAGAGTAGATTGTTTTTTCTGTTTATCTTCCTTAAATCGTTCCCCTTTTTTGTGACAGTGGCAGTGTACATGCCAATTCACGTGTATCTGGATTTTTCACCTATACAGACATTGAGTAAATGAACACCAAAACTAAAATTTCGTTGTATTGTTCTGTCTTTGTCATCTGTAAGCCACACCTTGGATATCGTAAGATCACAGTCTGTGTAAAACTTTTCACATTCGAAATTATTTACAAAGAGAGTCAACTAAATGCCAGAAAAGATAGAACCTAAGATGGGAGTACCAAATGTGATTGTATAGTCATGGTAAATTTTAGGTGAAAGTGGTGGGTCGATAGATAATACTAGTATTAATGTTGAAACAGTGTAAAGGACTGATTATATTAAGTACTGACTACTGCCTAGGTGGCCCCTCTTAATTTAGCTTTTACTTGATTAGCTGAAACTTTTCCTGTTTTTATTCGTCTGCAAGCTAGGTACTGTAGCTCTCCGTGAAAAACATGTGAATTTTCGTCTCACAACTGTATTATTGTCTCATGCATTAATTTTAGTAGTGAGTCAGGACAGCTCAATAAAGTTGGTGATTTAAAGTTAAAATGTGATATAAAGCCATTTACATTATTTCATAAAATCCATATAATAATGAGACTAACACAAAAAACTTTGTCATGGCTTCAAACTCGGTCAGACAAAAATATGATATTTAAGTTGAGAAGGTAGACTGACACGCCTATTATATACAGAGTTTCGGACCTTGCTTCATTTGATCTCGGAGATTCCTCGATTTTATAAACTGAGATATAAAAGAACTTGTTTCCTGTTTGCATCAAACATGACAAAATGAAATAGCGAATTCCGAGGAACCAAGTTGAAATCAGAAAGTGAAATGGTCAGGAAAAACTCGAAATTCCTCTCCCTACTAAACAAACTCTAGATGTTGTGTTACATATGTATGCATGTGTCTTTAAGTGTGTGTGGCAGTCTCTCTTTTCCTTTTAGCTAAAAATAAGGATATTATGATCATGATTAGATGAAAAGGTATTTTGTTTTCATTCTTGGTGTTAATTTGTGTAGGGGCAAATGAGTAGCAGTGCGGTTATGTACAGAGTGCCAGAAGTTATGGCAAGTGAACAAAGTGGTGGCAGAGCCACAGAATTAGAGGAGGAGGATTTGAATATGAAGGTGGGACGAAGAGAGGCGAGTGTTATGAGGTACAAAGAGAAGAGACAGAACAGGCTCTTCTCTAAAACTATCCGCTATCAAGTTCGCAAGCTCAACGCTGAAAAGCGCCCTCGCGTTAAGGTACTTTTACATTAATATTCATGCCATCAAAAACCTTGTCTTAACTAGTTTGGTAATTGAGATATATAATAGATAATATGTAAAAGGCAAAAGTCCAAATTTGTCCATATATCGTCCAAAATTGCTCAATTTTGCCCTCCGTTAAACTTTTGGTCGTAGTTATCTATTATTGCTGGCAAATTGTTTCATATTTGCCCTTACCATACATATAGCTCTAGCATGTAATGTGGGGTGTCTACATGTCCACTAATTCGAGGAAAAAAAATGTCCAATGATATCACCTTAATTTAAAATTATTCTCAGGTTAGGAGAAGGGTAAGGGCAAAAGTCTAAGTAGTATCCTATCGACAGGATAAGATTAGAACAAATGTCGAATGGAGGGAAAAATTGCTCAATTTCTAATAGTACCTTTTTCCATAGTCTAATGGTGCCTTTTAACGTGTCTGCATTTTGCTGATTTGCAGGGGAGATTTGTTAAGAGGGATTGAAGTGTGTTTTACCTCAACTGGAGCTGTTAAATGTGTTGCAATGGAAAGCAGTATGTGTGTTGTAGTTTTGATATATACTGTTACAAGAAGCATGCCCCCAAGGAACTCTTGTCAATTAATGAAATAAAATTGTAAAAGCTCTACTAAATTGCAAGTGTCAGGGCACATAAATGGGAAAATGCAGAGATTAGAGTCCATTTTGTTCAGATATATGCTGTTAACTTTATCAAGAGTTCAAATCAAAGTCAAATCGCAAAAAGTCATCGACTGTTTTGTGATTAACACTGAAATTAATGGATGATGGGCCTGTTTTTGCACTTTATGATTCACGTATACTATTTGTAGGTGAAAGTAGATACTTCCACTTGTATGTTTATAAAAAAACATAATTACACGGAGAAAGACAAAAATCTTAGACTCCCTGACATTTTGAGGATTGGAGTTGCCCAATATGATACAACTTTTGTACACAAAATTAGCTCGACAGTGAAGACAAGTATCGTCACCCAATATTTTTATATGGGAGAACACCAAAAAACATGTTCGTCAAATTATATGTTAGACATACTTGTTCTTCTTAGATCCGAATCTGAAGTTGGAATACCATCTTGTTCTAACTTCATTGAAGTTCTAGCTTTTGAAGGATGAGAAACAGCTTCATTAAAGATAATGCGAACTTTTGATTCCTCTCCATATTTCGCTGTGATAGCATTCCAAATCTTCTAAGAATTTCTCTATTTCAAGATATTTTTTGTTAACGTTCATTTTCACCATTACATATAATTAATTTGACTTAAATACTAAAACATCAAACACCATGCTCCTTAACATTCAAATGTTAAAATCATGGATCTAGATTTGATTTTTATTAATAATTTAATAAAAAGGCTAAGTTAGCGGTTACGGCGGCTAAGACAGCAGCGTTCGAGATCGAGTATGCGGCTCTAGAGGAGAAAGGCGGAGATAAGAAGTTGTATAGGCTTGCCAAGGCTAGGGAGCGGAGGGCACGTGACCTTGACCAAGTGAAGTGCATCAAGGGGGAGGATGACAAAGTATTGATGGAGGATGCCCTCATAAGGAGGGGGTGACAGTCCTATTTTCATAGACTTTTGAACAATGAAGGGGACAAAGGTATTGTGCTGGGGGACTTGGACCACTCAAAGAAATGTCGCGATTACGGGTATTGTAGGCATATCAAAGTTGAGGAGGTTAAGGGTGCAATTCGTAGAATGTGTAGGGGTCGGGCGACAGGGCTAGACGAGATTTCAGTGAATTTTTAGAAGAGCACTGGCGGGGCAGGTATGGAGTTAATGAAAAGTTGGAGGTTTGGAGACGGACACTAGAGTCAGAAGGGTTTAGGTTGAGCAGGACCAAGACGAAGTACTTGAAATGTAAGTTCACTGATTCGACGCATGAGGCTGACGTGGTAGTGGAGCTGGACTCTTAGGCCATTCGGAAGAGGGATAATTTCAAGTATCTTGGGTCTATGATTCAGGGGAATGGAGATATAGACGAGGATGTCACGCACCGTATTGGTGCATGGTGGTTGAAATGGAGGCTCGCTTCGGGGAGTCTTGTGTGATAAGAAGGTGTCTCCTAAGCTTAAGGGTAAGTTTTACAGAGTGGCAGTCCAACCGATTATGTTGTATGGAGCAGAATGTTGGTCAGTTAAGAACTCCCACATCCAAAAGTTGAAGGTGGCGGAGATGAGGATGTTGAGGTGAATGTGTAGACTTACCAGGAGAGATAGGGTTAGAAATGAGGTTAGTCGAGAGAAGGTGGGTGTGGCTTCGGTGGAAGACAAGATGTGGGAAGTGAGGTTGCGGTGGTTCGGGCATGTGATGAGGAGATGCACGGATGCGCCAGTACAGAGGTGTGAGAGGCTGGCAATGGATGGTATTAGGTGGGGTAGAGGTAGGCTGAATAAATATTGGAGGGAGGTGATTAGGCATGACATGAAGCGGTTACAGCTTATGGAGGACATGACCCTTGATAGAAAGGTGTGGCGGACACGAATTAGGGTAGAGGGTTAGTGGGTAGGAGTGCGTCCGTAATAATAGGGAGGAGTGTTTTGTTTGTATCTGGGCATGTAGTTTCTTGGTGAGGTTTGTGATTTCGAATAGATAGTTTATAGTACTACTCTGTGGGTGTCTTGTCTCTTTTTTATCTAATGGTTATTATTCCATTTTGTTGTTTATTTTTATGTTTTTTGTTGGTTTTACTGTTATATGTCCTGAGCCGGAGGTCTATCGGAAACAACCTCTCAACTTCATCCGAGGTAGTGGTATGGACTGTGTACACTTTACCCTTCCCAGACCCCATTTTGTGGGAATACACTGGATATGTTGTTGTTGATAAAAAGAAGGAACATAAGCATGCAAATTTTTCGCCATATTTAATTTTCTGATCAATCAAGAATTCATAGAATAATAGTTGAATTCTTTTAATGAGCCTTCCTTATTATGCTATATACTTCAATTTATAAATTTTTAGAACGAAAATATATACCAATTAAAAGAAAAATAAAACATGTCCATTTGCTATGACTTATTTTTCCTTCTATTAATTGTTTGATTTGATTAAAGAACCAATTCTAGAGAAGTTGTACAAGTGGCAGTTTAATGGATAATTAAGTGAAAGTGGAAGTGCTTTCTGATAATAGTAATAGTACTAGCAGCAGAGCGAAGCTTGTAGAAAGATTCAAATAGTGCTAGCTACTGAATTAAAGTCATTGTTTTTTTTGTTTTTTTTTAATTAATAATGAACATGCTAGATGTTTTGTTTTATCCACCTTAAGAAGATCCAAGAAGTTTCAAGACCAATTTGAACTCTTTTTTTTCTTCTTCTTTTTTTTTACCCACAATCCATATGTCTATAATCTATATATAGTTGTGCAAAGTTTTACTTGTTCCATATATTCAAAAATACAATTAAAAGGCAGTTCTTGATTTAAGTGAAAAAAATACAATAGAAAGAATGTCAAGGATGAGCAACTTATTGAGCAGCAGTGACCCAATGGTTGCGATGATGAATATGTGTCCAGTTTTGAGTACTCCAATTGACTGGAAAGAAACCCCTGAAGCTCATTGCTTCTTCGCCGATCTTCCAGGTATATATCAATCTAAATTGTTCAAAGCGGTTAGAGAGAATACACTTTTAATTTGTATAACTAAATTATGTCTCAACAGCAAAATTTGGAAAGTTATATACAGCCTACCTCAACTTATAGATGTTGTTGGTGAAAATTGAAATTAGATCTTGTAGACTCTTTCTATTCACTTTTATTTGTCACAATTTTCTTCACAAGAGTTAGTTTATTCTCTTCACAAGAATTAGTTTGACTAATATTTGAAGCTAAATTACATTAAATTAATTCAGTATTTAAGATCTTAGTTGAAGCTAAATTAGATTAAATTAATTTAATATTTAAATTAAAAATTTATATGTTCATAAATTATATGAAAAAGGCTATATGCTTGTAATTCTTCTCATTCTCTCATTAATATGATAAAAAAAAATACATTTCAAAATATTAGTCATAGTCAAAGTCTATGCAGCATAACACTGGAGAAACAAAATGTCACAAAGTACAAAGTAAAAGTAAACGAAGGGTGTATAATTTTACTAGGACGGAAATATGTACAAATTTATATGTAACCAACCTCAACTTGTAGGTGTTGATGTTTGTGAATTTTGAAATTGATTTTTTTCCCCCCATTTAAGTATAAGCTGTTAATATATAATTACTGATTATATTGTGTATTGATAACAGGACTTAGCAAAGAGGATGTGAAGGTGGAAGTGGACAACGGGAGAGTACTGAAAATAAGTGGGAAATGGAAAGCAGAAGAAGAATTAGTTGATGAAAAGGACAAGAAATTGAACATGAAGTGGCATAGAGTTGAACGTAACAGAGGAAATTTCTGCAGGAAGTTTAGGCTTCCAGAAAATATAAAGGCAGATCAAATTAAGGCATCAATGGAAAATGGTGTCCTCATTGTCACTGTCCCTAAAGAAGAGGTGAAAAAACCTTTCTCCAAAGTAATTGAAATTGAAGAAAAATAAGAGATAGGGTGTCATTTTCTTCTCAATCTTTAATAAAAGAATGGATGCATTGCATCAGTTGTAGTAATATTTATGTAATAAATTGTGTGTACTTTGTAAGTTTGTATGTTGCGAGTGTTGTTCCGTGTTCTTTATATATTTTCTGTAATTTTCTTTACGAATTGTGATTAATAAATGAATATTATCTGAACTTTTTTCTTTTTGGTAACTATATGAATTACTGTAACTCAAAAAAAAACTATACAAACACAGAGCACCTCATTCCCATAACAGGAAATAGGCTTATCCATTTTTGCAATAAGGTCAGTAACCTCACTAAAATAATGGGCTTATGCTTCCATAAATTTATCCACTAGACTAGATTGTCATTTTTCATTATAGAAAATCATTAAATAATCAACAAATTTAAGATGGGTTAATTTGAGTGGCTAGTACATGGAGTGGTATAATTAGTCTAATAGTGGAAACAATGAACAATCTTTAATCAGAGAACCTGTTTCAAATTTTTTTCTATGTATACCATATCTACTAGAAAATTTGTAATTAGCTAAAATGCTTCTAACTAATTGAGTTTTCTTATGATTCATCATTAATGCTAATTGAGTTTTTCTTATAATTCATCGTTAATCCATAGATAAATGGAGTTAACTTGGAATTTATGCTACTTAGGTACGAAATCTAATCTTTTATTTTCTAGTATTTATCAAATTGGTATTTGAATCCATTCTATTAATGTGTCATGTAGGATGGCAATATTTATTAGTGGTAACAATATAAATTCCGACAGTTTACAGAAAATCTCGATATTTTGCATAATTATTGAAAATTTTGATTTTGGGTCTGTTGAGATACATAATTAGCTCTCGATACATCCAACGAAGATACATTTTTTCCTTTGTAAAGATACATAATTAGTTCCCAATACATTTTTTTGATTTTGGGTCTATTGAGATACATAATTAGCTTTCGATACATCCAATGAAGATAAATAATTAGTTGAGATTTTTGTAATTACTTTGTAAGGGTGGAGATTTGTGTAAATATAGTAAGTTAAGATGTATGTTTATGTTATTTTTTCTATGTATGGCAATAACATCAATATACTTAGTGTAGTCCCACAGAATAGGGTCTAGGGAGTTTAGAATGTAGGGGGACTTAACCTCTATTTTCGATACACCTTAGGATCGGGATAAAGACAGTCCAGAAAAAGTATAGGAAATAAGAAAAACAATAGAAAATATTACATACCACAGATAGGATCAAAACAATGCTTCAACAAATTGTAATCAAACTACATGAAACAACAACTAATAATAGAGATTGAAGAACAAAAAGCAAGAGTAATACTACGACTACTACAATGGGCAGCAAGATGATGCACTCTTATCTCTTAGTATAGACACATTCCTACCTACTAGTATAGATATATTACTATTTACTATCCTTCTATCCTAATCTGTGTCTTCCTCACCTTCCTTTCTGATAGTTTTTGAACCGTAGAAAAAATGGACTTGAAACAAGTAACAACAAACAAGGACTAAACCTATCAAATAATGTCATTAAGCTATTATTGGGCCACTCTGATGGTGACAAGCCTTTCATCTTGTGAGCCCAGAGTACAAACATGATAAAATGTCAATACTTTTGGTCTCTCCTCTCAGCTGCCTGGGCTCACAAACATGATAGAATGTCAATACTTTTGGTCTCATCTGCCTCATGGCAAGCACCTAAGGGTATTAAATAGACGGATAAGATTACATTTGGTACAAATCAAAAGTTAATAAATAAACGGATTATTATTTTGTTTGATATTATTTGTGCTGAAATGAGATATGTCAAAATGGATCAAATAATGGGTCATAACTATAACTAAACCTCTGGCTCTTGTCAAATGTTAATCTTTTGTTTATCCTGTTATAATTTATTAATTAGCAAATTAAATATTAAAAAATTATTACAACTATATATAATATATCAAATAAAAAAACATTTTGATAAAATTCTTCGTGCATCAATTTAAGACACTCATCCTGCCAACGCAAGGAACAATACAGTAGTTTACATGACCAAAAGTTATAAGAGATAAGCAGTCCCTTCAAAAGCATCTAATAAAGGAAAAGAAAAAACAGGATATTACTAGAATTCGACGTACATTGTTTTTCCTCAAAAAAGAAATTCTACGACAGGCTTTAAGACGAACTTTTCATTTAATTAGACAAATAGAAAACTTGCAAGGTTTGTCAATGAGAGGAAATTGAAGAATTAAGTTATTTAATTAGTTAGAAACCGACATACCAAACTCTTATCTTAATAGAAAACAATTAAGATGACCCATCACCAATATAATGTTGCTTTCCAGATTGTCAAACATCTCAATAATATAATCAACTTGCAATTTGGGGTCCCTCCAGTTTCTTATAATCAATAAAATGAACCATCACGCGTAATCTTAAAAAAATATCATTTTAATTTTTATTCACTAGTAAAATAGGGACTCAGTAGAGGTCTCGGGTTCAAGCCCTAGATATGGAGAAAATCATATTGAGAGTGTCACTCCTAGAATGGGCTTAATAATGCATGATCAGAATTAGTCAGGGCTCCAATATGGCCTGCGGGTATCTAATACCCGGGTGGTAATCAATTTAAAAAAAAAGGAACTTAGAGAAAATGTAAATTCTACTCCATTGAGCTTCTTCTTTATCAATACTACTTAAGCAATCCATATTGGATATTTTAAGAGGAAAAATAAAGGTGAATATTCTCTGCATGTAGGGACTTTTTTTCCTCTCTTTTTTTGTTCTTCCTTTTGGCTTAACTTTTAATTATTAAATGATGCACACATGCACGCTTGTACTCGATAATTTTGTGCGCCCATATTTTGCGTAGCAGGCCTAGGAGGTCCCAAACGTAAAAAGGGATTTCTAGTTCGAGTTTTGAATATAAAAAATAAAAAAATTGTTAAAGTTCCTTTTTTAATAATCATAACATAGTCGATCTTTATTTTTCATAGGGTTTTACATTGTACAACCATCCATGAAAATGAAACGGGCTATATATATATATAGTTCGTTGTACTCCTTTCGTTCTATTTTACTTATTCTTTTTTTTAAATATGTTTGTTCAAATTAATTGTCGATTTTCGCAAATCAAGAGTGTTCTATATTTCTTTCTCATATTACCCTTAGTATTAAATAACTAAAGAAAATAGTGATAGTTAGATTTAGAGTTTCAAAACATCATTAATAGGATTAATTTTGTAAAATACACTTCTAATTAATGTTTTCTTAATAGGTGTGTCAAGTCAAAAGAGGCCAAGTATTTTGGAACGGAGGGAGTATATTAATGTATAATATTCATATAATATACATTATACATAGAGGATATTGGACAAGCTAACGGCTAAATATGTTGAAAGTCCCTTTTTTTTCATTCTTTACAAATGAAACATAGTGTATTGGACGATCAAATGGTGTGACGAATGAGTGATATCCCTCTATTATTAATCAGATGTCTCAAATTCGAGTTGTGAGTAGTAAAATTATTTCAGTACAAAACATTTCTTTGTTAGTGGACCTATTTGGTGCAATTCAAATTTATCAACCCAGTTTATTTCATACAGTAGATGATTAAACTGGAAATAGAAATAGAACACATATTGACAAAATTATAGTAAAATTTACAAACTCGATAACCTAGTCGAGATGATGCAGACATACACCAGTTACACATTTTCATATATGCTGCCATGGGAACCCCATTGGGCTTACACATCATAAACAAAACAAGAACAACCTAATCTAATTTGGGCAAGTTGGTGACTATATACTTATCACCATTCTTGATCCTTCATCACTCATTTTCTTGATGAGGAGGGGGTTAGTTTTAATTTTTTTAAGGCAAGTAAATTACACATAATTGCACACTAATTAATCATAATGTTAACTATTAGTACGAGGATTATTATTAGACACAAATGGTGTGGTAAGTGGATCCTATGACTTTGACACGTCCACTTGTTGCAGCTAAATTAAGAAGTTTCCTTTCTTTGATTGCTGGATCTTCAAAGAGCAACACTTTGTCCTTGTCTTTTACCCCCACCATGTGCAAGTATTCATCATCTTCTCTTTCTTTCCCTCTGTATAATAGTCTTTGCTCCTTTGGTTCTAAACCAGTTACTATTGCCAGTATCATCTTTAATTCTCCTGTGACCAATAAATCACACAATAATCAGGTTATGAATAAGTTTAAAGAGGCCATGATCAAAAAATTATAATGGTATATAGTAGAGTTAGAAGAATGCAACATATTTCTTTTAGTAATCCGTCCAATCTGATTAAGTTTAAACGATTTGTTTCAAGTATTTGTTGACTTGACAAATAGGTTGAACCTGAAATGACTATTGAGTACTATTTAAGTCGTGAAATTCTGTCAAAATAGTGTAACTTGACAAGTCAAAATACATCAAAACTTAAATATATAAAATAGACTAAAATTGGGAATTATAATTGGAAGAAGTTAAGAAATCAAAACTTTAGCTTTCACTTTTTTTCCCCCAAAAAGTGAAAAAAGAAAGGAGGCTTTGATTGTATTGGGCGAGTTGAATTATGACCTGATAGTTAAAGTAATTTGATCTAATCCATTTTTCTTAAGCCTGAACGAGTTTGATCATGACCCATGTAAAAATCTTGACATATTCAATTTTTGACCCAATTGACATATTTACCATTTATAGTATATAGTAAAAGTGACCAAAAAAGGGAAACATACCAAAAGATGAAGTAGCTTGTATAGAAATGTCATGCCATTGAGTAACAGTAGAGACTCTAAGGGTGATGAATGTTTCTCCATCCTTCTCTGCATATTCTCTCTTTTGAACTAGCATACCTCCTGGACGCAATTCCCATTTGATTTCACCACCTAATTTGGTGTCGCCGCTTGATCCTGTCGCAGCAGCTGCGACAGTAGCGGCGGCGTTAGTACTTGCAACCTTTGAATTGCTTCTGAAAAACTTTTTGCACCTCAACTTGATCATTTTTGGCTTTTTGGTTAATGCCTTTTTTTTTCTTTTCTAAAATATCACAAAGTAAGTTGATGAGAATGGCTTAGTGAGATAAAGAAAGTGGAGGAATTGGGATAGTTATATAGGGGCAGTTGGGGGCCCATATGGGGACAAATAGCAAACTGAGAAAGACACAAAAGCAGCCAAGAGTTGCAACATGCTTAACAATAATTTATTTCAAGATGATTATCATAGCCAACGATAAAAGATATGTGGGACCACAAAACATAAACTTGCACCCATGTTTACATTTCAAATTAAGATTTGTAACTTTGAAGTGAAAATATGTACTCCCTTTATGATATTTAAGAATGTTAAAAAATACTTTTTGAATTATATAATTCGAAACATACATGTAGTTAATTATAACAATAACTTACCAAGTATAATTTCACAAGTGGAGTATGGAGATTCGAGGGATAGAGTGTATACAAGCCTTACCTCTATCTTTGTGAGGTAGAGATTTATTTCTGATAGATCTTTGGTTCAAAAGAAGTGTGGTCGAGGCAGATTTAAAAGGAAAATAATAATAGTACAATAATAAGATAAACAAATTAAGCAGATGAAGCAATAGGTAGTATTAAAATTGAAGGAAAATAATGATAGTACAATAATAAGATAAACAAATTAAGCAGATGAAGCAATAGGTAGTATTAAAATTGAAGAACAGATTACTATGCAAATACTACTAAATAATGAGAAGATGATTAGAGGAGACTAGCTTTCTGCATCTCCCACATAAAAGTATGATAGAACTCTGCTACCACCCTCCTACTCTAATCCTCAACCTTCATACATTCTTATTTAGGGTCATGTTCTCAATAAGTTGAATATGAGACTATATATGAATGATGACATGTCTAATCACCTTCCTGTAGTTCTTCTTCAACCTATACTTTTACCTCTCTTAAAATGTGTTATAATCAACCTCTCACACCGCCTTAGTAGAGCATCCGTGCATCTCCTCTTACATGTCTAAATCGTCTCATCCTCGCTTCCCATCATCTTGTCCATCACGAAATCACTCCCACCTTATTCTGTATAATTTCATTCGTAATTGTATATACACCTTAAGATATGAACATATATTTTGTTAAATACTCCAAGATTCAAAAAAAGCAAGTTGGTTGCATTTGTTGAAATCACCGCTTAGCTCCTCTTCTCGACTTTAAGGTGCTGAGTTCAAATTTCGAAGACCTCATGGGGAAAAAGTGGCGTTCACAACCACCACTACCCCCACAGAATAAGCTTTATCAGTTTGGATTATTTAAGATAAGTAATATTTATACTTTAGTGTATTAATTTTATGTGTGTTAGTAAAATTTTCGAATGAAACGATATTACGTAACATATTTTAATTTATTCACGTGTATTTGCCTTTGATGGTGCCTCAATCATCTTGCCTCTAATGCCCACACATCCTCGTGCAAAATTGAAAGATCAAAATGCTATTATTCATTTTTTAGACAAACCGAAAAGGAAAATAATAGCACATGTGAAAGGAAAGAAATGTCAGAGTTAAATCACACTGTAGTACATATATATATCTAAAATATATTTAATTAATACAAATACTAAATGTGAATAAATTCTTTACGGAAAAGGGTTTAATATACCCTTCAAGTGTTGAAAATGGTTCTAAAATACCCTCCTTCCATTTTTGGGCTCAAAAATACCCTTTCCTTCCACCTTTGGGCTCAAAAATACCCTTCCATCCACCTATATGGATCTATTTTACCCTTCTCCTTAATAGAAATTTTAAAAATTATAATTAGTATTTTTCATTTAATACGTGACAGTTTCTTATTGGTTGAAATTTAATTAATTAAAAACTTAATAATCCCTAAATCCAATTAGGATCCCGGTTCAAATGACCCAACCCAACAACCCAAATTCTCCATTATTTGGTTGAAGAAATCTATTTTGTGTAATCTCTATATGACGAAATTTTTTACGCATTTGACTACATCCCTTTCTATTTCAAACCCATTTGCCATTTTCCTATATCTCCGAAACCCAACTGATCAAATTTGGAATTTGAAATTTCCTATTATTGGATTGAAAAAATGTGTTTTCTGTAGTGTGTGTATGTCTAAATTCATTTCCTCTTACCCATTTACCATTTTTTTTCTAAATCTTTGAAACCCAACTAATCAAATTCTCCATTATTTGGTTGAAGAAATGTCTTTTGTGTAATCTATGTTTTTGAACTGGTGGTTGATGTCGTCATTTTTTCTCTTTAACCAAATATAGAGAATTTGGGTTGCTTAGTCGGGTTATTTGAACCGGGATCCGGATTGGGTCTAGGGATTATTAAGTTTTTAATTAATTAAATTTCAATCAATAACGTATAAAATGAAAATACTAATTATTATTTTTAAAATTTCTGTTAAGGAGAAGGATAAAATAGAGTCATATAAGTGGATAAAAAGATATTTTTAAATCCAAAAATGAAAAAAAAATATTTTAAAATCATTTTCAATACTTAAAAGGTATATTAGGCCATTTTTCGAATTCTTTACGATCATACATAAAGCTGGTTATAGAATGGTAGGGGCACCTGGTATATATGCAGATATTGTAGCACATGGGTGGGTGGCAGCTTGTGCTTGATTAACGGCCCTACTTTACTCTGACCAATCCAATATATTAATTATATAGTCGGTGGGTCATTTTCTTTTAACTATACATAATTATATTGTGATTATTTTTAATTGATCAATCAAAAAGATAATTTATCGTTAAAGTTAACCAGAGATTGTTCAATTTGAGGGATAAAGACATAATGTTATTTCACCAATGTATAAATTACCTAAAATATTGCTTATACAAAAGTTATTATATAATCATATACGAATGGAATTTTCAAATGATTAACATACTTGAGTAATTAATGTGAAATTTAATATTAACAGAAAAATGTAATATTATTAATATTGGTTTAACTTTTGAGAAATGCTCAAGTTGTTGCTTGGGAAGGTGTAAAAGCTAAGAGATAAACGCAATGCCACATAGAGGAGTTGATTGACCTTATCTCAAGGGCATTACAACCTTATCCATTTTGGAGAGAAAAACTTGGTCATGCTAATAGTTCAATTGTTTCAAATTATCTATTTTTATTTTAAAAAATTAGTATTATTATTTTTAAAAAATTATTTCAAATTCATTATCATTCTAGAAGTTTAAGATAAAATTGATTATATTTTTTTCATTTTATTCTTAACAATAATTATTTTTGAAGACTACAAACACCTCAATAGAATAAATATTTAAAGAAAAATCTTAAAAATAAATGAAGGTGAAACATTCAAAAACTCCTTCTAATTAATACTTCCTCTCACTTTATTACTTGTCACATTTTCACTTCGCACACTTATTAAGAAAATAATTATTAACATGGTTATTTCATCATAGTTAATTGATGGTTATTATTGTATCTTGAAATTAGTTTAGAGAATAAACAATTAATGTAAAGGATAAAATAGAAAAAAAGAAAGAAAAAAATTCTTGATATGTCAAAAATAAAAAGTAAAAGTGGAAATCTAATTAGGAAATTAGTGATAAGTAATTTTAAATGGAGGAAGTATTTTCTCAACGTTGTGTGTTAAGAGAACACCACAGATAATTTGAAACGGAGAATGATGTAGTTTGGTTTTCCTTAATTTCATCCCTTTCTTTTCTGGAAACAATTTGGACACTTTTATTATGCTAATATTAAAGCAATAAAGTTTCCGTGTATTTAAAACTTGAAGGAATATAATCTAAATCCACTTATAGTTGGATACAGGTAAGAATTAAGTTGGAGTTTGGTCTAGCTTGCTAAAGAGAGAACATAGAAAAGATTATTTAATTAGTTGTCAAATGAAGTATACTTTAATTAACTAAGAAACTGCTTAACTCCTTCAGTTTGTCATCTAAAATAATCATTTCTCCAATTAGTTTTTGAATTTGAATATGTGAGGGATAATAGTTTGAGGGTTAATGATTGAGTGCATCTTAATTAATATTATTATAATAATAAATTGAAATGCCTTTAATTTGGTCTATTTATAGTTTGGGGAAAATTCGGTGGTTAGCTAATCCTCCTAAGGTATCTTCCCATGTGAGTGAAGAAAGTTACAACGACAAACCGCACCAGAAAAAATAAAATAAAATACAAGGCTTTGATTATTTTTTTTTCTCCCTAATTAATTATAAATTCCTCCAACCACCACCACACTTCTTTTCTTTCATTGAAAAGTTCCTTTTATATGCACAAAAGAATCATCTTCAAAGGAATAATAACAATTTTACAGTTAGTGTTGGCACCAGCCCTCGGCCGAATCATCCAATTTGCTCCAACAGACATGCATGATTCTATAGTTAAAGTAACTTCGTTGCTTTCATGTATTCATCAGACGTCAATCCTTTTAGAGATTCCTAAAGGACGATTCACTCTGTATATATAAATTGATTAATGCAAGAAATCTTTCATTGGAAAGCAATAGTATTTTTCACGAATATTTTCATGGTCAATTTAGAGCGAGTTTAGGGGATAAATAATCCACAACTTTTATTTCGTTCAACATACAAAATGAATTGGAAAAAAAAAAGAGGAAGAAGATATATGCATGTTATGCATATTCTGAGCTCGTAAGTCTAGATCTTGAATCTTTCGATCACTTTAATCTCGTGCACTATACTTTTGTTCGTAAAATGTTTTCTAGAATGCAAGTCAGCTCATTTTCCAACCCATATTTATATTTTTCTAATGTTAATTGTACTTACCCATAATTCAAATTAGCTAAGAGATGACAGTGTCTCCATAGTGCGTAACAATTGCTACAAAAGCAACATTCAAGATAATTTTATATATTATTAAAAGATGAATATAGGGTAAACAAAAAAGGAAATTAAAAAACAAAATAAAAACAAAACCCAGTAAATCTGTTATGAGTGGACAGCCTCCACATGTTCGTTTGGAATATGCATGAAATGAAAAGAGAATGCCATAACAAGAAACATTTGAATTGATTTTTGAGAAAATTCATAGGACCCATAATCCAATGTCTGAAAAAACATGGATTGTTGTCTGCCCATTATTTAACTTTCCTATTCAATTTCTTTGGTTTGGATTTTTCAACACAAAGTATGTTGGACCAATAATGCATTCAATTTGTTTTTTTTAATCTTACTGTACACCTCAAGAAAGAAATGATTTAAGGATTTTATTCATAATAGATTATGGTTCTCGATTGACACTAACAAGAATTGTGGTAGAATAATATGTACTCTTTCAAAATCTGAATATGAAGTGGTCTTTGTCATAAAACACTAGAGATTTTCTAATAGAGATTTGGAATTTAATCAGACTTCAATAAGAACAACCTAACAAACAAACAAAAAGATAATGGTTCCTGATAGCGATCTCCAACAAGCAGCATCAATGAAATCTTATTTGTCTCGTATGTGCATGTTACATGAATGGCATTTTTTTGTTCCTTTGTGCCACCAATTATTGCAAAATGGAACTCGATTATCTAACTAATTAGACACAACTTTTAAGTGATTTGAGATGACATAACAATATAATTAATTACAATCAACCAGCTGCTTCTCTCCAAATATAATTTAGAGATTCTCCATGTTCGTTTTGTCCCTTTGAGCCTGATTTTAATCTATGATATATAATTAGTGATTAAATAACAAATTTCGTAGGAGAAATTGAAGAACTAATATTTTTGAAACGGCAAAGTTAGCTCAATTATGCTGCTGTTCCAATATTCTTTGAACTAATATTCTTTGCTACATATATCGTAAATTCACATATTTATAGTCACCTTTGTCACTACTTTCAAACTTATCCACATGAGTGATAAAGAAATAGATCTTAGGTGTGACTCAACTTCAAAAGCTAATATACACGATGTAAAAGTAGCTCAAATCATCCCCCCACAATCTAAGTGAGAATTTTGACATTGAGATTCTTAATTCTTATAATTAGTCGTGTTGTTATCTTTCCCTGAGATGGTTAACGATGGTAATTGTACAGTGGAGGTTCAAGGCAATGAATGATGATAGTAATCATGTAGTGGCAAAAATAATATTTTAAGATCGAGAATTTGTACGGAATCTGAATTAACCAAATTTAATCCGAGCAAATATAGTGATTTTAATTAAAGAATATGCTTAATGAGATGATATATATGGACTACTTACCATGACTCCGAATGAAATATAAAAAAGATCCAGATTTTAGGTCAGTCCTCTTTGCTAACAAACTTGGTCAATTTTAGTAAGTGTCGAAGTGTTGAAATGTCTAATTCAATCTAACGAACTCAACTAACGTTAGGACATGTGAGGTGAGCATGATAACAAGAGGTGAACCTAAAACTTAATTAAATTAAGAGTTCGATAGAATTCATTAATTCAATAACCTTGATGTGTTTAAAAAAATATAATATGCATACATAATTTATTCAAAACTAAAAAGATTGGCTTGATAAATAAAGAACTGAATTGGTCTTCTGCCGCAGACACACTACTAATCGATTCTTTGGTAATTCGTGATCCAATACAACTACATTTTATTATCGGTTGACACCATTTTGAAAAACTTTGAATTCAATTACTTCTTATTAAATTCCCTTGAACTTCACTTTTAAAAATTCAGAATCCATAAATTTAAAATTTTGAATTCGTCTTTTGAAGCAAAAGAGCATGCAAGCTAGACCATAGCCATAGGTCTAGGATTTTGAGATGAGATCAGATTTAGATATGATTCCTTTTCCTACGCCTCCCAAAATATTTCTATATTTGCATATTCGTTCGTTGGCCAAACCCAAAGCAAACTATTTTCAGTGAGTGCGTCGCTTTGATTCAACCAATTCATCATTTAAAACAATTTTTCGGAATTATAAATGAAACACCCCTTTCTTGTTCTCTAGTAGATATTAAAAATACTATAGAACTCTAAACATGTGGAGATCTAAGAATAAAATCCCTTCAAGATTTTGGCTATAATTAGTCATGCTAGATGCAAATAAGGTTGAACTTCGATCAATGCTAGTTTGGTGAGAATGTAAGAGAAAATTAATTAAGACCATACAACTATAGAAGAGATTAAAGTATAAATAAATTACCACTTTTGTAATTCATGAGATTGGATATACACATGTAGAAGTTTGAAACTCCATCACAATGCTAGTTTGGTGAGAATGTAAGAGAAAATTAATTAAGACCATTGAACTATGGAAGAGATTATAGTACAAATAAAGTACCACTTTTGTAATTAATGAGATTGGATATACACATGTAGAAGTTTGAAACTCCATCATAATGCTAGTTTGGTGAGAATGTAAGAGAAAATTAATTAAGACCATTGAACTATAAAAGAGATTAAAGTATAAATAAAATACCACTTTGTACTTAATGAGATTGGATATACACATGTACAAGTTCAAAAGTGCATCATAATATCCTGAAGTTTCAAATAAAGAGATTGAAGTCTTCGAACTACAACACAACATGCTAGGGTTTCAATTGTAAAAGTTTCGAACTGTAACACACTATATTAGAGTGTTTTTATGTTTTAGCTCGGAGTATTTCTTTTTATCGATAATTTACTTTCACGTAAGGAAGTGACTATTTTTCAAATACAATTCATACGGTGGCTAAATATTAAAAAAAGTGACTCAAAAAAATGGCCACCCTGTGCCTCAAAACCTAAAAACGAAATTAACATAAATAATCGACAAATATATCACATTATACACATATATGTCATGTATATTATATAGCCAAATATTTGATGGGTCAAAACGTTTGTCGGACGCCGGCAACTGACTCAAGTACCTCCGATTTCTAAACCGCGCAGAATGGTCGCTATTTCATGGCTTGTAAAATATTTTTGACCGAATAACCAACTGATTTGTAGATGGGATAATTACCTAGGAGAGTAGTTTTTATAAAATATTTACTGCTTTGAATATATTTTTTATTTATTATCTAGATATCTTATATTTAGAAAATATTTATCATCTATAGTCATTGTACTATGTATTAAAAGTGAATTATATATACAATATAGATGTACTATTAAGTGTATTAAAATAAATTATACTTGTTTTGGTAAAAAAATCTACACTATGTATTAAAAGCGAATTATGCATGCAATATGAATGTCTTACACTATTTACTAAAAGTGAATTATGCATGCAATATAGATGTATTATAAGTGTCTTAAAATATATTATGCTTGTTTTGGTAAAAAAATTTACACTATGTATTAAAAGTGAATTATGCATGCAATATAGATGTATTAGAATTATATAGCTATAAATGATAAATATTTTCTAAATATAGGATATCTAAGGGCCCGTTTGATCATGTGAGATGAAATCATGAGATGAAGTTGAGGTTTTGTTTGGACATGCAATTTGAACTTTTTATGTTGTATGTTTTTTCACAAACATAAAAATCTCATAACTTGTGAAAACTATCAAAATTGCCCAAATGCTTTATACAATCTTACCAAATAAGTGAAAGTTTATAACAAAAGGATAGTACAATATCACAAAACTATTTTTTTTAAAAATACAACATTTATTAATCAAACTTTAGTTCAATGGAAAAAAGTAAAATTGAACATGAATTGTAGTGTACTCAGGGGCGGAGCTACCCTTGGTCCAGGGTACCCTTCGGCGAAAAATTATGCTATTTATACATGGTTAAAATTATATTTTACGTATATATAGTAGATGTTGACCCCCCTTCGGTTAGTTCGTATGTCTACTTCTGAACCCCTTAGTGAAAATCCTGGCTCCACCATTAGTGTACTACCCTTTAATATAATCCTTCCACGTAGTACGAACAATCTCCTCACGTTGAGTGTCTTAAATTGGTTTGTGGCCCAATATCTCTCACTATTCAATGAACGAAACTTGTTGCCTGTGGGTATGGATCATTTGAGCCCAAATTACTCTTAAGTAGTCCAATGAGATTCAAACCCAACTAATTACTTACAGCCCAGACAGTAGTGGGTCAGTTCAAGCTCCTTACGACACACTGCTTCCTTTGTCAGCATAATTTCCCAACCTCAGAATTACTACTAGTACACCTCACTAAATTGAATGGCCACAAAAAATCAGCAAATAATATGAATGGTCAAAAACCAAATTTCCAAAATCAGTAAGACTCACTTCTATCAGCTTCAATTTTGCAATAATTTTTTCTACAAGGTATGCTTTTTTGATTCTTGAAAGTGTTGTTGAACTCTTTGAAGATTATAATGAGCAACTGTTCCACTGTCTTTTCATTTCAAAAATCTTGTGGGGTTACTCAATCATCAATGTTTGGTTCAAAACTCTGAATTTTGGGTTTCTTTTATTATCATCCATTGTTAAGTGAAAAAAATGCCTTATCTAAATGTCTGGTCTTCTAGGAGTAATTCTAGTATGTTACCTCATATGGAATCAGAGCTGGCTTCATCTTCTACTTCAGGTTTTTCTTGGCGGAGAACTGAAAGTTGGGTTCTTGCATACTCTCTTTCACATAATTCTAGCTCTGATCATGTATCCAGAAGTTTAAAGTGTCCAAGGAATAAGTCTAAGTTTATAAAACAAGATTTTTGTTTGAGGACAGATTTCTTTCCTTTTCTTCGTCGAAAGAAGGATTCTTTTGGACCATTTTTTGCTTTGACACAGGCCTTTGATGTAATAGAACAAAATTCACAATCTTTCACTAGAGGGGAAGGTGGGGTTGAGGGTTTGAATGGTGTTGAATTGGAGGAAAAGGGGGACTTGACTCATAATGATGAGTATGATGATGATGGTGATGGTGATGTTGGAAGTGAGGAGGAAGAGACGGGGAGAGAAAAAGGCGAGAAGGTGGATGTTCGAGCTTTGGCACAGAGCTTGCATTTTATTAGAAATGCAGATGAGGTAGATGGAGTTCTTAAGGATAAGGTTGAATTGCCCCTTCAAGTTTACTCATCTATGATTAGAGGTTTTGGTAAAGATAAGAAGTTGAACTCTGCAATGGCACTTTTTGAGTGGTTGAGGAGGAGGAGCAAGGATAATATTGGCTCTATTAGCTTAAATGTGTTCATTTATAACAGTCTTTTAGGGGCCATAAAGGAGGCGGGGAAGTATGGTTTTGTTGATAAAGTCATGGATGATATGGTCTCAGAAGGAGTGGAGCCTAATGTTGTGACGTACAATACTTTGATGAGAATTTATATAGAACAAGGTCGGGAAACTGAAGCTCTCAATCTTTTCAGAGAGATGCCAAAGAAGGGACTCTCTCCTAGTCCTGCATCCTATTCCACTGCCTTGTTTGCTTATCGGAGACTTGAAGATGGATTTGGTGCTATAACTTTCTTTGTCGAGACAAGAGAGAAATATCAAAATGGTGAATTAGGAAATATTGAGGAAGAAAACTGGGAGAATGAGTTTGCCAAGCTTGAGGATTTCATAATTCGAATTTGCTACCAGGTGATGCGGCAGTGGCTGGTAAAGGGCGAAAAAGCAAACACCAATGTTCTGAAACTACTAACAGATATGGATAAGGCTAGGGTCCAACCAACTCGTGCAGAGTATGAACGCCTAGTGTGGGCATGTACCCGTGAAGAACATTATGTTGTAGCAAAAGAACTGTATAATAGGATAAGAGAGATGGATACAGAGATTAGCTTATCCGTCTGCAACCACATCATTTGGTTGATGGGGAAGGCAAAGAAATGGTGGGCAGCTCTTGAAATTTATGAGGATTTGTTGGATAAGGGGCCAAAACCAAACAACATGTCATATGAACTGATAGTTTCTCATTTTAACATACTTCTGAGTGCAGCTAGGAAAAGACGTATTTGGCGATGGGGTGTTAGGTTGCTGAATAAAATGGAAGAGAAGGGGCTTAAACCAAGCAGTAGGGAATGGAATGCCGTGCTTGTTGCCTGTTCCAAGGCTTCAGAAACATCTGCTGCAGTACAGATATTTAGGAGAATGGTAGAAAAAGGTGAAAAACCAACAGTTATCTCTTATGGAGCATTGCTCAGTGCTCTAGAGAAAGGCAAGCTCTATGATGAAGCCCTACAGGTTTGGAAACATATGATCAAAGTGGGCATTGAGCCAAATTTGTATGCCTATACTATTATGGCATCAATTTACACTGCTCAAGGGAAATTTAACATAGTTGATTCTATCATCAAGGAGATGGTTTCCGCTGGAGTTGAGCCTACAGTAGTTACATTCAACGCGATTATCAGTGGATGTGCTCGGAATGGTATGGGAAGTGTTGCATACGAGTGGTTTCAGCGTATGAAGACTCAAAACATAACCCCCAATGAGGTTAGCTATGAAATGCTAATTGAGGCTCTCGCGAATGATGGCAAGCCGAGGCTGGCATACGAGTTCTATGTGAGGGCTCTAAGTGAAGGCCTGAGCCTTTCAACAAAGGCTTATGATGCAGTCATCTTATCTTCACAGGCATATGGTGCGACTATTGATCTCACCATTCTTGGTCCCCGTCCACCAGAAAAAAAGAAAAGAGTGCAAATCAGGAAAAGCTTGTCAGAATTCTGTAATATAGCCGATGTTCCTAGACGAAGCAGGCCCTTTGACAGGGAAGAAATTTTTACTGCTCAGACAAAAGGAACATGATAAGCCCAACTTTATATTGCTTGTGTGTGTAGGCCACTCTTCAAAACCCAACTCAAAGGTATACAACTCATTGTTTATATGTGTGCTACTTTCAACAAAGAGTATATGCTTCCTCTTGTGTAAAGCTACATTAGTAAGATAACGCGGATTGACTTTAGATGCAAAATCAGGCTTTTGTCATTTACCTATTCACCTCTATCTCGGATTCAAGCATTTACCATTATATTGTAATGCCTCCCTCTATTTTGAGTATCTCAGAGAAGGGCCCAACTGTTACCTAAAGAGAGAGCTGGATGCCTGGAAAGTGTCGTTCTTGATCCGTTAATAATGTTCCCTTGCACTGAAAAAGTTGTAATGAAAGTTGAAAACTTTAGTCTTTTTGAGATGTTACATAGAATTGCAAATGTAATTTTAGGAATTATGCCAGGTACTATGAGGTAGCTGGAAGCATATTAATTATTCTTGTAGAACAAGTACCAAAAAACTGAAAATGGCTTAGTTGAATCGATTCCTTGCGTAGCTTCAGTTGACAAATGTATGATGTTGATATTGAAGATAAAGTGAATGAACACCACTGAAAAACACAAGTTCTATCGCAAAAAAATATTATTCGTTATGCCCCCTCTGTTTCAAAATAGTTGTCATGTTAAGATTCTCGAGAGTTAATTTGACTAATTTTCAAAGCTAAATTAGTTTAGATTAATTTGATATTGTAAAATTAAAACTTAGATATTCAAATACTGTATGAAAAATATTATAAATTATTATAAATTATAATTTTTCTCATATCAATACGATGAAAAAATATATATCTTAAAATGTTGGTCAAAGTTTATATCATTTAAATCAAAAAAGAAATTGTGACAAGTTTTTTTTCAAAATGGAGGGGGTATTATTTTACGACTACCAATATCTAGCCCCCCTTTTAAACTATTGTTATTATCTTATTATTATTATCATTCACTAAGGTAAGTGAAGTTGGGCAAAATTTACAAAATGTTTTCCACACACTTAAAAATATAAATTTATTTAATAATTTAAATATTAAACTTTAATATGCTAGAATTAGATCTTCCAACAATCACTATAATTCTTGTCATTATCACAGCATCACTAATGTTGATATATAATGAGTATAGATCTGAATAATTTTCTTTTAGAAACCAACACCCCCACATCATTAATCAAACATTTGCATTATAAAATACTAGTATGTTACACCAAACAAAAAAATATATTGTCGTATTTGGAAATCAAGCTGGAGTATACCAAAAGTTTCGTAAGGTGTTTGAATGCCAACACAGCCCAAAACGTCTTATAACATGTTTGGCCAACAAATAAAAGTGTTTTCGAGAAATAGCATAAATAATTTTTGTGTTATTAGGAAGACATTGTAATTTTTTTCTTTTTTCATACAGAAGCATAAAATTAATTTTTCAAGATAAAAGTATCCTTACCATAAATTTAAACTTATATATCAAACTATCCTTTAATAATTCAAGATATATATTTTTCAACTAAACACAAACTTTCTTTTTCATGGTGTCTTTCGTTTTATTTTTTCCTATCTCTTCCTTTTCCTTTTTGAAATAGTCCGTCAATTATAAATACAAGTTATTTCTCCTTTTTTTTAATGTCCCTTTCTTTCTTTTCTCCTTTTCCTTTTTGGAATAACAAAATAATGCTAGAAAAAGAAATAGGAGTTAATTTCAAAGACTTTCTGAGTAATTTATTTTAAATAATCTCTCCGCATAAATAATCCTAATATCAAAACGTGTCATATTACTTTATTTTTCATAATTTGACACTCAAAAATATACCAGCTAACCATAAAAGTTATTTTTCTTTCTTAAAATTAGTGATTTTTGGCCGCTTGGCAAAACAAGGTCTAATTAATTTGCTAGTATAAATTGTCTCAATCTCAGAAATCACAAAACTCCAGTGCTGCATCTTTCAGCAAAGCTGAAAATGATATACGTATAGCATATAATTAAAATAGGAACGATAATAAAGTATTCCATAATTGAAAAGAGTGCACTTTGAATACCTTGCTTACAAACGCTATCAGTTTTGTTTCTTTCTTTTTTCTTTTTTTTCCTTTCCACAAATTCCAAACACTATTGGTAACCACTTTATTCCCACTAATCTGACAGTTAGCCAACTTCTTTTTTTTTTTTTTTTTCTTAAATCCTCAAACCCACGCATAATCTTTTTTTAATTTCATAAAGATTCAATTTTTTTTCCATCAAGACTCGATTTTTTCGGTTGCATTTTGCAAGTTTAATTGCTTGGTGAAAAGGGATTGTATTGTTTGTAGTGATTGTGTAAAGATCGAGCGGTTCTTGATTTCGCTAAGGATAAAAATGGAACCCCCAAGGGGGTTTCTGGCTTCTTTGTGGAACTTCATTTGTTTCTTACCTTACTTCATTGGCTTGCTTATTTTGGGTGTCTTGAAAGGTTCTTTCTTTACTGTAGTTTCTTGTTATTAGATCTCTGTTACTGTTTTATATTTATTGTACTTCAATTATTGTATTATGTTGTTGTAGTTACTGGTCCTATGTAAGAATGCTCTAGAATGCTTTCTTTAGTGTTTTGTTGTGACTTCTTCATTTCCGTTGCTTTAAAATGCTTTTACTTTACCCGATGGTCTATTGGAAACAACCTCTATATTTCCCAATGATAGAGGTAAGGACCCTACTTATTACACTGGGTATGTTGTTGTGTTTTTTTTCACTATTTCAAAGCTATTCTCCATGATTATGAATAGAAATGACTGATTTGTGCCACTTACTCTGCGCAGGTGTCATTCTGTGCCCTGTGGTTCTTGTTATAGTCACAGTAGGAAACTCTGCCCTTATTTTGGGTCTTTGGCCAGTGCACTTTTTCTATACATTTTACTGTCTATGGAGGTGCGTTCTTTAGCTATTTATATCATGGTTAACCTTCATGTGTTTAAAGATAACTCTTTAGTGACTTCCACCTTGTTTGATGAATTGCAGCACAAAGCAGCTAGGTCCAGCTTTAAAACTTGTGCTAAGCATATGTGTCCTTGTTATTTCACTTTTCTGGCCGTTTGTTGGATTTGCAAGCAGCATTGTTGGCGGGGCAGCTTATGGCTTCCTTTCACCAGTGTTTGCCACTTTCCAAGCTGTGGGTGGAAAGAAGACTAATGCCTTCTTTCACAGTATATATGTATGTGTTTATGGTTCCTATTTCCAATATTGTTAATATCTCCTATCTCCTTTTGGTTTCGAGTTTGTGAATTGCTTCATTGTTGATGGTAGGATGGGACTTGGGATACAGTGAAAGGAAGCCTTACTATTGTTAGGGATGTGAGGGATGTGTTATACCATTCCTACTTCTCAATCATGGATGATTTGCGACTTCAAGGACGTCCTGGTGGAAAATACTATGAGATCAGGTTTTGTTGAATCATCTATCTCGAAGTTCTTTTTCCCGTCTTCTGGTAACTTTTTCTGTATTTCCATACCTCATATCTTTCATTATCAGAGAGTTTCGGATAATTAGTTAGTTGACAGTATGTCAACTCAGTTAATGAATTGTATCGTTAGTTGTACTGGAAAATAACAAAAAGCAGTTTGGCGTTGTTTGAGAATTGTGTGCTCTACTGTTATTTCATTCTGTCTGTTGAAGCCTACACCTCAAAGCTTTTCTTGCTCATTGCAAAGAAAGGATTTTTTAGGCGGTAGTTTTAGCCGCTGAAGCTTTCTTGACAGCCCTATCACGTGTGAATGACAGGGGAGAGGACCTTGTATGGTGGTGTAGTTTTAGCTACAGAAGCTTGCACGGCATTCCCTGTCATCTGTGAATAACAGATGAAAGAATATCTCGTATGGTGGCTAACCTAAACAGGAAACATAAATGGAGAATCTAAATGTCCCCTATTTTCCTGGATTTTCTCAACTTTTCATCTATTTTAACTTCTGTTGCAGAAGCATTTCCAAAACTCCATATTTCCCCTTTTTGTTCGATCTATTTTTGAATTCACTCATTCCAAAAATGTATCCCTGTTGCTAAATTGGCAAACTATACAAAAAAGAAAGATAAGGAGTATATACTTGCCGTTTGTAGCATGTTTGTACCTCTTTACATCTTTCACATAGTCTGCTAACATATACTACAACAACATCCAGCGTAATCCTACAAGTGGGGTTTAGGGAGGATGGTGTGTACGCAGCCTTACCCCTACCTTGTGAAGGTAGAGAGGATGTTTCCGATATATCCTCTGTGTTTCCGATAGATCCTTGTCTCAAGTAAAGCATATAAAATCAAGTATGAAAATTTTTCATACCAAAACAAATTCAACAACACTGTCAAACACTTCTTCTTAAAATCAATAAAGATTCAAGTTAGGTCATACAAAACCTTAAAATGCTTGCTCTTTAGTTTCTCTTAATTCTAACAAAATTGAAAACATCAACCCCCTGGGTTTTCTAGCTATCTTAGGACAACCAGTATGAGGGCAAGATGTTATTCTACTTGTCCACCAGTCAAAATCTCCATATTCCTATGTCAGAACAGCAATAACAATGTACTATATGTTACTCTACTTGTCAGCAAGGCAGAATCTCCTTCTTGTAACAAACAGAAACACAGATGCATTTGTTTTTGGAAATTTTCAATAGTTCGCTACAATTCCCTAGTCTAAGTTGCATGTTGTAGGTCTTTGCACGTAAGATTAGCATTTTAAAAAGTCTCCTGTTCTCCTTAACAAAAATGTTCTTCGATTTTCATAGATTCAACTTATGTTGTTTACCTGCAAGCGTATGTTGGGAGTTTGGATGGGTAATTATTCTTCACGAGAGATTTACTTTTTGCTCAGAAGTTACTTTGCAATCTATTGCAGGTTGTTTTATATTCCTTTGGCGCTAATAGCTGTGGCACTAGGACTCCTGGTTGACATACCGACGATCATAGTAATTGCTGCTTGCAAATTCCCTTACATGCTTTTCAAGGGGTGGCGCCGTTTGTTTCATGATTGTATAGGTCGAGAAGGGCCTTTTCTAGAGACAATCTGTGTGCCATTTGCTGGTCTTGCTATCTTACTCTGGCCAATGGCTGTTGTTGGTGCGTTCATTGGATCAATGTTAGCAAGTATCCCGCTAGGTGCTTATGCAGGAGTAGTTGTATATCAGGTTAACTTCCTTTTTTTCTCCAGCTCCTTACTTCAAGGACCTCAAAATTGCCTCTTGTGTTTTATATATTTCCAGAACTGCTAAAGTTTTACCAATGCCTCCTACTGCAGGAATGTTCTCTTTGGTTGGGGCTTTGCTATATCGTTGCTTCCTTGTCCATATATGATGAATATAGCAATGATGTGCTAGACATGCCAGAAGGCTCCTGCTTCCCTAGGTTCTGATAACTGCAATATTTTAACCTCCATACTGTGATAATTGACAAACATATATTTAATTTCAAATAATTTTGATAGTTGCCACACATCTGTGGTATTCATACAGGCCTCAGTACAGAAAGAAGACTACATCAAGGACCAGCTCTTTCTCAAGGCCTGACTCTGTCCGAAATCCACCATCTCGTGCAAACTCCATCAATGGCCCCATGGTCGAGTTGAAACCCCTTGAGGTATACTCTAATTGTTTGCTTTGTGATACTTCACCAGTACCTGGCTGTGAATTTTGGTGCTAATTTGCGCTCAACATATATTACTACTGCAGCTTCTTGATGGCTTATTAAAGGGCTGCCAACATCACGGCGAAATCATGGTATCTAAAGGAGTAATTACGCAAAAAGACATTGAAGATGCCAAGTCTAATAAAGACAGTGGTCAAGTCATTAGCATTGGTTTGCCTGCCTATTGCATCCTCCAGACCCTTATACGATCTGCCAAAGTCAATAGTACTGGTATTTTGTTAGGTAAGCCAAATATGCAAATTTGATCATGCAATATAGAATTGGGATTATAAAAAGAGTTTGATCATATAACCTTCTTTTAATGCAGACGATGATGTTACTGAAGTAACTAGCGCTAACAGGCCCAGAGATGCCTTCTATGAGTGGTTTCTCAATCCACTCTTGATCATCAAGGACCAAATCAAAGCTGAAAATCTTTCTGACAGTGACGAGGAGTACCTTGGCAAATTGGTTTTGTTGAGTGGCGATCCTGAGAGGTTGAGGAATTCAAATATTGGATCACCACCTGAGTCTGAACTGAGGCGAGCTGAGTTTGAGGCATTAGCTCGGAGGTGAAAATCCTTGTTTTCCTGTGAAATACAGAATCCTTATTTTGTTACCACTCATGGGATTCTGATTTTTGTATTAACTCTCCTGATTTTGTCATTAAGACTACGAGGCATCACCAAATCTATATCAAGATATCCAACATGGAGGCGCCGCTTTGAGAGTAGCATCAAGATTATCTTAGAAGAACTGGCCAAGAAGAATGGTGATAGTAGAAAATCAGAAGGTTCAGGACCTCAAAGAATTCCCAGGTCAAAAAGCATGTTTGCTCGTATGCTTAGCGAGAAATCTTTTAAGACCAGAAATGGCAAGAATGGGTATGATCAAGAAGCTCAACTGGTAGATACTGACAGAGATGTTGAAATTCAATGATAATATGTATAGCATTGAACATTTCTTGTCTGTAGCTTCGGTAGTATACGTGTTGTAATCTTTTCTTCCCCCCCTTAATGACATGATTGGAATTGCTTGAAAATCCTAGTAGGAACGGATTAGGATGATATCTTCTCTGATAATGCTTTAGAATGAGCATGTGTTGTAATATTGGCCAAAGAAGTAGCCTTTAGTTTTTTCTTAAAGATAAAACTTTCTTCTTGTCCCTCTTCAGATATAAAAACTATCATGCTTTGCTTAATCTGTTTGTACACTTCCAGTCAACAGGTTTAGATTGAAAAAAAAAAAATGGGCACGAATTTGACAGCTCTAAGTTTAGCTCTTCCTGCTGCAAATGAATTGTATATTTCTTGGACAGTTTATGAATCTGTACATCAATTGACTAAATATTTGCGTTGCAGCGTAGATAAAATTTCCTTTTTTCCCTCTGTTCGGAAAAAAGGAAAGTTTAGCCAATGTTTTCAAAATAGCACATGTAGAAAACCTCACTCAATCATCAAAGGATCTGATAAATTACAGGAGTAATATTTTGATCTAGTTATAGTAAAATTCAAATTAGCAAACGCAGAACATGTACAACAACAACATAGCCAATATATTCCCACCAAGTGGGGGTCTGAAAGGGTAAGTGTACGCTGCCCATACCACTACATCAGAGGTGAGATAGAGAGGTTGTTTTCGATAGAATCCCGGCTCAAGATAAAACAATCTAGAAAAGAAATAGTAAAGGAACAAGAAACAATAGGAATTACCACACTCAATAATAACATAAACAAGACTCACCAAGTAATACGACAAACGACAACACACTCTGAAACAATACTGGTACTATAGCTACTAGCACAAATAGCAAAACAAAGTCCTCCTACCTACTAGCAATGACGCACTCCTTCCTACTATCCTTCTATCCTAATTCGCCTCCTCCACACCGTATTATCTAGGGTTATGTCCTCGGTAAGCTGAAGTTGCTCCATGTCATGTCTAATCACCTCTCCCCAATATTTCTTCAGTCTATCTCTACCTCGCCTGAATCCATCTCTAGCCAACCTCTCACACCTTCGCACTGGGGCATCCGTGCCCCTCCTCATCACATGTCCAAACCATCTCAACCTCGCTTCCCACATCTTGGCTTCCACCGAAGCCACTCCAACCTCATCTCTAATAACATCATTTCTAATCCTATCTTTCCTAGTACACCCACACATCCACTGTAGCATTCTCATCTCCGCCACCTTCATCTTTTGAATGTGAAATTTCTTGACTGACCAACACTCCGCCCCATACAACATAGTTGGTCTAACCTCCACTCTCTAGGATTTACCTTTGAGTTTAGGAGGCACCGTCTTGTCACACAAGATTTCGGAAGTGAGCCTCCGTTTCATCCACCCTGCCCCAATCCGGTGAGTGACATCCTCGTCAATCTCTCCATTCCCCTGAATCACAGAACCAAGATACTTGAAACTATCTCTCTTTTGGATAGCCTGAGTATCAAGCTTTACAACCACATCAGTCTCATGCGGCACCTCGCTGAACTTACACTCCAAATATTCCATCTCAGACCTACTCAACCTAAACACAGAACATGTAAGGGTAATAATAGCCTATTTGGCCAAGCTTCTAAAATCAATTTATTTTCAGAAGCGCTTTTTTCAAAAATGCTTTTCAAAAAAATACTTTTGGTGAGAAGCAATTTATGTTTGGCTAGTAAAATTAAGAAATCACTTTTGAGCAACAATTAGTGTTTGGCCAAACTTTTAAAAATGCTTTTAAGTGTATTTTTCTCATAAGTGTTTTTTTCAAAAGTAATTTTGAAGAGAAACTACTTTTTTTAGCTTATGAAAAACTGCCTTTTTTCACTCCCTATAAACACTTATTTTCTTCCATAAGCTTGGCCAAACTCCTCAATTTTTTAATACAAGCACTTTTGAGGAAAAATAAGTATGGCCAAACGGGCTATAAATTGGTCCATAGAAGTAAACACCATATTGAATAAACATTCTGCAACATCAAACTCAAAGAATTAATAGAGACACTGTCAGTTTGATATACTTGCCCTGGAAAATGGTTCATTTGGCTAGACATGGTGTAGAATTGAGAGTTCAAATTTCTTTTAGAATGCTTTTACATCAAACAGCCTACAACTAAAAATGCAACAAGGACACTGGGGTCCGTGTTTAACGAGGAAAACGAAATCAAGCTTCTTGTTTAAATACCAGAACTAGCCTTACCCAATTGGAAACAGAAACAGAAAGAAGATGAGAATTCAACTAATCAGACTTAAGATATGTGATGAGGTAAAGGAGATGCTTCCTATTCCTTCTTTCTGGAGTCCTTCAGCTGGCCCTTCTTCCGAATTCCCATGCAGAACTTCAGACGCCAAGCATCAACAATCGATTCTGGCAATGAATACAGCAAACCCCACAGAAGAGAATGGGGCCAGTAAGGTGTGCATCTTGGCTCATGACCAATCCATCGCAGGGCAGCCCGAGCATAACCATCAGTAGAGGGAACAAAAAATGAAGATCTTTTGATCGACGCCATTTTTGTTGCCACATACAACGGCACCTATAGTTGGAAAACCAAGAATAATGTTGCATCAGTGGAAAATAAAAAAATGTAACGGAGGATGTCCTCCAACTTCGACAAGATCTTATTCAACGCATTTTCTTCATGAAGTTGAACAAGACGAATTCACTCACAACAAAAAATCACTCCAAATACTTAATTAATGATAGAAGGGAAAGTTGAAAAGGTACTACACACACTTCTTCCATATTAGCTCACATGTTCGTCCACAGTGAACAAAACTCTACAACCAAACACCCAATAGTGGTGCCATATTTAAGATTCTTGTACAAGACTTTGTGTATGCTCCTAAAATATGTGTTTCGTGTCGTAGAATAAATATATCAAGAAGCAAAAGACGGAAGAATCCAGGGCATTAGGACACATAACATAGAAGGGAACTTCACATGGGACTGGTACCCCAGCATAAAAAGATTATGATTACAACTTTCAAAATTGACAAGAAAAATGGGACAGAAGCTAGTATATCCAAATGATGATCATTTGAGGCATCTAGAAAACTGATGAAAAGCCAGTAAAGCCAAGGGCATAACATATACCTGGCATTGCACATCAATTCCTTTCTTCTTGTACTCTACATAGAGGCATCTGGAGAACTGATCAATGTATCTGAAAATTGGATTCAAGAAGTTTAACGCAGCACTAAAGAATATTAGGGAACAACTACTATTTCATGCTTAAACATACAAATCTTACTAAGAGTCTAATAAATTGTCATTATTAAGAACAAATTTCCGGATGTCATTTCCTTGCTGGAGTACCTCAAACCCCACTTCCTGTGTCCAGAATCAATTCAGTTTTTACAAGAAGTCGTTAATCTTCATCCCAGGAACAAGTTGACCTCTTTTTAAAAATAGAGGAGAGCAGGATTCATGCCATCCAATTATACAGTAAGTTGTTTGGTAGAGTATACAAGAATAATACTGACTAGGCTGTATTAGTATTCTTGGGATTAGTTATGCTGGGGCTATTTCCTTCCACTGTCACGTTTGGTGTATTAAAGGAAGTTCTATCTTTCCCCATGCTTATCCATGTATTGCTAATACCTAATGCATCCTACCAAACGATCGCTAAATCTCTGATGAGGACGTCTCGATTAGCAATATGAACTAATAAGGACCTCAAGTAAAGAAATAATCAGATCTCCACTCAAATTTAGTGTTTGGAAATCCCTCCATATGCACACAAATCTAAGTTTACATGTTACTTCATGAATATCAACAAATAGTTTATACCTAAGGTCTTTCACAAATTTCAAGTTGGCTCCAAAGTCTATCAACTTATGTATACTTTTTCCTTTCTTTTCTAATAAGTTTCAACTTAAAATGCAATCCCTTACTATCATTCAATCCAAAAGGAACTCAAAACAAACAACAGACCAAAATTCCTACAAATAGAGATAGAAAACAGCTCAACTTACGCTTTAGTAGCGGCATAAACAGCATAAAGTGGATCAGAGGGGATAACCATAGCAGCACCAGAACCAATATTAACAATTGCACCTCTTTTCCTCTGAACCATACCAGGCAAAACAGCTTGAGTAACCTTAGTAGTCCCTTCCACATTAACTTTAATCAAATCAGCCAACAGTTTATCATCCACTTCATGAAAAAATCTAGCATAAGGATACGAAACCCCAACGTTATTAATCAAAACCCCAACATCTAATCCTTCAATTATCTCCTTAATCTTCTTAACCCCTTCATCCAAATCACCAGAGAAATCAACCACCACTGTCTTAATCTGAATCTGGCCATATTTAACCTTAATTGAATCACAAACATCCTTAAGTTTATCAGGATTACGACCCACGAGAACGAGATTAAGCCCTTTTCTAGCTAATTGAAAAGCAAAGGCCTTTCCAATACCATCAGTAGGTCCAGTAACAAGTGCCCATGACCCATATTTCTTAAGATTCTTGGCAGGTCTAAGGAAATTAACATAGACCCATTTGAGTAGAATGACTGAAAGGCACAAGACTTTCAAGAAACCTAAAGAAAGAAGCAAAAGAAGCCATATTGGCTGAGATTTGAGCTGATGGTAGATGCAAGATTCCATGTGTTAAGTGGAAAAAAAACAGTAAGTTTGCAAGACAACAATATTATTAATATACAATAATATATGTAAGCAACTATATTATATAGATCTAAAGATTGGATTTTTGGGCGTTACGTCCGATGGGATATGAACATTGAGGCAATGTATTACTGCACATGGGATGGGAATGGAACGGACAGTAATTGGATAATGGTTGGGGAGATACGGCTAGTAATTTAGTAGGGCGGCGAAATGGAAATTACCTCCGTCTCAAAATAGTTGGTTTGTTTATTAAAAATAAATAATTAGTATATTTAAAAAATGAAGAAATAATTAATTATTTTTTTCAACTATATCTATTAATTCTCATATTAATTAAATAACATTAATATAATCAAAATTAAATAGATAATAAAATGGGATTATATTATTTAATTTATATCTTTTATTAATTTTTTCTTAAGAATTGTGTAAAATAATGTATATATATATATATATCAATTATTTTGAGAGGGAGGGAGTAATGTTGGAAAGTCGATGTTGGATTCTAACATTATTGGGAAGTATGGTTTGTTGAAGTTAGATGAACAAGATTTGGTATTTGCTATGGACTTAGGTGACCCATTATGGGATACCAAATCCACCTCCTTCAATTTACAACGCATGTTGAGGATGTTATTTTTTTAGAAGAATTAACTAAAATAGTCTCACATCAAATTATTTAAATTTAAAATATAATCGGCAAATATATAACATAGGTATAACATTAATTCATATATAATATGTGCATAATCAACTATTGCCTCCATCTCAATTTATGTGGTGCAGTTAAATTTTGAGAACCAATCAAGTTTTTTTTTTAATCAGAATTTCTTTATATGATCTTTTAAATATTTTATCTCTCTAATAGATTTTGTACCGTTTCCTTGTTAATCGTTATATTTTCTTCACTGTTTCTCTCTTTTTTGTACCTAAATTTGTTATACTTGAGCCGATGATTTTTTAAAAATTTTAAGTTGTGATTTATAGTACACTTTTTATGGCTTCAAATATATAAATTTATTTTTAAAAACTTAAAGTTCTTTTTATCCGAATTCACGGTCAAAATTTAAAAGTTTGAATTTTGAAACTCTAAATGTGTCATATAAATTTGGACAAAATAAGTATAACCCAATTTAGGAAAAATAACATAAATATACAACTTAACTTACCATATTTATACAAATCTCCACCCTACCAAAGTAATTATAAAAATCCCAACTATCAGTTATGTATCTCAATGGAATGTATTGGGAACGAATTATGTATCGTTGTTTATATTAGTGTTAGTTTTGTTTAAAAGATACATACACTATGTATCTTTGAATGATTACAGTGTGGGTAATTATGTATCTCAACGGAATGTATCAGGAATAAATTATGTATCTCGACAGGCCAAAATTGAGATTTTCTATAAATATATAAAATGTCGGAATTTTTTATAATTAGGCATGACCAAACTATCAGGATTTATGTCGTTTACCCAATAATCTATGCGTATTGACGTGATCTAATATACTACAATCTTAAAGTTTTGGACTGCTTGGGAGGCTGTGAAGACTGCTTGAGGTTGTTATTATTAGTTGATAACTTCTGGAACTTACAAATAGGCCCCAATAATTTTTAATTACTAGTTTGGTTATCTACATATTTTTCCCAAATATAATTTCTTACTTTCAATTCAGTCTTCTCCTATCTCAGGCGAGAAGAGAGTATTTGTAGTCACTTTCAGCTCATTTGGAGCTTATCAATGAAAATGTCTCTTATTTCTCTTTCTTTACCCAAGCTTAACTCTTAGTTAGAATTTCCTCTTAATTTTTAGTTGACTATTTATGTAAGGGAAAAGGTTCAAATATGCCATCGAACTATTGAAAATGGCTCATTTATGTCATCCGTTAAAAGTTTGGCTCATTTATGCTATCGCCGTTACAAAAAGGCTCATTCATGCATTTTTTTTAACGGTGGTTTTTTAAAAACAGCTTTACCACGTGGCATCTTACTAGAGGTCCACGTCATTGATCAAATATGCCATCGAACTTTGAGAAAAGGCTCATTTATGCCATCCGTTAAAAGTTTGGCTCATTCATATCATTTTTTTTTAACAGTCCGGTTTGATGGTTTTTTGCAAAACCATTTTGTATACGTGGCCAACAATAATTCGTTCACATCATTAATTAAAGGGAAAAGACTCAAATATGCCATCGAACTTTGAGAAAAGGCTCATCTATGTCATCCGTTAAAAGTTTGGCTCATTCATGCCGTTTTTTTTAACAGTCCAATTTGGGGGGGGGGGGGTTTGCAAAACCATTTTGTACACGTTGCCAACAATAATTCTTCCACATCATTAATTAAATCAGCCAAAGAAATTTTAAAATTTCTAATAAGAAAATATCGACTTCTCCGGCCAAAATATTTTTATGCATTTTGTAACTCCTTTATAGGCATCGTAAAGAGTTCATCCATTTTCAATTTCTTCGGAATCGCCGAACACAATTCTGCAAATCTCAAGGCCAATTCAAGCCCGAAACAAACATCAACTATTTCAAACAACGAATCAATTAGTTACCGAAACACAAATTTTCAAATTCTTAAAAAATTGTACTTGAAGTAAAAATTAGAAAAATTCTATAATCGGTGAAATTATAGAGAAGAAAAGAAGAATATTTCAGCAAAATCAAATTAAAATCAAAACTTGAAGATTCTAATGATTTGAAGAACCAGATGTACCAGAAATTTGTGAGTCATGGAAAATAAAATTTTAATTTCACCTTTTAGAAGAAAGTTCAATTTTTTAGATTTTTTATTTGGCTGATTTAATTAATGATGTGGACGGATCATTGTTGGCCACGTGTACAAACTGGTTTTGCAAAAAATCACCAAATCGGACTGTTAAAAAAAAATGCCATGAATGAGCCAAACTTTTAACGGATGGCATAAATGAGCCTTTTCTCAAAGTTCGATGGCATATTTGATCAATAACGTGGACCTCTAGTAAGACGCCACGTGGCAAAGCTGTTTTTAAAAAAACACCGTTAAAAAAAATGGCATGAATGAGCCTTTTTGTAACGGCGATGGTATAAATAAGCCAAATTTTTAACGGATGGCATAAATGAGTCATTTTCAATAGTTCGATGGCATATTTGAGCCTTTTCCCTTTATGTAAAGATCTATTAGCAGAAGCCAGTATTATTTTTGTTTGGTGTGCTAAGTAAATTTTTCCCTTACACCCTTTGTTCAATTTTTTCGTGTTCTCATAATTTACTATTTATCTTTACACTTATTCCACCTTTTCTCTTTTACAGTAATACTCATAAATCGTACACTATATAAATAGTTTACAATTTTTTTATTTAGGTCACAGTTGTGGATGAATAACCAAAAAAATTGACTTCTCTTGAAAATTTGAAAATACAGGTGGCAAATGGGTAAATTAGGTCAAATTAATAAATAGGTTATATCTCAACTCGTCTACCATGACCAACCGATCTTTCCTTTCTTTTATTTTAACTTTTTTGAAAAAAAAAGAAAAGTGAATGCTATTGTATTTTTCTTAAATTATTAAGTTCTTCTAAAGTTACATAATTTTCAATCTCAAAATTTGATTTTTAATATTTGAGTTTAAGTTATATTTTTACTAGTTAAGTTACATGATTCTTTTTGATACAAAAGTTTGATAGATCATCTCGAATTCAACCTATTAGGTCAAATTTATAAATGAACCATAATCCAAACCATTTAAAATTGAGTAAGTTATTACTCCCGTCGTTCATTTTTACTTGTCCAATATTGCAAAATAGATTTTCATATTTACTTATCACTTTTAACAAGAAAATAATTATTTTTTCCATGTTTTACCTTAGCATAAGTTAATCACTTGACAAGTAAAAGTGAACGATGTAATTAGTGAAACCCTCCCCCTAAAATCAATATGTTAGAACTTAGATAACACTTGAGGGGCAAAACGGAAGAGAGATATCGTGGGCAACTTATTTGGGGTATTGGGGCCGGCCACTACCTTCACGTTTCCATATTTTCCTCTCACGTTTATTGTTATGTGCACGTATTCTTCTATATAACTGATTTAACAACGGCTCCCCGATCATACTAACATACTAAATTTTACATTTGATCACTTCATCATTAATACTGCACTCTGAAATTAAAAGGTCTTGTTTACTTCTCTCGAGCAGCTACCCAAAATTTCCTCATCAATCTCTTGCTCTGAGCTCTTAAGTTGACTGTGTTGAGCCTGTGATAACTGTTATCATGACTTTCACATGTTTTCGTAAAATGTTCATCTCAATTTTAGTTATGACCATCGTGTCTTCTCTTCAATTAATGCATGTCTCGTCCATGGAATTCCAAGTTGGTGACACTACTGGTTGGGCTGTTCCTCCCGCAAATGACACCGATTTTTACAACACTTGGGCTTCCGCTATGAGGTTCAAAATCGGCGACACCATCCGTAAGTATTTTAAACTTTCTTGCATGTGTATTTATAAGAGTAGAACACAAGAATTTAAGTTTTATGCGCTGAACATAGTAAAAAATTTACTATGTACCAATTTATCATGTTAAATCGACCTAATATGTTACTCTTTATAGCATGACATTTTACATGTTTTTAACCAGAGGCGTAATTAGAATGTAAACTCAACGGTTTCCAAAGTCTAGATAGCAACATCAAATATTAATAATTGAATTTTGAATTTAATTTTTGTACATATTTAGTAAATTTGTTAATACAAATATAATATAGGGTTTGGACTGAAGTTAATGGATTCACATACTTAACCTTCTAGCTATGCCTCTATTTTTTACTTGATGCAGTTAATTTGTCAAAGAATTATGGTTTCAGTTCATAGCAAGTCTGAGATGGTAACTCATAGCTATACAATTCTATAATGTCAGGGTGTGATAAATTCTATAAATGCTTATAAGAAATCTTGTACTTTAAAACAAAATCAATATATTTCTAAGTGCTAGTATATATGTAACATGTAACTTGCCTCTTTTTCAATGTAACCAACTAGACAGTTAGCTCTAGTTTAATTTTGTGTTACTTTTTATAGTACAAACTTTTTAGATGACCAGAAAATAAAGATTACACTCAATCTTTATATAAATGTAGTTGTGTAGATGTAGATGTACGATGCATAATTGGCATTAAAGTCTTGTAATTTGTTTGGCGATGGATTTAGGTTTTAAGTACAAGAAGGATTCAGTGATGGAGGTGATGGATAAAGAATACAAGAAATGCAACTCAACGCACCCCAATTTCTTTTCCAACACTGGGAACACGATGTTCACATTGGAGCATTCTGGTTATTACTATTTCGTGAGTGGAGCAGCGGGACACTGTGAGAGAGGACAGCGGATGATCGTAAGGGTTATGGTCCAGGATGTGATCAATGATGAAGCTACTTCTGCAGCATCGGCTCCTACATTGTCCTTGCCAATCTTTGAACAAATATGCGCTCTTCAGTTTCTCTTCTTCATAGTCGTTTCACTTGTCTACTAGCTTACCTAGATCTTTAATTCAAGCAATTTGTTGCTGCTTCATAGCAACTAGTTTAATTTAGTAGTTGTTAGTTACCTAGTACATACATTGTTTTTCTTTTGGTTAGACATGCTTCGTTGGAATTGTTTATTTTGAATTTTCACTAGATTATATATATATATTGATTTGTGTTTGTGTTTCAATTTATATGACATTGTTTCCTTATAGTATGTTTAGAAAGCGTGATACCTTTCTATGAGAACTCCTTAATTTTGAACTTTTTAATCTTGCCCTTAATCATAGGTTCTTACATGGTTTGGTTTAAGACTGCACATTCTTAGAGTATGTATAGTGCCAAAGGTCTTTCCTTTTAAAATTTTGTGCATAATCAAACACCATCATTTAAAAAGAATAGGGGTGTTATAGTTTTAACCATAATTGCATCACTCTAAAACCATAAGATTGCTAGGTTAAGTATCACTAATATATAGAAAAGTCTTGAAAGTTTCATGAACTGTATTTGGCCATACGTGCACTATTGTTGGGCGTGACGAATATCTTGAACATATAAATGTGCGGAACTGAGTATCCTAGAATCGAAAAATGTATCTTGAAAGTTGTATCTTGAACATATAAATGTGCGGAACTGAGTATCCTAGAATTGAACATACAAATGTGCGGAACTGAGTATCCTAGAATTGAACATATAATTTCAACTTTAATTTTCTTCTTTAAAGATGCTCAGATTGAATAAAAAATTAAAAAGAAAGCAAGGTATAATCGGGGATCATTAGTACACGGGAGTCTCTTGAGGTTAAGAACTATGGAGTGCAATACTGGAGCCATGACGAATCACCTTCAGATTTTGATGACTCACATTTAGTAACACGAGCTACATCTTTAACAGAATTAGCAGGAGCTGCTGGTCCTTTCTGATCCTTACTGCCTCCTCGTCTTCGCCTCTGGTAAGTGATTTCATAGTGACACGAAAATTGTGCAGTATTCAGCTGATCATGATCATTGCCTGTGTGCACGGTTACCTTGTCAAGAAAAATTGTATCAGAAATTAATAAGCCATGTTTAGCAGCATACACTTCCCATGCCCCTCCAAGATGGTATTGATCATCCATCTCAGTATGCAATAATTTCATTTCCACCAAATTGTTTCTCACAGGATCAAATAAAGGCAGGGCAATTTCTCCGCCTGCTGCAGGAAGAGGAAGATCACGGCCAAGATTCTGTTCCACGTCTTTCTTAGGTAGCTGTATGAACATTACACCTTTACTACCACCATATCTGTACACAATTTGCGAACATAATATCATCTGAACAATTGGTTCTATCTCTATTAATCCGGTACCACCATTACTATACGAATATCGTTCACACAACTTTTTTACATACAGGCCTTTTACATCAGCTCTAGACAAACGCCTAAGTAGTACAGGGTTATTCATATCAATAGCTTTCTGATCCCAAGTGTGTCCGATTCGAAGGCCAAATTGCTGTGAAATCTCAAGTCTTACCAAATCCTTATTAGCTTTCAATTGATTTTCCTTGACGAAATCCCTCCATTGTCCAGTGAAATAATAACATTCATTTTCCCCATCATCACATACCAAGTTGACTTTCCGTGTTTTTTCTCCAGCATCAATGCGACGTTGCAATTTCAAACTCTGTATATAATGCGCCAATGTCCTGGGAATCTCTAAGTGATCGCTAGTTATGTCATCTTCGCTTAATTGCTTCTCGAAAAACTGTTTTCCGTTTTCATCTCTGTAAGCCCATGCCGTTCCCGTGTCAACAGGGCTACCTCTGCCCATTAATAGAAGAAAATGAAATATTATCAGTCAGAATTATACATCCATACATACATTCAGTACTCATCAATCATCATTTCAATTAAACTGAATACATTGATAGCATCTTAAATTTGTCAATAAATTTCATTTAGACATACAAACTATAGACAATTTCAATTGAACACCTGAACACATGATAAAGTGTTCTTCTTAGAGCACTTGAACATTTTATCACGTTTTCAGGTGCTCAAATGGAATATGCAAGTTTAAGGGATTGTCTATCAGCCTTTCAATTAACTAGTTATGGTTATACTACACATACTTGGAGTGTTTGGTCTGCATAGAACGACTCCCTGAATTGTCAGCTTTATCGGAGATTTCAGTGTTATGTTCCTCCAACATCATTGAATCACCCTGTTGATCATTTTGATAGTAATTATCGGAGATTTCATTCTTCTCCAGTAGTTGATCACGGAGCCCCGAATCGTCTGACATTTTCAACGTCGTGACTTATTAATTTTTTGCTTCAAATTCTTTGAGATTATGCTATGATATGATCTTGTTTAAGAGTACATAATGGGAGTATGGTGTTCTAGTTTCACCATAATTTATAGAGGTAGCACTGAAGTGTTCGTGCATCCAGCTTATTCAAACAACATTATCTTATATTTCCCTATTTCTTAATGAACTTGACCAGTATATGACAATAACCCTTCTGAAAAATATATGGAGTACTATATATAGTTAGTAGCACCCCTTTATTAGTTTTTTCCAAGTCAATTAACAGGAAATGGTAAACGGGTTACTCATATAACTTCTTTTTTGAGTTTCCCACTCATATTCGATGCCCGCATTGAAGCCCGATTAATTCAGATTCGCTCATTGTAAGACACATTTTTGAGGTGACGCTTCCAACAGAATTTTCTCCATCCACTGAGCTCGAACAGAAAACCCTCTAGTTAAAAATGGAGGAACCCAACCATGCCAGCACAACCTATATTGGTTACTCCTATAATTTCAAATGCATGATTTCTTTTTAGATTTTTAGAAATTTTTAACGTAATTGGAAAGTGTCTTTACTCAAAAAGGAAAAAGATTGAAGGGACCCACACAAGATTTGAAAAAACAAAAGAAAAACACAACACAAATATTCAAATAAGTTCTTATTTTGAAGACCACTTGCTATTAAATAAAATTCTCCAAGTGCCGTCGAATTCGTAAGAAGCTAAATATACTTGTGTAACATTTTTAATGAATGGCCGACGTTAGACATGTTTAATCGAGTCAATTCAATAAAATAAGTTTGATCGTAAACCGTCCAATTAATTCATTTAGATAAAGATGGACAAATTGATTTGAGCTAATGAATCATAGATACAAAGTTATTTTTATTTATTTATTCTTTTTTATAATTTTTATTACCAAATTAAACTAATAGCTTTTTCTTCTATTTATCATCAATGTATCGAATGGTTTACCTAAAAACAAACTTAATTTTCTATGTAATTAATGATAAGTTCTATTATAACTTAGACTATAACCAAAATGTCCTACTTAAGCCGACCAAAATTTAACTAGTTCAACAAGTTAATTTTTTTATGGCTAATAATATGTAGTGATATTAAAATTTCCATGCCGTTCAAAAAAGAAGCAGTCCAACGCTCTTGTTTTTTGTTTTTTTTTTTCTTTCCAGACCACAAAAGAATTATTAAAGAAAAAGATTTGCAATTTTCAAACAGGACAGAGAGAATAAACAGGGTGGACTTTTTGGGTTTTAGAGACTATATTATTATTATGACTATTCATATAGAAAATGGGGGTGTCATGGGTGCAACAACTAATTTGCAAATTGATTTTCCACCCCTTTAATTGTCCTATCCCACAAGACTCGTTCTGATCATCATCTTTTTTTCTCTCTCTGAATTTCTTCTTCCTTTCATCAATTAATATTACAAGAAAAATTCTCATATTCATGAATTCGGTAAGTTTCTCTCTCTTTCAATCTTTTCCAGTTTTTTGTTTTATCATGAATTCCTTATGCTTCTGAACGTGAACGCTCTTGAATTTGCTATACGCTATTGAATAAGATGAAATTTAATGAGATTCAAGAAATATGTTTAAAAAATAAAAACCTAAACCCCAACCCCCACATTTATCCTTGATGAATTAGACGTTAGGAATTATTTTTTTATATGTATATATGATTTGTTTTGTTAATATGGCATGGCTGGGACAAAAATTATTCGCCTTTATATATCCCTTTCGTTTGCTGCATTTGATTCACCAATAAGTTTTTATGTATGTTTGCTTGATTTTTATAGCTAGATGGACCACCAACAATGTTTAGCAAAAATGTTTAATTGATTGTTCATAAACGACATAAAGATTGGAAGAAAATCGTGTGTTAGATTTGTTTGACTTACCAAGAAGTTAACCAAAACAAAAGGATAAAGACTTTTAACATATATAAAAAGTACCTAGCTTTAGAATTGGTTGTTTTAAACATGTCATGTCATTTCTATAGCTATAAGAACATGTCGTTTTTAAGTAAAATGAGAAAAAAGTTTCATTCTTTTTCTAAACAAGGAAGTAATTAGAGTACATTTACAAAAGGGAACATGAAAGACTATTGTTGGCTAAGTTATATTTCTGTGTTTCAGCAAGAGAAAGGTCGGCCATTGCCGAAATTCGGGGAGTGGGATGTAAACAATCCTGCCTCGGCAGATGGATTCACTGTCATATTTGCTAAGGCTAGAGATGACAAAAAAGCCAGTGGCAGTGCAGCACCAACACAAACGCCTCGGAATGACTATGCATATGGACAACCTAATCCTTATCAGCAAGAACCCAGGGTATATATCCCCTCATCAATTACTAAATCTTACTAATATTTCTTCCTTTTGTGCTACAAGCATTCAAGAACATTACATTTTGCAAATATCACTTGGAGTTAAGGTCTAGTTGTTGTTTACTTACATTACATTCAATGTTAGTGAGGAGTTATGTTCCTTTTTAGTTTGGTTCGAGACAAGTCTGTCAATGTAGGAAAAATTGTGAGATTCAGAGAGCAATTATGCTAGATTATGATTGTCTTGTGGTGACATGATATGTGTTTGAATTACATCTCTTGGAACTTAGAACCTGATATAATGAAACTCGGTGTGTTTGATTAAGGTATAGTTATGTTGGAGAGATCACTTCTTGTTCAGTATTTGTTAATCTTGTCAGAGGGGAATGTAAAGAACTTGTGATGTTAGATAATCTAATTATTGAACGTTCAAATGAAACGTGTTCATACAGTACCCAGACTAGAACTAGTTTAGAATTGATGGTGATTGATTAATTGAATTGACTCTTACATGTACTATGTATGTATGCAGAAAAAAAGGTTTTGCTGTTTCTGAAACCAGGATGTTATACGGTGGCTATTGAATTATGAGACTTAAGCCATCGTCATAATATTGCAGTTGATCAAGTCTGCCAATGTAGGTGGGAGAATGGGTGCTGCAGCTTCTGTTTGTATTTTCCTCTATCCGTTATATATGTTGCATATAAGATTTTCTTAAAGTCTCTCTCAATAGTACTCTACTCATCCACAATATGTATATTCAGGGGAATCGCCGACCAACTTTCACAAACACGCTAATGTATTGTACTCGACAAGCATAGTCACAGTCTGTCGATTTATATCACTAGACTGAATGATATATCTTTTATGCGAACTGTCCTCTGAGAAAATAACTGCTGTTTACAATTTTCGCTGTTTGCTTTTACTAGTGCAATTTGAATATTTGTACCTTCTCAAGCTACATTATGTATCTTGTACATTATAATGATGAAACTTGCCTCTTTAAGTCCATCAGGGTTGGCTGCTAGTAGAGAAAGAACTCATCTTTCATGCTTGAATTTCTTGCTAGTAGAGAAACAAAGTTCTCATTTATGTGTTCATTGAAAAACCATAACTGCTGCTAAAAATCTGTATTAAGGAGGCATAAGTTGAGAAAAGAAAATTTACAATGCGTTAAGATATGAACTGAACTCGGAAATTGGTAAACCATTAAAAAAAAAAAAGGGGGATTTTAGTAATATGCACCTAATCTTATGATATACATTTGTTCATCGCCTCTTCACATGTCCGAACTATCTCAGCCTTTCCTCCTCATCTTGTCCACCGTGAAGACCACTCTCACCTTGTCCTAGATATCTTCACTCTTAATCCTATCTCTCTTGGTATATACACACATTCAACTCAACATCCTCATTTACGCTACTTTCATCTAATGGACATGCAAGTTCTTGACTGACTAACACTCCGCCTCATACAACATAGTCGGTCTTACAATCACTTTGTGAAGCAAACCTTTAATTAATATTCGAGTCGACCATTAGTCAACCCTTATAAGCTCTACGCGATTCAAACATCAACTGATATAATTCCTTAGAAACAAGTGCCACAACTCCTCAAATGACAATTAGAAATACGGTCACAGTGGTCCCAAAATATGCCCTATGAGAGGCGCAATCAACAATAACAAACTCAGTGTGATCCCATAAGTGGGGTCTGAGAAGGTTGGTGTGTACATAGCCTTATCCCTATCTTATTTGAGTAGAGATGTTGTTTCTGATAGATTTTTGACTTAAGCAAAACATATCAGACAATAAGCAAATACAATGGCAAAGAAAGCAATAGCAATACAAATAATACAATAACTAAAATAAAAAAGAGAAGACAGTAGGAGACTTACTAACAAAACTGAAAAAGGTACTAGACACGCTCGACTACCTACTAATTTTCGATCTCTATATTTTACTATCAGTCTATGTAAGATCATGTCTTCGATAAAACTTTCTAAATTGGATCACGCCCATGGCAGTCAAGACGGTCAATGTGAAATGTGAATCACGTCAAGACACATAACATAATTAAACACTACATAAAGGCAAATAACATGCTTGTGGAAATTAAATTATCCACGACCACTAAGCTATGAATGAACTTAATTCGGTCAAATATCTCCCTTGATCAAAACGACGCCGTTGCCCGTGTAGAAAAGCTAAAAGCAAATGATCCACGGCGCGAGCCAACCACGTTACTCAGAAATCATCTAACGGTTGCCAATCCGCCACGTCATCAATGTTCCACGCACATCCCAACTCATTCACGGCATATCTTCAATCTTTTCAACATGACCTAAACTACCCCTTCACATCCACCCGTCCAAACACTAAAATCGGGTTTTCACATGCCCATTTCCGTCATTTCATACCAATATTCTTCACACTATAAATTCTCCCTCTTTCTTTCTGTATCAACCTATCCAATAACTGTCTTTGATTATTCATCAATGGCGACTGGTTTAATCCGACGAGCAATTTCTAGGGTTCAGGTAACATCGCCGGCGGCGCGGCTCCTCGTCGGCCGAGCTCACGCTACCGACGCCAAAGCACAGCCGGTAGAATCGAAGCCAAATCTCAAGTCATTTCAAATTTACCGATGGAATCCGGACAACCCGGGGAAACCGGAGCTCCAGGAATACAAAATCGATCTGAAGGAATGCGGTCCAATGGTTCTAGATGCACTAATCAAAATCAAAAATGAAATCGATCCTTCGCTTACGTTTAGGAGATCTTGCAGAGAAGGGATCTGTGGTTCCTGTGCAATGAACATCGACGGCTGTAATGGACTCGCTTGTTTGACGAAGATCTCTTCGGATTCTGAATCGACAATTACGCCGTTGCCACATATGTTTGTGATTAAGGATCTGGTGGTTGATATGACTAATTTTTATAATCAGTATAAGTCTATTGAGCCTTGGCTTAAGAGGAAGACACCTGCACCAACTCCTGGGAAGGAGATACCGCAGAGTAAGAGTGATAGGGCTAAGTTGGATGGGATGTATGAGTGTATTCTATGTGCTTGCTGTAGCACATCTTGTCCTAGCTACTGGTGGAATCCCGAGTCTTATCTTGGTCCTGCTGCTCTCCTCCATTCCAACCGGTAATATTTCAGTCGTTCCTTTTTTTTTTTTTTTTTTTTTTTTCATGTTAAGCTCTTCCTGTTTTGCATTTTCTTTATCAATGTGCTGTAGTTTGCTGGTTGTTATATTCTGGTTGCATTTGGATCAAATATGAAGTTAAATATACCTAAAGTCGGTGGATAGAGTTATCCGGTATCGAGCTAGCAGCCTAGTAGGTACCTATGGAATTAGTTTAGGTGGGGGCAAGCTGGTCCGGATAGTAGAATCAACTGAGCCTGCTAGAACTAGGATCTGCATCTTTGATGCATCAAGTGTAGTATGAGTACGAGAAACGTGTACTAAGAAGGCATCAAGGCCGACCAAGCAAGAGTTAGACAATTATCTCATAAAAAGCATGAAAGTAACTTAACAAGGTCATTAGCTCATGGTTATAAAAAGGAAAAATACCTATAGTCAGTAAAGATTGTAACCTTTTTGGAAGTGCAGCAAATATATGGTCCTTACTCTTAAATGTAAAAGGCTTGCCATAAATTTTATTTGAATTGATTATATCAGATTAAGAAAGTCGTATTCCTTTTAGATAGAAATGGATCTCATTTCTGTGAGGTAAAGGTACATGTTAAAACACTATGCAACTTATTGTAGAAGTTGGATTAAAAAAAGAAAAACTTTTTTTTGAAGTTTGATTAATCATATGCTGGAGGATCTTATTGTATGGTAAAACCGTGCCTACTTCCATGGTAGTTTTTTTCATTTGATCTTATTCTGAGTTATCATTAGACAATTTTGAAACATAGTATTAATTTTCGCTACTTACTAATCCCTAATTGGGTCACTGCTTTGTGCTTGTTTCTAGCCTATTACTTCTTTAATTTGACTCAAAACTTAAGATATCCCTCCATCTCATTTTAGACAATACATCTTTCAGCTTTTTGACTGTCGTGTGATTAATTTTTTCGCCGTGCTCTGCTTTGGATAAATTATCTAACTAGTGTGCAGGGAAAATTTAGGTTTTACTCTCCTTTTCATAAACATTATCATAGCTCTCTCATTCTTTCTGCTGCCTGCACCACCAATTGACAACTAACTGTTCTTCTTGGACCACTCGGCTCCTATTGTGATGATCCTTTCTCTCTAGAACAATCATTTTTTTAACTCTCATATTAGCTGCCGGAGTAACCTACATTATGTCAGGCAGACGATGGGTGCTTGAGGTTTGTCTGTGTTTTGTCTAGGAAATTAATTATATGTTGTACATAGAGTCACAGTGAGCACCCAGAGCAAATGAGGGGTTGGGTGCACTGTTTTATAGGGCAGAGGAAAGGTCGCTGCATGTGTTTTGTCTGGGATCGATCTTACTATTATTGGGAGTTTGTATTTTCTGTATCTTCCTTTATGTTTTCGTACTTTTTACTTTCTTTTTTTCCTTGTTGAGTTTGCACTTCCTTTTTCTGTTTTTCTTAGCTACACTTCTTCTTTTCCTTATTACTGAATTAGTTCTTCATTGTTCCTTCTTTTATTCCTTATAAACTTTTTCCCTTTCTTTTTTCTGTTGTTTTGCTTATCCATATTTCTTTTTTCCCCCTTATCACTGCATATGAATGGGAGAATCCTACTAATGAAGTAGGAGTAGTGAAAAGATTCTCTTTAAGAAGTGTGGATTTCTTTTCTATGAGAATAATACTCATGGCCATAAATTTACTATTCGGTATAGTCAGTTTGGTTTGTTCTTTTCAATAGTGAATCAAATCAGATAGTCATTTTTTAAAATTCAGGACCAAACCAAATCAAGTCAAAGAATATTTTGATTTTTTTATACATTGATTCAGTTTGGCTTCCATTTTTCGATTCTTCTTGAACACATCTATTTGTAGTGATAATAATAATTAAAAAAAAGGGCAGCCCGGTGCACTAAAGCTACCGCTATGCGCAGTGTCCGGGGAAGGGCCCCACCACAAGAGTGTATTGTACGCAGCCTTACCTTGCATTTCTGCCAGAGGTTGTTTCCAAGGCTTGAACCCGTGACTTCCTGGTCACATGGCAGCAACTTTACCATTTACTCCAAGGCTCCCCTTCCTATTTGTAATGATAATATTAGTTATATTTTTCCTGCCAAAATCACCTTAAAATTTCAAGTCTGTCACGACCTACATTAAAAGGTTAGAGCACCCATAATACTAAAATCCTGGGCCCGCTGCTGATCAGGTTCAAAGACATTAGTAAGTGTTAGGAGTCTTATTTTGTTCTTTCTCAGAGTGGAAATTTCAATTGAGGACGGAAAAAGTTCAAATCGTGTTCTGGGATTGTTGTCATTCGAAAAAAAAAAATTGACCAAAAAAGTGGATGAAAGGACCTTTTTGTATTCAGTCTACAAACTTGGGAATATATTATGTCTAAGGGAATATTAGAGGGATGCTAATACCTGAGGCCAAACTCAGGATGTTTTCGGTTGACATCTAGTCCAAACTGCCTTTGGAGTTATATGATTAGCGTGCTCAGGGATGTAGAACATTATTTTTTTTTTGAGCAGGGATGTAGAACATTATTTTCTGTGGAGTAAGAATTCTGATATTTCAGTACTGTACTTACCTTGATTCTCTAGAGCTTTGGATTGTCTATAAGTTGTTCTACTTCTACCCCATAACCCTACTATCCATTCTTCCCATACTTGCCATTTTTGACGGTAGTTTATCTGTTGTTTTTAAATGTAGATGGATCATGGATAGCCGTGATGAATATACTCAGGAGCGCCTGGATGCAGTTAATGATGAATTCAAGCTTTATCGCTGCCATACTATTCTGAACTGTTCTCGTGCTTGCCCAAAGGGATTAAATCCTGGGAAGCATATTCAGAACATCAAGGGTCTGGAAATGGCATCTTGAGCCTGCAGTGTATTGGTCCAATCTCTTCTGCTGAGATTGATTTTGAAGGACCAGTAGGAAGTTGTTTCTCAAAATAATGTATGCACAGATTGTAATTTGCTCTCTGAGATCTTTTCTATAGTTGAATTTGAGATGAAATGTGCATCTCTTTGAAATATAATACAGTATCAATTTTAAGTACATTGCTCCATAATGCATGAAAGACGTGTATTTGTGTTTCCTTTAAGTTTCGTGTAGGTAATGTGTTTGTTCTTTCAAGGAGGAGGTTATTTGGGTTATCTGTTTGTGCTTCCGTTGTTTTTCCTTGTCCAATGTTCATACTTAATAAGAACACTGTCCCTTCTGCCTAGGTGATGTTAGATAGTTGATATATAGCTCTGTGTGGTGTTGATGCTCAAGGATCTTTCTTAGAGTAGATTAGTTTAATAGTTCTTGCCTTGTTGGAGTTGACCAAGTTATTTGCTGCAGTCATTAGTGTGTTTGGTACTTGGTATTTCTCTTGTTCGGGTTTAGATGAGAGGAAGTAGAAAGAATATGTAGGAAAAAAGACAGTTACTCCCATCTGCATAAGATTGTGTTTATTTCTGAAGCCAATTTGAGAAGTAAATGTGACTTAAGACTGTTGGTTAATGCATTTATAAGTACATGATACACATACACTAGCTTAATTTGGCAGGCATAGAGAAGTGTTGATCAAGTTTCAAATGAAAAATAAGCCGCAAGGTTTAAATTCATATTCAATTTATGGTTTCTCATATGATTAGTATGACAATTTGATTTATAGTTGAAGATAGTAGATGTAATACTTATATAAGCACAAACATTGGATGATCTCAATTAACTCAATAGTTTTTTTCTTCACGAGGTTTGCTCAAACTCCTAAATTAGAATATTATTAATAAAGAGATGTTATTTGTACTATATAACAACACCCACCACCTAGCTGTAAAGAGAAGCAATAATCAGAAGACAAAGGAATGAAGTTGTTAGTAGTAGCTAGGTTTCTGGTTTCTATGGTGATTATGAGTACAATTGTTGGAACGAGCACTCGTCTTCCCTTTCTCATAGACACTAAAACTGTGGAACCATCTCAATATATCAAAGTAACAGGTTGTTACTAAAAACAATCCATAGTTTCTTTACCTTTTTTTTTTTTTTTTTCACAATTTACCTTTTGGTGACTGATAAATCAATAATCTTGCGACTTTGTTCTTCTCAATAATATAATAGGGTGTAATAACGACTGCGATATAGCCTGTTGCTATTGTGATATCACACAGCAGCCACCTCTCTGCGTCCAGTGCTGCCGCGAAGAGCGTTGAGCCCCTTCCCTGTATTTGCTGCAGGTAATAATATTATTACTCTTTTCAAGCAAATGTGGAAATCAAGTTTGTGTTGGCCTAACCTAATGGTGGTCAATTGAATCCTTTTGTGGATAAATTACACTATGCATAGATAAAAATATTTTAATTCGTCGATTCGACAACCAAATCAGTGGATTTCTGTATCTCAAAGCATGCGAAAGTCGGAGCTTTTCTTTAGCTGACAAAGAAACAATATGTTTTTCATTAGTTTGTTCTGTTTCATGCAATAACTCTGAGGCTTTGCATTTTCTGCAAACAGGAAGCTCTGCTCTCAAGTTACTCAAGAAGTACAGCCAAAACGGGAAGAAATTCATCGGTCAACGACGGGAACCAATTCTCTTTTAATTATGTTTTTAAAGAGGTTACTGCATATAGAGATGTACAGAATTTGCTATCTTTATTGACTGCATACATCATTGACTATCAAGTTTCATGATCTCCACAAAATTAGAATTTCCTAAACGACTACAACCTTAATACTATTCCAGATTACTTGCTTCAGATTTGAGCAATGAGGCGGGCATTATGGATTTCCAATTTTACTCAATATAAGCAAGAAAACAAAAGGCTAGAAAGTCGCTTAATATCCATACAAGGAACAGCTACTAAACATCCGTGACAATACAATAGACATTTGGCACTTACAAATTAAAAATAAGAGAGGCATTTGGCTATCTCGCTCCTCCTAAATGCACAAAAAAAGAGAGACATGAGACTTTCGGAACTACATCCTGCTTCTCAAAATCGAAGGGTTGTCCACGTTCAAAAAAGTGTATTCTATTTCAGAAAAAATAGGCTCATTATTCATCATCTGCTGGTTATCGCAAGAAAGCATCTTTCGTCCTTGTGAAAGCAGTATGCTTAACACAACTTCCCGACATGTTGATTTCAACATCATTGGTGACTTCTACTTTTTGAGTTTATAAGATATGCTATAGGTACTGAGCTAATGTACTAAAGATACAAAAGAGGGTAAAACTCATTATACGATTACCAAATTTATACCCTCCTTGTAAGCCCAAGGAACACCACAGCGGACGCAATCTGAACTTTTAAATCTGCAATATCAACATCATGACCGCCTTCAACAAGACCCCAACTGTCAACCTGTAAGAAGCCAGAGAAAGTGAGCACTTAAACTTGAGTTTTGGTAGCGCAGACGTCTAAATGATAGACAACAGCCCTGGCTGTTCACGTCTTTGATAGGATACAGTCCTAGAAAAGATAATGAAGGAAATTGACTATGCACAAACCTGCAAATCTTCCTCAAGCCTAATCAACTCAATAGCCTCCTCAATCCCCAATCTATCACGGACAATTCCAAGTGCAATTACTAATGAATGTCCAGCTGAAGCAATTGCATCAATTGTTGCCAATTCACAATCATCTGTTTTCTTGAGAACGCTTTCAATGGCACCAACAAGACCATCATCTTGCTTGCCACCAAAAAAACTGGTGTGTACGGCTGGTTTGAAGCCAAATTCTGACTCTACCCACTTAAGAAGAGGATCAATTTTCTGGACTTGACGCTCTGTGAAATCTCGAATTGTCAGATTAATATTCAAAAAGTACTAATATTATGAAATCTGAATGAAATGCCAAAACAAACGAGAGAGTACTGCAGGCTTGCTGGTAAGCATATACTAAACCAGTGAATAGCACTTGCACTCAGAATCTGGAGTCTTAATTGTTCTGGTTCTTGTGATAATAACAGCGCAAAAGTAATTACGCCACTTCACAGTTAGCCAAATAGATGGAACTTCTGAGCACAAAGCATATCCCATTTATGAGAGGACCTAACAATGTTACCAAAGCCTAGGATCACTTGAATATGTAATACGCTCTATCGGATACTAAAGAAGCATGTTTTAAAATCATCCCAGGAAGGAAGAATTCAGAAGGAGACTTCACCGGATTTTTAAAATATAAATAGAGACTAGAATAGTACGATATCATCATGGGTGCTGATATTCATTCTCCAAAGAATCCGTTCCCTAGCTCCATCAAGACTGAAGTTCAGCATAGCTTTAAGTAACGTTGAAAAATAAGTGGCCCTCAAATGATGTTTCGTTTTATCTTTTTATTATGGGAGGACCAGAGTCACAACATTAATTCCTTCGACCAATATGAAAATTGTGGTGAAATCCCCGTAGTCAACCAAGACCCCCCATCCCTCTCCCCCTTCTCCTATGCTACAGCCCTTCCAGTGAACCTTCGCATAACTCTGACCTGTGGATCCTACTAGGTCTTCATTCTTCCTTCATCATATCAGATCCTTCAAAAATCAGAAGGCCACTGGAAACGCAACCCTATTCAAACCCTGCCAAACCATGTCCGATCACTTTTCTCCTCATGCTACCCTGTAGTCCCTCTTGGTAAAACTCTCAAACTGTCCCTAGCACCGTTTGCCCCATCATAATTTTTTATTCGGTTTACTGAATTAAACCTTGAAGAGAGTTCAATTTTCTACCAGGGAAGTAATGTGCTTGGTGGGCAGTAATATACTACTAAATGACTCTCTGGTATAGCGAGTGGTTCACATGTAAAAGGAGCAAGGGAGTTCCGGAGCTAAAAAATCAGGGCTCGTTACCGTCATGTCCTCCAAAGTTTGCAATAGCTCTAATATGGGACAGCAGAATTGTGCTATCACAAAATGCTCGCAAAAGCTATTGAGATAATTTGCATTATTAAAGATCAAGTCCTTCATGGAAAAAAAAAAGAAGAAACTATAAATTTCAGACATGTTGACGAAGATAGGCAGATAGAGAGCCTTGTCCAGACACCAGAATTACGAGCACAATCAAAAAAGCTAACAGAGAGATTAGCAGAGGCTGATATAAATTTCAGACTTCAATTACTTCTTGGTGTTACTAACCATTAGCTGGAGAATCAAAACACTCCTTCCAAACTCGAAACAAACTAGCTAACAGTATGGTATATCCTTGGCAAAGAACACACCAGCGGTGGGTGAGATTCTAGACATACAAATAGGACATCTGAATTGTTCATCATGTATTTATGTTCCGTTCTTAATTTAAAAATGAGGACAGCTGGGAAGAAAAAAACTTACTAAAACTATATCAGACCACTACTTTTTGCCACTTAATAAAAACAAAAGCTTGATCATGACAAAAGCAGCTGGGAAAGGGGCTGAGAACAGAAGCTACTGGAGGATCATTCCAGCTTGCATTTGGTGGACCATTTGGAAAGAAAGGAATTCTAGAAGTTTTGAAGACAAAGCAGATCCCTACAAAAGATTAAAACAGATTGTATTCTGTTATTATGTTTTTGGTGTACAAAGAGCTCCCCTATAGATGATGAAGCAATCCTTGAAGTTTTAGACTCCTGTTAGGATTGCTGTTTTGTATTTAGGTGTTATTGATTCTCTTGTAAAGGGGTTTTTTGAGTACTACCTAAGTACTTGTTTATAATACAAAATGTTACCTTCTCAAAAAAAAAAAAAATCCCCAGCCAAATGAAGTATCAAAGCTAAGATTGCTCTTAAAGACATATGTTTGGAACCGTTTTCATGAGAAAAGCAAGATATTGAAAGCAGATAAAAAGAAGTATGCTTTGCAGAATAACGTACCAAAAACTCCGCTCGTCAGATTATTATCCCCTGGAGCACGACAGAATACTAAATCTTGAGGGAATTTCTTCATCAAATGTTCAATTATCTTTTGGCGCGTCAGTGGAACTCTTTCTAGTGCAGTACATGCAAGTTTCATCAATGGCATAGTAAAGGGCCTGATCCCATCTGTTTCCTACACCAAAAGGTAGCAAAACATACAATTTAAACATCAAGCAAAATGGAAGTATCACATTCCTTGGATACAACATAAAAAGTACTCCCTCCGTCCCATATTGCTTGTCCACATTACTAAAATTATCTGTACAAAAATTAATTCAATTTTTCCCATTTTGCCCTTAAATTAATTCTTTTTGAAAGTATAAATATTGTAAAAGGACAACCCGATGTACTAAAGCTCATGTTATTCGCGGGGTCCGAGGAAGGACCGGACCACAAGGGTCTATTGTATGCAGTGTTACCTTGCATTTCTTCAAGAACTTGTTTCCACGACTTGAACCCGTGTCACAGGTCACATGGCAACATAAATATTTCAAAGTTCCAAAAAAGTTTCTTCATTGTTGATCTTGGTATTGATGGATAAGGCACATAAATGTAGAGTGTATTAAAAAGAGTTAATGGGTAAATTAATAAAAATACCCTTTCTTATTTATGATTTCTTAAGAGACGTATCGTAAAGTAGAAAATGGACAACTAATATAAGAGGGAGGGATCAGGTACACTGAAAACACATTAATAACAAAACGCTGAACTCAAAAAAGAGAAGGAGATTCATCCAAAAATATGGTAATGAAGTAAAATTCATCACCTGGTATTCCCATTCAGCCGCAATAGCCTTAGCAAGAGCGAGAGTGGGGCATTTAAGAGGACGCTTAGAAGGAGTTTTAAGTGTACGATAATCAAGCATAACACTCCAACTATTTCCATCATCAGCTTCTCTAGTCGTCACTTTCTGATAAAATCTCTTTCCCACAATTGATCCAGTCATAAACGAAATCGGCATGGTCACAGATTCAGCTTCCGCCTTTTTCGGACCCTTTATGAATATAGTAGCATCATTTGGTTCTCCATCGGCGGCGGAGAAAGTGAAGGAGATGGAAGATGATGGGACATCAGATTCGGGTTGTGCAGAGGTTGCTAAGTTACTGAAAGTGTGAGTTAGGGTTCTTCTAAGGAAGGAAAAGTTCGATGCTTTAAGGCTTCTTCTTACCATTTCAGCCGCCATAGATTGAAGCTATTGCAGAGTTGATCGATGCAGCTCAAGAAGATGTTGAGTTTGCTACTTGCTCAGCAAGAGGACGGTTCTGTTTTGGGCTTGGGCCCAATAAATTTCTTACAGGAAGAAGGCCTCAATAAAACATTTAGGGGTCGTTTGGTAGAGTGATCAAATACATAATTATCCCTCAAAATCTTTTTCACATCCTTTCCATCATATTTATGAAGAGTATTTTTATAAATAAATTAAAAAAAATTAGAAATTATGCAATTCATGTTATTTTTAATACACCAAACCAAACACCACACAAGAAAAATCTCAGCATAACTAACACAAACATTATTAATACATCATATTTTATATTATTTTTATACACCCTACCAAACGAGCCCTTAGGCCCTTGGGTATCTTTACGCTAATACAGTTCTTGTGCTCCACATCATGAAATACTTCACTACTCTTATTTATGATTTCTATAAAGAAGAAAGTGGACAATTAATATAAGACGAGGGAGTATTCAGGTACACAGAAAACACATGAATAACAGAACAATGAACCCAAAAAAGAGAAGTTAATCCATACAAAATATGCAAATGAACTAAAATGGAGAGAAATTTATCACCTGATATTCCCATTCAGCAGCAATAGCCTTAGCAAGAGCGAGAGTGGGGCATTTAAGAAGACGCTTGGAAGGAGTTTTAAGAGTACGATAATCAAGAATAATACTCCAACCATTTCCATCATCACCTTCTCTAGTCGTCACTTTCTGATAAAACCTCTTTCTCATCATTGCTCCAGTCATAAACAAAAGTGGCATCGTCACAGATTCCGCTTCCGCCTTTTTTGGACCCTTTATGAATATATTATTATCATCAGTTTCTGGAGAATTTGAGTCTTCTTCGACGGTGGAGAAAGTGAAAGAGGAAGATCGGATATCTGATTCAAGTTTTGCAGAGGTTGCTAAGTTACTGAAACTGCGAGTTCTTTTAGGGTGTGTTTGGTATGAAGGAAAATGTTTTCCATGGGAAATGTTTTCCTAGAAAATGTTTTCATGGAAAACAAGTTGGTTTCTTACTTATTTTCTCATGTTTGGTTGGTAAGTGGAAACATTTTCCGGAAAATATTTTCTAGTGTTTGGTTGGTGAATGAAAAACATTTTCTAGAAAATATCTTTTAGTGTTTGGCTAGAGAGTAGAAAATACATTTTAGGAAAACAGTTTCTGACACGAAAACCAACTTCGACGATCAATCTGGGATCCGACCCTGACACCCGAACAGGGACCCAACCTCGACCCCAACTCTCGACCCAGGAACCGACCCCAACTCCCGACCCAGGACCCTACCCTAACGCCTGACCCCGACCCCCAAACCCGAACCTCGAACCAGGACCCAATCCCAACACCCTACTCCCAACTCGAGCACCGACCTAAACACCCGACCCCGACATCCGATCCCAACTATCGAATCGAGACTCGATCCTAACACTTGATTTGGGACCCGAGCCCGACACCGAATCCAAACTCTCAAACCAAAACCCGACCACGACACCCAACCCCGACCCCAACTACTGACCGACACCCCAAATCGGGACCTGACCCTGACACCCGATTTGGGACCCGATCCCTACAACCAACACCCGACCCCGACACCAGACCTGGGACACGACCCTAACACCCCTATGTCTGACACCCGGCTCGAAACATTACCCCGATACCCCCAACACCCCGACACTCGACCCCAACACCGACACCCGAATCGAGATCCGACCCCGACACTCGACTTGGGACCCGACACCCAACCCAAACTCCCAACTCGAAACCCGACTCCCGAGACCCGACCCCAATTCTCGACTCGAGATCTAACTCCTGCACCTGGCCTGAGACCCGAAACCCGAGAGCCGATCCAGACACTTGACTCAAAACTCGACCCGAGAATAGGGACCGACCCCGAATCTAGATCTGGGACCCGACCTCGAGATCCAACCTCGACTTTTGACTCGGGACCCAACCCCAACACCCAAATCTTGACCCCGACACTCGACTTAGGACTCGATCCCGACACTCTACACTGGACCCGACACGGACACCCGACCCCAACTATCAATCGACACCCCAAATCGAGACCTGACCCTGACACCCGATCCCAACAACCAACTCCCGACTCGAGACCCGACCCCGACACCCGACCTGGGACACAACCCTGACACCCCGATGTCTGACACTCGACTCGAAACACTACCCCGATACCCCAACACCCGACCCCAACACACCCGAATCGGGATCAGACCCAGACACTCGACTTGGGACCCGACCCCGACACCTGACCCCAACACCCAACCTAAACTCCCAACCCGAGACCCGACTCTTGACTTCCGACCCGAGATCCGACTCCCGACCCAAGACCCGACTCCCGACCCGAGACCTGACCCCAATTCTCGACCCGGGACCCAACCTCCGCATCCGACCCGAAACTCGAGATTCGATCCAGACACCTGACTTAAAACCCGACCCGAGAGTAGGGACAGACCTCGAATCTCGATCCGGGACCCAACCCCGAGATCCAACCTAGACTTTTGACTCGGGACCCAACCCCAACACCCGACTCTTGACCCCGACACCAGACACCCGACTTAGGACCCGATCCTGACACCCTACCCTGGATCCAACCCCGACACCCAACCCCGACCCGGACCCTCAACACCAAATCCCGACATGATACCCGACTCTAAATCTTGACCCTGGACTCGACCCCAGCACTCTACCTGAGATCCGAGACCCAACCTCGATTCCCGACCCGGGACCCTACCCGACACCCGACTCCCGACTCCCGACTCGAGACCCGACCCTGACTCCCAACACTAGACCCAACCTTAACACCCGACCCCAACTCCCGACCCAAGACCCAACCTTGACACCCGACCCCAGACCCAAGACCCAACCTTGACACTCGACCCGAGACACGACCCCAACTCCCAACTCGAGACCCGACAGCCGACCGTGACCCTCAACCCTGAGAATCGACCCCGAGACCCGACCCTGACAGCAGACTCGGGACCCGACCCTGGCACCGACCTCTACTCCCGACCTGGCAACCAACCCATGATCCAATCGCAACTCCCATCCTAAGACACAACCCCAACTCACGACCCCGACTCCTGAGTCGAGAATTGGGAGTTAGGGGCGGGAGTCGAATCCCATGTAAGTGTCGGGAATCGGTAACCAAGACTTGGCTTAGGGTGGAAAGTTGGGGTGTGAGGTTGAAAGAGAGTTTTGGAAAATGTTTTCCTTACTTTTTGAAGAGAAGTCATTTTCCTTCAATTTGAGGAAAATAAGTTGATTTGGAAAACATTTTCCAAAACATTTAAGCCTACCAAACATGAGAAAATTGGAAAACATTTTCCAGAAAATGTTTTCCTTCATACCAAACACACTCTAAAGGAAGGAAAAGTTTGATGCTTTAAGGCTTTTTCGCACGATTTCAGCCGCCATTGTAATGCTCCGAGTAGGGTAGTGCAAAAACCCAATTAACCATAAATCAAAATGGAAAAGAAAGTTATTGGTTTATCGACATCATGTTATTGGATTAATGATTTTTGAATTTTTTTTATTGGGTTATCAGTTTGGTTTCGATTTTAAGGTGTTAGTTAATGGTTAAATCGATAACTCAATAAATTATATTTTTATCCTTAGTTATATAATAGTGACTTTATATTTCAATTACATACCTTATTGTTTTTTGCAGTTTATAGTTGTTATCTTCGTGTTGCTGCTTTCTTTTTAAAGTCGTTGGCTTAGTGAGGTTCTACCCATTAATATAAACTATAAATCTACATTGATTTTTTTTGAGAGATTGCTATCGATTGTTACTATATTCAAGTTCACTACTTCACCAAAGAAAATAAGTTTATTTTAGCAATAATGTATTTGAATTTACTTCTACTTGTAATTTATGTAGGCTTTTATGCATAAAAGTAGTGTATATATAAACATAGGCAAAAGGCATAACTATCCCCTTGAACTATGACCTAATTTTTAATTACACACTTTATCTTTGATAATGTCCTATTACCCCCTTCAACTATATTAAAGTAGAATTATTTGCACCTTTAAGGCTTATGTGGCAAATGTATGTATCTCCTCTCTTTGAGAGAGTGAAGAAAAGTAGAAGGAAAAAAAATTTTAAAATTTACTAGTTTTTTACTTTTTATTAAGATTAAAAATGCAGTACTTTCTTACCTTTTTTTTTCTTTTTTAGTTTTAATTTTTTCTTTTACTTCTACTTTACCCTTCCGGTCAACTACATCACCACACGCCAGCAACCTCGGACCTTTCGTTCTTTCATTTTTTTTTTCTAATCTTCTTCCCCTCTCTTTCCCTCTCGCACACAAATCACACTTTCATCAAAATTTTGTACTTATGACAAGTAAAATTACTTAAATCTAAAAACTTATCTATCACTGATATGCCTTTTTTGTGCCGAAAATAATTGAGTTTTTGAAAGTTCAAATCGAAAGACGCCTCCTTCTTATACAACAAACACACATGTGCTCAAATTAATATCCTAATAATTATAAGAGTATCATCTTTTATGTCTTCTGAAACTTTTGACTTTCTAATTTGGTGGTAACGAAAATAAATGAAGAAGAAAAACGAGAAAGGAAAAAACAAGAGAAAGGGAAAATAAATTAGCAAAAAGAATGTCAATTTTTATGGAAGTCTTCTCAATGCTAAGAATTTGTAATCTTTCGTTCATCTAATCTCTTGTGCAAATTATGATTGTATTTCTGGTCAAATTTGTACAATCCTTTTATGAGTTATGGGCACATACCAAGTTATTTACTATAATCTGGATTCTCATTGTCCTATCAGTTTCTTATACTCCTTCCGTTTCAAAGTATTTGACCCTCTTTCTAAAAATATTTGTTTTAATTTAGTTGTATCTTTTTTGAAATCAAGAGAATTTTATTATATTCTTCCAATACTACCCTTATCATTAAATGACTAAACAAAGTGTATATACTCAAATTTATATTTTAAAAGCATAATTAATAAGGCTAATTTGATAAAATAAACCTCTAATAAATTTTTTTGTTAAGGGGAGTGCTAAGTCAATAAGGGCCAACTATTTTAAAACAGAGGGAGTAGTTTTGCTTCTTTTGCATTATGCAAAAAAAGATGCTAATTGTTCTTGTTTTTGTTTTTTTAAAAAAAAGGAATAATGATAATTTTTTTAAATGAAATTGACTAGTATTAAAGAGTGTAGTTAGTTCCCGAATTTTTATTTTTATTAAAAAAGAGAGTGTAGTTCACCTCCCAATAGAAATGTGGTTGTTGTGTTTAAGGGTGTAAATAATTCTACTTTAAAATAGTTGAAGGGGGTAACAGGACATTATCAAAGATAAAGTGTGTAATTGAAAATTAGCTCATAGTTCAAGGGGGTAATTATGCCTTTTGCCTATAAAACAAATTAGAGGAATATTTTATTATCCGTTAAATCAAAAACCGAATTGTTAAGGACTTAAAATCGATAACAAATATCTTATTAGTTTGATTATCGATTTAGCTTATTTACAAACCAAAAACCGATAAACCGAACCGATAATATATAAATCAAATCGAATCAAGCGATGCACACCCTAGCTCGAAGCTACTGTAGAGTTGATCGATGCAGTTGAAGAAGATGTTGAATTTGCTACGACAAAGAGGACGGTTCTCTTTTGGGCTTGGGCCCAATAAATTCTTACAGTAAGCATGCCTCAATAAAACGGGCCAAGTAAAAAAATCATCCTAAAATCGGTAGGTCTTGATATTTTGTCTCTCATAATAATAGTTTTACAAAAATGACCTCCATAAGAAGTGGGGTGATCTTGATTTTTTTGCCCCGTTTAAGAACTTTTGTCCATAATCATAACTCATAAGGCAGATATTCAGAATATTTCAAGACGATGAACCTGCACAATTGACAGAAGTTCTGTATTTATATCATATAAGTTATAAACAAAATTTAGAACTTAGATATTTTGCTCATCAGACATAGGTTCTAACTTTTGTCAATAAGACATACGTTTAGGACATCTTGAGACATTGAACCTGCCCCATTGACCATAAATTTTTTCTTATAGACAAAAGTAGAAATTGATATATTGTCCATTAGACATAGGTTCTAACTTTTGCTCATAAGACCGACATTCAGTAAATTTCAAGTTAGTGATCCCAATTGACCTTATAGATACACGATAGAACTTATTAAGCGAGTATAAAAATTCAACACCGGATATTTTGGGTGACAAAAATTTAAGACCAAACATTTGATGAATAAAAGTTCAAGATCAGAAACTTTGAGGAACTCTAGGCTTAATTTGAATTTCCTCCCATAAAATATTTAGGCCAAAATAAATTATTGAAATTATTGAATGCAGGGTCTGTAGATGGCAGTTCATTCACGGGAGATATTGCATAAATAAGATTTCTTAATGCCACCAATTAATTTTCATCTCCTTTTAAAAAGCTTTAAAAAATACAACTGTGGACAGCCAAAAATTAAGTACAATTTTATTGAGTTCCAAATTACTACTCCTATTTTTTAGCTTATCTACTTTACATACTGAACTGCAAAAAGGGAGTAAATATGGATGATGGTAGAAAGGGACGTGAATTAGGACGAAATATGGGGCACATTCATTAGAAGTAAATATTTTTTTAATGTAATCTTATAACGTGACTTCTCCAACTACAATTTAAGTCACATTGGGACTAGCATCAAAATAGTTGATGACATGCCCCATACTCTTCGTCTTCTCTATATTTTCTATAAATAACTAGCAATAGGTCATATACACACAAAATATCTAAGATTCCATTGTCCTTTTTTGTTTTAAGTTACAAGGAATCTACAGTGTTATACCCAGGAAACCCCAAAAACTTCATTTTGATTCTTAAATTCTAATGGCTTCGTGGAATTCAGTTCCGCTGGAAGTGTTGTACAATGTTTTGGGATGGGTTGCGTTTGTATCATGGTCCATTAGCTTTTATCCTCAGGTCATTTTGAATTTTCGTAGGAAAAGGTAATTTTGTGCTTTTCTTCTTCTTCACTGATTTTTATTTTCAAGGTTAAATTCAGTTTCTTACATGAATATTTTTTTTTTAAAGTGTTGTGGGGTTGAATTTCGATTTTGTGGTGTTGAATTTGACAAAGCACTCGTCGTATCTCATCTACAACGCTTCCATGTTCTTCAGTTCTGCTGTTCAGAGGCAATACCATCATCGATATGGCTCTAACGAGGTCAATTGACACTCCAGTCCATCTCATTTTTATAGTATGTTGAATTGCATGGATTTATGTTTAAACGGTTACAGTACAGACTGAATTGGATGTTTGTGATATTTGGCTAAACGCATTTAACAGTTAATTAATATTTTTAGTCTTTTTGTATAGAAAGGACAATGTTAAGCTAAAATATTTTAAGAACTGTATTACCATCAGCATTCAGCAGTATAATGTTTATCATAAATACAGGGATTAAAGGTGCACAATTTAACTAATTAATTATTTGAAGGATAAATGTCATGTTTCCTTCTATTTATTTCTCATTTGTTAATGACGCGCAATGCTGACTGCTGAATATGTTCATTGTTTAATTGCAGATGATACCTGTAGCTGCTAATGATGTGGCTTTCTCTACTCATGCTGTTCTTTTAACAGCTTTTACCTTGTTTCAGATTTCTATTTATGATGTAAGTGTACCTTTCTCGTTTACTCTTTTCAGATATGTTATATCACTACAAAAAATACTGGAATTAGCCACGAAATTCGTTGTTTTGATAATACATCGGCAAATAGCATTAACGAAGGATTTTGCTAGTTAGCTAATCCCTGTTGTTTTGTACTCACTCTGTTCCTAATTAGTTGTCGTCCTTACTAAAAATAGATGTTCCTTAATACTTGTTATTTCACAAAACCTAGGCATAATTAGTTGTTTGTTTCCGTTTTTACCCTTAGTAATAAATAAGGAGAGAGATTAATATAGTGCAAAAAAAAAAGTATTAAATAAAGATGAGTGATAAATAAGGGTAATTTAGTCAAATTACCTTCTAGTTAATGTTTTTCTTAAGGAGTTTGCAACTTAAAAAGGTAACAAGTAAATAGGAACGGAGGGTGTAGTGTATATGTTCAGATCAAATGACTTGGTTCTCATAAATAAATATTTCTTTTCAGCGTGGAAATCAGAAGGTCTCGAAAATTGCTATAGCAATTGTATCTGTTTCTTGGTTAAGTGTTGCAGTTTGTGTGTTTGTTGGTATCCCTAAGCATTCTTGGCTATGGATAGTGTCTTGTTTCAAGTAAGCCACCTTCGTTTAAATCCACAATTACTTGTACTTAACACACCCTTTGTTTTCATATTTAACATTTTCATAAGCTCTGTACTAGAAAGTTAATTAATCAATTATTACTAGCTTTTTTACTTCATTATGATATGATACTCTAGTAGTTATTTGTGAGTCTCTTGACTCTATAGGGGAGGGTTAATTTCATGTATGGTCACAGAACTCTACCTGCTATAGTATTATCGTTCTGGCACAACTATTTTTATGTCGAGTTATAGTGGTTGTAAGTTGTACTTTATCTAGTACAACACGATAAAATCTCACACTTCTTACTCTTGATGGCAGTGCATTGCAGGTTGCTATGACAGTAACTAAGTACATTCCCCAGGTAAATAGCTTAATCCTTCGAAATTCTTGCTTTGTTTGAAAAAAACTCACTTTCTTATCAATTGCTTCCGATTTTGTGCTCTTTCGTTTAAATAATTTTTATGATATATTTCTATAGTCGTCCGCCTCTTTGAAGTAGTTGTTACTGTTTGTCTTCTTCCAATACTTCCTGGCTTAAGAATTCTGGCTATGGGATATCTATAGGCTGTTATGAATTTCCGGCGAAAGAGCACTATTGGTTTTAGTATTGGCAACATTTTGCTAGATTTGTTTGGAGGTTTAACAAATTACGGGCAGATGGCAGTGCAATCTATAGATCAAAGTGAGTTTCTGTTTTCCAATATTATAGTCTTCCTCTAACATACGTTGCGGTTTCTATATGTGCCTGATATAGTAGTTGATCTACTTTTGCTACAGCTTCTTGGGTGAACTTTTATGGAAACATCGGCAAGACTTTGTTGTCATTGGTATGAAATGTTCATCTATTGTTTACCATTGTACACTCGTGATCAAATCCTCTTTGTTTTTTGATCAAATGAATGTTGCAGGTGTCGATATTCTTCGACATTCTCTTCATTGTGCAACATTATGTGCTATATCCTTCCAGGAAAGAAGTCGCTTCTCCTAATTTTGATGTGGTAAGCAAGAATCATTACTCAAATGTTCCGATCATATTTCACATACATAATATGCATGTAGAATTCATGATTCGATGAAAAAAAAAATGTTTTTTTTCAATTACGTGTTTCTACTGCTAAATATTTATTGTATAATTCGATTATTTATGCATAAATATGATACTTCTTCATGTATTACTCAGGAGGAACCGAAGGCCATTGAGGGACGATGATTGATATGCTCTATTTAGTTGCTTGTGAAATAGAGTTATTAAGTGAAATTTTACGTACAAGTTTCTCCAAATACAACTCCTTCTGGTATTATATGTGTAGCCATTTGGAGAATAACGACAATAAAAGTTTACAAGGAAAACTGAATCTATAGAATGTGTACAAGTCATCTTGGTGTACGTAAAATGCACAATCTTTATAATTCCAGTACTCTTCGTTGAGTCGAAACATAGTTGAAGAAGATGTAGTCTATGATATTTTGTAAATTTCGCAGGCTTTAGCCGTTTAGTCATCAATAACATTTGGATTATTTAAAAATCAATAAGTAGTTTGTTTATGGATTTGGTCCATAATTTCTAACGCCAAGCTTGAAGTAGAGAATTTGAAAGATTGAAAAAGTGTTTTAGTAGTATTTTAAGTTTCACTCACTAAATTTTTTTTTTTTTCCCTATTCCCAAACACTTACTAACCAAATATCCGTTGTCAACTTCAACTTCAAATACTTCTAAATTTTGAATCAAATTGAAAATTCAAAAACATCACTTAAAGCATAGCCTTCGTTCATATACAATGTTGTTAATGTGATATCTTTAATGAACTAGGTTCAACATAGCAAGGAAATTAAATAGCTTCCCCTTCACTTCTCTAAGAGCATCAATAGATAAGTTATAAGAATAACCTGTAAAGTGAAAATGTGCCTCCACCTTACCATAGCAAATAATAATGGTAGTCATAACTATTACTCCCTCCGTTCCATTTTATATGACCTACTTTTCTTTTTGGTTTGTCACAAAAAGAATGTCACATTTCCTTATTTGACAACTTTTTAAAGCCACAATTACTCTTTTATCTTTATTGGTCCCACTTAATTAAAAAGTAAATGCATTACCTTTTATTTATTAAATAAAATTAATACAAGTACATTTTTAATTGCAAAGAATAATATAATAAATATTATCAGGTCAAACCGTATTTCTTAAACTCCGTATCCAGTCAAATTAGATCATTGTGACTAACTGTAACTAGATCACAGAAAGCCTATATATGGGTATGATGGACTCTCCTTTCCAAATTAAAGTTTTTAAATTTCTAGCTAAAATTTTCAAGTTTTTGATATTAGAACTTTACCTACTATTTAAGAATTTTGAATTAAATTGCTTAAATTTTAATGTTCATCAATACTATTACTGACAATAGGATCTAATATAGTGTATTGTAACAAATGATTAATATTTTATTAACTTAAAAAATCTTTTTTATTATAAATAAATGAGAAAAGATATAAAGACACTATTGAAGTTGTCTCAAATTTTCAAAAAGACATTTTAAGTTTGTTGGGGAGGGGGGAGGGGGTCCTATTACCCCCACAAAATTTGTAAAGACCATTGTAAATATATGCTTTTGATCGATTTTCAGTCCATGTATGTTATCACGCACGTGAAGGAAAAATATTTACTTCATTAAAAAATGTTACGCGGAAAGGGCTTTATTTTTTCTTTATAAATGACATCTTCTTTTCTTCCCCAATTCCCCATTAATGGCCGTTGGAGAAGCTTGTAAGATCTATATGCTTGAAAGATAGATATATTTACATTTTCAGATATATTTATATTTTTCGACTATATTTACTTTTGCAAAGAGGAGTAACGTTAACTATTTTTTTCAACAAGTGATATTGTCAGTTCATGATTGAGATTTTCATGACAGAAGTGAAAATGTTGTAGGAAAATAAAAAAAAAAGACTTCACTTCGTTTTCAAAACTTAAAAATAAGTCAACCTATGGTTAAACTTTGCTTCTATGCTAAATCCTTGAATACATATTTACATTTCTTTTTATTTGTGTATTTAATTTTCTAAATTACGGAGTACTATGAAACATTGTGATTCTCACAAAGTATGGACCTAACAACAACATCGTAAATACTGCAGCTTTGCACTACTGCTAACTGTAACACAGTCAAATCAAATGAAGATTTTTAAATAAAACATAATTTAACCCATCCATTATATTATCAATCCATAAACTCCCAAATGTTGTATATTACAATAAGCATATGCAAATGGTAGAAATTATGTGTTACATGACCACTTGTCAAGCTTCTCCAATGGTCATTAATGGAGAATTGGGGAAGAAGAGAAGATATTTATAAAGAAAGAATAAATTCCTTTTCACGTGGCATTTCTTAAGAAATAATTACTTAAAAGTGCATCTAACAAAGTTACATTGCAAAATATAACCCACTGTTTAAGTTCTTACCAAAGATGGCCCAATTATATAGCCTAAAATGTTACTTTTCCTTCTGTGACCCATTACAGTTGTAGCACAATATTTTTGAAGCCATTGTTGAAGCTCAAAGCTTCAAAATTTAAAAATTGAACTTTCGTAAATAAGCTTTGTTTTGAGTAGGTATGATTGCAAAAGATCGGTTATATATTGAGGAGCCCAAATTTGAAGTTTTGGATAATTTGGTGTAGTTTTGAAGTATTTTTGGTTAAATTCGGTGCTTGAATTCGTGGAAGAAAACGAAGTCCATTTTTTTTATCTACATTTTAATACTGTATTGCATATTGTTGTATATACAATACAGTCTTTTTATTTCGATAATTTTCTTGTTCCTCTTCATTTTATACACACTTATACAATGTAGATACATTGTTTAAACATTATATATACATATGTATATATTTGTATAATTATATATATGATTGAATAATTGTATATATAAAATTATGCAATACAATAAAACGACTGTATTGTATATACAATATATATATATATATATATATATATATATTATGCTATACAGAAAAAAGTTACTTTTCATTTCGTGGTCAAATTCAAATTTTAGGCTATAAAAATGTAATGTACATTTTTTGCCATGAAATTGCAATGTATATTTACTATGTGTATTGTTTTTGTAATTATCCCATTTTTTAATTGGTTCCTTCAGTAAATATTTCTCATTCACGCGCGTGATAACACACATGGGCTGAAAATTGGTCAAAAGCGTGTATTTAAAATGGTCTTTACAAGTTTTGTCGGGTAATAAGACCCCCGCAAACTTAAAATGTCTTTTTGAAAATCTGAGACAACTTCATTGATGTCTTTATGTCTTTTCTCTAAATAAATTATGGAGATTTCTCTTATGAAAGTATGGATTTTATCTCTAGTGAGAATACTAGAGCTATAAATTATAAGGACGAAATATACATAAAATATACATAGATTTTATCTCTAGTGGCAAGGCTGTTGATAAAAAACGAAACACAAAAATATATCTTATAAAGGTAAGTAAATGATTCATTTTAGACGTTTACTACTGTTTATATAAGGTTGATCAATATTTTTTTGGTTGTAGAATGCTACCTCTGAGTGGAAAGTCCATCCGAATTCTAAGACAGTTGATGGATGAGAGTCGCGAGAAAGTTTCTCTCTGCTTCATTACGTTTTTTCTGTGTATAGCGAACACAGTGTTGAAGAAGTAAGCACAATTATTGTGCACATTGTGGCCGAGCTGTGACATATTAATGCAATTGGTTTTATTCATCGTTGATACTGTTAGTTGGTTCGTGTATTTTAAGATTCGCACGGTGTTTATTGTTCTGTGCTACGTATCTTTCTAGTCTTCTTGTGATCTCTGAATTGCAGTTGGTAATTTAGGTAGTGAATTTATAACTACACAAATTTAAATCTAAAGTAATTTATAGCTACACAAATAGCTACCGATGAATTTCGAACACCAAATGATTTAATATGGTGCGATGGGTTGTTGGGAATTTTGTAATTTAGGCTTGGCAGACACGCACCCCAAAAAAGGAAAGAACATGTCCTCTGTTGACTAATGAAAACAACTTGCTTCCCAAGTTATCCCCCTCTTCCACCTCCAAAACTCTCTCTCTATATAAATAGGGGCCCTTTACCATTTCTAATACCAATTCAACCATTTTGAGCTCCTTCATTTTACATCTTCCAATTCATTTTCTTTCTCATCTTTCGAGAAAAAGATTCATTCTCTTCAATTCCGCAAAAAAAAAAAATGAGGAGAGAAGGCCGCCAACACGGTATGGTTCGTACTTTCCCCATTTTACCCTCCCCGTTCAACCCTAGACCCGAGCCCAGGTACAACAACAAGTCCAATTCACCACCAACCGCTGGGCTTTTCACAAAGGTTCCAGCTAAGCCCAGTAACCATTCCAAATTCACCGGCAAGTGCGGTAGGCCCAGATGCACCAGCTGCCATATTCATCCAGCTGGAAAATCCAAGGACAAAACTAAGGGCACATACAAATTAAAGGGACGTGACGACGTCGTTTCGTTGGTTACTTGGAGGGTTGTTGATGCTAAGCCTGGGTTGAATTTTTCGGGGTTTTCAGCTACTGGGATTTTGGATCATTTGGATAGTGATTATTCTTATTATATGGATCATGATGATCATACAATTTACTATGATGCCCCCGATGAAGGTTACGGAGACGAGGAATTGGTAGTTGACTCGGCGACAAGCGTTGAGATTGATGATGATGAAGAGAAAATGAGTTTCTGTGAGGTGGGATTTGTGTGGGAAAATGTTGAAGAAGATGGAGATTGGTGTGTTGTTGAAGGAATCTAATTCGGTTCCTTTCAATTCTACTCCGTCATATGTATTCAGGGCCAGGCCAAATCAAATGAAACAAATGAATGAAGTATTTGTATTTATTACCTGTTAAAAAAAATATTGTTACATTTCTGTAAAATTGTATCAACTGTCAAATAAATTGGAATAAATAACAACATTCATATGGCATTCATTTGTGAGAAAATTGCAGTTTTTGTCATATGCATTCACCTTTAACTGTAATTTGACAATTTGATATTTAAGCTAGAGTAATATATAATTAAACTACTAATTCATATGTATTTAAAGTATATAAGCATATTCCTAATTCTTTCTTTTATGTCAACAAAGATGATAGTGTCGTATAAGTAAATTATTGTCCACGACTACTTTTTAATTGTTATCCTAAAAGATGCACCGAACAACCGATTCATTGCTTAGTCAGAGTTTTTATTGCGTTTCTATTTTGTGCACCCTTATTCAATTTAGTGGATTACGTGTCTTCAGAGTTGTTTAACAAGCAAACAGATAAGCTTACCGTCTGGTAGTATCAGTGAAGATTCTCAATAAACTTTGTGGCTCAGTAGTCTATGAAGTGAGGAAAAATCATGAATTTTTAGATTAAATCCCAACATTGATGGGCGCTGCGGAGGTTTATCATCCGTTATAGGAGGATGAAAAGAGGTGTCGGGAGCTCAGTGATCACCTTTCCATAAATACTGACGGGCGTCCCTTGCCCTTGCCCTTGCCCGAGGAGATTTTTTAGAAGATTATTGACACCCAATTCCATATGAAACTTAAGATAGAGAAAGCCCTTCGTTCGAACAGGGTTCAAGAAGAGTCCATTCTAGAGAAAAAGCACCAGATGAGCCCATCGTTGAACAGGGTTCAGTGATCACCTTTCCATAAATACTCTTGGGCGTCCCTTGCCCTTGCCCGAGGAGATTTTTAAGAAGATTATTGACACTCAATTCCAAATGGAACTTAAGATAGAGAAAGCCCTTTGTTCGAACAGGGTTCAAGAAAAGTTTATTCTAGAGAAAAGACACCAGATAATGGGGGACGAGGGTTGTATGACTAGTGATTTACAAGTATCCTCATTACACTGACCATAATAAACCCCTTCTTGTTGTACTAAAATAGAGATCTGATTTAAACGAGTAGGGACAACATATGAGTTTGATTGACCAAGTAATCCACATACATGATAAAAGAGCATTCCAACCCTAGTGTACTTATCCACTGGCACTGAAAGAGAGGAATGACGGGGAGGATTGATCAAATTCTATTACTTCTGACTCATAGTGATCATTTATCAAAGAATGATTCTGGTTATCAAATGATTGAACAACCGGGAGCAATATCAAACAGGTGGATGCACTACAGAAGTAGATACTGGATGCAAGAGTAGCAAGACAATATTTAAAAGTTGCTTTGCAAAATGACTAAAGAAAGTTGACACATAACCTAAGTTCGCCATGTAATTGTTGTGAAATGGAACTTCACGTTTTATAAAGGGTAAATACTAGATACCATCTCCAATTATGGTCAGTCCAGAACTCCAAAATTTAAATATTTCTACCTATAGATAGCTTTTATACAAGATTTTGGAGTGTCTTCTCCTTAATCATATTAAGGAAAGACATTCATACATCTCCAAAACATTCTCTTGGAAGAAATGCCCAATTGAAACGCTTTCTAATAAGACGCTACTCTTTGCAAGGAGCGAAGATTTGTGAGTTTTCACTTATCAGTTAATCTTCTTTCTTGGATTCTTGCAAGAGTCACTCTTTGTCAAAGATGCAGAAGCTGGCTTCGAGACTAAGCCTTGCTTTGAGCTTGGATATGGCATTCTTCCACGTTTGGGCAATTGAGTTTGTGTTACTGGGATCTGCACCAAATTAAACCATATGAGCCACTGCAGGTGGAGGAGAGCATAGATAGGAGCACTAAGTCATATATAGAAAATATAGTAGGACTTTATTTGCAGGAGAAACTGTTGATCATAATCAACATTGAACAAGATAGAATGCATTTGACAAAGGGGACAAAAATAGGTTTTAGGAATATCTGAATAATGAAGATATAAGACAATGTAGTGGTACCTTTTTTGCGTGATCTTTTGCTGCTTCTGTTTCCTTGTAGAAATCAGGCAGGGGGCGAGCTTTGAAGCAAAGGCTTTGTCGAAGTTTCCTAAGCTCAGTTCCTGCTTTCTCCTGCAAGCAAGAATTTATTGTTGCAAATTTGCGATTTAAGATGTAACTCAAATGTTAGAAATTAAGGCAAGGAAAACTACTCCAGAGGCCCAAGAATACCAAAATTGGTGAAAACTATTTTTCTTTGTTTTCCTTCTTTTCAAAGTTGGCAGTGCAGAATTCAAGGTAAAGAGAAACATTTAACAAGCCATAAAGGAAGTTTTGCATTAGGAGTTGAACCTTTAATGTCGTTTGTTGTTGAACTTTCTTTTCCTCCTTGGCATTGAATTTTTCTTCAAGCTTCTGAAAGTATTTGCAGAAGTACAAGATATGAGCTACAAGAGTTCTCATAATGCATAAGAGATGGTCCACAGATAAATACTACGTACTATATGTTTAAAATGTACACTTGCCTGTTTCCTTCGTGCAGCTCTTTCTTCTGTCCTCAAAGGGAAAGGAGTGGATAAAGTTGGTGATTGTAATTTGTTTCGGTAGGCTGTGAAAGACTTGGAACTGAACAGGGAACACCAAAGGTAAGCGAGATCCAATGGCAAACAACAAAGGCACAATTATGTACTCTATAACCAAATATTTGCAGCAAGAAGATTATCACTGTCCTGGTGCATGATAATTTGACACATCACACACCAATATACTTAGCTCAAACCTCCAACTAGCAGTTTTTACAAGTTAAGAGAAAAGTTGTCTACTATGATTCATTCAAACGTACAAATGATTATGCTACTCTTGTCGAATCTAGGGTCATCATGTAATAGACACTTACACAGAAGACAAAATGTTCCACTTAGGCCCTGCTGTTCTGCTTCCTGAAGCTGAGGGATGAATCGGTGTTTTAATCCTGTAAATAGAAAGATACAAGAATTGGAGTGGGGAAGGTGGAAAAAACAAAGAACCATGTGTCAATGGAATCAAATACAAATTCAGTCTTAACTAATTCAATGAAATGCATTTGCATCAGAAAGCTTGTATACAGTTTTAATCAAACAATATAGGGAAATATACCTTCTGCTTTCTGAAGATGGCGTTGTCATGGGACGATTTGATGTTGCCTGCAGGTGAAAAGTGAAGCAAACTTTAGGCACACCAAGAACGACTATTAGATAAGGATTAGCATTTAGAAAAACTAGTTTAAACAAGGGGAGGAAATTTACCATTGGAGTCTTAAGAGGAGTTGCAAACTTCTTAGATGCCTTGCTAGTAGTGGGAGCAACCTTTGAACTTTCCTTCTTGAGGAAGGGAGGTGGAGGAGGTATCTTGTGTGGCTCTTTGGCAGGAGTAAAGTTGATCAACTTGCTTAAAGATTTTGGGGTTGATCTCATTTCGTTCGTCAAGTTCAAGTTAGAATTGGTTGTGATTGGAGTGAAATTGTTCTCTTTATCGACATCAAGAGGAATGCTATGCCTAGTAGGTGAAGGTGGAATTTTAGATTTTTTGGAGTAGACTGCTGATTTGAATGAAGAAAACGCAGACTTTTTCTTGCTTGTCACTGATGCAGCATCATCATCAAGCTTAGAGGTGGAACTCTGCTGAATCAAACGAGATAAATCAGTATATAAATTGATCAATCAATTAGGCCTTTATCACAAACTAACTGGGGTAATCTATATAAATTCTCTCACAAAGACTAACTATTCTTTCATAAAGCCACAGTTTCTTACAGTATTGGTATAGTTTAAAAGTTCAAATTTAAGCCAAAGGACTGTAAAAGAACACATATTTACCTTCATATTCAGCAATGGTTTCTCAGTATGAGATGTTTCACTAAACTCAGACCCTGAAGCTGTGTCTTGGGTTTCACCATTCTCAATTTGGTTTGATGGTTCTTTCTCTGTAGCTTCAGGAGTACCAGGACCCTCCACTGGAACCTCATTTTCTGTCTCCACCACATCAGCAACTGAAACTGAAGGCTTAGCTATAGAATCTGTTATTAGAGCATCAGGGGTCTCATGAACCTCTTCTTGATTAGTTTCTACATGGGGTTTTACAGAATCAGGGGCTGAATTCTTGGTGATTTCAGAATTGGGGTTTTCTTGATTGGCTTGTTCAAGCAAAGCAGCAGCTTTTTGGGCAGCAATTTTCTTGTAATGAGCTTCAAAGAAAGCTTTTTTCTGGGCAACAGAACCTGGTTTAGCATACCTCTCAGCCTCCTCTACATATCTTTTGTGAGAAAAAGTTGACCACTTTTCCCAATCCAATGACTCAGACATAAATCTCCCAAAAGATATTGACTCCCCAAGTACATGCATAGGATTCCCCTGTATACACAATTCCATCCCCAAAAAAATCAGCAACAAACTAGAAGAAACACTCTAAACTCTGCTAAATTTAGAGATTCTTGAAAAATAAAACAGTGAGGTTTTAGTCGAGTTGCGCGAAAGCTGGTCTCAAACACCACGATTATAAGAAAAAAAAACAGTGGGGTTTTTGTTTATACCTGTTTTACTTCATTGGGTACTGCAGAAGCATAAGAAAAACCATGCATAAGACAAGATGAATCTTCCATTATTTTAGTCTGCAAGAAAAAACAAGAATAGAACCTGAAAAATCAGCAGAATAATTATTCTGCCGTTACTTAAATTTGATTTTTTATGGCATGAAAATCTCAGTTATCTATCTGTCTGTTTTCCATCTCAGGATTTTAAATTTGAAATTCAAATTGAAAATAGGGGAAAAAAAGATTAGAGATACACGTTGTGTATAGAAAGGCCACTCATAGAGTAAGAAGAAGCTAAAGGTGTCATTTTTTTAAATTTAGGCCAAGTGCTTCGGTTTGTCAAGTTTCTTTAGACTTCGGCCAAGGAAAGGTTGTCTTTTTCAACGGGAGAGTGGGGCCCACTTTTTTGAACTTAACCCTAGTAACGTTCTAATTGTATGAATCGAGATTATATGATACTCCCTCCGTCCCATCATTTTAGTTGATCATCTAATTAAAAATAAATATTTTATATTAATTAATCATTTATTAAATTATGATAGAATTAATTAGTTTTTTCTTATTTTACCCCTATAATTAATAGTATAAATATGAACAATTACAATTTCAATGTCCATTCCTATGTCCAATGAATATCATTAATATAGATAAAAGATAAAATAGTAAAATTCATCATTCAATTTATAATTTCTTAATCACAGTGCAAGAGTCAAATTATAGAATTTTTTATTAAGATTTTAAGATGTATTTCTTCATTATATTAATATGAAAAGGATCACAACGTATAGTATTTCTCATATAATATTTGAACATCTAAAGTTTGAACTTAAAATATCGAATTAATCTAATTCAATTTAGTTTTGAAGATTTTGCAAATTGATTTGCTTGAAGCAAAATGTGACAAGTAAAATAAAAGGAGAGAGTAATTTAAAAATGTTGACAGTTTAATGTCATGTGTCACTTTATTTTCTCCTAAAGAAAATTTCATTTTTTTATTAAATGTAGTCGCAGTAAGTCTTGTTAGTAAAGATAGAATGCAGGTGTTAAAGATAAATAGGTTTTCGATACAAAAAATTGTTATTTTTTCTTTAAACATACTGAAATAAAACAAAGGGTGTTGCATGAAATTTAACGGATGAATATACAAATTTTGAAAGGAATATTACTGCTCGATTGTGGTGTCAAAAGTCGATGTTTGGTAAATCCTACGTATATTTTGCTTAATTTATAGACCATATCATATTGTGGGACCACATATTTTATAAAAAAAATAAGATGGAATGAATTTGACGTTTTACTAATATTGTTTGTACTAAAGAGCATTAATTCCAGTCTTGCACGAAAATTTAATTCCAAAAGATACAATTTGATTCTACAAATTATGAAGTTATTATACACAACATTGATTATACTTTTAGAGATTTCATTGTTGTATCGTTTTCATAGCATATGGTAGGAGAAATACGTGTTTGTTTGAAGCAACAGAATTGTTGCAATGTAAGATGGCTACAGCCTGAACTACCAGTTGTTATAACATCATTTTTCAAGAAAAATTGGAGTAGCTAACCGTAGCTCACTAGCTGTTTTACTTTAGGAAAATGCGTTAAAAAGAAAGAATGATACACTAAAGCTTCCGCTATATGCGGGGTCAGCAGAACTCCCGAACGACAAGCTAAGTTATGTGCTTTAACAAATTGGTTTTGCATTTTGTTCTGTAATCTTCTTGTGAAATCAGTAAAAAGTAACATAAGATATTTTTATGGGGTCATTATTTTCAATTCAAATTAGTGAGCATAAAAGATCATTTCTTGTATTTGATTTTTTTTCCTTTATGACATACGACCTTATCTTATAAATCATGCGTCTGCCACCGACTGAGACAGTGCATGAAAAAGGAGTTTTCAGTGCTTATGTGTAGTTCTGTTTACATTCAAATTTCAAGCATATGCTCTTATTTGAATATAACAATTATGTCTCCGTTCCAAACAAGGAACAAGTTTTGTATCTTAAAGATTCATCATAAATTAGCTAGTTTTATGGTGACTATCTGTCTGCCATAACCTTCCTATTTTATCCGAGCTTGATACCAAAATTGGCAATGAAATTAGACTGATACAGAGGAGTGCATACATTGATAAATCAACCAAGAAAATTCAGAAGGAAGAAATCATATGTTGCTGTCTTATTTCCCTTCGAGCAGGGTAAGATTGTCTAGTAATATCACTGGATATGGGTAATTCTTGTGACATTTTTACTCCAAAAATAGAAGAAACAAGTACCAAAAAACCACGTCCAATATCCATAACAAATTCATAATTCCTTTTTTATGATACAGATTAAAGAAGAAACTGTAATATGACAAAAGTAAAAAAGAGAAAACAAACTTGCCACCTTTACTGCTCGTTTCATCTCATCAAGCATGTTCTGCAACACCAACATGCTTCCCAAATCAAAATTACAAACACAGAGCCTCTCCTTTATGTTCCTCTTTTGAGTTGCATGTTCAATAGCTTGATCTTGAGTATAGCACGCCAAAAATTCTGCAGCACATTCGATAACATATGAAGAGCTCGTCACAGAAATATTTGCAACAGTCCATTTTTATGTCACGATTCCACTCTAAGCATGTGGAAAGAATGTTTTCCTACTTAAATAGCATGGGTCGGCCTTTTAATGGCCACGTCTAATGATCATCTTCGTCTAGGTGGATCCCGGCTAAGTCCATGTTTCTTCAGAGTTTTGATGTAATTTCTCATGAGGGTGAATTTGTTACTTCCGAGATGGTAGAAGTAGTCCCATGTAAAGATGCCAGTCTTATGCAAGTCATCAAACAATAACCTAAGTTGAATCATATCAAGAGAATGAGAAATAGCAAAAAAATGAGACTACATTGTCAAGACACAAATAATTGTTTACTCTTATTACCTCACTCCATAATTTCCAATGGGTTCTGCAGACATAATTCCAACATAACGTCTACCAGATATGACCTAATACACAAGAACATAAATTGGAAAAATTAAAATAGTGCAATAAGTTCACAGACCAAATTGAGCTACAACCAAAGCAGATTAATCCCGGATGAAACTGTTCCAGTAACTCATGCATCTTCTTTTTTAAAAATTGCAAAGAGAATATCCCAGTAAAAAAACTGAAAGTATTCCTCTAGTTACCTTCTCACCGCAAATCGATCTGATCTTACTATCAACAGCGGGGCTATAAATTCTCAAATACTCAGCTGACAACTTATACAGACTACCGTTTTCAAACTCCACCTCCACCTGAAAAGATTCACCAAAAGATAAGACAAGTCGTCCTCACAATACTGGAAGACTATAGAATAAATTTGCACTTTGCAAAATCTTGATTGATGCAACCAGAGATGCATGAAACCAGTCTCCAAAATCCACAATAAGACATGACTATAAGTAGAGATTCATGATTTAAAATTCTTGTAAAGGACGCATTCCAACATCACCGTTCTCAAACTATATGGGGGCTTTTTGAAACCTTTTTTCCATTTAATACAATCAAATCGTCAAAAGTATTTTCCTGAGTTTCGTTCAATTCTTACCCAAGCAGTATTTTTCTTCCTGAAAAGTGTTAGGAATCTTGTGTGCAGTTTAAACAAATGCTACATACCCGCCATACTTGAAACAGGAAACAGTAGAAGGAAATAGTTATCCTTCAGCGAATACACAATTAGGGCCTCAAATATCCATATGACTCTAAACTGCCTTACTGCCACCTAAAGCTTATAATGTTATTATGTGTGTACATCATTATTGACATACTCGCTGAAAGGAGTACAGATTCTATAATTTTCTGGAACAAGAGGGCACTTCCTTTGTGCCTCAAACACAATCCCTTGCTAATTTATGTATCAATGAGATTAATGTGCAGAAAAAGCAACTAAAGAAAAAAAAAAAAGTGTCTAGCGTGGAGTATGTTCCTAGACATGCCCGGAAAATGAAGGTTTACGATGGAGTATTATCCATGATTTATCTTCAAATAAATTTCCATCAACCCTATTGAGCAAATAACACATCTAGTATTGAAGAGGAAGTTGCTCCACTCAACATGGACCAGAATGATTGAAAGCAATAATTCAGTTATTGACATGCAGATTCATTGCTACAAGTGTAAACTAAAAGCAAGGTTAAAAATAATCTAACATGGTATAACATCATTCATTTGCATAAAATATTTTGCAACGGGTCAATATATATGCATTGGATTGATCCGTTATGAGCTAATATCAATCCAGCAAATGCAATTCCCCACAATGATTCCAAAAGTTGATCTTTTAGACAGCAATTTTGGCATCCATGGGAATCATTTTGTTGATTAAAAAAAAAAAAAGAAAAAAGAAAAATATTGGGGCAGGTGAAGGGGATTACAAGGTGTGGAATCGAACCTCACCAACAAGGTGAAAATTCAGATAATCAACCGATTGAGCTACTAAGATTTCCCGAAAACCATGAGAATCGATATATGACATTCTTGTATAGCAGAAGTCACCTCTTGAGAGAGGAAACAAGAACCCTATTGTAATTAGACAAAACCCAATTTAACACTTTTTATGAGGCCATTATAAGGTAAAGGTTGGAACTTGAAACCTCCAACATCATGGGTTAAGCTCTCCAACATCATGGGTTAAGCTAAAAGTTTACTTTATTCCTCTTACAAAAGAACATTATAAGCAAAACTAGGAACTTGAAGAATACAACATCATTGGTAATGGTAGAAATTAAGTACTTTAACTATTTCCAATTAATTTCTCATCTGTGTACAAAATTTTTCAAGAAATCACAAAAATTAAAGAGACATACAAACTTAGGAGGTTGAAGAGCAAATCTGGTGAGGCGTGGATAGTCTACTGCAGTGTGTATACTTCTTCGAAGACCTCTGTAGATCACATTCATTTCTTCTCCCTCTTTCTCCTCCTAGATTCCCAGCGACTATGATCCGAACATCAGCAAAATTGGGTCGGGTCACGGCTGCCCCATCAATCATGATGCTGACCCGTTTGTTTCCGAAGGATGGGCCTGCTAATTGGAGCAGATGGCCCACTACTGATTTGTGTGTTAAGGCCTTTTAAATGTAATTTTCTGCCGATTATTTATTTATTTAATAGCCTTTTTCTCTTTATAATTATGAATCATTAAGATCACAATTTAGAAATAGTTTAAGATTTTGGTGAGATAATATTAGATTCAAACATAAAAATTTTAAGAACTATATTTGCATAACTTATAAAAATAAGGACAAAATCTAAATAGTGATATGGGAAAAAGAATATTTGTGTAAATTAATCGGCCTATAATGACTTTATTTCTTTTTGTTTTTCTATTTTGCACTTTACTTTGTAGAAAGAAACTTTTGTTCCTTCTTTTTCTTTTGAGAATTACAATAATTGATGTTGTTATTACAAGTACTTTCTTTTCCATGAGATAAAGGCCCGTTAGTCATTTTTTTATAATTTTTTATTTTGTGATTTATGTTTTATTCCATCGGTTTCTATATGAAGAGCTTATTAGGTTGAAGTCCACCACACAAAAATAGTAGAACTATGTTAGTTTTTGTATATCTGTAATTAACAAGATTGCTAATTTGCTATAACTTGAGCAGTTGCGGATTTAAGACTTATATTTTATCGATTCAACATGTAAGATTTTGGTACTAAATTCATTACACTTATAAAATCATGAATCCAGTTATTATACTTTTTGGAATTTTAACAATTTTTCACATATAAATTTTATTTCACGTCGAAAATATTGAATTTTTCAAATGACCGCATTGACCTATGTTGCATCCATCACATGACAATTGCTAGAGGCGAGTTAAAAATTTACAACTCGTATTTTACGTTGGATTATAGCAAGCATCGAAATACATTTATAAACATTAAGATTAAAATTTCACTAAGCTATAGGAAAAAAAGAAATATAAATTACAGCCAAAGTAACAAAGAGGAAGCTTGAACAATTCTATTCATCAAGAAAATGAAGAACAGAGAGAAAGAAAGAAAAGTTGCGCGATTATTAATTGTATTTTCTTAAGAAGAAGAGGTCTTCTTCTAATTGATTGACCGCACATGAGAAAATTGAATCCATCCATTGTTGTAGAGAATCTTGTTCTTCTGCAAGTGCAGCTACATTACTTGATGATTCAGTAGCAACTGATGTTGTTGACAAGTTAATTGATTCTTCAGCCTCCAAGGAAATTGCAGGGCTATAACAAGTGGACATAGTGTTACAACTTTTGTTCCATAAGTCCACATTAAAATTTTCACTCAACATATTGTCGTTTGCATTGTTTGGTAGTGAAATATCATTAGCATTTTCAATGGAATTCTCTGTTTCATTTTTTTTATCATACGTTTCTGTTCTTGACAACTTCTCTGTTTCATCAGGTTCATGTTGGTATTTTTCCTTGTCAATTGGCTGGTGAGTTAAAGGGTCTATTCCCATAAGCTGTAATCTCTTCTTAATCCTCGTGTTCCAATGGTTCTTGATCTCATTATCCGTCCTCCCTGGAAAATACGATGCTATCTTAGACCACCTGCGAAAATTGCATATGATAGTATCAAAATTAATCGAATCAGTAAATTTCAGATATGGAATGATTAAAAAAACAGTGCATGGATAAAGTACCTGTTACCAAGACGAGCATGAAGTTGTATAATCTGATCTTCTTCAGCTTCAGATAGCGCCCCTCTTTTGAGGTCAGGTCTCAGATAATTAATCCATCTCAATCTACAACTTTTTCCGCATCTTTGCAAGCCTACACCACATATTCATGACGCATAAAAAATGTTCATCTTTTAGCTAAGGGGTATTGTAGTCGTATGAAGTGACTTTTAGATAATACGATCACACAATTCAACATAGTAAAACAGTAGCTAGCAGAGGCTATAGTTTCAAGTTTCACCACTACCAATACTTCCATACATACTTTAATTAACTCAAGAAAGAGAGTCAGGTCCGAATATGATAGAGCATAATAGAATAGATCATAGAGCATAAATAGAATAGATCGTACCTGCAAGCTTGGGAACGGTTCGCCAACACTGAATGCCATTATTGAGAATAAAATGGACTAGCTTGTGGTCTTCTTCCATAGTCCATGGACCTCTCTTCAATCCAACTCTATCACAACAAGGCTGCCTTCCCATTTTCAACTCTTAATTAAGTTTATTGCACAACTGGAGAAGCTAGCTAAAACTAGTAAGCAGAGGAAGAAGCCCACATATATAGGTACTAGCAAGTACTAATTATTACTCCACAATAATGATTGCTCTTAGGAAAAAAGAAGTTTATATTCGAAGCAAAGAAAAGATGCGGACAGATAAGCGAAGGGACATGTAACAAAAAGATGTGCTGCTTAAGAAGGGAAATGCATGATTGAATAGGGGGGAAAAATATTGTAAAGGTGATGCGCATGGAGGATGTGTTCCATATATTAATAAAAAGTGGCCAGCCACCATCACAATCAAACATTGCCATGGCAGCTTCTTAGCTAATCATATGAATAGTATATTTAAACAATTGATAAAAGTCATCCTCTCTTTGTGCTTTTTCCTTTAAACTCTGTGGTGGTTTGGTTAGAAGTACAAGAGCATTCAGTGCTCGATTGGCCATGAAAATTGTGAAATTTGAAAAAAAAAAAAAAAATGTTTTCAAATTGAAAATTGTATTTGAAAATTAGAGTTTTGTTTGGCCATGGATGCCAATTGAAGTTTTTTTTTTGATTTTTTGTGGGTGATTTGGAGTAGGGGTGGGCATAAAAACCGGAGAACCGAAAAACCGAACCGAACCGAATTAGTTCGGTTCTTCGGTTCGGTGTCGGTTTTTTTTTTTGGTATTTCGGTTCTTCGGTTCGGTGTTTGGTTTGAGGGTTTTGGTTTTTCAGTGCACCGAAGAACCGAAATACCAATTAATTAAATTTTAAAAAAAATATTTATATTACATATCATTTTCACATTTATATTAAAAGAAAAGCCCACTAGCACTAGTTGTCAGGCCAGACCCATATATTTCTATTTTCTACAATCTACCCTAATTCCTTATGCACATTTACATTTCTATCTTCTGACTTCTGTTAGTCTGCTGCTGCTATGTTATTATTAATATTTAGAGTGTTGTTGCCATGTTATATTAAGACTTTAAGTATAGCTGCTAGTCTGCTGCTGCTACTGCTATGTTATTAAAATACTAGTATGACTGCTGGTGCTAATTTGCCATGTTTTTGGATTTTATAAGAAATTGTGGATATATTTTGATATTTTTATTTCTCACTTGCAACTTGCACCAAAAAAACGAATTAAAAAAACCGAATAAAACCGAACCGAAGTTTAAAAAATCGAACCGAATTAGTTTGGTGCGGTGTTCGGTGCTCATTTTTCCAAAATCGAAAACCGAAGAACCAAACCGAACTTTTAAAAAACCGAACCGAAGAACCGAACGCCCACCCCTAATTGGGAGTGAAAAAGTAAAAATAACTTTGTAATGATTTTTAAATATCGGAGTTTTCTGAATATGATTTTCGGAATTCAACTCCAAAAAAAAAGTACAAATATTCATGGACAAATGTCATATAAAAGTCTTGTCTTATTTATATAGTGTTTGTTTTCCGATTTAAAATTTTGCATAATTAATATGATAACTTTTTATACAAGATAGAATGTGGGATAAAAATACATATATTATCGATCAACAATATGTTGATATATATAAGACTATCTAAAGACAAAAATAACCTTAAATTATGCAATCCGACATAACAAATCAACTGGATAGATGTATCATTAGTCATCGCATAACAATTCTTGTATTATGATACGACCCTTGGAAAAAAAGCTAATTAAGAATTACAATGACATACGCACTACAATTTCACAAGTTCGGCTTGGGAAGGGTTATGTATACCCTTACCTTGTGAAGGTAATTGTCTAAGCATTTCACTCACGAAGTCTTCCTGATTAACATTTTCTAATGCTGCTAAGATATATAGCCGGTTGAATTTTAATACTCAAATGGATGAGATTCCCTTAAATGGTCCCTTAAAAGCTGGCTAGTTTTGTCGTTGTGGCCAACTCCTTTTAATTTGTCCATCCATCCAATACTATTCAAAGTACTAGTACTAAAGGTGAAGATACAGAAGATACACCATATTATCATTGCAATTATTATGTTTAGTGCTTTCGTTGGTTACGAATTAATAATTGCATGTTAATTGTTTTATGAACTTGAACCCTCTTGACTCTCATAATACAACAAATCCAAACTTGACACGTAAGAGGGTAAGTGAATATGCCTTTCCAAATACGATATGCATCAGTAGTACTACTGGCAATTATAACTAGTTCAAAGTTCGTAATTAATAAAGAATCTTTTAGTGTAGACTTTCTTTTTCACTTAATAATGGCCTAATATGTATAATGGGTTGATGAATCCTTCTATTTTTCTCTAACTTCACAAGGTATGACCGGGTAAGGCTTAGCACACACCATGCTGCAGAGAATTATTTTAGTTGGCTTTTAAATAGATTAATAGAATAATCACACGTCAATAAATATGAAGTTTAAACCCAAAAAATAAAGATACTTACAAAAGCGAATTAATGCTACAATTTGTTGAATGCAACAAAGATTGTGCCGAGAATTAAGATGCACAGGAGATAAAACAAACTGCCGAAAGTCTGAAAGGCTTTTTCTTTTTCTTTTTGGTTTTCTATCCTACGTTGGTATCTGTTTTGAGGCCGATTAATTCAGATACACACTAAAAAGTCCCACTTAGGAGAGTAAAGGATCCCTACAAAAGATAAAGATCATAACATAATTGATTCGGCAGATTTAGATTCATAAATATATCCACCCATATGGTGCTTTCCAAGACTTAATTCTGTGAATTTTGTTTAAAGATAGAGTCCTTATCATTCCACTACAACCATTAGTGCTAAATTTTGATGGTAGGTCAAAAGGAGGAAAGATCTCCTATTGTCACTTCATAATTTGAATATTTATAATATGAATAGAACAAAATGACCGAGAGTTCATGTGTTTTATTACAAATTTCCCATGATATATCTTAATGAGTTACTATAAAAATGATCATATTATAAAAGAATTGTTATAATGGGCTACAAAACTAAAATTCCCTCAAAAGATCCCAATTTTAACTTCTATGCTTTTCATTAATGATTGTCAAAAAATACATGCATCTAGTACCTTCGCTTTTTATTTCCATATTTTCTCTATTTGCCAAGCATAGATTAAGAGCGGTCAATTTTGAACATTGAACAAGTTAGTTGTAGTTACGTTGCTTCGTCAAAGGTCCAACTAAATTATAGAAAGAGCGGAATTTCAGATCAACTTTTTGATATCAAAGGTTCCATTAATGTATGTATTGCTTTTACCAGAAAGAACTAGTAATTAATATCTTTATTTAAAATTATTTTCAAAATTAAGGAATCAAACAAATATTATTTCAAGACTATCAAGAGAATGCTGAGTTCATGTAATACATGCACGCAAGTTAGTTATGCACAATATCCACGTTCATAGGAGTGCGTTTATGTTTCTGCTTTACGAATATGATTTTTTTTCCCTTATGACTATATAATCTATTGACTTAATTAACAGAGCAGTTAGTTTGTTAATGAATTACTCACGACACGTTCCACCACCAACCGCTCGTTTATTTGTTGTTGAAGAAACCACTACTTCCCCATTTTCTCTTTTTAAAGATTAAAAGAATGAGATATTACTAGGTAAAAAAGTATTAGTACTCCATTTGTTTAATTTGACGAGTCCCCTATATATATTAAAAATAAATTTATCTTTTACTTATCCATTTAAATTAAATAAAATGATATTCTCCATCCATCTTTACTATGCCTGACTTGACAATCATGCTTATGGTATGGACATGCTATTGAATCAAGAATTGCATATCGTAGCAACATATGTATTTGGTAATTACAACAATTTTCTTAATTGACCCTAAAATAAAACATTGGGCAGGACCCTTAGGGACTCACAACGACAGTAACAAAATATTAATCAGGAACACATTTGAAACAAAAAAGAAGAGAACAAGTACACACGTGAGATGGCCGACTGATCATAGGATTGGAGGAATCTTAGGATCCTAGATGGGTGACATGGTCGTCTTTACTACAAAAATCATGCATGGGAACAAAATTAAGAAACACCACTAATGCTTCCCCACACAACGAAGCATCTTCTTTGTTTGTTATTGATTGACTAACAACAGTAAAACATAATTTAAGTTACTTATAATTAAGACAATTACAGGTAATATTTTTTGTGATAAACAAGAGTACCATTGGCAACCTAATAAAAAAGATAACGTACTAACGGTACTATAATAAATTAAACTACGAACATTATTCAATTTATATTACTTAAATCCAAAAGGCTGAAATCAGGTTCATGTACAACAACAACAACATACCCATTGAAATCCCACAAGTGAGGTTTTGGGAGGGTAAAGTGTACGTATACGGTATACCTTACCACTACCCAGGGAAGGTAGAGAGGTCGTTTCCGAACGATATCAGGTTCATGTAATGACATATATAGGAAGGTAAAAGCTTAGCCAATACATCCATGTCGTGTGTATGAATTAGAGTTCATTTTACTTAATTATAATTAATTAACTTATATTTTACTTCATTAAATCACTTAACCATGATAAATTATATTAGTTTGGTGTAAACACCGGGTGTGGGTAAGTATTTAATTACCTATATAGGAATGTGTCTTTGGAATTGAGGCGTAGTAATTATTGTTATACATAATGTTAAGATATATAGCATATACAACTGCGGACGGTAGCTGAAAGTTTGCATATATCAAGGTAGAGCCCCTCGAAGTGATATTTTGACTTTTTTCACCTAGAGGATGATTTCAAATATCCCGAAATTAGTGTAGAAATTTCTCCACTTTTACAAGTCAAATTCTAATCAACTGCACTTAATAAATTGGTCAATCCATTTAATGAATCCAGCAGCTGCCTTAGAGCAATATCCTATATGTTGCTTTAGTCCAACAAATAATAATTGTTCTTGTTTAATTGAATGATGTGAGCTATTTATAGTCATACTGTAAAGTTCTTTTACACTATGATTTACTTCATTTGATTACAGATTATAATTAATCTGATGGTATAAATATTTTTTTTATATTAATCATATAATAAATCGATTTTTTTTTTTTAAAAAAATACGTTTAGTCGCTGCTCGCTGCTAGACTAGTTAATTCTTCTTTCTGATTTGGGCCAAAAGCAAACATATTAGTCCTTCTTCAAAAGTTCCAAAAAACCAGCTTGGGCTTTTGGTACAGGCCCAATAGGCCCACTATTATCAACTGTCATGACTCACCATAAACAACTTGGCTGGATCAGCCGCCACAATTGTGGTCCCCGATCACGTCATAGGCCGGCCGCCGGTTTATTTTTTGGATATAATTCGACCGGATGAAAGACAAAACCGTAAAAGTGGCTGTGACTTTTTCATTTTTCCCCTCTTAGGTGTTGCTAGACGGCCTAATCAAAATCTCAATCATGACACATGTTCATCAAATGACAATTACTTAATGTAGATTCATTTAGTGTTTGATAATGACATATCTAAAATTGTAGCTTAAATAAACCAAACTTTTTGCTCTAATTATTACTAGCTTGTTAATTACTCCCTTCATTTAATTTTATGTCTTAATTTGACTAACACGAAATATAGCATGGGATTTTAAGATATTAAGTTGATATAAAAGTGTTTTAATAATCTCTTAATTAAGTAATCGGAAATATAAAAGTTTTCTTCCAAAGCACTCTATTGTTTGTTAGTATTACAGGTAGAGTTTCTGAAATAAATTAGTCCAATAATTAAGCCAGTCCTTATCGTCATTTTAGTTTATTGGCTTTGGTTATGTTATTATTCAACGACTAAAGAATGGTCTATGCGGAATCATATGTCGAAATTATCTACACTTTTTTTATTCTACTAAAAAAATAATGAAAGAAGCCCACAAAAATGGAATTTCGTACAAGACAATGAAAGAAACAACTTAAGTGGCAGTTGATGGCTTGATGCTGTTCCTTTTATTTATTATTCTTTTTTTCTCTATAATTTGGTTAGTGTTGAACTTTCTTTTCTAGGGGAGGTTTCTAGTCTAGTCTAGTATAAATAAACCATAGAAAAAAGAGAAGTTTTATTTGAAGATGAAAAGGGAATAATAATTGTAATAGAAATAAAATAAAACAAAAGAAGGAAGTTGCAACAAAGTGGGCTACCTCGTATCTTGTTTCTTATTGGCACAAGCAATTTGACTAGGTATAAGTCTGCTACTACTAATATCCTAGAAAAAACAATAACTCGACAACAACAAGAACAATACGATGATGATCATCGCTGTTTTTTCTCAGAAACAGGGGTTGCTGAATTTGCATCATTAACATCGTGGGTGATAAAATTTAATATTTTCTCGACGTGAATTTTATTATCCACGGTGGGTATGGCTCAAATTCCTGCCTTAGGAATGAAACATCGTAAGAAACAACGTGCGGTTTTGGCAGCGGTTCCTAGGAAATCTTTGTTATGGTATACTGTTGTTCTTGTCTGTTTTGCTGGCTTCACTTTCTCTTCTCTTCGGCTTCTTTTTCGAGGTACACCTGCTTCTCTCTGTTTAATTGAATTCAGTTTTTACGTTAATTATTTTTGTTTGTTTGTATGGAGCGGTTAATATTTTGAAATATGATATGATGATTGATTATTATTTATTAACCTTAAATATGATACTAACTTGATTATTAATTAGATATAAAGTACTTACCATTTTTCGAACTACAGGGTTTAATTCAAGGCGGCCGGCGGCGACTACATTTACCACCGGTGTTAAACCGAATTTCGCAGTTATAGAAACCGTTGAATTCCCTGACGAGACGGTTGTTTTCCTGAAATACCCTCCTTCAACTCCTCTATTTACCAAAGATGACCTATACTGTCACTACGTTACTCCTAACCTTTCTCAGTCCCCTGAATCAGTTGAAAACGATGAGTTATTGGGACAACTGATCGTTCGATGTCCCCTGATTAAGCCACGTGGAGTGCTGACGTCACTTTCCGTCAAGGCTACCGGTGATACCTTCTCAGTTGGGCCCACACACCGGTGGAACTCTTTGGCGTATGATGCCATGATCGATCGCGATAACACGACTATCGTGTTTGTCAAAGGGTTTAATCTTCGTGGTGGAAAACAATCAGACCCTTCGAAATTCAAGTGTGTTTTTGGTTGGGATGTTATGAATCCGAAATTCGTGTTACAATCAGATGTTGTATCCGTAGCTCAAGAAGTTGTTCGATGCAATACTCCAATGAGCATACTGAATAGGTTTATTGGTAGTAGTAACATGAATCAGCCTATTAAGGTTTCTGTTAGAATGGTTGGCAAGAAGCCTTTAGAGTCCATTGCGAGTCCTAAACGCCGTCTACAGCTTAACTTGCCAGGTCAAAAACAGCACGAGATGTGTGTCTGCACAATGTTAAGGAACCAGGCCAGTTTCTTGGAAGAGTGGATCATGTACCATACTAGAATCGGGGTACAACGTTGGTTTATATATGATAATAACAGCTTGGACGATATTGATGATGTCATTAAGGTATTATCGGTGGATGGAAAAATAAATGTGACCCGGCATGTTTGGCCTTGGGTCAAGACTCAAGAGGCAGGTTTTGCTCATTGTGCTTTACGAGCTAGGGATGTGTGTGAATGGGTTGGTTTTATGGATGTTGATGAGTTCTTTCACTTGCCTACAGGTATGTCATTGCTCGACATATTAAGAAACCAATCCAGTTATCCTAATAGTAAAGTTGCTGAGTTGCGGGTGTCATGTCATAATTTTGGACCATCCGGTCTCAAACATGTCCCGACACAAGGGGTCACCATGGGGTACAATTGCAGGATGACTGCACCTGAGAGGCACAAGAGTATAGTGAAGCCGGAAGCATTGAATTCAACATTAATCAATGTGGTTCACCATTTTCATTTAAAGTCTGAGTTTAGGTATGCCAATATAGATAGAAATGTGATAGTGATTAACCATTACAAGTATCAAGTTTGGGATGTGTTCAAGGAGAAGTTCTACAGGAGGGTGGCTACGTATGTATCTGACTGGCAACAGGAGAGAAATGTTGGATCCAGGGATCGTGCCCCGGGTTTAGGGACAAGAGCTGTTGAACCACCAGATTGGTCTACTCGATTTTGTGAAGTTATCGACACTGGCCTTAAGGATCGAGTAGCAGCGATGTTCACCGACCCAAACACTGGCAAGTTACCCTGGCAAAATCACTGACATGACTTGGAACATGAAATTATTTAGTATCACACGCTACACAAGTTTTTGACTTTGAAAATACAGGGAGCTCTCATTTCTTTTGCTATTTTATTTGTACATGAAAAAGTCGATATATTCTTTTTGTACATGAATTTACGTCACAACACGAAAGTAATATGAAAATGAAAGTTGAATGTTTAATTTACCTGTACTTGTATCTGGTGAAAGTCAAGCATTTTCAGTATCTCTAATGTTGCATTTCTTTGTGATGCAATGAAAATTATTATAAGGCCAATAATTCAGCAATGACAGAATGTTAGTAGGTACTGGAAACATGAGACTTCTTTCTCATATTATAAGCTTTTCAATTATCTCATCCAACATTCTCATATCCTCTCTGGAGGCGAAATAATGAAGAAGAAAAAATTCTCCTACAAGAATTCTTCATGTCTCAGATTATAATAGTATTATCTTATTCGTGTCTCTGTCTCTGCTATTGTAGTTATAGAATATATAATTCCTTGGGCCACCATCAACGTAATGAAATGCTTAATTATCTCATCATTGTTAAATAAACAAACAATGCCTGAAAAGGAAGATTGCAACTGAGCTTTTCACTAATTAACTGAAAAGACTTGTGATACAAGGTCATCACTAGATCTAATATAGAAGCAAATTCTTGTTAGATAAATTTGGTTAGACCAGGTTGCCAAGAAAGCATCAGTAGGATTATATCAGGAGTTACAAGATTCAACTATATATCAAGACTTCAGTTTCAAGTTTCAACTATCAAGAACAACAACAACAACATACCCAGTATTTTCCCACTTTGTGGGGTCTGGGGAGGGTAAAGTGTACGCAGTCCATACCACTATCTCAAATGAAGTAGAGAGACTGTTTCCGATCAATTATCAAGAACATTGATATAAAAACATTACAACTAGCTATGGATAATGAGTACTTCATGAGGACTTGAAGGACCTTTCATCAGTTTTTCAACAAGAACCTATATAGGTTTCTTAATGTAAGACAAAACACAATTCCTAGTGCAATGGAAAACAAAATACAAAATTTTAGGATCCACGGCTTCCTCTAACGCGAATGTTAATGGCTCTTGATGCCATCGCCCTCAAATTTGCTCTGGCTAGAGCAAGAGAGCTCCTGTACTGCTCATCAGCAGAACTTCTTGTCCTGAAGGATTCCATGAACTCCTCTCTCTGCAATCTTAGCGCCAATGCGGCATCCTCATCCTGGCTTGGTAACTCCCTCCTCGAGCTAATGTCTCGAGTTCTGCTTGGCATTCCAGAAGCTCGGGCAGTTTGTCTTCGCATGGCTCGAGAATTCCTTCTTTCTTGACTACTAGGGCCAGATTCTGGACTGTTAAGTAGCAAGACTCTTGTCGTTCTGCTGCTAGTGGTGTTAGAAGAATGAGTAGTAGCAGCAGCTCTTACTGGACTTTGACGTTTAGCGTCTCTACTATTCAAAACTGCAGCTGCTTTTCGTGTTTCTACTTCTTTGGGAAACAGCAGTTGGATTGTATTCCAAAGTACTGTGTTTACAGTGCATGATCTACCATTGCTGCAATAGATCAAGATTAACAGGAATACATCACGCATGAAACAATTGAAGCACCAAGATAAATCCTTTTTACACGAAAGTACAACCGAAATGAGAAAGTATCCTAATAGTACCTGATAAGCTGCCTGCACTTGGGACATTTCTTTCCACATTTATCAGCAGCAGATCGCAAACACTTCTTACAAAAACTACAGATTTTTTTTTAACCAAATTAGTCAAGAGTCAATTACTAAAAATGTCTATGCGTATTGATTTATGAATCTAAGTTGATGAGGAAGCCATTAAGATCGTACCTGTGACCACAAGGAGTGGTACTCGGTTCGAAACAGATCTCCAAACAAATCTGCAAATTCAAAGAAATTACTTTATCACTGAAATAGGAAAAGCAACAACAACAACAAAAAACCCTTACTGATAAATGAAAAGGGGTATCAAGGTTCAAGAACGGATTACAACTCTTACAGCGCAAGAAAGCTCTTCACGAAGTCGATCAATGGATGGAAATGCTGAAGAAGAAGATGAAGCAGAACATCCCTGTTCCTCCGATGCTTCATCTCCTTTCGTGTCTGCTTTCTCAATGGCTTTTGATTCTATCTTCTTACTAGAAAATGAAACAGAACACCCCTGTTCATCCAATGCCTCAGATCCTTTCTTGCCTAATTTCTCAACGGATGTTGATTCCGCCACCTTTTTCTCGCTTTCTGTAGAACATCAACATCAGGACACTCAATCCATTATTCGTAACACAAACTCTTCTTGAAAATCATGATTTTACCTTGCTTTGCATTGTCATCTTCGTCGAGATCAAGAACAGTAGCGGTTATGGATGCAGGACTCCTCTTCTGCGCCCTTCTTTTCCTGAAAAGTTAACATTTCCCAACTAATCTAATCAGATAAAGTACAGGTGATCTCATTCGATTAGATTTTAATTCGTGAAAGGGTTTGTTACCTTCTAGAGTTAGTTGGGGGTGTCTTGAAATGGAGCAAATCAGAACGTTTCTTTTGTTTAGGAAGGCGATCGGGGGTATCTTCAACAACAAGACTGGCAATGAGAAGAGCCTCTTCATCCCAACCAGCCATAGCAGCAACGGATCGAAACTTGGGGCTGAACAAACCTTCAACATTGTTGGCTGCTTGTGGTTGTTTCAGAGGGTCGCCGCTGCCATTTGGGTTATGGGGACTCTTGATTGAATCTTCCTTCATCATCCTATTCGCTCTGTTGAAGTTCCGAGAAAGAATGAATGGGGATGGATCTAGGGTTCAACGGTCATATTTCTTTTGAATTGAATTTCTTCTTGATTGGCGTAACGGCTATATTTCACATGGAGCCGTACAGTTTTATATACCGGCACTCTTTCATTTTCTATGCCTTATTTATTATAGAATTCCATCCGTATCATTTTTATGTGTCACATTTTAACTTAGACACAATATTTAAGGGGAAAAATGAAGATTTTTGAAATTTATGCCACGTAAAATGGAACGGAGGAAGTATATTTTTTTGTTTGGTCTCTTGCTTATTTATTTCACAAAAAGGCGTTTCTATTTTTTTAAAAAAATAAAAAAATTGCTTCTTAGAGTATTCTTCAGTTTTGGTTACTTTTCCGGTTAGGACAATAATATAACGTAATTAAGGTGCACCTGGTTCTTCTTATTCTTTCTTAGTTAAGTTCCCCTTCTCCGGATTCATCAAGAGTATGATACTATTATCTAGTAGTAATAAATAATATGAGTTGAGAATCACGAGGTCTCACTTTTAATTCCGGTGGTTAAAAACACTAGTTGACTTCTTTTTTTTTGTCCAAGCCCATAGTGAACAGAGTTACTCGAAAACTTGCGATGGTGGGAAGTACCAAGTACTCGTTGGAATTAATGGAGGTACACACAAATTGAGCTCAAATAACTGTAATTAAGGTATTCCTTATAGCATTTCAAAAGGCAGGAAAATAGAGATCCTAGGGAAGACTTTGAAGAAAAAGTTGAAGGTGATTATTGTATAACATAAGCTTCTTTCTTAACCACTATGTACTTGAAGCATCACTCAAATTGTATGACATGATGTTAAGAACTCCCACATCCAAAAATTGAAGGTGGCAGAGATGAGGATGTTGAGGTGGATGTGTGGACTTATCAGGAGAGATAGGGTTAGAAATGAGGTTATTCGAGAGAAGATGGGTATGGCTTCGGTGGAAGACAAGATGCGGGAAGTGAGGTTGCGATGGTTCGGGCATGTGATGAGGAGGTACACGGATGCACTAGTACGGAGGTGTGAGAGGCTGGCAATGAATGGTTTTAGGTGGGGTAGAGGTAGGCCGAAGAAATATTAGAGGGAGGTGATTAGGCATGATATGGAGCGGTTACAGCTTACGGAGGACATGACCCTTGATAGAAAGGTGTGATGAACACGAATTAGGGTAGAAGGTTAGTGGGTAGGAGTGCGTCCATAATAATAGGGAGGAGTGCTTTGTTTGTATCTGGGCCTGTAGTTTCTTGGTCGTAGTGTTTTGGTGAAGTTTGTGATTTCGAATAGATAGTTTATAGTAGTACTCCGTAGGTGTCTTGTTTCTTTTTTATTTAGTGGTTATTATTCCATTTTGTTGTTTGTTTTATGTTTTTTGTTGGTTTTACTGTTATATGTCCTGAGCCGGAGGTCTATCGAAAACAGTCTCTCTACTTCATTTGAGATAGTGGTATGGACCGCGTACATTTTACCCTCCCCAGACCCCAATTTATGGGTATACACTGGGTATGTTGTTGTTGTACTATCCTAATGTTTGTTGAATAGCATAACTCTTTTAACCAACAAAATGATGATGCTGAATAGTGTGAGCATGTTGATGAGCAACAGTGAGACTCGAACCAAAAACCTTTGCCTGTCTTGACACAATATTGAATTATGTGAACAACGTTATCTGAGAACGTAAATTGCTATTAAAATTTAAAAAGCAGACATTTTTGCTCTCTGTTACATATCTGCAAGGAATATGAATTGCTTCAAAACCAGACCAAATTACAGACACAACTTGATGAAGAATCTTCAAAATTGTGGCACCAAAGCCATGTCAATTAGAACATCTTCTACACGTGGTAATATCGTACACGAGAGGATTCTATTTTCTTTAGTGTTTATGAGAGTGTTTCCTACGGTGATGGTACATTTCCCCCTTTTCCCTACTTCTCTTCTCTATGATCCTAAAAGCACATGAAATAAACCCAATGGAAGCCATGGGATAAAATGTTCTGTAAGGAGCCAAGGCTAACCCACAAATATAGGAATAGTATCCAGCAACAAGATAGGCAAAGCTCAGGTCTATCTCCCATCTTCGGATGCCCGGAAAAGGAAATAAGAAGAAGTTGAACTCTGGCTTTGAGTCACATACACCATGCAGCAAAACACCAATACAAAGTACAGAATCCAAGAACCACGGCAAGCTCTGACCGATCCCCATTCTCTGTGTGCAAGGATACACCAAAAGAAAGAAAATGTTATGCTAACTCATTTAATCAATGGATCTCCTAAAATATTAAATAGAACTGGCTACTTTGACCAGAACCTGAAAGAAATATTTGTCAAGGAAACTATATTGTACGATTGATAACAAATACCATCCAAATCATAATTTGTAGCTGGAAATAAATACCACCAGATTTCTGATTTTCTATAAGGTGAAGTATGTTGATCAACTAAGATGGCAGAAATTTCCACAAAAAACCTCCGTCTTAACTCTCAGATTCCAGCTAAATCTTCATCAAGCCATTGAATCTAGAAGAGAATTAAATATCTCAGACTTAAGTGTCATCTATGGTTCTAAGTTACAAATACCTCTCACTAACTACTACACTTAACTATGAGAGCTTTTGAGGGCGTAGAGATAAATTTTCTTCAGTTGAAGAGTAGTATCATATCACTTATTTCATTTTGGTGCACCCATAAGATTCTTTTAAGTATAGAAGATTGGGTATCATTCGTAGAAAACCATCTCATTTTGTAGGTTTACTTTTTGGTATGCTTCTTGAACTCTTGTATACAGGCATGTTTTGTTGCCCAAACATTAGTAGTGTATATATGACTATCAAAAAGACTATGAGAGCATTTGCTCTATCAATTTATCAGTGCAAAGTAATGAGGTTCCAAAATGACTAAATATATACACAAGGCAGTAAAATCCTCTTGGAGAGAATAGAAATACCTGGATCCACGATATAAGTGACGGGACAAACATAAGTGTTGCAAGCAAGTGTAATACAAGTAAGCCATGCTGATGATTGAAGATCTCTAATTGGGTATCACCATAGCTTTTTACTGAGTCCAGACTTTTCGAATTACTCTCCTGATGAGGGAATTGCTTGTTGATTTCACCATCATACCGGGGTATGAGCTGCTCCAATCCACTCTGACTTCCTTTCCCAGATTTTATTAACTCCTTAGTCTGGGTATGGCTGCGAAATGAAGCCATCAAAAAACTGTTTACAGACAAGAAGAATTGACTTTAGACAACCTCTGTCATAACAAAATATCAAAATATTAGCAGAGCCAAAAACTAAATAAACGAGTACATGTAGAATAAATGTGAATTTTGATGAGCATAAAATTTGTGTTTTCCAAGTTTCTTTTTGAATATACATCTCATTATTCCTAATTACTTCCTCTTTTTTTCCTTATCCTTTTCTTTCCAGGGGTAAATTACTTAGTAGGCGTTTGGATGCGATATGAAGTTCGTAATTTGAAATCATAAGATGAAATCAGCGTTTGGACATGTGATTTCATCTCGTGATTTCATATCATGATATGAATCCCAAATTTTCCAAAAAGTGTGATTTGCGATTTCATATCATAATTTGAAATTTTTTTAAATACAAAAATTGGCCCACAAGTTTATATTTTGTAAAAAAGGGCCCACCATTATTACTCTTATCAATCTTTAAACCATTTATATCTCATATAACCATTACTCTCACCAACATAAATTTTTTTTATGTATTTCAAATTACGAACTTCATAGCTTTACACAAAGCTATCTGATTTCCGTCACATGTTCAATTTTACTTAATTTTTAAGCTAAAGTTTGATCAATAAATATTGTATTTTTTTAAGAATATCTTTGTAATAGTGTATTATACTTTTGTTATGAACTTTTGCTTATTTGGTAAGATTGTATGAAGAATTGGGGTAATTTTGATAGTTTTCAAACCTTATGGGGGTTTTATGCTTATAAGAAAAAAATACAACTCGAGAATCCCAAATTGTATGTCCAAACAAAACTTCAACTTCACCTTATATATTTTCATATCATGATTTCATCTCACATGGCCAAATGGGCCCTTAGACCATCCCTCCGGTCTAGTGGAACTTATTGGACCTACCCTCTAGTTTGTGAAAATCTTAAACCTCCACTCTACTTTTAATATTTCACCTTTCCACACCTACCCCCTTTTTACAGTTTAAGTAATTACGCAGACCTTTCCTTGCAAGATAACAATGATAACCTTTCTGCCCAATATTTTGCCACCAACATTACTGCATTTACCTAAATCCTATGGGAAGATAAAAAGAATAATTTGGATAAGTTTTATCACTGAAAACGAATTGCTGAAATCAAGCTTAACTAGTTTAGCTTAATAATACTATGAGATTCATTTTTATTCTTATTCGCTCTTCTCAAACCAATTCGGTAAAGTTGCCTAAGATTCATTACACAGTGGGGCTATTTTGGTAAAAGTATGTCAGAAATCAATGCAACTAACTTTAATCATTAATGAGGAGAGGTCTATGACATTTCTCAAACTAGAAGGGAGGTCAATTAAGTTTTGCTAAACAGAGGTCGAAGTAATTGGCGTTCTTTTTTTCACTCAGTCATCTTTTACTCCAACCAACTAGCACTTCATGGCTTTTTATTTCTGGAAAACCCAGTCAAATAAATAAACAGCATAAGACCACCACAGGAAATTGGAGAAGGGCGCTAATTAGGGAGGTACCTGGACAGGGCATTGTGGCAGCACAAAGCATGGGAAATGACCAGCAAAAGAAGACCCAATGCTGGATGAGCGAAGCACACTAGGGTCAAAGAGACAAGTGTCATAACAATTAACGGATTGAATCTTATGATCCTGACTACCTGTTTAAATAAGAAAACTTATATTAAGAAAACAAGCACATGGGGAAAAAATTAACTAAATTTGGAATTTCAAAAATTACTCAGATTAGAGGACCAGGAATGCAAGATACATTCAATTTCAATTCTGAAATATAAGTACAAAGCCAGCCTTTTACAAACTTATGCTTTTGCAAGCTACAACATCGTAATTAAACTAACCTTGGATGACAGGAAGGCAGTGAAAAGAGAAGAAGAGTTATGTTCCCGTGTTTGCGACCTGCAAATGATTATATTGCCGTTTGCTCAGTTGGAATGAATTTCTTGCATTCATAAAGGTTTCTGTTGAATTACGTGGCTACCTTAAGAAAAAGCTTAAATTGATAGATAGTAGTCACTTTTATTTATTTATTTATTTATTTTAGGTCTGCAACACGCTCCTTGCATGAAAGTATTTTAATTGCTTATGGGCGGTGGGGTGTAGGGGGACCAGAAATTCCCCTTAAGATTATGACTGAATTTCACCAGCACATGCAACTTTGATCCATGAATTGACTAATAAATGAATCAGTCACTTGTATGAAAATCTTAAATAGCATAAATGTGGTATATATATTCAAGAGAGTGGAACTAACCGTTTCTTGATGAATACATGTAAAGATGCACTAACGTAGAATAACAATTGGGAGGCCGATATCAGCACAACCACCACTCCATTTGCACATAAGTAACAGATTGTTGAGACAATGATGAAACTTATGGTTGGAGGAAGAGGTAGAGAAATGAGGAAGGAAAGTACTAGAGCAAATAAGATAGGCAGCAGGGCCAAGCATAGAAAGGGCAATGGCATCCGTAAATTTGATTCTACAGCTGAAAGGAGTGAAGGTATAGGCAGGTCAAGCTCCCATTGCCGTGCTTGCCGCATTAAAGCAAAAAAGACAACAGCAATTGCAAAACCAGTAATCTGCACAGGTCCATGACAGCACATAACAGTGAATCCAATAATCAGAAAATGAAGAAAGAAGCAATACCTAGGCATAGGAGCATGGTAAAAAGATCAGCACCAATTATAAGAACTACAGACATCCAATAAAAGAATAAACCTGATTCACTACAAAAGAAGGGGGCACAGCACAATTGAACCATTGATGATATTTTTATTTTTTTTTAATTTTTTTTTAGTCAGGAAACATGCAAACAACTTAGATATTTAAGCTTGTTGTTTCAAGAGAATGGAATGATAGATGAAGATGTAATTTCTCGAATTCAAATTGAATGGTTGAAATGGAGAAGTGCTACCGGGTGTTATGTGATAGAAGGATGCTACTAAAGTAAAAGATAAGTTCTACACAACAGTTATAAGACCGGCCTGTAACACCCCGTACATTCCCAACCCTACTTGACGACATTAAATGATATGTACTTAGGTATCGAGAGCTATAAGTATGCATTTGGTAATGCTATTGGTGAGCTAAGTGAATTTTGCTCTTGTTATGTGGTTAAACTTGCATAGAAGGTGTTTTGAAATTTTCATTGCGCATTTGTGGGGTTCAAAATGAGGCTAAGAAGACCTCTAAACAAAGTATAATAAGGTTAAGAAGTGAGTTAAAGAATGGGACTTGAAGTATCTAACCAAGCCCGCGAAGAGAAGTCGAAAAATGGAATTTTCGAAAATTTTGAAGAGGGGTGCGTTTGGGACCGTGCCACGCCGCTCTGGGCTAAAATTTTTAGCCCAGAGGCAGTGGGTTGGCGCGCCCAGGAGCGTGCCACCTTGGGTTTTCCACTTTTTCGAAAGTTGGAAATTTCTAAGTCCCAAGGGTATCCGGGGTCTTACCGAGCCGATTTTTGCTACGTTTCTTCTACAACCAAGAGTATATACATAAAATGAATGACATATTACATTGGTATGATAAAATTACTCGAGAACAAATTTGGGGCCAAAATGACGATTTTACTCTTATAGTCAAAATAAGCCAAACGTGGCTAGAATCACTTGGTTTTTGGATTGAGGCTACGGATATGAATAGCATGAGTGGGAATATTATTGTCATACCTATTAGACGACTAAAACACGAGAAATTATTGATTTTATCGGGTTAAGTGAATTGGGCCCAAAAAGGGCCCAAAAATGAAATGAAAGCATGACCCAAAATGGGTCAAATGACCCATTCTTGCCAAGACCTTCTAGAATGCCACATTAATGACTTAAGGATGGACTCAAGGCCTATATAAAGGGGCAAAATGCTGATTTTTATTGAAGAGAAACACACATGTTTTTTTCTATCTTTTTCTAGAAATTTCCCAAGAACATCTCTTTGGCTTTCAAAACCCTAAGGCACTTCTTGGAGCAAGATCATCATTTTTCAAGCTTGGGTAAGTGAATATTATTGTACTTTAACATATTATAAGCATGAGAGAATATGTATATCATGTTGGTTATGGTTGAAATGTTGGACATGGCACTTTATGCTTTTGTATAAGATTTGTGATCCATGGGATTTGAGCTTGAATTTGGACTTGTGCCTTTGATGAAAGATCATGGTATGGATAAAATATGAACGTCTATGGTGTTATTTTGTTATTTAATTTGTTATTTTTTTTTTATAAGTGCAAATTGTGGGATGTTGGCCGATTTGTGCTATGAAGTGTATTAAGGTAAATTGATGGATTGTTTGTGATGTGGTGTGGATAAGAAAGTGTAAAGGGGAAGTGTTGTGGTGGAATGTATGGATTAGCATGTATTGGTCAATGTTGGGAATATTGGAGGATTTTTGGAATAATGATTTTATCAATGGTTTTGTTAAGGGGGAAATGACATGTTAAAGCTAAACATGTGACTTATTGTTGTTGTATGCCATTATAAGGTAATTGGTGGTTAATGTTGGTTTCGTTATAAACTTGTGTTGGAGAGCGAAACATAAGGAAGGAGCAGGAATATTGTATGCACGTCTAAGATTGTGTATTCTTATAAGAACACAAGGTATGTAAGGTTCCTTTTTCCATATCCTTCTGCAACATGTTGTTCACATTGACATTGGACTTGTTTCAATTCCGAGAGGTTTGAAGTATCTCAAATTCAGGTTGACGTATGTTGTTATTCATATGTGTCTTATTCTTAAACGCATGATGATTCGTTTGCCTCTTGTTCATTGAGTGAAGTTCCAAAAATGTCATAACGTTATCATTCCTAAATGAACGATCTCAAGAGAGTAATAACATAAGAGAACCTATCTATTCTTGAATAGTATTTTCCAATCATGACATGTTCCAAGTCCTCAATTATGATGATTATCTTTGTATCAATCTTTCACAAGTAGAAGTACCAAGCTCATAAGATTTTGTAAGAATAACAAGAGAAGTAAGAGGTGTATAATTAAGAAGTAATCATGGGTGGTATCCCAGGGGTTAAATACCTAGCATGAGTCGATCCCGATACATCCCAGGGGCGATATAAAAGCCTAGCATGGGTTATGATGGTACATCCCAGGGGCGACATGAAAGCCTAGCATGGGTTAATATAACATCCCAGGGGCGATAAGCCTAGCATGGGTTAACGATATCCCAGGGGCGACACGAAAGCCTAGCATGGGTTCACATAACATCCCAGGGGTCAAAGCACCTAGCATGGGTTAATCTCATCCCAGGGGCGACAGAAGAGCCTAGCATGGGTAGAACAATAAAGATGAATAAAAGATGAAGACAAGAGGAGTAAAGAACGTAATATACATGGTTTCCCACATACGGAAAGAGAGTTTAGTCACATTTCTGTTTCCTTATATTGATTCCATTATTGTTGTTATTATGTATGATGAATTTCTTATGAGCCTTACATATTCAGTACATTCTTCGTACTGACCCCCTCGGGGGAATTACCTTACATGTTGCAGGTGCAGGTGCAGGCATTAGTAGACTTCCTCTGTAGACTGGGGATCATTTGCAGCTATTTGGTGAGCTCCAGTTGGTTCGGAGCCCCCTGAGTCATAGGTGTATATTTGTTGTGATGTTATATAAATTGTATAAAGCGGGGACTTGTCCCGACTGTAAGTTGGTCTTGTTGATACATCTGTTAGAGGCTTTTGTAGACATATGTGGGTATATGGATGTAAGAGACGAGTATGTAGAAACGAATGTCTATTCTGACTTAATGGCCTTAACGGCCAAGTTTCCTAAATAAATATATGTATAGCATATGTTTCCATGTTCAAGGTTTCCGCATAGTTGCATAAGGTTTAATAAGGTTCATACGAAGATATGCATACGAATGAACATAGGCAAAGGTTGGTTCTCTCGGGCCTTATCGGTTACGGGTGCCAATCATGTCTCGATGGGATTCGGGGCGTGACACGGCCAATGTTATATGGTAGTAAATGTTGGGTCACTGAAGTCTTAACATATCCACAATTTGAGTATTGCAAAGATGGATGTGTGGTCATACAAGATTAGATAAGATTAAAATTGACCAGATTTGCCTGAAGGTGCAAGTAGCACGCATTGAGGATAAAATAAGAGAAGGTCGCTTGAGGTGGTTTGGTCAGGTCCCGCATCCACCTAGAGATGCACTCATCTATAGGTGTGAAACCATGGTGAGAGATGGTGTTAAAAAGGAGATGAGGTAGACCTAAAATCACATCGAAGGAAGTTGTCTCGAAAGACCTACAATTTCTTGGGATCAATAGAATCTTAGCTAAAAGATAAGGCACAATGGAAGAAAACAATCCATATAGGTGATATCTATTAGTGGGTAACAGGATTCTTGTTAGAAAGTTTCTAATATTATTACAATTATCACTCATCATCATCATACCCAGTGTATTCCCACCAGGTGGGGATTATTACAATCATCACTATTTTTTATATATATTTAATTAAGTGGGGCAGCTTGACTATGACAAGTGCTTTGAAAATAGGGGAGAAGCTAACGAATATGGGAGCTTGGGAGAGTAAAGGAGATGTGGATAGTATGTGGGAGACGACTGCCAGTTGTATCAGGGAGAGCGCTAGAGGTGTTGGGTGTTTCGAGAGGCCGATCTGGCAAACACCGGGGGGACTGGTGGTGGAACGCAGAAGTGAAAAGGAAGGTGGAGACTAAGAAGGTGGCCTATGCTAAGCTGGTTGAGAGCAAGGATGACGAGGAGAGGCGGACGAGTAGGAAGGAGTATAAGGTAGCCAGAAAAGAGGCTAAGTTAGCGGTTACGGCGGCTAAGACAGCAGCTTTTGAGAGCTTGTATGCTGCTTTAGAGGAGAAAGGAGGGGAAAAGAAGTTGTATAGGTTGGCCAAGGCTAGGGAGCGGAGGGCCCGCGACCTTGACCAAGTGAGATGCATCAAGGGGGAGGATGGCGAAGTGTTGATGGAGGATGCCCTCATTAGGAGAAGGTGGTAGTCCTATTTTCATAGACTTTTGAATGACGAGGGGAACAAAAGTCTCGTGTTGGGGGACTTGGAACACTCAGAGAGGCGTCGCGATTACGGTTATTGTAGGCGTATTAAGGTGGAAGAGGTAAAGGGTGTTATTCGTAGGATGCGTAGGGGTAGGGCGACTGGGCCCGACGAGATTCCGGTGGATTTCTGGAAGTACACTGGCGGGCCAGGTATAGAGTGGCTGACAAGGTTGTTTAACATCATTTTTGGGGCAGCAAAGATGCCCGAATCTTGGAGATGGAGCACGATGATTCCATTATATAAGAACAAGGGGGACATTCGGAGTTGCAACAACTATAGGGGTATCAAGTTGTTGAGTCATACTATGAAGGTTTGGGAGAGAGTGGCAGAATGGAGACTGAGGAGGGTAGTGACTATCTCAGAGAATCAGTTCGGTTTCATGCCAGGTTGCTCGACTACTGAGGCCATTCACCTGGTAAGGAGATTAGTGGAGCAGTTTAGGGAGAGGAAGAAGGATTTGCATATGGTGTTCATTGATCTTGAGAAGGCATATGACAAAGTCCCCAGGGAGATCCTGTGGAGGTGTTTGGAGGCTAAGGGTGTGCCCGTGGCGTACACTAGGGCGATCCAGGACATGTACGACGGTGCGAAGACGAGGGTGAGGACGGTAGGAGGGGATTCAGAGCACTTTCCCGTGTTGACAGAGTTGCACCAAGGATCGACTCTTAGTCCGTTCTTATTTGCCTTGGTGATGGATGTTTTGACGCGGCGTATTCAAGGGGAGGTGCCTTGGTGTATGCTGTTTGCTGATGATGTGGTACTGATTGACGAGACCCGGGGAGGAGTGAATGATAAGTTGGAGGTTTGGAGACAAACCCTTGAGTCTAAAGGGTTTAGGTTGAGCAGGACTAAGACGGAGTACCTGGAGTGTAAGTTTAGCGTTTCGAGGCATGAAGTTGATGCGGTAGTGAAGCTGGACTCCCACGCCATTCAGAAGAGGGAGAGTTTCAAGTATCTGGGGTCTATGATTCAGGGGAACGGCGAGATTGACGAGGATGTCACGCAGCGTATTGGTGCAGGGTGGAGGAAATGGAGGCTCGCTTCGGGAGTTTTGTGCGATAAGAAGGTGCCCCTGAAGCTTAAAGGTAAGTTTTACAGAGTGGTCGTCCGCCCGGCCATGTTATATGGAGCCGAGTGTTGGCCAGTTAAAAACTCCCACACCCAAAAGTTGAAGGTAGCGGAGATGAGGATGTTGCGAGGGATGTGTGGACTTACCAGGAGTGATAGAGTTAGGAATGAGACTATTCAAGAGAAGTTGGGAGTGGCGTCGGTGGTAGATAAGATGCGGGAAGTGAGGTTGCGATGGTTCGGACATGTGAAGAGGAGGTGCACGGAAGCCCTGGTACGGAGGTGTGAGAGGCTGGATGGGGATGGTTTTAGGCGGGGTAGAGGTAGGCCGAAGAAATATTGGACGGAAGTGATTAGGCATGACATGGAGCAGTTACAGCTTACAGAGGACATGACCCTTGATAGGAAGATGTGGAGGATGCGAATTAGGGTAGAGGGTTAGTGGGTAGGAAGGTGTCCGTTCTAGCAGGGAAGAGTGTTTGCTTGTAGCTTTGACTGTTGTTTCTTAGGCAGAGTCTTATTCGCGCTGTTTTGGTGATATTTGTGATCTTGAATAACTAGTCTATAGTGTTGATCTGTGAGTGTCTTGCTTCTTCGAGTTGCTAGCGATGTGTTACCCCTTTTGATGTTGGTTTTTATGATTTTTGTTTCTGATTTTTTTACGATTCTTAGGATTTTTATGATTCTTATGATTTTTGATCTATGATTTTTACGATTATTTTATGATTTTTATGATTTTTGTGTGTTATTGTTATCGATTCTGTGGCGGGGGTCTATCGGAAACAGTCTCTCTACTTCTTCTGAGTTAGTGGTATGAATTGCGTACACTTTACCTCCCCCAGACCCCACCTGATGGGAATAAACTGGGTATGATGATGATGATGATTTAATTTGTTTTTGTTTTTATTTTGTATGATGATGATATGGGTTGAACTTAAATGTGACAGTTGAGAATTCATATAACCGACCCCAACTTGTTGTTAGTCCAGAAACATGTATGGACCAGATTTCGGATGATCATAGAACCTTACTTATACAAAGAAAAGGAATAAATGACTCAATATTCCATTTACTCACTGAGAGTAAGTGTTTTGCTACATGCTTGGCTATGAAGCTTGTCGAGGGACCCTACAACAATACTTCTTTTTGATTACCGTCCCAACAATACTATACATCATTCTTTCTTCATAAAGGAATTAGAATGCAAAAAGTGCTTAAGAGATCGGGAAACAAACCACTGTTGAATGAAAATCAAAGGCATCCTAAACTCCGTGAAGCTTTACATGATTCGTAACAACTTGATTGCAGCTTGCTTAGACATCAACTGAAGTGACCTCGACTAAGAAAGTAACTGTAACAAATTTTATTATGAAGGAAACAAGGGAATTCAATTCTTAGTGGTGTCACTGGTGTGTACTAAATTCTGTCGTTCCTTTTCCAAGTTTGGCATTAAAAGTATGTAAACTAGTAATTTAAAGTATATTATACCTTCAGCCATTTAATTGTATTGAGAGTGAGTAGCCACAAAAATGATTTGCAGTGGATTGTGTATTAAATTTATCACTGCATGTCTGAAGTAATTATTAGATTGATACGGAAAGGTCATGTCACAACCTGACAGCCTAAATCTGAAACCTTGCAACTTGCAAAAGGTGTACAGATCATTTTATCAGTAAGTCTCGCAGGAAGGTGTTCACTAAAAACCGGACAGATAAGGAGTTATATATAATAGCTTAGACAACAAGAATTGTGAAATATTGAAGACTAGTCTTCTGAGGTATAATGGTAGAATGTATCCCAACTGAATGGAACATGAAAGAATCTCTTAAACAAGAAATATTTGAATAGTTACAACAACAACATACCCAGTGTATTCCCACAAAGTGGGGTCTGGAGAGGGTAAAGTGTACGCAGTCCATACCACTACCTCAGATGAAGTAGAGAGGTTGTTTCCGATAGACCCCCGGCTTAGGACAGATAACAGTAAAACCAACAAAAAACATAAAAATAAACAACAAAATGGAATAATAACCGCTAGATAAAAAGAAACAAGACACCCACAGAGTAATACTATAAACTATCTATTCGAAATCACAAACCTCACCAAAACACTACGACCAAGAAACTACAAGAAACTAAAGGCCCAGATCCAAACAAAGCAGTCTCTATTATTACGGACGCACTCCTACCCACTAACCCTCTACCCTAATTCGTGTCCGCCACACCTTTCTATCAAGGGTCAAATGGGAGATTCTGTGCCACCATCAGTATCCTATAACAGTTTGAATCTAAGTCGCGAATGAAATGTAAGAAATATACACATGAAAAGCAAAGAATCAGACTGCATGGATACAAAACTTCCAGCTATAAGACGGGTTTAAAATTGCACTCACCTGTGAGAAATATAAAAGCGAAAATCTTTTAGCTGCAGCGGTTACATTAACACCAATACTTGTTTTGTAAGAACAATGCGGATCAATCTGCACACAAGATAGAAAAATGGAGTCATGAAAGAGCTAAAGAAACAGAGCAGTAGTCTTTCAACTTTCCAACCGAACAAGAAACTAACGAATCTGTTACAATACCAGCAACATAACATTGGTCTTTTCTGACCCTAGGCTGGAAGTCCAGTGTGCTGGAGAGGAATCCACAAGAATTGTTTCTGAGAACATATTAGGGAAAATATGAAGACCAGATGTGACATCCCAAGCAAGTGCTACAGGAGGGAAACAGCGAAGTTTACACAGCCCTACATCCAAAATAATAAGTTACATTAGCAGCATAAATATATAACAAAATCTGAGGCACTCAATCTTATATATGGAACACTTCTTTGGTAAGATTTATCCTCAGCTGAATGAACTAAAGAAATTACTTTTGACCTGATTACTTTTTCTGAAAATTTATAAAAAGGTAGCAAGTTGAAAAAGTGTGTGATACAAGTGATTCACCAGTTATTGCTATTATACTTCTATAGTTCTATTTGAAGATCCCTTTGATGGGGCAGATTAAATAGCAGTTAAAGGGAGGTGAGAAAACATAAACCTTCTTATACTGGTATTGCATTTACTTAGCAAAAGGGAGTGAAACTAACACTTCAAATTCCCTCCAAGAAATTCCTCAAACATCAATTCCACAAAAATTTATGGAATTTGGAGGGATTGGTGGAAGTTGCTGGCAAGTAACACAATACCAACTAAAATACTACAAAATGCTTTACTGACTAACAGAAACAGTACAAGATGGGTTATTTTGTTAAATAGGAGAAGCCCTTACTGTCAATTTCCATCTCTCCAGTTTCATCAGCAGTGAATTCTGACTTTCTTATTCCACAACCAGTTGTTTTGACAGACAATGTCACAGGCATGAGACCCAAGCTAACAGAGAAAGACAGATTGAGTGCAAGAGGATGATCCTCATTCAACATCATCTCCTGCAAATTTGAACCAAAAATTAACATATTAAAAGATAGATATAGTTCAAACTTTTTTTCACCCTCTCTAGTTAAGTACAAACCCACCCAACACAAACCTTTAAAGAAAACATAGACCGAATCAACGACCCAGAAGATAAGGCTGTTTCCCCATCCTTTGCTTGGAAAAATTGCCCAACTCCCATGGAAGTGGCTGGTGGAGGTCTTCCTGAAACAGCCTGAAAATCATAAGACAATCATGAGATGAAAAGACAAGATCTAACCACATTTAACACTCTTTTTGTGCCCGAAGGAAGAAGCCATGAGTTGGAGAATGTGAAGGAGTTGAACTGAAAGAAAGGTACCTCGTATACATCACTGTTATCTCTCTTTTTGTGCAAACGGAATGAATGCAACAGAAATTTGTTTCAAAATAGTGACAACAACCACAAAGCTTTAAAATCTTTCTTTACTATTTTTTGATGTAAGGAGAGAATTCCATGCAGTATAGATAGTTGGATAAACAGGACATATGAATGTGGTCAGGAAAGAAAAAAGAAGATATTGAATAAGACGTTTCTGGAGAGGAAGAATATAGGTAAATGCGTAAAGCATTTCGGAGAGGAGACCGGAAGCTGAAATCTTAGGCTGCCTAACATGGCACAAGCAAGTGAAGATCTTTTATCTTTTATTGATAACGTACAAAAAGTGAAGTCCTATCTCCTATATAAAAGATTTAACGGGTAATAACATTAACAGATACGAACTATTACAAAGAACTCCCAAGAAACCAGGTAGCATGATTAAACAGAAGCTAAAGCATTTTTGAAAACCCTGTGAACAAGTACCAGGCGAGGTGCCACTGAGATGGTCAGATATCTGAAGCCACGCATATCCTGTGGGTGCAGCCAAAATACAGCAGAAGGAGGTGCCTGCTCAGTCTGAGTACCTGGTTCAACCTATTGCAAAAGCAGCACCTCTAAGAAGAATTTAAATCAAACTAGCTCATATAACATCCTATTTTAGAGCATATGGCAGAGGGTGCACACAGCCAAGTACCTGCCTTGGAGCTGGTCCAGATGGAATTTGCACCATCTTTGATGTAACTTCTAAAACCCGTTTATTAATTGGCAAAGTGGAAACTGAAGTTCCTTTCTCAGGCCAAAGGTGCAGTCGTACACCGGAACATGGAGAAAGATTTGTGACAAAAACAAAATGGTTTTTGCCATTAGACCCCTGAGTATGCAAGTAAGATAGGTTATAAACTGGACAAATAGCCTTAAATTTTATACTACACATTCTAGGTTGCTGGTATTCAAACTCTTAAAGCAATGATAAGGAGTCCCTCAAATATTATGACCTTTTTCGCAGAAGAGTGCAAGCATTTGTTTCTTGAAAATAGGCGGAAAACAGCAAAGTAAGCCAGCACGCTATGAAAGATATGAACAATGTAAACTTTTTATAAACAATAAGAGGAAGCTGACCAACTTCTCAATGTCCAACCACCGTCTTCTCCCGTCCATTGCTAAAACTGTAACTGTGGTTGTCTCGATGTATAAATCTCTTTCAAGTGCATCATCACTCCAATGGATGTTACTAGGGCAAGCATACATTCTGTGTGCTTGAGATCCTGCACCACAATTCACCTTTTAGAACACCAAATTGGTGCCATATACTCACATTTAGTATGAAAATGCATTTTCGTATAGTTTAAATACTATATAAGGATCATCCCTTTAATACTGAGATACAGAGAGTTGGGGACTGAGAATACCAGATTCAGCTTCTCCATTTTCAATTGGTCTATGAGGCAGCTGTGGCTGCTTTAACCAATTAAAATTTGGAGGTATCCCACTGTGAAGCATTTTTGTGAAGATTGCCAGCCTTTTTGGAACATCAGATATAGGTTGACCAGTCTCCTGGTCTATCAGACTAAGAAGAGTATGTGATACCTGAAAAGGTTGATAGTGAAACTCAAAGCTATTTGACTACGAATTTAACTGGAGATTCTTAAGAAAAAATTGACTTACTTGGACAACGAGCTGATTACACCATAAGATAACCTGGTGCTCCATTGACAACCACACATTTTTCATGCCCGTGCTACTAATCATAAAGCCATGGGTAGGAGGCACAATACCATCAAGTGATTGTAACTTTGATCGGACCTAAAATGAAAAGTTATAGAAGCTAATGCGAAATATTTAGTGAAGCAATGAATAGCTGTTAGCTGAGATGAAGGGAACTGATGGGGCAAGAGAAAGTACAACAGCCAAAGAACAAAGTACACAGACAGCAGCATGGATAATATGTGGCTCATTGAAATAAAGTATACTTAAATCATTATATAAAGGCCTGACCATTGCAATAAAGTATACTTCAACAGTTACATAGAGACAAAGGCAAAGGATAACTTAAAGTGAAAGTAGGCAATCCTAGAACTCTTCGAAAGAATAAGACGATTATGAACTAACAATATGCAAGATGGAGAATACGATGTAGAGCTTCTTCCCTCCTCTAGCTAATAGAGCAGTGCATTCAACAGAAATAGCATGACAGTTACTAAGTAAAACCATGACCATAAAAATATTATGTTTATCTAGTTTCCTCTAAAAGAACTAACAATCATTCACTTCAAAAAGATGTTTTGATTGAAGAGGAGTGTTGAGGTTTCCTACTGGAATCACCAGGAAAGGAAAGAATGGAAAAGAAATGATACAGGTTATAAGCCTTACATTTTTAGTTGCCAACTATAATTCAGATTTTCAACCTTGAACATGTAAAAGCAAATAGAACAAGTACCTGATAATCATGATAACCACCAGAAATGGAGACAACAACAACATGAGAGAGTAGTGAATCAGACAGATAATGCCCTGATCGAGAAGTCTGGAACTCGTATCCTTTCCTCCATGCGTCATTTACTCGTGCATAGTACTGACCAAGTGATGGCTGCAGAGCCAGAGGCGGCGACCTGGGTAAGGCACCACAAAGAAATAGTTATTTCATAGAATCAGTGTAGCCACATAATAACTTCCAAGAGTAGAGCAACTTACTGGTGTGGAGAAGAAAGTGTCAGAACAGTTTCAACAGCAGATTTCCTCAAATGTGGGTGGACAATTGCAGCTCTAGCAACAAAACCACCCATGGAATGACCAACCAATATCACACTTTTCGGGGGACTCCTAGACACAGCAGCACCTTCCTTAACTCGTGCATCGTGGGACTCTTTATAATGATCCAAAATCTAAGAGCAGGAAGATGTAAATAGAAACACAGACATGAAAATTACATGGCATAAAATGAAACAAAGAGAGAGGAGTGGGAAGGAAGAAGAGACGAATATAAAATATAGAACAGTAAGCGTTCCACATTCACCAGGGACTGAATTTATTTAATAACAATAACCATGAATATGAAAGGGTAGGCTGTCTACATACTTTTCAGTAATATGCTCCCAGGGTATATTTTCCATGTGACCAGGAGGTCACGGGTGCAAGCCATGGAAACAGCCTCTTACGGAAATGTAAGGTAAGGCCGCGTAGAATAAACCCTAGTAGTTCGGCCCTTCCTGGACCCCGCGCATAGAGGCAGCTTTAGTGCACCGGGCTGTCCTTTTTGTGTTCCCAGTAAGTTATGTCCTCGTTCTCCAGACTTTGCTTATTAGAAAATGTAAGTATCATCATCCATGCGTACTAGTTAGAATAAACACGTAATTTTGGATCTTTCCTCTCTCAATGTGTGGGAAATCTAACCATACATCATCAATCTATCAGAACCCTCAGATTTGCAGATATCCTTTAAAAAGTTCTACAAGTATGTCGCTGTCATAAAATCAAATAGTCCAGTCTATTGTCCACAGGAACTTTTAAAAAAGAAAAGAAGGAAAAGGCGAACCACATTAGTTTAATCAACTTGACATTTTACTTTAATCTTTTACCTTTTACCTTCTCCCTTTTCCGGGAAAACATCATGTATTCATCTTTGTCATATTGGACAAGCTATGGGATCAAGATAAAGATTTCCATCATGTTGCATCAGTCAAATGTCAATAAAGAGATATTTTACTTGAGTAAAAAAAGTTGTACCCTGTGAATGGCATATACAACATAATCTGTGTGTTCTTCAAGAATTCGACCATCCATTGCAGAATGTTCACCTTCAAGATCCACGGCAAACCAGTCAAGCATGGAAGTATACTGATAGGGTAAAGGAGTGCTGGTGACATCAAAATCTACTCCCTCTACGAGATTTAGAGAGGCTTCTTGGTAAAAGCTGTGTTCAAGAGGACCTCCTTGATAAGCCCTATCAGATTCTGCAGCCACAGATCTCACCTGTAAAAGCATTTGAAAAGAATTAGGAACAAAGCCAGAAATGAGAACAATTAATTCTGTAACATGTTTTGCACTCATATTATGATGCCTCATAGATTCACATAACAAGCAGTTAATAAACAATCTCTAGCTAAAAGCACGAGTGCAACCTCCACACCACTTTCTCTAGAATAAGTATAGCAATCAACAGTTGAAGCAGCAAGTAAACTTTTTTTAATATGTTGCCAAACCAGGTTTGTCTAAAATGGATAGGAGACAGCAAGTTGTCCGATTGAAGCAACTCGATTTTCAAAATACACTTGAAAAAATCTTGGCGAACCTGTTTGGCTTAGTTGATCAGAAGTAGCCAATAAGTATCAAGTGTTAAAAAGAACTTTTAAGCGCTGAAGTTGGTATCGATATGCAGTAACGTTTTTGGGTAGAAGTGCTGAAAACTGATAGTAAATCGTTGGATATGTTTGGTATCAAACACTTCTTCGGTTAAAATAACTTAAATGCCTTTAAATCTGTTCACACTCGAAAGAAGTCGATTATTGCAAGATTCTTAATTCCATATTGATTCAAATACCCATTAATTTATGCCTCAATTCATTTTAAGTTTTAAATTGATTAGATAGGATTATTTGAATAAATATAAATTACTTTATCATACCTGGAGTGGCAGGTAAAAAGTGGCTAGGCAGTAAGCACGGCCGAGAGAAAGACGAAAGGAGGAAATGAATAAAGAGCGTGTTAGGGGCTTTGTTTCGAAAAGGGTAATTCCAGAATAACAAACAATATTAGGAATTGTAGGTCAAACCCAAAAAAGAAATAACTTCATTATCAAAAAAAATATATATCTATATAAAAATTGGTCAAACCAAAAGTGCTTAGAAGCAAAAAACGCCACGTTGATTTTGGCTATTAAGCATACCTTAGAATCAATTGATTGAGGTAAACCCCCAACAGAAAGGGAAGATCCATAACATGTAGGTTATTTCCTCTATTACAATCTTTTACTAGTACCTTGTAAGTAAACCAAGAATGTTTAATTGGGTCACACATAAATACCATCTACGTAGACTTCATTAATTACTACCTCTGACGGTTTAATTTCATGTAGTCACAGAGCAAACAAATAGTTTTAGCATAAATTAACCAGAAGAAATTTGTGTTATGCTTTCAGAGTGCCAAAAGAATATAGGAAACAGTTTCAAGGACATAAGACTTTCTCTGTGCTTTCAAGTTTCATCAGCATCTTATGTTCTGTATCTGATCATCTGTCATGAGTCATGACTAAATGCACACATATATGATACCCTGTTCGATCTAATTGTAATTGGTAAATGGTAATGCAGTAATACATTTCCAGATGGAAGATTTGAGACAATTAATAAATGATGGCAATACTGTTCTGAAAGGACATAAATAAGAAACTTGCCTGTTTGTAGCTTCCACCATTGCCAGGGATAAAAAGAACAGGCACCCCACTCAGCGTTTTAAGATGATCATCGAAATCAATCTTTCTCCATCCTTCATGGTATAGATGTAATCCATACTTTGCGGACGACACATTTTTCGGTATAGGTACAGGGATGTAAGTAGGATACATATATGTCATTGTACAACCATTAGATATAGGTTTTACCATGCTATAAAGACCAGCTAAACCTATACATATTGCAAGTAGAACCAATGCCACAAGTCTAAATTTCGCTCTACCACCTTCCATGTTTTGACTCACACTGCCACCCATCCACTTCATCTTGATCCTTCAAACAAATAAATCAGAACATTCACCAGATCTTTCAACCAGAATTTGGGTCCTGGGTCTTTCGTTTTGTCTTTGGGGAAAATCAACAAACAGGATTTGTGCACTATAAAGGTGTACCTGGAGATCTTGGCAAAGTTAGTGCCTTTCCAGAAAAGGGAAAGAATCCCAATTATAGGAAAGGCGTAGTGAAACTAGTGGGGTGTTCAGTTGGAACTTTCAATCTGATATGACAAATACTCAAGGCAATAAGGAATTAATTGAACTCCATTAATTGCATGTACAACAAACAAGATCAGCTCAGCTCACCAATGATGGGATCTTGTCAGATCCAGAAAGAGAGGGAAAATGACTTAAACACCAAAGTGGATTTAGCAATGAATGATTATATTTTCTGAAACTACGGTATTTTGCTCTTTTACACTTTGGATTTGGAGATGTACGCATTTGTGAAAGAGTAGATAGACTTAACTAACTAATTACTCGTATAAAAAGTAAAATGAAATTAGCTGTTTTAAAGAAATTAATCATTTCAAATCATTAGTTTGTGATGTTTTACCCTTTTCGTCCTTTATTTTTTGTTGTCTTAATTACTCTATCTACCATAAATTCTTATAATTGGTTTTGACACTTTCCAAGAATTCAGTATAACTTTGGACGTTAAAGAATGCCCACGAAATTAAAAATTGCTCAAGCACCATATGTTTATTTTTGGGCGTGAGGTGGAGTGTTAAAGAATGCCCCCGAAATTAAAAATTATCCACGCATCAAATGTCAGCGTGAGGTGGGGTGTTAAAGAATGAAAAGTCTCACATTGGTAGATATGCACCTCTTCAGGAATGAAAAAAAATCGATCTACTTTCATTTGGTATTTTAACCGAAATTCCTTGTAGACGTTCACTTGCATCACATACACAAGTGCTCTCTGAACCGTGCAATAAGGTCACCCATAACACGGCTCTCCCACTTGAGTTATCTTAGCCCCTTAATGAGATGGTTGGTTTCTTTATAAGGCTTGGGTAATCCTCCTCCCTTTGAGCTAGCTTTTGGGGTGTGAGTTAGATCCAAGACGTAATTTTACTTGCAGCGAAAATAAAATGGATAAGATTTAGAAACAATATACCCAGAAAAATTCCACAAGTGAATTCTAGAAAGGATAAAGTGTATACAGATCTTACCACTACCTCGAAGAAGTAGAGAGGCTATTTCTGACAATTAGTCAAAATTTATTTTTTTAACCTTCTAGTGCAGCGTTTTCCCCAATGAATGCAAACATTCATTCATTCATTCATTTATTTGGGTTTTGACTTTTTGTTACGTAATTGCTTGGAATGTAAATCAAATTGACATTGAAAATGACCCAAAACCAGGAGCTACGCATGTGGCATTTGGACAAAGACAACATTGGAAACATCGATCCCCTTTGTTCACTCCAACACAAACCAATTCTTGGGTACGAATTAGGGACACTATCTTTCAAGTCTCAAACTGTCGAAAGTTAAAAATATGGGCAAAAAATAATGTTGCTCCGATTGAACTCTTGCCTTTAGAACTAAAAAAAGGCAAGGCGTTCCTTCTCTTGCCTTCAGAACTATCTCCTTAATAATACAAACACATGAAGAAGTTTTAAATACCGTGTCAAAATTCTTTAAAGTTTAAAGCCAAGTACTGCTGAAATCCAGCCATAAAATATATGGCGTAAAACTAAGCGGAATGCATCTCTTCCATTATCTGCTAACGACAGAGAAATCTCTGATACAGGGAAAAATGTTTACAGGGATAACACATACATGCTTAACTCAAAATAGGAGGAATTCGTGGCTCAAAACTCAGCTAATCCCTATTTTCTGGCAAATCACATCTATTTTACAAAAGAAACATTACAAGGAAAAAAGAATGTGTGATAAAACTTAAAAGCAATATATGGTGAACCTCAAATCGCAAGGATCATTTTCATTTGTTACAAAGATGCTGCTATACAAGACCATCTATCCAACTCAATATGAAAACTCATGACCTCGAAGTGAAATGTGCTTCTTTACCCAGATGGCAATATCCTCAGCACAAGCTTGAGCCTGAGGGGCCTTGAGAAGCATGTCAAGAGTTGCAAACTCATGAACAGCATCCTTATATTCAAGAACAGGAGCATCAACATTTACTTTCCGGAGTTCCTCTGAATAAGCAATAGCCCGATCTCTCATCCAGTCATGCTCTGCTACAATTGTCAACGTTGGGGGCATTCGTTTTAATGGAGGTCCTTCTCTCCCGGTGACGAGTGGGTTAGCAGCAGGGTGATCCAGGTCAAACTCTCCTTCAGGTAAAAATAATTTCCAGGCAAGTATGCACATCGCCTTGTCATAGAAATATGAATTTGCTAACTTTATCTCAGAATGAGTAGGAACATTGCCAATGAAAAATGGGTACATCAAGACCTGTGCCACCACCTTGACTGGGTCCAAAAGATTACCTGCTTCTACTGCCTTCCGGGCCACATAATCAGCTATATTTCCCCCACAACTCACTCCAAGGAGAACACACCTAGTTTAACATATGAAAACAACAAAGTAAAATTTACAAGAATAGTAAGTTAATAGTTATACTTAACATAATCACGGAGAAAAAAAAAACGGAGGAGGATATTTAACTTGTCATAGTAAAAGAGACTTCATTCAACTATGGATGACATCCAGCACAAGTTACTCATCAAGCAAACACAAATCTGCCAGTTGTATCCTCATTCCGTGACACAAGGAACTTAATAATCATGGGACTGATAGCCCCGTCCTAGAGAATTAGTTGTTGGCTCTTTGCAGGGTCCTGCTCCATTTTTTCAAACTTACACCCCAAGAGGCTGGAGATAACGTTACATTATCCTCTTAGGTTTAGAAGAATAACCACTTACCAGAAGACGTCAACTCCCCCACCCCACCCCTCCAATGTGTGAAGTCAAAAGGTGCTATGCCATTGACCTCAATGGATAACAGTGTTTTATTTACATCGACCACTTGTAGGCTAAAAGACATAATAATTATTAAATTAAAAATAGAAAAAAGGAGAAAGAACTGGCAGACCTACCCGAACTAGCTGGGACACAAACATGAAGAGATATGAATCTACACCATTGGGAACTCAAGAGAAATACAGTTACCAAGGAAATATCTTACTTTAGAAAATAGTGGTCAAACTGATTCTCTCCAATACATCATAGACTAAAATATTGTTTTATTTTAAAAAATTATGTTTTTATAAGGCAAAAACATGATCTCTTCATGTTTCAACACAAAAACATGAGTATTCACATGATCTCATATTCAGGAAATTTATTAACTTTACAGAGATGTGTTAGCCAAAGTACCAAAAAGCACAACTGTATTAATTGGAGGTTAAATATGTTCAGTCAGATATCACAACGACCAAATTTAGAATTTTTTAATAATTAATTATAAAAAAGCAATCATTCCTGAATTGTAAAGAACATCAATCATTGCCCCTTGGGTCCTATAAAAAGGACCCAATTTGCTTGTGTGTTTAAGAACAAAACGATATGCATACTATGTTGAAAATTTTATAGCGAAGCATGTCAAGATGGGAACACCATTCCATTATTTAATTCTCGTAATAGGAATTACAGCACTAAAGAGGGGGGATAAAATGCAGAACTTTCATATAAAATGTTGTGGTTTTATCATCCTTATGTTTCATTTTAGGGGGTCGGCTCACATGTAAAAACCTGTAATTTCATGGTATACTAATGGAGGCAGTTCGAATCCTACCTCCCCCACTTATTTTTTATCGAATTCATAGAAAGAAAAGAGGCACTTATCCTTCAGGAAAGCTGGAGTAAAACTCTTTATCTTCTTTTTCTTCTCAAATGTAAAAAAGTGAATAAGTAGTTAGAAAGTTTAGTTATACAATTGTCCTGCCCGCATCGGTAGTTTAAGGGCATTCAAAGCAGTCTATAAAGGTCTTGAGCTACCATCATTGCCTTGGGGCTTTGTGCTGGATGCTCAAATGCTTTTTTACATGGTATAGAGCCAACATTTGGTAAGGCCATTTTTCATATTAGTAACCTTTTTTATCGTTACATTTCACAGATTAGTAACTTTACATTCAAGTCCATGTTTTTACAAAAAAGTCTAGTTACACGTGAGAGGAGGTGTTTAGTTATATAATTGTCCCACATGGATTGTGTAAGGGTCTAAATGAGTTTATATCCAAAAAAGGGTTTATAAAAAGTCTTGGGGTTACTCCCACTCATTGCATTACATCTTAAATTGGAACATCAAATTCTTCCACAAAAATATGTTACATCAAATTCAATATAATATATGCAGTATAGACCTAATTCAATCTATTTTTTAAATTTTAGGATGACCAAGCGAAAATAGGTCACTTATGGTGGATCCAAGATAGTATGAGAAAAGAGACAATAATTACTTCAAAAACAATTATACTTTTACCCACAAAAAAAAAACACTTCTATTCAGAAACTAAATTTGTCAGTCATACCTAACAAAATCAGTAGATTACAGGAAAATCGGAGGACATGGAAAAACCCCTAGTAAAACGTTTTCCTTTCCAGGAAATGATATAGCAGCTATTTAACATTATAACTCCTGATATTGCCCAAAGGACTACAGGAACGATGACCCATTTACAACACAAAATGCACCTGTCTCTATGGAATTCAACTCATATCCACATGATATCATAAGAAAAAAGCTAGAAAATTGGCAAGTGAAAATTCCACTAGTCATGAGGCCCATAGTTAAGCATTTGCCCCAAAAATATTGGTTGGCTCTACATGGTCACTGCACCTACCCTGAATGGATGTCCAACCTAATAATATTGATTCCACCCCAATATTCAAAATTAGATTGTGCTACATTAACTTCTCATTCTTCACAACAAAGCTTGTGACCACATTTCTGATCAAATCTCAAATACAATTACTCATTGAAGCAATTACAGAAACAGATAAAAAGATCACATCTAAACCTTCCATGTCAAAAACTAAAACTAAGGCAACACTATTGAATAAGACAATAGGACCAAAACTAACCTCGACGGATCTCCATGAGCAGCCAACCAAGGTTCCGCCATTGATGCTCCAAACGCATCTGCTATGTGCCCGTGACTATCAGATTTTTTCATATCTGCTCCACCACGTCTATTCCCCAATGACTTACTACATTCAGCCAAATTAGCCTGCTTCGCCAGCCAATGCAGGGCCTTCAACCCATCCTCAAATGCAGCTGGATATCTATTCTCAGGCGATAACCTATACCCAACTGCTAAAACAATGACATCACAAAGCTTTGCAATTCTTCTACAAAAGAAATCATTCGAAACCGAATCATTACTCCCACTCACAAATCCCCCACCGTGAAATTGCAACATGACCGGCAACTTCCTGCAATTTTTACCCGAAGGAGCATATCCTCTATAAACCCCATTTTCAGATTTCAAAGCGAGATCATCCACATTACATCCATAGCTATTTCTCCTAAAACTATTCCTATAATGATTATCCGTCACATTATCAGTGGTAGCCGAACCGTAGCTATTTCGACGTAGATCAGATCCTGATAAAGCCTTAACCCTAGATTTCGCTTGTCCCCTCAAATCCGAATCAGGCGAACCTAGACAAGTCTCAGGAAGAAAAATCCTAATTGAAACAGAGGTGGTGGGATCTATATGTATGTCCTTGGTGGCAACGCCGTCTGTAAAAGAAGGATTTGAAGCTGCAGTAGATTCCTCATCGGGACGTGACGTCACGCCGAAAGAACTGCCTGCATTGGGATCATCGATTGGGATTTGGGTTCGGTTCTGCAACCGATGCTTTAACAAAAACTTGAAAAAAACACTGTATAATTTCACGGCCACGCTTGGCATTTCCCCAAACTCCCTCCACCGCTATCACTCTCCTTCCGCCCCACCTGTAAAGTTCCGTTTCCCTCCCCCAAACCCAAACCCAAACACGTTCTTTTTGTCTAAATTGATCTGAACAGTGATGAATTGATTTTAGTTTTAGGGTTTTGGGAGGGATAGATTGAGAATTGAGATTGAGGAAAAGAGAAGATTGCTTCGATAGGTTAGGAGGGGAGAGGTGAAAAGGGTCTGAATATAATTTTTGAGATATTGTTGTTGGCAGTATAGTAAGCAGCAGTAGTGTAGTGTAAGTAAAATGAGGGGGAATGGGCAAAAATATGCGTTGATATAGCGAATCCAAACTGCAAAATATTATGGAGGTGTGATTACTGATTTGATTAGGTAGGTGTAGAGCATTTCTAGAAAATTGGGACAAAATTAATTGTCCCGCCTCCGGTAGATTTGTTGCGTACTTAATTAATACCCGGATAAATAATTGTTGCTTCACCGCACACAATTAGATAGTATATTTTATCAAACTAATATTGTTAATGATGTTTTTAAAATTTAAAATTGATTGATAAAATTTTATGAAGTTATTTAACTAGTAATAAAAATGTTTTGATTTGTTAAAATGAACAAGTAAAATACAATACTTATTTTTAATATAAAAAACAAATAAAATGAAACGAAAGAGAGTATGTAGAACCATCTTAATTTACATTCTTACTATTAAAAATAAACTTTCTTTCCTTAATTTTTACTTAAGTATTAACTTTCTGTCCTTAATTTACACTCTTACTATTAAAAATAAACTTTCTGTCCTTGGTTAATACAAATAGTGTGACATATACTCTTATATTAATAGGCTGCTTAATATTTTGTGCTGTCACTAGGAAGGTAGTCGGCGGCTCTAAGAAACTTTTTATTTCTAGTTAGTATTGCTCTGTTGATTATGATGTTGCGTGTTGTTCGCTGCTATTGCATTAACATGATAGGACAACCAACTGAAAAAACATTGGTGAGCCAATACGAGATTACATGTCATTTACTGCATTGTTTTTTTAATATATAAATAAATTGCCAACACTTTGTGTCCAGCAATCTCTTTTTCACTTTTTCTCTTGCAAGTTTTGTGGAACTTGCGGGTTTGGCGACTGAAGCATAGAGGAACCAATATCAATATATAATAATAAGGAAAAAGGCTCAAATATATTATCGAACTATTAAAAATGGCTCATTTATGTCATTCGTTATAAGTTTGGCTCATTTATATCATTGTCATTGAAAGCTTGGCTCATCTATGCCACTGCTATTACAGAAAGGTCCATTCCTGCCATTATTTTGTAATGGTGATTTTTACAATATTATTTTTGTCACGTGGCCTCTTATTAGAGGTCCACATTACCAAATCTAAATCAACCAATATTACTTAAAATTAAAAATCATCCCATTAAAATAAAATTTGATCCACACAGTTAGAATAAAAATTGAACTTATTAAAAATAAAAATTGGACTAATTAAAAATAAAAATCAAACCCATTAATTGTGTCGGATTTTATTTTAATGGGTATTATTTTTTATTTTGATTTAAGTAATATTGATTGATTTTGGATTTGGTGACGTGGACTTCTAATAAGAAGTCATGTGACAAAAATAGTTTTGTAAAATCACCGTTGCAAAATAATGGCACAAATGAACTTTTCTGTAACGGCAGTGGCATAGATGAGTCAAACTTTTAGAGGCGATGGCATAGATGAGCCAAACTTATAACGGATGGCATAGATGAGTCATTTTCAATAGTTCGATGGCATATTTGAGCCTTTTTCCTAATAATAATAAAAGAGAATGAAGAAGAGGTGATGTGACACTCCTCAATGGCCTTCATTTTCATTTTTCTTTTTTCTTCTTTTTTTGATATTTTCTCATCTTTCTTTCAATTATTTAATTTTACAAAATTATTTCCTTAATTGATAGTACTACTAATAATATCCATTACTCTCAATCCTTTCATATTCATAACCTTCAATTATTTAATATACAAATTTATGACACATTAAAATCATACTTATAAAAAATTATTTTAAGCTATATGTAATGGGTACTCTATTTTCATTTCTCCATGTTGTTCATCTTTTGTCTCTTTGGTTGGTTAAGTTTTTGATTTGTTTTATCTGATTTTGCAGATTACAAGGAGATATTATAATGAAAATTGTTAGACGTTCTTGCATAGTTCAATTTTACGAGGTAAATGAATTGATATGCCTAATATAATTATAACTCTTTCTTTGTTGCATTATACATTTAATATTATTTGTTTGAATTCTTGATAATATGGTTTCTTAAAAAATGATTTGATTTTTTCTCTTTGCTTCTCTTTGTAGTTTTTAGAGACTTTGATTATTGGAGTATTTGTTAGTCTCTTTGTAGTTTTGAGAGATTTTGATTATGTTATGTTGAGAACAAGGTTCTTCTTTCCTCTTTAACTCATAATCTTGATGATAATATAGTTTCTTAAAAAATGATTTGATTTTCTCTTTGCTTATTTTTGTAATTTTTACAGAATTTGATTATTTTTTTCTATGATTCTCTTTGCAGTTTTGAGAGAATTTGATTATGTTATGTTGATAACAAGGTTCTTCTCCATTTTTTTCCCTTTTGATGATAAGGTTAACTTATTGTGTTTTCAGGTCATGATATTTTTGAAAATAAAAGCAACACACGCTAGCTAATCTATTGCAGTTAGTTAATGTTACTCATTTACCCTCTTATTTAAGTGCTCTAAATAAATAAAATAAAAAATTTCAAAAGTCACTTTCTTTTCTAATAAATCATCTCTTACCTCCTCCTTTTTCCAATTTCTTTTTAATCTTTGATAAAGTAGTCCATTATTGTGTATAGTTACACAACATATTATAGTATACGTTACTATTAATTTCAAAAAGCATTGCCTTGGGCATGCAACCCAAAAAGATAGAAAGACCGCTCGCTCGATAGTCGATCACTTTCTTAATCCCCTTAATTACTCTTGCATTCTTTTTTCACTTCACTTTCTATGATTTTAATGTATATATTAAATATGGTATTCATTAGAAATTTAAATGCTTGATATTTGTATATATAGACCAAACAAAACAACAAGAGTTGACATTCAGATTATTTTTGCAAAAGTTTTATTGTATTTTTTTAATTGTATTTGCTTTTTTTTTTTAGCTTTCTCAAATCTGAACTTTCAATTTTTAGTTTCTTCTTAACATAATTTTAATTTATTTTTAATTATAATTCTTTATCTTTTATCTTTCTATCTATGTTTTGGTGAAAAGTTTTAAATTGAAAGATAAGCTACATAAGATAGGTATTCTTTCCATAAGTAATTTATACACAATATAGAGGTAGGCTAAAAGGGAAAAAAAATCGAGAAAAGAAGGTAGAGGAGAGAAAAAGGCTAAGTTTGTTGTTTGATCAGAAGTAACACTACGAGAATGAATTCTCAAATTTAGCAAATGGTCATGAGACCATAATCCTTATAGTTTAAGAAGGTTAATTCTATTGTTGATTTCTTAAAGGTTTGAAATTGAATATATTTATTCTTGGCTTAACATTATTATTTTGTCTTTTCCTCCATTGCAGGAGTCCAACAATGAAGGAGTTTCTTTGTTATTTATTGACCTACTAATTTACTTTATTCATTATTTTGAGATGTAATATTTATTTGCCTTTATTTAATTTGATATTTAGTAATTATCTTTTATCATTCTTTGTTTTCACTCATCTTAAGATGTAGTAGTAAGTTACTTTTCATTCGTGGATGGAGTAGTTTGAATCATTATAGTTGTCAAATGTCCATGATAATAATGCATGAAAAGAATCTATAAATAACTTTTCTAAAGGATTGAAATAATATTCAATCAATATTTGTTGACCATGTGGATGTTTGAAACAAAATGTTGTTCCAGATGATTATTGACATAATTAATTTGAATTTGTATATGATTATCCAAGAGTTAAGGATACTTTAATTATATTCAATCAATTTTTGGGTACTAATTTTTTACTTTTTACCTTTTTTTCCTAAACAAAAGTTATTTTTCATCTTTTCTCTGATTGAAAAATAAGATAAGCTTATGTGAGAATTACTACGAAACTATTTACCAAATGATTCAAAATCAAAAGTCAGAAGCGTATCTTATATTTTTTATTCTATTCTTTCATAATCACGCGAAGCGCGGATAAATTCACTAGTTGAAAGTAAAGCTAGAAATAAAAATCTTTCGGGGTAAGACTGCGTACAATAGATCCTTGTGGCCCGGCTCTTTTCCAAACCCACGCATAGCGGGAGCTTTAGTGCACCGGACTACCCTTATTTTTTATATGCATGTAATCACTCTTTTCAACGGATGGAGATTCATTATAGCGAATGAAAAGGAACTCCTAAAATACTCCTTGCAAGCAGTGTGTGAATTCGAAAGAATTACTACAACTACTTAAACATTGCAACTTAATTATGTCACCTTCATTTGAATATTCTCAAGATTATCTACATGGATATTTCATGCCAAGCTGCAATGTCGAAGCATATATTTTGACGGTACAGAGATTCAAGTGCAGCAGCCTAAAAGGAACTTTAGACATATACCTGAAGTATGATGCTTTTCTAATCTCATCATACCAAACTCCAACAAAGCAAAGTACACCAAATAAACTCCAGCCACTCGTGGACTGCCGACTATAAAATCTTGAGGTCCTCCGGTTACGTGATTCCATATGTACAGTCCTTGCCTCTATATGAGCACAGAATTGGCATCCAACTCAATTTGGGTTACCATGAAGTGAGACCTGGGAAAGCAAAAATTTCAGGATGTCGCGGTGTATGAACAAACGAGGAGACGCTGCCTCCTTTTCACAGTTTCTTTCCTCAATTAGTATACTGGTCAGCTGATCAAAGGAAAAGCAACAGTAACAAAGATTTGAGTTTTTAGCTAGATGGTGAATGAGGCGTTTTCCTAGGAGAAACTAGCACTGGTTCATTGCTTGCAGCTTTCATTCCAGCAAGATCCTCTAACCGCTTCCAAGTCATTTCACGTTTCCTCTTTACCTCCTCTTCTTGGGCCTCATCTTCTTCGAATTTCTGCAAACACTCTTCAAAGAGTTCAGAATCGATATCAGAGAAGATCTTGCGGACATTTAATGTTAAACTTTGCACCGCCTGATTCCAGTGGCCTCTAGCATTCTTCTCCAAGTCAGGGAAGATTATAGGCAGTATAACTTTACGATTTTGTTTGATTAGGTTCTCAACATGATCATTGTTCCATAGGAACAAAGCCCTCTCAGCCACCTGAAGATGCAAAGTTAAAGAGAGTTAGGGAAAAGGAGGAAAAAAGCATTGGTGGATGTTGCATCACCAAATTGATGCAGTCCATCACTCCATCTCTTTCCATTAAACAAGCACACTATTTTTTTCAGTTGATTGATCATTTTTCTGTTTGATTCACAGCCATGAAAACTTAGCCAATATGTCCATTCACAAGTTGTGGGGTTATTTAATATTAAGTTGTCTCATCAGGCACAACTGACAAACAGCAAACTAGAGTTATCTCCAGCAGGAGGAAAAGCCATCAAGATGCAGCAAATTTAGTCTGCTTGTTGACCCACACAAATGGAAGCGAACTTCTGAAAAGTAACTCTCTCTCTCTGGCAATCCAGATTTTCCCCTTTACATTTTTGGTATGTTTCGAAAAAGGGAGTTGCAAACACGGGCAGGAAAAGACAATTCAATAGAGAAAAGAGTCTCTTTCATTCCTAACTAGGTTGATAAGGAGCAGCATATTTTCTCCTGCTCAAGAACTTAAGGGATTCTGAAGAACCTCATTCTCCTTCCACATTCTCCATAGATCTTCTTTGACCAAAGTTCAACTGGATTACGTTTCAAATTTTTCTGAGGAGTTGCCCATGTAGACTATGCACCGACACACCCGAACTCTCCAAAGGTATGTGAAAACTGGTGCTTATTATTTTTTTTGGAAAATAGAACTGGTGCTTATTACTTAACAAATAAAACTATGCATAAATACCTCATGAACATTGTTCTTTAGTGAGCCAAAGATGATAAAATTGTCATTAGTAAAACTCTATTGCTTTTACAAACATGATTGCATTGCAAAGTCAGACTTAGGATTGTGCCAATTATCGAATATTGCATGATGACATACTTTATTGCTGGTGCACTAAACCTTGCTGTAGAGTTGGTATGCTGACAGATTATTTTTAAGGTGCTGAAGCGGGAGACTTACAGATTCAAATAACCAGGGCAAAGATTCCTAAAAACAAAGCAAGTTTTTTCAGAAACCAGGATTATGGAAATTCTTGAAATCAATCCCAAACCTCAACAAGCTTCATTCAATGTATAAACTTGATGCAAAATAAAATTTGCACTAGATTTAATGAAGGGAAAATCATTCATCCCAACTTGATATTTCTCATTGATCTTTTGGCATCTGAGCTGCTCTCAATACAACTTGAAAATATCCACATCTGTTCATAAGTTTGATCTATACCAATGAATGGAGTAAATCAGTTAAAGATCAACGGATGATACACTCAATCACTCTAAATGAAAAATCTGTCCGCTGAAATTACATATCTCGATGTGTATCTAACTGATGCCAAGAATAAACAACGGTAGGAACGACCAAAATGGAAGAGGTAATAGTGATTTTGACGCTTCGACCCTAAAATGGGAAGGAAGAAAATACCAATGACGTCAAGGTTCAATGAAGGAAGATAACAATATCATTGCTTTTGATACAAGTATGCATTGACCAACAACATTCTGTCAAGCATCCGCACATATAACATGTCTCGCATACATGTGCCGGCTAGTCTAACCAAAACATTGAAAAGGCTAATGTTATACAGACAATGGAATAAAGTTTCATCTAATGAACTGGGAGGTGGTCAGATCTCCAATAAGGTGGCCGTGGAGGTTAGACAGTGAGGTACAGGCTTTGTAGGAGAGTGATCGCATTCAAGAGTTGCACACATAAAGGGGGGTGGAGGACGAGAAACATAACATTACCCTATGAATGTGGAACATCATAAAGGGAGAGAAGAGTTTAGCGACAACATCATTTTTACAGTTGGGAATGAAAATAGGATCAGTTTTTAGAAGCACAAGTAGTATGAATGATACTTTTGAGAGTTGCCTTCCAGACCATGTACAACACATTGAGTTAGAAGGATATGACGATTCATCATGTTTACAGGACACAAGTCGGCAGAGCTTATTAGCATAAGAGGTTCAGCCGTCAGGACTCTACAAGACGAGGAGATAGGTTATTCCAAAACATAATAGCATACTACAAAAGGAAAACATGAAATGGTAGGAACAGGCAACGTGGAAATGGAAGTGAAGAGGGAACGAATTGTTCTCTATGAAGCTCTAGTACTGCAGGTTACTTAAAAAGAGACTATGCAGGGGTTTTACACGTGTCATTTTAGATTCTCATAGCGTCAAAAAAGATACTTAGTTCACTTGGTTGGAAGTAAGGGTTATGACTTTAATGGCTAAAAAAAACCAGGAAAAGGAGTTACATTATGTACACTAGTACTTTGTGCACATGTTCAAGCAAGGATGTAGATCACTCACTAATGCACTGCCATGCACAGACAGCTTGGAATATAGTTGTCAATGCTGATTACAGTTAATGGCATGGTGCACAACAGACTTCAGAAGAATGAAGAAGATGCTGAGCTTGGGATGCAGCTCCTTTGGACCTTGCAATGATACTTTGGAGAAAGAAGAGTTGAAGAACATTTGAAGGGTTTTGAAATGAGTTTGCAAAATTAAGGGCTTGGCTTTTTGTTCTTGGTGATTTTTTAGTGCACTTTTAATGTCCCTGTTAATGTAGATGATTGGATGATATTCTAAGAGAACCACGGTTTTCTATGGGTCCTCTACTCTTTTGTATGCCACTTCGTACATCCAAGTTTACCAGCTAACATCAATAAGCTTATTACTTTGTCCCAAAAGAACAAAAATAAAAGAAAGAGTGAATGGACTTTACACCATTTTCCAACTTACTAGGGGAGATAGGGTTAGAAATGAGATTATTCGAGAGAAGGTGGGAGTGGCTTCGGTGAAAGACAAGATGCGAGAAGTGAAGTTGAGATGGTTTGGGAATGTGATGAGGAGGGGCACGGATGCCCCAGTTCGGAGGTGTGAGAGGTTGGCTATGGATGGTTTCAGACGGGGTAGAGGTAGGCCGAAGAAGTATTGGAGGAAGGTGATTAGACATGACTTGGAGTTGTTACAGCTTACTGAGGACATGACCCTAGATAGAAAGGTGTGGAGGTCGCAGATTAGGATAGAGGGTTAATAGGTTGGAGGGAGTCCTTGTTAGTGGATAGGGTTGTTTTTGTTGCAGTCGTGCCAGTAGTCGTAGTACTATTCTCGTGTCTTGTTGTTTCTCTTTTGGATAGATAGTTTATAGTATTACTCGATGGGTGTCTTGTTTCTGTTTCTCTCTATTGACGTGATATTCCATCTTGTTTTTGTTTTCATTACGCCTATTGATGTGTTATTCCATCTTGTTTTTTCTCTATTGATGTTTTTGTTTTCATTTCGTCTTTTTTACTATTTTTTTGTCCTGAGCTGGGGGTCTATCGGAAACAGCCTCTCTACTTCATCTGAGGTAGTGGTATGGTATGCGTACACTCTACCCTCCCCAGACCCCACTTTGTGGGAATACACTGGGTATGTTGTTGTTGTTGTTGTTGTAACCTGAACCTGATCATAGCTGATTAGCAACATGGTCTGAAAGGACATAAACCACGGTAGATGTGCAATATCAGCACCTGGGATCTATTTTAGTTATACGCATACCTTGCATAGAAGGTGTTGTACTAATGAACATTTTATTCAATATCATATCCAGCCAGCATACCAAGGTTCAGTCCGACAAACCATGATTTATTTCTGGCAAAGAGCAAAGGACGAGAAATAAAATACCAAATAACTAGAACTACTCACCTGAAAGTGTGAGCTGCTCAAACAACGGCTGATCTGACGAAACAATGGTACCATACAGCGCTGGAATTCTGGAGGCTGAGTTGCTTCTAGAACCTCCTCCAGCTCACCTAAGAACATCACTTCCTTGGAACTGTTTGTGATAGGCCAATATTTCAACAAACCTCGTATGACAGTATCAGCGAGCTTGCAGTCCTTCTCCACAAATTGTGTTATGCAGTAAGATAACTGCTGATGATACATTTGTATACACTTTGGCTTATGAAGAGGAATAAGAACTCGAACAAGGAACAGCTTGTGCTCTTCCTTCAGTGGAAGTGCAAATCCATTGATTATACTGCCCAAAATTTCTAAAAGTTCTGCTATTCCATTATGCTTCTCAGTTTCAAAGATAAACCGGTAAAATATATTGTTGATCGATTTCCTAATAAAAGGGCGGTGCACCATGAATTTTCCATATATGCGGTGCAGAACCGTCTTCAAGTACTCCCTTTCTCTTGGATCTTCTGAATCAGATAGATCTAATAACCTTAGAACAAAAGAGTGATCAACATATCGCTTAACCAATTTTGCATCTGTCTCTGGTGAAGCCACAAATCTGAGAAAGAATTCATACACAATTTGCAGATGTGGCCATGCAGGATCCATCAAGGGTTCATCTTCTTCTAAGTCAAAAGCTTCCAATACTTTGTTTTCACGAGGTTGAGGAGTAAGAGGCCTGAACAAATTTAAAGACACCATTTTAATTATTTCTTGAATGACAGTTTCTGTGAATTTTCCATTCGCAGAACTAACATAATCAACAAGTTCCACTAATGTCTGCCGCTTGATGTCTTTTTCTTTCAAGTGTTTTGTTGGGTCAGTAAAGTCAAATAATACACAGCACAAGTTCAGTTTTTTGATGAACAAGTTTTGTTTCTCAGCACTCGGTACATCTTTAAAACTAGGCAAGGTCTCATATGGAAAAACCGCTGCACTTCCATTCACCTTAGCATTTGCAGCCTGGGGTAGCTTATTTCCATGATTCGGTCCTTGAGTCGAAGAAGTGACTCCTGAAACAGTAGTGGCACTAGAATTTCCTGACTGTGAACTAGACAAATCACTGCTTCTAGAACTAGTTGAAGCTTTAGACGGGGATACAGAGCTTCCTCCATCACGATTTTCTGCTGACTTGGAAGGCTTTCTCGGGAGCCTATTGAGTATCTGTTTGATCATCACTTGAAACTACAATCTTCTGGTCGTAATGTTTTACTGATTGAAACACTCTCAAAACAGAACTCTCATCAATCTGAAAGGTCTAAGCACAAAACCAATAGTTAGCAAGCCAGTGCAGACCTCTTCCACCACCTTGAAAAAACATACAAGCTCTATATGAAACCACAGTCGTGCCTGTCTAGACGAACAAATCTCCTTTCATCTGGAAAAAATAACAAAAAGGCAAGTAAAAATGGAGAAATCCCAGAAATCTAGAAAAGTTAAACTTCTCTTTTATCATGGAGAAAAGAGCTAAAAGTTCAACTCTTGTTACCTAATCCATCTACTTATTTTCTCTTGATGAAGTAAGCAACTTATATTATAAAAAAACAACTCCATACTAAGAGAGTTCTGTGAATACAAAAATTTCAGGGATCAGCCTGTCTTAACTAAAGGGAGCCTACAGAATCCATTAACCACCAAATCCATCTTTTCATTAACAATACAAAAGGTGTATTCTTGGTGAACTAAGTAGTGCAAAAGGCAAAAACCCAGATGCAGGAAATCATTTTAATTCACAAAACAAGCATCAAATAACCTGAATCAAGAACTGAAAAAATCTTACCTATCCATACTAGCTGTCAACCAGATGAAGAATGGGGTAGTTGCATTAACCTTTGTTCTTGTTTTTAGCTGTTCAGCTAGGTCAAAGAATATTAAGATCTAGGCAAATGATAGCATTCCCTTCCAAGAATCAGCTGCAAGAAAGAAAGAAACTTGAGCACAAAAAAGTGGGTCAGTAAATATCAAAAAGCAGCACTCAGATATAAAATGAGTTGTTGATTGCTTACATTAATATATAATTTTTAGTGAAAACATTGAAACTTTACAGAGTTGGGATCAGTGTTGGAAATCTAAAAAACAGCCCCAACTGAGGAAAGATAGGAAAAGGGGGTAATGGATTAGAGAAAAGCTGTTGTTTCTGATGCTGATGATGTGTTTGGTTAGCTACAATTATTCTGTCTTCATCTTTTTTCCATTTTTGCTTCCCATTTTCTCTCTAACTTTACTTTTTTTACCTCCTTGTTTTCTTTCTATAACAATATAATTATGAGGAAGCTTAAGTTTAATCAAGCAATACAAATACAAAAGATTTATAAAGTTAATATGATTAATTTAGAATTGGTACAGTTATTTTATTGAAATCTTGTTGTTGTTTTTTACTCACAGATTTCAACCTCAAAACCACTTGCCATATTTATTCTTCTCACCTTTGGTTTTCTCCAGATTTGGACAATTTTGAATTTTGACAAATCTGGCACCTTCACAGTTTCAAAAGAAAGTCGTCAGGGTTAAAAATGAGATTTGGAAGCACAAGAATAAAGTGGATGGATCGTACACGCGCTTCTATATGTGGGCCAAATATGTAATTTTTGTACTGTTTCCATTTATTTTTATTCGTTTACCGTACTAAAAATAAATATTCAGTTTTAATGTCCATCTTATCCACTTATATTTATCCAATTTGGATAACTAAAAGATAATTATTTTGATACCTATTTTATTCATATTACTAATATTATTTATTTTTTTAAAATATTAAATTTATTATATTAAAAAACGGTGAAATAATAAACTTATCATTTTATTAATTCTATTTAAAGAGTGGATCAGATCAACTATGAGTAAGTACAAATGGATGGAGCGTCTAGTAAACATGGGAAATGTCCTTGTGTTTATCCAGTGGAATAGATATAAAAATAAAAATGAAAGTTAAAGAGAAATTTATTAGGTAAAAAAAAGTCGAGTAATATCATCAAAATCTCAATTATGACAAGTCCTCATTCTAATTATGGTTTGAAACTAACCACCACCACCCTCCCCCTCCCCACACACAACCCTTTCTATTTCTTTCTTGATTAAACTATTTCTCATATATTAACGAAGTGTTCAAATTTCATTATGCCCTAGTGTAGAATTACTGATCGCAATATTACTAGGAGATATGGAATGAATATGAGTCAGAAACTAATCATCCAATTAGAATCAGATGAAAAGGCATCCAAATGTTTGACTTTTGAGATATTATTTTATCCTCCGAAAGATAAATTCTGAGTGGTCCATATTTTATTCAGTTATTACATCTAACTATTCCTAAGTTCACACTTGAAGATTTTCCTCCATGGGTTTCAACTGTTACTATATCAGTATGTGTTTCTTACTTTCAATCATTTTGTAAATTTTCCAAGTCACTAAAGTTGGAGGCACTCTATTTATTCCCAGAATGTCATCATATTCATATCAGACTGACTATGTGCTAATATGTAAAAGTAAAACTGCAAGATATGAAAAAGTGGCCATTACCTATCTGAAGTAATTAAGCATTCAATTGAAGATAATGACTTTTAGAGGAAATGAGATGATGAGATGGAGAAAGGGATCTACACATGGAAGCCGGTGGAAGTTACTGTCATTGGCCATATTATCCTGAAAATTACTGACCGACAATGCCGGGCCCCAACCTCTCAAAATCAACATGTCAATATCCAAACATTATCATTCTGTAAAAGAGATTCTTACGGGGGAAAAACAGATTTAAGTAAAAGAAAAAGAAAAAGAGAGATTCTTTTAGTAAAATAAGCACAAAAGGTTAAGTCAGATAATTCACCAAACAGCAAATGAATAACTATCTACCATATAATAGAACAAACGAACAGATAAATTACTTCTTCAATAGTAAATGTGTCTATGAATTGTTACAGAAGAAAGGGTAAACCAATGTACGAAGCATTCCGTATTCACACAGGATAGTCTGCATTCCGTATGCATTCAAAACAGTACGGAACCTACTTTCATGAATTGTTACCGAAGAAAGGGTAACCCCATGTACGAAGCATTCCGTATTCACACAGGATAGTCTGCATTCCGTATGCATTCAAAACAGTACGGAACCTACTTTACCATTACTCCAAAGCTCCCCTTCGATCGAATTGTTGCAGAGTAAACAAAAAAGAAATCAATCAGGAGCAAGATAAAATATCTTTCCCCATCAATATACAGCACACAACTGTCTGAAGTAGTCCTGCTGATCTCCTGCAGAAGAGCATTCCACGTTGACACGACTAGGGTAAGCACATCAAAATCTTGGCTCGGCCGTGGTCACGCTTACTGAGCAATGTTCTGATGTTCAGTTCCCTTTGTGCTCCTCCAACTCAAATGAAATGCAAAAGATAAAGCTGATACACTTGAAGCATGAAAATACAAGAAATCACACAATCCAACGGCAGTTAGTACGAGGAGGGTTTTCCAACAACAGAAAGGTTGATAGTACAAGCTGCTAAGCAATCTCTTCAAGGCCGAGCAGCAACATTACCCAATGTTTGATCTCAATGCTCCATCAAAGCAGTTTCCGTTTCTGACAATGGTGCTGCAACAGTACTACTTCTGTTAGTACATTAAATTATTGATAGTCTGGTAGAACAATAATGGCAGCATTGCGGAAGTTATCATAGGCAAATAGTGATGGGTCCCAGAAAGGGCTTACATACAAACAGGTACAAAACCGGTTCCGTTTCGATAGCAAGTATCAATGAGGAAAGGGAAGTTTGTCCAAAATGCATGTGGTATTGCTAATGATGTTTTCCTACTTAGACAAACAGGTTGGGTTTGTGGATCAAGAACAAAGAACAGAGCATGGATCTCCTAGAAGAAGGAAGATTTAAAACTTCCACACATAAAAAGGAACAAACTGAACAAATATGCACTGGGAAGAGAACAATAAGATCATTCTCGACAAAGCTCTCTCAAAGGGCAGTGAACCAAAGAGAGTTATTTATCCAGTAAGAATTTAACAGAGAACATGTTTAGACACCACAGAATGTCCAGGTTAGGAAATGGTTTCAAAACATTATCATCCCATGTTATCAGTTAAGTCATGGAACCACCGTTCAGGTACTCAGGATGTAGCGCAAAGGTTTAAGCATCAGAGAATCAGCATGAAAACCAACTATGGAAAAAGGGATTTAGAACTCAACAAAATTGTCAAATCGATCTGTTAGGTAAAAGATAGCAACAAACATACCAAGTAAATCCTCATATGAATCTGCTAACAATGATGCATCCATAAGCAGAGGAGGTGAAAACACTTGATCCTGAGCTTCCTCCAGATCATAAAATGACCTATGTGCATCAGAAAATGAAGAGCTTGAACCCATAGTTGAAAGAAAACCATCATAGTCATCCACAGACTGCAGATCATTTAATAAGTCAGGTATTCCATCAGACTTGATGTTTATATGATTATCTGGAGCATCAGTCCCTAAAAACGATGAATCTGGTTCTGACACAAACAACTTTTTCCTTCTCAACAAGTTTGCCCGATCTCCATTCTGAGAAAACCCAAACCCTGAGACAGGCTCAAAGTAGTGCTCAGAACTATCATCAGAACGACTGTCTTGAGATGATCCCTGATGGTAAGATTGGGAGCAAAGTGCAGCTTCTCTGACAGATTTCTTCAGATTTTGAACAAAGCTTGTATCATTATCTGCAAAAATACAGAAAATTTATAAGTCCAGCAATTAAGAAATCAATATACGCATTCAGAAGGCAGAACAAAAACCTTGTGGAGGATTATCAAACGAATTATTTAATAATTGCTGATCCAGAGACTTCATCTCAGGCATATTTTCAATTTGGCTGGTTTGGGCTGACATCTGTCGCTTCTGTGCACCACTTTTTCCTGAAGAATTTGGTGTTACACTAAACAAAGGTGGGAGCTTCAAAGTAGTGGGACTAGCTGATGTCTTTTCAAATTGCATAGATGACAATCTTGAGCTCATCTCGGCTACCTCATCAACGCTGTGTTCCTGTAGAATCTTTGTTAAGGTTTTTTTATTGTTTTAAAAAGGTAAAAGGAAGTCCCAGAAAATGCTTCACAAAACATTACCAATGTCCTCCCACTGCTCTGTGCATCAACAGGTGAATGTGATCTACCCTGAAGATTGGCCATTCTAGATGAAGTGGACGAAATACTACTAACTTCTTCTGTGAGTTCTAAAATTGAACTCTGTATGGAGGGAGCAACTTCCTTCAGTTGATGTATGAGCACCTAGCGATCAACGAATTTACATCACAATTACATCACAAACTTTCAACAGTATAGTTGTACTATTTCAATGTAACATAGTTTATATGCTGAGAATGCCAGGAAGAACTATTTCCAGTCGCCGGGTAATCAACTGAAGTCGTATTGGACAACATTTGAAGCTGAAGTTGGAAAAACATTGTTCGAAGTTGAAGTTGTTAAAAATTTTGCGGAAGTTAAAGTTGATTTTGAATAGTTGTACGTTTGCAGGGAACAAGCTTCCAGAAGTTGAAAATTTGTAGGAATGTTAAGGATTTGAAAACCTTCACATGAAATATAGGTCGGGGGCACAACTTCAGCTTCAAATATTTTTTCAACTTGAAGTTCAAGATTTGCAAGGTTTACAACTTCAAAAAAAAAAAAAAAAACGCGCATTTACAGTACCTCAGGCAGCCATGCAGGTGTGAATTAGATAAAGACCACTTTCCAGATTTGACAAAATATATAACCAATAAAGACAGGGGATACACCTCTGTATATAGATAATATAGTAAAGAGTGATAAAACCACATAACTTGGGGAATAAAATATTTTTAAAAAGTTCGGACAGGGGATACTGACAACTAGGTGCATTCGGAAAAGAATAACCATCCAATCCACAAAATGACCCCACTGGGACAACGATGCAACCCAGTTTATTTGTAATTTTGTACTAAATTGGAATATAGAATTTAATTTTGCTTATGAAAATAACAATGATACTTTTTTTTGAGAGTGAAGATATAATCAAAACAATGATACTTGAGGGAAAAACGATTCCCACCTCAAGAGGAGAAGAATATATTCAACCAAAAATGTGAAAGATAGGACTTAAATTGGGAGTATCTTGTTGACACAGCGATACTAGCAATTATACATTACAAGCTTGACTTGCAAAATACTGCTAGGTCAAGATAGATAAGAGCTTGAGCAATTTAAACTGTTCTCTGCAAATACAAGTGAATCATTTATTTCACTTTCGTTTTTCTTGATGGTGGGGTGATTATAGGGGTACTTTAAATAGAGAAATGTGACCAATCACAATACCCCACTATACCAACCACCTTGCTCTCTCTGAATAATTCGCATTGATACCACTCTCACCTGAATCCATGTAAAATACTCCCTCCGTTCCTAAGTACTGGTCACGTTTTTATTTGCCTGCCCCTTAAGAAAAGCATTAAGTAGAGAGTAAATTGACTAAATTACCCTTATGTATTACTCATCTCTATTTAATACTTCTCTTTTTTGCACCATATTAATATCTCTCCATATTTATGACTAAGGGTAAAAGTGGAAACAAACAACTAATTATGTCTTGATTTTCTAAAATTACAAGTATTATGGAATATTTATTTTTAGTAAGATTGATAAGTATTTAGGAAAGGATGGAGTAGTTCATAAGCACAATCAAATTAGACTGAATCAGACCTGTATACTTGCAAGGTGTTGCTTATGTTCGGCAAGGGTTGCAGCCAAGGACTCTGCATGACCACCAGTACCACCATCATGTGAACTCCTCAAAAGCTCTGGACCCTCTCCATCATTTGCTTTTGCCTGCAAAAAGTAGTGGCACCAGAAAGAAAGTATGAAATGAAAATCAAAGACAGATTCAAACTATTAATTAATTACAAAGTGCAAAAACAGATGTAAAGCCTCTTATATCTTTTGTTTAATACATTCAGATTCTCCTGTAAACTACTTCTGAAGTCCAAACTATGAGCAGACATGGTGCTCGATGACATCGCAAAACAGTGGATGAATATTGCTTCGTGGTATTGAAAGCTCTTGCACCATAGTTAGGCCCACCCAAGAAAAGGTTTCGCTTCACCTGGACCACTTGAATCCACATAACAAGAAAACCATTCCAAACATTTATATAAACTGTCTCCGCGATATTCTAAGCTTGAAATTTATAGAGAGAAAAAAGCAGAGTTCTGACAGGACTTATAGAATCTTGAGTCAAAAGGAATCAGCATACCAGTTGAAGGGACTGCTTATGAACACGTTGTAGGGCATGCGTCCAACGCCTCAAAACTTCTGCTATATCAACAGTAGGATGGCCTCTTGCAATTCTCTCATCAACTCGAGAAAACGTGTTATCGTCTACTTGGTTATGAGAAGAATCTGAACTCTTTACATGCTTTTCTCTATTCACATCTGCTTGTGATCTTCCATTTTGGTCTTTATTATCTTGATGTGAAGAAGCCAAATCGGGTGGTGGAGCTACAGAGCTTTGATCCATAGCTGTGAGCAAAGCTGAACCAGAGATGCGATACCTAAATGATAAAAATTAATAAAACAGTATGAAGGCAACGCCAGGTTTAAAACCCAAGAGACTATGGAAAGTGATCTTACCTGTGCTCACGATGAGCAATAAGATCTTCTATTGGGCCAGAGGCAAGAATCTCATGTTGATCTGTAGAAATATATACATGATTCAAGTAAGTGCCAGGTATACAAAATTCTATTATAATAATTGCAAGATCAGTGAGAGTAGCACCCTGCAAAAGCACGCTAATTGCATAGTTTTATTAGGATAATAATTGACAAGTGAGATATTGATTGAACGCACTCTTGCGAGACAGCAAAGAGTCCCACAAACGGGTAGCTCTTTGAACCATATGCGAGTTCTGACTTGAGCTTGATACAAGTTCATCCCACAGTTCACCTTCCAGCTTTACTTTATTTCTCACATCCTGCAGCTTTTCCAGTTCTTGCTGCAAATAAGCCTGAGACCAAAGAGATACAAGATGATCCTCGTATACAATTATTTACCCCAGTGAATAAGGGGCAAAAAACCCAACTCCAAGTCCCCAAAGAAAGATAACAAGATTTTCTTTCACCTCTTCAGCACAAAGGCCTCGAAATTCAGCTGTCAATTCATGAGCCAAATTAGACCACATGGCCTGTCGACGTACTGCTGTTTCTGCATTACTCAAAAACCTTCTTCTTTCGAGAGCAATCCTAGCCTATTCACATAGAGGCGGAAATTAGATCCATCCACTAAAAATAATTTCTCATATGAATTTAAGCTTCAAGACTAGCAAAGAAAACAATCATAATAGCAATCAATGCCTAAGCATAGACTACTGGTAAGCTACTTTGCCAATGTGATACAAATAGCTTCCACATTAGGAAAGAAAACCGAGTAAAATCATATGCTGCCTTACATCTAAAATATGCAGAAAATTAAAACCTTCGCTTCAGGTGATTAGGTTGTTAGATTTCAAGGTCACAAGAACCCCTGATATAAAAAATGGGTCTGCTTAAAAGCCTATTGGATGGAAGAGTCAGAAGAAAGACCTTAGTTACAGGAAGTAGTGTGGCTGCATGTGAGAAAGCTACATCCGTTAATGATGCAGGCAAGGGGTTAGAAGCAACATCAGCAGCAAACATTCGCCTATGAACCTCCCTCAAAGCATGCAGTGAAAGTTGCCATAGAAGTTCAACAAACCTGCAGTAAACATGTGAAATACTTCTTCACATCACCATGCAAACAACACCTTGAAGGGTATGAATCAAACTTATACGAGTATGTTAACGGAAAGCAAAGCAGGTACTGTCTAGCTCCGCCACTTACAAGAGGAATCATTTCACCCTCCAGAAGTATTGTGAAAATCAATAATTAGATAAAAGCACTAGAAAATTCATTAATAGAATTATTCTGGACGGGCTGGAATGAGGGTGTTTCAGTGCTACACAGATGCAAGAACTTGCTTATGACCCTTGAGCAATGCAAACTTCAAAAATTTCATCTACTCCCTTACAGAAGTTATGGTAGCTGTAGGACAACTATTTGCAACATTGCAATAACTAACCACTGATCAAATTACTTTCCTACTTGAATCAACTTGCACTGGACTACCATTTGCAACACACAATGCAGGGAAGGAAAAGAAACAACAGCACGAATCACGATACATTAAAATCAAATGATAGCTCAAACTAATTACTAAAATGAACCAGAACTAGAGTGGTATATCAATTGAACTGCTATCAATGAGCCAAACCTTGGTCCACAGCATGTAGCAAGCGATGAGACCCTGGAATTACTTCTAGGCAATGCCCCTTGCGATTCCAGTTCACTTATAATCCCTTGTACAACCTAAATTTCCCAAAAATAAATAAATTACTAAGCTTTCACAAGAAGTAAATCTACTCCGAACAAATCTATACAAATTTTTTATATCCATTTCAATTTATTCAAACTTAGAAGCATATTTACCTTACGAAAATCCCGAGATTGTGCAGAATCAAAAATTGGCCAGACCTTATCGAAATCCTGAAAAGATCTCACAGTGAGTAAACAAAACACAACAAAAGCATCCAATAACGGTGAGCTAAGTAGCAATTTACCTTAGCTGATTGAGTAGGACCTCTAAGAGAAGATAAGATAAAGTAGAGAAGCTGTTCGCCTAATTTAGGGTTCGAATGACGGAAAAATCCGACCCGAGGTGTGCTGTTACCGGCTCCGATTCCGATGATCGACGGATCCAACCCTAGTAACAAACAGTTGGTGTACATTGCACTTTCCAATTCTACTTCTCTCTCCTTTTCTCGGTCCATCGTCATTCCACTTTTCGCTATTTTGCTTCAACTCTCCGATTTCCGATTTGAATGTATAATAATTATGTAAATTTTCAAAAGAGAAGTCCTTGTAGAATAGTCAATTTAACATAAGGGCCTGGTTGTTGGATCACATGGAAGAGATTGATTGTAAAATTCGGGGTGCATTTTTTAATTTCTGATTCTTTTGTGGTGGGGTCGGGTTGGATAAAAAAAAAGTACTCGGGGTTTTTAGCCGATTGAAAAAAAAAAAATTGAAATTCGTGGGAGGGATGTATCTAACGTGCGCCGCTGAAATCATGAGTAATTATTGTGCGCTTGCCGGCCGAGGCGATTTCGTCATCCCTGTTTCGCCCATTTTTGTTTTTGCCTACTGAACAGTGAACACTATACTATTGATGATAACATATATAGTATTTTTATTTCATATTTTGTTTTGGTTTGGGAAAAAAAAATATAGTGAACTATCCTGAATTATTACATCAATCTCTAATTTTCTGTTTAGATGATTCAAAATTTATATATATACATAAAAATTAAAATATATTTTGTCGAAGGTATTCAGTGAACACCCTCTTACCTATTAGGAATATAGTTGATATGTTCAGATCCAATCTCATATGAGATGATTTAAATAATTTTTTTTTAAATATTATTTGATATAAATATATAACATCTAATATCTTTTTTCATCGTTATATGATGGAAATCACGATAACGAACGAGTCACGTCTCTTATAACTTCATCTAAAATAGCTCTTGGTGGTGGGATTACTAATTAGGACATTAGTGATCCGGTTAGATCAATATGTATGTGATGGTCTTTATAAGATAAAAATTAGTTGATCTCATTAACTAAATTACATACATAGATGATGCGTATAGAGATCATTGAACAGACTAACCAGATAATTCCTAATGATTAAAATTACCATAAACTGTTAATGGGATATTATCTTGAAAAAAGTGATGTAACAGTTTCCTTTTACCTGATTTGGTAATTAACAAGTTATTTATTATACTTTGATATCGGACACCCATGTCCATACAAAAATGATTGAAAGGATATTGAATATGATTAAATGCTCATAGAATTAATAATTTGATGCAAGATGAAATTTGTCAACTCTTGATAATGAGTGTGAGTTCTATGTTGCCATGTATTATAAATGAATAAACAAGACCTTGGCCAAGACAGTTGAATGAAAAAAGAAAAGAATTTCTTAGGTCATTAGATAATCTATTATAATCTGACATGTACATATTGTTGATCACCTATTGAAATTTGACAGTTAGACCACATCCTAGGATGATCCGGAGCTATAAGAACAGAAGTAAATACTGTATTTTTCTTCTACAGGTTCTTGAGAGTAAATTGTATACTTCATGCTATCCGGTCGTTAAAGAATTTTGTTGGACGTCAACCTTGATTAGTATATTGATATGATCAATTTACTACCAGTTTAACTTTGAATCTATGGGATCGTACACTGGCGAGTGTTCTGGTCTTTGTTAATGAATTGATTATTTTATTATTTGATAATTAAATTAGAGAATTTAATTAGTCAAATAAATAAAGTATTAATCCTAATGAAATATTATTATATTCTTTGCTAGCACCGAGAATATAATCAATATTGTGAATAAATTGGAGTTTCTATTAAGAATAAAAAATTAATCATATCTCTTTCTTAGGTGTACAATTAACTTAAATGACCAACCAAACATGATATAAATTTTATTCATGGGATATCTCAAACTTATCCGTGGGATATCCCACCTTATACACTATTTTTTTCAGATTTTAATAAAAATTTAAATGCAAGTAGATCTATGATATCTAGGATTGCTTTTTGTCTTCCGCTTCGTGTTATCAACGCCCTGCAACCCCAACACACCCCTACTTTCATAGTAATTTAATGTTGGTAATTGTATTATTCCTCACCAAATATTGGAGAAAAAATGACCCTCGTGTTGAAAGGTAGATTCAAAATAAGCTCTTAATATTATTTAATAATTTTGATTCTTCAAATTTATCACAAATCAACAAAAAGTAGTCCTCATATATATGAAAAATGGCCTAAAATGTCCTTCAACTATGTGAAATGGTGCAAAGATGCTCTTCATCTACCTATTGAGCCTGAAATGCCCTTCCCGTCTACTTATTGGGTTTGTTTTACCCTTTCATTTAACGGCTCAGCCTAACCCCACTTCATTAATGACGTGACGTATTTCTATTGACCAACTAATATTTAATTAAAATAATTAATTTTCCCTCTAAAATCCCGCCCCGCCCCAACCCTTTTAACCTTGAAAAAAAAACTCAGTCAACCGTTTATCTCCTCTCTTCTTCTCCATTGTCTTCTCAGGAAATTGAAGGAAAACAATACTCAAAACAAACTAAGAACCATATCAATTGCAATGAAGGTCGAAGTAGACCAAAATTGGGTGTTCATCATTATCAACAGAAGGAACCTAACAAAAGAAACCAAGGACCTTTCCACCAAACCAGTCCCATGTGCTTTTTTCATTAAATTTAAAACCATTACCACCATAACCAGTCCCATGTGTTTGCTCATGTCCCTGATTTACCTTTCCTTGTGAATATAACAACTAGAGCTTTCAGGTTATTTGGAACAATTTGCTCTGACAATTGTAAAGCTTTTAGAAGATCAGGTGCATATCTTACTTCATTTTCGGATATGAAAGTGATGGCACAACCTTTCCTACCAGTTCGACCAGTCCTCCCAATACGATGAACATAGTCCTCATAATGGTTTGGAACATCATAATTGATAACCAGTTCAAGCTCCTTCACATCTAAGCCCCTCGTTGTTATACTAGTAACAATCAACAAATTACATATATCACTTTTAAAGTCGAATATGGTGGACTCACGATCTTTCTGATCCTTTGCCCCGTGAAGAGAGGCGCAACCATAACCATGCTTGATCAATTTTCCAAACAAAGAGTCACATTTCTCTTATGTGCTAACAAATATCAAAATTTTATTTTTTCGACACCATTCACCAAGCAATTCAAGAAGTCGAAGAAATCTATCGCTTTCTGGCCTCACCTCAACTGATTGGGTTATATCCTTGTTCACAACACTCCCACCACCTACCTGTGTTTCAAAAGGTTTGTTCAACAATTCACGGGCTAGTATTTCGACCTAACGAGGAAATGTTGCAGAGAAGAGGACTGTTTAACGGTCTGTCCGTGTGTTTTGGACAATTCTTATTATCTGAGATTCAAATCCCATATCAAACATCTGATCAGCTCCATCCATGACCAAGTACGTGACTCTTTGCAGATTTGTAATCTTCCCACCACTTGTATAGAGGATATCAATCATCCCGCCTGGAGTACACATAACAATTCCAGTTTCTCGTTTCAATTTACTAATTTGTTGAGCAACACCGGAACCTCCATACACAGGTACACAAGTGAGACCCATCACTCTAGCAAACTTCTTAATATCACTATGAATTTGTTGCTCAAGCTCTCTTATAAGGGCCATTATTAGCCCAATAGGACCATCTCCAGACACCAGAGAAGGCTGGTTCTTAGGTGGGGCGGATCGGGATTTTAGAGTGAAAATTAATTATTTTAATTAAATATTAGTTGGCCAATAGAAATATGTCACATCATTAATGAAGTGGGGTCAGGCTGAGCCGTTAAATTAAAGGGCAAAACAAACCCAATAGGTAGACGGGAAGGGCATTTCAGGCCCAATAGGTAGATGAAAGATATTTTTACACTATTTCACATAGTTGAAGGGCATTTTAGGCCCTTTTCCATATATATATATATATATATATATATATATATATTATATAAATGTTATGCCACATTTATGATCCAACCAACGTATAACTTGAATAATGCAATATTTATCAATATGACAAAACTCTTGCACAGCTTAACAAACTTAACAAAATATAGAGGGTAGACAGTATAATTTATGGAGTGTAATTTTCTATTGTTCTAAATGTGTAATTCTTATTTTTCTTTTTGAGTGTGTTTGGTATGAATGTTTTCCAATTTTACCATGTTTGGTTGGCTTAAATGTTTTGAAAAATATTTTCCAAATCAACTTATTTTCCTCAAATTGAAGGAAAATGACTTCCCTTCAAAAAGTAGGAAAAACATTTTCCAAAACTCTCTTTCAACCTCACACCTCAACTTTTCACCCTAACCCAAGTCTCGGTTACCGATTCTCAACACTAACACGGGATCCGACTCCCGACCCTAACTCCCAATTCTCGACTTGGGAGTCGGGGTCGGGAGTTAGGATCGCGTCTCTGGACGGGAGTCCCGGTTGGGTCGTGGATCGATTGCCTGATCGGGAGCCGAGGTCGGTGTCGGGGTTGGGTCCCGAGTCAGGAGTTGGGGTTGGGTCTCGGGTCAGGAATCGAGGGTGGGTCTTGGGTTAAGTGTCGAGGTCGGGAGTCAAGGTCAGGTCTCGGGTCGGGTGTCGGGTCAAGTCTCAAGGTCGGGTCTTGGATCAGGATTCGGGGTTGGTCAGGTCCCGAGTCAAGTGTCGGGGTCGGGTCACGGGTCATGGGTCGGGAATTGGGGTTGGGTCCTGGATCGAGAGTCGAGGTCGGGTCTCGAGTCGAGAGTCGGGGTCAAGTCTCGAATTGGGTGCTGGGGTCGAGTCCCACATCGAGATTTGGGGTCGGTTTTCGGTCTCGAATTTGGGAATTGGTATCAGGTCGGGTGCTAGGGTCGGGTATCGAGTCGAGATTCGGGGTCGGGTTTTGGTCTCGGTTTGGGAGTCGGGAATCGAGGTCGGGTCTCGGGTCAAGAGTCGAGACGGGAGTCGGGTCGGGTCGGGTCCTGGGTCGGGAGTCTGGAGTCGAGGTCGGGTCTTGGATCGGGAGTAGGGGTCGAGTCTTGGATTGGATGTCGGGGTCGGGTCCAGAATCGAGATTTAGGGTTGGGTTTCGGTCTCGATTTGGGAGTCGGGTCTCAGGTAGGGAGTCTGGGTCGGGTCTCGAATCGAGATTCAGGGTCAGGTTTCGATTTCGGGTTGGGATTCAGGTCTCGGATCTAGTCCTAAGTCGAGTGTCGGGTCGGGTCGGGTCCCGATTAGGGTGTCTGGGTCGGGTTCCAAGTCGAGTGTCGGGTGTTAGGTATTGGGTGTCAGGGTCAGGTGTCGGGTCCTAGGTCGGGTGTTGGGAGTTGTGTTTCAGGTAGGGAATAGGGTCTTAGGTTGGGTGTTGGGTCGGGTCCCGGGTTGAGTCCCTAGTAGGGTGTCGGGGTCGGGAATTAGGTGTCGAGGTCAAGTCTCGGGTCGGGTGTCAAAGTTGGGTCCTGGTTGTGTGTCGGGGTTAGGTCCTAGTTTTGGTGTCGGGGTTGGGTCCCAGATCGGGTGTCGGGGTCAGGTCCCGATTCGGGGTGTCGGTCGATAGTTTGGGTCGGGTCCTGAGTTGGGGTTGGGTGTCTTGGTCGGGTTCAGGTTTGAGAGTTGAGATCCGATGTCGGGCTCGGGTCCTAAATTGGGTGTCAGGATCGAGTCCTGGTTCGAGGGTCGGGGTCGGGAATCGAGGTCGGTGCTCGAATCAGGAGTAGGGTGTTGAAGTTTGGTCCCGGATCGAGAGTCGGGGTCGGTTCTCGGGTTGAGAGTTGGGGTCGGGGTTGGGTCCCTGTTCGGGTGTCGGGGTCGGACCCCAGATCGGACGTCGAAGTTGATTCCCGAATCAGAAACTATTTTCCTATAAAGTATTTTCACTCCCTAGCCAAACACTAAAAGATATTTTCTAGAAAATACTTTTCATTCACCAACCAAACACTAGAAAATATTTTTCGAAAAATGTTTTCCACTCATCAACCAAACATGAGAAAATAAATAAGAAACCAACTTGTTTTCCATGAAAACATTTTCTAGGAAAACATTTTCCATGGAAAACTTTTTCCTTCATACCAAACACGCCCTTTGTATAAATCCCTTGAATGGAGAATTTTTTTAAACAGTGATGCATAAACTATTTGTGGACCATTACTGTTTATTACTTCAAAAAATCTTTCATTTATATACAGAAAAATAAAAAGTTTACAAAAAAAGTAGTCCATTTTCTATTTACAGAAAAATAGTCAAAAAGAGTAATGGACTCAACAAAGCTCAATTTGGCCCAGGGCCATTAGGCCATTTATGCTTCTTTTTTTTTTTTTAAGAGTTAATTTATTTTTTTTTAAAAAAAACAACTTTTTTTGCTCTTTTTTTTTTTTTTTTCCAAACATTTTCCATGCAATTTTTTTTTTCATGTATCAATATTGTATACATGGTGTATAAACATATATATATGATGTACAACTAATTATGTAGTGTATATATAATGTATCGATATTGCATAAATAGTTACGTAGTGTATATGTAATGTATCGATATTGTATAAATAGTGCATAAACGTGTATCCATATTGTATAAATAGCGTATAAACGTTTAGCTATATTGTATAAATAGTGTATAAACCTGTATCGATATTGTATAAATAATTATGTAATGTATCGGTATTGTATAAATGGTGTATAAACATGTATATATGATGTGAAAATAGCTATGTAGTGTATATGTAATGTATAAAAAAGTATATATGATGTACAAATAGTTATGTAGTGTATATGTAATATATCGATATCATATAAATGTGTATAAACGTGTATCGATATTGTATAAATAGTTATGTAACGTATCGACATTGTATAAATGGTGTACAAGCGTGTATTAATATTGTATAAATAATATTTAGACGTGTATCGATATTGTATAAATAGGTATGTAAAGTATTGACATTGTACGAATGGTGTATAATCATGTATCGATATTATATACACAATTATGTAATGTATCGATGTCAATATTTATTGGATTATCATGCGTTCCCACCTTAATAAATAAAAATATAAACAAAAAATAACAAAACAACATAGATATTCATTTTTTCCACAAAAAAAGTGAAACAATTAGAAAAAGAAAAAAAATTAAAAAAAAAAGAGAAACAAAAAAACTTTAAACAACAAATATTTTTTTTTCCCAATGGATATTTTGCATAATTTTTTCCTAAAAATAAATTGAAGGATAATTAATTAATTCAGGCGGCTATTTTCGCAAAGATCCCCAATCTGACAAGTGTAACTGGGCCGGACGTGTATAATTAAGCCCATTAGCCCATATCTCCCATCCGGAAAAGCCCCGCCATCCGAATCCCAGAAAAGTGAAGTAGAAGTAGAACAATTCTCAAGAGAGGAAAGAGGGCAGAGACGAATTCGTGGTTTGGTTGTGTGGGTAATGATAGTTGATTCTGCTGCACCAGCTATTAAGCGCCAGAGATTCACCACCGTTGATCCAATGGACTTACAATCAGCTAAGGTATTCATCTCAATCTCATTCGCATTCTTCTGCTGTGATTCGATGCCTTGTATCTTACGGTACGGCTTCGATTGAACTTCTTTTCTGTAATTGGGATACTGATTGGAGTATTCAGATCAGTAGATGCTTATTATTTGATCATTTGACTCTCTCTGTGTGTACGCGCGAGCACATAAATAACAAATAAACTATATTATACTTGCCCTAACCTTCAGTTTCTCTAGTATTGGAATCAAACATACAAGTGTGAAATTGAGGCATGTGATTGTTGCACTTTCCTTTTGTTCCAAGTATAAGTGTTTGAATACTTGGAAGGATTGTCAATTGTAGAATTTCTCGTGGTTTCATTGCTAAAAATGAATAGGATCTTGGTAGGGAAATAGACTACATTCCTTTATTCCTCCTAATATAGGTGTTAGGAAGGAATGGACTGAAACAATGTGATAGTTAGAAGAGGAGCAAGTATTCTAGTCATGGATGGTTAATTTTCTTGAGAGATATCGATATCGGAAGATTAACTTACATAAATCAAACAAATAATTGAAGGAAGTTTAACTGAGATGATTAGATGCCTTGCAATAAATAGTATATTGGCTTGAAATATGTGGTTATTATATTCAGTTCAAATTTTACTTGGTGAATACCAAAAATTCTGTTTGACATGTTGGGGAATTTCTCCGCTGAAAGAGAATAGTATATGAATTGGCAAGTTTTACGTTGGCTGCGGGCCTACCACAACCCTCCTCTTTATTCGGGCTTGGGACCGATAGTGGAAGAAATCTCACGCTGGCGGAGTTATTCCGATTATATGATATGCGCTTAAATGACGAATGAAGATTCATTTAGCCGATCCCAACTCATTTGGGGTTGAGGCGTAGTAGTTGTTGCTGTTCATGTATTTTCACTTGTTAATTTGTATCTCAAAAGACCTATATCCTTGGGTTCCATGCAAATTTGGCGAAAATAGGACATAACGGAAGAAAAAGATCTATACATGCAATACTATTAGTTGGGAATATTGGTCATGTAATCATGTAGTGATTTTCTAGGTCCTATGCTTTTTAGGAGTCTAACATTATTATACTAGTAGAAAATATAGGGAACTTGTTACAGATTCAAAAAAAATATATAGGGAACTTCTATTTTGTTTTTATTTCTATTATTATTTTTGTATAATATTGGCTGAGATGAGGTTGAATCCACCACATAGTCCTTAAGGATTTATATAGCCGACCACAATTTAAGCTGGGATTACGGCATTGTTGTTATTGTTGTTGTTGTAACCTGTATCTCAGGCTTCCTTTCAACTTTGTTTAAAGTTTCATTCTTCAGAAGTGCCTTGCAATAATTATCATGCTATTGTGACTTCTTCTTTTTTAAATTGTCAATTGATATTTTGTTTTTGTTTTAAATATATATTCCATGATTTCAAGTTTGCTCTTGTAAGAAATTGAGTTGTTGACACCTTATCAAAAAAAAAAGAAATTGAGTTGTTGACCTAAGAGTGTCGCATGTAGTGGTCAATGAAGTGGGATGGAAAGTATAAGGTCTTAGGTTCAAATCCCAACAAAGACAAAAAATACTAGGTGATTTCTTCCCATCTGCCTAAGCTTTAGTAGGTAGAGTTAACTGGTACTGTGTTGGTTGAAGATAGAAAGTACCCGGTGGAGTAATCGAGATGGACGCTAGCTAGACCGGACACCACTGTCATTAAAAAAAGGGGAGAAAGTTTCTACTGTTACATCTTCAATTTGGTTCTTGCAGTAGGGTCTGGAACGTAGTTTTGAGTAGAATTTCTTAATTGGAAGAGTAGCAAGTCTTTTTTTTGAAAATATGAGAAATATTGCTATGATTATTCAAGTGCGATAAAAGAGGAGTTCAAGATTACTGGTGCGTTATTTCCTCTTATTGAATGACCGTGCAAATATGGTATTTGAACAACAGAATAAGGAGTTAGGTCCAATCCTAATTCCTAGGAAGTGTTCTTATGCTTTAATATCCGAGAGGCCAAGGAGCCACACGAGCTTTCAAAAAAAAAAAAGCCGCTCATAGACTCAACATATAATTTAACTTCTTAACAATCAATTAGACCGTAGAAATGTGTGTAGGACATAAAACTTCCGAAGTGAACTGTTAAGATACTAGCTTGCTATGTTGCTCGGACTCGTCAAAAATGTTAATGGGTGCATGTCGGATTTGCCAAAAATAGTGTATTTTTGAAGAATCCGACATGGGTGCGGCATTGAAAGTGAAGAGTCCGCGCAACTTAGCTAGCTTGAGACGTTTGTAGTAACCTGATCTGTAGATAGTAGGGGAAAAAAAGGCAGTTGGGTGCACCAAGCATCCGACACTCATGCAGGGTTCGGAACTGGGATGCTCCCATGGAGGTGTGATGTAGACAGCCTACCATGGTACAAGCATTAGTGGTTGATATCACGGCTTGACCCGTGACGTATAGGTCAACTGGAGACAACTTTATCGATGCACCATGCCTCCCCTTCATCTAGCAGGAGAACAAATTAAAATTTAAAAATAAAATAATACACTGCTTAGGATGAAGAGCATAGATCAGCACTTCCTTAAAATTTTTGAACTTGCAGAAGCACTGTCGACAGTACTACAACAACAACAACAACATACCTAGTATATTCCCACAAAGTGGGGTCTGGGGAGGCGTATAGGTCAACTGGAGACAACTTTATCGATGCACCATGCCTCCCCTTCATCTAGCAGGAAAACAAATTAAAATTTAAAAATAAAATAATACACTGCTTAGGATGAAGAGCATAGATCAGCACTTCCTTAAAATTTTTGAACTTGCAGAAGCACTGTCGACAGTACAAGTACAACAACAACAACAACATACCCAGTATTTTCCCACAAAGTGGGGTCTGGGGAGGGTAAGTGTACGCAGTCCATACCAGTACCTCAGAGGTGAGATAGAGAGGCTGTTTCCGAAAGACCCCCGGCAAGCACTGTCGACAATGAATTATAATAAAATCTATCTTGCAGTTGTAAAGGTAAAGAATGATAAAAAAATCCCATACAAAAGCTGCCTAATTCGGTTCTAGTATCTGCTAAGTAAAGTTACCTATTCCCCTTACCTTGTGTAAATACATTCGGCTTTACTTCAATTGCCCCCTCAAAAGCTAAAATCGAGGAGAGCTCTGTTTGTTACTCCAGCAAAAAAAAGCACTTTTTTTCGGGTAATGGATTGTAACTTTTCTGTTTTATTGGGTAAATCAGGCGAAGCTTGCAGCTGCAAAAGAAAAGTTTGGACGTGAAGTCCGTGTATTTGAAACAGCAACAGCTTCTTCGGCGCCTCCTGAAGTTTCCAGCAATGGTACTTCCTACTTGATATAGACAGTATCACTAATAGAACTTGCTAAGCATGAGTCTATTGTCTGTTTTTCATATATGCTCATTTTATTTTTCTGTGGCCCTTCCCAATCATCTTCCGCAGTGTCAGAGGAGCCAGAAGACTTCTATGAGTTCACCCCGGAGGATTATTATCGACTTTTGGGAACAAAAAAAGAAGGTTAGATACACTTGTTAGATGTAGACTTTCAGATTAAATACCGCTTCAAGTATTTGCTAAAGTGAGATTTCTAGTTGACCTCCAACAAAAGAATAAAGAAACACGTCAATTAGTTGTCTGTGGAGTTAATTGACAAATTACACTAAAACTCCGGACATTATTGTTTTTCTTATTTGTTTGCAGTATATTCACCGTCTCTTCCACATTTTACCTTCTGTAATGGTTCATTCCTTTCCTTCTGGCTGTTCTTGTATATTGTTATAGATCTGTGGAAAAGTATACAGGTGTTTGGTTATTTTATGATACTGCATATTCTAACTGGTGTTGGTAAAAATTTTAAACAGAGAAGCACTTGAAGACAAAGAAACTTCGTGAGGCAGAAGAAGCTGCACGCAGAGCAAGGATAACTAAGGTTTTCAGTTGATCCTTTCACTTGTATGAAGTCTGAATATTTTTGGTGGTAGATTTGGTAAATTAAGTTTTCATCAATATTGTTGACGCCACACTTGAAATCTGAAGGTAGGTGTAGCTGAACTGCTGAGGCTGAACGCTTTATCTTACTTAGGCAGTTCTTTAGTGCCTATATAAGGCTTCACAGTGTGCTCCTCTCTGTGGGCTCTGTCTCGGAGAGGGCGGCAATAAACAAGAAATGCAGCTGGCGAAATGATATATTAATGGTGTAGAAAATATTGTGAATGACTAGTCAGTGATTATGAAGAGGAGATTTTAAATTTTGCTGAAGAAAATTAGTCAGAAAGATTTAATTGAAACTTAAAACTGCAATGTGCATCTGAATTAGAAGTTGAAATGAATTTTGAACTTAATCGACGTGATTTTTGATCCATATGCTCACTCAATTGCAGTTTTTACAAATTTCTTGGTCCATACAACTTCTTGTCCTTGTACTGATTTTTCTCATCATACATGACTTTTCTTATTTGTTCTTCATCCGCACCTTCCTTCGGGGCATTGGCTTTGATTGTTGCTTTGGCTTAAATCCCCTAGGGACCTTGACACTTTTCTACGCCTTTGCATTTGACATTATTGTTTTGTTTTTTTTCACATGTTGGTCTGTGTTGTTCAGGCTGTAATCAGAGTACGCTTTCCGGATAACTATATATTGGAGGCCACATTTCACCCATCAGAGAAAATCCAGAGCTTACTTGACCTTCTTGTGAAAGTGATTGCTCACCCTGAACTGCCTTTCTATATCTGTAAGAGTATCCTAAACATTTGTTACATTTTAATTTTTTCCTATATTTTGCTCACAAGTGCAGTTTATAATAATAGTGTTGTTGAAGATTTAATGCTTGTCCCTAATTTCAGATACTACTCCTCCTAAGAAGCAAATAAAAGATGTATCTCAGGATTTCTATTCTGCTGGATTTATTCCTGGTGCTGTTGTCTATTTCTCTTATGATCTACCCAAAGGTGAGTGAAAACTGTTGACTGTCTGACTCCAAAAGCTTACTACCTTTTGTTTTTGCTCCAAAAGCTCTAGAGCTTTTGCTTTTGTAATATGGCACCATCCAGTTGCCTTTTGTCAATGAAAACTTCTTACTTCATTTTTAAAAAAAACTGTAACTGTCTGAATCCTCTGCTCTTTTGTAACTTCAATTCTTTGAAACCTTTGTTATATATTTGGGCATTGAACCTGCACTGACTTGCATACTTAATATACTTCAGTGGTGATTTAGTGATGTTGAATGTTTTAGGTGATCCTTCTAAGAAAACTTTGCAACAGGGAGGTTGCGAGGTTAGCTTAAGAGAATCTTTCCCCTTGACCTAATCATGATGAATACACTTCTACTTAGTCTTTGCTCTTTTTAGAGGGAAGGTTTATATTTGTTAATCACTAACCTACTATGGCATAACTTTTCATCTTTGGAATCCTGAATCTCTCTTATTGATTGAAAGCTGTCAGCTGTAATATTGGTACAAGCACACTGTTAATGTTGGTTTCATCAATAATAGTTGTATTTATCCAAAAAAAAAGTTCTCCACCCCAGCTCCCTAGATGCTCATGCTCTTTTTGCCTACTTATTTACGTTGTTTCTTATGTTATGGATGATTGGTAAAACATCCATGTGGGTATATGTATTAACCTATGAATTATACGTAAGACACCACAAATAGTGGTTGTCTATTTGGAAATAGGAGGCTAGAGACCGATGTGTGCTCACATTCATTTGAGATCAAGTAAACAACCCTTTGATAGCACCAAAAGAAATTCCTCCCAACAATCTTTGTTTGTCATTTAGCTTGTCTTTGGTATTTAGGGTTTTAGTATGCTTTCTTATTTCCAAAAACTTCTGTACACAATAAGCACAGAAGGTCTCTATGCTTGGTCAAGCTACATAAGTGTTAAGTGCAAGAGCTAGCTCTAAGGTGGCGACTGGCGACAATTTTCTGAGAGGCTGGACTTGGTCTTTGAGCTTTCTTAGTTCCAAAAATTTGCCTACACAATAAGCACATAAAGTCGCTATGCTTGATTGAGCTATGTAAGCGTTGAGTGCAAGTTCTAACTCGACAGCTACAACAGTTTTCTAAGAGGCTGAACACGTTCTCTTCCAAGTTAAGGGTGAAATTAATAATGTTGTTAGTGAAATTAATCTTATGGGTGGGTCATCTATTCTCAGGTGATGATGGTGCTGCAGTATCAGGATCCTATCTTCAAGAAGAGGTCATCTCTTTGCAAGGATTGGAGTCTATGATAGAGAAGACGGAGCCTGGTGAACCTAGCAGAGATGAATCTCCAACAACCAACCCCCCTGCTTCAGTACCAGATCAAAAGCTTGCTGCTGATAAGAAGAAAATTAAGCCAAAGTGGTTGAAACTGTGATATGGTTGATCTCATGGTTACTCTATACATACTCAAATGACTAATCCAGTGTTATCTGTAATCCTTTGCTTTTTCTGTAATCAGCTGTCACTAGAAGCTAAAACATATGTGCATGGTGTCCTCTTTGCTTCTAATGGATAGTCACTTTCTGGAGTTGTATGCCAAAAGAGGCGGTTGAAACTTGGAAATATGTTGTTCCTCACTCAAAAATTTAGATTGAAAATGAATGTTAGTATGCGTTGTCATAGCATTTTGTCTTCTTCTTCACTCCCGTTGTTTCTTTTTGCAAACTGTTTTCTATTGTTTTTACTTAGAGCCGAGGGTCTATAGGAAACAACCTCTCTACTTTGTAGGGGTAAGGTATGGGTACACATTATCCTCCCTGAACTCCGTTAGTGGAATTACAGTGGGTATGTATCTGTCGGTAGCCAGTATTAGGTTGGTTTAGAACTTAGAGGACATTTCCAGTTTCAAAGTCGAAGTGATCTCCCCTTTGTTGACAATTTCTAATAAAATGAAAATTTCCATAATGTAAGTAGTATATGAAAAGAATTCCATAGCGCCTCTCTGGGTCAAAAATAAGCCGCCTCTATCATTCTCAATATAGGAATTAAATATATATTTGGAGAATAGAATCAGATCAAAACAAAATCTCTCCAAATCTCCCAATTATTTTATTGTAGGCGCTATATAATTCAGGCTACAGACAAATTGATGACCTACCGGTGATATCAGTTTATTACAGCAGTAAATTTTTCAATTACATAAATATTAAAAATATATATTTTGAACCGTCTTTTTTAAAGTCAGGATCTATTAAAAATAATTTCTCATACATCAGGCTTATTTACCTCCGCAACACGATGTATTTAAAACCTGTCAAACAAAATGGATCACCATAGTGCTGAATTTAAATACTTACTTTTTAAAACTATATCTAACTGGAATAAAGTCATAAACTAGTCTAGGGTGGTGTTCTACTGTTCTACTAAAATATATATATATTTTTTCTTACCTTTCTGTTGAATCTTGGAAACATCGAATGAATGGTCTACCCACTCTTGACTCTCTCCTGTCTCCATTGCCGTCAATTCACAGAACCATAAAATGCTTAACCAATTAACACGTTTACTAATAATGCATTGATCACAATAATTAATTACTATATTTACTTGTTCCAAATATAGTTTCTCAAGATTAACAATGTGAAAAAAGATTTAAAATGAAGAATGGCGTTAAAAGTGTTTGGTCGGAATTAGGAAAATTAAAAGACGTCAAATACTACGGCGGCTCCCCATAATTTCGTATATGCAAGTCAAACAAAGTGGTAGGTAAAGGGCATCTCAATAATTTTATTCTTAAATTTACAAAAAATCCTATAAATCTTCGAAAAATCTTTTTGCCTTTCTTTTGTTTCTTGTTTTCTGTTTGTTGCTTTTTTCTCACAATTTCTTCAGGTTTTGATCCAACCCTTTTTCTGTTTTCTGCTTTCTTTCATTTTCAATACCTAAAAGTTGGTAACTTGTCGTTGTTCTGCTCACCTTAATTCTATCTGTTAATTTCATTAGTTGCTTAATTTGGTTCATATTTGCTTTCTTTACTTGCTAATTTTCTGGATCTTTACTTGCATTATTGTCTGCTAATTCAGGTTTAATTATATGCTTATGTTGTCATCAACTGTTTCTTCATGTGTTTCTTGGATCATCCGCTTTTTCTTTGTGAATATTAGTAGTCAAAGTTAGTAAAGTTGATTACTTTATGCAGCCTTTGTAAATCTTGTTAACTTCCCAATTTTCAGAATCTTTTATGTTAATGATGGAATGAATACTGCTGTTTTAATCACATTTTACGGTGTTTGATTGACTGATTATTGATTTATAGAGCATAACTCACAAGGTTGAAGAGATCATACTTGGCTGAATTGAGTTTGAGCTGGTTGTGGGGGCTTGAAGATGGCAGCATCATGGTGCATTGAGAAAAGGGGTTCTATTAGGAATGAGTCTTTTAGAGATAATGATAATATACCTGAAACTGGGTGTCTTTCTATTATTGTTCTTGGTGCTTCTGGTGATCTTGCCAAGAAGAAAACTTTTCCTGCACTTTTCAACCTCTACCGACAGGTGCAATTCACATCTCATTACTTTTGATCCTTACGAGGTTGACATTTGGTGTTTGCTTTTTGTGGTAATCTGATTCCCCCCCCTTGAATTTCCTGCATCTATTATGACAAAGCTATATCTATAATCTAATCATAGAAAAAATCTAACTAGTCATATCCATTTATACTACTAGTTAAACAGTTAATGGAGCTCATTTGGGGCAATATGCTAACTCTGGCTTTGGGCTGGGCACTCTCAGGGATTTTTGCAATCCAATGAAGTTCACATTTTTGGCTATGCAAGGACCAAAATTTCTGACGACGACTTGAGAAGTCGTATCCGTGGGTGAGTGTGATATCTGTTGCATTTTCCAGTCTCCATTTCATGATAAAGTATTTTGTTGTTGACTTTGTCTTTATTTATGTCAATGTTCTTCAGATACTTTGTCTTGGTCTCCTCAATTATGGGATAGTGAGGATGTACCACAGCTTTGAATTATTTTTCTGAAAAAAAATGTGTTTTCAAGATCATCTATTCTTCTTTAGGATTGTTCTTGCCCCCATGTGCCCTGTACTCTCCCCCTCAAAAGAAAGATCTTTCTGTTGTAGTTCAGCTGCCTTCTGATTAGAGTATTCTTCTATTTTGTATATTTTCACTTTACTGTAGTACACTTCTCTTGCAAATCTTGTGGAGCGTGACTGGGGCTTAATGACCTTCTCTGATTGCAGGTATCTGTCTCAGGGGAAAGAAAATCACGAAGTACCAGAGTTTCTGCAACTGGTGAGTGAAAAGATTGTTTATATTCTCTTCACTGTTAAACTGATGTGCTATTCGCTTACTCGCTATCACTCTTTCAGATTAAATACGTCAGTGGCTCTTATGATTCTGGGGAAGGGTTTACTGCATTGGACAAGGCCATATCTGAGCATGAAATCTCAAAAAATAGCGTTGAAGGATCATCCAGAAGACTCTTCTACTTTGCTCTTCCTCCATCAGTATATCCCTCAGTTTGCAGAATGATAAAAAGTTATTGTATGAACAAATGTATGTATTCTTCTCATAATGGGTTCAACTTGACTGATTACTAATGCGATCCTCATTATTTTGGTCTTTCATTAGTTACCACTTTCAAAAAAAAATATTTTGGTCTTTCATCAGTAGGCTTCAAAGACAACTTTAAACATTTCTGCATGGTTATAGAGCTATCCTAATGCAAATAAAAATTACGAATATGTGTTACTATTTCCTTACCTTCCTTTCTGGATGTCATTGTCTATTTTTAAAAAATTGTCCCATTTTAGCTTGAAGAATTGTCATAAAAAGATTAATGATAGGTCATACATTCTTTAAACAGGAAGAGCTCATTTAGTGTTATTGTCATCTATATTTTTTAGAAGTAAAATGGAATGTATAAACTTGACTTATACAAGAAAAGAAAAATCTCCTTTTCAATGAACAACTTGGTAAACCGTTGTGTTATATATTTTTTAGTTTGTGATTTTTATAGTATACAGCTTGGATGATCTGTTGAATATTTACATTCTAATTTTGATTTGAAGAAAAAAGAATTGCCAGTTAGCTGTATGACTTACTTACGACGTCCTCAAGTCGTGGTACTTGGTCACATTGCGTGTGAATAAGTGGCTATTTTCATTTTTGCTTGTGATGCTTTTGGATTCTCAACAGAAATTGTTAAAGATTTTCTTGCACAATTTCAGCTGATCTTGGTGGTTGGACTCGCATTGTTGTTGAGAAGCCCTTCGGCAAGGATTTAGCTTCAGCGGAGCAACTAAGTTCCCAGATAGGAGAACTATTTGAAGAACCCCAAATTTACCGCATTGACCATTATTTGGGGAAGGAATTGGTTCAGAATTTGGTACTTTCCAAAACACACTATTTTGTTGAGTATGAGTTCAAATGAGGACGTGCCTTTATATCATATTGTATGAAAACTACTGCAGTTGGTGCTGCGCTTTGCAAATCGCTTCTTTTTGCCACTCTGGAATCGTGATAACATTGATAATATACAGGTATATTTCTCCTCTAACATACATGTGTACAATACTAATTTCTTGTCATATAACCAACCTATAAAGAAAATTAACGGAGTGGGTGGATCTTCCACCTTTAATGTCATAGCACCGATCCTCAAACGCTTACTCTTAGGGCTCTTCTCGTCCGTGTCATATTTGAAACCATTACAAATTAAAAAAAATTAGGTACTCATATCATACTGATAATAAAAAGACGAAAGGTGCATATGACTACAGGGCAGGAGATGAGGTCTTCCTCTAAACATATTATGAGATATGTCTGCACCACTTAAATTGTCAGGTTTGCTTAGCTTGTTACTCAAGGGTCAGGTTCTGGAACTACCTCCAGTTACACACCTCTCGCAAATCGTAATGAAGGAATAATCTGTTATGTAGAGTGAGTACCTTATCTGGGGTTAAGTTGTCTTGTTACTATTTGATGTATGGAGAAGAACAACATGATGAGCCAATACGATGGCTGAGATCATGAAGCAAAACTCGGTGGTCAATATTAGATCAATGTTCAGATATCGATATCAGCTAACTTACCAAATTAGTTTCCTTTTATCCTTTCTGTTTCTCGTTCCATGTTTATGTAGAGTATTTTTGTAGTGATGTCCGTCACCTCCAAATGATCTTTTTGTTTCTCCACTTTTGCAGATTGTCTTTAGAGAGGACTTTGGAACTGAAGGCCGCGGTGGATATTTTGATGAATATGGGTATGCCTATATCTCCTAGATGTACTGGAGAACTACCGTTATTTTCTCTGTGCACCTTCTCTTATTGTTAATTTTCTCAAAAAAAACTTTTGTAATAATTAACCTTATCCTTTCATTCATTTTGCAGGATTATACGTGACATTATTCAGAACCATCTATTGCAGGTGACCATAATTATTCTGACTTTAAATTAAAGCTAATAAGTGCTATCTACTTTTTATTTTGTACTCCGATAATATTGGCCTGAGATGAGATTAAATGGAGTAACATGGTCAGTGAGGGTTCATATAGCTAACTCCAAACTTGTTTGGGATCGGGGTGTAGTAGTTGGTTTTGCATCATCAGGACAATACCTTTGATAGTTGGGGCAGCCCGGTACACTAAAGCTCCTGCTATGCGCGGGGTTCGGGGAAGGGCCAGACCACAAGGGTCTATATCAATACCTTTGTTAGTTAGAAACTTAGAATATGTATTTTGATTCACTTCTTTTGCCATGTAGGAGAGGCTTGACAACATGGCAAATATCTTAGTTCAAATATGCATGTGAAATAATTTATCGGAGCAACGATGTATTCTTCCAAAATGAGGAGTAGCATATATGTATAGGTTGCTGGATCTTCTTCCACCAAAAATACATCTACAGAACATCTGTAGCAGCTAGCGATCCTTCACAACTACAAATATACAGATGTTGCTGTCGCCCACCAACTAGCTCTTTGTGAATATTGAAACCTTTCTATGACTAGACATTACTAATTAATTGTGTAGAAACTGCAATACAAAGACTAATATCATTTGTTTTTTATCTGGTAACTCGGAGTTTTTGTTCCGCTAGAATTTGAACATGAGACCTCGTGGTTCTCACCCACTTCATTGACCGCTAGGTCACACCCTAGGTGCAAGATCAATATCATTTTATAGGTATAGCTAAGAATGTTATATATGTAGTGCATATCACCACAATGTTCAAGATCATATATATATATATATATATATATATATATATATATGGAATGTATCATTTCCAATTGTATTTATTTAATCATTAATTTGCTTTCAAGTATATTTGTCCAAGCATCTCCTTCAAGGCACCCTATGATAATTACACTTCTTCTCAGCAAATGCTACTCCCTCCGTTCCTAAATAGTTTTCACCATTTTTGTTTGCACCCCCCTTAAGGAAAACATTAACTACATGCTAAATTGACTAAATTACTCTTGTTTACGTCCCCCACAAGGGTTTACTGTACTTCACGGGTTCTCTCCTGGAAGTACATTACAAAAAGCCAGTTCTTGATTATGTCTCAGGATTGTGGTAAAACCAATGCCTGCGTATTCATTCAGATCTGGCAAAGCCATCAACATATTCATCTTTTGATAGATGCAATTATTTCCTTGCGTAGGCTTGTTCTTGTAGTAATTCAAAACATCAGGGGTGGGTGGAGGTGGAATACATTACCTCACCCATTCTTTGCTGCTATTTTGAGTTTCTATTGCTTTAACCATGAACAGTTGAACTCTGCACTATGCTTGGGTATGTTAGTTCTTACCATTAGTGACCTTCTCAACTGCAGGTCCTTTGCCTTGTTGCCATGGAGAAGCCTGTTTCGCAGAAGCCCGAACACATTCGGGATGAGAAAGTTAAGGTATGTATCAGGATAAAACTGCGATGAAATCAATGTGATTGCTTGCTTCTTTGTAGGATAAGTAAGATAATTGCTCTTTCTTCTTTCCATCTGAGCATTAATTAGCTGAATCTGCGGTTTACCAGGAATTAAAATATAAATGACGGGAAAAACCAATAGTCCATTCCCACAGAATTGTGCTTGTCTCACTTATTTGTTTTCTCATCCACGCAGGAATTAGAATAAATGACTTGAAGAACCAATAATCCATTTTCACAGAATTGTGCTTGTTTCACTTATTTGTTTTCTTATCCACGCAGGTTCTTCAATCAATGCTTCCAATTAAAGATGAAGAGGTTGTTCTTGGACAATATGAAGGCTATAAGGATGACCCAACGGTTCCTGACAACTCAAATACTCCTACTTTTGCAACTATGGTTTTACGCATACACAATGAAAGATGGGAAGGTTAGATAAGAATTTCAGTAGTTTAAAACTAGTATTTTAATGTTTGATCTCAGCTGTAGACTGCTTTTTTAGCTGTTGTTTCAGAGATGTACTTTGGCTACTCATTTTTATCTTTATCTTGGGTATCTTATGTATATGTGGCTTACCTGCTGCAGGTGTGCCCTTTATAATGAAGGCTGGAAAAGCACTAAATTCAAGAAAAGCAGAAATACGAGTGCAGTTTAAGGATGTTCCTGGTGATATATTTAGATGTATGTGTCAGTATCTCTCTAAGGATAATATCATTTTGTCTTACTTCCGAACATTTTTCTAGATGTTTGATTGTTAGCTCATGTTACATAGACTAGAAGTTTCATCACCTAACCTACCAAATTGCATCACCATTAGCATGCATCAATTTACTTAAGCCGGAAACAGAGCTACTTCTGGTTGATACGAGGAGGGTATCCCAAGAAGTGAAGCAAACTTGGGTTATTTTTCTTCTTTTCAGATATGAATTCACTTGCCCTTTGATTTCATCTGTGAAGCATGTTATATGATTATGAGAGGTAGTTAAAACTTAAAAGATGAACCCTCTTCCATTGACAATATATATATATATGAATGTAGGAGAGCTTTTCTACTTCAATAGTCAGTTCCTTCCAGCGTTTCTATAAGGGGAGCTTATCTTAACAAGTGTTTCTGCAAATGGCTGGAGCTTTAGGTTAGTTGTCAAGGAGGCTGCAAAGATAATAGTATCTCAATCTCAGAATAGAGCTTTGATTTTCATAGGTTAAATCATAATTGCTGCTTCTAATTCTCCTAATTGAAGGTCAGCATTGCTAGGCCGTATAATACCATGATTTTGTTCTTGGTTTTCCATCAACTCGTTATGCAGTACATGAAACTTCACCCACTTGGTCATCTACTTGTTCCCTTTGTGACTTTATATCAGATTTCCGGTCAAGTTCAATGATGGAAAATACCTTTGTGACATATTAAGCAGGTCAAAAGCAGGGGAGAAACGAGTTTGTGATACGCCTCCAGCCTTCAGAAGCCATGTACATGAAGCTTACGGTAAGAATAATTCCGAGCTACTTGTTCTGTTCAAGCTACTAGTTTCGTTATTCATCGATTAGTTCCTCTGTCAACGTGCTGGAAGTGTTCAAATTACAATTTTTTTGTTTCTCTCATGCAGGTCAAGCAGCCTGGGCTTGAAATGTCAACCGTTCAAAGTGAATTAGACCTGTCGTATAGGCAGCGTTACCAAGGGGTTGTCATTCCAGAGGCTTATGAACGTTTGATTCTCGACACGTATGGCTCTCAGCCTTTGTGCATGTTGCCTTAGTTTTGGCTTGTTTGGTTCTTGCATAGACAGACTGGCAGATAACATAGCGTGCTCGGATTAACATTGTTTTCTTATTTCACAGAATAAGAGGGGATCAGCAGCATTTTGTGCGTAGGGATGAGCTCAAGGTATGTAGTGCATTTTCTTTTTTGGTACATATGCTGCTGTTACATAAACGCGGTTGGTGATAGCCCTTTGTTAAATATAGGCGGCTTGGGAGATTTTTACCCCTCTTTTGCATAGAATTGACAATGGAGAGATGAGGCCAATTCCATACAAGCCAGGCAGCAGAGGCCCTGCTGAAGCAGATGAGTTGTTGCAAAATGCCGGTTACGTTCAAACTCATGGCTATATATGGATCCCTCCAACACTATAAGTTTGCAAAAGTATTGCAGATTACATCCTACTATGCCTATACATGAGTGTTACCTTGTCAGTTGTCACTTATATCCTGCCTATGTGCAAGCTCATTGAGAAGTAACAAATAATCGGTGTATCACAATATATTTGCATGTAATAATCACAATCTTTTTTAAGCTAATACATGGGTTCTCCTAAGAGTGAATAAAGACCTCATCCCCTTTCCCCCTCCCTTCCCCCAACGATATTGCGACAAGTTCAAAATGTAAAGTGAGGTTTCATATAATCGACACCAACTAATTTGGTATAGAGGCATAGTCATATTTATTCTTGTACTTGAGTTTCACAACAATAGATGGAATCGGCTAATACATAAGCATGTCCTTTAACTTAGTCTCAACTGACATCTATGCCCTCCAACTTTGTGTGTGCATAAGTTGACACTTAAACTTGTATAAAACTGAACTAGCAGGTACATGCATCCTACGTGACAATTCATGTAGATGCAATATAGGAGCATGTGTCTACTATAGGAGCAATTGTCTACTAGTTTTACTTTATACAAGTTTAAGTGCCTACTGTGCGTGCACACACAAAGTTAGAGGGCGTAGATGCCAGTTGAGGCCAAGTTAAAGGACACATTTATGTATTATGCCTCCGAATAAATAAGACATTGATTCATATAGTTGACACAACTATAATTTGGTACTAAACGAAGTTGATGTGTGAATATAGTGTGTAAACATTTCATAATAAGCAGTCCGCTCTTTAAAGACAGTGATAATTAGGCTAATTATCTAAGAGACGTGAGGAATCCATACTTGTTTTCAAGACCATTTATTGCTTTGCTTTCATTTCTTGTTTGACTGTTATTCCATCCCCTTTCTCCAAAAGTCGTTTTGTGAACTACTCCATTAAGAAAGCAAGTATTGTGAGTGGTAGAATTGTCAAGGAAAGAACACCTTGGAGGCCAAGTTTTTACCCCACATGTCAGTGTCACAAGTGTAGACAATGAATATTCCATTTTATTAGTATTCTTTTAGGATAACTTTGATCTTCCTCTTACCATAGATTCCCTAGGCATCAAAACCTTTTTTAAAAAAATCAAAATTCAAAAGTATCCCCTTAACCATGCATGACATCTTTGAATTTGTTGTTGAGGGACAATTAAACTAGTGACTCATCAATATTGTTCAGGCGAACGAGCCAATAACTTGAAAGCATTTTGGTCTATTTCTCTTGTATTTTTTTTTCCGTAGCATGTCAATTCTCAAATAATTTGCCTTGTCAACAAAAAAGGCCTTATTTTAAATTGGTATGTTAATTACATAGAGATATGATAATGACCAATATTAGAGACAATTACTGTAAGATTACCAACTAAATTGTTAATGCCAATGTCTCTGAGAAGAAAATAATTGTCATATTGGTCCCCTACAACATATATATATATATATATATATATATATATATATATATATATTTAGGCAAGAGATGCCAAGTTTAAGGTACTAATAGCATACACCTTTACAAATAATTTGAAATGGATGAGAAAGCGACTAATAAATAGAAAGTTTATTTAGAGAGAAAAGTGAATGGCATGATTGGGATCTTTCCTTAGGCGTATTAAAGAACTTCTTGGCGTAGAAAATTAGCCTTTTATATTGATAAAATATAAATCATGTGATTTCATACTAATCAACTATTCAATTTTGTAAGTATCTTTTTTCAAGTTCAATTTCAAATACTCACTTGTACAACTTTATTAGCCTCATCCTTAAATCGTCCTCATCACAACCAAAATAACTAAATTATGTATTGTGAAAAACTTTGGAAACAACTCAAGTGAATGGATTATGCATGAGGGGAAAATCCAATATTTACGTGAGAATGGAAAACATTTCTTGAACATTAGTCATAGTAATGACAAACACAATTCATAAAAACATGACTCCTCCAACCCATTATAATTTAAGCGGTTATTGAATTATGCATGAAACAAATAACAACAACATACCCAGTATATTCCCATCACGTGGGGTCTGGGGAGGGTAAGTGTACTCAGTCCATATCACTACCTCAGAGGTGAGATAGAGAGGCTGTTTTCGAAAGACCCCCGGCTCAAGGTACAACAATGTAGAACAGACATAGTAAAGGAACAAGAAACGATATGTATACCACACCCAATAATAATATAAGCAGGACCCACCAAGTAATACAACGAACAATAACACACTTTGAAATAATACAAATACTCTAGTTACAAGCACCACTAATGAAACAAAATTCTCCTCTCTACTAACGATGACGCCCCTTTCCTACTGACCTTCTACCCTAATCCGCCTCCTCCACACCTTCCTATCTAGGGTCATGTCCTCGGTAAGCTGGAGCTGCTCCACATCATGTCTAATCACCTCCCTCCAATATTTCTTCGGTCTACCCCTTCCTCGCCTGAATCCATCCGTAGCCAACCTCTCACACCTCCGCACTGGGGCATCCGTGCCCCTCCTCAACACATGCCCAAATCATCTCAACCTCACTTCCCGCATCTTGTCTTCCACTGACGCTAATCCCACTTTATCTCGAATAATCTCATTCCTAATCCTATCCTTCCTAGTACACCCACACATCCACCGTAGCATTCTCATCTCTGCCACTTTCATCTTTTGGATGTGAGCTTTCTTGACTGGCCAGCACTCCACACCATATAACAAAGTCAGTCTAACCACTACCCTGTAGAACTTGCCTTTGAATTATGCATGAAACAAAAATGCAAAAAATATTTCTTGAACATTAGTATATAGTTATTTTCAAAGAAAATTATTACACCGACAAATTATATTTGTATACTCGGATGTTTTTAAAATTTGTGTAGAGAAAAATATTACATAGATTAATGAATATAATATAATTATAATGAACCGTTGAATTATAGCATGATAAAAAAACATACACATATATCGATTATTATTGTGGTTTACTTTTATAATTAAGTTCCACTAGATTTGAAGTGTTTGTTGAATTTGTATTTCAACTTGTTTATTCAAAATTAGCTGAAAATGCCCATTTCAGCTCACTCAAGCGGATATTACATTCTTGTTAATTTGACAATGAAATTGTTGATTTTGATATTTTCATAATGAATTGAACTAGCACAGTTCAAAATTTATTTTTATATTAAAATAATTAAATATCAAATAGTTTTGAATTACATATCAAAGTCATCGAGTTCATGCCGAACTGACCTTAATTATAACCTATTGGGTAATTGAAGTAGTGACGAAGAACAAGTATCTCGCGCCACACCACCCTATGGATAGATTAAGAATATCATTAATTAACATAATAAAACATTAAAACTGGCTCGTTGATCTTTATCCTGAGTTTTCATATATATTATTTGTAGTATAATATTTTTAAACATCTTTAACTTTAGATTATACTCCCTCAGTTACAGATTACTTGGCACCTGTAAACTTGACACGCCCATCAAGAAAACTTTAATTGGAGGTTTCTTTTACTAAAATAACCTTAGTAATTATGTTTTGGAACTTTAAATTTGACTACTGTTACTTTATGAAGTTATTTAATGCTAAGAGTATGAAAAAAAGTAATTAACTCTCTTGATTTGTTAAAATGAACAAGTAAAATTAAACATCTTGTTTTGATATAAGGGTAAAATGAAACGAAGGGAGTAATATTATTATTAATGACAAGAATTAATTCAAATTAATAAGATGTCAATCATATGTTTTTCATATGGTATCTTGATTGTTATTATAAAATTTTGTATACTAATATAAAGATTTATTGTAGTTTAATCAAAATTTGAAAATATTTCTATTGTCAAAATGTAAAATATAGTCATTCTTTCTTTAAGATTTTGTATCTTTTAAATAATTTAAAATGTTATGTAAGCAAAAAAACAACAACAAATTTTTAATGCGGAAAACAAATTTAACTTTCAATTCAAATATTCAAATGTAGGCCCAAACAAGCCCAAACTCTTAACCTAAGTTATATGGAGGGAGAAAATTGACGTAAGGAACTAGGGATAAAAGGAGAGAACAAGTCTCTCGCGCCACACCAACCCCGTATCGATCGACACCTATAGTTTTAGAGAGACACACAGACAAACCCCCTTTCTCTCTCTTGTTTCTCTCTCCTTCATCAAAATTAGCGATTCTCAATACACAGAGTATGTAGATACAGGAATACCCTATACCTACATAGAGAGAGACACACATTGTATTTGTATAGGTTTTTATTGTACATAACTGCGCCACCACCACCACTCTTCTGGTAAAATACCCTTGCAATTTCCATTTTCTTTCTTTCTTTCTTTCTTGGAATTTTGTTAGATTCCTTTTATCATCCACCCTCTTCTCTTCCTCTGATTCTTATTAATTCTTATCTCATATTAATCCTAGATTTGTCCAATACACCGTAAATATATTTCCGTAGCTGGGTATTTGCTCTCGTAGTATTGGAATGTGGGGTTCGATTGGAATTATCTTGATGAATTTTTGATTGATCGATTGGAACAATAGGGTGAATTTTGATTGACCCTTTTCGGCGCTTCACAGGAAACTCTGTGAAATCTTTGGGTGCTTTTGTTTTAGTCTGCATTCGGGAATTGAGGGTTTTCTTGTTGAATACGTTTTTGCGCCTAGGGTAGGGTAGGGTAGGGGACTATGAACTTGAACAGAGAAGAACGATTTTTAGCTGGGGCCAAATTTGATAGTAGGTATTTTGACAAAGAATACCCAAATGAGAAGCTTGATCGATTTGGTGATTTTTGGGGTTTGAATCGTGAAATTGACAAATCTGGAAAAACTGAGATGGTTTCTGATGATATTTGTGATTTGTGGGGTTTGAATTGTGAAAAGGGAAACTTTCAAGACCATAAAGATGAGAAAACAATGATGGGTTCTGATGATATTGTTGATTTGTTGCCTCAGGATCCTTTTGATATGGATATTAGTACGATTACTGGTTGGTTAGAGGATATTAACAAGGATTTTGGGTTAAGTCATCTTGGTTTCGTTACAGATGAGATTGAGGTTGATGCTCAATTGTTTGCGGAATTTAATATTGTTCTAAATGGGGCTGTGAGGATTCACCAGGAGGTAGAGGTGCAGAAGATTGGTGAAAATTCGTATGTGTCTGAGATTGATATAGGAGAGGGATTGCATAATTCATTTGGTTGTATGGACGTTGAGATGGAGAATATTGTAAGTTCCAGTTATTGGGTTTTTAGAGATGCAACTCATGAAGATCAATCGGGGTTGAATGATCATTGTGATGGAGATGGAGGCGCTCCTTCAGATGCGCTGTATTTGGCCCTTAATTATCTAGGCTTGAGGGACCTTCTTTCTATTGAAAGGGTTTGCAAATCTTTAAGAGACGTGGTGCGTAGTGATCCACTTCTGTGGAGAAATGTTCACGTTGATCATCCATTGAGTAATAAGATCACAGATGATGTTCTTGTAAAGTTGGCGGACAGGGCTCAAGGCCATCTTCATTCTCTGAGTCTTGTGCACTGCTCAAGGATCACTGATAGTAGTTTGAATTGTGTGCTTGAAAGGAATCCTAGCCTGAAAAAGGTCAGCTATTCTCTTTTGCTGCTTGCCTAACTATATTTGTTACTTAATCTCATTGCTGTTTCTTATAAGATGTTATCATGTGTTGCTGAAAGTAGACTTACTATGATTCACAGAGTGATAATGAGTGTAAGACTTGCATAGCATACATGTGGTATTCTTTATTGTGCTGTTACTTGTTGTACTCTCACCTTGTTTGCCTCACATATCAAGTGTTCAAGGTGTCATTTTTGTTATTCAAAAAATGTTATTGATTGGACTTGGCTAATTGTGATGGATTTCAGGATCCTTCACTGTTAAATTCCTTTGTTTCTTCCCTTTTGAGTGCTCATGCTACTCTACATTCTGGCATCTGTCGCATCTGATACTGCCTCTGTAATGCACTTATCTAGTTGTTCATATTTTTGAAAAGGTCTTATAATTCTTTTTTCAAGTACGTATTGCTGAAAATTAGAACATGTATTGCTGAAATTGTCAAGTGAAAAAAGTTGCAGAATTTGAAGCACTGGAGATTGTGTATTATACAACGCAGGAGCTTTGGTGTAGTGGAAAGACCTATTTAACCTAATATTACTGAAATGAGATAATTCTGGATTGTGACAGAAATAGTGAGGCATCATGTCTAACTATCTTTTCCCTAGTTTACCAATCAAAATATGCTGCCATTCCCCTTGGATTGCCTTTTCAGGAATCATCAAAGTCTGTAAATGTCTAGTATATTCTTCATTTCTTAGGTTTTTTTTAAAAAAATAATGTTTCATTTGTTTGTTATTATATTTTCTGATGTCATGTGTTTAACTTTTCTCATGCAGCTTAGTGTCCCAGGATGTGGGAGACTCACAGCTGATGGCATTCTCTGGAACTTAAAGGTCTTAAAGTCTGCAGGAAAACCCAGACTTAAGTACCTTGGGATTGATGGATTATTTGGTATGACGCACCAACACTTTGAAGAGTTCAAGGTCTTGTTAGGTGTCGATAGCAGCAAGCTGCCATCTACTCGTAAACCACGGTTTTTCCAAGGCGACCAGTTATCTGTGTCTTCTGATGTTGATCACGCTATTGATATTGAAATATGCCCGAAGTGCCAGCAGCTTAGAGTAGTCTATGATTGCCCCTCACAAAGTTGCCAAAAGAAGAAATCTACTTCTCAGTTGTGCAGAGCTTGTACTATCTGCATTAAACGTTGTATCAACTGTGGGCGGTGCTTAAATAATTGTGAATATGAGGAATTATTTAGTTTCGACTTGCTTTGTTTGGATTGCTGTAGGGAAGTTTTGGATCGCCAAGAGAGGCAAGAGAAGCTTACTATTCCACTGGAAAATCCTGTTCCTCATAAGCAGACAAGCTGCCATTTCTTCATCTGTGGCTAGAACATGCAGTAGGACAATGCTTCTTTTGCCTTTAAGCAGCAAATCAAAAGGAGTTCTTGAGTATTTTCTAATTACTGGTTGTGGTGCCATTGGAATCTGATGATTGTGGAATTAGGAGGAGAAAGATGGCTGGTGTGAAGCTATCTCCTTCCAGGCAGGCTTTTGTCCGCAATGATATTATGAAGTAAAGAAAATGCGGGTAGGGTGGGGCTCGGCAGGGGGTCTGACTCCTTACACAACTCGCAGTATAGTGGCACTGAGTGTTGAGATTGAGAGAGCAGTGGAATTGTATGTGTGTTTGAACACAAGTATCCCATGCCCACTAGGCGATTGCGAGGAGGAAGTTCAGTGATAACTACATTAATGGCTGAAATAGCCAGATTTGTGCTATGTTACCAATTGTGATTGTATTTGGACTAGGCCATCAATCAACAACTAGATCTGCAGATCCAGAAAGTAAATACTTCTTGGTAAGTGAAGGAAGAAATTTGAGATCAATGTTGAGGTGAACGGAGGTGATGTGCATTTGCTTCCAGTTCCAGTGTATTCTATATTGTTATTGTAGAACTTAATTATCTGCTGTTGCTAAGTGAAGTTTTCATCACCAGAGCCAACCGTAATGCACTCCTCTTCAAAGCCTTAAAAGTGAAGGATGAGGAGAGTACTGGCTTTTTCCAAATAGACCAAATATGATCTTTGAGTGATCTCTCATGATTGAAATGAGACCCTCACGTGCCAATACCAAAGCTTGGCACAGTGTTCTCACATGAACCTGTATCTTCCTGCATAACCTGCTAGTAATGCCTTCACTCCATGCTTCCTCTTGCAGTGTGGGTTTAAAGTGTTCTGAAGTCCTTCAATGGCTTTGCTCGTCGATGGTTGACATTGTTCTAAGAGCCAGCACAGCAGCTCGGAAGCCTTGGTTATTGTTACTGGTTGTTCCTCTAAGTGATCATGTGTATCTGTAAGCATAGTTTATGTAGTTCTTGCATTATCCCGAACCATATTACAGAAAATTCTTGCTTATAACAAAAAAGAAGTCTGCTGTAACTGATGTGCATGTTTTTTTTAAAGGCCTAGTAGCATATGCTTCTGTACTCAGCTCACAGCTTATGAAACAGTTGTGGTCCGACGTTTCGACTTCACGGTTACTAAATACCAACACTATATTGCTATTCCAATTCCCGTGATGATTCTTCTTGCTCGTATTTTCAGTTTTAAGTATAAAATCTCCGATGGACCACATAAGATTAATGCTAAAATAAAGAAGGGTGGCCCGCCACTAATATCTGTCATGTGTGGGGTTTGGGGAAGGGTCAGATCATATGGGTTTGTTGTACGCAATTTTACCTTGTATTTTAGTAAAAGGCTGTTTCCACATCTCTAACTTTCATTCTTCAACAGGGGTCGAGCGAAACATGGTTAATTAGTAGTATTTGTTAGAATATATAAACGTAGAATATAAAGATATCAACATTTTTCTATGATCCTATCCTAGTTTCGTGATTGCGTAAAATTTTTCTATATATTAGAAGCATTGGTTTCAACATGTTAGCTTGTAGGTATTAAGTAATAAGTTTGAAGGTATTATAGTCCTTACAAATTTTACGAGATTAGTTTGCTTGAGAAGGTTGTCTTCTGTGCTGTTTCATTTGGACCGTATCAACAACTTCCAGAAAAGTCCTTTTTATCCTCTTAAATTACATATCTTGCCTAACATTGAAATATCATTGGATATGTGGGACCATTGAACATCTAATTTGACACGTAGACCTTTGCTCAAAGCCTCTAAGCTACTAATGATGATCTCATAGTCTACTTTAATTTCTTCCATATAGTTCCCATTAGGATTTGGTGAAGGGTAAACAATTTTCTTCTATATTACTCTTATTAATAAGTGGAAATGAGAGCAGCTTCCCTTAAGGGGAAATGACACAAAAATCCTGGAGGCTACTTAAGTGGGAATGTGAGCAGTTTACACAAAAGTTGAGGCTGTTTCTGTAGATAGGAATTTTCATATAATTTGCAACAATTCTTTGGTTGCTTTGCGTGGAACCCACATAGTAATAATACACTCCCTCCGTTTCGTTTTAATTGGATTTCTTTCTAAAAGTATTTGTTTTAATTTAGTTGTCTCATTTATGAAATCAACAGAATTTTATTATGTTCTTTCAATACTATCCCTATCATTAAATGATCAGACAGAATATATATACTAAAATGTTAATTTGGTAAAATAAGCCCCTAATAAATATTTTCTTAATGGGAGTGTCAAGTCAATAAAGGAAAACTATTTTGAAATAGACGGAGTAGTATCTTATTTTACTGTAGCACCTCGTACCTTCCCGACCCTACTTGATAACCTTGAGCCATGTTTACCCTAGGTTCAAGAGCGATAAGTACGTATTTTGCATTGTTATCGATGGAACATTTGATATTGTGCTAGTAAATGTGATTAGACCTTTGTAGTAGGTGGTGTTTGTGACTTTGTGGAGCATTTGTGGGGTGAAAATTGAGGTTTAAGGGACATCCAAGCAAAGGATCTTAAAGATAAGAGGTAAGCAAAAGGTTGGGACTTGAAAGATCCAACCAAATCCGCAAAAAAAAGTCGAAATAAAAAATTTGGCATGGGGCACTGCAGGTGGCGTGCCAGGCCGCTTTGGCCTAAATTTTTGTTGGCATAGGCAGCAAGGGGGCACGCCCAAGGGCGTGCCAGGCCGCCCCTGCCCACCTTTCTTTTGCTGAAATTTTCTCTAAGTGTCTAGGGCGCCCGGGGGCGTGCCGGAGTGCTTTTGGCCCGATTTCTTCTACGATTATAAGTCTATAAAAAGGACTCTTGGGTGATTATATAATTATTCCATCTTGGTAGGACTACGCTTGGACGATATTGACATCCAAATTACGTTTCTACCCTTTTGTGTTCAATTAAGCCATAAGTGGCTAGAATTTCTTATTTGGAGATTGAGGCTACAAATATGAGTCTCGTGAGTTGAATATTGCCGTGACACTTATGAAATTATTTAAACATGAGATATATGATAGATTACATATTAAATTTGGTGGGTTAAGATGACATGTGTTATTGGGCTCAATTTAAAGCCCAAAATGCATGGGCCCAAAGGGAAAAATGACCCATTCTTTCATTGACCAAGAAAATATGGCATTTAATGCCCAAGGATTGGCTAAGGATGACTTGAGTACTATATAAAGGCCAAAAATCAGATTTTTATTCATGTTAACTCTCATGCCTTTCTAGACAATTACAAGATATTTTCTCTCAAACCCTAATAACCCTAAGGCACTTCTTTGGGCAAGATCATCATTTTACAAGTTTGAGTAAGTGATTATTCTTATGAATTAATATATTATATGCATGAGAGAGTATATAGATTATGACGGTTATGTCTAAAAGTGTAAATAATGCATTTTTGCTTTTTGCTAAAAGATGTGCCATCTTTGTGAATTAAACTTGAAAGGTGACTTGAGGCTTTGATGAAAGTGCATGGTATGGACAAAATATCAACATGTATGGTGTGATTATGTTTCTAAACTTGTTATTTGTCTATAAGTGTAAATTATGGGATTTTGGCCGATGTGTTGCTATGAGGTGTATTGAGGTGATTTGATGGAGTAATTGTGATGTCGTGTTAATGAAGAAATGTAAAGAATGAACTTGGTATGACATGCTATTGGGTTGTGATATTTTGGTCAATGTTGGGCATGTTGTGGTATTGTTGGTATGACAATGCCGTAAATGGTATTGTAAAGGGGGAAATGACATTTTAAGGCAAGCATGTAACTCATTGTCGTCTTATACACTTGTAAGATAGTTGATGGTTAATGTAAGCTCCGTTATGTACTTGTGTTGTAGAGTGAAACGTAAGGAAGGAGCCGGACTATTGTATTCACCTATAGGAGTGTGTATTCATATTGAGAATACAAGGTATGTAAGGTTACTCTATCCGTATCCTTCTGCAGCACATAGTATTCACATTGACATTGTACTTGTTCCATTCCGACATGTTCTAAGGTATCCTATTCCCGGGTATCAAATATTGTTCATCACATGTTTCCTACTCATAGATCAATTGTGATTCACACGTCTCATGTTCATTGACTAATGTTCCAAAGATCCCATGGTTCCAATAATGTTATGTTTCCAATAATATTATGAAAATCATTGTATCAATCTCAAAAGTAAAGAATGAAGTAATGCATATGTGGTTAATGATTGAGTATGGGTGGTAGCTTTGAGGGCGTAAGCCTAACTCAAGCCGATCCCGAGATTATTGGATCAGGGGGTAGTCCTAGAGGCATAAGCCTAGCTCGGACTGAATTTGACAGGTGGTAGCTCTAGAGGTAATAACCTAGCTCGAGCCGAACCTGCTATGTTGGTTTAGGGGTGGCAGCTCTAGAGGTAGTAACCTAGCTCGAGCCAAGCCCGATATATTGATTTATGGGTGGTAGCTCTATAAGCCTAGCTCGAGCCAATCCCAACATAACGTTATGCTATGTTAAGACCCACTGATCAGTCGGGGCCCGGGTACATGGTGACACAAGTGATGATGAACAAACATAGAAGTAAAGAAGCAAAGAAAATAATGAAAGCAATACACATAGTTCCCAACGTACAGAATGGTGACTTATCCGTATTGGTTATTCATTTGTATTTGAGTTCATTGAAGTATTTATGTATCATACAGTTTCATATGAGCCTTACATACTCAGTACATTCTTCGTACTGACGTTCCTTGTGGGACTTACCTTACTTGCTGCAGGCACAGGTGCTAGTAGACCTCCACAGTAGGTTGCGGATCTTTTGTCGATCTTTGGTGAGCTCCAGTTGGTTCGGGGCTTTTCGAGTCTCATATGTACATTTGTTTTGGTACTGTAATGTTGTATAAAGCGGGGACTTATCCCGATTTTAGGATGGTTGTGTATATACATCTGTTAGAGGCCTTGTAGACGGACGTGGTGAGATGAATGAAAGAATGTATGTCCATGTTGACTGGATGGCCCTAACGGCCAAGTTTCTTATATGTATATATCACATGTTTCCATGACTTCCGCTATTGACATCTTATATCTCTATGTGATGGTGCTGCTTATTGAGTGACATGCATATGAATAGACATGATCAAAGATTGGTTCTCTCGGGCCTCATCGGCTTCGGGTGTCAGTCCGTCTTGTTGGAACTCGGGGCGTGACATTTACCGTCTTTGTTCACTTTATTTTAAATTTTAAAAATAATTAATCACTTTAAGTTTTAAACTTCTTTTAATAATATCAATTAGGTACAATATTTAAAAGACATAAAAATTTTGGTTGACTCTCGAAATTTCATCAATGCTACATGAATTGGGACAGAAGAAGTAATATATATTATTTGAAAATGACGTAAAAAATTTAGTTGACTCTCGAAATTTCATCAATGCCACATAAAATGGGACAGAAAAAATAGCATATATTATTTGAAAATACGTAAAAAGTACTATAAATCACAATAATTAACAACTAAGCTCCTTAAAGTCCCAAAGGACTTCTCCAGAATTACTTATATTTATTTAAAATTTACGTAAAAAATACTATAAAATATAATAATTTATTTTAAAATATTTAAAGGACGTAATAATAAAAAAGATTGATTCTCTAAATTCTATCGATGCCGCATAAATTGGGACAATTATTCAAAAATGATATAAAAAGTACTATAAATCATAATAATTAACAACTTAAAATATTTAAAAGACATAAGAAATGGAAATGAGAGGAGCTTAGAGTCAACTTTCAAAAATTATAAATAAGCTCCTCGAAGTCCCTCTTATTATCATTTGAGGAGCTTAGGGTCAGTTTGCGAAATGACCATTTCGCCCTTTTACTTCTTCAGAATTACTTATATTTATTTAAAATTTACATGGAAAAAAAATTTGAATCACAATAATTAATTTTAAAATATTTAAAATACATAATAAAAAAATAGACTGATTTCCGAAATTCTATCGGTACTGCATAAATTGAGACAATTATTTGAAAGTGATATAAAAAGTGCTATAATTATAATAATTAACAATTTAAAATATTTAAAAGACATAAAATGTTCGATTGGCTCTCAAAAGTACATCATAGTTACATAAATTGGGACATAAAAAATAGCATATATTATTTAAAAATTACGTAAAAAGTAGTATAAATCACAATAATTAACAACATAAAATATTTAATACGTGAGAACATAAAGTAGCTTAGGGTCGAAAGCAAATTGACTGATTCGTCCTTCTATTTTTATTTTGTGGCTATATATAAAGTAGTAAATATTAGTGAAATCCAATTTATGTAATTTGACCAAAGAAATCGATAATTTTTCTCTTCATTATTAATTGCGCCTACTTTTTGAGATTTGAGCCTTTCAAAGATGTAAATAGAGAATTAGATTATTTTCATTCAACATGATTTTTCTATTTTACTCATCAAAAAAACAAAAAAACTTAGTTTTTTAATTCAAGTTTTTCCACAAAAAATTAAACACTTCTATTAAATAAAGGAAATAATTACATAAAAAGTAATATAAATTACAATACTAAACAAATCAAAATATTTAAAAGTCATAAAAAATTTGATTGACTCTTAAAATTCTATCAGTGCCACATATAAAAATACTATAAAACACAATAATTAACAACTTGAAATATTTAAAAGACATATTAAAAAGTTGGTTGATTCTCCAAATCCTATCAATGCCAGATAAATTGTAGTAGAGGAAGTAACATATATTATCCGAAAATTATATAGAAAGTACTAGTAAGTCATAATAATTAACAACTTAACTATCTAAAAACTACATTAAAATTTAGTTGACTCTCTGAATTCTATCAGGTGCCACATAAACTGGAACAAAGAAAGTATCATAAATTATCTAAAAATTATATTAAAAATACTCTAAATCATAATAATTAACAACTTAAAATATATAAAAGTTATACAAAAAATTTGATCAACTCTTAAAACTCCATCTATGTAACATAAATTGAAACATAACAGAAATTAGGTAAGAAACATAATAAATCATAATACTAATTAACAACTTAAAATATTTAAAATTATACAAAAAATTAATTGACCGTTCAAATTTCATCTGTGTTGTATAAATTGGGACCAAGAAAGTAACGTGTATTGGGCTCGTACTGGCACGGGCTCCCCATATCTAGTTTCTGTTATGAATGTGAAAGGTAAATACTTATCTTTTTCCATCTTAATTTATGTGACACTGTTTGACTTGGTAAAATATTTTAAAAGAAAATGAAGACTTTTGAAAGTTGAAGTCTAAAACAATCCTTATATATTTATATGACTATAAACCATTTCGTTAAGGGTAAAAAGAGAATTTTAAAATTAAATTGTTATTAATTATAGTATGGTGATATTCTATTTAGAACGGGCTAAAACGGAAAGGAAGCCACATAAATTAGGACAGAGAGAGTAATATCTATATCCTGATTTAATTTAACTATTTAAATATAATTAAGTGATTTGATAAAATGATAATTTATATTAATTAATAATAATTAAATATTTCAAGTATATAAAAGTTATATATTTCTTTTGACTTGGTTTTAGTAAATTAAGAAAAATTTATTATTTTCTTCTAATTATTCTTAGCGATTATTAAGTAATTATATAAAATACTAATAGCCTAACAACGTGAATTTAGTAAAATAAATTCTTGAAAAATATTTCTTTAAGATTTATATCAAGTCAACATGAAACAAGTAAAAAGAAATCGAAGAAAATACTTAATAAGATTTTACCTTTGTGAGGGGTAAACATATTTCACTACTCAATAATTATCGTATAATAGTTCATTATTTCTTTTACATGCAAAATAACCCATCCAATATTTGATTAAAATATAATACTCCTAACATTTGTTGTTTTGATAAAAATATATTAATAATTTTAATTTTTGCTTAGACCCGTGCTGGCACGGGTGTTACCCTCTAGTTTTGTTAATGCCTATCAAAATATTTACTTGCAATTATTAATAAGTGATCTGATTATGTAAAAAATTTCAGACTGTCGATTTGTTAAAGCGGATGAATTTATTGAACTATGTTTGGTCATCAAGTTATTTGGACCACATCTATAACTCTGCTTGAAAAGGCATACCATAATGTATTGATTGGTCGTAGACCATATCAATAGAACTGTGTGGGCTTTTGATTTAGACCCATAGGAAAAACAAGATATCCCAAGGATGCATGATGGTGACTTTATTGATATACTGTATAACGAAAATATTGATTGGAGTGAATTAATACTTCTTGCATCCATATTTTTGGGTGATTAGATCTACTCATATATGGGTTTCCATCGAAGTCAAAAAATTAATCTAATTATGGCTTTGATGAGTAAGAAAATTTTGGCACCTTCACACGCTCTCAAATTTTGTACAAGTATGAGTTTCTATTATAGTTTCGATTGGATACATAAATTCTTCCGAACAATTTGTTTGAAATTTTTTTGGAGATTAGATTAGGTGAGTATGTAATCCTCAGATATATATATAAATTAGCTAGCCGGCAGTGTTTATGCCACATTACACTACTAGTGTATATAGCTAATAGTTTTTTAGACATTTTAATAGAAGAAAGAGGCAAATTAGTATTAAAAAGATGGAAAGTCAATAGTATTTGTTGGGAAGAAGTGTAATTATCATAGGATGCCTTGAAGGAGATGCTTGGACAAGTGCAATTGAAAACAAATTAATGATTAAATAAATATAATTGGAAATGATACATTCCATATATATATGATCTTGAACATTGTGATATGCACTACATATCTAACATTCTTAGCTATCCCTATAAAATGATATTGATCTTGCATTCAAAGGTATGAGCTAGTGGTCAATGAAGTGGGTGAAAACCATGAGATTTTAGGTTCAAATTCTAAATGATATTGGTCTTTGTATTGCAGTATCTACACAATTAATTAGTAATGTCTAGTCACAAAAAGGTTTTGAGTATTCACAAAGAGTTAGTTGGTGGGCGACAGTAACATTAATTTGTCGTTACATTGCATGTGAAAAGGGGAAAGAAAGGGTCGCTAGCTGCTATAGATGTATTTTTGGTGTCACGAGGTGAAGGACGGAGGGTGATTATCATTTGAGCAACCTAGAAGATCCAACAACCTATACATATATGCCCAGCCAAATTCTTTCGTTACGATATTTGCCAAGTTACCAAGCTTCTCCTACATAGCAAAAAAAAAATCGAATCAAAATACAATATGTGGAGTTATTCTTTTGGAAAAAAGAAGAAGAAAAAAAAAATCCCTTTTTTTACAAGTTGTGAGGACAAATCAGATCGGTAGGATAATGAAGGAAAGACTGTCCAACTTTTCTATATACAGTATATCCTTTCTTGAATAATGATTGCCTTTATATTTTAACTTTCCATTTCTCTATATAGCACTTCTTGTTGGCGGGCCAATCCTAAATTAATATAGTAGTACGACTAGTATTTTCTTTGATTGCCACTAAGTTATGCTCCCACTTGCCTGTAGTGGAAAGATGTGCTACACAAATTTGGCCTCAAGATCAGAGAGTCAACTATAAAATGTGGTTATCTATAGTTTCTACCTTCCAAAATAGGATAAGATTTGCGTACCTTCTCCCGACCCTGTTTATAGGACTACCACCGCATATGTTTATTGTTGTTGTATAGCTCTAACATAACCTTTTGGTGGCAGACATACCTTGTGGTCTTTTTTCCTTTCTTCGTATGCGCCCATGCTATATGATGTTGCTTTCTAACTGAACATATGGAAAAAGGAGTTGTGAAATGCAGCAGTACTGGATGGAAAAGGACTTGAAAGAAAGTGAAATTGAAAAAAAGTAGTATAAACACTGAGCTAAAAATTTGGGCAATCACATGCTAGAACCATTTAAGTGTCTTTTTCCTTTTGATCACCCCCCCTTTCAGTTTCAGGAAAAAAAGCTATATTAAAAGCTGTTTTTTCACATGGGCATTCTCTTCTTTTTTAGAGTTTTGATCGGTATTGCTGGTCCCTATCTTGTTCACTAGTCTCAATTCTCTGACTTTGGGTAACAAGGCTTTCAAGATTCAGAGGTAATTAATGTTACATATTAATGAATTATTAGTTACTCTCTTTAAAATTGTCGATAGATGCAAATAGTGTATGTTTGGTGGATTCGACACGAGTGCGACAACATTTTTGAAGGGTCCGAGCAACATAGATTACATATATGCAGAAAGACATATGCATATGAGCAGGCAATTAGAATTTTCGGAAGGTTTCTACATAAATCATCTTTCACTGTGTGATTATCCCAAAAGTTAAGTTTATTTAACAGATTCCTATTAATTTCAACTGTGTAATTGCCCAAAAGAAAAGTAAAAGAGAACCTTATTTAACTTTCTATGAAAAGGGAAGCTACTTTTGATTAAGGGGGGTCACATGCTGTCTAGTAATCAAATTAAATTCACCTTAAAAAATAATTAAAAAATGACCAAAGGAATAATCTTTGAAATAATTTAAGTAAACTCAGTAGAATGGCAAAAAGAAAAGAAATTTTCAAGTGAGTTTGTTGTTCTAAAAATATAGATCATCCACCAATTAATGCCAAAAACTCAATTTTGGTGCACTAATTATATAAATTAACGTATTGTTATTTTATTTTTTAATACTAACGTCCATGGAGAAGACAAATAAAGAAATAGAGTGTACATTTTTAAATCACAAAGGAGATCAGTTTACAAAAAAAAAAAGAAGCAAATTTGGAAAGAAATCTTTGAAAATTTCTCAACTTAATTATTATATTAATTACTGCACTAATATTGTTAATATAAATAATTCCTGCATGGAAGAAGTTAAAAATGGGTCATGACTGGGGAAATATTACCAATTTACCAGAGTTCCACGGAATCAATTTTGGCGCCATAATTTCACTTCTGCATACAGTTTCTGATTTAACAGCTTTTTCACTCATTAGAAAAAATCTAACGCATTAATATTTGTATCAAATTAATAAATATAAAATATATGTTTTGATACTATATATTACTCCTATATCATTAAATTATAGCATTTTAATTTAATTTAATTTATGACCATTAATATAAATTATTTGATTGGATATAAAAATTAGGCTACATAAATATATGAATTGGTACGTGTTTTCCCTTGCACCTCCAATAACTTTGTTCATTCTTGATTCTCTTCCATGATTTTCTTCTGTTAATTCTGTGAGAAATTGCATCTGAGCATTTTGACCATAACAAAACATTTCTTAGTGGTAAGCACATAAGTATTATTTTTACTGGACTAATGATGAGCTCAATCTTTATTCTCTCTCATGAGTATCAAACTTTTCTTGTTTTGTCTTCTCTTTTTTATAACTAAATGATGTTTTTCCATGTGTTTCTATTGTCATTCTTCACATTTTTGTACCATTTTCTTGGATTTTTTTAGTTGTTATTCAGTATTCTTGAAGGTACTTCAACTATTTGATTATTGTGTGTACTCTAAGCTTTAAAATGACTAATTATTTGAGTAATATCTCTATCTACTTGTTTGGGTATTAATTCTTCTCTATTGAGTACTTATTTACCTTTACTCCATTGGATCTTCTCTTGAATACTTGTTATTGGGGTGGAGCCGGACGGAAAACTACATTGTTTATATATAGTTAAAATTATTTTTTATGTATATATAGTAGATGTTGAATTATCTTCAGCTTTCTTCGTGTATTTACTTCTTCGTATTTTGAAACTCTTAGTGAAAATCCTGATTCCGTCCACTGCCTGTTTATTTGTTGTATCCCATTAGGGTCTTCTCTCATTATTACTATCTTTGAGTAGTTGTTTTGTGGGTCAAGTCCCTTTATGTCATTCATTCCTATCTATTTGCGATCGTTAACTGTGAAGTTATCTTGTTGCAGAATGTTTCATTTTCCCTCTGGAAGTGGTTGAAAAGAGTTTGGTAAAATTTTCACTTGGAAAAATTGAAGTTTGTTGATCAAGTTCTTTGTAATACCTATAACCTGTTAGTTTCAATGCCTCCAACATATTTTCCTCTTCGGTGGGAGAGTACAGGGGATCAATGGTGGTATGCTTCACCCATTGATTATGCAGCTGCTAATGGTCATTATGATTTGGTCCGTGAGCTTCTTCGACTAGACGGAAATCACCTTATTAAGCTCACTTCACTGCGTAGGATACGTAGGCTTGAGTCTGTTTGGGATGATGAGGAGCAGTTTGATGATGTGGCTAGATGCCGCTCTCAAGTAGCAAGAAAACTGATGCTTGAATGTGACACCAAGAAAGGGAAAAATTCTCTTCTTAAAGCTGGTTATGGTGGGTGGCTTTTATATACTGCTGCCTCTGCTGGAGACTTAGCTTTTGTTCAAGAATTGCTTGAAAGAAGCCCCCTTTTGGTGTTTGGAGAAGGGGAATATGGTGTAACTGATATATTATATGCTGCTGCTAGGAGTAAAAGTTGTGATCTTTTTAAGGTTCTGTTTGATTTTGCTATCAACCCGAGATTTCTGGCACGCGATGGTGGAGAGATGGATAAATACATTGGTGAGGTTCCATCTGCTTATAAGTGGGAGATGATGAATAGAGCAATTCATGCTGCTGCTAGAGGAGGTAATCTGCAGGTACTGAAGGAGCTTCTTGCTGACTGCTGTGATGATATCTTGGCTTATAGAGACATTCAGGGTGCAACACCCTTGCATGCTGCTGCTAGCAAGGGCCAGGTTGAGGTATGACTTGCTTGCTTACCATTTTGAGCATATTTCTTTGCTAATTATCTGTTTTCCCTTACTGCTTCAAAGCTCATGTCTCAGATAATGTCTACTTTAAAAAGTTGTCCTGTCAATTTTCCCTAGCCTGTCCACTTCTAACTGAGATATGTAATTGTGTACTTGACCCAAACTTGAAGATGGTTTTGGCTAAATAGTTAATAGATTTATATGTGGTGAGCAAATTAATTTTTATGTCTGTTTTTCACCTGATCTGAGACTCTGGTTAGGATTTACATGTCTGTATTCTTTAAAACAGAAAATAAAAATGATCACCTGGACTTTTGGATTTTATTATCATCTAATAATAAATGGTTGATAACTGATCTGAAGTTACCTCCTTTTTCTTTCCTTCTCATGTTGAAACTGCCTCCGGCAGAAATGCAGGAAAAGGCTGCGTAAAATAGACCCTTGTGGTCCGGCCCTTCCCGCGCATAGAGGGAGCTATAGTGTACCGGGCTGCCCTTTTTTCATGTTGAAGATTAGCTCAGAAAAAGCTTAGATGTTGTACTGATGTGATCTCGAAATCTAAAGTATCTGAAAGAGCTAATATTAATGTTAGCTGTTAGGGTAGTATTCTTGTAGTTCCTTAAATCAGTCTGGATTTTCTTTGTGCCTTATATCGTTCTGTTCATGGTTGCAGGTTGTCAAACATCTTATAAAATGTTTTGATATTATTAACTCCACAGACAATCAAGGCAACACTGCATTACATATTGCAGCTTCTAGGGGCCAATTAGCTGTTGTTGAAGCTTTAATTGTTGCATCAACCTCATTGGTCTATTTGAGAAACAATGCTGGAGAAACATTTCTCCATGTTGCCATTACTGGTTTCCAAACTCCTTGTTTCCGCAGATTGGACCATCAAATCCAGCTCATGAAGCAATTAGTTTGTGGAAAGTTTTTCAACATTGAAGAAATTGTTAATGCTGAAAATAAGGATGGTAGAAGCGCACTTCATTTGGCGGTCATTGGAAATATTCATTCTGAACTTGTGGAATTACTAATGACTGTCCGCTCTGTTAATGTCAATACTCGTGATAAGGATGGAATGACACCACTTGATATCCTTAGGCAACGGCCACGTTCTGCTTCATCAGAACTCCTCACGAAACAGTTGATCTCTGCTGGGGGTATTTTTAGTCAACACGATTATTCAGCAAGGAGAGTCGTAGCATCCCATTTAAAAATGCAACAAGTAGGTAACAGTCCTGGCACTTCATTCAGACTCTCTGACACCGAAATCTTCTTATACACGGGCATTGAGCATGATGGTTATGAAAGCGCAGAGCTGAGCACCTCAACTGAAATGAGTCAGCACAATGCTTTAAGTACTGAAAATAATTGTCCTAGAAATGAGGGTAAAACCAATTCTGCAAATAATGCTGCACAAAGGCTGAAACGCTTTTTCCATTGGCCAAAAATAAGGAAAGGAGATACTCAGAGGCTCAAGAAATTGGCGGATCAAAGTTCTGCTAGAAATTCAGAAACAGCACCAGTTCCTCTTCGACAGAGATTCTCCAAGCCTTCCTCTCTTCCAAACAACAAGCGGACACTCTCTGTTAGAAGTAACCTTCCAAGTCCAACAGCCAAAAAGAAACTTGCTTCAGGGCTAGTAAATGGTGTCATGCTGGCCATACCACATCTTAGTGTCCGCCGTAGATCATCTTGCTCTAGTTCATTCTCAATTTCATCAGTGTCTTCACACACTTCCTTGGACCAACAAAAGGCCGCCCAAATTGAGAATGAGCTTGCTAGACCTTCTTCTTCAAATCACGTACGAGCAAAATCATCAGATTCGATATACAAACAGATCACAGGAAACAAGGGTTTGTATTTGTGTTTTGGTGCTTCAGAACAAACTGTCAAAGCCACTTCAGGTGAGCTGAGGCAATATGAAATTTATGAGCGGTCTGTTCTATCCACGGCCTGATCTTCTATACTGAGTTAAAGATCTGAAGGAATTCTGGTTTATGTAATCAGAAATGGAAATGATGGTGATTGCTCATACGGCGGACTCCAATAAATTTGGCAAGTCAAGTGAGCTCTTAGTTCAACACATCTACATGTCCCATATAGTTTAATAGCCTACTAAGATTTCCAAGTAGTCTCTTTGCTCTAGAAGAAATGTAAATCCGTTTGATGTTTTAATTACATTATGTAACACCTCCATGGGTTGTAACTTGAAGAACTTGGGAACTAATTTGTCAAGCTTTCTTAGTTGTAATTGTGTGCAAGTTTTCCTTGAAAAAGAATGTATAATAAACATGCTTTTAGTGAGTTTAAGCATAGTATTTGCAAGATTATACCAATACTGAAGCTAACAATGTGGTTTTGAACTTTTGACCCTCGCTTGCTCCATGGCGAACCTTCAAAGACTTATTAAACTTGAAGTTCACGGAACCTTCACCGACTTATTAAACTTGAAGTTCTGCTATGAGGCAAGGCTGCAAGCGGTCAAAAGTTCAAGACCATCTATCTCCAAGGCCCATTCTTGTAAATCACCCACTTTTTGGTTTGCTTTGCGTTCATTTGGATTGAGGATGTAACAGTAGGCCTGTGATAAATGGGCTAAAAAGTTGGGCTTTGGGAACTATGTTTTCTGTTTATCCTGATAGTCAAGTCTAAAGAAATAGAATCCGGCCCGTCTCTAGTAGTTTAGTTTAGTTTGGATATGGATCTTAACTTTTCTACACAATCAGGAATCAGACCTTTTGTATTTAGAATTTTCAAATGAGTATCATTTCAAGGTATAACGGAAGTTCAAATTCCAATAGTTGATGTCTAGTTGATATGTGATTCTATAAAAATTGCACGTTCTCATATCAAAAGAATTAAGAATATTTATTTTGAACGTTCCATAATACATTACTTCTTTCCTATCGTGTCTCTCGTATTGTTATTCTTTTCGCATTCTCTATTTACTTTTTTGTCATAGAAGAATAAAAGAAAATTACTAGAAGACGGCATAGAGTTATTGGTGAGAGTTCGTTACTACACGTCAGAACAAATGGTGCAGCTCTCCTGAAAAAGAGCGAAATTTCGCCCGTTTTTGAAGGCTAGCTCCTGCTTTGGAGCTTCATTTCCACATCTTACGTATTGAAAAAGGCCAATTCACAATGTTTAACAAAATAAAAGTCCACTAACTCAACCAAGCTATTTCACATTTACAAACTAATTTCAAGCAGACTATTTTTTTTTTCTCTAAAAAGGATTCCAAGTGATCTAAATTGTACTTGAATAGAAAAGCAGTTGATATCAATACAAGGCATTTGGTTACGTGATACACAACTATTTGACTTGGACCTTAAATTTCAAATTTAAAATTTTCTTTCTTCTCTTTTGCCATTATCTTTGTCTGGATAAAGGCAGCTGTGAATGTGATTCACGTAATTAACAATTATAGGTTGAAAGGCCAGTAAAACTTATACAAAATTAAGAAAATTATGATGTAATTTGACTTGATACGAAGCTTAAGAAAGAAAGATTTTTTTTTGAAAATTGCGGTCTAAAATAAGTGATAGGTGTTTGCGTGACTGTAAATCATTTCATTAAGGGTAAACGAGTTTTTTAAATTAAATTATTACTAAATATAGAATTATGTCATCCTTTCTGAGACTGATTAAAAAAGAAAGTGAGTCGTATAAATTGTATAGTGAGACTATATGTATTTATGATCTTTAGATTATTAAACAATTACAAACTGTTGATGTGATCATGTGAATGGAATTTCGAGAAATTCTATTTTTTTTGCACTACTTTTAGAATTTAGAAACATAAAGTAGAAAGATGGTAGTATAATTTTTCTAGGCGAATCAATTGTAAGAGTAAAAGTCAGTGATTAATAAGTTGCGTCTCAGCTCATCAAGTTGCAGTATAGTTTCATGGAAAATTGTTAGTTGACTTGTTTTAAACCAGGCAGACTAACAAGTTAGAAAAGTCCACAATGGTGAGCAACTCCAAAAATCTGCCTTCCTGTACTACTCTGGTGGCGGCGGAATCAGAATTTTTATTATTCCCTCCTTGCTAATTTATGTGACCATATTCCCTCTATTTCGGGAAGGTAGTGCATTTTGTTTTCCTTATCAGTAGTATTAGTATCATTTTTATTTTTATTTTCATATTTCTTATTCTTAGTTATCTATTTATACTAGTAGTTTCTTCTGCTTCAGTTTCTTCCTATGTTGTTGTCGTTACTGCTTATGTATTCACAAGTGCTATATTTTTGTTTTCTTGAGTCGAGGATCTATTGGAAACAATTTCTCTACCTGCTTAAGGTAGGGGTAAAGTTTGCAGGAACTACCCTCCCCATCCTACATGTGGGATTACATTGAGTATTTTAGTGTTGTTGATATTCACATTGTGAGAGTTCTAAAAGTGTAATCTAATATCAAAAAACTTAAAAAGTTTCTATATATATACATACAATTTCACAATCAAAATTAAGAAATTTGACTCTTAAAATCCAACAACAACAAATAAATTGGGAAAGAATGACTATTATCTATTACTACATAAAAAGTAATTGTAATTTTTATATATACACTACATACTTTTAACTGAAGAAAATTCAAATGAATCCTTTGCATCCCTAGTTAAGCCCTTAAAACCACCTAGTACTTGTGTAAGGATATATCAAAAAAAAAAAAGTCTAATCTTAACCTGCATTTTTCATATTTTTTTTTCTCCAATTTTTTATTTTTTTTAATGATAACTAGTTATGCCACAAGAATGAGACAAGTTGACAAAAGGGAAAATAAAAAACCGTTTGCTATACTCACACTGATGTGTCAATGATGATAGAGTAAGACGGAAATGACGTCAAGCATTGAATACGTACAATTAAATTGCTTTCCTTCTTATTCTTTGAAATTGCTTTACAATTAGCAATCACTTAATTTTTAATTAAAAAAACAAAAGCAATGTAGAGGCAAATTAAACAAAAGTCAACAGATATAGGCGTATATTTTGGGCAGGGCTGCTGTCAATGTCTTTGATAAGACAACAACTATAGTCTAAAGTTAATTTTGGCATTAGCACGTTATCTTGACTGTGACTAATACAATTTTACTCAAAATTCATTTGTGCAGGTAGTGAATATTAAGACTTTTAAACCAAAAAATCTATATATATATAAAAGCAAAAGTAGAAGCACCACAATTAGCCAAGTGACAGCATAATAGAGAGCCATGTGGCGGTTTTAGGACAAAGTTATAACTGTTTTGTAATAAAAAAAATTGAAATAAAGGATTAAAAATATTTGAAATTACATTATCCTTTATTTTTTTATTTTTTTTTTATTAGCTTAAAAAAAAGAAACTCATGGTTGAAGAGTTCTAAATAGACTTTTACTCTTTCATAAACTTATCTCTTTTAAAATTTAAATGTTAAAAAATGTATCTAAATATAATTTATTTAAATATTAAATAAAATAATAATAATAATAATAATAAATAATAGTAGTAGTAGTACGTAATAGTAGCAGCAGTAGTAGTAGTACGTAGTAGTAATAGTTGTTGTATTATTATTATTATTATTATTATTAGTCACTTGACATTATTGTTAAATTAATTATCATTAATTTTTTTAATTTTTAATTGAAAATAATTAAGTTAATTTACTTATGAACTTGGATTAAAAAAAATAATTAAAAAATTACGTTTGACTATATCCAACAATACATGCATTTCAAATAAATAAATTTGAAAGATAAATTTTTAGTCAACTTTATCTTTATCTATAAAGTTTATTAAATTAGGTTAATAGGTAAACATAAAGTTTATTAAAAATTATTTAGTTTGAAATATTTTTTATAATAAATTGAAACTTTAAAAGAATACAATTTATTTTTAAAAATAAAGTTTGTTTTTAAATTACTTTTTAGATTAAGATAAAGTTAGCTAAAAATTGGTTAGATGAATTAGCGTTAATTTTTTGAATTTGAATTGAAAATTGCAGATTCTTCTAGATTTTGAATTGAAAACTAACTCTATATAAGATAAAGTCAAATTTCAAATAACTCTTTCCAATATAAATTATTCTTTCGATCAAACCTTTTAATTTCAAATATAAAAACGTTGTGGTAGTAGTAGTAGTAGTAATAATAATAATAATAATAATAATAAAAATAATAATAATAAGTCACTTCACATTATTATTAAATTAACTATCATTGTAATAATTTTTTAAAAAAAACTTACGTTTGTTACATGTAATTCGGGTGAATTTTTTTTTTATAGGATAAGCACATTTTCTATTTTCTTAAAAAAAGAGCATAAAAGAAAAGGATAAAGTTAAATTTTTTATTAGTGTTAAATTTTTTAATTTTGAATTTCAATGGTAAGTTGCAAGTTCTTCTAGAATTCGAATTGAAAACTAACTCTATACTAGATAAAGCCGAATTTCAATTAACTCTTTCCTATATAAATTATTTTTTCAATCAAACTTCTAATTTTATTCTCTAAACTCTTTTAAACTTATTCTTTAATTCTTCAATCAGATTCGTTTATTAGTTAAACAATATTCATGATTGACACATGTTTACATTAATGTATTTGTGTGCAATTTGCTTACTACTCAAAGCCTAACTTTAGATTATTTGTTTATAAATTGTTAGTAGTTTGTGTTATCTGGTAGTAAAGAGTTAATCTGCTGTAAATTATTTTATTAGGATCAATGATTATCATGAAATATTCTTATATATATTGGACGTTAATCTGTTTTCTTTGATTGTGCTAAGTTGCTTTCAGAGAGATGTTTCTGAAAAAATCAATCAACTTTGAAAACGGCAACCTGAAATTAAACAATATGCAGACCTGAATTCAAGTAAGTAATATTTGTCTTTCTAATTTTGTTCGTCTCATTTTTGATAAAAATAAATACATTCGATTATGTAACTGGACAATAATATCACCTTTTATTGAGATTTATAGTCAAGTGTTTGGTTTTTTAAGTGCTAACTTTTGTTACCATTTTAATATTATTATTTTATTAAAATAGTTGTTCATATTTTTTAAAATTTATTTACTTTATATAATACTAGAATTTACTTTATTATTATTATTATTATTATTATTATTATTATTATTATTATTATGTCTAAATAATATATATTTGTGGTGTGTATCCAAACCTTACCCATACTTGCAATTATTTTAAAATTTTAAATATAAATTGAAATTTATTAATTAAATTCAACCTATATGTCTAATTGCAATTCCTTTATTTATCTACGTTGTCTATTGATTTTTATATAAAAAAAAAAAAAGAAGATTTTTTAACACAAACAAACAATAGAAAGAAAGGAAAAAAAATAAAAGAAATAAACAAAAATTAAATAAAATAAAAGAAAACGTTGAAATAAAAAGGTTAAATAGCAAAGATAATTAAGAGAAATAAATTTTTAATTTTAAACTAAAAATAATATAAAATGAAATTACATTTTAGAAGTAGTTAGTTATCACACTGAAGAGTTCTAATTGGACTCTTATTGTTGTCTAACAAATCCTATAATATGTTGTCTATTCTATCTTCTTCTTCTTTCTTTTTTTTAATTTGAATTGGAGATACAATATCTTCTCAAAGATAAACTTTTAATTTTTTTTAAAAAAATAGATATGTTTATTCCGTTGTCATGCTACACGATTTCATGCCACAAAGTGTGGATAATCATTATTATCAAAATTTATTATACTGACATAAAAACTTAAGATTTACATTGCAATTAACAAAGTTCTATTTTTTCGCCGTTACTTCTCAATTTTTAAAAAAATAGTTTTCAATCTTTATCGTATTCGAACTTTAAGATTAGAAAAGAAAATTTCAAATTTTTACCGTATAGTAAAAAAAATTGCAGAAAATAAAAAATCCTAAAGGAGCAACTGCTATATAAAGGAGCATGATATGCACTTTCCATCTGCATATTTTCACGCACCAATTCATAATCATCAAATTGATGAGCGATATTTATGATTGCCAAGTATTAGTAATAGACGACTGATCGTTAGGAGGCAAATAAATTATTATAGCAACAGTGCTTTTTTGTAAATATATGCTAATTATTTAATTTTTACACAAACTTGAAGTGTAGCTCAGTGGTAAAGGGGGTTCAATTGTTCCTCAAGCATGTAGGTTTGATTCCTGATGAATGTGGGAATACACTAGGTATGTTGTTGTTATTTATATTTTTTACTCTTCACTAATTTGATTTTAAGTTTTTTTGTACTTGAATTTTCAGAGAAAGATGGCACATCAATTATTAACAATTTTCATACAAAATTGATGTAGCAAAGGTGTGCTTTCGAAAACATATATTTTTGTTTTCAATTTTATGTTGTAATTTATATTTTTTTTAAAAAATTCAGCAATTTAATTTAAGTTCTTTTTGCATGAAAATGACATATCGATTATTAATCATAATGAGGGTTTTGATTCTCCTTCCATTAATTAATAAGGTATGATTTAATCAACATTCATTGTTATATCTTCAGTTAAATATTTTTTATTGTTTCATACTGAAAAAATATTATGATTTCCTTTTCATAATTTATTTTTGTATTGCAATTTTCAATAACTTTAAACTTAAAGTCTCATTTGATATTGATTTTGAGATGAATTATGAAATTAATCTTTGTAGATTGTTTAGTATCTAGGCATTAGTTTTATGTATTTTCCCGTTAGATTTTTTCCCTACATACGTGAATACTTTTTATTAAGTCATTTTATTTTTAATTTAAGCATGACTTATATTTTCAGGAACATAACAGATGAAGTGATTGAAAAGATTATTTCAACAGTAAGTGAAAAAATTGAATTATATGTATGAAAGACATATCACTCTTAAGGATGAAGTTATACATAAGGTTTTAACGGATATACAGAGGATCAGGAGTCTAGACAAACTTGATCAAGTTTTTCTTAATATATATTGTTGTTTTAGTTGAAACTCAATATGAACAAATAGATGATACTGAGCCACTGTTGGAAGCTTCATCGGTGTCTATTGTATGCGATGTTGATGGTTTTTGATGGTTTGTTTCTTTCATATTTTAATGTCTTAATAATACCTTTTAAAAGACGTTGCTAACACATGCAAAGCCAATATGCCATTCGTTCTTAGTTGTTATTTTGTGAGCCAATTGTTATTAAAATATCCTTTTAATTCTCTGTTTTATAAATTAAGCATTACAACTTTTGGACTGTTTGATTGTGGGATGAGATAGGTTGGAATAACTACTGCAACAATAATAACATATCCAAGTAAAATCTCACAAGTGAGGTCTGGAGAGAAAAACAGTAAAGTTTAGTATAAATAGTTGAGATGGAATAATCCTACTATCAATTAACATTCATGTCCAAATGCATGACAAACAATTCTACATTTTATCTCGAGACTATTTTTTCTTTATCCTACTAACCAAACGATTCATAATTCTACATTTTATTCGAAACTATTTTTCTTTATCCTACTAACCAAAGATCCAAATAAAAATAGCAAATTTTGTTGATTTTTTTTCAATCTCTAATTTATACTCCTAAATTATGACATTTCGATTACAAGTGTTAAAGGAGTGATTGAATGTTTGGACTTTCGAGGAAAACATTTTCGTAATCAATATATACAATTTTCAAATTAAAAGATATAAAAAAAATTGAATTGGAAGATAAATATTTTGAAAGATAATTAAAACTACTTTGCCTATAAGAATGTTGTTTTAGTGTTTAAAATACGCCTGCCAACTTGATACGGAGAGGAAGAGAGTCTAAATTATTTATTAGAAAACTAAATTTTTTTAAAAAGAGAAAATTGAGGGTGGGGTGGGGTGGGGGGGTTTGTGGAGATGGAGGTGGGGGTGTGGGAGTAAGGGTGGGGGAATTTTTTATTTTTTTTCCGAAATAATATGATAGTTGAACACTTAAACTTTTTTTTTAAGATAATATGATTTAATATTGCTTGAAAGAGACATTTCAATGTGAAATGAATTAAAATAATAGTTTAATATTATCCGTGCATCGCACGGGTAACTATACTAGTATATACTAATAACAAAACCAAAAAGGAACCCTAGTGGATATTGGCTTTCCGGCAAAATATTATTTCGGCCACTTCCCTCCCGCGCCCACCCCCTCACCCCTTTCCACCCACCCCTTTATCTTAAACAATTTTATTATCTAGTCAATTTCAATTTTAAATTTAGCAATAAAAAATGTGAAACACTGCTTTTGCAAAGCCATTTGTTCTAAAACTAAATATGAACATGCATCCCAACCAAAGTACTATAGAAATCAGAAATTTTAATAAGTTGAATAAAATGCATGAAATGCCACACGGCCACACCTACACTTCCCATATGCATCACAAAGCTTTGTTTGAACCATCTTTCATTTTCTTATTACACGTGTAATAGTCGTTTGATAGAGAAGGTTTAATTGAACTTTTTACGAACCATCTATTAACTTATTTGTCGTTGGACCAAAATCAAAACCAATTCTTCAAAATATTATATCAAAACCATCTATGCTGTTATTGCTACATTTGTTAATTAATCAAATTATCGCTATGATTGATAATTCAAGCTAAAAATATTATTATTTTTAAAATTTCCTATTTTATTTTTTATTTTTTTTTCCTGAAGTCGGCTAGCAATCTGAATGGATTTGGTTGGTTTTCTTGAAGCCACTTGGAGATTTGGGAGAAAGAAGACAAAATAAAGCAACTGCTATTTTGAAATTATAATACTATTGATTTTGCCCAATTTAAGATTTGCCTAATATCATATATCATACATAAAAAAAAGAGCAACTGCAACCTAAACGTACGTCATTACTATTACTTGTACATGAAACCTCTTGGAAAATTCATTCTATATAGTATGAACATACTCGCAATTGTCCACATTTATGTTTCATACAACAGCCTCTTTTCTATTAAATTTCGACTTGAGAGTTGAGAGGTTGACCTCATAAAATTGCAACCTAATACTCACTCCGTTATTTTGACTTGTCACTTATTTCTAAATAAATTTTTATTTTTACTCATCACTTTTGATATACCAGAAAAAATAATTATTTTTTCCATGCTAACCTTTAGCATTAATTATTTATTCTCCAAATCATTTTTCAATAACTAATAAGAGTACTGAATATCAATTAATAGGGGTAGTGTGGTAAAATAACCATGTTAATTATGTGTCAAATTAAAATGTGACAAATAAAAATAAACGGAGGGAGTATGAATAAGCAAAATGACAATGTAATATGGGAAATTGCGCTTTTGGTCCCTTAAATATCGGCTATCTGTGAGTTTAGTTCTTATAATATCTCGCCAAGTATATTTAACTTTTAATTATTTGAAAATGTGCAACTTTTTTTTTTTTTTTTTGGATAATAGTGTGTATTACACTTTTGATCCTTCTTCCGATGAATTTTCATAAATTTTACGAACTATTAACGAACTCAACTATTAACCATCAAATCATTTAATCACCCATATTTTATGTTAAGTTTGTAATGTCATTTCATATTTAATGGTAATATAGTTCTATAAATGATCTAATTATTACATCTTTCATATATAAAAGGATTAATAATACATATTTTAATTAATTAAAGATTAAGTGTCCTTAATTATATACGACACCAGGATTGCTACATTAAAATGTATCAATAATTGAGGGACGAAAAACACTATTATCCCATGGAAAAAAATTATACTCTCATATAATAAAGTGATCATATTACTAAAATAATATTTGTAATCGACTTCAAAATCAAATTTCCTGAAAGAGGGAAAAACTAAAGATTTCTTATTTAGTTATCTTCAACGAAATAGGAAATCGACTAGAGAGCACATGTTGAATTATCAAAAAAATGCCAACTTTAATGCCGTCACGTGTGTACACGTTTCTGAGTTTACTTTCAATTTCGTATGCTTTGAATTTAGATGTCATGATCACCATAAAAAAGTAACTTTAGTCAAATTCAAAGAAAAAAGATAAACGAAACTCGCAGAATATATATATTCCAAGTACTAAAACCTATCGATCCGATTTCTCTATAATAATAATTATTTTGTAACAATTTTTTGTCATAATTAAAAAAAAAATAATTAATAAACAATACTATTATAAAGAAATTTAACTATATTACTAAATTGAAATCAAACTCTTCTAATTGATATTACTATTACAACAGTAATGCGAAGTTGCGGATAAAATAAAAGACTTGAGCATGAACCACTCTTTCAATTAATTAATACATGTAGATGAAGGATGTCGTGTATGCGACAAACACTTAAAAGTTGACTATTGGAAATAGATAATTGTAAGTAATACCAAAAATACATCCAAAAAATTTACTCTAGAGATATATATTTCAATTTACTTTATAGTTGAAGACAAGAAAAAGATATACATATTTGTATTTGATATTTATATTAAATTATATTAACTTATTATTGGCTCTTAAAGAAATATAGGGTAATATGGTATAGATCCTTGTGGTTTAAACCCTTCCTCGAATTTCGCATATAGCGAAAGCTTTATTATATTAATTTTCCTTTTCTTTTTCTTTTTTTAATATTAACTTATCATAATTAAGTGAGCTTCAAGGGAAAGTTTCTACATCTTTCTTTCATCCTTTCTGTCTATGGCTTATGTCAATTAGTCTTAATCGGATGAATTGCGTTTCATTTTCTTTTGTTAGTTTATTAGTCAGATCAGGTAAAAGTATACAATATCTAGCCATGTTTAAAGTCAAAGAGTGCATCTGCAAACACCTGTTATAAATTGTTTGGTATAAATTAACATACGAGTAAATTTTAGTTGCACTTATATCATTTTGCAACAAAGTTAGAATGATCATGCATGATAAATATAACTGATAAACTTTAACATGTGAATATTTCTCAGCATCATGTGTTAGAAATTAATGCTACCGCCTGATGATTTTATTTTATTTTATTTTAAAAAATAACCATAGCGTGAACACCACTTACATGTTCCTCACTTCTTAAAAAAATTTCAATTAAAAAAAAACTTAAGATTTCATTTTCTGCTGCAAAAAAATCTTTTCATTGTTGTATACAATTAATAAAAGATCTTTATATTATTTGTGTAGAAATGTTAAACACGAAATATATCCTATGTTTGGACCGTCTTGCAAATTGAAGCACAATACTGATGAACAGATTGAATGTTTGTTTGATTCAAATAATTAGAGCAGCTAGAATCTAATTAAATATTCCAAATAAAACAATATCAACACATCCGCATATAATTTACCGTTTTCTAGAGAGATGTAATAATCTTCTTTGTTGTATTATAATTTATATAATACAAATATAAGACAAAAAATCTGTTACACCTTCCCCCCTAAATCCTCACCAATTTTAATAAAAAGGAAAAGTTAGGGACATGCTAAACTTATATGCACGTACAGTAGCCAGTAGGTGTGTTCGGTAGGAAGGAAAATTCTAGAAAAATAAATGTGTTCCTTACTTATTTTCTTATGTTTATGTTTAGTACATAAATAAAAAATATTATCCTAAAAATATTTATATATAATCTATATAAATACTATGAACGGCGGGCGGAGGTTGGGAGTTGGGGTCGTGGGCTGGTGGAAATAGGGGCTATGGGGGTAAGCCTTGTGAAAGGTCATTTTTATTATTTTTAAGGAACTTGTTTTCCTGAAACAAATAATTTTCAAAAAGTTTGTCCAATCAAACATGGAAAAATTAAAAAAAACAAAGTTAAATTGAAGACTGGAGGTTAGATTTATTTCAAAATATTATTTGCCTATAAAAATACTCAAACTTTCCTTAATTTTAATTTAGATAATCAATTCTTTGCCTGTGAGATGTTTATATCTCTGCCATTCCGTTAGTTAATTTATTTAAGAACACAGGAAACTCTCCTTCATTACCAGGGAATTAATAACTTGTATATTTTACCTTTTAAAGTCGATCATATCAATAAGTTAGTTAATTCTACATATTTTTGAACACACAACACATGATACATTATGCAACACTGAATTAGTAACTTGTATATCTTACCTTTTAAAGTCGATCTTATCAATAAGTTAATTGTATATATTTTTGAACACACATACATAACATGATACATTGTGTAACACAAAGTTGCCGTCCGTAGAATAAAAAGATTACTGCCGATTTCGTGGAGTTTTCCTAGGAGACTGCAGCTAATTTGAAAACAACTTTTGAGTCAAAATAATTGTTAATTTGAGTATAAGCAAATAGCAATGGGACTGATGGCAACTTGTATAGTATATAGTATCAAATTCATCGCCTAATTCGTTAATGACTATATTTTATTTTCTACTAATTAAAATTCAAAGTCAAACAAAAACGTCACCTTCAATCTCTACTTGTTAATAGTAGTTAGGTCCTAGCTGGGATTTTTATTTTTATTTTTATTTCCCCACTTTTTAAATACTAGGAAACCAGCTATTGACTCAAAATCCATAATAATTTCCACAGCTAAGAGCTTATGTAGTTTTTGTTTATAAAAGGCAGACAGCTTCTATATTTTTCGAAGTCTTCCATATTCATTCTACTCTTAAATTTTCTGTTCTCTGTCTCCTCATTTTCTTTCCTTTCTAAGTTCTTTGGTCGTTTAATTTTTCCAAGCACAAGTCACAAGTTATAACTATGGGAACTCAAGCTCCATCAGATTACAATGACTCCAAGGTAACTCTCTTTCTTTTCTCCGAGTCTCTCCTCAGACATTCATGGATTTAACTTACATATACTAACTTATCTTTGAGGTTACTGTTCCCATTTATTTTATGAACAGTTACTTATAACTATATAGTATCGTTTAATTACTTTGTACACTGTCAGTATAAAAGTTAAACACTATATTATGTGGATATGAAGAACTTCCCTAAATGTTGTGTGAGATATATATGATAAATATTTGAAATGTTTGGTTGAGTTTTAGATCTTGAAATATAACCTGTCTCTTGTACCAAAAAGAAAGAACTTGTCTCTTGTACCAAAAAGAAAGAAAGAAAAAAAGAACCTGTCTCTCTCATTTCTGTGTTCATTTAATTCTATTTTATTTGGTTCATGAGAAAACTATGAATTTTCCTAGCTCTTTCTTGTTTGTTTGGTGGTCTAGAATCAATCTTGAACAAGTCAAACTTATACCTTTGCTATTTTATTTTTTATTTTAAAATAATTTGGATCATTAAATTCAGTTGAAAACGTTGCATGTGTGTACATCACGTTATATCAGTAGGTACTTTGAAAGATTTTAATACTTATTAATTGACAACGGTGAACTCACGGCAACTTGCTATATAGACTAGAGACGAGAGACGTGCGATAAGCGAGTCTAAGCTAATCATCTCAACTTTTCATGATCAGTTGACTTTCATATTATATAAATCTAACACTACATGAGTAATACTTTATTTCTAGTGGATCACATGGATTACGGATTTATATTCAAATTTTAAATCCACGGTTTTACGCCAAGTTTCACGTTGCTTTGCATCTGAAGCCATTTTTTTTTAATTTTTTTTTAACTATCAAGCTAGGTAATTTTTTAATTAGGTTACAAAATTAGCTAACCAAAGACAATTACCTGTAAGACAAAAGTTAATATTTGGACAGCGTGCCTGCACGGTAGAAGCCTATTAAACACCAAAATAATGAACCATAACAAGTGGTGGAGCACAGACAATTATTACTTAATATAATTAATTAATGTGAGTTGTATTGGTTTGGTGTAAACATTCGATACGAATTGTGTTTATTGTTTTCATCATCATGTTTCGAATATTAATTTGTTCATTTAACGTAAAATTGGATTTGTTATCAAATGACTGCAGATTGATACAAGAACTGAAGAAGAGAAGGCAATCGATGCGTGGCTTCCGATTACTTCTTCCAGGAATGCAAAATGGTGGTATTCTGCTTTTCACAATGTTACCGCTATGGTTGGTGCTGGTGTCCTCAGTCTTCCTTATGCAATGGCAGAGCTCGGATGGTACAGTACTCATTTTAACTAGTAACATTTAAAGTTATATATGCTGTCAGTGCACATGACGTAAACTCAATTATACATACCGTTGCTGAGATGACTTTGGACTAATTTCAGGGGACCTGGCGTAACAGTTATGATAATATCTTGGATTATCACTTTGTACACACTATGGCAAATGGTTGAAATGCACGAAATGGTTCCAGGGAAACGTTTCGATAGATATCATGAGTTGGGGCAACACGCTTTTGGAGAGAAACTGGGATTATGGATTGTTGTACCCCAGCAATTAATTGTCGAAGTTGGTGTTGACATTGTTTATATGGTCACCGGAGGAAAATCACTCAAGAAGGTCCACGATTTGATTTGCAAACCTGAGGAGGGCTGCCCAAATATCAAACTATCATACTTCATCATGATATTTGCCTCTGTCCATTTTGTGCTCTCTCATCTTCCCAATTTCAATTCCATATCTGGTGTGTCTTTGGCAGCAGCTGTTATGTCCTTAAGGTATAGAAATCCGCACGCTTATTTGTTTACATATTTAAATGTCGATACTGTTACTAACATTTTGCATTTATATGTATGTGATGATGAAGTTACTCTACAATTGCTTGGGGGGCATCAGTTAAGAAGGGTGTACAACCGAATGTGGATTACGGGTACAAGGCTCACAGCACATCAGGAACCATTTTCGATTTTCTGAGTGGATTGGGAGAAGTGGCTTTTGCATATGCGGGTCATAATGTGGTATTGGAGATTCAAGCTACAATCCCTTCAACACCTGACAAACCTTCGAAAATACCTATGTGGCGTGGAGTTGTTGTTGCTTACATAGTTGTCGCTCTCTGTTATTTCCCTGTTGCTTTTATTGGATACTGGATGTTTGGAAATGCAGTGGAAGACAACATTCTTATCTCTTTGAACAAACCTACATGGTTGATCGTCATGGCTAACTTTTTCGTCGTCATCCACGTTATTGGGAGTTATCAGGTACCATGTTCTGATCTAAATTGCAAAATTTCAGTTACATTTAATTAGCGCGTTCCATTTGCCTAACAGAACTTTGATCCTTTTTTATCTTATGATTTTGTAGATCTACGCAATGCCAGTGTTTGACATGATTGAGACCGTGCTTGTTAAGAAACTTAGGTTCAGGCCTACTTGGTACTTGCGATTTGTTACCAGAAACGTCTATGTTGGTAAGTAACTTAGCATTCATACAATAAATAAAAAATTGAAGTAGAAGCTTTGTAATAATGGCTTTGGTGATCTTATTGCAGCTTTTACAATGTTTGTTGGAATCACCTTCCCTTTCTTTGGGGGTCTGCTTGGATTCTTTGGAGGATTTGCATTTGCCCCAACAACATATTTCGTAAGTGATTTATCAAAAACTAATTCCAATCTTTCCTACAGATTTATAGTGCAGAATCTTTTAGGATACTAATTATTTTTGTTTTCTTCAGCTGCCTTGCATCATGTGGCTTGCAATCTACAAACCAAGGAGATGGAGTCTCTCTTGGATTACTAATTGGGTATGGTGTAACTTATGTGCATTTTCAATTTTGTGATTCTGCATTTTATATCCACTTAAAAATGATGGACTAATATGTTCTTTTTTGACAGATTTGCATAATTTTGGGAGTTCTATTGATGGTTTTAGCACCAATTGGTGGCTTGAGATCCATCATAGTACAAGCAAAGACTTACAAGTTTTACAATTAGGCATCACAAGTTTTTATCATTCAAGTGCAACAATATAGCGCGCGATGATTATGCCATTTGATTAAATTTAGATAGAAGTATGTTTGGCAAAGGAATTTCTGGCAAGATACTGCCTTGGTGTGTTTTGGCTTAAAAACATTTTATAGTATAGGTTTTCTTCGTATGTAAAGATATGATTAATTTCATGGTGTTGTTCATTGCGTGTCTCTATTTCACTTTTCTTTCTAATAAAATAGATTATCTATGATAATGTTGGCATTCTAGACTTCGGAATCAATCTTAAGTCTTTTTTATCATGAATGCACGCGGCTTCGAAATGTAAAACGTACAATAAAATATCAATGACGCAATAATTACGTCTTAATCTCAAACTAGTTAGATTGGATTGTTGTGCTCCTGCTTTCTGCTATAAGATTACTAGTTAAAGAAGGCTTGATGAGAATAGAGAGGCGGAAGGTATCCCGTGAAATTAGTCGAGGTGTGTGAAAACTGACCCAAATACCACAGTCATTAAAAAAAAAAAAAAAAGAGCTCCTCCTTTCTGTCCTAAGAAAACAAGGGATTTGTCAACCAAATCTACATCAAGCTATACACATCCAACTAAATTGAGCGGGGACAATTGGTTATGGCCTTTTTATAAGAATATTTTTAGTTATATATTTTTTTATACATAATATGTCTGAAAATAAAATACAAGAAATCTTTATTGGATTATTTTTATCTCTATTCAAATTGTAAAAGGCTTACTCATCCATTTGCTCATTGAATTGAAGTGGTCATGAAATTATAAAGCCTAAAGTCCTTCCAATGGAGCTTTAGCTCATGACAAATTTAAGTAACGTAGTTTTTGTACTCTATTTCTTTTTAGAATGACGACATAAAGTATTATTAGTCAAACTTAAATTTTTAAAGTATAATTTATTAGGTTAGTTTAATAAAAAAAATCTCTAATAAATTTTTTCTTAAGGAGAGTGTCAAATCATCAATGACCAAATAAAAAAAATGAGGGAGTATTCTAAAAAATCAAAAATCACTTATTTTGGGAAAAGCTATTATATTTATTTCTTCATCAAAAGTTTGGGCAAACATTGTCATTCTCTAAATTAATAAATATTTTAAAATAAACACTTTTAGCTTTTTAATTTCCGGTACCACCAGAACAACAGTAAAATTAAAATATACATTTTCTAAATATGGTAGGACTGTATTTTTAGTTAATTTAATTTGAACCTTTGAAAGTTTTAAAAAGTGCAATGTCTGGCATAGAGGAAATATTGTGTTTAATGGTAAAGAGTCAGATTCGGATTTTAGAATCAAAATAACTTCTATAAATTTCCCATAAATATATGAAGATCTCTTTTAAAATAGATTTAGCTGTTATAAGATTTTACATAACTGGTTGCAATCTTCATAGCTCTTCCATCACATCACACAAGTCACAACAATATGGTAGCCTCAACAGACAGAAATGAGGTATTCTTCACTACGACAGTCATGCAATTAAAATACAAAGATTATTACAGTTTTATAACGCCCCCCTCATTTCACAATAACAATATGATTTTTTCATGTTATATTTTACTTCTCTATAATAATATTCTACTATTAAATCATTTTTCCTCAGACTTTATAATAGTAAAACTCAAAATAAATGTGCAATAAATAATCCAATTAAAAAGAGAAAATGCTTATAACTTACACGGACGTAATAAGTAAAAGAGCAAAAAAAGAAAAAGAGCCATTTAAGGAAAAGATATAAATGACATTAATAATAATGAGATCAAGGGGAGGTGAAACGATAAAAAGGAAAAAATAGTATTAATGATAAGGTTTATCTTAAAAAAAAAATAAAAAATAAGAAGACAGAATCTGGGAGGAAAAACAGTATCGAAAAGGAAGGAATTGAGAAAGGTTTTAGGAAAAACATTAATACTCCCTCAACTTTTACTTGTCGACTATGCTAAAATAAATATTTATTTTTACATGTTCGGTTTAAAAAATAAGAGAAAATTTAGGATTAAGTTATCGATAGCCCCTTAAAGTTGTTCGCATATTTCACTTAGACACTTCAACTAGGACTTTTACCTATTAGACACTGCATCTTAAAAAATTTATACCTATTAAGCACCTCATGCTGATATGGTACAACAAGTGAAATACACTTGCTATTGAGTGCGTAAATCAATATTATCACTTTTTTTTTTCTTTTCAAAATATTCATTTCTTCTTCATCTTTGGTATTTAGCTTCTTTTTTTTTTTCAAGAAAAACTTTCCCGCCCTTCTTCTTTCAACATAGCAGCCCCTGCCACCAGTCCACTACCATTTTTATCCACCTTAACCTTAATCCATTCAGAAATTTTCGATCCAATAACGACTACACGAGTTATTTTTCGTTTAGTAAAATAAAAGAACATTTAAAAAATATTAATTTTTCTATACAAGTCTAAAAAAAGTTACTCTTCAACTCTTTTATTCATATTACGGATCTAAAGTATCATATTATCCATCATGAAGATTATTACAAAAATTTGATTAAGAAAAATGTTAAAGAAATAAATGATGAAAAGAAAAAAAAATGAATATAAAAGGGAAAGCTTGATGTGTTTGTGGGTGGTTGACAATGGTGATTAAAGCAAGAAATGTGGTTTGAAATGTGGTTATCCATTATGAAATATTAAAGCAAGAAAAAGAATGGAGAGAAGAGAGGAAATATATTATTCAATTGAGGGATGATTTACAATGAAGAGAGCCCCTCTATTTATAGGGGAAATTCCTCCTAATTCTTCTCTAAAAGATAGACATATACCTTGATAGATATTCACTAGATCTTTGATATATACTCAATATATCTTGATAGACATTCACTATAAGATGATATACATCAATATCATTTATAACACTCCCCCTTGAATGTCTAAATAGCTAATGTGCCTCGTTAAAACCTTGCTAGAAAAAAAAACTCAAATAGAAAAAAAAAGAAATTCTAGTGAAGGAAAAGAGTACACAAATCTAACAATACGCATTTAGGCTGCTTCATTAAAAACCTTACAAGGAAAACCCAGTGGGACAAAACCTCGTAAGGGAAAAAGAGTACAGCGCGTATTAGCTCCCCCTAATGAGAACATCCTTAAATCTTTGCATCCCGATCTTGTGCACCATCTTCTTGAAAGTTGCAGTTGGAAGAGACTTGGTGAATAAATCAGCCACATTGTCACTTGAACGAATCTGTTGCACGTTAATATCACCATTCTTTTGGAGTTCATGTGTATAGAAAAGCTTTGGCGAAATGTGCTTCGTTCTATCTCCTTTTATGAATCCCCCCTTAAGTTGTGCTATGCATGCTGCATTATCTTTATATAAAATCGTGGGTACTTTGTCACATTTCAAACCACATTTTTCTCGAATGAGATGTATCATGGATCTCAACCACACACACTCTCGACTAGCTTCATGAATAGCTATTATCTCAGCATGGTTCGATGAAGTAGCTACGATAGACTGCTTTGTAGATCTCCAAGATATAGCAGTACCCCCACATATGAACACATAGCCTGTTTGAGACCGAGCTTTGTGCGGGTCAGATAAATACCCTGCATCAGTATAACCAACAAGATCGGGACTGCAATTATTAGAATAACATAAGCCCATATCGGTAGTCCCTTTTAGATACCGCAATATGTGTTTGATCCCATTCCAATGTTTCCTAGTAGGAGCAGAACTATACCTTGCTAACAAATTAACTGAAAAGGCTATATCAGGCCTTGTAGTATTTGCAAGATACATTAGTGCACCAATTGCACTAAGATATGGTACTTCAGGACCAAGGATTTCTTCATTCTTTTCTTGAGGTCGGAATGGATCCTTATTCACATCAAGTGATCGAACAACCATTGGAGTACTTAATGGATGTGCTCCATCCATAGAAAATCTTTTCAACACCTTTTTTATGTAGGCAGATTGATGGATAAAGATACCGTTTGTCAAATGCTCGATTTGCAAACCAAGACATAATTTTGTCTTTCCAAGATCTTTCATCTCAAATTCTTTCTTTAAATAATCAATTGCCTTTTGAAGCTCTATTGGAGTTCCAATAAGATTTATGTCATCAACATAGACAGCAAGTACAACAAACTTCGATGTTGTTTTCTTTATAAAAACACATGGGCAAATTTCATCATTTGTATAACCTTCCTTAGATAAATACTCACTAAGACGGTTATACCACATGTGTCCAGATTGCTTCAAACCATATAATGATCTTTGCAATCTAATGGAATACATTTTCCGAGGCTTTGAAATATATGCTTCAGGCATCTTAAATCCTTCGGGAATTTTCATGTATATCTCATTATCAAGTGATCCATATAGATAGGCTGTAACCACATCCATCAAATGCATTTCAAGTTTCTCATGGACAGTGAAACTAATAAGATAACGCAACGTTATTGCATCCATAACTGGTGAATATGTCTCTTCATAATCGACACCAGGCCGTTGTGAAAACCCTTGTGCAACAAGTCGTGCCTTATACCTTTGTATTTCATTTTTCTCATTTCTTTTTCGCACAAAGACCCATTTATAGCCAACAGGTTTAACACCATTAGGTGTTTGAGCTATAGGTCCAAAAACTTCACGTTTGACAAGTGAATTCAACTCTGATTGAATTGCTTCTTGCCATTTTGGCCAATCATTTCTTTGTCGACATTCTGTGACAGATTGAGGTTCAAGATCCTCACTATCTTGCATGATTTTTGTTGCAACATTATACGCAAAGACATAATCCACCACTATTTCAGATCGATTCAAATTAGTTCCAACATCACTTGAATTTACGGATAGTTCCTCATTTTCTTGAGTCTCAGGCTCATTGATTCCTTCAGGGATATCAAAATTGCTCAAATCTTGAACTTCCATATGAAGATCTTTCGTAGTGTCATCTTGACCATTTGTTTTTCTTTTTCTAGGATTTCGATCCTTAGAACCCAATGGTCTACCACGCTTTAGACGTGCTTTGGACTCATTAGCTATGACACTAGTGGATGGTCCTTTAGGGACATCAATTCGAATTGGGACATTCTCTGCAGGAATATATGATTTGGTGATTCTTTTCAAATCTGTAAATGCATCTGGCATTTGATTTGCAATTTTCTGCAGATGAATAATCTTTTGTACTTCTTGCTCACAAATAGAAGCACGTGGATCAAGATGAGATAGTGATGGATTTTTCCACAAAATTTCTCTATTGATGTCACTATCTTCTCCCCCTAATTTTGGGAAAACTATCTCATCAAACCGACAGTCTGCAAATCGAGAAGTGAACATATCTCCTGTTAATGGTTCAAGATAGCGAATAATGGAGGGTGATTCAAACCCAACATAAATTCCTAACCTTCTTTGGGGGCCCATCTTGGTGCGATTTGGTGGTGCTATAGGCACAAATACAGCGCATCCAAAAATTCTCAAATGAGATATATTAGGCTCTTGACCCAAAACCAATTGCAACGGAGAAAATTTATGATAATTTGTCGGTCTGAGACGAACAAGTGTTGCAGCATGCAAAATTGCATGACCCCAAGCAGAAGTGGGCAATCTAGTTTTCATAAGCAATGGTCTTGCTATCAACTGCAGACGTTTAATTAATGACTCAGCAAGGCCATTTTGAGTGTGAACATGAGCTACAGGATGTTCAACTCTTATCCCAATCGATAAACAATAATCATTAAATGCTTGGGATGAAAACTCTGCAGCGTTATCAAGGCGAATGGACTTAATCTGATTATCAGGGAACTGTGCCCGTAATCGTATTATTTGTGCCAATAATTTCGCAAATGCCAAGTTGCGAGATGACAATAGGCACACATGAGACCATCTAGAAGAAGCATCTATTAGGACCATAAAGTATCTAAACGACCCACTAAGTGGGTGAATAAGTCCACAAATATCCCATGTATACGTTCCAAGAAAGTGGGGGACTGAATCCCAACCTTTGTTGGTGATGGCCTCACAATTAACTTGCCTTGATAACAAGCATTACATGAAAATTCACCATTTGAAAGAACCTTCAAGTTCTTTAATGGATGCCCATTTGAATTTTCGATAATTCGTCTCATCATTATAGATCCAGGATGTCCCAGACGATCATGCCAAAGTACGAAAGTATTGGAATTAGTAAACTTCTGGTTTACTATAGAATGTGCCTCAATTGCACTAATCTTTGTCCAATACAAGCCAAAAGATAAAGAAGGGAACTTTTCTATAACACATGTCTGGCCAGAGACATTCTTGGTGATACCAAGATATTCAAGATTCATCTCATCAATTGTCTTGATATGATAACCATTTTCACGGATATCTTTAAAACTCAACAAGTTTCTCCGAGACTTAGGAGAAAACATGGCATTATTTATGATGAGTTTAGCTCCCTTAGGCAAGATTATAATAGCTTTTTCAAAGCCTTCAATCAAATTGGCACTACCAGAAATCGTAGTAACATTTATCTTGCCCATGTTTAGATGAGAAAAATATTTCTCGTCTTTAAATATCGTATGTGTTGTGCCAGAATCAATCAAACAAATGTCTTCAAAATTTGACAATTTACTTTGAGAATTATCCATATCTTAGCCTTCAAATTTGAGACGGTAGAGTCTCGTGCTGATAACGTGTTATGAAATATTAAAGCAAGAAGAAGAAGAATGGAGAGAAGAGAGGAAATATATTATTCAATTGAGGGATGATTTACAATGAAGAGAGCCCCTCTATTTATAGGGGAAATTCCTCCTAATTCTTCTCTAAAAGATAGACATATACCTTGATAGATATTCACTAGATCTTTGATATATACTCAATATATCTTGATAGACATTCACTATAAGATGATATACATCAATATCATTTATAACATTTTCTTCTTTTTTTATACTCCTAAATCATTTCTTATAAGTAATTATTTTGGGCCTAAATACTACTTGGCTTTATTTAATTTGTTACTTTTCCACGTTATCCGCGTGTGTACTACACACACACACTAGTTTTTGACTGATTGTTAGAAACATGTTTAATAGGTAAATACTTGTTAATATTAGAGTGTCTAATAGGTACAAGTTCTAGTTAAGGTGCCTAAGTGAAATATACGGACAACTTTAAGGAATTATCGATGACTTAAACCGATAATTTATTACTTGTTTCCTGATTTATCCATGTTATTAGATATAGACATTTTCAAAATACATTGAATTATTATATTTAAAGAATAATATAATAAAATTGTCATTTTATTCATTGCTCTTTAAGAGTATGCCAAATCAATACATAATCCAAAAAAAATAGATAAATACAAATCCTTGCCGGTGTCCCTTCTTTTTTTCTTTATTTTTTTTGGCCTAACATTATATGTGTAGTCACACCAAATTTAGAGGGATCTTTTGATATTCTGATGAAAAAGTATTACCACTGCCAGCATATCATCCTTATTTAGAATAGCAATAATGATATACCTTGTTTGTTTCTCTAGTAAATAATTTTCCATTGATATTAAAGATAACTCATAACAGTAGTAAGGAAAGGGGAAAAAAAGGGAAATACATTAGGAAAACTTATTACATAATATTTTCTTTGACACATTTTCCATAGCGGTACACCAAAACATTATATAAAAGAAAGTTTATTCTTCTATCCACTTGTGTTTTGTAGGAATCAACTTTCAATATATCATGGTATTGTTTTGGTTACTTTCCGATTATTTTGTATTGCAAACATGTTACATGTCGAAAATATGTGTATCTCAGTAATTCATTAAGTTTATCATGGCATAATTACTTGTATTATTAGTGTATAATTTGTAAATTTCGGATGATAAATCCATGTTTCATGGAATCTCTTCAAAGATTATAGCGTTGAAATCAAATTTTGAGTATGAATAATTTATTTATTTTTTGGCATAGCGCTAGAGTTTGGATTTTGTTTGTTCATTTCATTTTTTGAAAAAATTTAAATGACAGGCTGATCAAAGAACTGAAGAACAAAAGAAGATAGATGAATGGCTTCCCATAACTTCCTCCAGGAATGCAAAATGGTGGTATTCGACATTTCACAATGTTACTGCTATGGTTGGAGCCGGTGTCCTTAGTCTACCTTATGCTATGTCCCATCTTGGATGGTATGAGATTTATATGTCAGTAGAAAATGTAGTGTAATTTATGTTATGATTTATTTCTTTTGGACTTAATTTAATTTCAGGGGACCTGGTGTAACGGTGCTGGTGTTATCTTGGATTATAACATTGTACACTTTATGGCAAATGGTTGAGATGCACGAAATGGTTCCAGGGAAACGTTTCGATAGATATCATGAGTTGGGGCAGTATGCTTTTGGGGAAAAGCTTGGGCTATGGATTGTGGTGCCACAACAGGTAATTGTCGAAGTTGGTGTTGACATTGTTTATATGGTGACAGGGGGGAGATCACTCCAGAAGGTCCACGAATTGGTTTGCAAACCTGAGAAAGGCTGCAAACAAATCAAACTTTCATACTTCATCATGATATTTGCCTCTGTCCATTTTGTGCTCTCTCATCTTCCCAATTTAGATTCCATATCTGGTGTGTCTTTGGCTGCTGCTGTCATGTCCTTAAGGTATCAAATAATTAGTAGTACTACTATCTAATTCCTTTCTGATCATTAATATTTAAGTGGTGTCTTCCTGAATATTGTATATGTGACAATTATTTTAGTTACTCTACAATTGCCTGGGGGGCTTCGGCTAACAAGGGCGTGCAGCCGGATGTGAACTATGGTCGCACTGATAAAACTGATTTGGGCGTCGTTTTCAACTTTTTCACTGCGTTGGGAGATGTTGCTTTTGCTTATGCGGGGCATAATGTGGTGTTAGAGATCCAAGCTACAATCCCTTCAACACCCGAGAAGCCTTCCAAAGGACCCATGTGGAGGGGTGTTGTCGTTGCTTACATTGTTGTGGCTGTGTGTTATTTCCCTGTTGCTCTTGTTGGCTATTGGGTGTTTGGGAATTCAGTTAAAGACAATGTTCTCCTCTCTTTAGAGAAACCTACATGGCTCATTCTCATGGCTAACTTATTTGTTGTTGTCCATGTTATTGGGAGCTATCAGGTGCTGATGTTGTTGTCCATCTCAATTAGAATGTTTGTTTATGGTAATATTGAGTCTAATGCAACATTGTTGATCGTGTGATATTGTAGATCTATGCAATGCCAGTTTTCGACATGCTCGAGACCCTGCTTGTCAAGAGACTCAAGTTCAAGCCTACTTGGTACTTGAGATTTATTACAAGAACCACTTATGTTGGTAAGAAATTAAACTAAAGCTATCTTTCATTTATAACTATACTGAATGAAAATGAAACTAGTGTTGCTTATAGTTGGAAGTATTATCTTTATGATCATGCCTTTGGTTTAATTGCAGCTTTTACAATGTTGTTTGGAATTGCTTTCCCTTTCTTTGGTGGGCTTTTGGGATTCTTTGGAGGATTTGCTTTTGCCCCAACAACATTTTTTGTAAGTGATTTTTATTCAAATCTTGTGGTCCGGACCCCGCATATTGTTGGAGCTTCCGGACTGCTTTTTTTTTTTTTAATTCAAATTTCTAAGTAGTATATTTTCCTTGTGTCTTTTTGCGATTAATGATACTTTGTTTATTTCTTGAACAGCTTCCTTGCATCATGTGGCTTGCAATCTATAAACCAAAAAGATTCAGTCTCTCTTGGATTATTAACTGGGTATGAATGATACAAATTAGTCTAATCATTCACATTTTAAATTACCATGTTATAATGACAAATAATTAAAATCGATGTTTTTGATGACAGATTTGCATTATATTGGGAGTTCTGTTGATGATTTTAGCACCTATCGGGGCTTTAAGAACCATCACCATACAATCCAAGGACTACAAATTTTTCGCTTAGGGGAAGATGTAATTTGTGTCTCGAATTGATGTTTATTTTATCTATCCTAAATTGACGAACTCTTAGCATTTGTGTGATTGGCTTTTGTACCTTTTATCGTAAAAATTATCACAAAGCAGTCTGTGTATTATGATTATGATTAACCAAAAAAAAAATTATGATTATGAGCAACTAGTTAGTTTGCAGTTGACATTTTTCGCCTGGTTGCTTTTGAGTTTGTGAATTTGCACTTGAAAACATAACTTGCACAGTGTGTGTTTTGTTAAGCTTAGAAGTAAGTATTTAGAAATTAGAAAAACGTTAATTAATGAAAATGCAGAACTATGTTGCTGGAATTGATGAATTACCCCCCTTTTTATTGGAGAAAATATCTATTACTCATGGTTACTAATTTAATTAATTGACGACCGCCAGTTATGGCAATATATTTACCTATCCTTTTGTGTTATGGCAAGTTATCCTTTTAATTTCATTTCCTTGATAATATATTTACCACTCCTAATTTTGAGGAACGACAAAAACATCGTCAAAATAAGAATTATTTTGAGTAGTAGTATTCCTTATCAAAGATGTTTTTTTGACAAAAGTGATTTGAGATAGTAATAATTTATATTTGACCTTAATTATCAAAAAATGATTTGAGATTGTAATAATTTATGTTTGACCTTAATTTTCAAAAGTGATTTGAGATTGTAATAATTTATGTTTGACCCTAATTTTCAAAAAATGATTTTACATATCTAATTGCGAAAAATGAAGTTACTACTAAATTTAATTTGTAAATATGAATTTTTGATATAGATAACCTTATTCTAAAAAGTCAAAATCACTTATTTTGGAGAGATGCTATTTATATTTATTTATTCACCAAAAATTTGGCCAAACACCTTTATTCTCTAAATGCTTTTAACTTTTCAATTCGGCAACATCAAATCAACAGTAAAATAAAATATACATTTTCTAAACTATGGTAGGACAGTATGTGTAGTTAATTTAACTAATCTAATATGAACGTTTGATATTAAAAAAAGGAGCAAGTGCGGCATAGAGGAACTGGAGGCTGTAATGGTAAGGAGTCACATTCGGATTTTATAACTAAAATAAACTTGAAAAAATTTCTCTCATAAATGTATGAAGATCTCTTTTAAAAAAGAAATCAACCTGTGTTTTGTGGTTACAGCTTTGGGATTCATAATCACAACTGGTTGCAATCTTCATAGCTCTTCCATCACATCACGCAAGTCAAACCAATATGACAGTCTCAACAGACAAAAATGAGGTATTCTTCACAATTTTTTGTATTGCAATCGCGTTGTTAGAGTTTAAAATTGTGTATGTATCTATAATTTATTAGAATTATATATTTCTAGCAAATAAATAGCAGTTGCAAGAAATGGAAACAATTATCTTATGGTATGTGTGCATAACATAATGTAAGATTTCGTTGCTATAATAAAATGACAGGTTGATGGAAGAACTGAAGAACAAAAGAGGATAGATGACTGGCTTCCCATTACCTCTTCCAGGAATGCAAAATGGTGGTATTCAGCATTCCACAATGTTACTGCTATGGTTGGTGCTGGTGTCCTTGGTCTCCCTTATGCAATGGCAGAGCTAGGATGGTATGTATATCGATCTATATCAAATTTTTCAAATGCTGAAAATAAATAAACGAGAAAGTAATATTTCTCCGACCGTCGGTAGTGTGTTTCTCGAATGTAGGATGATGCAGATGTGTTTGATCTCAAAGAACGTCGGGCATCATTTCGTCTGCAGGGCTTATGAGTTTAATCCAATAAAATTTATGTGTCTACATGGTGTGCAATGAATTAACTTTTCGTGTACTTTAATTTCTGTCTTATAGTACATGTAATGGACGTACCAAGTTACTTGTCTTTTTAAACATATAATAATACATAGTAAACCATGGTGTAGATTTCCTAATTTGTGGAGCTTTCATATCTTCGTTATTGAAATGAGTTTGGCTGTAACCGCAGGGGACCTGGTTTAGCAGTGCTGGTTGTATCTTGGGTTGTAACATTATACACTCTATGGCAAATGGTTGAGATGCATGAAATGGTTCCAGGTAAACGTTTCGATAGGTATCACGAACTGGGGCAGCATGTTTTTGGTAAAAAGCTCGGGCTATATATCGTGGTGCCTCAACAACTGGTTGTTGAAGTTGGCCTCGACATTGTGTATATGGTGACCGGAGGAAAATCACTACAGAAGATTCACGCTTTACTCTGCACTGACGATTGCGTAGAAATCAAACTGACCTACTTCATCATGATGTTTGCCTCTGTCCATTTTGTGCTCTCTCATCTTCCCAATTTCAATGCCATATCTGGTGTGTCTTTGCTAGCAGCTATCATGTCCTTAAGGTATCGTAATTACTTGCTTTACCTTATTTAGGACATTACGCCTGTGTCTTAGAAAGAGCACAGTTTTATTTGCTTAATTATGTCTTACAACAGTTACTGTATCATTGCTTGGGCGGCTTCAGTTCAAAAGGGTAAGCAACCAGATGTGGATTATGCGTACAAGGCTGAAAACACAGGGGAAGGTATTTTCAACTTTTTCAGTGGATTAGGAGAAGTGGCTTTTGCGTACGCGGGTCACAATGTGGTGTTGGAGATTCAAGCTACAATTCCTTCAACACCTGAGAAGCCTTCTAAAGGACCGATGTGGAAGGGAGTCCTTGTTGCTTACGTTATTGTGGCTCTATGTTACTTCCCAGTTGCACTTATCGGCTATTACATATTCGGGAATGAAGTATCGGACAACATTCTCATCTCTTTGAACAAACCTACTTGGCTCATTGTCATGGCTAATGCCTTTGTTATTATCCACATCATTGGGAGCTATCAGGTGAGACATGAAACGTTTGTGTCCATTAAGCGTTCCATTCTTATCTTTATTTGAATATAGAAACTAAATTTTACCTTGTGCGCTATTGTAGCTCTATGCAATACCGGTGTTTGACATGGTTGAGACTTACCTTGTAAAGAACCGTAAGTTCAAGCCAACATGGTACTTGAGATTTTTTACGAGGAACATTTATGTGGGTAAGTTAGTCGCCTACATTAGTCCCATACAATAATATTTTGCAGTAGAAACTAACCTTTGCTGGTACTAGTTGTGTTGCTTTTAGTTGGAATACATTTATAATGCCTTTGCTCTTACTGCAGCTTTCACAATGTTAGTTGGAATCATCTTCCCTTTCTTTGGGGGGCTTCTTGGATTCTTTGGAGGTTTTGCTTTTGCTCCAACAACCTATTTTGTAAGCTGTTTTTCCCCCTATAGTTTCTTTTGTTTCCCTTATCCGTTTTATTGCTTGCAAACTTAGTAGTATCGATAAGGGCAGATCTAGGAGGACTTAAAAGGTTCACCTAAATCCCCTTTGTTAGAAAATTATATCATGCAAAGTAGCAAGGGGATTTTTTCTTACATGAATTTTTGGCTCCGCTACAAAGCGTCAATGGGGAGAACTTGATAGCCTGCCCTAACACTTGTTTTTTCCCCTTCTTCAGCTCCCTTGCATCATGTGGCTTGCAGTCTACAAACCAAAGAGATGGGGTCTCTCTTGGACTACTAATTGGGTATGATGCAAATTCTTCTGCAGTTTGATATTTTCAATTTTCTGATTCTGCATTATTTAAGCTTAAAACTGCAACTAATTTGTTCAAATAATGACAGATTTGCATAATACTGGGAGTTTTGTTGACTGTTTTAGCACCAATCGGCGGCTTAAGAACTATCATTGTACAAGCCAAGGACTACAAGTTCTTCTCTTAGATATTTTCCCAACTTCCGTTAGCTTAGGAGAATCTCATGTATCACTCAAGTCCACGAAAAGGGACATAATTGTGGCAAATATTGAGGTCTCATCATCTTAATTGATGTGCATTTTTTTTTAGTGTATAGCAATGTAAATTAATTATAAATGTTATTTTATTACTGAAAAAAACATTGTCAATTATAGCAGCTTTGAGTCTCTCTCTCTCTCTCTCTCTCTCTCTCCTTCTTTCTAAACAAACATCAAACAAATGGACATGACGACAACACTTTCTCGCTTTTCATAAATGTGTTTGCCCTCCTACTTATTGATGAGTTTTACCCACCTGCTTCTGACTTCCCATAAGCCCCTTACCAGGGCACTGGGTCGGTGGGGCATGAAAGCCTCAGCTCATGCATTGATTTATCGAAATTACCTTTGCTCACCCAACATTCAACCCTGAAATCTTCATGTTTACAGTAGTCATTTAACGTTAAAGAATCTTTCAAACCTAAAAGTTCGAGATAAAATAGCGGAGACAGTGAATTAGTTAAGAATTCCATTAAATAGGAGCAAAATAGAAGAACCATCTCAAACACCTCCGAGCTTTGAACACGTGAACCAACTTACAAGTTTTACCAGATTATATTTCGATAATTATAAAATTTGCTGTCTCCTGAACCAACTAACGTTTAGCCAGATAATTTTTTGATACTTATAAAAATCGCTTTTCTTTCCATCTCATTCACAACTATTAGTTAAAAAATTCTAAATTTTGCTATGCCGGCATAATTGCCTGACTTAAGGTGGTAAAATGTTTTATCACACGTAATTTCTTATAACTAAGTTGTTGTATTAACCTTTTAATAACTTTATTCAGTTCTAAATTTGAAGAGAGTCCACCACGTACCAATCTTTACACCGATAACAGACAAAATGCGAAGCTGAAAATCAGAAAAGGTGAAACATCAGAACTTCCACACAATTATTTTTTTTTTACCTCACATCCAATTACAAACTGAATGCAAAAATCAACACGACATATTTTCTTTATTTGTTCTTTTCTTTTTTCTTTCTCTTTTTTTTTTTTAGGAGGGGGGGAGAGAGGGGGGTGGGGGGGAGGGAGGGAGCTTTCAATGTGGAAGAGGATTCATGTTGTTAAACCTATTACAGAATTCTGAAAACTATGATACAACAATAGTGACGGGGTAGTAGCTTAATCAATTTCACCTTCCTCAACATCAATAGGATCACTAGGGATAGTAGCCGGTTCACATTCTTCCTCATCATCATCCACCTTCATGTACAACCCAAGTTGCTCCAAAGGATTACTGCCTCCAAATTTGAAGCTACCTAACCCATCCTGGGAATGATCCGGACTGGTCTCGTCTACCGAGCTATGTAATTGCTCAGTAGGGGCAGCAGTCAGCATCTCCAAATCCTCAAGGAACTTTGAATTCTCATTAATGTCTACAGTCTTTTCCATCTGCACAAACCAATAGAAGTTCCGTTGGATATTTTAGCTGAAGTACATGCAGCTCTGAGCACTTGACCTTCTACAACATGATATATAGTATCTTTTACTCACCTGGAGTAATGCCTGTCTTGCGGCTTCTCTATCGAGCTCTCTCCTCCTCTTAGCCACAGCTGCAGCTTCCACTTCTGCACGTCTTTGAGCTTCTTCAGCAGCTTTGGCTTCTGCTTGCAGCTTAGCTTTCGCTGATCATGGAAATTAACTTTATCAAGTTTCCAATTCACATGCAAAAAGAATTTGCTTCCATGTTTAATATTGGGACTTGGGAGTGAGTGGTGGTTTGTGGTTGGGATGGGGGGGGGGGGGGAGGGTACCTTTACTCCTCTGCATCTCAAGCTCTTCCCTTTCACGACGATGTTTCTCCGGATCGCCCTTCTCGACCTTTATAGCAAAATTACAGGAGATTGAATGACACACCAGGTCAAAATAAATGGAAAAGAAGTACTCCCTCTGTCTCCAATTTATATGACATATTTTCCTTTTTAGTCAGTCCCAAAAAGAATTGACTCATTTCTATATTTAGTAATAATTACTTTAAAATACCCACTTTATCCTTAATGAAATGATTTACAATCACACAAACATCTATGACTTATTTTAGACCACAAGTTTTAAAAGTCTTCTTTCCTTTCTTAAACTCCGTGCCAAGTCAAACTACATCACATAAATTGGGACGGAGGGAGTAGCACGCCTATAACAAGCAAAGAATACTCACCTCAACAAGTGTCTTCTCTCGAGCTTTTAAAATTGTATCTGCAAATCTGTTCTTCAGGAGAGCAGCCCTATAGAGCTTTCCAGGGGAGACCCTCTTCTCACTAAGCTCACTCTCCCCTAAAATGTTAAAAATACAACAGATGAACCCACAAATTAATAAGAGGCAAAGAGTAAATAAACCAACTTTCCTTATGTTACCTTTATCTTTAACAATAAATAAAGAAAAAAAAACTTTTCACTTCTCAACTCACCATCATGATATGCTTCTGACTCAATAGAGAATCGCATTTGCTGAGAACTTTGCTCCAGCTGGTCCGCGCCACTGATAGACTCTGGAGATTAAACAAGGACTGAGATAGCAACATCTACGAAGTCGATGGATAGACATAATAAAATAACCTGACTAAAGGATCTCCGACCACCACCTGACAGAGCTAAAGAAATGAATAACCTAACGCTGGATTCCTGGAGGTTTATTCTCTTAGATGGGTTCGCTCTCTTTCAGTTCTATACAAGCTCTATTCAGGAGAAAATAGATCCCCCTAGACCATTCCACAAAACCACTAGTCACCACACTTAACAAACCATATAGGTATTCTGCAGATGTAAGCACTTCCTACATTTCAGATAAGTGCTCAGTTTGAAATACAGGATAACCATCAACAGAATTCTCTACTATATCCTCTTTACCTCCTCAAGGTAGTGGTAAGGTCTGCGTACACTTCACCCTCCCCAGACCTCACTTGTGGGATTTTATTAGGTATGTTGTTATTGTAATTCTCTACTTTATTAAATCAGAAAAGAACTCACGATTTCCATCAGCTAAACTATTGCCAGCTTCCTTTCCATCTGCCTTTGCTGGTGAACTGTGATCCTGTGGTCAAACAACGGCACAAAAAGACGTATTAGGTTTCCAATTACTCTAAAGCAGGTCCAATGGCAATAAACACCATGAGGGTTCATTTAGAAACTATTGTGATCTCTCTTCACCTGCTCAGCATGATCAGATGTTCTTTGAGCTTCAGACTCATCATCAGAAAAATTACTAGAATCTGAATCTGGATGGAAGGGAGATGCAACAAGAAGTTAAGACAGCATTGGGAATTCTAAGTTTTAACAATGAATAAAGAAATCCTGCTAAATCAGCAGCTACAAGTTGCTTCATATTGAGAGCACTACACTTGTATGGATGTGAAACACCAATTACGTATTTAAGTTCCTCTTCAGTTTTATCAAAGAAAATAGAATAGAATGGAATAGAATAAAATAAAGAATAAATTCAATGTAAGAAGCATGATACAAACGATGATCAAGTTTTAACGAAAACTGAAAAGGAATGCTGAGCAAGAGAAGTACCAAAGAATATAGTAGCACCAACACACACTTCAAACGAAATAGTTAAAGCTTAGATCCAACATACACGAACATTAAACTAGGATAACTTCAAACTCGATGTAGAGAAAAATCTATGAACTTTCTGAATGCAGTAAATCGAGGCAACAAGCATCCCATTTTTTAGCAATCATGCATCATTAGCAGCTAGGGTCATCAGTTATTTGGCAAATCACTTGACTGGAAATTGACGGGGACTCAAAAGAAAAAGAGAGCAAGTAATAGGTGTTCTGAGCAAGTAAACTGACATGGATTTCTCCAAAAGTATTAACGATGCAGCAACCTAATAAGAATCCTTACTATGTAGTGCAGTGAAGAACTAGGAAAGGAGATATAAGATCAACAATAAAAAATTTGAAATAAAATAGTTTAGGTTATTTAAAAAGAACCAATTCAGAACGTAAAAGATTCATCAAACTACAATAATTTAGAATGTTAAAGATTTCCAATTAATAAAAACTAGAAGTGAAAAAGAGCACATCCCACAAGATGGTAAAACTAGTTCGATGACTTGATGGCTTTAAATTTCATTTTACCGGCCCTAGAAGATAAGACAAGGAAGATATGCTATGAGCCGGAAAAGTCAACAAAAAGCAGATCATTGAACAAATAGAATGCACTACAAGAATGTACAACAGAAACAAATGAAGAATATCGATGAGTCATTGACCGATCTGAATTACCATTAGGACCCCCCGTACTTATACGTTCGTCTCTTTTCGGATCTGTATCTTTTTCAATCTCAAGTGAAGGATAACTGGAGACAGGAGGCTCATTTCCACCAACATCAACCTCCTCATCAACATGATCATTATCTGTATATTTCCAGTATTTAGAAGAAAAATTGTTGAAGTTTGACATCTAACACCAAACAAATAGCGTGCATGAAATCAAAGAGAGTTGATTAAGAACCTCCTTCTAGGTGCATGGATGAATTACTAAGCCCCAATTCATTTGGCAGCTGAAAAAACGATAAGAGAGAACAATAATTCATTAACATCAAACACCAGGGGAGAGTCCATTTTACATTGTATCTGAAGACACATTCTTTGATTGTAAACTACCTCTATCTCACAAGGTTCAGCTTTTGCGTTGCCTTTTTGTTTCTCTTGCAAAAACTTATCTAGAAGCTCCCGTAACGTGAACAAAGTATCATCAGAGAGAACATCAATGTCAATCTCAATCTCATCTTCACCAGCTGCTGTTCCATTTGAACTCTGTTCCTTCAAAAAATCAATGATGTTGTCGGGTAGATCACCAAGTGAAGCTTCTAGTTCACCACCTAGTTTATGTTTCTCTTCGTCAGTCATCTTGCATTTAGGAGGTTCTGGCATAGCTACATGCTGCGTTGGAGAAAGTTTCCTCTTCTTTGAAACAGTTTCATTTTCTTCATGCAAGCCAGATTTTTCTTCCACTGATTCAGAATGGTTTGCAGGCAGCTTTTTCTCAATAGTTTTCCATCTCAGTTCAAAAAATTTGCTCATCTCATCAGCCATGACATTGACCATATTACCAGGGGGGTTGTAGGTCAATGCATTAGAAAACGTCAGTCTCACATCAGCAAGAAACTCCAGTGGACTCAAGTAAGCACCTGAACTCAGCTTCTTCTTTATTGTCCCCAAATCCATTGGGTGTTTAATGACGGTGAAATAGTCGGGAATTTTTAACTCAACTATGTCAACAGGTGTATTAAACACATTACCATGCTGATGTGACATCAACTTTTTCAACAAGTTCTCGCACTGTTTCATCAATGTTGCATTTGAACTGGATGGTACTGACGCAGGCTTAACAGATTTAAACCTGCCCGACACCTCCCTGCTCAAACCCCGTCTTTTCTGAGCAAGAGGCTTCAACTTTTTCCCAAACCCAGGGTTTCCTGCAGATTTCTTCTTGCTTGCTAAAGGGAGCCCTTTCTGTGCATTGCTACAGCTTACAATATCACTAGAAGATGAAACTGCAACTACACTTGTCCTATAAAACTCAACTTTCTTCTGAAGAATTCTAGTTTGTTCAAGATCAGATCTCAACTGCAGAACCAAGTTTTTTCTCTCCGGTGGTGACAGCGTGGACAACGGTATAACTTGGATGGGCACAGCAAAACCATCATGTGAAGAAGAATTTATATTTATCCATCTCTGCTGAGGAGCAATTGAATGTCCTGAAACAGCAATTCTCGCATCGAATCTCCCTGAACTGCCAGAGCCCTCCGATCCATAATTAGTGGCAGAACCACCTCCACGCAACTTATCTTTCCTGGCCATCCTCCAGACTGCAGAATAGGTACTACTTGGCCTCAGCAAAACGGATTTTCTCCAACCTATCACAAAAGAAGAGATGTTCTCAGGAAGTCGATCTTTACACTAGCCATAAAAAACAAAAAGAGTTTGATTGGCAGGAATTCCTAGAATATATGCTAAGAGCTCCAAGGGTAGAATGTAGCTGTTAGCCTGATACAACAATTTCAGAATAAAGTTCAATTCAGAAATTTTAAGTTTTATGGCTTGGTCCCAGTTAATAAAATTTCATCTTTCCTCTTATAACCTCATTGCTAGTTGTCCCATGTGACGTCAGTGTGCTGAGAGTTAGTTACAACCTCCATTACCTTTAAATCCTTATCCGCACAGATATGCTGTGCACGAACGCAATGAATTGAGCATGTTTGAGAACGTTCTCTTATTATTTTTTTCTCTCCCTTCACTACTTTTTTTGTTCAATTTTGTTGTCAAATTTCATTTTCTTCTCTTGTTATTTATTTTATCTTTGAGCTCTCACTACAAATTAGCACTGGAGCTGGAGCTTCTAAATATCAACTGGGACAGACAATCAAAAAAATCAACAATGAGAGGCTTGAATCAAAATTTCAAGCTTCTGTTATTGAAAGCAACAGGAGGTCAAGCTGCTCGAAACTGCTAACAATCATTTAGTTCGGGTTGATTTCTCATATGGTCACTCAACTAATAGTTATTATCTCAGAAAGTCATCTATCACTTAATTCCAATTTTTTCCAACAAACAAAATGGCTTTCTGAGATAATAACTACTCCCTCCGTTTCATTTTGGTTGCCTTACATTCATTTTTAGTGGGTTTCATAAATAATGTCCCTTTACTTTTTTTGACAACTTTTTAAGTCTAGCTTTCCGCATGGCATGCTTAAAACCACAAGATTAAAGGATATTTTGATACATTCTACGTATCTTTAATTTAAAACCACAATATTCAAAAATCTTCTTTACTTTCTTAAACCCTGTGCCAAGTCAAAACCAGACAAACTAATTGAAACGGTGGGAGAATTAGTTAAATGACCATCTGAGAAATTTTCTGCTCTCTTTTGCTATTGTGCTGGTTCATGACAATTTTGAAGGAAAACGGAAGAGTGAAGAGAATTATCGTAGGATGGACCGATGGAGACACTGCTTATTAAGATGGAGGCTAATGGGTGTGCTGAAATGTCTCCTCGTGCTCCGATCATACATGCTCAAGGAACTCTGATGATGAATAAGGCACAATCCTTTGTTGGCAGGAATACAAGCCTGACTCTCTCCAACAGTCACACCTGGATATAGAGGAATGATCTCCAACTGCTTCAAATGTGCAGAAGGAAGAGAGCCAAGAAACACAACCTACCATTTTCGACTTTCTATTTATGAAGGTGCTCACATGGATCATATTTCATGGTTAAGATGTGACTTTCTTTGTGGATAGATTATTTGTTAAAAATACTTTTAAGGATAAATATGATGGTGATCAGGATTATGATATCACTTGCTTCACAAATGATGATCATTAGGACTAAGAACTAGAAATCTTATAAGCGCGGGATTTAATAAAGGGGCGCTGTAAAGAACTTGAAACCCTGCCAATTCTTGAGAGAGCACGGGAGTATGTATTTTGTGGATTTAATAAAGGGGCGACCAAATCAGAGGGTAACTTTGCATCCTTCTTTTGAGACCTATCTTGAATTGAAATTTTACCCTCTTCCACCCATTACTGATGGATGCAGCCACAACCACTATCGCTTCGGCTGTTTGAAATTGTGATGCGAGGTACGTACTTCAGCAATGTTTTCAATTTTCATTTCTCTATGTTATATTATGATTGATCTTTCAATTGTAGTAACAAATTCTTTCATATATAACAGGGTAGACATCACCACATACAAAAAAGCAACGCATTTCCCCATGTATCCTCAAGCTCATGGTTGGTGGAGGAAATTAGTTATTCCTCACTAATCAAAGAAAACAACTGATATATAATATTAAATTGCAAGTACATTCAAGACCATAATTTTTCTTTCCCTCACTAAGTTCACATTATTTCCATGGTAAATGAAACCTTACTCGGCATTAGAAGAACATTATCATATAAAGTTAACATATGGATAATACAAGAATTGAATAAATATACCAAATCAATCTTGCATAATTCATTCAAGAACAAGCCAATTACAGAGTTTTCACTATTTTTACAGCTTCAATTTGACTATTCCAACGAAAAGGAGGAAAATTAATTAACAAGAATCACTTGCTAATACAAATTACCTTTGCTTAATCAGCTGCCGATCCCCAACGGCAACGCCCAATTACACCAATACTAAATGATTCGATGAAATACAGAGCAAAATTCAACAAGAAGCAGCGGGAAATATCAAAATAGCAAACCCTAGAATTGTGAATTTAACCCAATTTTGAGACCTCCAAGCAGCGTCTCTAGTTCAATTCTTCCCCAAATTCGAATGAAAATTGAGCAATTATACGCAAACCGACCCGAATTCCATAGGCGAAGCTGAAAGTTCGAAGCACCAGTTCTTCAAAATACTTGATAAAGCAGATAATTCTTTTTTCTTCCTTTTTTTTTTCTTTTTTTTTTTCTCTCGCTAAGGATTTTTCTTTTTTCCTGTTAACGGGTTTCTAGAACCGCTAGGTCCTTTATATAGAGAGAATTGTTGACTTTTCTAACGACTTGAGATAAATCTCGACCGTTAAATATAGTGGCGGCTAATTGAACGGGTGATATTATTTTGTACTTCCGTACTGAGATCTGGATCTGACGGATGAGGTGGAAGGGTATTGATGGAAAATGATGATGACAAAATCACCTGAGCTTAATTTATGATTTTTGCAAATTATGCACTGCTAACGACTGTCAGTTGTTTAAGTACATGCAAATTAGAAGATTATGAATTTATTATCATCCTTATTTGTTGGACGTTTGAATATTTTGGATCATTATTAGGGGATTTAGCGACCGAATCAATTTTCTAGAAACTGATTAAATTAAGGCAACATGAAACTCTAATTAAAATATCTACCATATCTATTGAATACTCGAAAAAAAATAGTTATTCCCTCCCTCTCATTATAACTGACGCTACAGTCCAAAAAATTGTCACTTTGGAAGTTAAAGACTAAAGGTAAGTAGTTTTTTTCTTTTACTTGGCAAAAAATATTATTATTTTTAACTATAACCTTAATATTAAGGAAAAGTACACGATATTTAATAGGACTTAATAAGCTATCTCTTATAGTATTTATTATTTTCTTAATAGGTGTGAAATAAATTAAAGTAACAGTTCAAATGGGAGTACATATGAGCATAACTTGCGTATCAGTATACACGGGCCTAGATTGGGAAAACCCAATAATATACATGGGCCAGAGCAGCTGCACATTGCCCCACCCAGACCAATGATGACTTCAAGGCCCAATATATTGGTCTTCAGCTTTTTGAAGTGAATTTTGGTCACTTTCTAATTGAGTAGCATAATGATGGCTAAGTAGCTACATGGTGACTGTCAATTTACAAGGAATAAAGAAAGAAAAGGGTTGGAGGTGGTGTAAGTTACAATAAAAATAGGGAAAGTTATGGATATATATCGTTCGATCAACTAATTTATTAATATGATAAAAAAAGAACGTATTAACATGAATTTGGTCCTTTCATGCTTAGTATAACTAGTTATTTCGACTTTCTATTAGTGGTTTTAACTATAAAATCAGCTCTATTTGTTGGTCTGAGCAAGCTATGAAAATGATGTTTCTAATGGCAAATTGACGAGTAAGGCATCAGAACCTGCCCTTGGGAGTGCAGCAAGAACTGAAAACGACTGCTAATACCCTGTAAACTAAGGAACAATAGAAGGAACTCGCCCGAGGAGGAACTCGCGTCAGATTAGCCAGTTGGTGAGGTATACGAAATATACACACACTATCATTGTATAGTATATTGTATATTTAGTATAGAGTATGCATAAACTTTATACTTTAATCATATTTTGTAAGCTAGATAATCGAATGATTCAGACCCATAATTATCGCATAAAAATAAGTAAAGCAAACTTTATTTTTCATATAAATATAATCAACATCTAATAAAGTAACAAGTAATGACTTACGTGTTGGGTTCGAAAATCAAGAGGGCGTCATGCGGAAGCTTATAGTTTGCAAACCATTGGGGCGATAAATCAGATGACACAAAACTAAACTAAAAAAGATATTATTATTATATAATTTGGCCAATTGGCCTACATATGAAAAATTAATATTAAAATATTATAAAACCTATGAGAGAAAAATCTCCTCCTAAACAAGACTCTTTTGAGGACTACATTGTGGATGTTATTGCATTGTGATATGAGAAGAGGGGTCTTCTATTTATAGAGTTTCAAAACCTTTTCTACAATAAAGAGGTTAGCCAAATATGGAAGAGTTTTATATTTTCCTTTTAGGAAAAGTAAAAGAAATTATGGTATTACTTTTATTTTCCTTCCAAGAAAATAAAACTCAAATTTGGTAAGAAAATCAGGACAAAAACCCTAACATTACGAAACTTTGTTTGGAATATTAATAATAAGAGATGACATTTAAATATAGTATTATGCGTTTGTACTAATATATAAATGTCAATTAAGTCGATGATTAAAATGTATCGCAATCATATAGTGTGATGTCTTCACAAATTAGTATCATTCAAAACCTTTTGATTTCTCATTTTATTTTATTTTCGTTTAGCAAAGGTGAAAAATTAAATAGAGGTATGGATGTAATTAATGTGTTGAAAACAGTATAAATGGTTAACCAATTCGGTTAAGGTTAAACTAGTTAATTAGTTTATGGCTATAATTGGATTAATTTATCTTCTTGTTAACGAAAGAGAAAGCCAGAGGGGAATATTCCGATCGAACTCCAAAGCTATGTCATATTTCCATGAACAACATTTTTTTTTGTTCACTTACTAAAGTGAAATTCTTTTTATTTATCAAAGAAAATTAAATTAAAATGTTTAAATCCTTGAACTGTAGTGTTGTTCAAGTTCCATTGACAATCCAAGACATTTTTTATATTCTGAATCTACCTCTTCATAACAGTACATCTATTTTTTCAAAATCCTGAATTTGTCGTCTGTTTACTTAAAACACCGTCTTTAATTAAGATATGAATCATAATACAAAATCAAACTTGAAAGAGATTGTGACTTATATATGAGCGTTATCTAGAGTCTAATATCGAGTTTGCACTATGCTCATTCTCTATTTAATAGCGACATTGTATTTAAATTAATTTGCACATTTTAATTGTTTCACTATTATGCTCGTTAAGTTTAGAATTGCATCTTTGAAAGATGCAAATTAAAAAGAAATCTGAAAGAAACCGTGATTGCATGTTAATATACACTCTACTATATATTTTTACTTAAGACACACTGAACCAATGGCTACTGAAATTAACATGAATGATATTTTGACGAAACGGTGTCACGTGAAAATGATTCTTGTAAGATGCATCTGCCCGTGTGTAATCACTGTTCGATTAGCATTGAGGAGGTGGATATATAAATAATTGACTTATTTTAAAGACAACAATAAACTTGAAATAAATCATTTCTACACAACAATCCATTCATTATTGACCGCCACATAACATTATATTGCTAATGATTAATCTAGTACATTTATTATAATACCTCACACTTGCAACCAAAGGAGCCCTAATTAATTAAGCCATATTCTATCACTAGCAAAGGCATTATATTAGTGGCTGAAGAACATTAGCTTGCACTATTATACCTATATTTTGATAGTACATTAATAATGTTCTTTTCTTCCTTCTTTGGTTTAAAACATAGACAATCTCTTAAATTTATAAGTAAATTGTATTTAGACCATCAAACTATTATTTGTTCCAATTGAATAAATATCGATCATCCTCAATCGAAATTTGTCTAAAGTTTTACAATTTATTAAAACTAATCCATACAATGAAGTGCCGAATTTTAACAAAGAGGACATTTGATTATTAAACAAAAAGAATTAAGTGTTGTGTAATATATGGATAACCATGTGATGTCATGTGGCCAAGCTATTAAACTTGGCCTCCAAGTACTACTGGCAGCTATGACTGACTTTGTCCCAAGGGCTATTAGCTATAAATAGCCATCTCATTATACATTGTAATATGCATACGAACAGTGAAAGAAAAGGAAAACATTAATTTCAATATTCTCTCTTTTATTATCTTTTGTTGTTTTTATTAATTTAGTATTTAGCTTTAATTTTATAACACTTTATTAGCACGAGTCTCTAATCAATCAAGTGAAATTAATTTTCTTCTTCACAAAAACCAACACGAAGTCGGTTTGCAATTGTTCCGGTGAAGAAAACAAAAACATCCGATGTGCTAAGATGTTCTGGTGCTAGTACATACATCATAAGCTATGCTTGTGGGTCACTAACAGCAAAGGGTGCTGACAATTTCGTGAAGAATTGTGATTGAGAATAAAAGAAGGATTAATGGCTGCTGAGAGCAAGTTCACCCCATTTATATATCTATATAATAAATTCTTATGTGCTAGTGCTCTTTTACATGCAGGTGACACGATGATACTGTTAGGTAGAAGGAATCTTTGGTGGTAAAGTGACACGATGACAATGTTAGGAATCTTTGGTGATAAGGTGAGTAAATTATTACTCCACATATTTTTAATCTTGCTAAGTTAATGATCATCAATATTGATTCTATTTTATATTTATAATTATTAAGAGTGGTAAAATTTTATAGTGCTTCATAACTTTTAAAGTAACAATTATTTTGAAGCTTAATATATTTTGAAAGATCTCTTAGAGAAAGATTCTCTATATTATATGTCTGTCTTGATTTGCTACTAAAGTAGTAATTTTTTGAAAGAAGTTTTAAGCTATCATAGTTTGATAGGCTTAAGACACGTTCAAATATTTATGCTCCATTCTATAATGGAAATGTGGTAACAATGCATAATATGCTTGAATAAAGACGAATGATTAAAGATACATTCAAATAATTATGTTCCATTCCTGAAGAATGAGAATTTTTTTAAAATGTTACTGCTACAGATTCATTCCCTGTGGCGAATGTAACATTATTAGTATAGATTATAGATACGAACGTGTTCTTGGCTGTGAAGTTATCACGACCACCTCCTGGAGTGGTAGAATAATTGAGGAAAAATATTCTAAATATTTTGTGTTTTATTCTTGAAATAATAGAACTTTAAAATTTACTCCTAAAGTAGTAAATCTGAAATTTACTCCTGAAGTAGTAAATCTGAAATTTACTCCTGAAGTAGTAAGACTTTGCAATAGTAAAATCTTGCAAACTACTCTCAAAGTAGTAGAACTTTGAAATTTACTCAAGTAAATAGAACATGTCATGGTAAACTTGCAGTTTACTAGTTCAAATAATTTTACCTGTTGGCATGAATGTCGTCCCGAAGATGTGTATATTGAGTATTAGACATATACTAAAGATCTAGAAGATTCTTCAAGTATTATTGCTTGTTCTCACGCTAAGTTGATTGAACCAGCTAATGTTGGGACTGAATCCCCTAAATTCTGAAAAGTATAAAAGATGGATAAGGATCCGTTCACCTTTCATGTGATATGATGCATCCATAAGATGGTCGTACGTACGTTTATTGTCAACCTACAGTTTGACATTCATAAAGTTGCTTGCTCAATTAAATTGAGTTAAGAGCATAATTTTCACATTGTGTAATCAAGACAATTGATCTTGATAATATTGGTTATATTCAAGCTGGTTTGGCGTTGAATGCCTCAAATAGATAGCTAAATCATTATTTATGAGAACAAAGTTAAAAAGTGTTGGTTTGAAATATAATTTATTGCATACAATAGCACTCGTATGCATTAGACCAATAAATTATGATCGATTCCTCCCTCTCAATTGGTTCAGGGTCGGAAACCATATATTTTCCATCTAATAGCTTTTTATGTGTTGTATGAAATTAATTGACATACCATGATGCACAAAGATGGATTCTCCAAAGTAAATTAGAGTATATGTTAGTTTTCCTAACATAAGGGGGAGATGATAAGCAGTTAAGAAATATGTTGTGAATTATCATTAGTACGATCCTCATTTAAAAGAAATTCAAGTCAAATGCTAGAAGCATTTGCTGACCCAAAATTGATTTCACATTTAGCTGCAGATGCTCCTACTGTGTGTCCCTAAAGGACAGAGTCTAAAACATGCATGAAGCATGGTAGACCAATCGGTTCCAAATAAAATAATCCTTGAACAGGAAATGAAGCAAATGATCATAATAAAGAGGCAATGTGTTCTTGAAGAACAACAACATAACACTTCATGAAACCCCATGAGAGGTTCAGATACCTGAAAATAACGAAGTGAAGAGATCTCAATAAATTATGTCGCCTTGTAAACCGATACAAAATGATATATCATCGTCAATATCTTTGATACAATATGACGCAATATTGTAAAAGATTATGAGGATCTGAATTCTACGTTAATTAAGCATGCTGACGTAGAAATAATTATCAAGTGAAATATGCACTTTGATAAGCACAAAACTTTTTTGATTTGCATATTGTCAATTTGATGAAATAATTTTTCCGCAATTAGGGGGAGAGAAATAGAAACCCAAAAGAGAAATTGCGTGAAAAGTTTCATCATTATCTCATTTTGATCCACGTACCCACATATGTGAAACAACAGATCATTCACTTACAGAAAATAACAAATCAAATGTCAGATGCCTTTCCTGATTTGAAAAGGATAACTAAGTTGCATATCCCTGCAGTGAATGTGCCTATCCGAATTGATGTCCCAAAAGGATCATCTAGTAGTGTCATAGCTTCTGAATCCCAAACACGCCTGAAGCGTGGTAGATCATTGGGTTCAAAGGACAAAAATTCTAGAAAATGAAGCACGAAAAATAATAAGAGTGACACTATAAAAGAATCTCATGAAGAGACTCAAGATCTGATTAACCGTGATATTCCTGAAGAAATATTCCTGAAGAACTCAGAGAACCCGAGACTCAAGTGAATGAAGAACTTTCAATGAGTTCTACCGGTGATAAGATAAATTTAGATAGATCAAAAACTATGGTGGATAATGTTTTTGCATATAATGTCGCACTTAACATTATGCAAGACAGTGAAGACCTTGAAGGTGTAAAATTCGTTGGCTATAAATGGGTCTTTGTGCTAAAATGAAATGAGACAAATGAAATTGCACTAAGATACAAGGCACGCCTTATTGCACAGGGATTCTCTCAAAGACCCGGAGTCGACTACGAAGAAACATATTCACCTGTTATGGATACAATAACATTTTGATATCTCATCAATTTAGCTGTGCATGAAAACCTTGAAATACATCTAATGAATGTGGTTACAACTTATCTTTATAGTTCACTTGATAATGAAATTTATATGAGGATCTCAGAAGGATTAAAAATGCCTGAAGCATATAATTCAAAGTCTTGTGAAATATATTCAATCATATATCGTTATACGATCTAAAACAATCAGGGCGTATGTGATATAATCATCTTAGTGAGTACTTAATAAATGAAAGTTATATAAATAATGTCATGTGTCCTTGTATTTTCATTAAGAACACAACATTAGAGTTTGTTATACTCACTGTTTATGTTGATGATATAAATCTCATTGGAACTCCAGAAGAGGTCCAAAAAGCAATTAAATATCTAAAGAAAGAATTTGAGATGAAAGATCTTGGAAAGACAAAACTTTGTCTTAGTCTACAAATTGAGCATTTTGCATACCGGGTCTTCATCCATCAATCTGCCTATACAGAGAAGGTTTTAAAATGATTTTACATGGACAAAGCACATCCATTGAGTACTCCAATGGTTGTTCGATCACTTGAAGTGAGTAAAGACTCGTTTCGACCTACAGAAGAGAATGAAAAGATTTTTGGTCCTGAAGTACCATATCTCAGTGCTATTGGTGCACTTATGTATCTTGCTAACGCTACAAGGCCTGATATAACATTTTCTGTTAATTTACTAGCAAGATGCAAGTTATTTATCTAACCCTCATAAAGCTCCGAAGCTACTGCTATTCATGGCAATCTACAAAGCAGTTTACTGTTGCTACTTCTTCAAATCATGCTGAGATAATAACTATTTATAAAACAAGTAGAGAATGTGTATGATTAAGATCGGTGATACATTTCATCAAAGAGAGATGTGGCCTGAAGTGTGATATCAAGGTACCCACAGTCCTATTTGAAGACAATGATGTATGCATAGATAGCTCAATTAAAGGGAGGCTTTATAAAGGGAGATAGAACGAAGTGCATCTCGCCAAAGTTATTCTTCACACATGATCTCCAGAAGAACAGTGATATTAATGTACAACAAATCCGTTCAAGTGATAATCCTGCAGATTTGTTCACTAAATCTTTACCAACTTCAATTCTTGAGAAGATGGTACACAAGATTGGAATGCGAAAATTGAACCATTTGAATTGGGATCTTCATCAGGGGGAGTAAAAATACGCGTTGTATTCTTTTTTTCTTAATCAAGATTTTGTCCCACTAGATTTTTCTGGTAAGGTTTTTAATGAGGCAGCTAATAAATGCGTATTCACTAGTTTTTCTTTTACATGGATATCCAAGGGGGAGTGTTGTCTCATATATGGATAACCATGTGACCAAGCTATTAAACTTGGCCTCCAAGTACTACTGGCAGCTATGACTGACTTTGTCCCCAAGGGCTATTAGCTATAAATAGCCATCTCATTATATATCTATACTATATTAAAAGTGTGAAGGTCCTTATAAATGTTGTTTGAACTTTTTGCCCTTCATTAAAAGACTCTCCTTTAGACAAAATTGTCTTTTCACCATTTTTCTTAATTTATTAGTTAATTATTTTCATAATATTGACTCCTAAAATATATAGGATCAGAACTAAAATATATGATAAGACTTTTTCTTAAATTAAGAATCCTAAAATATATGGTAAAAAGTAACTAAAAATCGTGTAAAAAAGTAAGAATGAATTTTAACCTAATATTATGTTTCTTGAAAAAACAATAACTACCATAAAAGTTGCTATTATGTTGTACCATAAACTACCTTATAACTTGGTAAACTAATACTTTTTTTTTTCTTGAAAAATATGGCTATGGCTATTTTTGAAAAAACAAAAGTTGCCTACTATATTTAAAAAATTGTCATACAATTGTAATGAAACTATGAACTTAAAGTTAAATTAAATAAATTAATAGATATGATTGAGATAGTATAACGGGATGTTAGAGGAGATACAATAATATGATATATTGATGAAATAGGTTGGTAACTTTTAAACTTTGTCGATAAATTTTATTTAAACACTCAAATTATGATTTATTTCAATTGAGCACTTGAACATATAATAAAGTGTTCATATTGGCACTTCTGACAAATTTTATTGGTTTAACTTAGATATTTAAGAGTCGGGTGAGAATAAGCAGAAAAATAATTTTTCAAAATTTAAAGTGTCTAACGAAAATATTTTAGGTAATTTCTTTCTATAGCATATTATTTTACCTTATAATAGTAAAAATATTAATTTGTTGTCCTCTAACACTTTCTAACGACATATGAATTGCTTCATATATATGTCATAATGGAAAAGTTTTTAAATTTTTTTTTTTTTTTTCATTATGTAGCCTTAGTAGTTTTTCTTAATTTAGTTTAAAGTGGGTTTAATGCTTTTATATAGTTTTACATGAATATATTAATTTTTTATTTAAGTGTTTTTCGTATTTAATAAAATCATCATTTTATTTATTAATCAAAACATATTTTTTTATAATATTGAAGTGATTTTATAAAACTAAATTCATTGAAGTGAGGTACACGCATGAGGCGCGTACCCTACACTAGTTGTAATATACATACGAACAGTAAAAGAAAAGGAAAACATTAATTCCAATATTCTCTCTTTGATTATCTTTTATTATTTTTATTAATTTAGTATTTAGCTTTGTCGGGGGTTTGACGGAAACAGCCTTGCTACTTCGTATGAGGTAGTGGTATGGACTGCGTGCACTTTACCCCCCCAAACCCCATTTAGTGGGAATACATTGGGTATGTTGTTGTTGTTGTAGTATTTAGCTTTGATTTTATAAAATTAAGTACAATTTAAAGCAGCTTGCTCACAGAAAATGATATACACAAAAAAGCAAAGCAAAAGAGGAGAAAGCTATGGGACGACAAAAGTTGAATGGGTCAAAAGAAGGACGCGTGGCGTGGTTGTTCACCAACAACAACTCCCTTAAATGGAAAATTTACTTACGTCCACACGTGTTCCTATTATTTCCTCTTAATAATTAAAAGTGGTTCACTTAAAATAAAGCAAATAAAAAAATCTTAAATCCCATCTTTCATAATAGGAAGAATAGAAAACTACGAGGAATTCCTATTGGACACAATACATTTACAAACCAAGCTAATTATTCCCTTCTTTTTATATTATTACTTGCCTCCATTGATCTGACATATCTTTAAAAAACTTTAATTAAAGGTATGTTTTAGCACTACTATTTATTTCATACTAAGATTACTATAGAAAAAAAAATATAGTAATAGAATTCTCTTTATTTATTAAAATAGACAAGTAATTATGTAGGAGTCAAATAAAATAAAACGGAGCATAGAAGTACACAAGCTGTGTGTCATTTTTTGAGGTTACCAACTTATATTTGGTCTAAACACTGTAATCTACTATTAATGGAAAGAAAAAACACAAGAAGAACCTACAAGCCCTTAATTATTCTGTCCATTCACATCTAATTACTGGCACATATTCTATTACGAAAATTAAAATGAAATAAGGTACTACATGATATGGATTGAAAAATAATTACCTATGTGAAGAAATCCATGAGTAAAAGACATATATTCAGTAGTTGGTTAATAGAAGAAAGAACCTGTACACACCGACGCTTGTATCAATATATGTATATATATATTAGGATTTTAGTTTCTCGTTTGGTGATATGATTAAGTTCAAATTCATGGGGAAAGGGAGAGAAAAACATTATATAACAAAAACAATTTCATATTCAGAGTGAGAGGTCTGGTAAAAAAATATAAAGTAACTTACAAGTTACAACTCTCCAACAATTCTTAACGGTATATCTTTAAGTTAAGCCTTTTCCTATCAACCAATAATGTTTAGATACCCTTTCTTTATGGTGAATAATAAAAAATCTAGTTGTTTAAGCTTATCAAGTAAAAGCAAATCTTCCATTAAGATGCAGAATATAAAGTGTTCTTATCCGTACAAACACAAATGTATGATAAGAGGCTTACCCGTCTGGACTCATAAATACTGCTCCGATAAAATATCTACATATAAAGACTCAAACTATTTTTTATCACATTATAATAATTGAATTTTAAGATAAATTTTATCACCATATTGACATGAGATGAATTGTAAATAATTGTATTTTTTTGTAGTTTATGGATAAAACTTTGAAAATTGTAGTTTATGGATAAAACTTTGAAAATTAATCACATTGACTCTTGAAAAAACGAAACATGACAACTAATTAAAGAGGAATGATGGGGCGTACTATAAAAGTAAATTAGACATTAAACTTTATTATATTCATTATATCAATAGAGTTATAAATTATATTACTTGCCACTTTAAAGCAATAATATTTTACCAACTACAATAATACTAATGTCACAAAATTTAACCACTCTTAATATAAAAGTAATTCTATTGCTATATCCATCAATATGACTTCATTGTTATAGCAGGTCAAGTTAATTGCTTTCAAAAAAAGCTCATATGTCACTTTACTGTCATAAAAGTTCAAGGACTAAACGATATAATCTACACACACACACAAAAAAAAAAAAAAAAAAAAAAAAAAGCTAATCCAAACAAAATTTTCTCTTGACGTCTTATTAAGCAGGTTACAGGTGTCCGGCCTCCATGACTGATGCAGCAGTGTCGTGATGTATGGTCTCTAGTTTCTATAAAGCACTTTGATAAACTCTAACAAATCAGTCAGCAATGTAATTACTACTACTACTACTTTAGTTGCAATTTAATCCTGTCCAATTATTTCAATACTACTAGCTAGCTCCACTAATTAAAAACAATAAGGCCCAGTTTGGCCATGAAAAGAATAATTTTTCAGAGTTGAAGTTAAAATTAGAGTTGAAGTTGAAGTTGGTGTTATATTTAATCATGAATATAAATTAAATTATTTTTAAAATTTTGTGAGAAAAATAAGAGTGAAAAAAGTAAAAATAAATTTTACTTGTTTTCATTTTTCCAAAAACAATTTTTACTAAAGTGAAATAAATCTTATGATTAAACATCACTATTTTCACTAAAGTGAAGTAATTTTTCAAAAAAAAAGTAAAAAAAATTTCATGGCCAATCGCGTGCTAAGTTACTTTAGTACTCCGTAGTTATAGTCCTAGCTAGTATGTGAAAGGATCGATATGGGAGAAAAAATTTAAATACAGAAAATATGAAGTATATTTAATAGTCAACACAACAATTTTATCATGTGAGATAACCATAAGTCACTTAGTTTCTTTGACCAAAAAGTTAGCCAAACGATTATTTTGAACAAACTACAAGACAATTTGGAGAATAATGCTCATTCTTTGCGAGAAATCTAGTGTGCGAAGACCCTTAATTACGAAGAGCTTAATTCACAGTTATAAACTCACTCTTGTTTTTTCCTAGCATATATATTTTTTTTCCATAAATCGTTTCCATTTTAATTTTGTGCTTACTCTTCTTTCTCAATTTGTTGTAGGTCTTTGGTAGTCAGTACATTTATTTTGATATCAAAAAATGCAATGTGTGGGTGTGGGTGAAGCACTCCTTTATGGAAAATGATTAAGCATTCAAAACACATGTTAGGAAAATGGTAGAGTATGAAAAAATTTCTTTCAACTTCTGAAAACATTTCAAGATAAATGAAATGTTGGAAATGACATGATATAATGGAATATAAAATGAAATCTTATGTTGTTTAGCAAAATTATTCGTGTTTGAATGAGTAAATTAGGCAATTACATGTTAAATAATTAGGTGTTGGAATCGATTTCATCTGAAAGAACTTTGAAGTCTAGTAAACAATAAATCCTTTAGTTAAATACACTTAGTTGGATATCAATTTCTTAGTTCTTAATTTCAACAAAATCCATTATATTCAAAAGTAGAGCTTTGAAAGAGAAGTAGTGCATTAATTATTTGAAGTGTGTTTGGTATATTTGAAAAGTTTTAGCTAGTTAAGGTCTTCAAGTATGAATTGCTTTCCTTGCTCAACAATAAGTAGTAGTAGTATTGAAATTAAAACGGAGTAACAAAGGCACATATGCTTGTTATCAATTTCACAAACTCTTATATTTCCAACAAACATTATTTACATTTAGAGAAGTAGAGTTCCGAATAAGAAGAGCTAGCAACATTTTTGCCCTAGATTTTCATCCGCAAAAGCACAAATTTTAGGGATCATTATTTTTCTCACTTAGGGTTCCATATCATCAGTTCTCATGATAGACATATAAGTAATAACATTACCTGATATTAGATTGAATTATTATTGCGATACTGTCATATGGAAAATTGAAGGGTTTATTTACCCTTCAACGGCCCAAGCTAAGTGCAGCCTCAGCATCAAATCTCCATGCAAATCCTCCAAAGTCCATCTTCCATACATCACAAGGCATTGTCCTTGACTGCTTCACCTTATTCCATGTATACACAACTCTCACTGTGCATGCAAAAGCTGGCAATAATAATAATGGTACTGTTTTTTTCTCCTTCACTACTAACCGTACCACCATCTCCGGCCCCTCTCCACCTTCCTCTAACGGATCTATCATTCTCCGATACGCGAGATTCACCCACTTCACGCTATCTAAACCGTCCGATATAAACCCCGGACACGTGTCACACTCCAGATTCATCTTCTTCTCCATGTCCGTACTTCCTAAGGCTGATAAATCTAGCAAAGTGTTTGTTAGACCATCTACCATCACACATGATTCCACAACCATCGGTGATCGCATATCCACTGACGTCCGATCTGATAGATCCGGTGCACCGATTGATAAAATATTGTTATTCATCCATATTGGTTTGTCTTGCACCAAAAAATTGATGGTTTTTGGGTAAGATCTGACCATCTCCGGAGAGCTTTTAACTCCTTCACTAGTTTCAGGCAGTAGCTGTAGAGTCACAACAGTTTGATGATCATCCAAAACCAAAGATCCATCACTTTTTTCTTTCTCTTCTTTTTTATTTTTGCACTTGATATTTTTCTTAACTCGAACGTACTTTCTCTTTGTTCTTCGTTTTCCAACAGCATCTACTTGGTGAGTCTCGACCGTAGAGCCCGAGCCCGAAGAATTATCTACGGGCTTGGGCGCAATAGGCCGGAACCGCATCATCACCTTGTTGATTATCGTCGTATCTTTCGTCGCACCGGGGTATCCCGGCCCGGCCCAACCATTCCCAATGTCCATTCGGGCCTAAGAGCTCTCTTGTAGAGCTATTTTTAGACAGAAATAATATACTTTTGCCGGATATCCAGACGATTATCATAGTTACAGGCACAGTTGATCGGGTTAGGAAGCACCACGTGTCTAGGGTTAACATTAAAACAGTGAAGGGCCGTGATTGGTGGGATGAGATCAGGTGGGTCCCTGTAATAAAGCAGCAAATCCAGGGAAAATGGAAATAGTATTGCTGTGATTGGTGTGCCAGTGAGAGCCAATAGGGGAAAGTCACGTATAGAGCACTGAGGGAAAAAAGATCAACACGTTTGTACGTAGAAAGAAGGAAAGTGGGAAGTGCTTTATCTGGGAGGTTCCATTAATAGGACGCGTGTTCATTTGTTTGAATGAATAGTTTCAGTACCCCATAATCCCACTGTCCTAGCTTCGTCGTGAAAATCACCTCCTCCTACCTGAGCTCACACAAATATTTTTGCTTTTTCTCCTCTTCTTTTTATAAACTCCTTTGTTTCAATTTAATATTTCATCTAGTACACAACAATTACATACTAAATATAATTTTACAAATAGTATCGGAAGAGAATAATATGTAAGTAAACCTTAAAAAAATTATTTTCGATAGATCTAACTTAAATCAAAACATTACAAAGCAATTAAAAAGAAAAATGAAAACACCACCATTTCAAAAAGTTCCTTACTTCAAAAAACCACATTAGTAAAACGCTCTCTTAATTCGTCGTCTTCACTTCTATACCCAAGTAAATGAAAATTATAAAAAAGATGAATTTGAAATCCTAGTAAATATAAAATGCTACTTGAGTGATTGTGTTTTTCCAATAAATAACATTCATGATCATGTCATAGGGCTTATTGGTAAAAATGGGTCGAAGACAAGAATGAAAAACTTTTAGACTGACAAACTTCTGAAAAAGGGTGCTCATGACACTTCAACCAAATTTCACATCAAAAAACAAACACATCAAAATAGAAGAGAAGTAATAGAAGTACTTCCTGTGATACTTCCTCCATTTCATTACTGTGGTTTTAGTCCTTTTAACATCCATTTCGTATAAATGTAAAATATTATTTATTAAGATACCTATGAAATAAAGGTTGACTGACTTTTCCTATTTATATTGAGCATACTTAATGTTGAGTATATAATTGAAATGATCAATTATTACTTTAGTCTTGAATTCACATGAAACATCCATTTTTTATTCGATAATAACATAGTCTAAAGTACAAATATATATATTGTGAGATTTGTTAGCTCAAAACATTTAATAAGGACCATGAGTTTGACTGGACAAGTGAAGAATAAGGTGACCAATTATATTGATGGCAAGAAGCAAGTGAGGACAACGCTCTGGGCTGTTGAGGCGTGAAGGTGGTGGAGAATTTGCACATTTTATGGTTAAAGAGAGGTATTGGCCATCGGCCGCGTGGATGGTTCAGATGACAATTAGGACCCACAATAGTTGGTGAGATCACGGAACAATATAATGACTATTGAATTGATTTTTCATTGGAGGGGCAACTATAATATATACTCATACACGAAAGAATCTGATGCCACCTTGCCTTTCCTTACATTTATCATCCTTCCTATGATAGTGAGGTTCTTCCTACATACTTATTAAATTACTAGTCTAGTACTAATGTTCTGGCTTTTCCTTTTACCTGTTTAAAACCATTTAATAACTTATCTCTACAAAATAGTACTTAATTGATTTTCCTAGACTCTTAGGTATTTCATCAAAGCGGACAATATCAAATTATGTGTTAAAAGTATTTTTAGATTGGAATCAGTCCAACGCCTGGTATCGGAGGTCAAGTTCAGTGGGATGAGTAAGAAAATATGGCAAAGTGATGGGTGCGCGGCTCGATTTGCTTATCTTTACAAGCTTGAAGATGCACACACAAGAAGAGGCTAGTTGCAGGCTGCGGTTGCCATAAAATACTCGGGATGTAGGTGGCACAGAGTAAATCTCGATAACTCGTGGGTCGTGGTGATGAGCCACGAGAAACTTAGTTTTGGGGTAGATTGTTGGAAGCGCGAACAAAAGTGAAACATTAGTATGCTAAAAAGACTGTGAAGTTCCATATAAGGTGTACGTAGGATCTCTTAATGGTATGAGGTCAAGAGAAAACCGTGCGGGCTTGACCAGAGACGTACCCATGTGTTAGGGTGGGGGTGCACGTGCACCCGTTAATTTCGGAGAAAGTTCTGAATATGTACATGTATATACCTTAAGAAACTAATATATAAAGCTTGTGCACCCTAAGGAACATTAGGGCACTTGGGCGCGTTGGTTCTGGCCGTTGTTTCCCACAAAAGTGACCCAGGATCGAATCCAAACGTCACTTTTACTTTGCTAATTTTGTTTTAATTTTAACAACAAATTGTTACCGAGAGGAATCGAACCTGTGACAGCTTATTTACATAAGATATTCTTTACCACTAGGCTACTACACTCACTTGTTCTTAATGAGTTAAGGTTTATTTATTACCTTAAAACCCATATTTTCCTATATATTTGTATTTTCTTCATTGCTTAAGCCTCTAGTGATCAGTCAGTCAGACACGACATTATCTCTCAGTCGTTATTAAAAGATTCTCTAGCGCATATAAGATAATGGTGCACCCGTACTCTTCAAATCCTGAGTTCGCCTCTAGGCTTAACCCAAAGCGAACAATATCACATCATGTTAAGAGTATCTTTGGGCTAATTTAGCCCAACCGTTTTACAGATGAGTATATGGAAACTTAATTCGTACAAAGAGATATAATGATTGATGAAAGCTGGAAAACCATTGGAAGCGAAAAAGAAAGACAAAAAGCCTGGTAGAGTACTCGAGCAAAGAATCTATATGTATGATGACCCTAATATTAACATAGATGTATGAGTACAACTTGTCGAAGATGCAAAAAACAGTGCATCCCAACTAGTACGAAGGATATCTGAATTTATGCCCATAGGTAAATTAACTTTAGAAATAGGCAAGAATAACCTCAAAGTGGACCCTTCTCAAAGGCTAGCTGATTGAGTAGGAAGAACAGCATAATCTATCACCACAACACCATCCTTAACCTTGTCTTTCTACTCATTCGCCACCTCCAATTCGTCCACTCCGATCCCTTGAAAACAGCTATTGAAGCAATCGAAAACCCTTTTCAAAACTTGTGACTTTTCATTTTCACCCAAATTCTCCTTCAATTTAAGAAAAGTCACCCTCATCGCCGAACCAGGCGGCACACCACTCGGGCCGGAGAAATCAGTGGGAACCCAATCAACAGCCATGATGTCATCAACCATCGGCAATACATATTGCTTAACAACGCTGACGTGCGGGGGGATGTACTGCAGAGTAATCAGCCAAGTCAGATTTAGACTTGTACCGAGAATGAAGAATATGAGTGTAGGAAAAAGAGGAAGATCTGTCACGTATAAGGGGACCCGAAGTCAGATGGACAATTTGGTTAAGAGAAGTCAAGCTGTTGCAGCTGATGTTCCTGACGTTTTGACGCCCAGCATCTTTTTTTTCTACAGTACGTGGATTTTTTGGGTCCGAGTCATTTTGGAGTATAACTTAAAATATTCCATTTTACGTACATAACATGTTATCGTATGTTTAAGACTACAAACTAACTTGTCTTATCAAACTTTGCCACTTATATTAGAACGAAGAAATTAAAGTAATTTTTTAGCTCAATATATAACCGAGAAAAGATTGAACGTACGGCAAAGTGATGAGACTGAGTTAATATATGTATGTGTACATGTGTGTGTGTGTGTTTATTTGATGAAAGATAATTTTACCTGAAGTTGATGGCTGTGTGTTCTCTCCATGAGTTGCTGCACGCCTGCTGTCTCTCGTGCTGCTTATGTATATGTCTGGTGATCATTTATATATAACTTCATTTGTTAGGAATTTTTAGGCAATTGTATGTATGTTGCACCTCGCACTCAATTGGGTATATATTATATATGCATACAGATTCATATTGATGCTTCCCTTCCTTTGAGGTATCCCTGCACGTTACACACGTCATAATATTGTAGTCTCTAGAAGAATTGCTTACACATTATTATCTTTACTACTACATCTATCCCTTCTATTTTATATTATAGTATAAACGTTTTCTTCACCTTTAACTTGAAACATTAATCTAAATATTTTATATCGATCGCCAGATTTGCAGCTCCTATAAAATCACAAACTTTAAATGATTCTCATTATATTTTTTAGAGTCATAAACTTTGATTTGATAAGTTTACTCAATCGCTTTTGGAAAGTGAGACAATGATATGAGAGGAATTGTTCGATTGCTTCTCTTCGTATGTGACACCTGGTGTCATATGGAGTATTGCTCCATTGCTTCTCTTCTCCTCATATATGTGGTCCTCACTCTGAGCAATATTATTTGTATAGCTTAATTTGTTATAATAGCTAGATAGTGACGGAGCTAAGCAATAGCTCATTGATATTTCTTCGCTGAAAAATTATATTGTATAATAAAATTTTTAATTTGACCATGTAGAAATTAGAGCAATTATTTAATATTAATGCTCGAACAAATATCTGATTCTAGAAAGTCAATTGGTGTGAAGTATATACTACATTAAATTAAGTCAAAATTGATGAATATATATAGTGGCGTACGCAAAATTTTATGGGATGGATGCATTTGTTGTTGAATGGATGTTTTTCTACTTGATACGACACGTTGTATGAGTGGCATCTCTATGTTACTTCTTTTAGTAGTTTAAAGAAATTAGTAACGTCTTTGTCTTGAAATTGTATTGTGGATAGACAGTGGACACCTAAGTAGTTGTCGTTTACTAAGAAGCTAAGATAGGAAATCTAGTTTTATATATGATATAATCTTGTAAACCAATAAACAACTCTCATTTGCTTCAATAATTCACTCAACCTACACCCAGATAGGTAGCCAAAGTTGAGGTTATATAATTATAGTTTGTGGAATTTGGCTATTGGCTGGTTTCTAATTGGTTCAAAAGGCAAAAGTTTTGTCCCCTTTTAGTAACATTTTCTTAATAAATTTACCAGAGAAGAAAGGGAAGGTATAATACATAAACATAAACATGACCCTTAACTTGGCCTTATATTATAATTATGACCTTTAATTTTGTTAGTGCATAAGTAGGTCCTTTAATTATATAAAAGTTATAACAAAAAAAAACAGTCGAATCCTGTAACTCATCTGCGTGATATTCAATCGCTCCTACGTGTATTAGTAATTCACTCAAATACTGCCACTTAATTAAAAAAAAACACATATATTTTAGATTTTTTTTTTAAAAAAGGAAAACAATTAATATACCACCTAATTAAAAAAAACACAGACTTTTTGAGATCTTTTATATTTTTTTTATAAAAAATAATCCATTAGAGATAGAAGAGAGAGAAAAAAAAAAGAAACAAAAAAGAAAAAAACGAAAAAAGAAAAGAAAAAAAAAAAGAAGAAAGAGAGGCTATGGATTGTAATTTTAAAAGTTAGGCTAGGGGTACTTCCATTTTGCTGAAACATAGGCTATTTTCTGTAAGTGTCTCTATATAAAAAGGATTCATTAAAGGTATAATAGTCATTTCAGCATTTTTTTACCGTTGGGGGACTCAGATTTTAGCTCTGAAGCGCGTGAGTTTGAGTGCATTCACACATTTTGCCATGTAGGATTCGAGTGTTTTTTTTTGTTTAGCTTTTGTAAAGTTAAAGGACCTACTTGTGCGCTGATAAAGTTCAAGGTCATAGTTATAATTTGAGGCCAATTTAAAGGTCCTATTTATGTATAATGTCAGAAGGAAACGTAACCTTTGTACGTTGAATGTGGTCTCTTAGTAACCTGTCTCCTTCAAGAACAATAACATATATTACACAAGTAGGATATGAGGAAAATGATGTGTACCCAATCTTATTCCTATCTTGTGAAAGTAGTCTACGTATAGATCGTCAGCTCTAGTAACTTGTCTCCGTCAAGATTGAGAGGAAATAGTAACATACAGTAAAATGTACGTAGTTGATGATAAAACTTGCCGCAAGTTTTCAAGAATGTACTACCAAGTTGCATAGCTAATTTATAATTTAATATTCAAATTTCTTTAGTCATTTAAAAATATGTCAAACACCACACTACTAATTTAGGTAAGCTTGTTAGATTCAAGTTTTGAGTCACTTAAATACTTTAACTGACATTTTACCATTTAAGGCAATAGTTACAACATGTTTTTATCATCTTTTCTCAGTAAACAGATTTTCAATGAAAAGGCTTTCAAGAGTCTCGACACTCTTATTTGTAAGAAATTAAGGAGTACTAAATTATTCATTGTAACACACGTAAACTGCAAATCCGCCAACCAACAGCAATAAACTCACTACTAAAATTCTTATTGTATCAATCGTATTGGTACCACTTGGAATAGGAATTTCAGTGCAATAAAATCGTATATCTTGTCACAAAACTATAAATCTGGAGAAAGGAAAAGCCAAGTAAAATTTCACAACAGCCAAACCAAGCTCCACACGGGTTACAACCTCAAAAACAAGGTTAGAATGTCTCCCCTATAAAATTCAAACTTTAAAGTTACACGATTCTCTTATTTTCACTTCAAATAGAAGAAAATTTTAGCCTGTTCGCTTTACCAAAAAAAACAGGCCATTCCAGACGTCAAACAAACAAAAGCATTTTGAGAAAGATAATATTATTTGCCTGCTCCACAAGCAATCGAATAGGGGAATGTTCTAATTGACAACATCAAGGACCAGCTTCCGCGACTTGAGAACAGACCACCTCAAACGCCTGTAGTAAGCAGCTTGAAGTAGTGCAAGGGACAGTACAAATATCCACTTGAACCCCATCTGCGGAGGAAATGCAAATATATGAGAAACTGCCATAAAATAACACAAACATCATCATCTGTACAAATACCAAAAACAACAAACCAGTTTTCTCTCTTCCATCTCTGGTTCAGCAGCCCAAGTTAAAAATGACACAATATCTTTCCCCATCTACACAACAATGCACGGACAAATTAGCTCATTTATACTGAAACAGAGTAGTGTACAGCTCATGTATATGAAACTACACGCAGATAGCTCTAATCAAGAGACAAAAGGATCAACCTGAGCTTCTGTTGCAGGGGTACCATCTTCATACTCAACAGCACCATCATTAAGCATTTTCGGCATTGCAATAGCTCCACCAGGGAAGTAAGGATTGTAGTGCAGTCCTTCACGAATCTACAGTATGGTTGTAGCTTGACAGATCAGTCAAAGAGACAAGGAACACCAGTATTGTGTGGACAAAATCTAGTAATCTAATTATCTTCAGCTAATAAAATGGACGACTTTGATTAGATTGTACTCACAAACAACCAAAACATTTAGGAATACTAAGTAAGCAAATCAACAAATGCACCATGAAATGTTGCTAGAATGGAGATCCCAGATAGGATCCCATGATTGGATCATGGTAGGACCATAAGATCCAAGCAAATATACAAACAAGTAGTATATTTCATATTTGATTGAAAGCTCAAAATGAGCTTAAGAAAATAAGTTGATAATATACCTGGGTTAGTTATTATATTGTATGGTTTATTTGCACCTGTTGGTTTTGGAGTTTGTTGCACAGCCGTACAAGTCAAGGAAATACAATAAAAGAATTTCATAAAATTGACAACTTAGTAGGATACTAGGATCATTGTGACTGAATGAAGTCTTAAAATCTACTGTCTGAATTGTTCTAATACAATCCAACAATCAGGATCATAAATCCTCATGTGAGATCCTATGCAACTATAAGTGATCCAACATATTCTGATCCTCTCACTTCTCGATTTCCACAAGGGATTTGGCTAAATTAATGAATTTGTACTGTAGGATTATTGATTTCAATTCAGGTCACAGTTCAGACTACATAGAATAAGATGCCTATCAGTGCTAAAGCAGTTCTACAAACTCTGCCCTCTCAGCTGCATCGTCGAACACATTACCACAAGGGCTGGAGACTTACCCTACTTCGTTACAGTCAGAAACAAGGAATCACTGTGTCACCATGTTCTTGTGTCATATTACGGGTAATTTCTTTTTTTATTGGACCACAACACAAGGTATAATAAGAAAAAGAATAAAACAACTGAGAGACAACCATGTGGATCCACTTTACAAGTCGCTCAGGCCACTTAAGCCACACAACCAGCTACAGAATAAAGGAAAAAATTAAGATTGAAAAAAAACATTTCATACTAAAAGGCAAACTGCCCCATGGGGATTTCTTGGTTATCAAAAGAAAAAAAAAATTCCATATGGGAAGTCGAAAACCAATAGTGCAGAAGGTATAAAAGCTTCAAGATTCAAAATTAGATTCTAAGATACACAGAGGACAATGATACATACCGAAACACCAGCAGGAGGATCACGATAGCCAGTTAGAAGAGCAAACACATAGTTTTGACCATTATGACGTGCCTGAGAAACAGAATATAAGTTAAATGGGGCAGATAAGTAATGACTGAAAATAGAAATAGCAAGGAGGTTATGACTGAAAATAGAAATAGCAAGGAGGTTCATTCTCAAAAAAATAGGAACAGAAAGGAGGAAATACTTTTGTAATAAGACTTAAATCTGGAGGGTAGGCTCCCCCATTAGCAAATCTAGCAGCTGCTTCATTTGGATATGGCTGAGGAAAACGATCACTAAGTTTACCAGGACGAGTAAACATTTCACCCTCATCATTAGGCCCATCCTCCACCTCAATCTCAGCTGCCATAGCCTTTACTTCCTCCTCTGTATATGCCACCCCGACCAAGTCACGATATGCAACAAGTGACATTGAATGACAAGATGCACATACTTGTTGATAAACCTGGTGACCACGACGAATCCTGTTTGCCAAAAGAGCACCCAAAATGATTCAACTAAAATAACACTATGATACAGCTAGTTGACTTCTGTCAACAGGTTTCGACTACTTTCTTTTTATCCCAGCAATAGAAGTAGGCGTTTGGACATGGGATTTCATCTCGTGATTTCAAATCATGAGATGAAATCAGCGTTTGAACATGCGATTTCATGAGATGAAATCCCAAATTCTCCAAAAACTTTGATTTGGGAATTTCACATCATGATTTCACCTTTTTCAAATACAAAAATTGACCCATAATTTTATATTTTGTAAAAAAGAACCCCATCATTTTAATTTTGCCAAAAAAAACTCATTCTCGGCGTAAATTACCATGTGAAAAAATTATATTAAATAATAACTAGTTATTATTATTGTTGACTAGTGGATCTTTATACAACAACAACAACATACCCAGTATTTTCCCACAAAGTAGGGTCTAGGGAGGGTAAAGTGTATGTAATCCATACCACTACCTCAGATAAAGTAGAGAGGCTATTTCCGATAGACCCCGGTCAGGACAAATAACAGTATAACAAGCAGAAAACATAAAAACAAACAACAAAATGGGGTAACACACCACTAGATAAAAGAAACATAACACCCACAGAGTAATGCTATGAACTATCTAGCCGAAATCACAAACATCACCAAAACACCACGAACAAGAAACCACAAGACACATGTATAACACTATGACTACAGGTACATCAACAAACAAAGCACTCCTCCCTACTAATAAGGACGCACTCCAACCCACTACCCCTCTACCCTAATCCGCGTCCTCCACAACTTCCTATCAAGACCCTCTGTAAGTTGTAACTGCTCCATGTCATGCCTAATAACTTCCCTCCAATATTTCTTCGGCCTACCTCTACCCCGTCGGAAACCATCCATAGCAAGCCTCTCACACCTCCGTACTGGGGCATCCATGCATCGCCTCATCACATGCCCAAACCATCTCAACCTCACTTCCCGCATAATGTAGCGTTCTTTAAGTGATTGAGCATAACTGTTATAATACACCTGCCAAAACGCCCCTATAATCTGATACCCTGAAATCCATATCCTTCTCTGTAAAGAGATGGAAGCACACACTTCACAGAACATTCTTTATCAGACATACACAAAAAAGCCTGATATCAGTTTTTCTGAAGGGAGAAGGAAAGTGGGCGAAGGGGCAACTGAAAGTAGAGAACAGAAAAAACAACAGAGAGCCAGGGGGAATAAAAGATTCAGGGGAAACTCACGAAGCATGATCATATGAACTAAGAATGCCTGCGTGAGGCCAAGGATAGCTTGGACATTCCAATCCGTGTTCAGCCTCGTCAGCAGATGCTACTGTCGCCAAACCTAAGAGTCCAGATACACCCGCTCCAATGAGTGCTAATGTTCTGAAGGACTTCATGCCAAAAGATCCAAATTCTTCTCGAGCTTTTTTGGAAACAAAGGGTGATAAAATTGGAGGGGCCTGCAAATTTATGTAGTTTTAACGAAAGCTTTTGTACAATTTATAATTGATAGGTCCCAAGTCTTTCAACTAAATCAGTAACAATCACAAAATTTCCCACATCAGATATGAGCTCTCCACAGCCAGTGGTGAATTATCAAACTACTTTTTGGCTTATTGCCACAATAAGGATGTTCTGTGATCAGACAATACAACAGTTTTACCTATATAACTGCAAATGTGAGCAGGAAAATGCACACACCATTTGCAGAAAACAATTAAATGCAGGCTCAGAAAATGCTTAACAAGCTCTTTCCAATTTGCATTGTCACAGAGAGCTTTCCAGTTTGCTCGATTGAATATATTTATAGAATTCACTTCAACTAGTCTTAAAAACACTAATCTTCTATTATAATTTATTCTTCTACACACACAAAAGTCAAAATATGACCAAACATAATGTTGAACAAAATATAAACAGTTTTGAAATGTGTTTCCAGTATAGCCAATGAAATGCATTTCAAATACAATGCATGAATGCACAAAAAAAAAAGGAGAATAGAAGCAACGTTTTGAAGGCAATAAAATCTTCTTGTATACAAAAACCAATGAATCGGGATATAAACATCAGCTTAACAAGTAGAGGCATACCGTGGATTCAGATTGAAATTTCCTTCCTAATAACCGATGGATTGCTCTACCTCCCAGCATTATTAGTCAAGCCCTCTGTCAGTAAAATCAGAAAAGTTAAAATAGGAAACATAACTCAAACAGATTTGATTAAAGGGCATCCCGACCATTAAGGTATATTCTACGCAGCTCAATAGATTTGATTATTTACTCAAAAGTAATACGCCTAATAGCGGACTACAAATTTAATCAATCTCCTACTACAGTCCTCTATTCCCCTAACAGACAAATTTCTGGGATCTACAAAATTCCTTTTACTCAACACAACATACAACAAGTAACGGGAATCCTAGGATGTTTTTGAAAATGAAACAAGCTAGAGCTTCGAAGAAATTAAGGAAGACAAACTCACCGTACAAGAGGATTGATCGACCGCGATTGGACAAACAGCGCCTGAGAGATCCGGAAAACCAGATTAGTTTCAATACGAGGAAGTTTTGCTCCAGTACGAGATGTTCTATCTCTCTCGTTGGGCCTTCCGATAATAAATGGTATTGGGCCCAATGAAGAAAACAACCCAGCTAATTTGATTGGGCCTTTGGAGGATAGGATCCATCATAGAAATTGGCCCAAAGGAGAAGGAAGAATTTGTTCGGTGTCTGCCGTTTTCCTTTTTTCATATGTTGCATAAATAGAATTTACGAATAAGGCAAAATATGTGGCCTTGCAATTGAATTTGGCATATTCTCAACTCCCCCAACAAGATATAGACCTAGTCAATAGAGAACCTGCGAGGATCCAATATAATTTGTGACCAATTCAATAAATAGCTAGATTGAATATAATATGAAGTCATATGTACCTATTTGTCATGACTTATATCTACATCATGTTTTGTATGACTTGTAGAAAATTTTGTTCCTTATTTCTGCTTTCGTTAAACTTAACAAGGGTAATTTCCACACAAATACAAAAATGGAAGCCACTTTTAAATAGAAGCATAAAAAGGCTACGTGTGTTCTATCTACATGTTCTTAAAAGGCTATTTAAGTAAGAAATTGTTTGTAATCCAATGCAACATTTTTTTTAAAAAATGGTCATGCACGTGGGAGGAAGTAAAAGAGGGGGCAGTAAAACCAAGGGTGAAGAGAAAGTAGGAAAGTGAAGAAAACCATTAGCGGCCGCGCTTCTTCCTCTTAAACAATACTCATATATCAATGGCAGCACAAATGGGTATTCCCTCAGCTTCTCAACATAATGGTAAGATCGACAGCAAAGCACAGTTTCGCAAAACCCATCATTCTTCTTCTTTCATTTGTTGGTCTTCTTGCTATTTCATTGACCCGTGATTTTCATTCCGCTTCGTCTTCTTCTTACCTTTCCCGTGCTACCACTTGGGCTCCTCAAAAATACCGTATTGTTTCTCCTAATGTCTCCAATGATTCTCTAAAGGTTAGCTACTCCACAAAATTAATGAGAGGTTCATATTAATTTGGTTGCTTTTATTTTGCTAATTATGATCAATATTGCATTTTGTAGATTGAGGATATTGTAGGAGGAAGTAATAGGGATCGTTACCCTGAGAGAGCGTTATCCATGACCTATGCTGATTTGCCTGCTCCTGAATTGATATGGGAACAGATGCCATCTGCACCTGTCCCTCGTTTGGATGGCTATTCTATTCAGATCAACGATTTGCTTTTCGTTTTTGCAGGTTATGCAAATCTAGACCATGTAAACATCTCCTCTCCCTTTTTTTTGGTGAATTAATAGAACTATTAAAATCACAAGAATTGGCAAGTTAATTGATACTACTATGTGTGCTTGTATAGGTGCATTCTCATGTTGATGTGTACAATTTTTCATCAAATACATGGACTGAGAGTTTTGCTATGCCAAATGATATGGCTAATTCACATTTAGGGATAGCTACTGACGGAAGATACATATATATAGTGACAGGACAATATGGTCCTCAATGTAGGGGACCTACAGCTAAGACATTTGTTTTGGATACAGAGACCAGAAAATGGGAAAGCTTGCCACCACTGCCAGCACCAAGGTACCCATCTCTCAAGTCTTTTTTAAACATTAAACCTAGACTAGATTGTGTAACTTATTTATTATAATAATCACATATGAAAATGGGGGTTGTTGATGTATATTAGTTTCTAGTGGTCAATGAAGTGGTTTGAGAAATTGGAGTAAGGTACAACAGATGATGTGTGGGTTAGATGAACATCACGGTTTCAAATTCTACCGCAGACAAAAGCTTGGTATTTAAGTGGAAAAGGGTAGAGGAGTGCGCTCATTATCCATCAAGTTTCCAACTGCACATCATGGCCCTCGGAGATTTCTTTGTTATAAGAAAAGGAAGGTTCAAGATTAGCATTACATTGTAGTGATAACATATTGAAGTAATAAATACCTTGTGGATGAGTTTGATACTCAAAACTAGAGAAGTGACTAGGATTTTTTCAGGTATGCACCAGCAACTCAGCTTTGGAAAGGCAGGCTCCATGTGATGGGTGGAAGCAAAGAGAATCGTCACACCCCTGGAATAGATCATTGGAGTCTTGCAGTATCAAATGGAAAAGCCTTAGAGAAGCAATGGTGCAAAGAAGTACCCATTCCTCGCGGAGGACCACATAGGTTTGTCAGTTGTTCTTTCTAAAGCTATAACCCCTTGTTCCACTTTATTTTTGTGAGGATATTTTAAGTTAATACTATGTTGAGGTCAAACAGTTCAAAGTTGAGTAGTTTGAGAATGTTCATTAACATAAACTTTTGTGAAGATCAATTCATAACGTCTAACAGGTCCATATTGGAAAATGTCTTCTCCTTTCTTCAAAGTACATACCCCCTTTTCTGTAGAGCAATTTATTTCAAGACCTGATTTTGAAGCTTTTCTCTACAGAGCCTGTATCGTTGTTGATGATCAGCTTTACGTAATTGGTGGTCAAGAGGGTGATTTCATGGCCAAACCTGGCTCCCCTATCTTTAAATGCTCACGGAGGCTCGAGGTATATGTTGCTATAATTTTGATCTATGTTCAGTTATCTAATTATTAAGCATTCGTGTTTCAGTTGGTTGGCTAAATTTGAGGTTTTGTCTTCCTTTTAATAGTCTTATCTGAAAGGTTTTTTCTTACTTTAATTTCTATATATGTTGCCTCAGGTGGTTTATGGAGATGTTTATATGCTGGATGAAAGTATGAAATGGAAAGGGTTGCCTTCTATGCCAAAACCGGATTCACACATAGAATGTGCTTGGGTTATTGTAAATAATTCTATTGTTATTGTTGGAGGCACTACAGAGAAGCATCCTGTGACCAAAAGGATGATTTTAGTTGGAGAGGTGTTCCAGTTCAACCTAAATACACTGGTAATTACCTGTTCTTTCACTACAAACAATCATCAAATTTAGCAATACCTTTGTCTTAAACTACATAATTAGCTTTCACCAGAGAACCTTTACTATGTTTCATTGCCGTCAGTTCTAGTTACTGCATAACTTATTTCCTTTTTAACTTTCTTGACTACTGAGATTGTTTTTTGTTTGTTTGTTTTACAATTTGTACAGACATGGTCTGTCATTGGAAAGATGCCATATCGAGCGAAGACGACACTGGCAGGATTCTGGGATGGATGGTTGTATTTCACCTCTGGACAGCGGGATAGAGGACCAGATAATCCACAGCCCAGGAAAGTAGTAGGAGATACATGGAGAACCAAATTGGAATTACACTGATACATTACTGATTCCTAGCAACCAAGTCGCTTTTCAATGTCTAGTTCATTCATTGTTTGCAAGGAAAAAGTAAAGATTCATACACTAGTACTACTCATTTTTCTTTTTATAGTGTCAAGGTTAGGTTCATACACTACCAGTATCCTTCAGGTAGTCTTAATTAGCTTATTTGGTGGCCTTTCACCGTCTCTGACTTCCGTAAAAAGTTTGTCAAAAGCATGTATAATTCCACTTGTAGGAAAAGACTACAAAACAAATATATAGTGAAGCTTCTTTAGTAATCTAATTGTTGGACACTGCACATCTTGAGATTTTTATCCTCAAAATTATGGGGCAATATAATGTTGTTGACCATGCGGAGCATCTTATTTTGCCATTACATGCTCCGCTTTTAGCTAGGCAGATATCCGCAAAACAAAAGAAGAAAGGAAAAGAGGCGTTCAACGAATAATGATAGAAAGGGTACCCATTTAGAAAGGAAAAGAGGCGTTCAACGAATAATGATAGAAAGGGTACCCATTTTTGTTATAACTCAAAACTGGGAGATCTCTTAACCATTTGCAAAACGTGCTTCTTTAAACAAATAAACTAAACAAAGTCCACCAGAGAAAATAAACATTATGATCCTCCTAGCCTCCAACTGCAACTAGAAAGTTTCCTCGTCAGATCAACCAAAACTAGAGCAAGCAGTTGATCCTGTCCACAAAACGAAAAGCAGAAGGGCAAAGGGAACAAACATGACACCACTGACTGAACCAGGAGTTAACTACACCTATTTCCTTATCCATTTCTTGAGGACAATGAAACAAAGTTAACCTATCAGTATCATTTGCCATATTTACTAACTGAACTTTGCTAATCTCAGATAGTGAATTTCTGAGGAACACTATCAAAATCATCAAAATCAAATCTCTGTCTCTCCCTACCAACCTGCATAGCAAGTAAACACAATTTAAATTGGTGAAAAATACAGTTGTTCTATTAAGCAGCTAGCCAAAGAGGGACTTGGATATAGTTTTTACCTTTCCTAGGTACATAGGATCACACGACATAAGTTCATCCATAGAAGTCAACTTTTTTGACAGCACCATCAATCTGCAATAGAAAAACAAGCATATATCATTGCAGTTTTTAGATATCCTTTCGTAGCAAGTGATAGAACGGTAACAATAAAAGCAGGCTTCACATATTTGTTGGTTCTTCAAAACTTAGGTACACAGAGAGCGAGATAGAGATGTCAAGATTAAAGTAAGGTGAAAGAGAACCCTAGTCTTATACAGTGAGACTCCTTTACCCTCACCATACTATCAATAATTGATGCAAAGTAAAATTCTCAACCTATTAATATATTCTTTTTGATAACCATGGTAAATTCTCAACTTATTTATGTACAACTACTAAATTTCAATCTCACTCACCCTTACCAACTGGTTTTACTAGAAACACCTTCCTTATGTAGGTACAATGGTGCAAATATCCAATGCTGGATGGAAATTGGCATCCCTCTGTACATATCATCCATCATATATAACACGTGCAAGAGTTTAAATTCATTCCAAATTTATAGGGAGTTAGACATTAAATGTAAATTTTTAAAAAGCCAATCAGTAGCTATAGCCACCACATTGGACAGAAAAATGACAGCCTAATTACAAGAAAAATGTAGACTCGTGCTTAACTAAAATTACATTCTAGAATATCTATGTTCAATGACCAAAGTAACAAAAGTCTCACCTCTTAATTGATGAATCGATGTGTTCAATCATTCCACATGTTTTATACTGCTCAGGATCCTCCAGAAATCTAACCATACCATCCTTCTGATTGATCGTTGCATATATCTCACCATCTTCAATCTATAACCACAAGAGAAACATCAACATTTCAAGATTCAAAGTTGAAGACTTACACAATCCAGTAGATTAAAAAGCAGGATACCATCTGAAGCACATGCATTTCTGCCTCTTTAGGGCCTCTTAGCTGGACAGTGTTAGCAATATCTTGGAGGGAGAGAGTTAGGTACGTTTGAGTTAACCGCTGAATATTGTGCTTATACATAGAAGACACTACTTGCATCACTAATCCAAGATTATTATCCTGAAAAATTAGGAAAAAAATATTAAAACTTTCACAAAAGATAGACTAACATTGGAGTTTGGGAGTTGAGAGCATCCATGCTTTCATCTTAGCTGCTAGAAGATCAAGAAATACGCCAGTTTCGCCTCAAGAGAACTTACAGTTTCAAACTTCTCCTTATTTGTTTGAACAAATGTTTCAAGCTCAGAGATTTTTCCAGTGCCATAACTGTTTGACAACTCCAGGTAGGGCTGCTCAAAAAGGAACAAAAAAGTAGTTCAAATTATATTCCAGCAGGCCAGAAACTATCCTTGATGTAGGTGTCTCTTCAATCTCCTCCCAATTGTACACTAAACAGATTTTGACGACTCTCAACACCGACTTTTCCGATATATCCAAGTTTTAGTGTATTAAATCACCAAATGGTGCCAAAACATATTTAGTAATGTACGCAAAGTACTCACGATCTCCTATCAAGCCTACCATATATCTATACACGAAAATGCGTTCTTCCTTTCATTTCTACTCCCTCGGTCCAAAAAAGTTGTCATGGTTCACTTCTCGAGAGTCAATTGGACTAATTTTCAAATCTAAATTAGATTAGATTAATTCAATATTTTAAAATTAAAATTTAGATATTCAAAAACTATACGAGAAGTACTATAAATTGAAAATTTTAAAATATCAATATGATGAAAAAATGCACCTTAAAATGTTGGTCAAAGTTCATATCATTTGACTCTCAAAAAGGAAATTGTGACAGGTATTTGGAATAGAGGAGTATTAGATATTGATCTATTTTTGTTTCATTATCATTTATGCAGTTTTATGCCTAGCCTACTAATACATAATAATGCAATGCTTATATTTTGCAACACTTGAATCAGTACAAGATTTCTAACATCAATATTATAATGCCAACTGTGCGTACTCAACTGATCTTGTATTGTCACCAAACCATTTGAGGGAAAAATATTCCTTTCATTTTGCTTTGGGAAAATCAGTCTTAGCGACTAGGAACCAATGTGTGCACAGCGAAATAATTACCTGACAGTAGTTCTTTAAGTTCCTTTGAGCCACGGAAGAAGTGTACTTTGGAAAACTGGTAGAGAACTGTCATCAGAAGCAAACCTTAATTTAATCAGGAGAATGAAAACTTGGAAGAATAAACACCGGAAACATGGCCCTAGATATTCTTTTTTTCTATGTGCAGATTTGTTTTTTGTTTTTTGTTTTTTTGGGGGGGGTGGGGGGTTTGCTTACATCTCTGTTCAAAGAGCATATTTACAAGTCAAAATCATTTTAAGAAGTTGACTCTTTGTAGCTCAAACTAAACGAGTCCAAGGGTGATATATACATATATATATATATAGTAAAATAAGAAGGTTATACTGCAGTGCAAGCTCGAGCCCCAGAAATGAGACTCACAAACTGCCCTCCAACAGAGACGTAACAACAAGATAGTATATTGCTTAGGAGAATAACTAAATATTATCACCAAAAGTATGTAAAAAATGGTGGCAAAACACACCTGCCCAAGATGAATCAGTGAAACCAAAATGTACTTTTTGTAAGCTTCAATTGCTATTGCATTTAGAGTAGACATAGGCGCTGTCACAGCCTAGAAAAAATATAACAGCTAGAATCAGCACAAATTAACAGTTATATCAATATGCAGTAACTTGCAAATAGGGAATAACAAAAGCAAATACCAATAAAGGAAACATGGAATGAGAAAACAAGAGCATACGTTGTGTAAGAGCTCCACTGCTTTGCGGAACTGCTTTTGTCCAATACAAACCATTCCCCTGTTATTATGTCCAAAATGATAAGACATGTCAACAAGAATGAGACAAAAATCCAGAAAAATCCAAAGAGTGACTGAAAGGTCATATATCAGTGAGTTTTAAATTAACAAAATATTGAATTACTCCATGTCATTCTATAATTGGTGCATCACTCGTGATTAACATTCCCTCTCCAACGCTATAGCTTCCCCCAACACACTTTAAACTAAGGACAGCTTCCCCCAACACACTTTAAACTAAGGACCTTCACCAAAGGGAAGGTCAGCAAAATAAACATTTCTGAGGGTGGGGCTGTTAAGAACTTTGTTAGCTTGGAGAACTAAACACTGTCAAAAGTAAAAGGTAGATGTAGATAAATGTAATACCAATACAATGGGTGAATGACAAACCTCTTTGAACAAAATTAATTCTTTTGCCATATAACTATAAAAGCATATACAATATTCATAGGACAACAAAGATTCTCCTTTTCCCTATATTAGAAAACAAATTGATAGGAAAGGTTGACTTTATGCCTTAAATATGTACTGAAATATCATATGTCCACGGAACATATTCGAAATTTATTTCTTTTTTTAAAAAAAAGGGATCACTAAGAGAAATTTTAGCAAGGAATGGAGCTGCACAAAACCACCACAACTGAAATAATTCAAAGCTGAAAAACTGACCCATAGTAACAATAGAGAAAATAGTCCCGTGGCTGATCAGTCTCATATATGTCCTCCTCCAGCACAGAGATGCCAGTTTTATAGCACTTTGCCAATATACAAAGAAGAAGAAAATCGGCATGCAATGTTGTTAATTGCTCAGAGGAAGATTGCAGTTTGCGAATAGCAGTCAGCATTGGAGCCACACCACGAACTGGAGCTTCCAGCAAGATAACTTGATCCTTAAACCTTTTACAAAGAGTAATGACTGCAAGCACAAATCGTGGATATGCCTCAATATAAGTTAGACCAGAAACAGGAATATTCACAAAAGCTATTCCAGAAATCAGAGAAAATTACATTTATCGGGCGCCATACGGATTTGCTCTACATCACATGAATTGATAAATTTAGCGACAGAAACAAGCAGTTCATTCAGTTGCTCCTTTGCAATTGGGGATGTCATGCATGCCTCCCTGTTAGTTAACAAACACAACCATATGAGTAGAACACACTAGACAGAGTACAAAAGACAACAGCAAGTATAGCTATTAGCTTGCTACACAAATACTGGTTTTTATTCTATGGATGGTTCAATTCTGCACTTCTTTATTATAGATTATGTAATCAACCAATCAGTTAATCAACTATGCCTCAATCCCAAATGTATGGTGGTTGACTATAACAATCCTCTTCATCAATTAGTCTCTACTTAATCTTTCTTTTTCTTTTTCTTTTCATAATCACTGTGGTGTCCTGGCCAGCTCATTCTACAGCGTGCGTGCTACCTCCCACCGATACAACTACCCATAAACCCCATCCAACAAAGCTTGGACATATGGGAAGAAATCACCTCGTGTTTAGGTGAATTTGAAACTGAAACCTCATGGATCTCAACCCACTTCATGGACCGACCGCTAGGCCACACCCTAGGGTGTTTTAACCTCTATAATCTAGAGTTAATGGTAAAAAAGACACCTAAAGTTTTTGAGTTTCATACATAACCTATTAAGTGTGTGAGTTTCCTAACAGAACTATCACCTATTAATTATTTACTTTTCCTACCCGAAATATCACCATTGTTCAAGTACGAAAAGTGAACCATTGATAGTTGAGGTATGTTTTGATAAATAGTTGGTGATAGTTTAGGTAGAGAACTCATACACCAAATAGTTATACTCTAGGTGCGTTTTCGACCCTTCACTCTATAACCATTGTTGTTGTTGTTACGGATGAAAAATACACCTAAAGTATCCTGGTTTTTTGAGTTTACTACCTGAACAATCACCAACTATTTATCAAAACACACCTCAACTATTAATTATTTGAGTTGTGCACCTGAACTTTCAAGTAGTAAAAGTGAACACTTAATAGTTGAGGTGTGTTTTTGATAAACAAATGGCACCTCAAAAAAGGGAATAGATTAAGTGTGTTTTTGATTTTTGACGATTATCGATCTTCACTAAAATTAAATGATATGTTGACCTGGAAATAGAAACCCTAATTTTAGGTTCTAAATAGGTGTTAATAGTAGTAGAAACATACATGATATAGAGCAAGCCGAGGGAGTGTTGGGAAGGATCGAGTTGAGGGAGAGAAGAAAACAATCGCGAGAAGTCAGAACGGAGTAACTCTTCTGATTGTTTGAGAAAGTTGTGAAGCTGCAACAACTCTGATGCACTGCTGGATCGTGCTTGGATTTCAGCCAACAGGGACTCCATCCAATTCGCCTTCACATTCATCGACGCACCAATTCCACCGATCAACTGATGATATAAACGGATTCCGATATAGGAGCTAACGGGGACAACTACACAAAGGGCCCTCAAAAGTAACACTAATTTCCTTGGAGCCGTACGCTCACCCATCTTTCGGATATTTGCCCTTAAAAAATCACTTTTTCTTTTAAAAATATTACTCCATCCATTCCATATTAATTGATCATTTTACGAAAAATATTTATTTACCTTATTAAATAAAAAAGCATTAATTTAAATTTTTTTATATTATTCTTGCAATTAATTTTTTTTAAAAGTGTCTATTCTTATTTGTAAAGTTTTCAAAAAGTTTTTTCAGGGATAAATTAATAAAAGGAAAAAGGATCAAATATATCATCGAACTATTGAAAATGGCTCATCTATGCCATTCGTTATAAGTTTGGCTCATATATGTCATCGCCTTTGAAAGTTTGGCTCATCTATGTCACTGCCGTTACAGAAAAATTCATTTATGTCATTTTTTTATAACGATAATTTTGCAAAACTAATTTTGCCACATGACCTCTTATTAGAAGTCCACGTCACCAAATCTAAATCAGTCAATATTACTTAAATCAAAATAAAAAATCATACCTATTAAATAAAACCCGAAACAATTAATGAGTTTGATTTTTATTTTTAATTAGTTCGATTTTTATTTTTAATAAGTCCAATTTTTATTTTAACTGTGTGGATGCAATTTTATTTTAATGAGTCCAATTTTTAATTTTTAATTTTAAGTAATATTGGTTGATTTGGATTTGGTAATGTGGACCTCTAATAAGAGGCCACGTGACAAAAATGATTTTGCAAAAATCACAATTACAAAATAATGACACAAATGAACCTTTTTGTAATGACAATGGCATAGATGAGTCAAACTTTCAATGACAGTGGCATAGATGAGCCAAACTTATAACGGATGACATAGATGAACCATTTCTAATAATTTGATGGCATATTTGATTCCCTTAATAAAATTATTAATATGCATGAGAAAAATGATCAATAAATATGAGAGAGGGAGTACTAAACACCTCAAAAACCTCCTTTCTCTCCAAGTTGACATGTCATATCATTAAAATCCCATTTTTATTAATAATAAATTTATTTAACTCATCAATATCATTAAGTTAAAATTGTATTCTTATTTTTCAAAAAAGAAAAACACATCCTAAGAAAAATCAATTAATCATTGAATGAGAGTTTACGACATGCAAGGTGATGGTAACATCAATGAGTTTTATGTATTTATAATGAGAAATCTTTATTTTAACAATAAAAAAATCTGAAATTCAAACACAAGAAATTTTTGTAAGATTATTTTTTCTATTAAAATTTTAAAAAGGCATGTCTATCTATGAATAGTTTCTCTATTTCAATTAAAGATCTTTGACTTTTATATGAAGAACAGTATTTTTGATTTTTTTATATAGTCTTGGACAATTCTTTTTTATTGAGTTACTTCTTTTTTCACTTTTACTTGTCATGTTTCGCATAGTCATTGGATTTCCTTTTCGTGCCATATGCGCTTAGACTTTACTTTTTCCCCCTTTTTCTTCCCGGTCCAATATTTGTTCTCGAAGATCTTTGTTTCCGTGTAGAAGCAAACTCTCCAAATTTATGACCAAATTTTTGATTTTAATTAATCTTGGGAGCTAAATTGAATTAAATTAATTTAATATTTTAGGTGTTCGAAATGATACAAGAAATACTTTAAGTTTCAATCCTTCTTATATTAATAGGATGAAAAAATACATCATAAATGGGAGGTATGTAATTGATATATTGGTAGTGTGACAGTTAATCGAAGAGGAAGTAAGAAGAGGGTGAGAATATCGGTTTCCCATCCCATTAATTACTGAATACTAAATAAAACTAAAAGATATGACATATTGTGTATTTGCTTTAAAAAAAGGAAAAAGGACACCACATGGCCCATCAAAAAACAAATGACCCATATTTGGGCTATTGGACATGGAGTGACCAGTCGGCCCAAACTAATTCCAAAAAATGGTCAGTCGGCCCAAACTAATTCCAAAAATGGCCAATCGAAAACTGTATCAATATGGTATATATAGTACAGAAACTGTATCAATATGGTATATGAACTATATATGCATATGTTTTTCTGTATAGACTATATGAATGTGGCATGGGAACCGTATCATTATGGTATATGAACTAAAAAAAAAAAAAAAAAAAGAAGAAGGCACTAGCAGCGACAAAAAGGCCATATGGTATAGAAATTGTATCAATATGGTATCAAAATTATATCAATATGATATATGAACTATATATGCATATGTTTTTCTGTATAAACTATATGAATGTGGCATGGAAACCATATCATTATGGTATATGAACTGAAAAAAAAAAGAAAAAAAAAAAAGAAGAAGGCACTAACAGAGACAAAAAGGCCTAAATGGCTACCTTTTGGAATTGTAAAATCAATGGTTATTTCGTGGAAATAGTTTTGGGCGAAGTAACATTTATGTCCTTTGCCTTTAAAAAAAAATCGAAAAAGGGTCAAAACTACCCCTGAAATATCCGAATTAGAGCAAAAATACCCTCCGTTTGTTTTTTGGCTCAAAAATACCCCTCCATTTATTTTTTGGCTCAAAAATGTCCCTCATTTTAACGGAGTGCCAAAAAGGGTCAAAACTACCCCTGAACTATCCGAAATGGAGCAAAAATACCCCTCTATTTGTTTTTTGGCTCAAAAATACCCCTCACATTAATGGAGTGTCACCAAGCACACCACGTGAAAAAAAATTGTCACATGGCTAGTCCACGTTAGTGTCCCATTTAATATCCAACCAGCCCACTTAACCATATTTCAACTTAACAGCCATTTAATATCCTTACCCGACCCATCTTAAAAAAAATCCGATCTGTCCTCATAAGTAAATGGTAAAGATAGATTCACCCTTTATTTCACTTGAACTGTCCCAAAAAAAAAAAAAATCGATGCAGACTAGGGATTCTGAGGGAAAAGAAAGCCCTTAGGGAAAAAATCAACCCGTGTACTAAGAGCTTTCTTTTCCCTCAAAATCCCTAGTCTGCATCAATTTTTTTTTTTTGGAGAGTTCAAGTGAAATGAAGGATAGATCTATCTTTACCATTTACTTATGAGGACGGGTCGGATTTTTTTTAAGATGGGTCGGGTACGGATATTAAATGACTGTTAAGTTGGAATATGGTTAAGTGGGCTGGTTGGGTATTAAATGGGACACTGACGTGGACTAACCATGTGACAATTTTTTTTCACGTGGTGTGCTTGGTGGCACTCCATTAATGTGAGGGGTATTTTTGAGCCAAAAAATAAATGGAGGGGTATTTTTGCTTCATTTCGGATAGTTCAGGGGTAGTTTTGGCCCTTTTTGGCATTCCGTTAAAATGAGGGGCATTTTTGAGCTAAAAAATAAACGGAGGGATATTTTTGAACCAAAAAACAAACGGAGGGTATTTTTGCTCTATTTCAAATAATTCAGGGATAATTTTGGCCCTTTAAAAATACCACACTATTTCAGAAACACCCCATGTAATTTGCTGAAGCTAAGGGCTGAGGGGGGTTGATCTGGGCCTGTAATAGAACTTTTGAAGAGTAAACAAGGAAAATTGGGAGTTATGTTTCTTTTTATTGTTGAGTCTTATTTTTCTAATAATCCAAAAATTGGTAATTATAACTTTTACGAGATTGCTACTTCATTAACTATTCTTCGTCCCATATTAGTTGGTCATTTTTCTTTTTATACGCATATTAAGAAATCATAAATAAGAAGATAATTTTACTAATTTACCCCTTAAAAAACTTTTTGAAAACTTTACAAACAAGTGTGAACAATTACAAAAAGAATTAATTGCAAGAGTAATATGAAAAAAATTTAATTAATCCTTTCTTGATTTAGTAAGGTGGACAACTAATATGAGATAACTAAAATGACCAACTAGCAACTAATAAGAGACGGAGGAAGTAATTTTAACCATGTAAAAGCTTCCTTAAATTTTAAGGTTAATAGTTATTTCATTCTAAATTATGTAGCATAGTTTGAATGGACACGAAATTTAAAAAGTTTATACCTTAACATGTCATATTAATATCTGATTTGCGACTTCAAATATACAGTATGATATACCATGATATTTATATGACCATAAAATTTTCTCGTAAACCACCGAATACAAAATTAACTACTCCCTTTGTTCGCTTTTACTTGTCACTAATTTTCTAATTGTATTTTCATTTTTACTTGTCATTTTTGACATATCAAGAAAAGACAACTTTTATTTTCCTATTTACCCTTAGCATTAATTGTTTTTTCTTCAAAATAATTTCAAGACACATTAGTACACATCATTTAATAGGGTACTATGGTAAAATAGCTATGTCATTAATTTTTTTTTTTCTTAATGGGTGTGCAAATCAAATTGTGACAAGTAAAAGCGAACAGAGGGAGTATTTTCCTAGGGGTGGGCATTTGGTATTCGGTTTGGTATTTTCAAAATTCAAATTCGATAATTCGATAATCGGTAATTGAAAGTAGATACCAAATATCATACTTTTAAATTTCGATTTGGTAATCGATAAATTAAACTTCGATTCGATACGGTATTTGGTAATACCATATTCCTATTTTGTATAACTAAATTTCTGAAAATCAACCTACTCAATGTGAAGGCAACTACAAATATATTCAAGTAAATAGGATTAGTCCGGTTGGAGCATTTGACTAATGCAATTGTAAAACAAAAGTGAGGAATGGAGGGTGGATCTTTTGACCTTTGAGCTTTGGGCTGATAATGGGTCGATTAGATATATTATATATATACAAAGTGGACCGTTATTTAATTAATAATTCGGTATTCGATATTACCGAATATCAAACGGTATTAATATCTTGTACCAAACCCGAACCTAAATACCACAATTTTAAGATTTTACTCCCAAATATCAAATTACCGAATACTAAATACTCTTGTACCAAATCCGAACCTGAATACCATAATTTTAAAATTTTACTCTCAAATACCAAATAACAACTTTTTCGATTCAATTTGATAATTCGATTTTCGGTATTTTATGTCCAGCACTAGTTTTGCCTAACCGAAATATGTGTAACAGTGCTAATCTTAGTAGTCTGGCTGTAAATAATAGATCTACGCTTGTGCCTAATAATGCCAATGCTTGTACAGTGGCAATGGCACAAACAATATCCCTGTAAAACTTTTTCGGTATTGTAATATATAATATCTATCCTCATTACCCCCAAAAAATTAAAAAAATAGGTGTTGCAGATTGTTGCTTAAGATGCCTATGAATTGATAACTTTTTCCAACTATCGTGGCGCATATTATAACCTAAAATAAGAGTAATAGTTGGAAATAGTTAGAAATTAGAATAGTGACTCTCCACAACCGGTGGCCTCCTCGAATACTAGATAACCAGCTACACAAATATTAACAATAAATTCAACTAAATTAGCATTCATAAGCTAGAAGAGTTAGTAGACATAACAAATTTACAATAACCCAACTTCACTCATGTTAAGGAGGAAGAGAAATGGTTGATTCACCACACAATGCAACCTCTCTCTGTTTCTTCCTCTTTTTTTACATCCTCAGCCCAACAAAGAGAAGCCCATGCTCCTCCCTCTTCCACTCTAAACTAAACATACAAAAAAGCATATATGCATGTTGATTGATTCATCTACTACTACCACTCTAAGATGAGTTTCCTGTGCTACTATTTACCAACACTGCTCTCTTATGTGAACATAATTATAGATTCAGGACTTTGAGCCGAAGCCGTCGGCTTCAAAGGTCTGCTTTAGTCCAGGGTGTTCTTGCAAAAAAATATCACTGTAGGCATCGTCTTGCCGCACATCTATCCAGCCTCCTGATTTCAGAACCTGCACGAAAATTAAGCATAGTTAAAGGATAACACTATATCTAGGTGCATATTGCATTGGAACTAGATACACACAAAGACACATGCATAAAATGAAGTTATGATGCATGTGTATGTAACGTCCACTCTATCACCAATCTTAGATAAGGAATGCTTATAGGCCAAGAACAGTACTGGCGTTTAAGAAAAGGTAGGTAGGTATGGTTGGATGTTTTTCAACCACAATAGAACCGAGAAAAATCCTGTTTAAGCATAGTATATGGAGAACAGAAGTGATCCAAAATGGGACTTTCGTGCCTTCAAGATTCAATGACCACCCCAAATCCTAGCTAATGCTATCATTCACTAAATGCTACTGATCTCAGCTGGTGAATTAGACTTCACTGAGCACCAAAAGACACGTTACGGGAACAACAGAAGGACGCCAAGAAATCTTTTTCTCCATGAAAGAGAAGGGGTTAGATGGGATAAAAGTGAAGAAAACATATATGAGGGTATCAATAAACAAACTAACTGGTTGGGAGAAGTGTGAAGGAAAGGAAAATGCAAGGAACTTATGAGTACAGGCTGGACGCTTGACAGAGGGAAACAAGGGATAGAAACTCTCACTGCCAATGCTCTTAAATATATTATCAACCACTTCCATTCATACACAAGTTTGATATTTGACAGACCTAAAATAGCAAGAAAGATGAAAGGAACCAAGAAACAATACCAGTATCTCGTAGAACACCCTTGCACTCTCTCTCTTTGTTTTCCCCTTCAGAAGCAAGGTCAAGTTAACTCCTACCTCCTCCTTCCCCTTTCGAGCAGGAAACCTTTCAAGCAGAAATCTTGCAACCTTTCTGCATGCAAGAAAGTAACAAATTGAATCTCCAGCAAAAAACAGAAGAACACAATGTTCAGCAAGTCTCACAGAGTCATAACCAAAAGATGCCATAGATCCGGGGAAGGGGGGATAGCAAAAATTGGGAATGAGATTCCTCATTCATCATACCTTGTTCTCAGGGAAAATTTACCTGCAACCAAGACAAACTTATGAGAACAGCAATCCAACTGAAATAATAATGCACCACTAGAACATATCAACCCCCCAATCCTAAGAGCAGAGTACTGTCTTACATTTTTCTGAGGTATCCCCTTCAGATGAAGTTATCTCCTGAAGAAAGCATTTGTAACAGTTAGCACTTATTAACATTAAAATAACCGATATGGAGAACAGAATTCTTTTCAAAAAATAAAAATAAAACAGCTAATAATCTTTATAATACACTTCCATAACTGAAGAGCAATTTCCTTGCCGGGAATCAAACTAGTCATTCACGTCATACCTCATCTATCAAATTCATTTCAAATTGGAGATCCTCCATGGGACGTGCTCCTTTCTCTATGCTTTCAGTTGAACTTGCTGGTTCTATGTGTGATCTAGAAGTTCCTTGCATATCATGAAATCTCAACGAGTTTGACCCAGTGACAGGTGTTGCAGGAGCAATAGGTGTTTGTTCTCCATCATATTTGAGTGTATTAGGAGATTCAGGTACACCCACATGCAGAGATGCTGCAGGAGCATCAGGTATTTGTTCTCCACATCTGAGGGTACCAGGAGATTCAGGTCTGTACTCATGCAGAGATGTAGAGGGAGCAATAGGTATGTCCTCATGCAGAGATGTCGCAGGAGTAATAGGTATTTGTTCCCCAGGTCTGAGTTTATTAGGAGAGACTGGTATGTCCTCACGCAAAGGAACTTCTACTGTTTCTGCAGATCCATGCCTTGTTGATCTAATTTTGCAAATTGCAGATTTAATAATATCAACCGAAAGACTACCTGCATTGCCACGATTGGTTGGTTAAATTTCCCTAAACACAGAAAAGACAGTGGCAGTGTTGGAAAGCTTACCACAAGGAATTAGAGGCTCCTCGAAACTCTGAGGAAGTGAGGAAATTTTACGTACTTTCCATGCAAAGTAACTGGAATGAGGAGCTTTCCTTCTCTTGCATACTAAGTCACTCGCATCACCAACCCAGTGCTTGAATACCCTGCATGCTTAGATCATGCTACATCAATCTCTTCTAACTATGCAACGAACTGAACTGGACTAACTAAAGAAGGTTACAACAAGAAGAATCATCAGAAGAAACCAAAAAGTGCCTCTGACGAGTGTATCCACATGTTCATTGTGAACATACTAACAACAGGATATCATTTGAAACTCTCATGTAGAATCTCATGACATAAGCACAATAACAAGAACAATACACAAATGCGAAAAGAGAGCATCTAAATTTTCAGACACAGAACGTGAAACTCCACTGGCAATATAAGTCCAGGTCTAAAGAAATGCATAGCAGTAAAAGAAATTATGACTATCCATTCTTCGACATGCATAGATGACTTTCCAAACTGCTATAACTTCATCACTTATGGTAGAAATAAAACCACATTTGAGAAGCCGCATTTCTCTGAGATCGATCCTGCATACGGGTATCTTAGTGCAATGGACCTTGAATGGTTGAAAAAGACGAGAAGGATCGTACCCATTTGGGATCACAATAGACTCATCAAATATGCACTTCCGCTTTCTTGAAATCCGAGTACGCTCCTTGGTAGCTGGGGTGCGAACAGATATGAAATCCGGTGAAGTAGAACCTGAATTGAAAGAAAGTGATATTGGTTAAATAACCAAGCAATTTAAAACATGATTTGCTCGAGTATCTGAAGGGACAAATTAGATTGTATCAACAAGCCAAAAAAAAATTAGAAGGGGCACACCAATTCAGCTGTTCAACTTAAATGATAGTGAAAGCACATAATAAGCACAACCTGAAATCTTGATCTCTGGGTTTATATCAATAGAGAGGGACACTGATCGATCATCTTTAGTCTGATCCTTCCCATTTCTAGAGGAAGATGCTTCAACATTTTTCTTTTGCTCAAAACTACAATGCTTTTCCACAAGAAATGATTCACCAGGGCCTGCTGGTCCTTCATCATCTACATTCACTCCTACATCAGGGTGGTTTAAGAGCTCAATTGGCTGACGAATTTTCTCAGATTGTTGATCAATGTTGATTTCCGTTTCAGCATCTGTGATAACCATCGGTTCTGCGTGTTCTTCCAGAGATGGCCTCTTTTCATAAAGATGCTCCTCATTTACCAAGTTCTCAGCATTGGACTCTCTTATCAGCTCATCATCTGTCTTATCAGAGGTCATCTGAATTTCAATGTCCCCAAAGGCCATAGGTTCAAAGCGCTCTTCCAAGGAGAACCTGGTCTCATTAAGGTTCCACAGAGCAGCCGCGTGGCCTGACCCAGGTGATGGGTGGACCTCAAAACCTTTGTCCATCAGGTGAGGTGAATGAATGCTATACCATGAAAAGTTAAATTCTTAGCACAAGCACTACATCTATGTCTATTAACAGAGGTGTAGGATCAGTGCATACTCTTTAACTGGAGTGTGATTTGTGGTCAAAGACTCTGAATGAGTAACATCTTCCCTGTACTGTAAAAAGCAGCTTTTATGTCATGTATGCAAGAAATTCCATAGAAAACAAGGTTGAACTTCTTCATACAGCAGTACCAGATTGAGAGATGGCGAAAGAAAGAAACAGAGAACACCCCCACCCCCTACCCCTCACATAACAAAAAAGTAGTAGTTGAAGAGAAATTCCAAGCAACCCATGTCATCATTAGGAAAAAAACTAATAAAGGTGAATTCTTAGGGCTCTAAGCTCATTCTTATTCAAGCACCACCAGCACTTACCATTACTTGTTCAAAGAAAAGAGGTTATGTCAATCTATGATGTATCTTGGCAAGTACAAATCCCACTAACCAGTTTGCAGACGACAATTTACAAATCAATCAACTGATTTGATAATATGTGCTACACCAATTCTAAGGATCTAATAGACTTCTAAAATTTTGTCCTCAATAGAAACAAGAACTACGAGATATTCAGGGAACAGAAGTATATCTTGCTAAGCAGTGAAAGTGATATTAGTGAATGCAAAGCAGAAAGTGAGCTACGCTGCCTTCTTTCGTAAGACAAGTTCCACATGCAGAGAAATTCTTTTAATAGACCAAAAAAGTGATAATACATAAAATGATTACCTCGCTAGATAAGCCAAAAACTGTTTGCTCATTTTCCCGAGCATCTGAAACAGATTTTTTATAAGTAACACGAAGCAGAGAAGTTAAAACCAAGTAACTGTGAATAAATAAACACAAAGATGTACCGTACCTGAAAGCATGATTTCTTTACGGGATGCCGCATGACCACTTCAAAGCAGTATGTTGCAAACCAAGATTGAAATGATCAACCCCAAACCAACAATCAGAAAAAGAATTAAGGAAAAAGGAAAAAAAGGAAAATATACAAATTGACACTTGACACCACGTCATTCATGGCAAGTACTTATTTCACCTGTTTGCTTCTTGATCTTCCAAGATCTCCAGATCAAAAGTATCCAGTTCAAATTTCTTTGGTCGGGTGATAACGCGGGCAGGAGCACGCATACCCTCAATCCTTAAAGCTGATAGTTTGCTAGTTGGTCTCTTGTGAGTTGAAAAATCAGCAAGTTTAACAAGAACATGATTACAATCATGGAAAAGATATTCCACTTTTTTTGAATATATCCTGACCACGCCCAGGAGCAAGTGACCTAAAATTCTGTATGTAACCACAGGAGCTTGATCCAGCAGAATTTTTTCTGAGCAAAGGAAAATAGCAGTAAAGCAAATCTAAATCACTCAAGTAATGGTTAAAACTTTTAAAAACTACTTTTACGTGCTGAAATTAAAAAACAGAATCAAACAGCATCAAGAATCTGAAATCAAAAAGATTCTACGGCAATGAGCACTTCATTACAGACATACACAACAAACCATAAACATGTGAACTAAAATCAAGATTGAAGAACTTATTTAACCACGCCAGGAAACAATTACCCATATCATCGAAGGAATTCACAGAGAAATAACATTTAACACCACCTATAATCACCCAAGTTAGCAGTAAACATTCACAATCAGAAACCATTTTCCGTGGCTTGGAAGACATGCTTGTTTCCATGTAATTATATTTTTTACAGTGTCTTGTGAATTCCGTGTTATAACATTCATTACAGCTAACACAGTAGAAGTTGCAAACTAAGTGAGATTTCCAAATAACCTGTCAGCGACATTTGAACCTATTTCATCTTCAAGGCCAAAAGCTCAAAAATCAAACCACAAAATGTATGGTTAGCACTCAGCTGGAGAACAGCTATCCAGCCATTCCAACTTAATCGGGAAAATAGAAGAATTTAGTTGATGTAGGGATCGACATTAACAGCTTGTTTGGATGGTTGTTACCTATTCTATTAAGATGTGCTGTTAGTTTAGATACAATGTTTATTTTGATTGTTACTTAAATTTATTGTATCAAATCTTCAAATTCATCATTAGATAATGATGGAAATCCTGTTTTGTATAACGACCAATTCGGTGTGATCATGTCGTTACTTTTTTTTCTCATTTTATCTTTACTTATTATTTAATAATCACATATTATCATTTACCCAAACTTTTCTATAATTGCTCTACCCGTACCTTAATTTTCTTGCGAATTTATCCTTCAAAATCGATGTATGACATTACATAACGACGAAGACGAAAACGATACATTTTATCCAATGTTTTTTTTTTTTTTGAGAAAACATTTTATCCAACGTTATAGTCATTAAAACAATACAGTACGATACAATACAACACAACACAATACAATACAACACAACACAGCACGAAACAATATGTAACAACCATCCAAACACAATGTTAACACTATGGAGACAAAAGGTAACTACTAGCTGCAATTTGGGATAAAAAACAAATTATATGAACTATGTATTCGACACCTATATAAAGAAATCCGCCAAACTCATCACAGCCGCACTTCTTTTTTCACAACTAAAGGTGTGTTCGGCTAGTATTCGTTTTGTCAAAAAATTTTAATATTTTCTTTAGGAAAACAAACTCAACAACAACAACATACCCAGTATGTTCCCACCACGTGGGGTCTAGGGAGGGTAGGTGTACGCAGTCCATACCACTACCTCAGAGGTGAGATAGAGAGACTGTTTCTGAAAGGCCCCCGGCTCAAGATACAACAATGTAGAAAAGAAATAGTAAAGGGGCAAGAAACGATATGTATAACTACACCCAATAATAATATAAGCAGGACCCACCAAGTAATACACAAACAATAACACACTTTGAAGTAATACAAATACTCTAGCTACAAGCACCACTAATGAAAAAAAATTCTCCTATCTACTAACCCTGACGCCCCCTTCCTACTACCCTTCTACCCTGATCCGCCTCCTCCACACCTTCCTATCTAATCACCTCCCTCCAATATTTCTTTGGTCTACCCCTTCCTCGCTTGAATTCATCCCTAGCCAACATCTCACACCTCTGCACTGGGGCATCCGTGCCCCTCCTCAACACATGCCCAAACCATCTCAACCTCACTTCCCGCAAATTGGCTTCCACCGACGCTACTCCCACTTTATCTCGAATAATCTCATTCCTAATCCTATCCTTCCTAATACACCCACACATCCACCATAGCATTCTCATCTCCGCCACCTTTATCTTTTGGATGTGAGCTTTCTTGACTTGTCATCACTCCGCACCATATAACAAAACCGGTCTAACCACTACTCTGTAGAACTTGCCTTTGAGTTTAGGAGACACCTTCTTATCACACAAAATTCCAGACACGAACCTCCATTTCATCCATCCTACCCCAATCCGGTGAGTGACATCCTCGTCAATCTCTCCATTCCCCTAAATCATAGACCCAAGATACTTGAAACTATCTCTCTTTAGGATGGCCTGAGTACCAAGCTTTATAACCACCTCAGCCTCCTGCGACGACTCGCTGAACTTACACTCCAAGTATTCCTTCTTGGACCTACTCAACCTAAATCCCTTAGACTCGAGGGTTTTCCTCCAAACCTCCAACTTATCATTAACTCCACCACGGGTCTCATCAATCAAGACTACATCATCCGCAAAAAGCATACACTAAGGCATCACACTTTGAATTTGCAAAGTCAAAACATCCATCACCAAAGTAAATAAAAACGAGCTAAGCGTAGACCCTTGATGTAGCCCATCAAGACCAGAAAGTGCTCAGAGTCCCCTCCCACCGTCCTAACCCGAGTCTTAGCTCCGTCATACATATCCTTAATCGCACTAGCATACACCATAGGGACACCTCTAGCCTCCAAGCACCTCCATAAAACATCCCTGGGGACTCTATCATAAGCCTTCTCCAAGTCGATGAACACCATGTGCAAGTCCTTCTTCCTCTCCTTATATTGCTCCACTAGTCTCCTTATGAGATGGATGGCCTCAGTAGTCGAGCGTCCTGGCATAAATCCAAACTGATTCTCAAAAATACGCACAATCTTACGTAACCTCAACTCTACCACCCTCTCCCAAACCTTCATAGTGTGGCTTAACAACTTGATACACCTATAATTGTTGCAATCTTGAATGTCACCCTTATTCTTATACAATGAAATCATCGTACTCCATCTCCAAGCTTCAGGCATCCTTGACGTCTTAAACATGGTATTAAACAACCTAGTCAACCACTCCATCCCTGCCCCTCCCGTGCACTTCCAAAAATCCACCGAGATCTCGTCTGGCCCCGCCGCTCTACCTCTAAGCATCCGACGAATAGCACCCTTAACCTCCTCGACCTCAATCCGCCTACAATAGCCATAGTCGCGAATCCTCTCAGATTGCTCCAAATCCCCCAACACAATGCTAGTGCCCTTTCCTTCATTCAAGAGCTTATGAAAGTACGACTGTCATCTCCTCCTAATAAGAACCTCCTCCACTAAAACTTTACCATCTGAATCCTTAATACACTTCACTTGGTCAAGGTCCCGAGCCCTCGTCTCCCTGACCTTGGCTAGCCTATACAACTTTTTATCACCACCTTTACCTTCTAACGCCGTGTATAAGCTTTCAAAAGCCGCATTCTTAGCCGTCGAAACAGCCAAACCCCACACTCTGGCCCCTCCCCCCTCCCCTCCCGCACCCCATCCTCATAATTTTGCCTCAGATATATACAAATGCTTTTAGATGATATTTTTACTTGCTTACCGAAGCCAACATGTCTTTTGTACCTCTATTACATCATTTTCTAGATTGTATTTGGTCTTAAGCCGAGGGTCTACCAGAAACATCCTCTCTACCTTACTTACGAGGTAATGATCCCGACTGCGTACACTCTACCCTCCCCAGACCCCACTATGTGGGAATGCACCGGGTATATTGTTGTTGTTACCGAAGCCAACAAAATAACTAAGAAGCTACTGGCATTTCTAAAAAATAATTTCTAATTAACGACAGTGTGGTTAGAATAGACGTCAGGGTTCACTAAAGGGTAAAAAAAACCTTGCAATGTTAACATAACCTGCTGTCTCAAGAGAATAAATGCAAACAAACATACCTTTGGAGAAAAGGGGCTACAGAAAAAGAACAAATACGCAACCCCATCTTAAAAAGACTACATTTTTTTTTTCTTGCAATAACTTTCTATGAATGAAAAAGGGCAAACTAAAAAGGCAAAAAAAGTCAAAAGGGAAAACGCACCGACAGAAGAAGTGATATTAGTTTGCTGAACTTGCTCTTTCTTGAGACGTTTATGACAATGAGCAGCAATCCAAATGGTGCCTAAAGGCCCCTTCTTTGAAAGAAGTAACTGTGAGTAAAACATGTTCTTCTTCTCTTTACCTATCTTTGTTTTTTGTAAAAAAAGAGAGACAAATGCCTCCCTTTGCTTATAATATATATGTGTATGAGATGAATTGAAGTGTAGGTTGTGGATTTAGTGAATTCAAATAAAGAAAAACCGCTTGGGAGTCTCAAAGAGAGAGAATAGGAGGGACGAGTTATAAGAGTGGCAAGAAGAATTCTAAGAGAAGTTTCCCTATTTCTCTTTTTTTTTTTTTAAAAAAAAAAAAAAAAACTTTTTTCCTATTTTTGGTTTTTGTATTTTCGAAATGTGTTGTTCCATTTTTGGAATGTATTGGAAGACCAAATAAACCCTACCTGACGGACGATAATGACCCCAACGCTATTTTTGTGAACCGGAACAGAGTGCATAACAGCATAAGTACTCTTCGATGCTGTAGGGACGAGACGACTTGACATACTATAGTCATGTAACAAAAATATTATCCTTCGTCTCACAATCAGTGTTTTAAAAAGCGGGGGGTGAGGCGAAGCGTTTTACAGAACACGGGGTGAGGCGTAAGTTCCGAGACATGGGGCGTAAGTCCTAAGGATCTACGGGGCGTATATCTCATGTATCTTTATTTTTATAATTTGAATACTAAAAATCTAAGTAACAACAAAATTTTCAATGATTCTACAAATAATTTCTTAAAATATATGACTATCATACTATGCAATTTACCTTCCTGAAAGAAATAATCAATAAACTATTAATATTATAATTAAAACATAAACTCTTTCATGAATAAAAATAAAATACTTTCAAATAACAAAATAAAATATGATAATTTTGAAATATAGGACAAAAACATAACGATCAATGACAAGTGAATATATAAAATTCAGATATGTATTTTAAACAGAAATGTTAAGTCATATTTACCCTCACGACGTTCTCAATTAGTACATAAGCTAGTTACTTTTAATTTTTTTATTTCAACAGATAAAAAAACTACTAAGCATCATTTAATTAGTAGAGAATTATGAGTATCAACAACGTTGACTAAGGAATTTGACACAATTTGTGTAAGAACTATTAGGCGAGTCCCGGACGTTGGGCGTTAGACGTGTTCAGGGCGTACAGTCTGGCGCTTAGGACGTAAGCCTCACAGAACTAAGTCTCACACATGAATTCCGAGGCATTTTGTCAGTGCCCCGCCCCAGGGCGAGTCCTAGGACAAGTCCAGACTCTGCCTTTTAAAACACTGCTCACAATATGTGATTTTCAATAGTTTCCCGTTCTTTTATGAAGTTTTACCGAAATAAGTGAGCTCATGTAACTGTTCATGCATACATGGAAGCTACTTATGTCTCACAGTCTCATAGAAGCACCATTTTATATATGAGATTCTTTCATTAAATAAAAATTGAAAATTCTTAAGATGCATTAGCATTGGTTAGTAAAAACAGCATGTTCATCAATTTTTCGTATTTGACTGTCTTGAACTCATGATAATTTATATAGGAATAATTAAAAATTTGAGCCAAATAAAAAATTAACAGAGTAGGTGATCTCTTTTCAATTTGATAAATAAAATTACTCAAATCTATACAAACATAAATAGCTTCTCTTTAAAATTAATTGATGTTGGCACAAATTAGCTTGTTCGGGCATTCAATTAAAGTTAATCCTATGAATTTTGAAGAAAAACGAGAAGGATAAACTTGTAAAAGTGACTATAATTCAAATACTGTACTTTTTATTCCTTAGTCTGATTTATCTGCAATAAATATTTTTATTTTTTAATCAAAAAGACAGATTTGTTCTTATCTATTTTATGGGTTTCTCCTAAACGGTAACTTTAATGTATAATGTACGGTGGTGTGATTTAGCGGACTCTGACCCGATTGTAAAGCTTTTTGTCTTTGCAGCTTGCCAGCTAATTAACTTTGATTGCAATACGTGTCACTTTGAACAACCTTATCAGTTATCACCCACCGACTGTCAATTCCTAACTTCTATTCCAGAATCATTGCCCAATTATTTTATTTACTAAAAATAAATATCGAATCATACTACTTGTGAAGTTTAAAAAATTAATGGATAATTTATCATTTTTTATTCATTTTATCTTTACTATTAAATATTATTAATTACTTTTTTACTCATATTGACATAGCTGTTTTCTCACTTAAAATCTGGCTTCGAAAGTGTTCCATTCTCCAACATGTAAATTAATTAGTGGATGAATGTACCTTTCGATAATCTTTAATCAGATCAATATCATAAACAACAATATCTGAACTATCAAATCACAAGATACTATAATGTAACTTTGCAAATTCTCCCCTCCACAGACACTATTAGATCTCTTTTCCACATGTAAAGGAGTCAATTTGAGTTGTAGGCGTCATTACATAATGCATGCATAACAGGAAAGTAAACTTCCCATGATTTTTCCAAACGTACAAAAACCTGAACTAAACAGTGACTAAGAGGTGTTCCATTGTCTAGTTATAAAAGAAAACATAGCTCTTGCAAAGGATTCTCATGTTGAAAACTATATGTCCTCACAAATAGTGATGATCTTCCAAGACTGAGAAATAACTCTGTCGAAGAACCTTGACGACTGCAAACAAATCCTGTCAACAAAACTTGATCATATTCTAAAGGCCTATAAACACAATGAACCTCGAGTACAAAATACAGATATAATACATTGCCTAAAAGCTATTCCGTCAATATTCCCGATTACTTTAGTCTATACAGTTGTACACCAGGCACAGGAGATGTCTACTGACTCAATAAGATTCCTCACGAGGAGAGGAAGCAAATTTCCCTAGCATCCATTGAGACAACTTTGTAGAAACATAATAGGAACACTGCTATCTTCACCAAGCAATATCAGAAAACCATAACTTTTGGTTCAATAATGGACTTGAAATTTAATAGTTAAAATCACCAGAGACCTTTAATGACCGGTGACTTCCATCAGAGACGTCGCCTGTGGCTAATTATCTAATAGTTTCTGCAATTTTTTCTCCAAGGCCTTATTGAAAGAGTCCCGTGACAGTGATAACATCTGGTTCAGTAACAACCTTACACCTTTATCAGTCATAACGGCAAACCTTGGCTTTATTCTCTCTTCTAAACTATAACCAAAATACTGAGGAAACTTGACCAGTTCTGATTTTGGATAACCCATGGTCAAAAAGAACTCCCACTTCAGTACAAACTTAGCTAAGCTAAAAGTATATAGAGCACCGTATCTTGACACCATTACGGCAACTTCATTCATACTGAATCCCTTATCCTTGAAGAACTCGGTGACAGGCTTAATGTTAGCATCAATGCTAAGACCAAAAGTTTGAGGAGATCGATAGAGAAGAACTCCAACATCAACCCCCATTGAACGGAAGTACTTTGTTGCTGGCCTTAGCTTGTCCTCCACACTGTAACTTATGATGTTTGGATATCTCGTTAGAACCTTGCTCACATTCTCAGAAGATAGACCCATTTCATAAAGAAAGTCCACTGTTGCTCTCAATTTAGGTCGACTGTAAGTGGGAAGTGCAGGAAAACGGTAGATTACTTTAGCCCACTGTTCTTTATCAACGCCCAGTTCTTCCAAAAATGCCATTGTTGGAATAAAATTCTCTGAGAGACTAATTCCACATAGTTGAGGCCTTTTGGTTAGAATGGTTGGAATCTGCGATCTTGGCACTCCAAGATCAAGAAGAAACTCAACTACTGGTTTGATTTTTCCCTCAAGACTATAGTAAGCAAAAGCAGGAAACTTGCGTGTGATTACTCTAATCTTTTCAATGTCCATGCCCAGTTCAACAAGGTATAAAATATGTGGGGGAAGCTTTCCAGTGGGTCCAATGTCACTCACTCGTGCCAGAGCCTTCAGCTTCTTGGAGTCGAGGACAGCACTAGGAGGTGAAGCTGGTGTGACAGGAAGAGGTACTTTTTCAACAGTTTCTTCTATTTTATCCACAACAGGTGGGTTTGGAAAGCTCTCCACAACGTCCAACAGAATGCTTCCATATTCCTCATGGAGGGCCTCAAGGTATGGGGTGAGAGCATCCCTAATCTCAAGAGTTGTTAGTTCTCGTCCTGCAAATTAAAGGAAATTCACAATTTACAGATGAACTTAAGCGAAAACAGCGCTGTGAATATGCCCGTGCACATTCTGCAGATTCACAGATGTACAAGCAAAGAAAGAGAGGGAAAGAATAGGGAATCAATCTGCTTAAACCATACCTACTAGGTAGCGAGACTTGTGAACAGAATGCAGCCGCGAGACTAGGTGATCGATAAAAGACTCTGATCTGTTGATAGCTCTTGCTGCAAGAGCAGGGCTTAAACCCTGTTTCTTCAGAAACAAGGTCAAGACAGCCTTTGCTTCTTCCTTTTCAGCAGCTACAAGGGTTGGGGAAACCACCCTTAAGCTAAAAGATCCGTCTATCTCAGATTCAGCTGTCAATCAAAGATAATGTACAAATATTATAGCAAAACCATAGCAACACTGTGAGGAGGAGACACAGTGATGGTTCCAACAGTCTACTGGAGATAACACAATTGATATTCCGAATTTAAAAACTTACCGTACTTTGCTTGGCAAAAGAAAACCTTCTGAGGAAACGACAGTTCAATCCTGAAGAAAGTTTAACTAATTATTTGACCCCAACTTAATGAGAAGACGATATCCCACAAAACCACGAATTATTACAACAACAACATACCCAGTGTGATCCCACAAGTGGGGTTTGGGGAGGGTGGCGGTGTACGCAAACCTTATCCCTACCTTGAGAGAGGTAGAAAGGTTGTTTTCGATAGACCCTCGGTTCAAGAAAAGCGTTTTCAATAACAGGTTTGACAAATTCAAGTAAAAGCTATAGTGAAAATATTGTACAAAATACTACGAATTACATGTCTACAAAAGTATAATCGCATCATATGCTTGTGCAGTGGTAAAATTAAGTGCTGCCTAATTAACTACTTCTATTCATATGGTTAGGAAAAAGAGGAGGCATATTTAGAGCTCTTATTCTGCACAAGTGCTATTATAATGTATATTATGTTACAAAAGCACTGGAATGCTTAGCTGTAAGAGATATTGCCACAGAACAATCATAATTATCACAAACAAACTAAGAACAACTACGCCTCAATCGCAAGCAAGTTTCAGGTCGGCTATATGAATCCTAACTATCCATATCGCTCCATTTAAGTTCATGTCAGTACAATAAAAAAGGGCAGACCGGTGCACTAAATCTCCAGTTATGCGCAGGTCCGGGGAAGGATCAAACCACCGTGATTTACTGTACGCTGTCTTACCAGACATTTCTGCAAGAGGCTGTTTCCACGGCTTGAGCCCGTGACCTACTGGTCACATGGTAACAACTTTACAAGTTCATCTCAGTACAATATTACTAAAAGCTAAACTCATAGGTAACAGGTTACAGCACCTAAACATCAAGTTCATACATACCCACAAAGGAAAAACATTAGAAAGACTGGAAAAATTGTGATAAAATTCGAAGATAACGTTACCGATAAAGGGGTACTCGGGATGTTCTTAAAAGAAGTGCAAGTTTTGGGTTTGGGGTTCGTAGTTGCATGAAAGATATCATTTTTCAGCTGCTCAATAGTGTTGTTGTTACTGTGAAAACTAGTGTGAAGCATTGATTAAACAAAGAAGGTCAAGTAAAAATGGACTTGGAAATTTGGGTGTGGTGTATTTGAAGATTTTTGGGGGAGGAGGCTTTTGGACCGCAGATGAGGTTTGTTCTCTAGTGCCCAAATAATCTTTTGAAGCAGCAATAAGATCTAAAAAAGGGCATGTGCACCGCACGTGACAAGGTAGTACTGTATGCAATAAAGATTTTTTATTTCCATCTAAGGGTGTGTTTGGTAGAAGAACATTTTTCGGATTTTTTAGTATTTGATCGGCAAGCAAAAAAATATTTATATGTAATCCTGACATATACAATGGGCAGGGGTATAGAGGTGGCAGGTTGGAGCTATGTGGGGTGGGTGTGTTGGAGGGCAGGAGGAGACAACTAGTTTGAAAAGCCATTTATGAACTTACTTTCGGGAAATTGTTTTCCTCAGATTCATCACTTTATAGAGGTTTTTCTTTGTCAAATGTAGTAGTGTGATCCTGATAACAAAGATAGTTTCATCATCTTGTTCTTCCTTTTATCTTGCGTTTACCCATTACAATAGTAAAATAGAAAAAATTGTACAGACTCAACTACTCTGTAGTAGAACAAGTGACCCTCCTATTATAAATTTGTGTAATATTTATGGAATAAGAGGATTCGATCTGCGTTATCTCAACTAACAGAAGCTTGAAAGAAAGAGAACTAAAACCCAACTCCGGTATGGTGAAGCTGGACAGCAGTAAAAGCTTTGATCTTCTCAGCCTTTTCTCTTCTCGTTAAAATGACATTTACAGACAAAGTACTACAAGATGAAGTACTACAGATACCTAATAAGAGACTCTACATTAAGAATTCTTCTAAGCATATGACAAGATGAAAGTAGGAAAGCTAATAACTATACATCTAAACTCTTGCACTTATCACTGGGGAATATCTCTACTTGCAAAAAATAGCTTCTCTTGTCACAAGCTTTATTCCCCTCACCCAAAGCTCTGCCATCTCGGAACCACCCTCACACACAAAATGCACTTCCTTGTTCTTGGTTGTGATCACCCTAAAGATTCCAGGAAGCTCAGCATCACCTTTCCTTTGCCGGATCTTCTGAAACCTCAAACTTGGTCCCACTTCCGCCTCTCGGCATACAACATTACGCCTGCTCGATTTCCCCCAACGCAATATTCCAGCAGCTTCAACCATTGTAAGAACTTTCATATGTGGAGACCCCTTACCTCCCTTTATGTGCTTCTTCACCTGAGCACCAGTCAAGACCAACTTCCTCGCAAGTTCATCCAGTATCACCCGCTCTGCCTCGTTTTTCTGCATCTTTCTAGCAAGTGAAAGTGCAGTTTCACCCATTGCGTTCTTGATATCACAACGTGCCCCGCAGGAAATTAAGAATTCACATGTGCGGCCATGTCCTTCCCTTGCTGCCAGCATAAGTGGGGTGTGACCATCCCCATTTGACATGTTTACGTCATAACCCCTTGTTGTTAACAACTTAACTGCATCCAAGTCACCACATCGAGCCGCACAATGCAGTGCATAGAAACCTGCAGCAATTCGACTACCCTGTTCCAGAGCAAAGTCTAGCAGAACCTTTTCAAATCGATCACGATTTTGATTCAGCGCACAGAGGGTAACAGCAGTCTCCCCAGACTTATTTTGCAGCTTGACATTAGCCCCAGCATAAACAAGCAACCTGAAGCCGTCGACATGACCCTCTGCAGCTGTGATCATTACAGCAGAGAAACCTTGGTCATCTTGGCTATCCAGATCAATCTCTCCTTGTCCAATCAGAGCCTTCAAGGATAAAAGGTCCCTGGATCGAGCCACAAACAGTAATGGTGAAAAGACAGACATGTCGCTTGACTTGGGAACCTTTCCACTCTGAATGACTTTCAGAATTGCGCCCTGAAAACCAAGCTTCCATCGATTGGATGCAGCAATGGAACTTGCAGATTCACCAGCTACATTAACCAAACCAAAATCAGCACCTGCTCTAGTCAATACTTTGAGGCAGTCTTCCCTCTTGAATCTCGCAGAGACCATTAAAGCTGTATCTCCTTTGTCCGTTCTTGCATCCAGATCACAGCCAAAGTCAATCAAACATTTAAGAACGCTTGAGAACCCAAGTCGGGCTGCCATGTGTATAGGGAGAAACTCAATGTTCCGGGTGGTTTTAACTGGAGAATCTGCATAAGCACCACATTTCAAAAGCACTGAAACTGCTCCTGCGTTACCACAAAGAATAGCATGGTGGAGAAGAGTTCTTCCACTGTGAGATGTGCTGGGAACAAGCAGCTGGAGGAGCATTTGTAGAATAGAGCCACTAGCTTCAAAATACTCCACAGCACACCAAGTAATGGCATAGGGATCTGCTAATCCAGCACCTACTCGAAATTCTTCACCTGAAGCTGCATCCCAGGACCAGGCTCCTAGTTGCACTGGTCCATCAGTTTTTGCGCCAGTCTGGAGAGTCCAACAAGGGAGGGGGAAAGCCTAATTAGTCAATTGCTGAGTAAAACTAAAATGGCTTAATATTCAGTTTTTAACAAGGATAAATTCGAGAAGGATGCTTTGTTAATTGCTGAGTGTATAATTGAAAAGAAATCAAGTGTTTCACTTAAGAAGCATTTAGTCAATAACTGCCATTCTGAGTTAATTACCTCAAGCAGTAGACGGACTACAGAAACTTGCCTACTGACAACAGCAGCCACAAGCGCTGTGCAGTCAACATTTGTATGCAGAGAAGGTTTGCTTGATTGAAGCAGCACACGATTTGTAGCGTCCACATTCACTCCAAGCTGCCACAAGAAAGCAGCAATTTATCAAGATTTTAATAAAATGCATACTTTAGCCATGGTTGCTCCCAAAAAGGATACCAGATCACCACACAACAAGCAATTAAGGCAACGTAGAAGGGCAAAAGCTAAAAGGTTATGTGTAGAGCAATATCGTTCCTACCTACAAGTATATCAAGAAGCGAAAGATAAAAGAACCCACTTGAATTTGCAAATTTAAGGCAAAATAGCATCTAAGGGTATCAGCAAGGAGAGTAATGTAAAAAATTGATATCTCTAGCTTTTCTCTTATCATAAATGTTTCATAGGTTCAACTTCTGTTGGAAATATCTGACTTAATGTTAGCAGTGATATCCTGCACAAAAGAAGTATCTTAAACAGCTAGCTTAATTTTTCACCTTAAGGAGAGTGTCCACCACATTTACATATCCCCGGCAGCATGCAGTGAAGAAAGCATGTGTAGCAATACGTGGTCGAATCAGGTCTGATCCCATGAGCACCTCCACAATTCTTGCATGCCCATGACAGCTGGCCTCTAACAGAGCTTCCTCACAAGCCTGCTGAGATGCCCCAGCTTTAACTAACATCTCCAAGATCTCAAGGTGTCCCTCCCTCACAGCTGATGTGGTTGGGAATCCCCTAAAAAGTTTATGGTTTACATCGGCTCCAGTACCCTGCAATGTTAGAAAAATGTAAGATTATATTACTCTATAAGATACTCGAAACGCATAGTTTGATTTGATGTGAAAAAGAAGAAAGCAAAAATTCCACAGAATGACATAGAATCCTCACGGTTTACAAGGAATTTTTTCAGCTTGCAAAACCAAGAACTAAAAGGACCAAGAAAAAATAAACCAGCAGATTTATCTTGTGTGTGGAGATGACCATAGATAAACAGAGGATAAAAACTATATTGTTTCAGTTTCAGGACTAGTTACTTGCATACTCTTATATCCGTGAATTGAAAATGAGCAAGTGGAAAGCACTGGAAGGACCTATCTCTGCCGTAGTACCTGAATAAGCAGCTGAATACATATCCCATCATTCATTCTAATCCACTCGAAAAGTATGATTAACAATTTTCTTTTGATTAAAGATTCACTTACAAGGTGTTTTGACCTTTTCAGACTTAAGACCGGCAGTGTTTTTCATTGTTATAATCTAGTAACGAATAAAGCATAAGGTTCATGTTTCTCAGAAGAAACCATGCTAGGCATTTAAATTTTCAAATGACTTCAGCTAAGGCCTTTTCATCCTATTTTCTAGTTTGATCCTTCATGCTCTGATACACATTGAAAATAAATCTCACCTGGAAAAGCTGCACCAGGAAAATTGCAAATCATATGTTGCAAAAGAGCATTTAGACAAGGTACAAGTATCAGGCTGGTGCATCTGAGCACTCAAACTGAGAGTGCGAAAAAGGTTTACAAAGATTTTTTTTTTTTAAAAAAAAACAGCTGGGTCCATCATAGCTCCCGCAATGCACGGGGTCCAAAAAAAGATCAAGCCACAAGAGTTTATTACATGTAGCCTTACCTTGTATTTCTACGGGATTAAAAATATACTTCAAAATATGGACAACGAAATCAACCTCTAACAAACGCCCGATATTAGAAATTAATTAAAGCAAATTTCTACAACAAGATTTTTTTTCTTCAAATATTCGTAAAGAACAACCATACGCTGTTTGCTAACCAAAAAACTAGTAGGCAATTCTAAAAGAAAAGTTGCAGTGACGACAGGTAAATCAAGTACTGGGAAAAAAATGACATTTTTCTTAAAATTAAGTATAATAGCTGACAATAACTTTAGGTAATTTAAAAATACAAGTTACAGTGACGATGGATGAATCAAGTATTGAGAAAATGGCGACATATTTTTAAAAAATCAAGTAAAATAGGTCACTTTTTTCTTGATGGGTAAAAATTTCAAACTAAGGATGACGATAGAAAACAACCGATAATATAGTCAAAAAGACAAAAGAAAAAAGAGTTTTTGACTAGGACAAAAAAGTTTTCAAAATGCAGAATTAATAAAGGAAAATTGTATAAGGAGAAAAACTCGATAACAACTACGAGCTTTTTCAGCTACTTTTACAGTACGATAACGACACGCACACCGGAACCGGGAGATTTAGGTCTTATCTAGCAAAATTCAAAATTCAAATTTCTTAAGACAGACGGAAAATGTAAAGTTAAAGTCACCAAAGACTTGAATTTTCAAAAGAGCATTAATTATAGCATATCACCAGAATAGCTAGTTAAAGGACTCATAAGTCATAACGAAAGCGCTGCATTTAATATAATCTAAAATGTAGGTGGACAATTTCCAGCTGATTAGTCAATGATCCAAAACCAGAAGCTTTCAAAATCAATTGAAATCAAGTAGGCAAAACACTGAAATAACAGAAAATTATTAGTACTAATTTATTAGAGCAAAGTTGAGGCAAATTATTACCAGTAGTTTTCTGACTAGAGCAACATTTCCATTATGAGCAGCGAGGAACAAAGCCGTAACGTCAGTTTTAAACTCCTCGTAAACGATCCTAACTTCATTCGGTAACTCATCATGAGTCACAACCTCTGCTTTCCGAACCTTTAAGCAAACATCTCCGACGAAATTCACATCAACAAACGGATCGGCTATACATTCAAGCGCTAAACTCAGATCGTTTGAATGCGACGCTTCAAGTAGACGACGAGAAACTTCAACCTCGTAGTTCACCGGAAAGACCTGTTTTCCTCCGACACCAGAATGGCCGAACACTGTCATTTTTTTCCGATGAAGGAGCAACTAGGAGGAAGTTACTACTTTATCCTCAGTGTATTTTAGCGTGCATCGGCGACAGAGGGTACAGACAGAATAGTGCTGCTAGGAAGAAGCAGAGAAGAGCAGTGAAAAGGAATGGAGCAGCGTGAGTTTTAGTAGTATTTGTTTAATGGACACGAAAATCGAGGGAGAGAGGAAACTTGAAAGAAGTGAGCGCCAGTGAGGGTTGAGTTGATGAGGAGGCAGTGTGTTATATTGGGCCTTACTTCACTATTTCACCACGGTTAAAACATGGATTGGTTTTTATCGAGGTGATTCATTTTACATTTTTATATTTGATTGGATAAGAAATTATAGTATAAGATGTTACTTTAAGTTGTAATAGTAAGAAATTTCAAGGAAAAAGTCTTAAGTTGGCTCATCTACATACCAAAAATTGCTTAATTTTATTACTCCCTCCGTCTAATTTATGTGATATAATTTAATAGGATACAGAATTTCATATAAAGTTTAGAAAATATGAAAAGGTTTTGTAATATTTCAAAAACAACGCTTAAAATAATTAAATAGAAAGGTACACTCTGTGGATGTTTTTTCAAATAACTGAAATCCAACATGGTAAAATATTGACAATATTATTAAATATTTATCAAATAGAAAATATGTTATACGTTTTTATATCAAATAAAAGAAAAATATTATATAAATTAGAACAAAGAGAGTATTAACTTTGGATCCCTTCATATTCTTTAATTTAGCAATTTATCTCATTTTTCTCTTGGCATTAACCGAACTCTTGGCGTGAATTGAGTAAATTTTATGTGTCAAAATATCGTGGAAAAAGGTATGAACTAACCAAAAGTATAATTGACTGTAAAAATTGAGCAATTGCATATAGTATAGACAACAATTTTTGACCCTTTTCCAAAATTTGCTATTGTAGTACTCCTTTCATCACAATTCATGTGACATTTTTTTATTCCATCTAAAAAAATGTTATTTTACTTTTTTAGATTTGATTATTACATTAACTTAATTTTATTATTAATAAAATAATTTACAGATACGTAATTATCTTTTAACTTATTTTAAACCGCATCACTAGTAATTTTTTCTTCTGTCCCAATTTATATGACACACTTTCCTTTTTAGTTAGTTTTAAAAAGAATGACATATTTTTATATTTAGTAATAATTTAATTTTAAAATACTCACTTTAATCTTAATGAAATGATTTCCAACTACACAAATATCTATGATTTATTTTAGACCATAAATTTTAAAAGTTTTTTTTTCTTTCTTAAACTCCGTATTAAGTTAAATTATATCACATAAATTAAAATGGAGGGAGTAATATTTTTCTCAAGAGTCAAATCTCTCAATCTTGCTTGTTCAAGGATGGAGAATCTAAAGTGGGGCATGAATTTGTTGCTAGGATTTTGGAGGCAAGTGGCATTATGAGGGACGGCAAGTGCGTGAACGTTGTTCTCATCGATTATATTGCTGCAGGCAGCTGTAGGGACGGCTTTCATCCATTCAGCTACTATGCCCGAAGTCACAAAATTAGGCCATATATTCATCATCATACTTTTTAAGATATGCTTTGTGTGTCCAAATTTTTACACACATGGCGTACTATGCCTTGTTAGGAGCTGGGACTTCATTATATTTGCATTTAAGACATGGAATTTGATTGGCCAGAGGAAAACATGCTTCTCAATGTCAAGATATAAATTAATAAGTAGCCAATAATATACGTGCTACTCTCAATGCCTATTGCAACGCAGTAATAGAGTATTCCCAATCTACTACGTACGTACTTACTTGTTTGTCTTTTTACTTCGTTATTGTTTCTTTTACTTGTTAGTTGTTAGCTTATACAACAAAAGGCTCTGTTTGTTTGAGTTTGACCGTATTTCGTGTTCCAAATTTTTTAGATGGAGGAGGTAATAGGCTAAATTTAAGTAATTTCTGGAGATTCCTCCCAGTACACAAGATTATCGTCACAATACGGCCACTTAGCAAGCATTACGTCGACTTGGCCTGCGAGGAACATAAATAAAGCGATATAATTTGTGAAGATTCATAGTTGATCCCAATTTGTCTGAAGTTGCAACGAAGAGAAAGAATTAATTTACGAAATAGTCATCGTGCCTTTTTGGCAATAACATTATCAAGACATCCAATTGAATAAATTAATGAAGATTTCTCAGAATATAGTATCTATATATTAGTTTAAATAGGGCAATGTTATATTTGAAAAGTTCTATTATCGACTCTATAACTTGTTGTAAATTGAGACGTTATTATTTGTTGCAACTTGCAACGAAGAGAAAGAATTTACTGAATAGTCAGGGTACCTTTTTTAACAGTGAGATGAAGACACGACGTTAAAACTAAGGTACTAGCTCGTAATAAATGTATCAGTCTCTTTAACATTATTGACAAGAGGATATGGGCAGAACTCCGTTGAGTTCACCGCCCAATGTACTTGTGTACTCTTCGACAATTTGGTATGGTTGGAGGATAGGGCCTGTTCATATAATAAGGCAAGAGAGATTGAGAGGAAATCAAGATAATAATGAACATTCCAAATTGGTGAAAGTTTACAGATGTCCAATTGCACTCTGCACTGTACTTCTGAACTAACTTTCACTTTCTTTTACAACTGTGAAAAAAGCTAAATATTTTCTCTGTTTGAGCACGCCACTAGTCAATACGAGTATTGGAGAAGCCATTCAATTCAATATCTTTCTCTGTCTTCGGTGAAGATACGGCAGAGACCTCAGTCAACCTCATTGGCCAAAATATTACTACTCACTAACTGAAAATGTTACTCGTATGAGTGTTTATATTAAATTAATGAATGCATGACATGTGTTAGTATATAATTATCACAACAAAAATAACAATAATATACCCAGTGTATTCCCACAAATGAGGTCTGATGTTAGTATATAATTATCACTTAATTATAGTTAAAAGTTAGCGGTCACAGGCAGCTTTTGAACACTTGTATGAAGAACTCTAGTGCAAAGAAAGAGATAGGAAGCTCTATAGGCTCGCCAAGGCGAGAGAGAGGAGGGACCACAACTTGGACCAAGTGAAACATCAAGGATGAGAATGAAAATGTGCTGGTAGAAGGCACACATTACACGTCGGAGATGACATAGGTACTACCATAAGCTCTTAAATGAAGATAGGAATATCGTGTTGGGGGAGTTGGAGCATTATTTACATAGATTGTTATAACTAATTAATTATCTGAGACATACTATTTTATGATTATTTAGTACTCCTAATTAAGATTTGTTTGACTCATTGCAATTAAATTGAGATGATCGATAATCAAAATGTGTTTGGTTTCAAATAGGATAAACTTTTTACTTCCAATTAGACCGTGATAATATAGTTAAAAATGGCTTTTTGACAGAATGACAATTTTGTCATCTTACTTGTTTTGTCAAAGTATAGCTAATATATTGGAGTAGTTAGATTGTTACCACCAATATTTCGACATAAAATTCGACTAGTATTAATTACTTGTGCCAAAAATATATATGTAACCGAAATGATGTGTAAAATAATATGGAATTTATACCGGAATTATAACTTTTTCTTGCTTGGAGATATTTTTCATGGCTAAAACTACATAGAGATTCCATTTCATGGCTAATATTAAATAAGTGGAAATCTAGCAAGTATATTGGACAAGGAAGAAATGTTGGAGCTGTGGCATGTGCCAAGAACCAAGTTGAGTATTTGACTCGACAAAAATAATTTGTCTCTGTTCATTTCACATTGCTTAGTAGTCAATATTTTTCTAGTAGTCATGTGCTTTATATGCATGTCACAGTTTTTGTGAGTATGTATTTTGACAAGGCATGTGCTCTAACCTGAGAAATAAATTATTCAAGACATGCATGTTATAATAATTAGCATAGCCTATCTTTTATGAACTAATTTTTTTTGGCGTTATGACATTGTATGCTGGTAGTTACTATTGTATGGCATGTTTTGGCCACCCACTTTTTCGAGTCAACTAATCATTTTCACTATGTATAATTTCTTTTTCTTTCTGGGTGAAACAATTCCAGACGCCATTTCCAACAAAGTTAGTTAAACTTCGACCGCAATTGTTAGGAGAAAGCAGACAAAACATGCGTGCGTAAGTTAGCTAATTATTGTGTTTAACTTTGTTAAAATATTTAGAGTTTTCTACGAAATGGATTCAACTAATTTCTCTTTCATAGCATAGGAATCAGTCTCGATACATGATCTTAATTACGAATTTGTGTATGCATGTGTTTTTTGGTAAATAATCACACGGTCCTGATTATTATGACCCTTTTGTGATGAGACAGAGACACCTCTTCTTCAAGAGCTACACAAGGCTATTTTCAGTGACATAGCCAAAATTTTTTGAAAAGGATATTCAAACTTTGAATAGGTAAATTAAATAAGCTTCTTTTTTTTTTTTCTGATGAATAAGTGCACCGAAAATTTTAATATTAAACTACACATTTTAATGAGATTTGTTTATTTTCAAAATTTAATAGGAAAGACATAATAATTTAAAGACATGCCAATTGTGAATTGGGTAAACTGACACTTTTGGTTTTCAAAAGGGAAAAAAGTTGGTATTCTTTTAATTAGATATGTACAAATGTAGGTCCATTCTTACAAACTTTAAAAACATTAGCGCTACTGGAATATGAGAATTGAATGTAAACTGGCTACAATTTAAAAGCTCCACCGGTAATCAAACCTACGCTGCGAAGTATCACAACGCTTTTTGAACTTCATTGGCCGTTGGGCTAACTCGCTCAGTTGTGTTAAAGGTGTTTAATTACATCATAATATGTCACAATTCAAAATAGAATTTGACCTATTTAGCTAATGTAAATTTCTGTGAAAGGGTGTTCGTCTAACCACAATTGAATGGTTGTAGCTCCGCCACGGGCTATTTTGCCAGTTTCTTTAGGAAGATACTTGTCTCACGACATTGATACTTATGAATTTATGATGATTGATGACTTTAATTTTAAATTTTAGGCACTTGAATTGGTCCCATTTCAGGTTTCCACTGGCTTACGAGACATTTGAAATTCTAAAATTCGGACCCAGTCTTGACCCAATTTGCCAATTACTTCTTCAGTGGAGCTAATTCCATTTGTCATCTGCACATGGGACAAAGGGGACCTTTCTTATGCTCAGTGCTCTTGTCCAAAAGAAACTACCCCTCCTTTTAAAAAAAATTGTAATGGCACTAATCCGATCAATTTTCATGCACCTCAATTATTTTATCGGTTACTTATTATTTATGATCATGATAAGTATTTGGTAATTGTGTCCATTAAGACTTAGACTTAATTTGAACTTTAGCCAAAGTTTGGCTCACTTTATTTCACACTCTTGCGTGGAAAGAAAGTGTCTTTTTTTAGACTAAGATAATACTACCAAAAATCAAGTGTCCCATGGAAATTTAATTCAGCATGATTTTAAACTGCTTAAGCGCCAATTAAAGTAATTTATATTTCATCCCAACAAAGCAGTATTGTCTTTTTGTCAAAGCAAAATGGTCCTGCCTAACTCGTTTAATTCTTTTACTATAATTTGGAGTTAGGATTGAAAATTAGGCATCGAAAAGGAAAGTAGGTAAAGACTTTATTACCAAAGAGTGCACCATCATGTTTAATTTAACTAACATTTTTGTACTTATTTGAATTGCTTAATCCTCAAAGTTCCCGTTGTCAAGCAAATATGATTTCGTTTTGCTTAGTGCTATGTTTAAATGAGACTTTGGAGCATCTCTCTTCTTCTAATAAAAAAAAGGTAGCCCATACTTTAAGCTATGTTTTTCTCATCTAAGAAATACTCAACTTTGAAGCAAGAGGACATACCCACAATTAGTCCAAAGAGAAATTATATGCATAATCCTAGTTATATACGAAAGTAATCATTGTCATCCAATTAATTACTTTGATACTAGTAATCTACAGTAGTATTTTTGGGACATGATTGCTATCTTTACCCATTAATCTTTTAATGATATATATAATTGCTATATTGCAATCGAGTGCAAGCTTAATAAACAGTTGATTTTACTGAGATCTTATTTTAAATTTTTTTTCGTTCTCCAAAATGCTCATGGACAGAGACATGCATATGCAACTTATAATACATAGGTTCAACTGAATTTTGATTTTCGAAAAATACAATATACAGATACACGTAGATGTGTTTGAAAATTGCAAAAAATTTCAACAAGTACTAAAATTTTGAACTCATAATTTCAAAAGTTAATATTATTAATATCAAGTTCAGTGCATAGGGGGTTTCATAGGTATGACTCACGCCAAAATGCTCCAATCATGCAATAATCACGCTAGAATATAATATTATTCTAATTATGCAATATTGTTTGTCTAAATTTGCCTTTCTCATAGACTTCGTAATTTTTTTTCTTTAATTGGATCCTAAATCCTACGCATAGAGATATAGTGTTAGAAAAGTCACAATACTAATACTTAATAAAAACGAAGGTTGACAATAAACAGGTTAGATGATATTTGAACAAAATCAAAATCAATAAACGCTATACCTGTATACCATATTCGGCCAAATATTTGCTTGGGTTAAGATGATTGGGTCGATTTTGGCTGTATAATTGTTAAATGAATCATTATTTTATTTTTTTAATTTACCATGACTTATATATATCAAACAAAATCTTTTAAGAAAATAATTATTTTAATGCTTAAATAAGTTTTCTTGTGGGTCAATATAGAAAGAATTTTGACTGACGAAATTCGGTATGCTTAAATATGACCCATCAATGACATATACATACCAAACCCAACTTGTTCAATCCTAGGGTAAATTGGGTGAATATATTTGATAACCCTAATAAAACTACTCCGTAATAACTGAAAAAAACAAAAACATAACGCATATTGGAAAAAGTAAAAAAGAATGTAAAAGTATAGAAGATGACATAAAAAGCTCTACGTACGTAGCATAAACTCCCAAAATTACTTAGTGTCAGATTAGATATGTATATGCAAATATGCAATGCATAGTGTCACATCTTCCAACAATTGTGTCAGATTAGATAAATGAATACTAAGGAAAATATCCAACAATATCAGAATGGGTTACAATAATTTGCTCGTCGTTTTTGTTGTCCTCTTGCTGCCTCTTTTACAGTCTTACTAGTATAGTACAGCTAAAATTTGAATATAAAAAGTGTGAGCTCTACTGCTCTAGATCCTACTTCTGTTGGAAATATTGCCATTGCCATGTCCCCTCCTATTATTAAATACTTATTAATAATTCATCCAAGTCTTTTTATCCAGTTGAGGTCTGAGGGTGTATATCGATCTCCACAGTAAACACCAGCCAACACTGGCAACCATACCTAATATTTATGGGACCCGTTTTATATTTTACGAAATTACAATTGTTTTTCCTTAAATATTTGTAGTATGTAATCCGCTAACTCGACTAATTCGTATATATCACAACTTAAAAAGCTCAATTCCTATTATCAAGAACACATCTGCTCAATTTCCCTTACGTACTTTAAAGGCATATTTTGCCTTTTTCCGTGTATGTCATATGAAACGTTCTAGAGAAGGCTCTGAGTTTTTCTTCTTTTTTTTTTTTACTCTTGAGTAATTTTTTTTGTTTTCAACTTAGGTCATGTGAGTTTCGCAAAGTATAACATATAACAAATCGATATAATGAAGAATTTTTCCAGCAACCAAAAAAAAGAAGAATTATTTTGTAGGGTTTCTTACCGATGAAAATTATTTTAACCTTGATGAATCATAGTAAAACTTGTAACTAAGGGCCTGTTTGGGATTGTTGTTGGGAAGTCAAAAATGCTTTTTTTGATAAGATAGGGTGTTTGAGTATCTTATGAAACTGCTTTTAAAAAAAAGCAGAAACAATTCATGTTAAAAATATCCCTATCACTTATACATATAAACCAATATTGTTATAAAATAAAGATAAATATCAAACTAATAAAGAAAGAGACAACGTTGGAGAATGAAAATAGTAGTACTTGTTTTCACTTCTTGTATATCACAAAATGTACAAAAGGATGGCTATTTATAAGCCACCAAACTTACTCCCTAAGTATGTTTAGCATGACAACAACTTGGCAATTTGACCAAGTAACTTTGGAGTTCAAATCCAAATTGAATAAGTAATCTTGGTGTTCAAGTTCAATTTGGCTACTAACTCTTATCTCTCATTAATGACATTCACACATATATATGTCACATGACATCCATATTACATAACACTCCCCCTTGGATGTCCATTAATAGATAATGTGCCTCGTTAAAACCTTACTAGGAAAACCCAGTGGAAAAAGCCTAGTGAAGGAAAAAGAGTACACACATCTTGTAATAAGCCTTCAATGTTGCCTCATTAAAAACCTTACAAGGAAAACCCAGTGGGACAAAACCTTGTGAGGGAAAAAGAGTACAACGCTTATTAACTCCCCCTGATGAGAACATTAATTTAATGACTTGAATCTTCGCATCCCAATCTTGTGCACCATCTTCTCGAAAGTTGCAGTTGGTAGAGACTTAGTGAATAAATCAGCAATATTGTCACTTGAACGAATCTGTCGCACGTCAATATCATCATTCTTTTGGAGTTCATGTGTGTAGAAAAGTTTTGGCGAAATGTGCTTCGTTCTATCTCCTTTTATGAATCCTCCCTTTAGTTGCGCTATGCATGCTGCATTATCTTCAAATAGAATTGTGGGTACCTTAATATCACACTTCAGTCCACATCTTTCTTTGATATAATGTATCACCGATCTCAACCATACACATTCTCTACTTGCTTCATGGATAGCTATTATCTCAGCATGATTTGAAGAAGTAGCAACAATAGACTGCTTTGTAGATCGCGATGATATAGCAGTACCTCCGTATGTAAACACATAACCTGTTTGAGATCGAGCTTTATGTGGGTCAGATAAATAACCTGCATCTGTATGACCAACAAGATTTGCACTAACTTTGTTAGTATAGAACAAACCCATATCAATAGTCCCCTTTAGGTATCGCAATATATGCTTAACTCCGTTCCAGTGTCTACGTGTAAGGGAAGAACTATACCTTGCTAGCAAATTAACAGAAAATGCTATATCTGGTCTTGTAGCATTAGCAAGATACATAAGTGCACCAATAGCACTGAGATATGGTACTTCAGGACCAAGTATCTCTTCATTCTCTTCTGGAGGTCGGAACGGATCTTTACTCACTTCAAGTGATCGGACAACCATTGGAGTACTTAATGGATGTGCTTTGTCCATGTAGAATCGTTTCAAAACCTTCTCAGTATAGGCAGATTGATGGATGAAGACCCCGTCTGCTAAATGCTCAATTTGCAGACCAAGACAAAGTTTTGTCTTTCCAAGGTCTTTCATCTCAAATTCTTTCTTTAGATATTCAATTGCATTTTGGACCACATCCATTAGATGCATTTCAAGGTTTTCATGTACAGCTAAACCGATGAGATATCAAAATGTTATTGCATCCATAACAGGTGAATATGTTTCTTCGTAGTCAATTCCTGGTCTTTGAGAGAATCCTTGTGCGACAAGGCGTGCCTTGTATCTTATAATTTCATTTTTCTCATTCCTTTTACGCACGAAGACCCATTTATGGCCAACTGGTTTTACACCATCAGGAGTTTGGACTATAGGTCCAAAAACCTCACGTTTAGCAAGTGAGTTCAATTCTGATTGAATTGCCTCTTGCCATTTTGGCCAATCATTTCTTCGTCGACATTCTTCGACAGATAGAGGTTCAAGATCCTCACTGTCTTGCATAATGTTCAGTGCGACATTATATGCAAAAACATTATCCACCATAATTTTCGATCGATCTAAATTTATCTCATCACCGGTAGAACTCATTGAAAGTTCTTCATTCACTTGAGTCTCAGGTTCATTGATTTCTTCAGGAATATCAGGATTAATCAGATCTTGGGCCTCTTCATGAGGTTCTTTTATAGTGTCACTTTTCTCATTTTTCGTGCTTCTTTTTCTAGGATTTTTATCCTTTGAACCCAATGGTCTACCACGCTTCAGGCGTGCTTGGGATTCAGAAGCTATGACATTAGCGGATGGTCCTTTTGGGACATCAATTCGGACAGGCACATTCACTGCAGGGATATGTGACTTAGTTATCCTTTTCAAATCAGTAAATGCATCTGGCATTTGATTTGCTATTTTCTGTAAGTGAATGATCTTCTGGACTTCATGTTCACATATAGGGGTACGTGGATCAAAATGAGATAATGACGAAACTTTCCACGCAATTTCTCTTTTGAGTCTCTTTTGAGTTCCTGTTTCTCTCCCCCTAATTGCGGGAAATTTGTTTCATCAAATCGATAATCTGCAAATCGAGCAGTAAATAAATCTCCAGTCAATGGCTCAAGGTAGCGAATTATGGAGGGTGATTCAAAACCAACATATATTCCTAACCTTCTCTGGGGGCCCATCTTAGTGCGCTGTGATGGTGCTACTGGCACTTATACAGCGCAACCAAAAATTCGTAGATGAGCAATATTTGGTTCATGACCCAAGACTAATTGTGACGGAGAGTAGTGGGCAATTTCGTTTTCATAAGTAATGGTCTAGCTATCAACTGTAGGCGCTTAATAAATGACTCAGCAAGGCCATTTTGAGTATGAACATGAGCGACAGGATGTTCAACTTTTATCCCAACTGATACACAATAATTATCAAAAGCTTGGGATGTAAATTCTCCAGCATTATCTAGGCGAATAGCCTTAATAGGATAATCTGGGAATTGCGCCCTTAATCGTATTATTTGTGCCAATAATTTCGCAAACGCCAGGTTGCGAGACGATAAGAGGCACACATGAGACCATCTTGAAGATGCGTCTATTAGGACCATAAAGTATCTAAATGACCCACTGGATGGGTGAATAGGTCCACATATATCCCCATGTATACGTTCTAAAAAATGAGGGGATTCGACGCCAACTTTCAGTGGTGATGGCTTAGTTATCAATTTGCCTTGGTAACAAGCAGCACATGAAAATTCATTACTTGCAAGAATCTTCAGGTTCTTTAGCGGATGCCCTTTTGAATTTTCAATGATTCGTCTCATCATTATTGATCCAGGGTGACCCATTCGGTCATGCCACAGTACAAAAGTATTCAAATCAGTAAACTTCTGGTTTACGATAGAGTGTGCTTCAACTGTACTAATTTCTGCATAATATAGGCCAGAAGACAGAGTTGGCAATTTCTCCAATACATATTTCTGGCCTGAGATATTCTTGGTAATGCCAAGATATTCAACATTCATTTCATTTATTGTCTCAACATGATATCCATTTCTGCGGATATCTTTAAAACTTAATAAGTTTCTCGGGGATTTAGAAGAGAATAGTGCATCTTCTATAACAAGTTTCGTCCCCTTCGGCAGAAATATAGTAGCTCTTCCGGAGCCTTCAATTAATTTTGAATTACCAGAAATTGTTGTAACATTGGCTTTTCTCCTAAGCAACTGAGAAAAGTATTTCTCATCTTTAAATATGGCGTGCGTTGTTCCACTATCAATTACACAAATATCCTCACGGTCGATTATTGATCCAAATAAAATTTGAGGAGTATCCATATATTCTTCAAGATGAAAATATAAACAAAGTAAACATTATAGTATTACTAGCAAACAACGTATTTACACAAACTTTATTTATTTACATGATTAGAGAAACACTACTAACAGAAACATAAACTGACACAACTAACAAAAAGTAAAGTACTTAGACTATTGCAGATCCGTCACCGACAAGGTGATCTATATTTCCTTCAGGGATTTCAAAGAAATCTGCAACGTCTAACTGCATAGGCTCAACATTATCTTCAGAGATAAAGTTTGCTTCTGCAGTATTATCCACCTTCTTGAGGGATGCCTGATAAAGATTAACCAGGTGCCTTGACGTATGACAGGTACGTGACCAGTGCCCTTTTCTTCCACACCAATAGCATCTAGTTTCTGTATTTGTCCTTTGCACCGCTTCAGGCTTTTTACCCTTCTTTCTACACTGCTGGTGCTGAGGGTTATTATTCAGTGCAAGACAATCATCATGATTGAAATTTCTCCCTCGACCACGGCCACGACCACGACTGGGGCCAGGACCTCTTTCACGCCTAGATTGGTGAAAATTTGCTGCATTTACTTCAGGAAATGGAGCAGTACCAGGAGGTCGACTTTCATGGTTTTTCATCAAAAGATCATTATGTTGTTCAGCAACAAGGAGATGCGAAATTAATTCAGAATACTTTTTGAATCCCATTTCTCGGTATTGCTGCTGCAGGAGCATACTCGAGGCAGGGAAGGTGGAGAATGTTTTCTCCAACATATCATGATCTATGATATTTTCTCCGCATAGAGTTAACTGTGATTTAATTCTAAACATAGCAGAATTATACGCAGTTATATCTTTAAAATCTTGTAATCTCAAATGGGTCCATTCATAATGTGCCTGTGGAAGAACGACCATCTTCAGGTGGTCATATCTATCTTTCAAATTATTCCACAGTATAAGAGGATCCCTAATAGTGAGATATTCCATTTTCAATCCCTCATCGAGGTGATGACGGAGAAATATCATAGCTTTGGCACGGTCTTGGTTTGAAGCCTGGTTCTTATCTTGGATGGTGTCTGCCAGACCCATCGCATTCAAATGTATTTCGGCATCAAGTGCCCAAGATAAGTAGGCTTTGCCCGATATGTCTAGGGCAACAAATTCACGTTTAGATAGATTTGACATTATATTAGGAAAAATAAGTTCTTACCTTTATTACCTGAAAAAGTATTTGCTCGAGATGGCAGAGTCTCGTGCTGATAATGTGTTATAAAATAAAGATAAAATATCAAACTAATAAAGAAAGAGACAACTTTAGAGAATGAAAATAGTAGTACTTGTTTTCACTTCTTGTATATCACAAAATGTACAAAAGGATGGCTATTTATAAGCCACCAAATTTACTCCCTAAGTATGTTTAGCATGACAACAACTTGGCAATTTGACCAAGTAACTTTGGAGTTCAAATCCAAATTGAATAAGTAATCTTGGTGTTCAAGTTCAATTTGGCTACTAACTCTTATCTCTCATTAATGACATTCACACATATATATGTCACATGACATCCATATTACATAACAAATATATCTTTATTAATTAATTAGCATATATCATAAGTTTGATTAAAGTTTTATTTTAAAATTTTATTCTTTATTTTTACATCATAAATTTTTTATTTTATTTTATGATTTATATATTATTATTATTTTATTTCTCACTCCTTTTCTTTAAAAAGAAATTGAAAACATAATTGATGATGATTATAAATGAACATATAATTTTTTATTTTTTATTATTAGTGACAATAAATGACATACGAATCACGTTGCAATATCAAATGATATTTAATATAATTTCTCTATAAAATAATCTTAATAGTAAAAGTTCATTGATATATGTCCTTTTTCGTAATTTGACTCTCAAAAACACTTTTTAAAAAAGATTAGTCAAACACAATCTGTTTATCAAAAATACTTTTTAAATAAATTAGCCAAACACAAATTACGCTTTTTCAAAAGCACTTTTCTAAAAATTCATTTTATAAAAATATTTCTCAAATAAACAATTTTCTAACAGCAATTCAAAACAACCCCTCAGTCATGCCCTTTTTTGCAAGGTGCGTTTGTTTGAATAAAAGAATGGAAAAAGTTAAAATTTACCACTTTAATTTACCATACTAAATATATTTGTTTTACTACACTTGGGCGCTATTTGTACCTTGTGAAAATCTTCTTGTACACAATTGTTTCATTTCAATTCAATCTCATTCTTGGAGTCGGCCCACAATTTTCAAGGTTAGCCCAAAGATATAGTACAAAAAAGTAGAAGCACAAATTCCTTCTCAGAGCATTACAATATCAATAAGGATTATGGTGGAGTGATAAGTACTCAATTATTAATTAAAGAAAAAATTATTAAAAAAATGTAACTAGTAATGTTACATTACAAAATATAGCACACTCTATGTTACATTACCAAATATGGCTCAATTGTATAAAAAAGAAAGTTACTTTACATCCATAACCAAATTATTACTCTCTCTCTCTTACATCTCCCATCTTCATCTTAAAAAATAGGAAGAGTGATAATAAAAACTTATTAAGTTGGGAGAGCGACAATATCATCATCTAATAAAGCTGCCAAATTTAAAGCATGATCTAAAGAGCAGCAAAAGAAGTCAACATCCAACAACTTTCAAAAGAGAACCATAAACAAATATGTACAGTTGGAATCAAAAGAAAAAAAAATGAGCCATAATAAGTTGATGCAACAAATAAATAGAAGGTAGAGGAAAAAATTTCGAAATAAGAAACTTAATATATATGCAGTTGGAATCCTGACGATACTTTGTCTCATTCAACATGTAAAAAATAACATCAGAACACCACAGTAATTTGCCCACTATATACTTCAGGAAATGAATTGGCAATGGGCTCTATGAACGACTTAGCTATAAAAGGTTCAACTATAAACATTCTAAGTATACTTGTCTCATAAGCATCTAAGTGACTTGATCAACATGAAATTCATTGAACAACGAATACGTTACAAGGTGTATTGCTAAAATAGTATAACAATTACCTCAACAACATAGGACTTCTTACAAAATGCAAAATGCAATAGTCACACAAATAGAAGAATACTAAAACAAAAAATCAAACCAAATAGATAAAAGGTCTCATAAATATACAAAGAAATCAAAAGTGAATAATATTTGTATAATATTTTATATGAATATACTATACACTTCTGATAATTTTGCATAAGTATATATACAATTTTTCAATAATATACATAATTATACAAATATATACATATGTATATATAATGTTTAAATAATGTATATGCATTGTATAAATGCATATAGAATGGAGAGGAAGAAGAAGATCACCGAAACGAAAAGGCTGTATTGTATATACAATAATATACAATACAATATACAAATATATACAACAATATACAATATAGTATACAAATATATATACACTGTTGTACCAAAAAACAGACTTCGTCTTCTTCCTCGAATCCAAACATCAAATTCATTCAAAAACACCTCAAAACTACACCAAATCATCCAAAATTTCAGATTTGGATTCCTCAATACATAACTGATCTTTTATAACTGTACCCACTCAAAACAAAGTTTATTTATGAAAACATCGGAACCTCGAATTGTAGAAAAAAACCTCGAAACAATGCTAAATTTTTTACTAATTTGTTTGAAGTTTTTTGGGAGAGAATTGAGAAAGAATTAAAGTGAAAATCGTGAAGAAGAGGCTGGAAATTTGAGAAGTGTTGTTCCCTATATAACTAGAAAGAAAAATTACTTCACATTGAATGGCCAAATCAGATTTTGGACTATAAAGTGTAAAGTATATTTTGGCTACTTAAATGTAAAGTATATTTGCTAGTTGTACTTTTGTGTAATTATCATCCCTTGCCTATAGAATTGCTTCTATTACATTTTTCGGGCAATTTATTAAAAATATTCACATTACCTTGTTATAATAATTTTTTATATTTATATAAGTTTTATTTGCATTTCAGATTGTTCATTATCAAATATGAATAATCAAAATATTATTTTCTATCAAAAAATAAATTTATTTTATTGAATTAGGATTTTTTTCATAATATTTACTCCCTACATCCCAAAATAAGTGTCACCTTAGCAAAATTCGTTTGTCGGAAAATAAGTGTCATTTTAGGAATTCAGGACAAAAATTGAGTTCGATTTTGAGGGATAAAAGTAAGTGGATTGATAACCAAGAGTAACAAAACGCGCCAATTTAGAGAAGTAATTAAATAGAAACCGAAATTAATGCATCTTAACCATCGAGTGCATAATACATAAGAAGATATTATGTGAGTGTTGATTCTACTTGCAACTTATTTGAACCTTGCAACTCTACTCAACACCTCTATAGTTAAAAAACATGTACAAATATTTCAAGACAAGACAATATTAATGCTGAATGTGTTATTCAGTTTCCACCCCATCTTCACAATCTTTGAGACCTTGTTCAGGTATATTCCATTTTTCACTATCCCATGTTGAATCTGCTTCAGGCAATATATAGTCGTCAGGTTTGAGCGACAACTGGAATTCTGGAAGATCAGGCTGTACTTGAAGATGTCTGCTTGCAAAGTCATCATATTTGAGTGTAAGTGTAAAAAGACTTGATAAGCATAATTAGAACATAGTTTCAATATTTTGTAAGCTGTAAGCCTCACTTTTCTTGGTTCAATAGGTCGCCATACATTTGAGACTTCTTGGCAGCAGTTTCTGGGACTTTTTTGTTTAAATGTTTCATAACACCCCATGCTGGAGGAATTCTAGGAAAACACAATTAAGACAACAAGGGATTACAGTTAGTACCTCTGTAATGGTCTTTCTTTGAAATGTAACTGAAAAGAGCAAAGACATATTAAAAACCTGGTGACAGGTTCAACAAGGCAAAAACTTAAGGAGGCCTTTTTGCTCTCTGCAAGTAGTTTGTCTGCAGCAAGGAAACAGCGTACGGCACTAACGTGGCAGGAAGGTTCGGTTCCCTTGTCAACGATTATACCGTGGTAGTAGTAAGCTGCAGCCTGACTTTGCCGTTAACATATAGGCAAGAAACATGAAAAAAAAAGTTTAAAAGGAAATCAACAATTTTGGTAGGGAAAAAAAAACCTTTGCTTCAAGATACTTCCATTTGATGAACAGCATATGCTTTTTCGCAGTTCCATGGTAATTATTGTCTCCAGACAAGCAACAAAGAGCCTGAAAGAGAAAAAGAACTCCAATATTAACACTGATGATGCAAAAAAGCAAATTAAGACAAAAACGACTAGTCCTTAATATTGAACCACTAATTGAGCTGTGGACTAATCTAATTTTGGTCAATCTGTAGTGCCCTCTGACTTCCACTACATATATAAGCCTCAGTTCCGGTGTTTCAGATTTGTCACTCGGGAGGTGATACAATGAACAAGCAAGAATGTCAAGCTGACTTCAAGTAATTTCTAGCAAATAAATCAGAACTGAAGATTTTTAAGTACCTGCCCATAGTAGCTTGCTGCTTCACATGCCAGCCTCCTCTTCACTGATAAAGTCGCATTCTGACTTTCAAGAGCCAAACCTAATTGAATTTCAGTTCCCTGAGGTAGATATCACTCAAGCTGTGTCAGGATCGGTCAATGGATTTTCTTACGAATTTCAATAGCTTCTTACTTTCAGCAGTCACTTGCATCCTATCTATTATCTACTAGTCTGAAAGGCTACATCCTATAGCTCAGTCTTGTGGAAGCTGACACACATCTTTTTATTGGCATTGTCCAAGCTAATGGAATGGAATTCTACAACTAGCTCTTAACTAACAGTCATTATGACTTGATTTGGATAATCATCTTGTTGGGTTCTAGTGATGAAATGTGAATGAAAAATAAAGGAAAAGTTGAATTGTGTTTTCACTTTAAGGGAGGAGTGTTCTCCCACATTGGTGGGAAAAAGGAACTTTTTCATGCTTAAATATAGAAGCATTCCTTCATGTTGTTAGTGAGGCCAGAAGAAAGCAAGTCTCGCGGCGTCGGCGTCGGCGTCGCTCGTTCGACTTTAGAAAATAATCAAGAGAGACTATTTTTTTTGACAAAATTCATTTGAAACTTAAGAGTTAGTGATCCAAAAATTTAATCTGAAAGTTCTCCATTTACGGACGCACATAAGGAAGTGCAGACGCATGTCACAACGCACCTCGAAGGGATGTGACCCTTAGAGGCACTGTTTGAAGACGAAAATGACGACCTGCGCGTGCAGGTGGCCAACGCAGGTAGTTGGTAACTTTCTGTTTTTGATGGAATTCGACCTGCGGCCGCAGGTGATCCATCTGCACGCGCAGGTGTGTCCTCAGGTGGCCCGTAGGTTCGAAACAGTGTGATTTTTCAAAACCAATGCTTCCTTTTTGAAGCACCACTTTTTGGTTATAAATACTTGAATTTTTCCTCAGGTAGAGACACAAAATTTTGAAGTAAAAAACATCTTTTTCTTCCTAAAAACTCAAGTGTGATCTTCAATCGTTGAGTGAGTTCGTTGTTCGACAGAGTTTGAGGTACCGCCATTCTATCAAAGTGATTCATTTTATCCTGGGAGGACATATTCCATAACCTCGGGTATTTGAGGGAAATAATTTCCTTAAGGACACACCGTGAATTTGGTGGACTTGAATATTCTAATCTTCATCTCTTTCTAAACGTTTTGGTTTTGCTATTTTTCATAAAATAATTTGAACTTCATTTTGTTGTTGTTCATAAGTTGGGTTGAACTTATTATTGAAGTTCAAAGTTGTGAATACAGAGTTCAAGCTTCATTTGATTGTTCATTCTTTAAGTTGAACATGTGTTTGAAGTTCTTGTTGAAAAAATACAAATTTTACTAAACCCGATAAACAACACATCTAACAGGATTTCCATTTTGGTGATTGTTAAAATGGAAAACAATTGTCTTTTCATTGATTTATTGGCTGTAAGGAATCAAAACTTGTGTTATCAATTAATCGTCAAGTAACATAACATATACCTGGGCTAATGCTTGGTTTGAGGTGGCTTCAAATATACCCTGATGCAGATCCTTAGGCAACTGGTTCCTGGTCAAGTTGGGATAAAATACATAATAAAAATGACAAAGAACAGATATATCTTTCTGTAGAAATAAGGCTGAATACATATTTACATACTTGACATCAGGTGGTAGGTGGACAAGTACATCTTGGACACAGAAATCCAAATAGCCTGCTGCTTTCAGCAGCAAATCAACAGCATCCCTCATGCAATCTGAAAAGGAAACACTGCTTGATCACTGCTGAGTGCTGATCACACTTTGAGTTTTAAAGCAAATTAATAAGCGCAATACCTCCGGATACAACTCGTTCAGTCATATCACACTCTTTTGGTATCAGCTTTGTATTTGCCTCTACTAATGTTAACATTGCCATCATGTGAAGGACAGACAGTAATTCAAACCAGGAGTTTGCTACAGAGAGTTCCTGCTAATTATAAAAGAAGCAAGAGATCATAAAGCATGTCAACAAGTGGCAACCACTCAGCAGATACTGAACTGATAAATAATTTGAACCTCTTGCCCATCTTCCAAGTTTTTCCACTTAAATCCAATCAATTCTTGAAGCCCGAATTCTGTAAAATGACATGTCCTATCGATTATCACTAAAATTGTCCTTTGGAAAGTATTAAGTGCACAAATCTGAAAAGGGTGCTAACCTTTTCTAGTGAAGCCAACAAGAAGAGGCAAATACTCCTCAAGCGCTTTTTGTAATTCATCAATGGCAGAAACGTCTAGAGAAACATAATGAATTAATCAAAAGATCAATAAGGTACAAGCGACAAATGTTCAAGTTTCCATTTTTAGTGCATATATACCTGTATCTTGCGAGATAAGCAGAATCTGGTTCCTTATTGAAGTTAGTCTATCAGCAAGGTCCTTGGGAATCACACCCTTGAGTGTCTTCTGTAGATCACATTGAGCAGGAACACGCATTGATGGGACTAATATGCTGACCTCAGGGATGATGCTCTTCTTCTTCTTCTTTTTTCCAAACGCGTAGACAGAAACCGCGCACCCCATTGCTCTTCAAGGGGACTGATTTCAACTAGTAACATCCTACATAGGCATTGAATATTGCAAGATTCTGGCAATAACAAGATGAAACTATTAACACACATTTATTGACAATTACTGTTGATAAGAATGGGAAAGAAGCAAGTTAGGACTATTTGCAATGCACTATAATAAATGTTAGCAACTTACTGCAAATGCCAGGCTGCTAGTGTGGGCTGACATCAAATGGTATCAGTATCACTATCACTATCACCTATTTAAGTGACTATGCAGCAATGCCTATCGAGTGAAGCTTCCAGGATGGTTTAATTATATTGATATACATTTATATATAGAACTAATTAAAAGGAAAAGAAAGAGTTGCTACTTGCTAGTGGATCTACAATTATGTAAAAGATTAGAAATCTGAGATTTGGAAGCAAATAATGAGGATTACGAGAAATAAGTCACATGCGAATGCGTAAGGAAGATTTACAACTACTGCATTATTTTCGATTAAACAATCTTGTAGATTTGTACTACTATTATATTACTAGTAATTTGTGAACTTTCTTCTAACAGCGGAAAATAAGGAGGAAAAAAGGAAGACATACTTTTTGTTTTTTTATACAAAGAGTGTAACATGTGCAAAGCTGTTTGACTTTGTTGGAGTAAATTATTTAGCACTCTCCACCAATCAAATCTGTCCCTTTTGAAGTTGTCTTTGTTTTGATTTGCATGCCAATTGCACTTGGCCTAAAAGTCCATAATTGTGGAACATCCGAAGGTATAGACTAACAGTTAATAAAATGATGAAAATCATGAGAGACAGTTTAGATACATCTGATTCTTCTTATTTGCTTGAGTTGTAGTGGCTAAAGTTATTACATGATATCTACACAAGTCGCTAATGGAATAGTGGAAGTGCATATAAACTGATCCGGACATCACCAATATATAAATTAAATAGGCATTTTGGTTACTTGTTACATGTTCAAGTACCTGATGACTGGGGCAGATGCACAATTATGGCTACAGGTTCAGTCGAATTCAGTAGTTTTGACTCAAATTATGTATATTTGTTAAGAAATCAACTAAATATGTATAAATATTAGATTTCGAACCTTGTAACTGAGATGGGCAGTGTGTTCCGTGGCATCTCAAACTCATAAAGTTCAAATCATAGATCCATTTGTACTTGATAAAATAGCTAAAATGCGCACAAATTGGCCAGGATAAAAACCATTATAAAACTGATGAAACGCTAGGCATACCATTGGAGATTCAAGCTAATTTAAGTCAGAATATTACTATATGCATGATCTAGTCTCTCTTTTAACATAATTATTACAATGTATTCAATTCTGTAGCCCAATTTGCAATTGTTAAATTGTAGGATACTTGATGCAAGAACATAGATTGACTCATTTGCCGTGTATAGAAGTCTATGCATCTCAATTCCCCATGAATATTATTTAATCTGTCGGCAACACAATATTTAAGTATATCCTACTACTTGTAAAAATCCTATTGATTGCCTAACAACATGTACTGTTGGAAAGCTGCATCTATCTTGCAAATCTACATTTGACAACTGGATCCAGACAAATTAAATAGTCATCACTTAATTAGGTGTGACAAGAGGGAGTTGCTCAAATGGTACACGTTCCTCGCTTAATGACTAAACTTAGTTAGCTATGACTCATTTATCGATCCAATTATCCTTCTAAATTCATTTTAATCAAAATAAATTGCGTCAAAATAAATCGATAAATGAGTCATAACTAACTTGTCACACTCAACCGTTTTTTCCCAACTCCAGCCTTACAATTGGGGCACTCGAAAAAATGATTAGTTAGGAAAAAAGAAAGATATTGTACATTTGAAAGGTTTTTTCAAACTTTTATAAATTAAACTGGCTACTAAGATAGTTCAAATAGACCAAGCAATTTGGGTGGATTGTTTCGAGTTGCATTTACTTTGACCTTCATATAAATATATCACATCATTCACAACTAATTCGAACAAATTTACGCAATCAAGCAGCTAAATTAAGGATTGAAACTAGCATACGTGGATGTTAAGTGTCCCAAATTAGTAGAGAAATTAGTTGTTTGTCACCTTATATTATATGATCTTGAACAACATTAACTAATATGCGGGGTTGAATTAAGTTCAATATCACTTTCGTATTGCTGACACTACAATCTCACTCCTACTTAGGGACCGTTTGGACATGCGATATGAAATTATTTGATATGAAGTTGAAGTTTTGTTTGGACATTCATTTTCCTGATGCCATTTAGGACGGGTCATTTGCACTTTTGTCCAATTGATGCCTCATTTTTGTCCCTGAAGATACTGGCTACGCTTGGAAAGAATTTAGAACAGTGGCTGTGTCTTAAATCATGACGCTACTTTTTTAGGCTGCTGGGCTACTAACAAAGGTACACGTACAGGGATGACCCATTTGGATATATGGCCCAGCCCAACCAAATAAACAAAGAACAGTTCCTAATATGAAGACAAAACTTCACATATAGCTATCTTAGATCCCTCTTAACTAACTTCTTAGTCTAGCTTTCAATATTTACATTCTATAGACAAGTAGTTAATGTCTACATGTATTTAGGGAGGATTTATACAAAAACATAAAAACCTTTTTTTTTATTTTTATTTTTTTTCGATTACAGTAATAGAAAGAGATTTAAAAGGAAAGAGATTAGTTCCCAATGTTTGGCACTTTCCATACTTACCCTTGGTAGTTTTCAAACAAATCCAATATTGGCAATCAGCCCCATTATTTTCTTAAACTTTCCCACAATAATCTCTTTTCATAATAAAGCATTAAAGCTTATTAAAGCGAATATGTAGCAAAAAAATTGAGACAAAAGGAGATCGGTGAACAATTGATTTAATATATATTATTGTTAGTATTTTGTATAACATATATATTTTTATTTAATCGATTTAATATGTATTCTGTATATACAAATATTATATTGTATATACATTATATGTATATATACTTTTAAAAATGGTACACAGACGCTGGATTATACATATGATTGTGTATACATATTTTTAACTGAAGCACATTTATATATATATATACACATATAATTGTATTCTATATATGAAATATTTTCATGTATCTCAAATATATTTTTGTATACATATGCACTTATTTATATTTAGCTTCTACGTACGTATAGTTGATTGCAATTTATATACATAAATAGAAGTGTTATTAAATAGAAGTATGTATATATATAGTTGATTGCAATTTATATGCATCTCAAATGTATTCAGTTGTTATTAACAAACGATTAACTTTTAATATTTATACATAAGTATCATCATCAAAGAATTTTGTATGTGTTTATTTTAAACAAATTACCAATGATAAGGAAAATACATCATACATAAATATTTGAATTAATTTTTTAGGTCGTTATAGCAAGTGACAAAACAAATTTTTAAACCAACCACTTGAATCAAGTTATAGTATTTAAAAGTAGGCAAGTATAAAATACAAACACTTTCAATATTATTAAAATTAAAACTGGGTTGAAACAATAACCGAAAACAATAACTGGAAAGATTTATATGATTGAGGATTTGTAGTTTGCATTGTAATATGGGGTGGATCGGAGGTTTTAGGGGTATTTCCAAGTCAATATCCATCGTTGGATCTATAGAGGTCATTGGGAGTTGAGTTGTGAATTCAAATGTGAGTAGAGAGAAGGCACATAAAATTAGTAGAGAGAGAAAATTATTACTTTTTTAATATTCAATTAAATTTAATGAGACAGATTAATTGAATGCTCACAAAAGGAATGGTATACAAGCTATTATATTTGTATATGCGGGCCCACATAAATAATAGTTCTTTAACTAACTTTTGACTATATTAGATAATTATTTAAACATTAATCATCAGTGGCGTATGCAGAGTTTTTTGTCAGCGGTGTCGGTTCTTCACTATGTATGGAATTAAATCACATGCTCCACCGCTCGAAAGCTTGATACAAATAAACAGATTTTTGTTCTACGTCTCCGAGCTATGAGCTATATATCCGTCGACATTTTTATTTTACAAAATAAACAAATGAACAATTTATATAACAACATTATACTAATTAAAAAAAAAAAAACTATCCAAAGCATACTAATAAAACATAATTCTAAGTCAATTATTACAACTCTCCTCAACGAGTTTCATATTTTGAAATGTATTTATGATAGCCTCAGTGAAGATGGTATTAAATTTTCTTTTTTTTCTATATAGGACACCAAACAACCACTCAAAAGCAAACGAACTCTGAAGTTACAAATTGGGGGAATTTTTTTTTTCAACGTTGGGGTTTAGATTTAAGCATTATTATTGTGTCCAATTCCTCTTTAGACAAGGAATTTAATTTTTAAAGCTAAGGCTGGTTTGTTTTATCCTACTTTGATAAGGAATTGTTAGTTCAAACCTCACACAACATTAGTTTTTAGCATACAGAATGGCAAGTAGCTTACCTAAAATGGCAAAAAATAGAACACAAAAACACAGTGCTCACCCGAATTCGAACTTGGGAGGTACCCAAGTTAAGCGAGGCGCCAGACCAACACGCCAATGGAACTCCTTTGTCCTAGTAGTGATACTTATATTATTTGTAGGTATATTCTGATTTTTTAGATTATACACATATAATACCAAAAAATTCCAACAAAGTAGTGTCGCCCGACACCCCTTGACAAAGGGAGCGTCCGCCCCTATTGATTATAATAGGTAATTAAGGATTCTTTTTATCTATGCTATGTAATTTTTCCTAATATGAAAGCAATTGGTCCAATGCAAGTCATCTTGGATAATATAGTTGTCAACCCAATCATTTAAATTAAAAATAGTCGACAGATATATTATATATTTTTATTCATGTGTAATATGTATATAATCATATATAATCACCGCATATATAATCTATGAAGTGCATCCGACTGATTATTTAAGTAAAAATCGTTTCTCTTTATAACTGAAAATCCATTTGGAGTCGACCCTTAGAATCAACCGCAACCTTTGGAATTCAAAGCTAATGCGCCTCTTTATTCTTCTACACTCAGATATCAGATTTAGTTTGTTGTTTGCATGGCATAAATCTGAACATGTGACCTAAGTCACAAGTTTCTCAATCTTAATTTGCCACTTGAACTAAGCCTATAATAATCCATTATGTATGTTGCCAAGTTGATAAAATGGTTTGGCCGACATATTTGTCTGTTGAATGCAATTGTCAAAAAGGATAAGTACATGCAACATGTTACTCCAACAAGTATTAACGTACTCACGGACTTTAGTTGACTAACAACTAATATAATATGTGCCAAAAATACAATAAGAAAGTGGTGTTTCAACTTGTGTGTCACATGATGAGTTAAAACTTAAAAGACAAAAGAAATTATTGGCATACTTAAATGAGATCTGTTTGTAATGTTACTGATATGCTTAAGATTTTAAGTGTTTCATCTTTAAGGACTCCATTAATTGCACCTTTTTGGAAAAATAGAGCTTCAGTCCAAGAACCAAATGAAAGCATACTCCTGCGAAAGGGGCAAAAAGAAGAAGATACTCCTGCGAATAAAGAAAGAAAGCAAATCAGAACAAAACAAAACAAAAAGCATCAGATTCGAAGTACAATTTGTATTATTTGCAGTTCTACTTTATATCATTTTTAGATATAAAATAAAATGAATTTGAGTTAGATATATTGACGGTATAATTTAACACGTTACAACAGATTATTGGTTCATTTTCAAGATTACGGATATCATATCAAACTTAATATAGGGGAGAAATACCTGTTTTATAAGTTTATTTGACAGGATAGTACAAGAATCTTCTACACGACACAAAACATAAACTCAAATCGAATATATTCGGCCTGTGATGCTACTAACTAAATGTTTTTCTTGGGAGAAGGTCTCAAAAAAATAATTCAATAAATTATCTGTTACATTATTTGCTATTCTATAATTGCCATCTTCTTATCTCGAGTGATTGCTAAAGTATCAGAAGATAAATATAAGTGGGGATTATCTAATTAATTGTAATTTGTATAAACTTTCTGAGGCAAAAGGAATAAAGCTCAAAATTTCGAAGTGCAAATTAAAGTAAGTTTACCTTAAAGCATTGCAAAAAAAAGGAGTAACCATTTGAATAACAGCTCTAAAAAGAAGGGGAAAATTAACAGTAATGAAGAAGATTCCAAATTGGAAGGTCAAAACCTGCTTTAAACTTTTTCCAACGGGAGAGTTCAATAAGACTGGGATTACCAATAAATTAAGTTGAGCTCCGAGTTTGGAGTTGTATTAAAGAAGAGTTAGGGGTCGTTTGGTAGAGTGTACAAGAATAATGCTTAATAAGGTGTATTAATAATGCTTGCATTACTAATGCAAGTATTAGTAATGCTTGTATTAGTTATGCAGACATTATTTCTTACACAGTGTTTGATTTGATGTATTAAAAATAATATATATTTACATAATTTTATAAAAAGATGTTTGTTTATCAAAATACCCTTCTTTCCATTAAAAGCTTCACAGATATCTCGTGACAATTCGGAAAAATGGCAACATTCGCCAACAAATTCACTTCCCGTAGAGGAACCGTCAACTCCAATTCTTCATCTTCATCCTCCAACTAGAATCTGATTTTCGATTTGTTCATCAAATTAAAATTAGAATCTGACGAACAAAATAATAAGGCATAACATTTCGATGGATAAAGCAACCATTGTTTGATTAAATGGAAGGAAGAAGGAGAGGTGGAAAAATCGACACTTTGCTATGGAAAGGAAGAAGAAGAGGTGGAGAAGTTCGGCACTGTTGCTTTTTTATAGCAAAGTGCAGTGAACAGAGAGAGACAAAATATTTGAGGGGTAATTTTGTAATTCATCAAGTTAATGCATGTGTTGAAGCCTTTGTATTACTAATACATGGAAAATGGGTGGTATTAGTAATACACACCTTAATACACAATAGAGTGTATAACTAATACAAGCATTAGTTATACATATGATGAAAAAGTGTACCAAATAAGGTATTAGTAATACACAAGGCTAATACATGCATTATTTTTGCTAATACACTCTACCAAACGACCCCTTAATGTAATACTCTGGACTAATTTATGTGACACTTTTTGAACTTGAGAGTCAAACCTTTTAAGTTTGGCTGCAAATTCGAATATGAAATCTTTAATTTTAAAAAAATTAAATTTACATATTTGGTTTTTGTCTTGAGCCTAGGGGGTCTATTAGAAATGACCTCTCTACCTCACCTCTGAGGTAGTGGTAAAATCAGCGTACACTCTACCCTCCCCATACTCCACTACGTGGGACGATTTTGTTACTGTTGTAAATTTATATATTTAAAGACTACTTAGAAAATGTTACCATAAGTCACAATATTTAAGACGCATATAAAAATATTGGACAAAAAAAATCATTTACATCCTGATATTCCAAAGATATCAGATAAATTGAATAGAAAGATCATACCATCAACATACAAAGATAAAATGGCGCGGAGATTTTTGTCTTAGGTGGAAGCAAATACAATAATCGAATGATGCTCGACCTTTCATGTAAGATTTGGATGGCATGTCATTTTGCAATAATAATTGAAAGATGCCAAAATCAGTGATATTATTAAAAAGAAAAGCACCCCAATTCCCAAGATTTTTTTTAGACCTTTTGAACATCCCTTGTTCAAGCCAAGTTGGACCTCGTAATCAGAACAGGCTGTACAATGGGCCCTGTTATGGGCCAACTGTCCTTTTCCAGTCGGCCCAAATTTCAACACTTTCCCCCTTCCTGTAGTAAACTCAAAAAAGGATAAGAGGATTCTTGTATATATTAGGAAATATATTATGTTCTTCTAACTCCCTTCTTCTTTTGATCTTTTATAACTATATAACATGTGATATATGATCTCAGCCACTTTCCCTGAGATATTGGTTTCTTACAATTGAATAGTATGTTTTAATTATCTTACTTTTAAATATTTGAATCTCAGATTTCACACTTAACGAGTAACAATCACGTACCATATCACTAATCTACAAGCTAAGGTACAAAGACAGACAGACTAGTGAGTGACTGACATATTGTTTTATATAGATTTGAACATGATCATTAAACGGCACTTCTTTTAATAACCTTTAAATAGAGAATACATAAACGAAAAAAAAGGTGGAATTCAGATATCTCAGTAGAAGCAAATTACTACAAGGAATGATTTGTATAAGAACAAAGAAGTTAACTGTGAAAAAGAGTATTGCAGCTACAATAATAAGAGAAGTGACAACAAAGGCCACGTTATACCTGAATAACGAAATCCAACGTAACTAATATCTGCATAATATAATACATAGATTAGCTTGTAGCTTTTTATGTCTGCATGATTCTAATCAGCTACTAAAGGACTAGTAAGAATTCTTCTCATTGTACATAAAAATATAACACGAGTATGGAAGGAAGTTCCGGTGGGGTGGGGACTCCAAAGTTTGCAGAGTACTATGAGATATAGTGGGAATTGCACAGTGCTTTTCTGAGAAAGTGTGTGAACAGAAAACGGTCACCATTAAAGCCAGAGACCTCAGCAAACTTGCATTGGTCCCCTGTTTTTTCTCTTTGACTTCCTCTGTCTCTGCATGCACCACTAAATGCTTTCTCTCTCTCGGCTACTGTTTTGTCATCTACCCTCCATTAATTGCTTCATTTTATACTAGTCTTCTTCCCCGGAGGTTAGCCTGTCCCCTCTCTTTTTGTTCTCTGCTTTTCTTTTTCAATCTTGTCCTTCTCCCAAGAAAAAAAGACATTCTTTTAATTCGCAATTATAGGAGTATTTATTCGCATTTCTAAATGGGCTTTTATCAAGATTGTAGCAGCATTAATTGTTTGGTAGCTCAATCTTGACTTGTCTTCACATTCAGACTTTAATGCTTCTCATTTTCACTTAACTGGGCAGGGGCCACCCAGTACATTCTTATTCATGATTAGCCAAGAACGTAAAATGGGTTGCTTCAAGATTATTGGAAATTTTGCTCCATTTTGAAGTCACCGTAAAATGGTTTACTTTAAGATTTTTGTGGTAGTGTTGGTTATTTGCACTTTCTTCATAGCAAATACTTATCAGTTACAGTCTTATGAAATTCAAGCTCTACTTCAGCTGCGGAAGCACTTGGAATATCCAGTTCAGTTGGATGTTTGGGAGAATTACAAGGGAGATTTTTGCATCTTAACTTCAACACTGCATATGAGCATTACATGTGAAGACAACTCTGTTACTGAGCTCAAAATCAAAGGAGATAAGTTGGTTAAGTTAACTGAATTTCATGGATTTGCTCTTCCAAACCAAACATTATCTGAGGGGTTTTCCATTGATTCTTTTGTTACCACTTTGACAAGGTTAAGTAGCTTAAAGGTTCTTACTTTGGTTTCTCTTGGTATTTGGGGACCCCTTCCTGATAAAATTCATAGGTTAGCTTCACTTGAAGTTTTGGATATGAGTTCAAATTTTCTATTTGGTTCTGTTCCTTTTCAGATGTCAAGATTGATAAAGCTTCATACTTTGACATTTGATGGCAATTTTTTCAATGATACTATCCCTGATTGGTTCGATTTGTTTACCAATCTTACTATATTAAGCTTAAAGAACAATAGGTTGAAGGGTCAGTTTCCTTCTTCAATGTCAAAAATCACAACCCTCACTGATATAGTTCTGTCACACAATGTGCTTTCTGGTGAATTGCCGGACTTAACGACCTTGCCTAATTTGCTTTTATTGGATTTAAGGGAAAATCAGTTGGATTCTGAACTGCCACCCTTGCCAAAAAGACTTACCACAGTTCTACTTAGCAGTAACGCTTTTACGGGAGAAATCCCGGTGGAATTTGGTAAACTAAATCAACTTCAACACCTTGATCTATCAAATAATTCTCTTAGTGGAATGGTGCCTGCTGGCTTGTTCTCTTTATCAAGCATTAGTTACTTGAATTTAGCGTCTAATGTTCTTAGTGGTTCACTTCCTAGCGGTCTCAATTGTGGGGGTGAACTTGGTTTTGTTGATATTTCTGATAATAGATTGGTTGGTAGGCTTCCTTCTTGCTTGAACACCATTTCAGATAAGCGAATTGTTAAGGTTGGTGGAAATTGCTTGTCTATTGACACTCAATATCAGCATTCAGAGGGCTATTGCAAACAAGCAAATTCGGATAAGAAACGGATCATAGGAAAAGAAATAGCATTATTGGCAGGTGTTATTGGGGGAATTGTAATTGTTGTGGTGTTTCTGTTAGTTGTGCTTCTCATCTTTCGTAGCAGACGACATACACGTAACATGGTGGATCAGCACATGCTTCCGAAAGTTGTGCAACATAATGGACAACCCAGGGTTCCCTCTGAACTACTAGCAAATGCCAGTGAGTTGTTTTTTTCTTTTTCATTTTTAATCAGTTTAAATTTCTATGAAGGACATGTTTCTCCAGTAAAGCTTCTCGTGTCTTGAACTCAATCTTCGAATCCTCAGGAATAATTTCTCAAGTGGCAAACATAGGATCACAAGGTGCCCCATCATATCGGGTGTTCTCCATGGAAGAATTGCTAGAAGCAACAGAAAATTTTGATCAGTCGGCATTACTTGGTGAAGGGTCAGTTGGAAAAGTATGTCTTCAAAACAACTTTTATGGTTCAAAACAATTGATAGTCATTTATCTTCATGTTTTCCATTCAATGGTCACTCTAAATTTTGACACAAAATTAGATACTTGCTGTAAACCTTGAATAAATGCAGCAGTAAGTTTTTTCTGTAAGTTTTGTCGCCTAGAACATGTCCAATGATGATAATGCTATGGATGCACAAGTTCACCAAAGTACAAAATGGATTTAAGAGTTGCTTCTTTTCTTAAAAGTTTTTTCTGTAAGTTTTGTTGCACAGAACATGTCCAACGATGAATAATGCTATGGATGCACAACTTCACCAAAGTACAAAATGGATTTAAGAGTTGCTTATTTGATTTATATTCGTACTCTGCATGTGTATCTGTTACTTCTTTTGATGATAAACACTGGAAGTATCTAGTGAACACATGACAATTCATAGCAATTCCCTCAATATTTATCTCCTTTTCAGATTTACAAAGGAAGGTTAGGAAATGGAGCTTACATTGCTGTAAGGTCATTAAATGTGTACAGACGATACTCTAACCGGAACCTCAAACTACGATTGGATTTACTGTCAAAGTTTCGTCACCCCCATTTAGTTAGCCTTCTGGGTCACTGCATCGATGGTGGAGCACCAGATGATTCAACTGTCCCCAGAATTTTTCTCATTTATGAATATATCTCTAATGGAAACTTCCGTGTTCATTTATCAGGTCAGCGATGTAAACCCTTTAGCATGAGCATTTGCATGTGTTTTGATGCTTGAATGGGGAAATAATATATGCACATATGATGTGCTAATTTGATTTTTTTTCTCCGATAAATGATTGGGATACCCTTGTTGATCCTATGGTTAGGAATTAATTGAAGAAGTATGCGGATTCATCTTCTTTTTCTTTTACTGCTAGTAGTAAAGAAGTTCGTAAGTATGTTCACTATGTTCACATGTGAGTAATATATACTTTGGCAGTTCTCAATTTGTTTATCTTCATATTCATAAGGTATCCAACCAGAAAAGCTAAACGTCATTTCAAGTCATAGGAAAATGGGTCGCATTGCATTTCCTTGATAGGAATAATACTAATGAGTTTTGAATTGATCACTGATCCAAATGCCAGCACTTCATCGTCGTCCCCAGATGAATAAAAGTAGTTTTGTGACTTCTGAACTTGAGGAAATTTTGCTCACTCTGTTATATCCAAGCATTAGACATCTTATTCATCAAGTTGATTTTACACATAGTGGTATTCAATTTGCAATTAATTTAGTTTGATTGAGCAACCATGCAATGTTTCATTTACATGAAGTTCTGTTGGTTGACATTCATACTGAGAAACTGTTGGACCTTCAACTTTTATCTTTATTTTGTTGTTATACACTTTCATTTCACCTTGCATGTCCATTAAGCTACAGAAAATACATGAGATGCGCCCTAAAAATGAGACCACGCGTTCAGCTTATCTTAAACACTTGTACTTGCAGAAAATAGTCCAACAAAGATCCTCAAGTGGTCAGACAGGCTGTCGGTGCTGATTGGTGTTGCCAAGGCTGTGCACTTTCTTCACACAGGTGTAATTCCTTCTTCATTTAGCAACCGCTTGAAGACAAGTAACATATTGCTTGATGAGCATAACATGGCAAAACTAAGTGATTATGGGATGTCCATTCTTATGGAAGAAAGTGAAAAGGTGGATATTTAAATATTTTGTTGAGGAAGGTGAAAATTCAAAATTTAGTATAGACGGTAATTTCTCATACTCAAATGTCTTTTTTCAGGCAAAAGGAGAAGATGTCACCTCCTGGTATGAAGCTCTTTACTCATATATTCTGTAGCGTTTACCCTAGCAACTTCCTTTTGCTAAACCAACTGGGATAGATTGTCCCAGAATTCTATTTCAAGAATGTCAGCTAGAGGCATATATCATCTACTATAGCTGTTTGCAGGATATAAATCAGTGACATATTCTTGTGTAGGCATATGACAAAGAAAGAGGACGATGTTTATAACTTTGGTTTCATATTACTTGAGGCGCTGGTTGGCCCTACTGTTACTGGAAAAGGAGAAGCATTTTTGTTTAATGAAATGGTATGGAACTGCTAAAAGTATTATATATGCAACTCCTTTGTCATTTGTGCCCTTTAGGATCCTAAACTTTCTTGCAATCTTGGATAAGTGATAAAATTTTCTTTCTCTACAACCTAACTTTACAGTCACTTTTAATATAAATTAACAGAACAACACACAGTATTCAACTTTCATAAGGTAAACATTCTGATGTGCAAATACAATAGGGAGAAAAGTTGAGCTTGTTATACAACAGTCGAAAAGGCTTGATTTTTCACTTGTGTGTTATATTGATATCTCTGGGAAATGAACACTTGGATTTATTCTCTTTGAATGACAGGCATCCTTTGGTAGCCAAGATGGTCGACGCAGAATTGTGGATCCAATAGTGCTAAGCACTAGCTCCAATGAGTCTTTGTCAATTGCAATATCCATCACCAACAAATGCATATCTACAGAGTCATCAACTCGCCCCTCATTTGAGGATGTTCTCTGGAACCTACAATATGCAGCTCAAGTCCAAGCTACAGCTGATGCAGATCAGAAATCGGATGCTACGTCACCATCATGAGCTATTTCGGAAGTCCAACTGCATTGAATCAACAATATTGGGTCATAGCATGGGAGCAAATTAGCTGATTTCATGATGGTTGTGGAAGTACCAACCAGTAGGATAGCCTTAAGACTCAAGTTTAAGCTACAGGTCCTCCTACATTGTCTTTATTTTGCATTAGAATTGTACATTCGTCGATTCTTTTATAGTTGATGTTTGCATAGCATAGGCCATAGGCCCTCATTTTAAATTTATCCTTGATAGAATACAACTGGAACAATAGTACTTAGCTGAATTTGTTGTTTCTTGTGGGAGATCAAAACTTTTGGTCCAGATAACATTGAAAGTAGGCAATTGAGATCTAGATTCAGACAAGATTATTTTAGCGATCATGTATTTGGTGTAACCGAAACAAAAATGTGGATACTGCAACTGCAAGACATTATGACTGCCATCAGATTTTTTTGGTGGCTGTTGTTTGGAGCAGTTGGTTGAGAGACCATACTACTCTGTATGATAACTTACACATAGAGCTACAAAATTGAAAGTAACCAGCGGAATAAGGAAATGATTTCTTATGTTCACTTACAATTTAAATAGAAGAAATATGAGATTTCTTGCATTATTTATACATCTTTTGTGTTATTACTTTTTGTGAAATAAGTCATATAACTAAAATAACATTTTTAACATATTATAAAATTAAATCTCGGTTGAATGAGATGAGGTGATACATAACAAATAAAAGTTAGGAACAAGAAGTAGAGGAAGGAGGACAAAATCAAACATTAGATTAAGATGGGGAATGGGGTCGTGGTTCAGCAGTACTAACAAGGGGCCATCTATCTGATATGGACGTGCCAGCCAACTAAAATTCTGAAACCTTCTTTATTTGAAAAAAAATAAATTCTACGCATGTTGTAAATAATAACTTAGTATAAGGTAGTAATCAGATAAATTTTTACTATAATCAGCATTAATTGATAGGTTGAAAAAAGGGTAATCAACCAACTTGCTATATACATTAAAATATAAAAATTCTTACATTATTAGCGTATCAATAACAAATTGGAAAGTATAATACCTTTCATTTTTTATTAGAGGTATTTAATTCGAACCCTGACAATATAAAATCACTTTATTAGAGAATTCTTTACTTTTTAAACTGAGACTTTTTAATATAAATTCAAATTAAGGATATATGTGTATTAAATTCCTAATGAAGATAAAAATCACTTGACAAACATTAATTATTATACTAATTAAATAATAACTAACATCGAATAATATAAATCGTAAATTCTCATTATCTCAAATTATTTATTGTAATTTCTAAAGATAATAACTCAAATTATTTGTTGTGATTTCTAAAGATAATTATCTCAAATTATTTGTCTTTTTAGAAGTTCAAAATAAAAGGAATTATTATTCTTTTCAACCTTAGTAATAGTAATTGTTACTACATGCAACTCAATTATTATAGGGAGATGACATATAAATAGAGTTAATATTTAATGAAAAGAATTACTTCCTCCCGTCTTATAATATTTGTGCACTATTGATTTGACACATAAATAATATGTGTAATTTTATTATATCATTAATTCAGTACTTTGAAAAATGTATTAGCTAATGACTATAATTAATAATTAAGGGTAAAATAGGTAAAAATATTTAAATTATTCATTGATTTTCTAAATTGAATATTATTAGATATTTATTTTTATTAATATGGATAAATATTATTAAATGGAGGAAGTATATTTTAAGATATAAATAAAAATAAAACAAATGAAAAATCGTGTAAAAAGAAACACGATAGTAATAAACCCAACGGAAATAATGCTTGTCTGCGAGGTCGGAGCAGTAAATGTGACTATGAGGAGTTGGCGTATGACCCTAATGTCGGTGGAATAATTCAAATGACCCATTTCAGCACTACCCCACCTTCTCATGCAGCGTAAACTGCAACGCGCCTTTCTCATACATTCATTTCACCCTTTAGCTTTAGGAAAAGAGTCAAAAATATAAAGAAGTAAATACGAAAGATCTAAATTCTATATCATATATATACATATATAACATAATTTAATCATGTAAAAATAATGTAATCCCATGCCTCTACGTGTCTCCCCCCCGGTTTACAAAATAACTTCAAGAATTAAGTTTTGCCGATTATGGTTTCATAACTAATTTCATATTTACTTTTATTTTTATTGTAAGATAAAAAAATTGAATGCATATTACAAATTGCTACAAATTGATTAATATTAAGAGTAAAAAAAAATAGTGTTTGTTTTGCACCTTCTTAATTGCGAGTAGAAAGAACCTTAGAATTTTCGGACAGCCGGCAAGCACCATTGATTTTTCAGCATCAGCCTCCACCACTCGATGACCTTTGCATTTTCCATGCTCATTTCTTTATATTTTATTATAGTACTACTTCCCTCTTTTTTTTCTTGTTTCAATGTATGTCGTCAGTTGCCAATTTTCAATTAGAAAAGACATTCTTCTCACTGCTCACTACCTCACGGCCTGTGACACAAGTTGTCGGCAACCACTCCAATGCTCTATTCCTTCTACTCTACTCAGTATGTCTGCACAAAATCTTCCAGTATTGTTCTGTTTTTACTAGTATATGTTTGTTAGTTCAAGCCTCTTTGTTTCTCTCTTCTTTTCTCCTTTTGTGTGTATGTGTGTATGTGTGTATGTGTGTAATGCTTCATTTTGTTGCTATTGAGCTTTATACACATTTTATTTTCCTTCCAATGATATGTCATGAAATATTTGGAGTAATAAGCTTGATACTTTAGTCACGTGAACTCATTAATTCTGGAAGTTCTACTCACCTACTGATGCTACCCTTTTTTTTTTTTTTTGGGCCTGATTGTCCTATCCAAGTTAGGTTGCATTTATTGTGTGTCAACAGTAGATTAAGCCAGTTTAGAAAAGATAGAAACAATGTGTTTTGACAAGGTAACAAGTTAAGTTGGATTTCTAGCTACTAAAATATTTGCAGTTCAAGTTTTGCAGGCTTTTTTGTATAATTCCACTGAAGATCATTTTACATTTGTGTTTCTAAAAATCATGGTTTCGGGACTGAGGGCGAAAACTAGGAAAGGTCCCTCAGTACAAGTCGATTATCTAATTCATATTCAGGAGATCAAACCTTGGCCACCTTCACAGTCTTTGAAGTCAGTTCGCGCTATTGTGATCCAATGGGAACATGGAGATAGGAATGGCTCTACTAGTCAAGTTGTCCCATCTTTAGGCTCTGGTGTTGGTGATGGAAAAATTGAGTTTAATGAGTCCTTTAAACTACCTGTGACATTACTGAAGAATAAAGGGGGAGATGGAGATGCTTTCCAAAAAAATTGCATTGAGTTCAACTTGTATGAACCTCGTCGTGATAAGACAGTGAAAGGTCAACCGTTAGGAACTTCTATTATCAATTTGGCTGAATATGGTGTTGTTAAGGAGGGTGTGAATGTAAGTGTCCCTATTAACTGCACGCGGGCTTATAGGAACACTACACACGCTCTTCTCTTCATGAAAATCCAGCCAGTTGAGAGGAATCGCGTGAGCTCCTCATCCTCAAGGGACATTTTAACAAGAGAAGTGTCACTAGACCGTAATGGTGTTGAGTCTGTTTCTACATTGACAAGTGAAGAATGCGCTGAGGAAGCTGAGGTTGCCTCATTCACCGATGATGATGGTTCCTCGCACTCATCACTTGCTGTTTCTTCTTCAGCTAATGGATCCAACTGTGGTTCACTACCGCAAGTAGAGGTATAATGCTTACTTTTTTTCAGTTTAGTTTGTGTCCTCTGCAGAATGAATTCACCTTATACGATCCGAGTCCTTCCTTTCTGTTGTTTCCAAATCGCATGATGCAAGATATTTTTCAGTTGTGTTGTGTTTAATTGTATATACTTTGCATATGAGATGGGAAATCACTCCATGAATCGATATCTCCATACTAATCACACAACTGCTCCTTGTACAATTATTGACAGTAAAATTATGGCGTAGTTAATGCACGGCATTGCAAATGCTGTAAACAAAAAATACAAAATCCTGAGTAGCTTGACACCTAGAGATCATTGCAGGATGAATCTGAGGGAGTGAAAGGTAATCCTGGACAAAATGAAGATGAACATGTCCAACATTCAAAGAAAAATTCTGCAGATTTGGATGAGAAGCAAGTGGTGAAATCATTATCGGATTCGAAGGGAAGTCCATCTCACTCTTCAACTGATTTGTCTTCTGATCTGGCATGGCTCTCAAGGAAAATTGGTGGTAATGGTAGCAATAAATTCTCAACATCAAGTGAGAATGAAATAACTGAAAACTCTCAGAATCCGTATGTGATGACTGAACATGTTGAACCAGTACAACAAATGGAAAAAACACTGGCTAATAGTGAAAGTGGTGATGAAATATATACTCCGCAAAGTTCCGAGGAAGGGATGGTCAATAGTCATCTAGATCAAGAAGGCTTTCCAATTTCACATATCACAGATGAGAGTAAGAGCTTTATTAACTCAGCAAGCCATTTCTCCAGTTCGGAGAATGCTGAGAATGCTTCTACTCCTGTTGGGAATAGGCATGAGGATGCGAGAGATGTTGTTACTAAAAGAGGTTCTTATGAGGGTGAAATCAGTGAGAATTATCAAGACATGAGGCAAGAATCTGGTGCCCATAATAGAGAGAATTATCAGGAAAATGAACAAGTACAAGAAATTATCGAAGAAGAAGAAAGTGAGGATGCTATGAAGAATGACTCAGAAGAAAGTGAGGATGCTATGAAGAATGACCTGGAAGAAAGTGAAGATGCTATGAAGAATGACTCGGAAGAAAGTGAGGATGCTATGAAGAATGGCCCGGAAGAAAGTGAGGATGCTATGAAGAATGGCTCGGAAGAAAGTGATGTAAATTCTGCTGATATGGGTAGTTATGGAGCAACGAGTAGTATCCTTAATAATGAGAGATTAAAGCATGTAAAGTCAGTTAGGTCATCAAAAGAACCTAATAGAGTAAACGGGTCTGTCAGAAGCAATCAACTTTTAGCACAAGATAAAGAGATCAGTGCTCGAGGTTCAGCAAACGAGAGGAAGGATCGAAAGGCACAGTCAACAGACACATCAACAATTCTTTTGGAAAGTAAACTCCATAAGTTGGAGCAAAGAGTAAAGATGGCAGAAGGAGAATTGAGAGAAGCTGCTGCAATTGAAGTTGCCCTTTATTCGGTTGTTGCTGAACATGGAAGTTCCACAAATAAGGTCCATGCTCCTGCTAGACGCCTGTCGAGGTTCTATTTCCATGCTTGTAAAGAAGACTCTCTGTTGAAAAGGGGAGCTGCTGCTAAAAGTGCTATCTCTGGATTAATTTTGGTTGCAAGGGCATGTGGAAATGATGTTGCTAGGTATGTCTTAGTTTCCAATCATTTTTTGCACTCAACTAGCAGTTTTGTGTTTTTCATCTCCACAAACATATATGACGGAACTTGTTCAATAACAAGTATTTTGATATGTAAAGTTAGCTTCAACTATATGACAGTACTTCTGAAATTCTTTCATATACTCGTCTCCGAGGAACTTTGCAGACCTGTGATGGCTTATCTCTTTGTCGTAAAGGCAGTACATAAGTACACAACAAGCTATTTTTCGAAGGCTCAAGCACTATAATATCATCGCCTTTTATGAGAGGACTCTAAGTTTATGCCCAAGAAATTATATACCATTTTCCCCAACTTATTCTTTCTTTATGTCTGTGCACAGATTAACTTTCTGGTTATCAAATTCGGTGGTGCTGAGAGCAACTATAAGCAAATTCCATAGGCAGCAGTATTTGCCCCATGCTACTGAAACTACGCTTGGAAACGCTGCTTCCAGGGACAAGAAAAAGATGTCTTCTCCACTTAAGTGGGAGGCTTTCTCCAGCAATGGTACTAGGGATGATTTTTGTGAAAGTTTTGGCAATTGGGAGGACCCTCGGACATTTACAAGAGCACTTCAGAGAACAGAAGCTTGGATATTCTCCCGTATTGTTGAATCTATTTGGTGGCAGGTCTCTCTTCCAGGCCCAATTGAACTTTAAAATAGAAGAATCTATTATCCAAATAATTAATATGACTGCCCTTTTCTTTTTCAAGACTCTCATTCCACATATGCAATCTGGTGCTGCAAAAGAAATCCGTGAAAGTATGAATTCATTGATAAGCAAAGTTTATAGAAGGACAGCAAGTTCTGATAATGAAGAGCGTGGAAGTTATTCTTCAGAGCTTTGGAAGAAAGCCTTCAAAGATGCATGTGAAAGGATTTGCCCTGTTCGAGCTGGAGGACACGAGTGTGGTTGTTTGCGTTTTCTATCTAAACTGGTACTAGCTGGGACATTGTCCTTCAATGTCTATTTTACCATATTATTACATGCAATATTATTAGTCTGAGTAAAACTTCACATGCTTGATATTCTAAAACATTTCTATCTTGTTGCTGAGAATGTCATTCTTGTAACCAGATAATGGAACAATGTGTGGCTAGACTGGATGTAGCTATGTTTAATGCAATCCTTCGAGAGTCTGCTGATGAAATTCCTTCAGATCCTATATCAGACCCGATTAGTGATGCCGATGTTCTTCCTATTCCAGCTGGAAAGGCTAGCTTTGGGGCGGGGGCACAACTGAAAAACACGGTAAGAATTACAGTTAGATTTTGCCCGTTGAAATGAGATATTAGAGTTTAGAGTGGTGATAGATAGCAACTTGCCAATTGCTATAAAAAGTATTGTCACATAGCAGCCTTTGATGGATGGAAAAATTATATTTCATTGACCTTCTTCAATAAAAGTATTGTCACTTTTCCCCTCTTTGTATCCAATAAAAAAGGCAATTTTCAAAGCCAATTGTACCTTATTCAATTACAGATTTGTTTCCCAATCTACAAACCTATTATTTTCCTAACTAAATTTTTCCCTATTTGTACATTCAACCCCTATTTTTCTGCATGTACATTCTAATGGACATTACGTAGATTTTATTGGCAACGTTTGTGTAAAATTATTATTTATCCTTTGTTGTGGATCACAGATTGGGAATTGGTCCAGATGGCTTACTGACCTTTTCGACATTGATGATGGGGAATCACTAAAAGATGTAAAAGGGGCATATAATAATGAAGAGAATGGGAGTAAAGAAGATGACACCTCTGTAAAGTCTTTCTACCTTCTTAATGCATTGAGTGATCTTATGATGCTTCCAAAGGATATGCTTTTAAGCAGGACAATGAGAAAAGAGGTCAAACTCAGAAGCCCAACCATTTGATCTATTCTTTGTTTCTTTGTTTTTTTCCTCTTTAATATAGTGTTGTTTGTTTCTTCAGGTATGTCCGGCATTTGGTCCATCGCTAATAAGAAGGGTTCTTAATATATTTGTTCCAGATGAATTTTGTCCTGATTCAATACCTGAAGCTGTACTTGAAGTTCTTCTCTCAGAGGTAAGTTCATCTATGTCTTTGTTCATCTTGCCAAGCTAGAGTTTCAGCTTTATCTTTTGTAAAATATTCGTTGTTTATTTTCGAAGCTGGAAATTGATGCTACGGTTTTAGCTGGAGTATAATGTCAAGCATTTTATCACGATGAAATAAGTCTTACAAGTCATATCTGCTTCCGTTTTTTTCTTGGCTAGGAACCTTCTGAGGCTGAGGATGACTCTGTTACAAACTACCCATGCACAGCAGTTCCTGTGGCTTATATGCCACCTCCAATTGCTTCAGTAGCCGGTATGTTGGGTGATGGTTATAGCTATTCTATGTTGACACGAAGTTCATCTTCAGTGCTCAAAAAGTCATACACAAGTGATGAGGAGCTTGACCTATTGGATTCACCATTGAATTTTATCATTAATGATGGCGCTGAAGCTTCACAGTCTTTAGCAAAACCAAGTTCAATGCCAAAAAGTAGTGGAAGGCAGAGGTACCAACTCCTTCGGGAGGTTTGGAATAACAGTGAGTAAACTGACTAGTTGTGGCGTTGAACAATCTTTCTTGATTTGCATCTGAATGAAGGTAGGATCACCGATGGGAGTATGATTTGTGGATATGAGAAGCACTTGATATGTATCTTCATGTGTAGATATGGAAGGAGTTAGGTGTGTAGAAATGATTTAATAAATTTGAAAGGAAAAAAGAGACCTTTTTCTTTCCATTTTTGTGATTATGTTAATGCAGTTGAATCTATAGGAGTAGTTCTCAGAGTTACTTCACCAGTATGAAGTCACTGACCCAAATTGTTGTCACAAAGGGTTTTGAGTCGTTTGACATTCTACTACAAAGTTAAAAAAGCAAATCACACTCAAAAGATATATAGATAAGAACATTTAACAAACTGTGTCTGCTAGAGATTCATCGCTACAACATGGTTACACTCGTAAACAAGAATGAAACAAAAACTAGCTCTACATTCCCGCTCAAAACTGATTTCATTACACTCATATCAATGTACCTAATACACTTGCAAAAAGAATAAGTATCACCAGAGAATCAAATCAACATCCTGCAGACAACTGCGGTGAACCAACTGCTCTCCTCATGTGCTGAAGTTGCAATGCAGCCAAAAGACCTTGCCATGTTTCTGCAGGTCCTCCTGCTACTTGAAAATCGAGGAGCTTTTTCTGCTTCCTGTAGTATTCTTCCAAGGGTTTGATCTTCAAATAATATACAGAACAATGACATGTATTAGTTGCCTTTGTAGTTCAACTGAGAACAATGAGTAATAACTAGGCAATCTCAATTTTTTTTGGCTACTGCTTCGTTTAACATCTTAAATTTACAATATGTCATATCATATATACCTGTTCAGCAAGCACATGTTGCTTCTCTCTCCAGGCACCATCCATGACCCTTGAAGACATTAAATTATCTCTCTTAAGGAGTTGATCTTCAGCTGAATAAATTCCATTGCTTGTATCAATCTTTGACACGTAACAGTCGGAACACTTGAGATTCAGAACTAAATCTATGTCCACAACTTTATCAAGGATTTCCTATATGCACAATAAAGCATGAGTATGTATGTATAACAGAGAGAAGGCTCCATTTTTCATGAGAAAGAGTAGATGAAAACTTAAGGATCAAAATTAAAAGAAAAACAGAGACAATAAAGATAGAGCCTTAAGTGAGGTATACATACAGCCTGAAACATTGTACGAGGAATTCCATCTAAGATGAACCCGCTTTCTCCCCTGCCATAACCTTCTTCTAGCCTCTTTGATAACAGACCAAAAATAACTTCTTCAGGAACAAGCTTTCCCTCATTCACAGCACTTGCTATCTTCATACAACAAAATACAACACAACTTAGTTCAAAACAAAGAAAGAAAGCATCGCGTCCCACTAATTTAAATAAAAGATCAGTTTTTATGCTTTCGACTGAGAACATTGTCCGTCTATATAACTTAAATTCTAAATAAAATACTAAACGGAGAATGTTATACAAACGTCTATTAAAGGAGTATATCTTTTAGTGCCCCCTTTAATCGAAGTGTTCCAAATCACCGATCAGAACAATGGAAGTGAGGATTTTTCTGCATTTTCCTTTGCAAAGGGCAGCCCTGTGCACGGGGTTCAGGAAAGGCTGGACCACAAAGAACTATTATATGTAGCCTTACCCTACATTTCTGCAAGAAACTGTTTCCATACCTCAAATCAGTTGACCTTGTGATCACATGACAATAACTTTACCAGTAATGTCAAGGTACCATTTTCCTTTGCAAATCAAGCTGTTCAAATTAGAGACTTTCTAGGTCAAGAAATTCATACCTTGTTGTAGAGAGTAGAGCGAGGGTGGAGTTCTTGACGGACGAGAGAGCCCATAGAAATATGGGGGACATCAAGAAGTTTGGCTAGCCATTGTGCGTACACGTGTCTCTGCGTCATTGGGTGACCCATGATCAACCACTGTACTCCCCTCCCTGTAACTGATCCTGCTGATTCCTCCATCTCATCCTCATAATCATAATCCAACTGAGCTGCAGCAGCTGACCCGTAGGTCCGAACCCACTTGTTTGAAGCGCGAATAAGTGGTCGGGGTGAAACTCCCAGGAAGCTCAGCAATGCCATGGTCTGCATGTGGGAAAAAGAAGAAAAAGAGATGCCTCTACAACAAATGTGAAAGGAAGGCGGCTAAAGAAAAGAAGAAGGTGGTAGTTGGTGATGAAAATGTGTAGGATTTACGTGGATGTCATGAATGACAGGAGTTGACCAAAGAAAGGGGGTGGACGTTTTAATTTGTATTGAGCTAGTCCGACGGCAATCAAATTACTCATTCTATCACAAAAATTAGTTACTCATATTTCACTAACTTTATAGGTAGAATTTAAATATTTTTTAAAATACAAAAAAGTATTATAAATTGTACTCCCTCCGTACCATTTTATGTGTCAACATTTTCTTTTTGGTCCGTTCCCAAAAGAATGTCATATTTCCTTATTTGACAACTATTTAATGACATCATTCCCATTTTATCCTTACTGGATCCCACTTAATAAGAAAAGACAACTAAAAGGTAGATATTAAAGTAACTTTAAGAGGGGCAATTTTGTAAACTTTACAAAGTCATCATTTATTTCTTAAACTCCGTGCCCGATCAAAAGATGACAAATAAAATAGGACGGAGGGAGTAATTCTTTTTACGTCAACAACAATACTAGGAAACTCAAGAGTTCCACAAATGGAGTCCGAAAAAAATAGCGTGCACACAAAGTTTAATCCTATCTTTGTAGGTTAAAGAGATTGTTTGGGATTGAATCTTGTAGGGGTGGGCATAAAAATTGGAGAACCAAAAAATCGTACCGAACAGAATTAGTTCGATCCTTCAGTTCAGTGTTCGATTTAGAGGTAACGGTTCTTCGGTGCATCGAAAAACCGAACTTTTATTAAAAGTTTTTTTTTTTAATTTTCATTTAGCTCATGTTTGACCCAAAACTTTTCAGAGAATTTTACCCACTAAAACAATTAATAAGAATTATATACAAGAATAACACATCTTTTTAAAAGTAACAGATGTAGCACATTTTATAACAAATCTAGCCATTTGTATTTTGAAAAGAAAAATATTTAATATAATAATAAACCTCATTTAAATATTAGTAACTCCCTTCATTAATTATATTTTCATCAATACACTCTCTTTCATAATGTTCTCTCTCCATCATAATTTTGTGATGTTTTTAATTCAAATTTCTTTTTATGTGGAGTGGTGATATTTTTTTAAAAAAATTATTACTATATTACAATTATATATATACGAATTTTGTGTGTATATATATATATATATATTAATTTTATATACTATAATTTTAATAATTATATTTACAGTACTATTTAAAATATAAAATTTACATTCATACAATATGAAGGATAGCTGGTAATATACAATTATCACATCACATATATTTAAAAATGAAATAATTATTAAAATTTGAATTGCAAAAAGAATAACACAATTATTTTGTCAATATAGAAACAAAATTTTTTTAAAAAAAAGGTAATAAAAAAGAAAAAAAGGAAGAAACAATTGTCCAACTTCATTAACCAAGTACATTAATTTTCCTCATTAATGAAAACAATTTCCTTTTTTTTTATAAATGAATTGATTTGGAATAAATGAGAATTTTAGGATTAGATTTGGCTAAATTTATAATTATTGTCTGGCTATTACTGTAATTTTAAAAATAATGCTAAAATTCTGTAATATACTTTTTAAGATTGTATAGTTATGTAAAATGCTCAACTTTTCAAGACCAAGCCTTAAAGCCCATACCCAGTTACCTAATCAACATTTACCTTCCAGTCTTATTACTTTTACACTTTTCTAATTTTTAATTTTAATTCCTAATATACTTATAATTCTAATTGTAATTCCTAAAAAAATTTCACACAAATACTCCTAATTTCTAAAAAAAAATTCACACAAATACTACCACCATATAGTGATATAAAAAATGGAGCACTAAAATGGTATGTATTTAAAGTTGTCCTCACTTGATAGTCTATTTACAATGTTTTAGATTTTTTAATGTCTTATATTTTGATTCGGTTCTTATTTTATTTTTTATTTTGCATCTAAAAATCGATTTAAAAATACCGAACTAAAACAAACCGAACCAATTAATTTGATTCAGTGTTCGATGTATACTTTTCCAAAATCAAACACTGAAAAATTAAAATTTGATAAAACCGAACACGCACCCTTAGAATCTTGACTCAAAAAAATTAAAAAATCTGCTGTGAGAAAAGGGTGTGGGGCTTGTGCTGTTGTAAACGACATGTGGACTTCGTGGAATACTGTTATACTTTGTTCCGATAAAAATTGACAATTTGATATGGTCTCTCGCGTGTTGAAGATGCCAAGAAATAAAAAAGTAAAAACGGAATCGCCCACCGTGGGGCTCGAACCCACGACCACAAGGTTAAGAGCCTTGCGCTCTACCAACTGAGCTAGACGGGCTTGTTGCAAGGTTTTGCGAGCTACTTATTTTTCACAAATTCTCCGATTGTTGTATATTTGGCTTCCAGGACCCCACCCTGCTCTTAAATAGTACTCCAACTACAGGTGGTCAATTAACATCTTCGAGGAAAAAAAAAAAAAGAATTCATAAATAAATTTGAATTGTTATTCCTCCTCTGTCTTTCCTAGTCTCCTTCCCATGACCTGGTACATTAGAAGCAGCTTCTTCTAGACTTTGTACACACCTGATAGTCCTGCATACAATTTCCACCGGTTGCCTTACGCACGCCCACGCGGATTCTGCCGCGTTCAGTATACATATATAGGGTGTCAACAATTTGTTTCCTTAGCAGATAACAATTCTACTCTTGCCTCTTAGTTTACTTTTGTATTTGCCTTATTGGACAATTCCATAATACAGCAGGATAATATACAAATTTTTCATGGCAGAATACAATCAGCAACAACGCCTATTTGACCGCTTTGATGAGAACAAAGACGGAAAAATATCAGCTGAGGAGCTTCAACAGTGTGTGCATTTGATAGGCAAAGACATGTCGTATGAGGAAGCAAAGGCTGCAGTTGAGCACAATGATTCGGACAACGATGGCTGGCTGGATTTCGAAGATTTTGTAAGATTAATTGAAGGTGGAAGCGAAGAAGAGAAGCGTCATGAGTTGAAGGAGGCATTCAGGATGTATGAGATGGAAGGATGTGGATGCATAACGCCTGAGAGTCTGAATAGAATGCTTGCTAGATTGGGAGAGTCGAGAACTATCGATGAATGCAGAGGAATGATTTGCCGCTATGATATTGATGGCGATGGTCTCCTTAATTTCGATGAGTTTGAGATTATGATGCGTTGCTAGCTAGTAGACCTGACCTAGTTGTTTGGCCTTGTTACTTTTCACATTGTTTTGTTTCGGCTTTCTTTGAATCTTTTATTCTTTCAGTCTTTGGTTGGTCTGTGGATGATCATTCTTTTTGTCTATTAGTACCGGTTTGCACCTTAATCTAGTTCTAAAGGTTCTAATTTTAGATATATCTCTGCGTCCAAGATCAATCAATTTCATTTATTTCTTAGAAATACCATCTCCTATTGGTATTTGAATCTTGTAATGTACTTTGTTCTCTAGTTTAGTAATCTATGTTATTTTAGATACTTATGAAATGTCTTGTTTCATTATTTTTGACTGTAAAAAAGATTGTTTTTTCGTCAATTTGCTCAGTGTTGCCAAGGCGTGCTTAAGCCCTAAAGCAAGGCGCAAAACATGTTGAGCTCTTCGACTAGCCAGCATTTTTGTGTCGTCATCAAGGCTCCAAGGCATATACCCAGAAGAGGCGGCACTAAATGCTCTAAGGCATATAGTCCAGAAGAGGTGGCATTAAATTTAGAGCCGCAATGGACGGTAGAGCTTTTTTGCTTTTTTTACCCTTGATAGCACTGAATCTACTTTGCTCTGTGATCACTTTGGTTTTACCTTTTGGGGTGTCCTTTGAATCAAAGAAACCAACTTAAGCTCAGTCAGCAAAAACATTTTAAATAAAAAGTCGAAACATATTTGGGAGATGAACCGAAAATTTATTGTCAACAGTAGCTAACATATGAAGATAACTATTGAGCAAAAGCAGCCATTTAGTTACTTGATACATACATATTTACAAGTTACAGTAACAAAAAGCAGAATAAACACTTACATATTTTGCCTTAAGTATAGAGGAAATTCAGAACTTATGACTCATACAACCTTTACAAGTTAAAACACCTGAAAGCTAGTCACTTTACAATTCACAAAAGTTGGTGACTTTAACAAATCACATGGTAGTACTGGTGGCTTCAGCCTTGAACAAAGGTTTGCAAGAGCTTTCGGAGATTATGAGTTGCTCCTCCCCTTTGAGAACTTCGTCAACCAATCTTGACAACTTCTCCACAATTTCACCAGCATTTGGTCTTAATGACGGCTCTTCCTCCACACATGCTCTAGCCAAATTTGCCAATGTCACTGCTGCATCAAATGAATAATTCTCTCCCAACGCGCTGTCTACCCATTCCCTTAGCTCATCCGCGTTCTCTGACTCCAAAACGACCTTCATTTTCTCAGAGAGTGCAACTTCATCTTCTCCTTCAGTAACATTGCCACTGCTTATAGGTTTCTGGCCTGATAACACCTCAAGCAAAATCACCCCAAAAGCAAATATATCAATGCTCGGGGCAATGATTTCTTGTTCAAGATGCTCTGGTGCCAAGTAACCTTTTGCAAATTCATCTTCAACGCATCGAGCCATGCCAAAATTACCAACTTTAGCCTTGAATTCTTCATCAAGAAAAATGTTCCGGCTCTTTATATTACGGTGAACATAAGCAGGATCCATGATATGGTGCATAAATTGCAAGGCGGTGGCTACATCTAGACAGATCCTTAGCCTTTGATTCCATGTCAAGAAACAATCACATGAAGCAATAAATTGGTTTTTCATTGCTAGACCACCATGAAGCCAGTCCTTTAATGAACCATTTTTAGCATATTCAAACACCAAGAAGGAATCAGGACCCTCTGTCATGCACGTCCCTAAGAGCCTAATGATATTTGGGTGGTGATGAATTGCATCGTTACATAGCCCAAAATCTATTTTTGAGATACTGCACGTCTCCATCTGTTTGATTGCCAAATTTTTACCACTGATCCGTCCATGGAATACAGAATCCTCGATAAGATTGGAGGAATCAAATTCCTCTGTTGCCTTCTTTATGTCTTCAATGGTGTAGGTCTCAACCAATACCTTAAGTGAGGTGGCATCAATAATCTGACCATCAAGATCATTTTGAGACCCCTCGAATGAAACTTTCTTTTCACTGGTAGTTCTCACGCTCAAACTTAACTTTTGTAGCTCCATATCTCCTTCCTTACTCGAATTATCCTTTTTCCTTTTGAGAAAAATGAACAAGAAAAATGCTGCAAGTGCGACAATTGCCACGAAGCCAACCACAGTAACAGCAATATAAACTTTCATCATCCGCATCTTGGACTTCTTTTTATGTATTTTGGATGACGCGATGCTTGCTGCAGGATATCCCAATTCCGGCTGCAGAGGTTTTGTGAATGATCCAAGATTAGGTTTACCTGTTGAGACATAATATAATTAAGTAACTAAATGTGTGTTCTCTAACAATTTAAACTTGTTACAAAATTCAACATGTTATCGGAGTAGACAAAAGGTTTTAGGTTCCAATAACTCCTAGATCCTGACCCATGAAGAAGATTTAGGCCGACATGTAAGGAGCCATGTTGAGACATAATATATAATTAAAGTGTGGTCGCTCTAATTAAATGTTACCTTCGAGAGGGATTAAAAGAGTTGAAGCGGGTGAAAGGCCATCAGGTCTAAAACTACCTCCTTCTGATCTTCTATTGACATCAATTATTCTTTCAGCAGTAGTGTTGAAGCTGATTGCTAAAGCTGCAAGCGTATCACCTTGCTTCACGGGGTAAGATAGCAAAAGTTTCGTCTGTGGACTAATTTCTTCTGGAGAAGGACAAGCACATCTCAATGGAATCGACAGCAGAATCTTCTCGGAGAGACTCCAGGGAGTAACATTCGGATTTTTCTCCTGAATGGCTTTGCAAGTCGTTAAACCTTCCAAAGATTGAGCAATGCTGTAAAAGCTCTCACCTTTGGTAGTAGTCTTTGTTAGCTCTGCTTCAAAGAAACCACCAATACATTTACAATCTAATGGAATTACTAAAGGCTGATCGATTGGAAGAAACTCTGAATCAGCAGAAACACCATTTGCTTCTCCTAGAATGTATCGGTTGATACCCAAATAAGAGCTCAGATTGAAAAGTGAAGAGTAAAATGTATTAGTCCGAAGAACCGCAAATGTCCCACATTGCAATGGCTGCACGTTTCGGTCACAATGATAGCCAGAAGCAGCTGGAGATTTCGACTCGCAGCTCAATAAGTCCTCTCCAAGAGCAGAAACAGTTGCAAAGAAAAAAAATATGAAAGCTCGGAATTGAAGATGGACTATCATAGCTTAACTAATTAAGTGAAGGACAAGGACCACTCTATGGCAGGGCATAAAAAGGTTGGTCTATGGCAGGGATAGGAAATGAATATTTTGGATCTGTACAAATCGGCGTATAAAAAGGTAGAATTTCTCAGACAAGAGTCTTGGATGCTACAATTCTTGTATTTTTTTGAGTCTGGACTTTGAACTTGTTTGTGGCAAATCTTTTACTAACATTTTAAATGGTTAACCGTCATGATTTTTCCCTCAACCAATTCAACAAATTCCTTTTGGTTTTCAAAACTTCTTTAATTATTTATGCGCATACATGCACTTGGAAAAAGGTTATCTTGCCTAGGAAGAATGAGATGAGCAACAAATGAATGTACATGCATTGGGTAAGAAAAACAAGTAAGTAACCAATGAAAATCTGTTAGAAGTTTAGAAAATCAAGTTACTGATAAGTTAATTGACCAGTGGGGCGGTCGGGGCGACCCCTCGTACGGCTAAATATGTTTGTTAGTGTAGGAGAAGAGAGTTGAAGTTAGCTATGTGTAATGTGCTCACTGGGGAACATCTATATGAAGGAAAAAAATGAGAATTGTTAACCACACTTGACAGGCCGTAGAGCCAACTAGAGGGCTTGCAAAGAAGTAGGCTTGTCCCACATTTTGCCTACTGAATGGATGTCAATTGTCATGAAGGGAAATGTTATTCCCTCTTGATGATGTGAATTATATTTGGTGATAATCAAACTTCAACTTGTGAAATAATGACTAAAGTATTTGTAACTGAAGTCATGGCTAATATCATTTAGTTCCTTAATTCAATTCAAATATCATTTACCAAGATGTTTAAGAAAGAGTGATGTTTCAAAGAATTAATTAATATTGAAGTGTGATACATATGATCTCCTTGTCTTAAGGGGAGGATAAGGGAGGCGTACAATGGACAAGCATTACATGCCAATAGAGACCTCTTTGGCATGCTAAAGCTGAGGCATTTAAAGGACACTTAAAAGATGGATGACTCGAAATTCCATCTACACCTATCTATAGCCTACCTATCATTTGGAACCATTTCTAAGATTTAAAAAAGAAAAATACTTAAAAAAGAATCCAAAATTTGAAGTTTATGAGTTTTGAATATTGCTACAAAGGACAACTTACTCCGCTCTAAGTAAATTTTTTTATACATATTAAGTTTTTTTTTTTTTTTTTTTTTTGTTTTGAATACAAATATAAAGTTTTGGTCAAAACTATTGTGTGCTAAATCCATTACTAGAGACACTAGTTTCTCCCATGATTAAAAACACAACAAAAAAATAGTTGTGCCCATGATTGTACCATGTTGCTTAAGCTGTTTTTCAATTTTCAATAACAAAATGGTAAAAGTATATCCTTACTGGAAGTTTACACCTAGTCAATAAATGCATGATATATTTGCACATAAACTTAACTTTTAACAATTAATCGCGGTTAATAAATACACAATATTCACACCTCATTAAATCCCTTAACTATAATAATTGTACATAATTTAGTCATATCGGATGTGAGCAAGTAAATACCTCATCAACTTTTCTCCACGATTCTGAATTCTCCCTTTTTACTTTTCTGTGAAGAAAAGGTAGAAGAAAGAATGTCGCACGTGAGACCACGTGCCCAGCACCATTGAGCAAGCTCCAGGTAAATAAAGAAATGAAAAAGGCACATACAGAAAGTGAGAGTTACGAGAGCTGTCCGATTTCTGAGGCCAACTTAAAAAAGGTTTCTTTTGTCGATAAACGTAACCCACATGACCATGACCATGACCTAGTAGTAATATAAGTTGAAATTTGGAGAAGAATTTTACTAATTCACAGTTCACGAAGAGCATATCCCTTTACAAATTCATGCATTTGCCACTTAGATTTGTGAAGGATATTCTGATGGAAGAGTTAGCTACCATCCATCGAATGCCAAGTGTTACACATATATATTTCAGCAATCAAGATTTTTTTTCAGGGGCCAACTTGTGCGCCACAGCTATTCCATGTGATTATAAGTACCATGTAACTCTATTCAAAAAATCACCTAGTAATATTTTTACTTCTATTGAAATTTAAACTTCAAACGTCATGATCTTAAACTCACTTCATATCGTTTTAAAATAATAGATCTTATTTTCATTGGAAAATTAATACCAACTTCAGCAGCAATAGCTGCGAGAGTCTAAATATTATCATCAGACTATCTTTTTCAACTCCCATCTAGAGATGATTTTCATATTTTTCTCGTATAAGTCGTATTGTCAGGCTGGCTAATTGTATCGATTACACCAAATCACTTCTTAAAATCTCCCAAAAACTATGATTCTCTTGGAGTTTATGCCTGGTAATTTAAAATACTAAAGGTGAGACGTTTTACAAGAAGAGTACGCCCATAAATCTTTAAGTTTAGCTAATTATTTCGAAGTTTATAAAAATGGTAGTGCAAAATAGAGTAATAGAATGCGTGGAAAGTAATACTAAATCACAGATCTATCAATTCAGCCCATGCATCCAAAGTAAGGGGCCATGTCGTCGTAGCCCATACACGGAAATCTTGACAATGAGCAGCCCATGACAAAATACAAATATTTTCCATGATTTTTATTTCGTAATACATCTAAGCTACTTTAAGGATCTAGCCTCTTCCACTAATTGTATTTGATCTGTATTGTATCTACTGGAATTTTAATCCGGGTCCTCCATAGTTTTCATTCATTTTATTTGATCGGTAGACCACATTCTTGAACACGAAAAAGTTAAGAATATAATCCTGTTGGAGGGGTAATGAAGGAAAGCCACATAGGAAAGCTAGTTAGCATTAGGGCTGTGCAAATTTCGGGTCAAACCATTAACCCGAACCGATAATTTGATTATCGGGTTAATGGATCGGTTTATTGTCTTTTTGGATCGGGTCTCGTTTTATATTTTTCTGATATCAGTTTATCGGGTCGGTTGTCTGTTTAGGCATATTTTTTATCGGTTAACCCGATAAACCGATAAGGGATATGTACGGTTGTACTTGTACTCAATATATTATAAGTTATAACCCATTAGTCCATTACCCAATATCCCCAATGGCCCAAGCCCAACAGCCCGTTACTTTTAGTTAGGTTAAGGAATCAGTAATTCATAATTTCATTTCTCATTTCTCAAAGACATCAAACTTCAAAGGCTCCTCAAAGCTTGCCTCAGGTAATTTCTCAAACCTCTGTTCTCAATCTCAATCTTTTCTTTTTGTAGTCTTAATCATTTCTGCCCCATCTTCAATTTCTGTCATAAATTTTAAAATATTTGTTTCAAAACTTAAGTTTGTATCAATTATCATATGAATTGGGCACTGTAAAATAATACTTTGAAATGAAGCCGGTTACGGTGTTTAAGAAGTGGCAACATCCAGCGGCGCCGTTTTGTCATGAAACGTACCGTTGATTCAGATATTTATCGATCTACAAATCTGATTTTGGATCGTAAACTATACATAGAGCTCTGATGGAAGCAAATGGTTGATAGTTTGTTTAAAGTTAGGATGCAGAATTTGTATAATTAGACTATTAACAAGTTATGGATACTGATTGAGGAAAAATTATGCCTTTCTCCTTGTTGTCCCTCTATTTTCCATTGTTTTTTTCTTTATCACTTTCACTTGGTGACTCGAACCTACAAATTTTAGGATTAAAGGCTAAAAAATACTTACTATTCGAAATGAATTTTGCTGACCGCCTCAGTTTGGTTGGGTTATTTGAATTTTTTGTCTGTTTTGTTGGCTTGCTGTTTGATTATCATAACGAATTTGGCACTCTAAAGTTAGGATTGAGTAGTTATTAGTACTATGTTTGAAGTTTGAACTTAATTTTCAAATTGTGTGACATCTTGAATTTTTCGTAGTATGTTTTGGATGCAAAGTGCAGACTGCTGCAACCATGTGCTTGCTTATGTGCTTATGATTTATGAAGACATTATATTTTTGTGGGATTATTTGTGGTTTTCAGATTTTGTACTTGTGTTGTTTTTGCTAATGTGGCTATGTACAGCTAGGGAACTTCAGTTTCTTCAACGTAAGCAGCTAGTGAAAGACAAGCTGTTAGGCTGCTTATTGTGCTTATGAGGTTGTGTGCTTATGAGGCAGTTGCAGCCATGGATATATGCAGCTATGAGGCTGCTGTAACACAGTATAAAACTGTGTGCTTATTGTGCTTATGAGGCTGTTGTAGCCATGGCTATGTGCAGCAATGAACAATATTCTAGATATTCTAAAACAAGTTTACATCTGGCAGCTCTCATTCATTCATAACAGGCTTGTTTTCACTTGCTTTCGACCTCTGTTCCTTGGGCTTCTGCTCCTTTGTTTTCCTGTACAAACAAACAAAAAGTTTGGAGGCGCTGCCGTGATATCAACATCAAGGCATAAAGAAACGACTACAACAGCCTCATGAAATGCCTTGTAGTATGACAACGACAATAAATTATACTTTGAATGTTAACGGTTAACCCGATAACCGAACCGATAACGATCAAAAACCGATTAACCGATTAACCGATATCTTATTGGTTCTTTAACGGTTTAGCATGTATACAAACCGATAGTGAATAAGTAAAATCGATAACGTTCATAACCGAACCGAACCCACCGATACGCAGCCCTAGTTAGCATCCAAATATGCTGTTATTTATTAATTATATCCAAAATATATTAGACAAACTTTTAAAAACTAGTTGTCGGATTAAGACAAATTAAATTAACCAAGCAAAGATGATGCGTAGGAAGGGTACTAGGTGCGTCGCCGTGGCGCGAACAGGCAAATGAACTGGCCGTTACATCTAAGTCATCAAACCAATTAAAAAACGAACACAACAAGTTTCCTTATTTTTTCTTCTGTCGATAAATGAATGCTCTTTGTTCATTTACCATCATAAAGAATCTTAAACAGTGCTTCTAATTATTACAAAGACTAAAGGAATCTTTAAGCGTAGACCCAACATATATTATACATTTACCGGCTACTTTTAATTCACCAATAAAAATTTGAAAGGCTTACATGTAGAATACCACGACTTGGGAGTTCTTTTCTTATACATAACAAGGCAATTAACTAACTATATTTTCTTCTTTCAATCTAAATTTCTTTTCACTTTGTTCCTCAGCAGGTACTTAAAGTAATCTAATTGAACTACAGCTTAAATTTAGAAATTTTTGTATATTGGGACAAAGAATTCAAGGACCATTCCTAATATTTATGAACAAATTAAGGGGGTTTTGTGTATGACAGCAAAGTCCGTGGTAACAAGATGATATTGAAAAAATGCGCGTGCATAAACAAAGAGTCATTTTCAGTTTCTAATAAGTCGACAAACCTCATTTTAAAATAACTTAATCAAGGTATCAACATCAAAGTTTCTAAGTGTTAGCACTAGCATGGCACTTGCATCTTTGTGTGGTGGCTAATCCTATATTTTTTTTCAATATTGTCGTCTTAAATTTTGTCCCTTTCGAAGTGTGCACGATAATGATATTAACATCCCATTACGTTTTTCAATTGACAATCCAAAATCCTTACACTTGTTTTAGTTAGAGCCATCACTAATTAAATGGACTCTACTAATTAGATGACTCTCCTTCCTAACTCGCCAAGCGTCGTATACTTCACAAAGTTTACCAAAAAAGTACTATAGTTGATCATATTTGAGAGTAGAGTAAAGTCTAGTGATTATGAATTTATGATTCTATTTTATTTTTAATTATTATTATTATTATATAAGAATAAGAAAAGATAAATGATCTCACCAATAAAGTGAAAGTTCAGACAGTCAATTAAGTAAGCTACTATTAGGTCCCAAGTATGTTTCAATTGAATTTAATATTATTAAAATTTATTGTATAGTTATCATTTATCGCTATCCAGGAGCCACTCTAAAATCATATGAAATGAATAATTGCTTATATATCAACTATTTGATCATTCAAATATGATCACTATTACCAGGAAAATTGATGGAATTGGCCAATTTGGTAATGAAGAGGTGGTGGAATATTTTCATTTTTGTACATGAGAAAACAACGAATAACAACAATAAATAAATTATGTCGATGGTCAAAGTAGTAGTGATTGATTATACGTGAAAATCAAATAAACGATTAATGACGTAGGACAGATTAATTAGTTGCCGACGCTTAATTTGCCTCCAATCGGAATGGGTCACGAATCAAATCGCCCAGGTTCAATTCATGCCTAACAAAGAGTTCATTTTCTCTCTTACTCCGCCCATTTCATTTTACTTGACCTTTGTTGACTTGACATATTCTTAAGAAAATTTTAATTATGGATATACTTTACTAAATTAACCTTATTAATGATACTTTGAAATTCTAAATTTGACCATCATTACTTTATGTAGTTATTTAATACGAAAGATAAGAAGGGAAAACTGTAATAAAATTGTCTTGATTTCATAAATTTAGCAAGTAAATTAAAATAACTACTTTTAGTATAGGGGCCAAATAACACGAGATGAAGGGAGTAATTATTTTTGTTTATTTTGTTTCTTGCATGTGTTGTTTCTTTTAGATTTCAAACTATGTATGACTGCTCCTTACTTGAGAAAACCCAGATCAAAATTTATTTAGGACGGAGGAGAGATAACAAGTTGATAATAATAAAATGTCAATATTATTATTACTATCAATGAAACAAAAAGGGTTAATAACATTTTTGGTCTCATAGTCATTGAAAGTTTTTGTGATATTTGACTAACTACGTACAGTTGATTTTCAATTATTTGAAATGCACACTTTTGATCCTTTACTTTTGAATATTCAAAAAATCTTTGAATTTTTTAATTGTTCCACTGTTTAGTTACTTGTATGGTGTGTTAAAATTATAGGAGTATTGCTATTCTATATTTGAGGTCAAAATATAACATATTTCCTACATAAAGGAACCGAAAACAAGCATTTTAATTAATTAAATGTTAAATATGATCAAAATCAGAATTTTCTATTAATTGAGGGGCCAAAAGTGCTATTATCCTAAACCAAAAAGTTGTCAGTATTATACTACAGCTCCCTATGGATATTATAGCAGTTTAGATTCCAAAACAAATCAATATTGTTGCAATTGGAAAGAAAAAGAAACGGCAACTTATTTCAAAGAAATTAAGGCAAAGGCAAAGAAAAACATTACAATTTGAAAAGGAAATATACCAAAAAGTGTCCAATTCTTGAGTTTTAAAATTTTCCTTTTTCCAGGACTATACACAAAGATAAAGTTAAATACTTAATTAGCGAGTTAGGTTGAACAAAAGATTAGACTTATCTTATTTTTAAAAAGAGAAAATTGAGGAGGAAATTATTAGGTCGAGAATCGAACCTTCACCGGCAGGATAAAAGTAGCCAACCAATTAGACTTATCTTAGAGTAGTTAAAAAATTTTAATTTTGATATCCTTCATTTTTTATATTTTTTTATGTGATGTGTGGTGGGGTTTTGGACGAGATAGTCAATACTGCCTTTTCATTTACCTTGTCAAGGAGTAAAGTTCAGTAGGCATGAAGTTGTGTCGTCAAACTTCAACTAAAATCCTTTTTTTTTCCCTTATAGCCATCTACTATTCGAAATTGAATAGTCTGACTACTATAATTGAACTTATAAGCACTTTCTTTAAGGGTTTCTCTACTCTGGAAACTTGCATCTCGAAACTTTATATAAGGATAACTGGATTTCATTCATCCCATCGTATCCTATCCCACTGTACTCTAAGGGCTCGTTTGGTGTGATGTATAAGGAATAACTAATTTCGGAATTAATTTTTGAATTACTTTATTCCATTTTTGGTTGGAATAGAATCGCAGGATAACTTATCTCAGAATTGTAGTATCATTTTTATCTCACATAGAAGGTGGGATAACAATCCCAGAATAACTAATTTCGAGAAAATTAATCACAAGATAAGTTATTTCCAACCAAACGAGCCCTAAGTGAGTTATAAGATTTAATGACTAAATTAGAGCCCATATATGTATATTACTCGCTTGTCTACTCCTGTGGACTGAATAGTTGTTAAATTAGCACTTAGAAGAGTGGGTCCATATGATTAAAAAAAAACATTTATGTTGGCATATCTGTGCTAATTAGAAGAGTGAAAATAACAACAACAACAACAACAAAAGGATGGAAAAATACATTCAGTCAGAAAAAGAAAGAAGAAAACAAATGTCGAACTTTAGATTTAATATAATATTGTCGATAGGTACAGGCATGGTAAATAGTTATGTCATCTACACGTCAACGTTGAGAAATGAAATATTACTGTACCCTCTTGGTTGGCTATCTCTATCACATGTTACTCCTAATTAGTACTCGTAATTTATGTTGAACTATAAATACAGATTCTAAAATTGTGTACTTAGCTAAACTTTATTTTCCTTAATCGTAAATGATGGTTTTTCCATGAAAAAAGAAAATAAAGCAAGAAAATAAAAGTTAATATCACTTTACCCGATTACATTTAAAGGTTGAGAACCTGTTAAATGAAATGATAATTCCCTTATACAATATTTTTCGATGGGGCTTTTTTTTTTTTTTGAATCATTTTCTTTTCTAGAATTAAAATATAAAAATATATAACTCTTATTTATTTGATATATACAAGCTACCCATATATTTGCATAAAAATGAAAACTCAAATAAAATACCGATTGATTTTATGTAACCAAACATTTCTTAAAACTATTTAAAAACACTTCGATAAAACATGCCAAATAAACAAATAAAAAAAGACCCTAGTAAGGATTACATGTTATAACGTGGATACAATTATTGATTGAAGTATTAATAGCTACGTTTATTATAATACATGTTCACATAGAGATTTGAGAGAGAAAGCTCTTATGTTTTTCTAACTTATATGTTGCAGCACAGGCGAATTCTTTATAAAATTATACTCCGTAAATGGAAAAAAATTATTTACATATGATTTATATTTGATGTAAAAACGGAAAAAACGAAATATATTTCCTAAAGGTTCACGCAATGGGAATTTAATTAGAATTTAGAAATGGTAGTTAGATACGTTTCTATTTTTTGCGCGTTAGAATTGTGTCTGTTCAGTGACTAAATCTTACGCATGTTTTACACGAATAAAACAGAAGTATTTTTAATTATTCACAACGAGAAGAAAAAAAAAAATACTCAAGAATGAAAGAGAAGAAAACTTCTAGGAAATTGCAGATGAGTAGTTTGGGTGATACCTACTCTTTTGACAAGCCACATATCCATTCAATTATTTCAAGCCAAAGCCATTCTGTATTTATGTATTGACTTCGTATTTTATTTGATCCTTGTTGACTTGACACATTCCTTAAAAATTCTAATTAGGTGTATATTTTACTAAGTTAAATTTATAAATAATGTTTTTGAACTCTAAATTTGACTATTATTACTTTATATAGTTATTTAATACTAAGGATGAAAAGAAAAAATATAACAAAGTTCTCTTGATTTTATAAATTAGACAAGTAAATCGAACCAAATACTTTTAGTATAAGGGCCACCCAAGTAAAATGAAACGGACAGAGAATTGACTCTACCCTATTAACATTTTCCTTACGAAAATGTAAACTTCAAAATTCGTTTGTGTTCCTTTCAAGCTTTCCGTCTTTAATTACATTCTAAGAATGCTAACAAAAACTAATAAGAAAAAACAGCTAGGCCACACCTCTCTCTCTCTTTTTTTTTTTTTTTTTTTAAAAAAGGAAGAATGTCTAAATGAACTAATTCATATCAATATTTTTATTTAATTGGTAATATCAATTGTCTTTAAATTCCTTTTCCTTTGTTTGACATCTTTTCCAATCTTCCAAGCTATTAACAACGTAATAAATAAATGACCATGTTGTGCATGATACTCAAATTAATATACACTATTCACATGAAGAATAATCATAGAGTAACATTGACAGCTGTCAGCCTAAGACAATGTGAAGATTTAAAACAGGCTATTTATTCTCAGGATCTTTTATCGAATTATAAAATTATTTTATTTCTATATAGTATATTGTTAAGTAAAATAAATTTAAATACTTGAAGAAGAGCAAATTCCATTCAGAAATGGAAAAGGGAAGCACGTCTTTATATGGAGTAATATTGTAAATTAAATTGGTGCATGGACTTTCAAATGGCTATAGTATTTTTTGCTTAAAAAACATAGGGTCAATCATTCAATAATGATGGGTATGCCATACTTGCCTGCTGATAATAAGGAAAAGGTAATCATAACATTTTAGATTATGAGTTTGGAGTATAGGTAAAAGTGCCACAACAATGAGTAATAGATGTAACACCTACATAATAATGCCTTTGTATTATGAGTACCTCATTGACAAATCAACTCTTAAGTATTGTTTGATTCGATTCACATTATTTGTTATTTTAGGATGTTGCATTATTTTAATAAGATTTAATAATCCTAGTTATAAAAGTATTTATCATCTTTATTTAAATGGATGTGATATTTTTGCTTATCGAAAGTTAATTTAATTGATTATTGAATTTAAATTGATCAATTAAACAAACCTAATAATACGAAAGATGCTATAAGTTGTAACTTTTTTCATGTCAATAGAATGAATATATATATATATATTTTAAGATATTAGTCAAAGTTCACATAATTTAAATCTTAAAAAACAAAAAGTATCGCATGGATGGAACGAAAATCATATCAAATTTTATCTCAACTAATAAGAAAACTAAAGAAGAGTAATAAATAATTTCTTATTCCCACTATATACGAAAATGATCAGTAACAGTATTTGAGATAAAATGAAGTAATTAATTTACTTAATAAATGATTGTGAATAGTCATAATACTCGTCTGCGGTTTCATATATTTTTAGGAAAAACTCTAAAGCAAAATTAAATGGAGGGAGAGAATTCAAACACAAACACGGAGCTTTAGGCCCACGTGAAATCGATACTCGAAATTACAAACTTGCAACTAAAAACGAGACACAGAAAGTGGAATTCCAAAATCCCCCCACTATCTTTCTACATTATTCTTTCTGGATTCATCTATTTTTATTATGAAAAATTATTAGAGCAGTAGTTGTTGGTTAATAATAATAATCTTAGTATCTTATCTTCTATCCATAAAAAAAAATTAAAAAAATCGAGTCTCATCAAAATGATTCTTTTTCTTTTTGTTTTCCTTAACCTACCACGACCTTAAAGAATTAAAAATGTAAATACTCGATATTTCAGCATATTAGTACACGTTATGAACTCGTAAGAAAAGCCAAATCTCATCAAAATAATTTATTTGTAATAATACTAACCTTTTTAAGTAGGACCCACTTTCTCCATTACAAATTACGATGATTTGGTATTCAAAGTCCCCACAATTTTCATATGATATATTTTGCTCTGTTCTGCTCTCGAGGATTTCAACAATTTTGTCCCTTCTTTGTCAAAACGTAACGCTAAGGCACGCCCCCTTTTACTGCACTCTCTCCGTGTGTCCATTGTGTTAGCAATGGGTTCATGTGCTTCAGTGCATAAAAATCCAAAATCAGCAATGAAGCTACGTCTTGTTTTTGCATCTAAAACTGACAAGCTTGTCAGTCCTTCACCAATCAAAGATAAACCTCTTGTTGATAATGGTGAAGTCAAACTACCTGATCATCAAATCAAACCTCAGCAGCGTTCACCGGTGCTCCCTGTTACTAGTTTTAGTGGCTATGGTACATATCTTCTTGCTTTACCTTTTCGTTTTCCTGTCGCATTAGTTTTTTTCGTTTTGTTATTTTGATAACTGTGGTGTTCGGGGCACGTTTAGTGCACCTCGACTAAATCTACGCGGTACTTGTTACCTCACACAACCAAAAAATATCGGGTAATTCTGTCCACCGAGACTAGCACAAACGGAAAGATTCAATTAGTGCTTTTTTTGTTTCTACTGGGATTTGAACGTGAGACCTCATTAGTTTTTTTGGGTTTCCATTTTAATGTTCTTTAACGTTGATTCACTTTCTGTTGGCTGCTTTTGGTGGGGTTTCTGGTGATAAAAAAGAGGAAAAATTTGATGCTTTTCATGTGAAACACTTTTTCTCAAGTTCAAATTTTGAGTTAGTCTGATGTTGCTCTAGTTTGTTCTCATTTTCTAAGGAATTTGATTGTCCTAAAGAAAATTTGTCTGTTTTTTCTTTTTTTAGTGTTTTAGAAATTACAGTGCTTTTCTGTTTGATCTGAATGACATGATGATTAGCAAAATTCCTGTTTCAAATTAATTGTTAATGAAACTGAGATTTAACTGTTTTCTAAAGTTTGTGGCTTGAAGATTACAGTTTTAATAACTTAAGTATGTTCTTTGAGGAAAAAGGAGTATTTTCTTTTTCTTTTTTGGCTGCTGTCCATTCCTTTGTGCAATTAGGAAAGATGGACTAACGAGCTATTGTTAAAATCATGTGTAGTGCCAAAATTCTCTTATTGGTGGGGCCATCTGCAGCACATGTTATCGTGGCATTACTGTTTTCTGGAGACGACCTCTCAAAAAAAAAAAAAAAAAAAAAAAGAAGAATTAGACAACCTGTAGCTTAATGTGAAGAATTCAATAGAAGAGTCATTTTCAATATTCTTTATATCAATCCACATGGGTTGTCATTATAAAAATAGCTGAGGGATGTATAATATATGTGTAGTCCATGCAGCATGTGTAGAATTAGTAAACTGTAAAAAAGAGACATCTATGTATGCTTGTCTGATTTCATGATGTTTGCAAGCAGTGCTAACCTCAGTTGGGATTGGCATATTTAATTGTGTTTAATTCAGTGAATCTTCTTGTTTGTAGCTCTAGGATCCTCTAAGATTAGTTTCGTGTTGCCAATTGCGTTACATGTAATTCCCTTCTAGTCATGGGGCTTTGTTATGATAGTCGAGGGGATCCGTCATAGATAACTTTCAAGCAATCCGATGCATCGCCTTGTTTTCTGGAATATTTGTCTGGTATTAGCACTCTGTATTCAAAATAAGTTTCTTTTGTGTATCTTATGCCAATGAAAAAATGTAGTGCAGTTTTTCACTGTAAAGATGTAATGCCTACTAGTTTACTAACAGAAGTTCCTAACTAGTTCTGCTTTCTTGTTTATGTGAGATGCATTGAACTATTTCGAATGTGATGTTTTGGGATTGTGGTGGAATAATAATGAAAAGGACATGATCTATGTTTTCTTTCAGTTTTCTTCTTTTGTTTCTCTAGTATCCTCAAACTGATTTCATGAAACAGAGCCCACATTGTGAAACTTCCAATATATTTATATGCCTGGGCGTTCATAGATGAATTGAGATCAATTTATTGTGCATTTGTTATTATAATTAGTAATCTCATGATACATTTTATCTTTTCTAATAGCCTGAGGCATTCCTTTGTTTAGGTAGCAAGGAGGAGACCTTCTTTGATTCCCAGGCCTGGTTGGAATCAGATTGCGATGATGATTTCTATAGTGTTAAAGGAGGTGAGACAGACCTTCGATACCTGATGCTCTTTCCATATTCTCCATCCATCTTCTTTTCGTGTTATTATATTCATATATTTGAAAATGCATTGTCATGCATTCAACTGAATCACTTGTAATGACTAGCAAGTCAATTTGAGAAGACGGAATCGACAAAGCAGGTACCGAAGGTACCTGACGTTTTTGTTCAAGAAAACTGCAACACTACCAGTACATAGTTTTTTGCTAAGATAGGGATCAATGTGTTAAGACCACTACTTATTCTTGTTGCCAGCAGCCACCTTCTATTTACACTTACCATTATCATCATTAGTTCTTACGGTCTATCTGTCTTACTTAAATGCAGATTTTACACCGTCAGTTGGAAATACTCCTTCGCGTGGAAATACACCTCTGCATCGAGGTTTTTTGGCTGGTAATCTGCTAGGTAATAGAACCTCTTTTGGAGAAAGACCTCCTATTTCTTTACCGCAATCTTCTCCAAGACATAAGAGGAAGAATTTACTTGAGCTTTTCAAAGAAAGCTCAAGAAACCGGAATCCGAGTGAGCAAGATGCTAAAGACAATCAAAATGGACAGGCTGCTCATCCACAACTACCACCTAAATCCACATCCAGCTCACCATATGTGCCGGTGTATAGTGGCAAGAGCACCCCTGTAGGAAAGCCCAAAAGTGAGGCCAAATCACCGAGGTCAGTACAATGTTGTCTTCCCAGGTTGAGTGACAGCTTCAGGGAGAAGAGGAAGAGTATGACTCCTGCAAATAACATTGGCTAATAACTAGAACTTGGCTTTCATAAGTTCTCTATGTATGTATGTATGTGCAAGTGCACCAGGAATTGCGCATCTCTTGAGATATGCTATTTGACCCTCAGTAGCCAACCTAACTTGAGGGCCATGAGATCGGGTGTGCATTGGCACACACTTTCAGTGTATAAAGTTATATAAAGAACAACTTTGTTAATAAATTAACAAGGACGTACTCCGTTTGTGTTTTTTTTTTTTCCATTCCTCAGTGATCTGCTTGACATTTCTCTCTTTTAATGAACCAAAAGGAACCAAAATATGTTATTTAGTAAAACCTTGCATTTATTTGCATATGGTGGGACTTGCCTTTCTGCAGGAAACTTCAATTTTGGAATTTAGGGCTAGATATAAAAATAGGAAGGGGCCTAGTGATTGTTCAAACAAAAATGACTGAAGTCCAACTATTTTTTCCTGAACTTCTGACAGAATAGATGAACTTCACTTGTGTAACTTTAGATACCGTATCTGAAGTTTGGTTTTGTCAAACCTAATCCTAGACACCGCATGTCTGTAGTGGTATTATGCACAAAACTTTAAAAAGGTTGATATAGGTTAAATGTGTCTAAATAGGCCACCTTGCAAAATTTTACCAATTTTAAGGTTGCATTTCTCTCTTAATGGGAAATCTTACTAGTTCAGTTGGCTGACTAAATGCACTTTCACCTTGTTAGTGAAGATTAAAAAAAATAATACTCCATTTCTCTCTTAAAGGGCTGAAGAGTCAAGGCTAACCTCTTTAATTGGACTTCCTTTAGGAGTGTGATCTTAGATCAGGCCAGGGAGTTGTACAGTGAACACTCGCAAGACTTTAGATTTTGAGGCCCTAAAAGAGTTCTTACCCATCAAAACTCAGAAGCGAAAAGGTTTATTTATGGTCCGTCAGCATATAATTTTTTTTAAAAGGAAGCTTTTATTAAGTTAAATAAATAATATCTCATTTCCATGTTCCTTATAATTTAAAGCCCTCAATTGTTACTGAAAAGGATTTCTCATTTTACCCTCTTTTGAGTAAAAAGAGATTTGAACCAACAACATACCAAGTGAAATCCACAAGTTGTGTGTGAGGAGAGTGTTGTGTACACAACCTTACCCATCCCTTATGAGGTAAAAAGGCATTTGAACCGGGGAAAAGAATCCAAAAGTTCATTATGATATTTCCCATTATATTTGCTAGTGTTGTCATTACTACAACAACAACAACATATCCAGTGTATTCCCACCAGGTGGGGTCTGGGGAGGGTAAAGTGTACGCAGTCCATATCACTACCTCAGATGAAGTAAGAGGTTGTTTCCGATAGACCCCCGGCTTAGAACTAGTGTTGTCATTACTATTAAGTGTTATTATTTTGATTTTGGGAACCTTTGGGAATGTGGAGTGTGTCGACCTAAAAAAATTACATAACCATATATAACAGATTCCATGTATTGTGTATGTTTGCTTTGACGTATGGACATTTAATTTGCCGATTTGCAATGTTATCCCAACTTCCTTTCCTTGTTCCTATTATCATTTTGTTCCATCTAATAAGAAAGTTCAGCAGGCGTACGTTGCTATTCGAATTGCGTCACCCTTTCAATGAGTTTTATATCTCCCTTTTTATTTAGTATAATATGGGCTGCCTTTACAACTTGCCACTGTTAAAGCCAAGCAACAACCGTATATATTTAGGATTTAAGTTATGTACATAGACGGTGTAAAGATTTTTAACACAATCACTGTATGTATATACTTTAGTCTCCGGGTCAAATTTTGTATCCAAAATTTCAATTCGTTTTTTTTTAATTGTTGTCGTTTGGTTTTTTAAATATCAATTGGTGCTAAGTTGTTGTGTTAAGGTCCAATTGAAGAAAGAAAAACGTAAAAAATAAAAATAAAAAAATCTATGTACAAATAACATATCAGAAGAAGATGTTAGGCTTAAACCATTTTGTTTGTCTTCCACTCTTGTAATAATTAATTACAGAAAATCAAAGGAGGCTGATTAGCTTGATCATATTATCCCATTGAACTACATATATTGCCTATTTAGTTGAACTTAGAAGATTGGAAGAGAATGTCAACAAATAGGAAATAGAATTCATGGTATCTATATGTCTCTACTCTCTACAAGCAAAACATGAACTAACAATTTGTTGTTAAACAACCCGTACGATTTTTTATAATGCTTCACTAAATAGGATTAACAAGAAATTTTTATTGTTCTAATCCATCAATTCTAGAACTAATCAGCTAAGTGGAAGTAGAAAAAGTTGCATGCAGGTTATAAAATCTCGTTAAACGGTTATCACAATATGAATTGATGTTGGCGCTATCTCCTAAACAAGTGGAAAACCTTGCAAGTTGCAATACTTAATACCAATCTCGAGATTATTTAGCTGGATTTGGGGGCACATCCAAATCCAAAGATCACAAATATAATTTGCACATTATAAGGCATTTTTATATAAGAGCCAAGTAGAATTAGTCTATGTTGCTCGGATTCTTAAAAAAGTCAACTGGTGCATGCTGGGTTCTTCAAAAGTAGTGTATATTTGGAGAATCCGACACGGTATGGCATCAAAAGTGAACCCATGGCATCAAAAGTGAGGAGTCCGCGTAACTTAGGAATTAGTAACATGTGTAACAAAACGTACCCCATGTGATACGCAAATGCTGCCAAGTATAATCCCAGTTAATCTCTACATATGTCGACTAAAATTAGCATCAAAATATTAATAGTAAGAAAAATTCGTTACACGCGCATTTCATTAAAACTCTAACAGTAAATCGTTGAGCTTCAACGTCAAGAAATCACCCCATTCTTACTAATGTTTTACATTCCTTAGCTTGCATGTTGATATCATCAGTTACGTTGATCGAAAAAGGCAACATAAAAAATATCCAAATTTAGTGGGCTCAAAGACACCCATTCTCTCCAAATTTCTCACTTGTTACTAGGAACTGATAACAGAATTAAGTGCCACCAGAAAGGCAATGTGACAAATTCTCCATAACTTTGAGAAAATCAAGAAATCAGAAACAAGATTGTCCAGTTAGTTCAGAGGAGAGCAAAAAAATTAGAAATCTCTTTCTAATTTCTGTCTATAAATAATTTTCCTCACTTTTGAAAGCATCACACTTACTATACTTTATACGTCCCGTCACAATTTACAAACACCAAAAAAAGATCATGGAGCTCGACAGATTATTCATGATTCTAGGCTCTGTGACATTAATAATCTCAGTGTTTGAGACACATCCAACATTTGGGTCGTCTACCATGAGAGGTCCTTTTGGCTTTGCTGGTGATAATAATGGATTGATTAATGCTGCAGCACCAAGTGGAATGTGCGCCACCTGTGTGACTATTCATGGTTATAAGTGCCAGGAATATGAGGTACGTACGTAATTCCCTTGATTTCAATACTCCCTATCCTCTGTTTTCAAAACACACAAACTATTGTGATTTTTTGAGGTTCATGTGTGTGAGTTTCCTATCTGAACTATCACCAACTATTTATCAAACACACACTTTATCTATCAATTGTTTACTTTTCGTGCCTGAAATATCGTCATCCTTCAAGTAGAAAAATTGAACAATTGACATTTCAGGTGTGTTTTGATAAATAGTTGGTGATAGTTCAAGTAGAAAACTCACACACGTGATAGTTCCAATATGAAACTCAAAAAACTGGCGTACTTTTGGTGTATTTTTGACCATTAACTCATTAAACAATGAGTTTTACATGTTCTTCTTTGCGTGGATATACATGTGTTTCTTCAATTTATGATTTTTCAGGTGACTACTGATGATGGCTACATACTAGGTCTGCAAAGAATTCCGGAAGGCCGTGTAGGTGGTAGCGGGCAGAACAGGCAGCCAGTTTTATTGCAGCATGGAGTACTGGTGGTAAGCATGTTGCAACATTACTTCTATGAAAGAAAAAAAGCTGTACTCCATTGTTCCAATATCTACGATTGTCAAACATACCCCCCCCCCCCCAAAAAAAAAAAAAAAAGACCAAGCATACCTGAGTCTATTTAGTACCATGAAATTTACTAATCATGTGGTTATTGGTTTTTCAAATCAGGACGAGTGAATTTCAAAACAAGAAGTTTGATTAATATAGCATAATTCTATTTATATTTGCACATAATTTGTTTATCTTTAAGCCAATCCATCGTTAAATTACATCATCATATTTACACATAAAAGCTTGTTCTTGTTCTATATAGGAGTACAGGAAGGTTATCATGACCTGTACAAAGTAAAACGACCAATGTGTGATCAATGAAGTAGCACCGAATTTTGTATCCTCACCTTGAATAGTTAATCATTTGGTCTCATTGAATTGTCACAGTTGTGGATCATTGGAACATTGGGATGGGAGTTTCATCTATTTCCTATCAGGTTGATAATGCAGACAGAAAATATGAACATTTCAGTACAAAAATTAATTCAGTATAGCTTAAAGAAGAGGATATCAAAATTTCTGTGACACGGGATTTAGGTGTACTGAAACCATAGGGATAGAAGATGAAACTGCGCTTCTTTCCTCGTTCAGTGGGGGACCTTTGTACTACCAGTCTACCAATATCGTCTATCATTTACTCATCTCCAGTAGTATAATTTTCTGACGATAAGTGGATTTAATAAATAAAGATGTTGTTGTTAAGTGGGTCTTAGGTACTTAATGAGGCAGAAAATCCGTCATTTTGCTTTGTTTTGTTTTGCAGGATGGAGTAACGTGGCTAGTGAATTCAGCAGAACAATCACTGCCAATGATCTTAGCAGACAGCGGCTTTGATGTTTGGATTGCCAACACCAGAGGAACAAGATTCAGCCTTCGCCATCTCAATCTTGATCCTAAACATCCCGTATCTCCTTCAACTCCTCCTTTATAATCAATACTCACTCTGTTCTATATTAACAGTCATTTTAACTCAAAAAAAAAATTTATCCCAAAATAATTGTCTTCTAAATGGGCCTGAAAAGACGGTTAAAATGAGACACTTTTTTAATCTATAAAAGTAATTCCATGGTTCTTGATTTTCATTTCCAATGAGAAGACAGATATCCAGCTCGTTAATTAAGTACACTCTTAATCTTTAATATAACTTATTTATCTAAATTGTGGTACACAGGACTACTGGAATTGGTCATGGGATGATCTTGTAGTCCATGACTTACCTACAGTGGTCAACCTTGTCTTCAAACAAACTGGACAGAAAATTCACTTCGTGGGTCATTCATTGGTAAGTTCAAAATAAAAAAACAACAATAGTTCTCAGAAGAAAAGATTTTATACTTTCAACATTTTTTGTACTATATTTTACGACTAACCAATTATATGGAAATTAATATAGGGAACTTTGATAGCTTTGGCATCACTCTCAGAAGGAAGACAAACAGACAAGATAAAATCAGCAGCTTTGCTTAGCCCAATTGCTTACTTGAGTCATATGACCACGGCACTTGGTGTCATTACTGCCAGATCCTTTATTGGAGAGGTAATTAATTTTTTGTTTCTCCATAATTAAACTTGATATATGGCGATCGATAATTATGTGTGCTTATGTCAACAGATCAGTACAATATTCGGTCTTGCAGAATTTAGTCCATTAAGGTAAATCACTTATGAATAGCTACAACTGATTTTTGTTCTTCTAAATTGACGACACTTTTTTTTTTTCAGTGAGCCTGTGTCTAATTTTGTCAAGGCCTTGTGTGCTCAGCCTGGGGTTAATTGTTATGACTTTCTGACTGCACTTACCGGTATTAATCTAATTAATTAGACATATTCTTCAATAATTAACGAAGTCATTTAGCATGTCATTACAATTCTTCGAAGCTTAATTACTTTCCGTATGGATACAGGGAAGAACTGTTGTCTAAATGCCTCCAGGATCGATTTTTTCTTGAACAACGAGCCTCAACCCACATCGACTAAGAACTTTGTGCATTTGGCTCAAAGTAAGTCCTCTTCAATAATATGTATTTACTAAGGAAAAATTAGGTGGAATGGTCAGTTTTTGCCACTATATGAAATGTAATAGAGAAATTGATGTTTTCTAGAGCAAAGATAAAATCTAGACATAAATACACCTTGCTGAACACGAAAAAAGTTCGCATACAAGGTTGGAGTTCGAAATTTTGATATGCGAAATTCTAGCACAATGTGCTGGGGTTCGAACTCATCAAGGATAGAATTCTTGTGTTCTTAGCTATAGAACCATAGAACTCTTTCCTTGACTACTCACTCTGACAAATATTACCAAGTGTTCGAAATCATGGATGAATTAAAGTGATTTAAATTGCTTTTGTGACTTTACTGTTATAATAATGAGTAAAGTTCAATGATCATACATAAAATTAATCCCTAATCATAGAGCTTAACCATTCCATTAATCATGTTGCTACATATCTTAACTAACTACAATGATGAAATAAATGCAGCTGTTAGAGGTGGAATCCTAAGGAAATTCGACTATGGGACCAATAAGAATTTGGCACATTATGGTGAAGCTAAACCTCCACAGTACAATTTGGCAAATATCCCTCGAGACCTTCCTCTGTTTATCAGCTATGGAGGCCAAGATGCACTATCTGATTCTAAAGATGTGGAGACTTTACTCGATCACCTCAAATTCCACGATGTGGGCAAGTTACATGTTCAATATGTCAAGGATTATGCTCATGCTGATTTCATTATAGGAACTACTGCTAAGGACATTGTCTTTAACCAGATTGTCACCTTCTTTAGAAACCAACTCTAAGCTATATAATATTGATGGAGTTTTTGTATTGTACTAAGTGATCAGTTTGCATGCGCATCAAAGTGTTAAGAAATTGTGAGAATTAATACTTAATCTCAAGATCTCGATGTTTTATTTTCTTAATGAATGTATTAAAATCTTAAATGACAAATAAAAGGGCTCGGAGGGAGTAACAAAGATCAACTCCTTCCATGAGACGAGATTGCTGAAGTTCACTTGACTTCAGATATGAATCTATCTAATTCAGAAGGGAAGCACTTGCATCATTATCTCTATATCGACTTAAACGTGAGTAATACCAGTGTTTTTTTTAAGACAAACTAGAAATGGAAATTAGAATAATTTGGCTCATGTGGTATTTAGAAGAGCACGAATGGTGACCAATTATCTTCACTAATGATTCTTACTTTACTCTTAAGGGAACATAAGATTAAACAGGCAAAAGGTGGTATTCTGATTTCATCTTGCATTGGCTTAAAATGAAAGTCTGTCAATCACCTACTAATATCTAATTAAAGTTATTTGTTGGCAAAATTCTATTTCACTTATTATTGGAAATCAATAGCACCTAACTGTCAAATAATAAAATAAAAAGTAAAGTGGTAACTTAGATTAAAACCCAAGTTACCCAAATATCAGTGGCCCACCAGAATTATTTGCGTAGTGTCCCCTGTCACACTCAACAGGTAGTATACTTATTGAACACCAAGCAGAAAAGGCAACAAACAATTGCTGTCATTCCATGCAGTGCATCAACCACTATACTTATATATTACTGTATTACAAAAGAAAGTTCAGAATAGTAAACATTTATCTTGAGGTCTAAGATTTGTAGGTACCAACTACCAAATCAATAAGATGGCAATCATATATGTACAGCTGTTGAATTGTATATATACCAAACTTCTCCTTGTTTGCTAAGCATTGAAGGTCAGGTTAATATTAAAAAATTAGCTAGGCAAGTGTGGACAAAATCAATTTGTTATCAGTATGGAGGCTCTACACAAATCTTGGTTTATGTTTGTTATTGTGATGTCAATGATCCATAAAAATGCAATGGCGGCTCAACACGTTGTTGGTGGAAGCCAAGGATGGGATGAATCCACTGATTTCAACTCCTGGGCTTCTGGTCAGACATTCAAAGTTGGAGATACACTAGGTTTGCCAATTGCTACATGATTTCTCTTGTTTAATTTCTTCGAAAATCAAGTAGAATTAGAGGTAGCAAAATTAACTCATTTTTAGCAATGCTCAACTTGTCCAAGTTTAAACGAGTTGGGTCATGACACCATTGTTGACTTGATCTAACGTGTAGAATCCAAAATGATTCACCAGATGTTATTTATAACTCAACAGGTCAAAATGCAACATAAACTCAAAAATATGAAGTCGAATTTGGGGACTGTGAATTATGTATATATGAAATAATTTAAGCTAATACTAGAAGAAGAATATATTAGCATTCGCCCATTTAATTTATTTATTTATTTTAAGAAAAAGCAAATAAAAAAGGAAACGAGGTTGGGTCGTGTTGGACAAGTTGAGTTATGACGTATTATTCATCTTGACCAACCTATCTTGCCCTAGTCAAATTTTGGACGAGTTGAGTCATGAAATGTTTATTTGATCCATTTTGACCCACTCAAGTGATTTCATTGAGATTGCATTCAATCTATTAGTAATAATTTGCATATCTTGTTTGAATAAAGAACTTACTTTTTAGTTTATTGATCATTAAGCTCCAAAATTTCAATATATTTGCAGCATTTAGGTACAATCCAGGCCTTCACAGCGTTGTAGAACTTGAGGGTGAAAGCTCATACAAGAGTTGTGATATAAGTAGTAAAGTGAACTCACTGAGTGGTGGTAACGATGTAGTTAAACTAAACAAGCCAGGAACTAGATACTTTGCTTGTGGAACAGCGGGTCACTGTGACCAAGGAATGAAGCTTAAGATCACAACTGTTACTGGAAGTGCACCTTCTAATCAGGCAGCTTCTTCCACGCCTAGCTCCTCTTCTGCAGCTTCTCTTCGTTTTTCTACCGCGTTCTTCACTTTCATTGCTGCAATTTTGACTGTACAAATGGCTCTAGTATTCCTGTTATAAGACACATTTTTGCTTTATTGATTCAAATGTTTTGCACTTGATGAGGCGGAGTGTAGCTGGTATTTATATGGAGTGGAGCACAATGTTAATTTTGTCAATAAGTTGTTCATGTGATGTATTGTGATTCTTTCACTTCAAATTTTATGAAGAGTTTGAATAATGACTGTCGTTTGTTTCTTGATGTAGTCTTATAATCTAAAGTTTAAATCTCGGAGTTGTGTCAAATGTAATTGAATTTTACATAAATGACTATTGAAAGCTTTTATAAATCATTTCTATCGACTTATTTACATAGTGAAGCGGGATTTAGGCTTCGTGTCGTTTACTTCTGCTGTATCTCTTCCTAAAATATTGGAAGAAAAGAAGGGATGATTGAAAATAAATCTACAAAAGAATGACAAGCATATTTTCTCCATAGAAAAGTTCAGTGCCCCTTTTTGTTACTCTTAGACTTTGACAGATGGGGGAAGATATTCAAAATGTTGCCGGCCCTTAGGTCTTGTCTGGTCAAGATTCCGACCACTGGAAATACCTACAAGAGAAGAGCACACGTTAGTTATACTATTTGTGTAGCAAAATAAATTTAACAAGCTCTATTACTACCAACGTGTTTGGAACTGAGGCATAGTTGTTGTCATAAAATATCTTACATACTCACCCCTGCTGCTTGGTATTTGGGCACGATGATCATGTGTCGAAGCCCAACTTGCCTGAAAGCCACCATTGCCTTTGCTACTGACATGCTTTCCACCACTGTATGAGGGGTTGTGTTGATCAAGGGATGCAAATCAACATACATCTCCATTTCATCCTTTGTAACTACAATATCTTCAATTTTACCCCAACTTTCTGCTAGATCAATCCATGTGAATTTCTCCTCTACTTCCCAATCTTCTGTTCTCCTTCTCTCATTTAAGAACCATTTCTTCTTGAGCACCAAAAGAAGGTGAGTTCTTAAGACAAGTCCATGCAATTCGGGTATCACTCCATCTACAACAGGGAATCCATTGTGTGTGGTGTATTTTAGAACCTCTACTATTCGTCTCACTTTCTCAATTCCCTGAAGTGTAACTACTGGTGGCTTTACATCTGCAAGCTCACCAACTGTTATATTCCTCATCCATGGATCAGGATATGCTTCCAAGAAAGGTAGACCTTTTAGTTCCAACATTATTTCATAGATACTTGGGTTGAAGCAGTCTGCCACACTTTTAGCAATTAGAAGGACAAGCATTGTTATCGGCAGAAGAAGAAGATTGTTTGTCAGCTCAAGAAATATGACACAAACAGTAACTGTCATTCTCATTGAGCCAGCCATAAGGGAAGCTGCTCCAAGAACAGCATATAACCCCTGATCAATTTTTGTGTAAGGTCTCATGGCAATGCCAAGCAAGCGACCATAACCTGAACCCATGAGGATGATTGGGATGAAGAGACCAGATGGCACAGCAATCCCAAAAGTAATAACTCCCAAGATGCAATACAACAAAAAGAAGATGAGAAGTGATGTGACTTGGAATTCAGTGGTAGTGTTTAGGGAGAAAATGTTTCTGATCGCGTCCTCCTTTGTTGTAAGGAGAAGAGTGGCCAGATCGTTGTAGTAACCATTTGGGCAGTTGAATTGTTTGAAGTTTCCTATCTCTCCATTGCCAGGACAAGACTCCAATAGGGATGAATCGCAAGGCTTGCATTTAGCAAGAAAAGGAAGTCCATACATGCAAATGGAGGTGAAGAGGGAAACACTTAGAGCAAGAATCAGCTTATGGAATTTTCCCTTCCTGCAAGACAACAGAAGGAACAATGTTAGAGCAGCCTTATTTTAGAGTTCAAAAAGGTACAATTGGTATCAAATGGTGTAACTTTTGAGAACGAAGCTAACAGATGATAACTTGGGAATATGGAGGAATTTTTAACTCAATCGATAGAGCTTACTCGTTAATGAGATTATAGAGCTTGAGGACCTTGTGGAGGACATGATTGAGGAGGCCCCCAAGGAGACCACCAATGACTCCAATAATTACAACAGGGATGATGTCCACAACATGGTATCTCACAATGACACCACTCACATCAAACATGATAAGTCCCCCTCTTCCAAATAGTCCACAGCTACCAGATTTGCAGTATTCCATGAAGACCCTTAGTACTACCACAACAACAGCAGTGCTAAAGAAAGTTCTCCAGAGGAGAGCACTTCTCCACCACGTTGCCACTTCCTCTAATGCAAATAGGACGCCAGCTACTGGAGCACGGAAAGCAGCACAAACACCTGATGATGAGCCATATGTGATGAGATCTCGCTTGTCCCTATCATTGTTGAAGTACCGGAGCCAATGCCAACTAAGTTTGTAACTGTCTGATCCACCTTGACCTAATAAAGAAGCAATGCAAGTGCCAATGTGAATCAGTGGCTCTTCTTTCCCAAGATCTAAGCCTGCTGAAACTGCTCCAATGCTTCCAATGATCTGTGAAGTTGCATGGAAAAGATTCAACATTGTTTAGCAGAAATCAGAGAGTTGGAACATTCTTATATGCCCGCACCTGAATTATCAGCATTCATACACGCACCTTAACGAAAAGTGTAGTTGCTCCAAACATATTGGGAGTGTCTACACCATTGAGATAGGCTTTGATTTCTGGAACTCCAGGCCCCGAAGCCGTAGGTGCAAAATAAACAGTGAGAAAGGCAGCTACCAATGTCAGCAGAAAGTTAGCACCCGCAAACAACGCAAATCCCATAAGGTACCTTACATACCGTAATTGTTTGAAGTCAGACTTTGAAATGTTATTTGACTCATTAAAGGTATTTAACATAATTGTCCAAATCATAAAGTAATTAAATGTCATAAACCTTTCATCGTCAATATAGTTCACAACAGCCCGAAGTTTGTAACCAGAGATATTTTCGATTGAGAGACTAATGAGGGTGGCCACACCTCCGGTAAGAACGCCGACCAGGAATGCCAGTGTCCATTTGATGAAGACATACTGTAATGCTTGAGCTCTGGATCTTCTTCTCCAATCATGCTTGAATATGTCATTCTCGTTGATCCTAAATTGGACATACATATTACTTTTTCATACATATTTATTAATTCTTGAACACCTTTAGCGAAATTTCTGACTTGACTACTGACATAGATAACTACATGACATGTAAAGACAAAAAAAAAATTCTGGTAGAACAGATAAGGTTTTGTATGAGTGATGATTGTACTTACTCATAATCCAAACTTTCGATGTGGGAGACCTTAGCTCCCACAATGGCAATTGAAGTGGACGACAGTGTTCGATTCCTCTTCAGCAGAGAACAATTGCTCTCTGTATCTCTTTCTTCTTCATCATTGTGTTGTTCCTCCATGTTATTTATTGTTGCTGCTTCTGCTAACCGATTTGGCTCCTCCATTGAAATAATTAAAGAAGAACCAGAAATGAAGCTTGTCAAATATAGTTGCTAGTAATTCAGATAATGAAGCAGAGGAAAAATAAGAAGAATGGAAGTAATTGTTTCTGGGTTTTTGGGAAGTCAAAAGCAGAGAGAGGAAAACGTGATGTAGTTGTTTAAGTAGTATACAATTTATATCCTCGTATATTTTCTTCTCGTGAGAAACGAGAATTAACATTGATAATCATTGATATAGATTTTATACTATTATTGGGTTCTTATATAGTCTATATGGGACAAAAGAGGATTACCAGACCATCTTCAACCATATTTTATTTTTTATTTTATTTTTATACTTTAAATATAGAGATTCTCTATATTTGGAGAATATCAATTTCAATTCAAAACTCTATTTTACACTCTAAAAAAAATCTTTTCTGTCTCTTTAATATTATATTATTATTTTTAATTCATTCATATTTCTTATTTCATAATTATTTTTACTCTTATTTCATAATTATTTTTTACTCTAAATTTTTAACTAACATAAATTGCAAACAAATATTATATTTTATTCATATTAATGGACAATTCAAATAAAAATAAAATCATTGATGAAATACAATTAGATAAATATTACATTATGGTCAAACTTATTTTAATTTCTACATAAATTTTTAACTTTCAAGATTAAAATATTTCTCCCATAAATGCTCTACTAATGCATTTCAAAATTCAAAATGAGTATTTTTGTCTTTAATTTTTTTATGTCTAGATAAAAAATATTTTTATTTCTAAATTATTGTTATAATTTTTAAAATTATTGTGTTATGTATTGTATTTTTAACAATTTCATCTAGTATGAAGTGTTTTGTGTACTAATTTAATTACTCGTTCTACACGTGCACTTTTAATTTTTGTGAAGGTCATACTTATTGTACAACTATAAATTAATAAAATTTAAAATAGAACTAACTTATATCTTTAAAAAAAAAAATATCATACGAAAATTAAATTAATAAAATTTAAGATTAATATATTAAAAATATTACATTAGAAAATAATTATGAATATTAGGGACTTAATTAATTATCGAATATAATTTATAATATGTTAAATTATAAATGTTAGATAATATAAATATTAATATTATAATTAAATAGTAAAATAAAGGGGATGAATAGTAACTCATTCCCTCTGTTTATAGAGTTTAGAGGGGAATTTAGAGAGTGATTGGAGTTGCATCCTCTATTTTTTTCCTCCAAATATAAAGTATAGAGGGAAAAATAGAGGAGGGTTGGAGTTGTTCCGATAGGAATAATTTTTGGGATCAATTTTAAATTGGAAATATATATATTTTTATATTTTTGTATAAAATGAAACCTAGTCAACATGATTAGCTGGAAGATATCACTAAAGAAATTATCCATCTGACATGTTTCTATTACAATGGTGTACAATATGATGAAGACAATTGTAAGGCAACGGCATTTATGGTTGGCAGTGGTCTTTCAATTTCTCCCAGTTACCATCAATATTTATAATGCGATAACGTTTTGAGTGATCTTATCTTACGTATGGGAAGGTACAATAGCGTAGTCATTTTAATGGTAATTATTGGGTGTGTGATTGAAATTTCTCGTCTTGATCTGCATGGACATTGTTTTGTTAATTAAAATTTAAAATTTATGAGTTTAAAATTCTAATTATTTAAAGTTAGTAGATTCTAAATTAATAATTCATATATATATATATATATATATATATTCAATAGATTTTTCAAATAAAAATATAAAATTTGGACAAAAAGCTAAAGGATGCGAAACAAACGAATCAGTAACAAAAAAGCTGTAGCCTTGTAGGCTAACAGTGAAGTTAATGAAAGCTGATTAATTCACCACGTCAGAATTTAGAAACTGTGTATTGTCTATTCATCCACTGGCATATACATCAACATTTAAAATGTGTCAATGTCATGATTGGTGTTCAACATGTTATCTCTTTGGGTTTGACAGAGAAAGAACCAATCAATCAAAGAGTTCCATTCTTTGGGCAAAGTTAAAAAAAAAAATTACATTATCATTATATAAAATTAAATTTCTTGAATAATTCAAGATTATCATCTTTATTCGTATCACTATCACATATCACCTATTTTATGTTGTATGCTATTTGGTATATTGGTTGGGTTACGGAATGACATGGATGTCTTTCTGGCAAATTAGTAAGGGAGTTAATAAATAAACATCTCATAAGGAGAACCCCCAATCTACAAACCGAACGTGTTGGATAAATAAATTAGATTCATTTCAAATATATAAATTTTCTTTAGTTCATACTTCACATATTAAGAAATTAATGTAGGAATATATATGGTTTAATTTAATACATATATTAGAAAAAGGAAACAGTCTACACAAATACATATATTTCCTCCGTCTCATTTTAGTTGGTCATCTTACTAAAAATAAATATATCATATTAGTTGATCACTTACTAAATCAAGATATAATTAATTATTTTTTTCCCATTTTACCCTTATAATTAATTACAATTTCAATATTCATTCCTATGCCAAATGAATATTATTAATATTGATAAAGGGTAAAATAGTAAAATTATCATTTCATTTATAATTTCTTAATCATCATATAAAATAAAATATATTCAACTAAAATGGGATGGAGGGAGTGCTAATTACTAGGTTAGGTATATATATGTTAGAAGAATTCACACAAATACTTAAATATTGTAACCATTTAATGTAAGTCATATTGAAAAGATAATAAAATTATATTTTCGTCCACGTATCTACAAAAAGAATAATTGACCAGATTTTAACACAAATTTTACTCCACAAATTTTCAACAAAATATCCTCTTTCTTCCCCACGTTGCTCGTTTGGACCCACGAATAATGTTCCAACTTTTATAGGAAGTTTCCCTTGTTTGGATGGTTGTTACCAAATATTATTGTACTGTTATTTTAAATATATTTTGATTATTACTTAAATTTATTAAACTATCAAAATTATTGTTAGCTCTATATGTGCCCTAACTTTTTTTGTGAAATATTATTAATTTATTCTTTAGATTTCCTGTGTATGGTATTTTGAAATGAAACAATACTACTAAAATTTATTTAAATATTATATTGATCAAAATAATATAGTATGAAGTGAATTTAACAACATCCAACAAACTATTTGTACACGAAGTTCTATAATAAGGAAATATTTATGCGGTTTCACGTGGAGACTCGAGACGTCAAGCCAAGACAAGTGGCTGTTGGACCAGATTTTCCATATCCACTTTTAATTTTCTTTATTGTTCCTTTCATTTCCCTGTCCTTGCTTTTCAATTCTTATATTTTTCTTTTAATCGGATTTTATTTGAATTTGTATCGCGTGAAAGGAAAACGATATTTTGAGTTTTATTCAACTCCCATCTCTCATACTTCTTACGAATGTCATGAAATTTTTAAAAAAAATTTTGTGTTTTTTTTTAAAGATTTTATTGTTCGCCATAACTGCCAACTTTTTTGCTCTTTTATTTTCAAACAGATCCCCCACACACAAAAACAAAAACAAAATTGTCAACAATCTTACGGCTTGGATGGCCACGTTTGCCACGCAGTATCCATATCTCTCAATTTTGTTACTGGCATCTTTTAGTTTATTGTAACAAGATAATGGAAAAGATCTACTCTCTCAATTTAATTTTATTATGATATCTAATTGTCAATGTGAATTCAAACATAAAATTTCTATCGGCAAGTTTTTTAATGAGATGACCAATAAGGCCAACCCCCTCCATTTACTTCAAATTTCTAATACTTTGATGTATCGTTTATTGATGGGAAATGATGCTTTAGTAGTCGACGTATCTCCAAGGATCCTGGGGGCATGTAACATGTCAAACATTATTGTTCCCACTTTATTATATTTTAAGTTAAGTATGATGCTGATTGCTGGGGTATGAAACATGTCAAACAATAAAAAAAACTATTTCTATTTAGTTCTAACTTTTAAGATACACATATTCGACCGTTCAAATTCTTATCCTAATAAAATACCTAAAAAACAAAAGCACAAATAATTCACACAGCCTCCCTCAACCCAATGCTAAACTTATATCATTGTTTGTGACATATTATAATTTTACAAATTTCATTTGGAAACTGAACACAATGAGAAGCAAACTAGGTTGAGAAAAGTTTAATGAAATATGGCATGATAAACTAATAACTTAAAAAGAAAATGACAATCAAGCAGCATTGCTTATGTTTCTGAACTATGATTTTTTTCTACATTAATACACGGTTGCCTGCTTCTAATAGAGTAGAGAGCAAACATCGACCATAAAATCAGAAATCACCAACAAAACCTAAGAAGTTCGTTATATAAGCTAAGTGCTTATCTGAAATATTAATTTCTTTATTCAAGTTGTTCAGCTTTATATCTCATGAACGTCAGAAAAAAAAAAAATTGTGCTATACCTGGTTTATATATTCAGCTGCAGAGAAACTTTACGACCTTTTTGAGCTTCATATATACAATCACCAGGCACTCAAGACCAAAGATAAATCATCAAAGTACCGTATTGCAATTCAAAACCAGGATTGTGCCAGTGTTTTCAGAACATCGTAATTTGCAGATACTATCAGTAACCTACATGAAGGCACACTTCTACAGACTAAAAACTGACCAGTCGCTACATTTTTTATAACTGAGAAATCTGTTGTTTTCAACTTCCAAACTCGGCGGACAATGGACCCCAATTCTTTACCCTTCTTCACTTAAATACTAGACTGGTTCACCTTAGATAGGTGAACAAAGCCTAGGTAGTAGGTATGATGCACCTATCCTTGCACTTTGAAGTGAACATCTAAGAACTTGTTTCATCAATTAAACCTGCTGCGTTTAACACAGGAACATTCTAAAAACACCCATGATAAATTAGCAATGCATCACACTAATACGTGATGTGATGGTTCTTCAGATATACAACAAGGCAGTCGATCAATCTAAACTTTCAAGCAAGGTCCATTAGAAAATTGCGAAAAAAAGAAACAGTTTAAATACAGTAAGGAAATAATTTCCACGGGATACTACATGGTAGAAAGCCTCTCCAGGATTGAAAATGAGCCACAACCTACCAAGAGCCAAAAAGAAAAAAAGATCTGAAAATTAGTTTCAATTGGCTATACCTCCTTCAGGAAGTTCCCAGTTATCGTCATCATCATCATCCCTCTTGCTCTTGGTTGTCTCTTGCTTATCCAGTCCGAAATTTCTTCCTGGTGGTGGACCACGTCTGTTCCCGTAAAGGACATGAGGTTGATAAATATGTAGATAAAATTAGTAAATTCAAAATATCTGTTTTCCATCTTTGCATAAGTTGGATCATAAGATTTGAATTAGTAGATTCTGCATTCAAAAAAGCAACTTAACAAAGCTAACCAATTAGTTACTTCTTGGATCTCACACATAACAAATCAAGGAAGCAAGCACTACACTGCATATATGTGATCCACTATCCACATAGCTTCTTCCTTTAAAGACTGAATAAGCATAAACTTTGGCAAGAATCATGGGCTAGTAGAACTAAACTCTAATGTCAGAGGACCAAAAAGCATAGAACACAGCATTTAGAATTCGTCTGTACTTTGGCAAAGATTTGAACTTGAAGCCTTTAGAATCACTTTTGAGGCATATCAGTTACTTCTTCCAGAGTTAATGACACTAGAATTAGATAGATTACAATGTAGCTTAACTGGAATTGCACCGATCTATAGTCAATCAATCAACTATCATTGTCAATTTAACTGAAGCCATGTGAATCCTCTGTATCCATTCTGCTTTTCTTTTTCCGGTATCAGAAGATTCTTCATAGTTAGATTATTTTGCATTGTCCATCAACCTACGCAATCATCATCTTTATCCAGATGTTGACTGACTATAATTAACCAAACTCACATAGGCAGATTTTTTATTTTTTTATTTTTGTAACCGTGGTGTCTGGGTCAGCTTGCGCACATCTCGACTAATTCCACGGGATACCTGTCACCTCCTATGCCAAGGCATTGGGTAACTCTTTCCACCAAGGCTAGAACACATGGGAAGAGATCACCTAGTGTTTTTGTCTCTGGTGGGATTTGAATTTTGTCTCTGCTGAGATTTGAATTTCACATAAATAGATTTAACTTGATACGAAGTTTAAGAAATAAAGAAATGATTTTGAAACATGTGCTCTAACACAAGTCATAGACATTTATGCGGCTATAAACTGAGTGTAAAATTGAAAGTTTAAAGTGAACTTATTTCTAAATATAAAGCTGAAAAGAGTGGCAAAGGAGTTCAAAACGATCTCAATTAGCAAAACTTCACAAGGGACTGACCTTCGACGATTACGACGAGCTGCTTCATGGGACTTACGCTTATCTTTGTCCTGTTTGTTCTCAAAGAACCTCCTGCGTTTACATTCCTGGATGACTCCAGCTCTCATAACCTCCCTACGAAAACGTCCAAGAAGCTTCTCTTCGGGCTTTTTATCATCCACAATGACCTGAACATTGTAAGCTGATCGGAAGAAAAGTGTATTTGCATAGGCAAGAGATGGACAAACTACGGACGTAACATCAAAATCTGAAGATGATGATAATACTACTACTGGTAAAGGGTTGTGTTTATGGTTGCTGCTTCAGAGAAGAGGGAATAAACCCTCCTGGTTGGGTCTTGAGAGGGAATGAGTGGAGAATTGGAGTGAGGGTGATTTTGGGGGAGGTGGTGGTTTAGAGGCTGTGAACAAGGATGACACTGCCATTTCACAAAAGGAATGCCTCACTACTTGACTTCCATTTTGGATACAAGGGGGGTAAAAACAGGAGAAACTGGAAAGACAATTTTTTTAACTATTTCTTTTTATTTCCCATTTTAACTTTTTTATTTTTATTTTCCATTTGATGCATGTTATCTATATTCCAGTCCGACTAATTCAAATTCGTATCGTTTAGTGCCCATTTTGGCTGAAACGTTCCTACCAAGAATTTTTTTCATATTCAGAGTTTGAAATGGGGACTTATTAAGGAAGAAACAGCCTCATCCCATTTGATTTTTTAACTAAATGTTTTTGCTTCAAGATGGATCCAAAGTTAAAACTCTTTTTTCCGTTTCGTGATTGGCTTGGACTCTTTTCCTGGTTGGAATAGAGAATAATCTCGAAATAAAATGTGAGATCATTTTATTTGTGTTTGATTGAAAATTTTCATTTTCGAATTAGCAATTTTGTGATTGATGAGATCAATACCGGAAATTAATTCCAAAATTAAATATCAAAATAATCAAGATGTCCTTCCAAGCTCTTCGCTCAAAACCTTTCAAAGAAAAATATAAGATTAAAATTCAAATTCAAATTTATCTGAGACCTATTTAGTCTACTGTAAAGCCAGATACATTTTTGGAAAAAAAATGATCAGTTTTGAAATTATGGATTATATTTTCTAGTTTGTACTAATAATTGTCATAAAAGTGATCACCATCGGGCTGAAACTCAAAGCCCAAAATAAATAATATTACCATCTGGAAAAACTGACACTTCCAACGCATGGACACAGAAGATGGAATATCATAAGGATCATTACACAAATTAACAAGTTGTAGAAGATGTCATTGAAACACATACGATCTTACAAAACATCAGTTGAAAAACAATGTGATGGTCAATTGAAATGTCTTTATACGTAAATACAGAGATTCAAGAGACTGTAAAATGGATATGAACAGAGAAAACTGTCCTAGAAAGTCCTCGAATATTTTCTGATCTCATACATTATCGATGAAATTGAAACAAGATCCTTGTTCAATGTAGACCCACCATTTATCCGCTTTATACAATCTGAAAGCCTCGTATAATAAAGAAGAAGTTGAGTTAACGCAGCTCTTAGAATGTCCATACCACACAGGAAATTGCTGAAAGAAGTAATCACATCATTGTGCATAAGTTCAATGGCAGCTTTCCATCTGCTTGCAAAGTCCTTTACAATCGGCTCTACTTCAGCAATAGTTACAGGTCTTTCAGAGCCAGTACTTGAATCCTCAGCTGCAATAAGATAATAATCAGCACGTGTGACAAGGTTTAAGATAAATTGATATGCATAGCATTAACACTTACACCCTCTCGTCTTTACAAACTTGATGAGATCGCTAAAATGCTCCAACAGCAATTCTTCCTGCAATAAAATCGAATATAAGAATAAGAATTTCAACTAAAAGGGCAGCCCAGTGCACTAAAGCTCCCGCTATGCACGGGATTGGAGAAGGGCAGGACCACTAAGGCTACATTTCTGAAAGAGGTTGTTTCCACGGCTTGAACCCCTGACCTCCTGGTCACATGACAGCAACTTCACCAGATGCTGATCTTAACGTTGATTACAAATCCTAGGAGAAGGCGTTCACTATTTGGGATAGCAATCAACACCAAAATTTTCTCTTGAAATTCAAGCACTCACAACAAATATAGATGAACTCCATGTTATTGGTTCATTCTATTTCAAAGCTGACGTTTTCTTGAAGAACATAATGAACTTTATTTTCAACAGACCACCTAAGTCTACTTTGCTACCTAACTGAAACTGACAGTCGAGCACTAATAGATAAAGTGGGCTCGGTGTTTGTCAGAGAAACATAACTATAATTAATTCAACATTCTTTGGAATGCAAGAATTGAACTGTCTGCTCACCACGAATATGCCTGTGTTATTCTTTAGAAGCTCTTCAAAGTGCTGCTGGATTTTCCCACCATCTGGACCAGCTTCCTGGAAGCAAATGAAAGATCATTGGTATTTAAGTTCATTAGCATTAAATGTCAGTACAATTTAGTCTTCTAACTTACAAAAAATCTGCTAAAAATGGCATCAAATGTTTAGATAGGAAATAGTCAATATTGTTACGCTTAAAGTTTGATGGTTTGCAAAATTTCAGAGTGTAAGTAATCAGTGCCACTATCCATATTTGCAATGTAATAAGAACAGGAATCATGACTTCTATATCTCTTTTCATATGATAGACACGGAGACCAGGCAAATTGTCCTACGGACCCCCATTTTCCTTTATAATTCATCTTTCTTTCGTTGGACAACTATCCAACTAGCATATGAGCATTGCCCATACAAATCCACGACAACGACTCGCACTTCTCATGATTAATTTATTGTTTGATTAGAGAAAAGTAAAGTATAGTAACTTCTTACCTTCAGAACCGATATGATCATGTCATAGTTGTTTATCAGGAATACTGTTTGCAGCTTTTGTTTAGCGAACATTTGTGATAACTTGACAAGCAAGTCATCAACAGCCATTCTGAGTCTCTCCAGATTCAGGTCAAGCTACAAAAATTAGCAGCAAGTATGAAGCCAGTCCGGTGCAAGTAAACCACAAAGTAAAAAATGGACCTTAATATTCTCCAACCTGGCCATCTCCATATTCTACATTAAGGTGAATAAGGGAGGCAGTAAACTCAGCATAGCGCCTTATCACATAATGTGGGTGAACATCATCTTCCCAGAGAGTCCTGATATTGGCATTTCGCAGGCTATGGAGGTGCAAGTCAAAGACCATCTTGAAACGTGGCCACAAAGCAATATTGACCTGCCAGGATTCATTAAGCAACAAGTGGAAAGCAGTCCATCATAAAGGAAAGATAACTACAAGAAAACATTTTATTTTGGTTCCAGTATCATCATGTTGAACTTCTAAAGACCTTAAAGAGTTGTGTTACATTTATATGCACCTTTGCTGAACTTTCTATAATTATGAATGTAATTCCTTATTTCTCATTTTAAAATGGTCCTCCTGAACATAGTCTATTAGCAAGCTATTTAACTTTCTCTTTTCACTGATGCTAGGTAGTCCTGCCAAATATCATGAATCCCAAGATGAAAATTTATATCCCAAATTAATAATATTATATACTTTCAGCACAGGAAACCCTGCATGTCCTAGCTATGCTTGTGCAGTTGTCCTTTTTCCACACCACAGTAGCAACAAATGGGAAAAAACACAAGGATATACATAAGGCAACAGGTGAAAAATAAGTATCTGTTGAAATTAACAGCTATCAAGTCCTTTAATTTCATTTGTACACAAATAGTTCAATGCATGTGCAGAAGGCGGGAACATGGATATTTGCCACTGATGCTGGTGACTTAGGTAGTAAAGTGAATTAGATGATACGTACCTTGTCTAAGTATGAATCCAGGCATGGAATTCGGCGCCTGGACATTACAAGCTGGGAAATAAAAGCAGTCCTTCGATAAGAAAAGATTCCAACAATAATTAAGAGCCTTAACCACACATTTGAGCTAAAGACTAAAATTTCATTGAAATTCTTTAATTCCAATAATCAAATTTCTTTAGCAATATTTATAGGCATGACTAACTAGTATGAAGAAGATTATAAGCGCAACAGTGATATGAACTTAAAGCACAAGTGGATAAGATTGTTTTAACTTGAACAAGTTTGAACTTTGAAGAATCTAATGTATTAGTTTCGTCATTTAAGCATTTCGTTAGCGTATTTTGGATATCTTTTTTTTTTTTTTTCTATAGTTTAGAGTCTTCTTGTGTTTCCCGAATTTTGCAGCATGCAATACGTTAGACACCAAAATAATGAAAAAACTAGAGCAAGTTTGACTTACTAAAAGCTATCAATCAACTAGAAAAATCGACCAGTAATCCTTGCTTTTCGAAGTTGACGTTTACTAGAGTTATTAGAAAGATCTAGTTTCCCTAGTATGTCTCTGCAAGTTTTTCGCAAAACAAAGGCATAAGTATCTGTTGTGTTTAAGACGGATTTGAATCAAAAAATGTTGTAAAATCTAATCAGATTTCTTCTGTTCTTCTCCCCCACCCCTTCTTCTCTGGTTTCTTTTTCCTTATGCTAGATAACCGTGGTGTCCAGGCCAGCTTGCACCCACCTCAACTAATTTCACAGGGTAATTGCTAACTCCCACCAACATAGATACAGGGCAACTTTGTCCACCAAGGCTTGGACCAATGGGAAGAAATCACTAGTACTTTTGTGTCTCCGTTAGGATGTGAACTTGAGACTCATGGTTCTCCCCCACTTCATTGACCTTATTTCTCCACTTTCTTCTATTCTTCCCTTTTGGTTCTCCTTCTATTCTTCCCTTTTGGTTCTCCTTCTATTCTTCCCTTTTGGTTCTCCTTCTATTCTTCATAAGTTCAAAATTCTGCAGTCCCATAATATCTGAAATGATCTACACTAAGAAATTTACAAGAACGAGCCTAGAAAGTCAATTTTCCAACCAATTACAGGTTACATAGTTTTCCAGCATCAAGCCCAAAATTTGTTTTCAGATCTTTCTGACAAAATAGGTGCTTAGAGATAAAGTGTAGAAAAACAGCCACCAAAAAGACCAATGTATAGCCCATCAAGAATTATATACGAAATACACAATCAAGGATTTTGGAGAGTTTACATGTACAATTCTGAAATATATATCACTGTTTCCACGGTCTCTTTAAACTAGAAGAATTTCCACAAAAGAGCATTATACACTCTTGAGTATGATTCTTACTTAAAATAAATGCATTAAAAATAGATAAGTATAATTTCTGCTATCATCAAATGCATTAGAAAACGTAGGAAAGAAAATTTAAAAAGTAAGGGCCTGTATATTTTGGATTATTTCACCACTTGCAATTAGTGTCTCTGATTAAACCAATTTCTTCAGCAACAGTCATTGTTTGGTTATCCTAGGACAAAACCAATTTTCAAACTTATGCCCACATATTTCCATAGGTGGAAGTGATAAACTTTTAAATGATTATTCAACAATGTTAATTTGTGTGTTGTAAGAATTAGTTTACAATAAAAAAAACCAGGAGGTGTTAATATTCTGGTGCCACTGAAGAAAATAGATAGACACCTGGTTATTTAATCTTGTGAACTAAGCAATATCCCATTGGCTACACACAACGACAGAGCTGTTATTTGGGATCTGTCTTCCAAAGGACTTCAAAATACAATGATCAAGTGAATCTTGGAATTTTACCAGACATAAATTTCCTTTTATAGGATTTTTTATTTTTTTTTTGAAACTGGTAACTAATTTCCTTTTATAGGATTTTAATACTAGCTGTGTTTGCTTTGAAAGGTAATACCAGAATAGAAGTTTAGGGGTATACCTGGTGCTGGTGTATAATGCGAATCATGAGCATTAAGCCAATTGCATCAAAACTATTAGGAAGGACTGTACCAAAATGCTCATCAATTACTGAAAACGGACCTGATATCACACAAATGTTTATCATTAATCTCATTGAAAATCCAAGAATTTGCATTATTCCTATCAAAATTAACATTTGCATATTTCAGCATGTACTGAAGGTGTGGAAAATTATCATAATACAGATCGGAAGAGGAAGATCTCAACTTAATCTAATGGATTAAAGGCAACATGAGATATGGTTGATATGCGGAGGAACTGCATATACAACTTCTGTTAAACAGATTGATCTAGAGTTGAAAAGATACTATTGAAATCTGATTTTTATTTACCAATAAATTATTTAAGAAGCACAAATCACAATCATGATAATTATCTGCAAGCAAGGTACATAAGGAAATGTTCACTCTAACTCACTACTTTCCATACCAGAAAAAATATCTTGAAACATGGTCTGTTCTCCAAAGAAATCATCACAGAAAAGATACCTAATCAAAAAAAAAAAAAAAAAAAAAGGAAAAAGCAAGTTAATACATATTTAACAAGGAAAGTTACCACTGTGTCAGTAGGAAAGCTATACTGTTTCAAAGTGAATTACAATCAGAAGCTTGGTATTCAAATAGAGAATCGTAGCGTACTCAGAAGAAGCAGTATCCATGAGCAGCTTGTGCAAACTCCTGAAAAGGACCTCATACGGATATTTTTTTGAGCTGGCTTCAGCAATATGTGGGATTAACGGAGGCTCATCAATCTCCTGAACACAGTGGAAAGTATATGCCATAAATACTACATCTAATCATCATGATCATTGCTACAACATTTCTCGTATCACCCTATGAAGGGGGTGGGGATCAGACCAGATTAAGAGTTAATAGAAAATCGAATTCTTGAAATCGAAAATTCAACCACTTTTACTTGGAGTAGAGTTTTTAGTGCTAGCTGAGCATAAGTAGTGGTCTTTGTGCAACACAAGAAAAGGCCTTGGTACAATGGGATTATTTAGATTGTCACTACCTCTAGCAGATGGATTCAAATAGATTCTAAAAGAACCTTATTTCACCAAGTAGTGTTTATTTCTCCTTTTTTTCCAGAATGGCTCCCATGGCTAATAATTGAAATCTGGTAGCTCCAGGCCTTTTTTTTTGAAACGGGTAACTTTGTATTTATATATCAGAGAAGAGTAGTATATTTACAAAAACCTATGATCCTATGTCTATAATGAGCCTAGAACATCAATAATAGAGACAGGATCATTAGACCAAATCTGGTTACACCAAAAACACAAAGTCAAGATACAAGTCAACTTGATCTGCTATATACTATTTTCTATGTTCTCAAAACATCTAGCATTTCTTTCCCTCCGGTAGCTCCAGGCCTTTATGAAATTATATAGCAGGTTCTTCCAGTTTGTTACATAGGTTCAATCACCTTGATACTTGGACCAATAGATTGAAAATAGGTCAGTGAAGAAGGTATTGAATGATTTACTTGTACAGGTTAAAGCAAGGCTAAACTTTGTACAGAAATGTAACAAGGAATGAGCCTCGATGCAACTCATATGGTTCCTGGAGCTACATTTTGCTTAGTTTTCATAGAACATTTCAAAGAGAACTTCCTCCCTAACAAGAAAAAGTAATACTTAAAAATATGACATCTTTTATAAGCAATTTTTAAAAAAAATGACATTCTACAGAATTAAAAAGCGCAAGAACCAAAGCAGCACAGAATATATGAATTTCAGAATTAGATAGGTTCCTTCACTTGCACGTCCTCCTTGAATAACTATGATTAATAGAAAAGAGACTTTACATTATCTTCATTAAGTATCTGCTATATAAAAGGTGCTAAGACCATACACATCTGAAGCCAGTACTGATGAATTAGTCAGTAGTCATAGATATTCATTCAAATAATCAGGCAAATTATCCTCCAAACACACTAAATCAAAGTTATCTTCAAACTAAAAAGTAATTCTACCAGAGTGAAAATTACAGATACCTTTATATCTGAATAAGCACTAAACATTCAATGAATCTCTACGCATGACAGAATTATACAGTGAAAATATTTTTGGTCATAAGATCAAGGCTCAAAGAAAGAAGACCTTGAGAATGTTTATCCTTTCTCCAAGAGCAAAAACTGCAGACCTGTTCTTCAACGGTTCTCTTCCTCTCGAAAAAAGACCTGTGCTTCTGGTGTCAACACCTATCAGATCATTAGATGTTGCTATATCCAACTGAAGCTTTTCTAAAGCTTGAATATAAGCGCGGAACTGTGCACTCAGAACCTGTGACACAAATTTTCGCTTTAGTATTCATGAAAGAGCACAATCTCTTTTTGTGAGACTGGTAACCCCTAAGGAGGCCTGGTCAATCAGATGATTTTGTCTGGTTGAAAGTAGTCAACCGGCTTCTTCACTCAAGCAGCACTCAAACGAAAGAATAAGCAAGAGGAAGGGTGGAATAGACAACAAAGTGTATCGATCCTCCCCGGCCTCTTCTCATATATTACAGGGTGGAATAGATCAGTTGATCTACCTCAATTGCAAGAGACCTAACATGTCAACCAAAGATTCTGCGTCCTCTACATGACTTTCTTTACACCAAAAATGAAATGAAAGAGCAAATCTCTTGTTTGCCAAAAAGCATATTAAGTCCGTTGTCATGTGTACATGTATAACTGTGATTGATAACATTCTCTAGAGCTTACAAGATGAAGAGAAGCTCCAATACTAAATATAACAATAAATTAGGGCAACAAGACCTATTACAATACCTTAAGACTGATTAGACTAAAGGCATACCAAACATTAGGCAAAGCACCATAAGTCATGTAGGCATGTTTTTTCTCAAGAGAGATATAGGGTGTTTTACCGCTTCCATACACTACGGAAAAATATGTAGAACTCATAAACAAAAATTTTAGATCTTCAAGGATGGGCACCAAAGGAACAGTCAAGTTTAGCACTCATTGACCTTAAGAATGTTAAAATTTCTTTTTGAACTTGTATGTCAAGAGCTACCACACCGATCTCAATGAGTTAGACATCTAAGAACTCAAAATCTTTACTATCGATTCATCAAAGGCAAAATTATACTAAATGAATTAATGATGTAAAAGTTAACCTTGTTCATTGTGTCAATATATGCAGCTCGAACCTCAAGATACACCTCCTTCCCATGCTCCTTGAGAAAGGAAAGGATATACCTGCGAAATAATTGCAAAAACAACCTTCAATTGCATGTTTGGATAAATCCAGGAAATTGAAAGGTGAAAAGAAATTAGAAGAAATGGGGCTGATGACCATCATAATTTTAAGTTATGGATCTTTTAAGAAGTAACTCATCCTGCTTGATACCATTTAAGTGGACCACAATAGCAACAAAAGGTATTGCCCCCCAAAACACCAGGATAGCACATAAATTTGACTTTGTTTGTACATATTCTCTTTATTTTTTCTAAATTTTTCAAGAACCTGTTTGTTTTAAAAAGGAAAAACCTATTTGTTTTAAGTTTTTTCCCAAACAGTTTTTTCAAGTTCTTCAAAAAGAAATCCTGTGGAGAGTAACAATGACGAACCTTTATTCTTCTTCCACACACAAAACGCTAATTAATTTTCAGTACTCAAATGACTGCAACTCTTCAATCATGTCTGCTTTTTCACATACCTTCTTTTAATGGAAGGCTAAGCAAAAAGAACGAAAGAAGTTTCTTAAAGTGCCACATTTCGTCGGCATTGTTATGTAAAAGGTAAATTTGTTCATAGATTCTCTAACATCCTGACAGCTGTAGCAGCTAAGTAAAACAGTACCGCAGTTAGGAGCACTAAAAACCAGTGGCACATGTACCTTGCCCCAAGCAGTGTCAGGGGACACCCACTTGGTCGAAAACTTTTACTAGATACGTATAAGCAAAATAAAATATTGGATACAAATATAAAAAATGACACCAGTTGGTATTATACAACAACAACAACAACAGACCCAGTATGTTCCCACAAAGTAAGGTCTGGGGAGGGTAAGTGTACGCAGTCCATACCACTACCTCAGAGGTGAGCCAGTTGGTAGTCTAGTGATTTATTAATTTGTTCACTTCAAACGTTGACAGAGCATAGGAAAACTCTTAACTCTTGTGTACGCCACACTAAAAACCAAACAAAAGATGTTGCTATCTACGATATGTTTAACAGGAAAATTCATATCAACAGTTCCTCTTGGATTCTGTCAATCAGGTAAATGGTAGAAAAGGAAATATGTTGTGAACAAACAAATTAGCTAGTCACAGTAGTCAGGAAGAGAGGAATGAGAAATACAGTATATGATAGAAAAAAAGAAGAAGCAACTCACTTATATTTTAGGAGGACACTCTGCTGAAGGATCTGGATATTAGTTTTGGGTTTCCTTAAAGCGTATAGCTTCTGAACCATGAAATCAAACACCTAGAAGAGGAACAAGAAAGTGGATTAGATGTGACAAAAACTCTTCTTACTTATCTAAGACTCTTCTTATTGGTGAATGAACCAAAAACCCCAAATAACAGGCATATGCATTAAGTGAAAATAAAAATTAGACATCATTTATCATCTTATGAGGGCACAACATTGTCGTGGGTGGCGAGTGCATTAAAAAGAACAGTGTGAATTTGATGCATCAAAATCCTAGAAGATACACATTTGTTTCCTTTTTCCAGTTAAGAAATGTGGAGAAAAGTGCTTGAGAGACTGAGCCAGACAAGGAGGTTCACATAGACAGAAGGTAGCAATGAAAAATTACACGCAATCAAATTTTGATAATAAGTAAAAAGTCTTTAGAATTAAATTGGAGGGTAATCCATTGAACAGTGAGAGAAGGATCCTCAGAATACGATGGCAAAATGTTTCAAATATTGATATAAATAAGAAGCTTGTGGTTAAACTGGGAGGAAACTCATTGAACAGTAAAAGAAGGGTCCTCAGAAAAGAAGGCAACAAGAAAACCGAAAGCACAGATATTACTCAATAGCAATATCCAGATAAGAATAAGTGTTACAGAGTAGATTGAATGAGAGACAAGATGCAGACTGGAAAGAATCCAAGAAACACGGAGAAAAAATGTTTATAGGGTGAGGTCCAGCAAAGACACAGTGCTTGAGCAAGAGCAGGATGTGAAGCAAACAAATGCGAACTAAGGATGTTATTGCTTCCTGAGACTGGCTTGGCTGCTTACTTGGATGAATTTTTTTATTCACATTTTTCTCCTTTAGAATCTTTTGGGTACTGAGATAATACCCAATTTTTTATGAGTGATGATACGTTTTTCACTTTTTGTACAGCTCGTATTCTTGGCTTAATGGTTGAATTGGCTGTCACTGTAACCTTGCACACCTTTTTTTTAATTGAAAAAAATTGGACACTTCTCGATTTGAGTGACATCCTTGAGCAGGGGACATGCTAATCTTCTCATACCCTTCCAATTTTATTCTCGAAGGGACTAGCCTTGCACACTTCGGATTACATACCTTGGACACTCGGCATACAACTAGACTACTCAGAATCTACATACCTTGGAGACTGCTTTTTGCCGAAGTTTTTCTATCTCAGGCTGAACATCTTTCAGAGCTTTTGATGTTTTAACTGTGGGATCTGCATCTGCGCACTTCAGCTTTTTACTCAAAATCTCAAGGGTCCTCATGTATTCCTCATTAACCTATAAACATTTGATTTAGTGTTGAATGGCAGGTTAGAAGCCACTCGTGAACAAGGCTTTCAAATATGCAATTTGTGAAAATTAAACATATGTAATACAGAGAAAGAAAAAGATATAATGTATTATATTTTCCATGGTTCAGAAGAGCTGATGATACAATGTATGAATAAATACGAGAAACAAACAAACCAAGGAGCCAAAAGCACCTCATCATCAACAATTATGTCTATCATCCTTGGAGGAACAATAATATCTTCGACAAACTTTGCCAGCTTTGACTCTGCCACCTGCAAAATAACATAACCATTTAGCAAGTACACTACAGACATCGGAAAGTATCTTCCTAGCTCAAACACCAAGACTCAAATATGGTTGTCATATAATGTATACTGGACTCCACAGCACGACTAATTTGCACTTGCATCCATCTAATAAGTCTAAGAAGAGGTACATAATGAAAAAACATATCCATATGGATTTTTAAATAATTTCATGAAAAAACATATTTGAGTAAGTGCAACTAATGAAAAAACTACAAACAGCATTTCTGGCAGTAAAAGAAGGTTCATCCTTTAACAATAATACCTTGCGATTCTTCAGCCTCAGTCCCATATCCATAGACTTCTCTTGGAGAATTTTGATATCTGAACTTATAGAACCTATCTCTTCCTGGCAGATAAAACAGTGAATATCAAGTTTTTTTTTAAACAGGCAGTGAATATAAAGTTTTAATGAAATAATATACAGGCAAGTTCACTTTTAAGATGTTATGAGTTTTTCTTTAATTTCTTCCATTTTCTTCTTTGTATGGTGAGTAAAGGCAGAGATAGAGAAATCTTGATAGTGATTTTGCCCCAAAATAAAACCACAGTATTACTAATAGTAACAAGTCAACCTACTTTTACCACTTATCAATCAAATCATCTTTGGAACAAACAAAGTTTAAAGCCTCAATCATCGCTGATTTGCTTAAGCAGGAAAAAAATTGTCCCCCCAGTTTAACATAATACTGATGGAAAGTACCTGAAACCCACTGAGAAGAGTCTCCATTTGGGATAGAATCACGTCGCAATCACGAATTTGATCATGAAGTGAGACGAGATTATCGCTTTCCTTTATGTAATCCTATTGATTTGATAAAAGAACACATATCATTATGATGTCATTATAACCAAATTTACAAGGCACTCCCCAAGAAACTAGCACATAAGTATGAAATAATCGTATTGTATTGTCATCCCCGCGTTCATTAGGCTTCCTATGAATTTGTGTTGTGACAACTAGATTTATTACGTCTATTTCTGAAAGGAAATATAATGTTTGACCAAGGATAAAGAGAAAACTCTAAACTACAGTCCGAGGATATTCAGAAGCTCGATGAAATCGACAATGGTTTGACGCTGATCACAGACCAACATCAAAGAAGGAAACATTTGTAAATTTCTGAAGAAATTGGGAAATGAGTGAAGACAAGTGTCCTTTATGTGTCCCAAGTTGAATTATACATACAACTCGGGTATTCTTAGTACAGTTCAAGAGAAAAAGCTGGCCATATTCTAACAAGGAAAATGAAGGCACTGAATGGAGAAAACAATTGCAGGAGAGTAAAGAAGAAATAAGACAATATAGCTCTCGAAACTAGAAGCATTGAAAGAAACTGAGGAAGGAAAGAATTAAGAGAGCAGCTGAGAGGATAGAGAATAACTATGTACATTTGAAGAATAGACTCTCGTTTCTAGTTTCTTTTATGCACGCCGTGACGTTGCCATTCATATAGAAGACGGGGTATCTTTCGTGGAGAATCACATTATGTTGTAAATTCTCTACTATTTGGTGTACTGCTTGCTTGTATACAGGAGATTTTTCTGTTATAAATAAAATTATTTACCTAATAAAAAAAAGAACCATGGAAGAGAGTATGTCAAAGAAGAAAACAACGGAGAAGTTAATTGCACAGGGGAATGGGAAAAACTGGCAAGCTAAAGAGATTAATTGGAGACAAAGATCTAAATGCTTATGGGTTCAGTGTGGAGACAAGAGCAAGGTTCTTTTTTAGAAAATGACCAAGGCAAAAAGAAAAGGTAAATACTGTTGATAAATGATGGTGGAAGGGAACATGCTAGAAGATGCAGACTTATTGATTCACTACACAGTGAAACAAGGAAACTTTTGTACTTGTAAAGACTTTTGTTATTAGCAATCACTGGGGCATTTCTTTCAAATTAAAAATAAATAAAGATCCAGAAAGCAAAATGCATGATCAACCTAAACTTCCAAACTGGAACAACTCAAACTCCCAAGTTTTGAAGGAAGACAAAACAGTGTTAATGTATTAGAACAGCAAACCTGGATAGAATCCAATTCAACTTGCCGCAAATTATTTTCAACGCCTTTAGTGTATTCCCGCAGCGTTGTACCTTTAGAAAGTATGTTTGCAACAACCTTTGCATACAAATAAGGCAAATATAGACCCAATATCAGTGTTATCGATGTCCTCAAACCTATCCTCTCAAAGGGGATAAAAATTGGACCAAATTGTAACAAATATCGAGCTTTACTATGAAGGAAGTGACATAAATGTATGATATTCTTACATCATCTGCTTGACATTCCTGTAACTCTTCCTCGAGTCCCTCAAGGGATATATCATCACTGGAAAGAAAGAAGACAAATGTCCTAAATTTCATCATATATAGAGGATCGAGAATGAAGACTCACAAGTATTATGGCAAAATTAGCAATACTAATCCAGGAAATGAAACTAAACCTGGCAGTTTCATCATCAACATTCAAATCGCCCACGAAGGATTCCAAATCCAAGAAGGGTTTCTGCCCATTATTAGCATTGGCCGAAATTCACAGAAGTAAGACAACACAAGCATATGAAAATGTGCACAAACTAAAGCATGAATCTTTCCAGAAACCGAGAGATACAAGTGTTTACCGATGAGTTTCCAGCCACCTCCACCATAGCAACTTGAGCAAACCAACAACTTTCTACTGACCTACAGAGTACATCTATCTAAAAGTAAGCCAGATCAAGCATTTCTATATGCAGAACCAAACCACAAAGAAGAAGTTTCTCTGAAACGCGCTTTGTGATGCTGTTCTGGTAATGATATAGAGAAGGTCTTCAGAGTTCAATGACTGTGTTCCGACTTCTTTATGGCTAGGAAACGGCACAAGCTTTACTGCACGCAGTACAAATACATTGAATGTTACACATGTGATCTTGTCAACAAAACTATTTTTTTATAAAGAACACAGATAATTTTATCCAAAAAAATCCTGGAATACAGTTCATCAAATTCAGGGTAATTTTTATTATTATTATGAATGTTATTGTTATTATGTAGACACGGGCTTGTACTAAAATAGATCTGTATTATATATGTACATTCAACTTATCCAAAATAACCATTGTGGGCTATGTTGCTCGGACTCTTCAAAAATGTCGACGGGTGCGGTAACATTTTTGGATTGTGGGAATACACTGGGTATGTTGTTGTTGTTGTTGTATTCAACTTATCCAAAATAACTAAGCGAGTCCACATGTTATGATTAAAGTTGCATTAGTCATGAAGAGGGAGATGTCAAGGAGTTGCTAATTCAGTGATCCAACAAGTACTGTTTTAGAACACCAACATCATTGAACATTCATTAAAGAAGCATATGCCAACCAACTAAAAAGTCTAACAAAACAGCCTCTCTACCCCACAAAGGTAGAGGTAAGGTCTACGTACACCCACAATCCCCAAACCCCATTTGTGGGATCTCACTAGGTATGTTGTTGTTGTTGTTGTTGTTGATCACACAACCATTCTCAGACCTTCTATAATCTGAGTGTGGGCAAGAACAACCTTCCACGCATCCAACCCATGGTAATGCGCATGTAATCCATTGGTTGAGTCATGGGGACGAAGTTGAGAGTCTCGCACGCTCCTCAACCACCTCCACAGAAGTTGGGCTGCATATCCACAGGGCAACTGTCAATTAGCAACCCACTTCTTCTCAATAGAGATTCCAATTGGTCTTGGACACCAAGAGATCACGGTCCTATAAATAGGACAGCTCTCGAACTAACAATCGAACAAGGGACATTCAGTTAAGAACTACCCACTCTCACAGGAAAAACAAACTTCATCATTATACTTTTATTAAGCTTTCTGGAATCAGTGTAATCCTAAGATATTCAAATGAAGCCTTGTAATTATTACTATTAATAAAATTATATGATTTACTTGTCTTTGTTGTATGTCTCTTCAATTGCTTTACTTACTATATTAAGTCTACAATACCTCTCTTGAAAATTGAACATTTCAAAGCACTACCTTAAATCCAAACAAGGATAATTAACCCGTTTACCATAAAATATAATTTTAAAAAAAAAAAAAAAAAAAAAAAAGAGGTGAATAAAAACAGATAGATCGGTACTGATAATGTCGAACAGATGCATTTCAAAGCAAACAAATCCTAATCAATTTACAGTACGCAGCAACATCAAAACCACGAGATGCTATTGTAGAAATTAGTAGGCTACTAGATCATCCAAAGGGAGAGGTAGTAGAAGAAAGTTACTTGATAGCGGTGAAGACCCAACGGAGAGATCTGCAATTTTGAAATTGGGATTTATGACTATTTCTCTTCAGCTTGGAGAAATTTTTTTGCCAAGTGTTTTCTTCTTTAATCTCTGTGAATGTGAAAAGGGATTTAGGACAAAAATTAAAAAGAAATGAGAGAAAACCACGTTTACCTCCAAATTAACCGTGATGAAAATCCAATTGCTACCTCCGTTTGGCTAGTATAGGATATAAAAATGTGTTTGATTTGTTAAAATGACCAACTAAAATTAATATCTAATTTAGTATAGGGACGAGTGTTTAATTTAATATCTAAGGGAAGAATTAGCTAATATTTTTTGTCTCTATTGAAATTCGAATTTGGAATCTCATGTCCTCAACCCACTTAATTGATCACTAGGCCACATTCTTAATGCACTAATATGTTAATATTTTTTATCCACAACATGATTAAATTATATGCAAAAAAAAATGTTTTCGCTTTATTGAATTTCTAAAATCAAATAGTATAAACCTGTATTTATAATTTAAATCTATCTTTTAATCATTATGTTTTAATATACCTAGTGTTGGTGTTTATGTGGACTTTAATATTAAAATTAAAATATTAAAGTGTACGATATATTAGTCGGCATAAAGTGAAAAAAGTGGTGTTAATTTTTTGTAATTCATTAAACCACTATGACATCAGAGGCGATTGATTTGAGTACTCAAGGTAAATAACTAAATCTTTAATCAAATGTACTATTTAGTCTTTTGATAATATGGGTGCCAACATGTAATGTTATACTAATTTTAAAAAATATATACATAAAATACATAGTTTTATGAAGAGACCACGTGTTCATGTGCCCTAATTTTTGTATGTAAATTCACCCCTGCTAGTATTAGTTATGTTGGAATTTCTATTATGCAGTGTTTAGCTTGACATATTAAAAATAACATGCATTGCATAATTTTTAAAAATATTATTTATTTACAAAAGTATTGCCCGCAAATATGGTGGAAAGGATGTGGAAGAGTGTTTTGCGGGGCATTTGTGTCTTTAATCATACTAATGCATTACTAATACATTATGTATTAGTTATACACACTTTAATATCAAACAAAGGGGTCGTCTGGTTGAGTGTATTAAAAAAAACAATGCATGCATTAGCTTTGTGTATTATTAATACCTTATTTGATACACTTTTTCATCATGTGTACACTCTATTGTGTATTAAGGAGTGTATTACTAATGCATGAAAATCCTTGGTATTAGTAATGCAATAGATTCTAATGCATGCATTAGTATGGTTAAAGTCACAATTGTCCTTCAAAATCTTTTCTACATCCTTTCCATCATATTTATGGAGGGTATTTTTGTAAAAAGTAATTTATGTTTAGAAATTATGCAATTCATGTTATTTTTAATACACCAAACCAAACACTACATAAGAAAAAACAAGCATAACTAATGCAAGCATAACTAACACAAGCATTATTAATACACCATATTTTGCACTATTCTTATACACTCTACCAAACGACCCCAAAGTGTATAACTAATACAAATATTAATTATACATATATTAAAAAAAGTGTACCAAAACAAAGTACTAATAATATATAAAACTAACACATGCATTAATTTTTTAATGCACTCTGCCAAATGACTAAACGTATTTTAGATGAAATAGTATATTGTTAAGTCAAACTTCCATGCCTTAGCATATAGCTAGCCATCAAGGACAGTCACTACTCACTATAAATAGCAAATGCGCCTATACTATTTTTTCCTTACATGAACTCAACTAGAGAGCTTTAGATTTTAGTTTATGTGCTCTAATACTCCATGTTCTTCCACGATGAAGCGCTAGAATGCCTATTATAATTCATTTGACATTGCATATGATTTAAGAGTACATTTAGTTTTAACACTAGCTAGCCATCAAGGACAGTCACTATTTACTATAAATAACAGCCATCAAAATGGATTAAGAGGGCCGATTCAAGCATCTTTCGCAGAATATTAGCACCAATTTTATGAGCTAATTATTTTTTTGACGCTAAAAATCAATCGATTGTGTGAAATTCACATCTTTGACTAATACACACGGACTTCTATTATCACATAGAAGCAAGTCTCATCATTAGAAACATAAAAGAACGATTTAGCAGACATAATTAAGGTGTGTTTGGAAGGACTTTTTTTAAGTGATTTAAAAGCTAAAAGTCAAATGTCAAAAGTATTTAATTTTTTTAAATATTTTTTAAGCCTAAATTAAAGTGCTTAAAAACACTTTTTATCTTTGTCAAACATATCTAAAAATAAAAAAATGCTTAAAAGTCCAAAACACTTGAAATAAGCCAATCCAAACACCCACTAAGTTAAAGTGAGAGATAGTTCTAGCAGTTTCTAAATGAAAATTATTTTGATGAAAGCAAAAATTACAACAGAGTAGGACTTATTTTTTCAATTCGGAGAAGATAAGAGGCTTGTGTATAACGTAGAGAAACACCAGGGACGTCTCCGCAACTAAAAATATCTTTAAAATACTGATACACCTGACTCCTGAGTGACATTTGGGATAATTCACAAGGGAAAATGGCGGGAAAGGAGGACAGTAGCAAAATTACGGCACCGAATTCGAAATCGGAAGACGAAAAATTGAAGGTATCATGGAGGAAAGAAGTTGATACGAATCTCAAGAGGCTTCATTCTATGCTATTTGGTGCAGAATTAGCTCTGGAAAGGAAGGATTTCAGTTCTGCAACAGTACTTGGATTAGGACTCATCGGCTTCCTTGATTCGCATTCTAATTCAGATGTCGACGATGCATTCATTCGTCCTATTCGTTGTGAAGCTCTGTCAAATTTCGATTCTGCTCGACGCTCCCTTATTACTGAATCCGATCGGTACTCCTTTTTTTTTTTTCTATTTTAATTATGCAAAATACGATTTATATCATTTCTGTAAATGCTAGTAAAATGATATTCAGAAATTGATGTACGGATTTCAACCATAAATTAGATGTGCTGAATTTCGTACCTGCGTTATTCGATTGAACGGACTGTAGTATTTGTGTTATATAGACTAGCTAGATATAACACAACAACTTGCCTAGTGGTCAATGAAATGGGTTGAGAACCTAAGGTCTCAAGTTCAAATTCCAGCAGAGACAAAAAACACCAGATTCTTCTTCTTATGGATTTAGTTGAGGTGCTCCGATATTTGTTGGACAGAGTTACCTGATATTTGTTGCTGATGGGAGGTGGCTGGTATCCCTTGTATTTAGTCAAAAAAGAAAGGCTAGCTAGATGGTTTCCTTCACTCTAAGCTAATTTGAGAACGTAGACTAAAATGAACGCGTCAATTTGGAAGTTAATTTCTGGATTTAAAAAGTATTTTGCTCCACTATGATTTCTCAAAGGGAATTTTGATGCAACCTAGTTCTCATTTCATGAGTGTGTGTGTCCTTTCAAAAATTTCTGAAAAGCTGCTCCAGTAGACTTGTTTCTTTTGAGCAGACTTTGATTGAATTTTCTGATAGCCTTGCAAAAACTTTTGAACTATCAGTCGGTTTAGTAAATTTAAGGCGAAAACATGAAGAATGATGTGCTTCTATTTTTCCTTTTGATTGATTTTTCTGTTTGCATTAATGTTACCAGTGTCAAGTCAAAAAAAAAAAAAAAAAAAAAATTTCTGTTTGCATTGAAAAAACTTTTGAAATATCAGCGCGGTTTAGTAAAATTGAGGCAAAAACATAAAGAATGATGTGATTCCTTTTTTCCTTTATTCTCAACCATTTTAAAAGCTATCATTTGTCAAATGAACCAGCATTAAATTGGTTCATTCTAATAAAGAGTCAATTGAGGTGTATCATGATTTTACTTCAGTGAACTATTAATCATCTGAAAGGATACCTTACTTCAATTGCATCATTCATTCTTTTCTCACAACTCGAAGACAAACTGAATAGTACACGTATTTCCTTGGTTTGTTATTATTTTCTTTATTTACAATTTAGTAGGCGTTTGGCCATGAAAATAAAATATTTTGGAGTTGGAGTTGGAGTTGGAGTTGGAGTTGTGTTTGGCCATGAAAATAAATAGTGTTCTTTGTGACTTTTTGTGAGAGAAGTAAAAGTAAAAAAAGTGAAAACAAGAAAAAGTTGTTTTCACTTTTCCGGAAATAAATTTCACTTTAGTGAAATGCATTTCATGGCCAAACACCACTACATTTCACTTTTTTTACTAAAGTGAAATTTATTTTCGAAAAAAAGTGAAAAAAATCCATGGCCAAACGGGCCCTTAGAATCTGATAAGAATCATTTCGTTCATCATTTCACAATTCACTTATATTAGCTATAGTTGTTCTTACATGTTGAAGTTGCTGATCTTCACTATATATCTTCAGCCACGCCTTTGAACAAGCAGGGAGAGATCCAGGCTGCATATTTACCCAAGGAAAAGATATTGATATTGAGAAGATTAAGCAGTCTAAGTACTTCCTTTATCTTTTTCAACAACATGAAGGCACAGCTAAAGGCGAACAGGTGTGTGAACTAAATAATTTATTTATTTCCCTTTTTTTTTCTGTCACCAGTATTGAAAATCCTATCTACAAGCTTGTTCGTTTTTCTTTAGTTTTCCAACTTTATTCAAGTTACTTCACATTGCTTGTGAATAAAGAGTGATCATTTTGAGATACATGAAGTCATTTGAAGCGTATTATCTTGCAGGGAGATCAATTAAACAGGCATGCCAATGTGGGTAGCAGGACCTTGAAACCACCTGCACACACTAGTCCAAGAGATTTCTCCACGGTGAAAAATAGAAGCTTTGCAAATAATAGTAACCCAGAGGTTCTCCCTGTTGAAAGGTTTCACCCAAAGCATAGCTACCCAAAGCATCAAGCTGTGGACATTAAAGATGAAGAGGAAGAAAAAACCTGTGTCAATGGTTCCAAAACAAGACGGTTGCACAGGGAAAGCAGTGGCTCTAGAGATGAAAACATTTCATCCCCCTTGTGCACTGAAGAAGTTGATGCTGATGCTTCTCCAAATGGATTTGTCACTGCTAGAACAAAATTGGTACCTCTTGCAATTTTCGTTTAAGCTTTTTGAATGTTGAGTTGCGTCTGTTATCATAGCTACAAGCCTACAACTTTCTGAAAGAAGATGTTTTAGGTTTTTATTTTGTCTAATCAAGACTGTCTGACTTGTTTGCTTAAATTCACAGAAAAAAGAATTCGTTGGCTGACAACCAACTTATATTAGTTCACATTATTCTTTCTTTTCCCCTTATTCTTTATACAAAAATGTTATGTGAAAATCCTACTAACAAACATAAGGGTCTGATTCACAGTTCTTGTTTCCCTAATTTAAAACACATAAGTGCTCAGGTGGACCCTTCCCTGAGGAGGGAATGAGTAAATGCATTTGGATAAAAGATTTTCCTATTTATCAGAAACTTTGTATGCTTATGCAAGGTCAAATTTTTTATTAAGAGGAAGAAGAGTATATTTTAATAACGACTAAGAAGATTGGTGTAACAGGAGAGAATTTTATGGGCTTAGATTTTGATGGAAGAAAGACAGCTGATCCACTCCTTAAACCCAAGGGATTGCTGCACCACTTGTTATTTCTTTAATGCCCTTTCTTTTTTCCGAAAAGCTTCTATCCAAAAAAAAAAAAAAAGAACAACGCTATACAGCCTACCCTGAACCTGATTCTTTTCAGGTGATTTCTGTACTGACTACTGGAAGTGGTCCTATGTTTCAGTGGTTTCTATTTGTATAATGAAACTTACTGTAAAGACTCCTAATTGGCAAGTTAAAGTGTTTTTCAATCAATGCTGTATTTCCAACCTATTGCTATTGTAAATGGCAGTATAATATGCATGCAGTCATGATTCCAAACATGAATGCTGTAGCTGTTAGCAAGTGTATTTATTGCTGTAAACATCTACGTTTTTTCTCATAACTGGCATGGGTGAATGATGTCATACCTTCTAGCATCCAGACAGAACCACTGGTTCTGATTAATGTGTTTTTTAAATTGAGCAACAAATCTGAGCTGTAGTATCAATTTGCTTTGTTTATTAAGGACTGTCGTTCTTGAAACTTCTCAGATTTGCAAATATTTTGGTTTTCTTGTTTTGTTTTGTTTTGTGCGCGTGTGTCCATTCTGATCATTTCATGCTGTAGGAAATGGACACAAGACAGAGGCAAGGGTTGAGTAGATCACCAAGTGCTTCAATCTCCCCACAAAACGACAACACCTTGATGAACAAAGGCTGTGGAGTCAGGTCCTATGGTTTTCCACGCCGTGGCATACGGGGCAATTTCGTTCCTCCTATCAGAGGTAGTGGCAATAATGTAGGCAATGTTACTTCACGCAATGCTGGGAAAGGAGAAGATACATTAGATGATTCCACAAGGAGATGGTTAGTTAACTTTGCTTGTTTTGTCTCAGTAGAGATCTACTTTGAGCTAACTGTGCTATTTAATTCAAGTTGTATTAGCTTAGTCCATGTTGCAAAAGATGATCACAAGAAGATCTAAATAAGTGCTTCATAATGCAAAACACTAGCCCTAATTCTTCATATTCTGTACCATTCAGTTTGGAAATGTTAGTTGGTCCTGATGGTGAGCTTCCTGAGAAATTGAGGAATATAGAGCCTCGACTTATTGAGCATATCAGCAATGAGATTATGCACCGGGATCCCAATGTGCGGTGGAATGACATTGCTGGCCTGGAACATGCTAAAAAATGTGTAACTGAGATGGTCATCTGGCCATTATTACGTCCAGACATATTCAAAGGCTGCCGATCTCCAGGGCGAGGTCTTCTTCTGTTTGGTCCACCAGTAAGTTCTTAGTCCACCTGGTCAAGACATATTTAAAAGAATCAGTTTTCTGTGAACTTTTAACTCTCTCATGCTTTAGGGAACTGGCAAAACAATGATCGGAAAAGCTATTGCAGGCGAGGCAAAAGCAACCTTCTTTTACATATCTGCCAGCTCTTTGACAAGCAAGTGGGTATGTCGTATTTTAGTTTATGTATGTTAGTCTATGAAAACTGAAATGTACTTGATCCCTTTCTTGGGAGAAAAGGAGGATGAAACCCCCAACTTCCTGCAAGATATTTAACTTTTGATATGAACCACCATAAATAAGGTAATGGGGACGCCACTGTTTTTAAGTTCTGAATTCATCTCTTTGATCTCAACTCTTACAGGAGCATAATCTCTTTGTAGGCAACATAAACATTTTACTTTGCGTACGATTTTACAGTGAGCAGCTCTCTAATAGGTTTATGATATGGAAACACCAAATGAATAAAATATTAAACAGGAGTATTCCCGAGTCATTTGGAGTCTTAACTGGTATAGCTGTAAAATTTCATGCAATTCACACCTGGGAATTTGATAAGAAATGACAAGGAAATGTAAGGGAATGGGCAAGAGTGCATGATAGAAGGAGTTTGATGAGGTCTTAGTTGCAGTTATTATAGGTAGTCTAAGCTAGTTTAATATTTGGCTTGGTCTGGATCACTAAACTCTAGTCCATGAGACTTGCATTCCAATTTCCAGCTGTCTTGTTTTAGGTATCTATTTAAAGGTGGATGGAACTTTCTTAGCAAATGATTTTGAATTCATGATTGTAGATTGGAGAGGGGGAGAAGTTGGTGAGGGCACTTTTTGGAGTTGCCAGTTGTCGTCAGCCAGCTGTTATTTTCGTTGATGAAATAGATTCTTTGTTGTCTCAGGTATGTAACTCTCTGATACTTCAGTGTGAAGAGAACCTTTTCTTTAGTGCATGATTTCTGCATATTGAATGGGATGCATTATTTTGAAAAAGAGCATATCTTGCAAATGGCTTGCTTGCTACCTTTTCTGACAAATGGAAATTTTGTATTTAATCTGATTGTGGTTGAGACGTGTACTGACAAGAAATTTATTTCTCTTGTCAGCTCCTCAGCTAGCTGATACAGAAATTGGTATATACCTACTTTTGACTCCCTACTGATTTTGGACTTTGGGCATTTTGGAAAGAATAGTTTAGATAGATTCATTAGGGAAAAAGGGAACAAAAGGTTGACCTAAAACACAAAAAGAAATGATTTATAGTAGAGAATTCAATGTTCTCTTCTTGTGAATTTTGGAGTGGCAGTGTGGTTGAAAACTTGATAAGGCTGAAGCGCAAGTTGGAAGGTAAGCATCAACCATGCATGTACAGGCGTGCATATTAGAGAATATATTTTTAGTTTTTGGCTGGACTTTACTTCTCCATAAGTTGATTGGCAAGCAGGGACATTGAGACCTTTCTATAAAACTTTACCTTGTTGCAGCGCAAGTCAGAAGGTGAACACGAATCTAGTAGGCGCCTGAAGACACAATTTCTGATCGAGATGGAAGGCTTTGACAATGTGAGCGAACAGATTCTTCTTATAGGTGATTTCTGGAACCCTCTACACTTCAGCATGTTAAGAAAGAAGTAGATTCTCATTTTAAAACCAAGTAACCAGTTCCAATCACAAACCTATGCCAGTCAAAAGTTCCTTTGTTGCTTTGTTTGCCCAAGAGGCGTATATTGCGGATGTATTCATGAGGTGTAGTTTGTATGCTGAGCAATTCGATGAGAAATTTAAATCTGCCAGATTCCTTTTTACTACAGAAAAATCCTTAATTTAGTTACTTGCGGAGGAAAATTTGATGGTATCATTCATGGAAATAGGTGCAACAAACAGGCCCCAAGAACTTGATGAGGCTGCAAGGAGACGGCTTACTAAAAGACTCTATGTTCCACTTCCTTCCTCAGGTGCAAGCTAGATCCTCCTTTTTTTTATTAATCAAGAACAGACTACTGTGATCACTGATCACTATTATGACCATATCTCTTGGAATACAGAAGCAAGAGCTTGGATTGTCAAGAGTCTATTGGAGAAGGATGGGTTGTTTAAGCTTTCAGATGAGGATATTGTTTCCATTTGCAAATTAACAGAAGGTATTCGCAACTCATATTGCTAACATTCAAAAACATTATAAGTCTCATCTGATGAGGCAGTAGTTTTGTCCATCATTCCTGTTTTTTCCTCTTTTATTTGTGAATTTCTTATTTATCACGTTTTACTTAAATTTTCAGGGTATTCTGGGTCTGACATGAAGAATTTAGTGAAGGATGCTTCCATGGGTCCATTAAGAGAAGCTCTTAGGCACGGTATAGAAATTACAAAGCTAAAGAAGGAGGATATGAGGCCAGTAACTCTTCAGGTAATTTGCAGGCACGCAAAAACAGAAAAGTTAGATGCTGTAAGGGAAAAGAACTAAGGCAGTTGCATACGAGTCCATAATTTTCTCATCACAGCATTTTCAATATGTTGTTTTGCACAGGACTTTGAGAGTGCGTTACAAGAGGTAAGACCTTCTGTGTCTTTGAATGAACTTGGTGCATACGAGGACTGGAACAAACAGTTTGGAAGCTTAGCACTTTAAAGGAATAATTACATCAGAGGAAATAATGTAAGTGACATGACTTTTGCATTTCTTGTGAGAATGCTAACAGATGATCATTGGATTTCCCTTTTCATGTTCAGCTACATGAGGGACTTGTAAATTCGTCTGCTACCCAGACAATTTAGGTACTTTGCAGCATTAGTCGATGTCCAACTGTTCAGTTTTTCTTTTTTCTTCCGATTGCTAAATCATTCTCAAAATAGTTGTTAGCCTACTGGGACTTGTTGTTCTAAGAAAAAAGATTTGACGTTTTCACTTTGGATAGAAAATTGATGAAGGAAACCTTTGGAAAGAACAAAACAATTGTTTGCTCGAGCAATCTATATTTTTCTTCAATTGTTACAAATTGAAAATCACGTCAACTGGAAATTGAGGTTTTTGTGCAGCATCGTTTGTCGAGGAGCTGGAGCTGGAAATACAAGCCACAAGTAAAAGTGATATCAGTAAAAAGTAAATAGGTAGCCCATCATGCCCCACATTATATTGGAAAATGATATTTGTAAAATTTAGTAAGGGTCTGTTTGGAAAGCCACTTGGTAATTGGAATTGGTGTAATTACTAGGGTAGTAATTACCAGCCTAGTAATTACGCCGACCTGTTTGTTTGCCACAGTGTAATTACAAATGTACTGTTTGGTTGTACAAGTGTAATTACATGGTTATATTTAATTTTTAAAATAAAAGTTAATTATCAAAAATTAAAAATTTATATTAGACAGATAAGTGCCTTCATAAATGATATTAGATTAAATATTATATATATATATATATATATATATATATATATAGAGAGAGAGAGAGAGAGAGAGAGATTATTAATGAATAAACATATGTTCTTATAAAAAAATAATCAATTTATATTTTTCAAACTAGTATATTTTAATTAAATTAATCATAAAAATATAAAGTACATGATTTTTAAGAACATCTTTAATAAAAAGATTAATATTATAAATATAATGTCATAAAATTATTAAAACATTTGATAAAAAGATAATCTATCAATTCTAACTAAAAAAATGAATGGCTTGCAATGTGAAATATCATGTCATAACTAGTAAAACAAATAAATAGAAACTGAAAATATAACATAAGTTCAAAATTAAAAAAAAAAATACTCTTATGTCAAATTTAAACATAACGTAAATAGGATTTAAAAGAAAAGGGACACCTAAGTCTATAATCTTATTCAAAAATGAATTCTACTTAATTTAAAAATTAGAATACTAATTAAATTATGTTAAATGAAAAAAATAAAAATAAAATATATAAAAAATAGATAATACGAAAAATTGAGAAAGAAATAAAATATAAATAATAAAAAATAAAAATATTTTTAAAAAATATTAAAGAAATAAAATATAAATAATAAAAAATAAAAATATTTTTAAAAAATATTAGAATAATAAAAATAGAAAGAATAGAAATTTAAAATAAATTAAAACGAAAAAAATAAAAATAGAAATAAAATGAAGAAATTAAAAAGTAATCAGTTTGTAATTACACCATGCAATTACCTGCAATTCACAGCTCCCCCCTGTGAATTGGAGAGTGTAATTACACCTGCCAATTACACCCAATTACCTGCTGACCAAGTAATTACCTGGTCAACCAAACATGTCAGACAATGTAATTACATCCAATTACACCAAATTCAATTCCGGGGTGACTTTCCAAACAGGCCCTAAATATCTGCTGTTAATATGTACTCAAGTAAATATCTAGTTGTGCTCCTAGCCGCCAGGAATCTGCTTCGACATTGGCAAGGTCAGCGCTCACAGGTTTGGATTAAACAAGTTCTATGAGTTTAAATATTTCAATAAAGAAATGCGTCTACTTTGCACTTCTTGCCAACAAAAAATATAAAATTGTTTATGGCATCTGGCTTAGTTGCAATTTAATAACCAGTAGTTACCAATGTAAACCTTGAAAATAGTTTTATAGCGTGAAGATAACGCATGTGTCTTCCAATTTGATAAGAATACAGTAGTTAAAAAAAAAAAAGTATGCAGTTGATGCAAGATGGAATATAATAGTATATTCTAAAGTCTAGTAACAAATTTATTCAATATCTTCAGTAGAATGGGAATCAGATTGATTTTCAATTCACACCTAATTGGTACTTGAACCTTATATATCTATATTTCTTATTCGATATTTTTCCATTCCTTCCAATTAGTACCAAATTTAGAACTGCACCTTCTTTTTGGTATTGTAGTCTTAGCATGCCGCTATACCTTTCGGTTTTAAGTAGATATACCTTCTTATACACATTATTTATTTGATTGCTCATATGTTATATGTTTCAGGAAGGGATTAACGAGTAGAAAAAACTTCTATCTTCTAAAACAAATATCTCTTGGTATATCTAAAGGCAATGAAGGATTTCAATTTCTTCGTTTCTTTTCTTCTCTAGTTAATTCTTTTCCCACAAGCTTCTTGGTTCCAGCTGAAGTGTAAAAAAAAAATTACAGGGAAAATAAAAAACAAAATGAGGATGGTAAAATTTTTCTTGGCTATTACAACCTTTAAAACAGAGTTGAAATAATCCTTCAGAGCCATCCTCATTTTTTATGCGCGCCAGTAGTTGCCCTATTCAAAGTAATTGATCTGCTCATACTAATTAGGAGGTAAAACCAATAAATATTTCACTCCCTGAGTTGGTTACCTCCTTCAAAAAATTGTTTTTGATCCAATCCGCAGGAATTAAAGCCTACCTAGGTAGAAATTGAAAGCCCTGTTATAAAAATCAATTCTTTAGTGACCTCGGAGATAATGCTGGCGGCTGTTGGAAGGAGAACTCGTTCGAGCATGTGAAGACCATGCAAAGAGACTTAGGGATCATCTAACTGTGTTTAGTCTTATGGACAAAAATCTTAAAACCACCAGCCATATGAGCTGTTAGGAGTGGCAAAAACGTAGGAGGATCCGAAAAAGCTGGTCTGATTTGGAAACGCTTCAATATTGAAGCTACAACATACTTCATTTGAATAAAGGCCAATTCTTTCCCAAGGCAAACTCTTGGACCTGCTTGGAAGACAGGAAACTTGTACATATTTGATGCCTGCTCTGCTCCTTGATCTTCTTCTGAATCCTGCATCCATCTCCCTGGTTTAAACTCTAACCTGTCCTTCCCCCACAAGTTCTCCATCCTCCCCATACCATAGGAGAAGTAGGTCACTCTATTGCCAGCTTTGATACGAGTACCATCTGGCAAAATATCATCAACAATTGCATGCTTTGAATCCCATGCAACTGGTGGATAGAGTCTCATTGTCTCACAGAGGCAAGCTTTCAAAAATTTCATCTCTCTCAATATCTCATGCTTCGTTAGCGATTCAGCTTCTATAAACCTTAGCTCCTTGGAAACCAATTCATTTTCTATCTCAGGATGGAGAGCAAGTAGATAAAACAACCAAGTCATTGCTGCAGACGTTGTGTCTCTTCCTGCCATAATGAAGCTTATCACCATGTCCCTGACTTCCTCCTCATCAAAATTTGCTGCCAATATCAGTTTTGAAAGAAGATCTTTATTGGTCTCTTGCTGGTTTTCTCCTCTGATCTTAATCTTTCTCTCGCGGATGATATTAGCGACTGATGAATGGATTTGATCAATTGCTAGTCTCAGCTGTCTCTCAGATCCAATATTTAACCATCTTTTCACCTTCCATATGGCAAATATTGGGGCAGCTCCTCTACCAGCACATATCTGTGAAGCCCTTTCAAAGGAATCTAGCAGAGGCGAAAATGAAAGAGAATCATTGAGGCAACATGGATCAAACCCCAAGGAAACTTTACAAACCACATCAAAGCCAAGTCTTTTTAACAAGTCCTGCAAGTCAAAAGCTCTATTTTCAGCCTCCATTAAGTCTAACATAGGCAACAACTTGTTCTCCACCTCTTCTTTGAGCGCATTCACAACGTAATCTCTCAAAGACCTTGCGGTGAACTCATGGCTAACCATCTTGCGCTGTTTGTACCACATTTCTCCATCCACATTGAATATACCATTTCCAAGAAAATCACCAAGAATTTCGCTGAAAGGATTGCCTTTAGGAAAATTGTCAAAGTTGGTTTTGAGCATGTACTCTACGTTGTGTGGATTAGCTGTTACTATGGTCTTCCGCGCACCTAATCTGTCTATCACGATTGTTTTTGTTGGTGACTTAGAGAGAAGATGAGTGTACCAATCTAGTAGACGATATCGGTTCTTGTAAAATGGAATCAAGCAACCTATGATGGGGTAAGTTGGGGGTTCGCCGACACCTCTAGCACCTTGCCGGAATTGTTCAACAATGACATGTGATAAATATAGAATTACTGTTAGACAAAAGAATGGAAGAATGAAGGGGTATGTGGTGAAGAGGGAGAAGAAGGTGACCATGTCTTTCAATTTTTTAAACAAATAAAACTGTCGACGTAACATGTACATATATAGGTAATAAACTAGATCGGTCCATATATATTATGTTTATTCGCACATGTATAAATTATACAATACCTGAGGTTGATCTGTCCTTAGTAATATTTAATTAAAAGACGAGTAGGTGGTTCCAAGTCTTCATTAAGTTGTGTAGACTAGGAATATATCGCTTGTCCATTGTGGTGGCTGTTTTCATGCATTAAATTATGAATTCTTTTTAATGTATTCTGATCATGCATTTTCATTTTGCCTACCAAAAGAAGAAAGGAAGATCGACAGTATCTTCTTGTTAGTCTTACCTTCTTTTTTTTTTTTTTTTTTTTTTTTGAGTTTTCTTACTCGTGAAGTCGAAAAAATAATAATAAATGAAGTAACAATGATCCTCCCACTATTTTATTAGAAGGAATTGATCTATTTACTGTATCTAAAGCAGCAATATTTCTTTATTACCACATTTTCTCACGGAAATGTTCAAACAGCAAGCGTTTGGACTTTGTAGTTAAATAAGCAATGAGACAACAAAATAGCTATATTGAGTGTTCTGGAGAACCTATATTTTATCTCCAAACTTATATCTTGTTTCTGGAGGTAAGGAAAAGGATAGGAAACTGGAAGGAAAGGGTAAGGTCGAGAGATTGGATGGCAATCAAAATAGAAATGGACCCCCTTCAACTAGAATGTAGACAAAAAGAACCAAGTACTAGGATGAGTACTATTTTCTACATATAACTCTCCTCTGTATAAAATGTTGCTGCCCTCAAACTCAAATCCTTCACACTAAGTAATCCTAAAGTATCTAGTTTATCAGCAACTTGTGGACTAGACCTGATGTATGTTTATCATAGACAAAAAATCGACGTATAAGTGGAGCAAAGCTAAGGGGATGAGTTCATTATTCATCACCGAATGTCAAAAATAGATTAACGAATTCATTATCTATCAAATTTTGACCAACGAAACAATTAGCCCCACGGTTTCACAATTACGTGGTTAATTTGGATGGTATTCTCAATCTCAATCAAAGCACAATATGACCGTCCCCGCTAGACCCTCCCAAATACAACAGGAACTGCCCTATAAGGTTCTATCAGCTTGTTATTTGGTTTTGTACTTGATAGATAGAGACTAATGCTCCACAACTTTAATATTTGTCATTTGACACAGACACACAGATGCCACTATCTACCTCCTTTTAAGGCAATATCACTGCCCCAACCACACGCATAGTTTATCCAAAAGTAGAATATACCACCAATGAAGTATTAAAAGCTCATGCAAAAGAGATAAGATTCCCATTCAATCACGAGGGACAAATCCAACGGGTACGGAGATGGACAAGATAATTTGTGAGGCCATAACTAGTACTGTCATCTTCCTTTTGAATAGACATGTGATGTAGGGTAAGACAAAACGAGGGCAACGGTGATGACTCATTCTGTTGCTGTTTACAGCTAGTCCTTGGCTTGCTGTCCCTCCAAGAGGATGAGATTTTCTGTCAGGTTCATTTTGTCTCAGTAAAATTGACTTGTATGTTTATTTTTAAAATAGATTAGTGATTCTTCTTTGAACACATACACACATAACTTACTTGGTTAAACTTTTAAAATACACTCTTTTGTAGAATAGCAGTCTGTATTTGCATAGTTAATTGGAAAAGTAAACAAATTTTTAAAAATACTTTCGTACAGAATCATATCTTTCTGCTGCCATTGCTATTCAAAAAATATTTTCCTCATCAAATAATACCTTAACTTTCTAAGAGAAATGCTTGTTTCAGAAATAAAAACTTTGGACTTTTCACAAATTTTACCAAGCAGACTCTTTGTCTAGCCAGACATGGGTAACACTCCAACCATAATCAGAGATTGCTAACAAGCACAGACCCTTATACAATTCCATGTAAGAACTAAGAAGTTGTTAGTCTAAGATGTTTGTGAGACTATAAATCAGTTCATTAAGAACTTTGTTACAAAATAAAGAAATGTGTCATTCTTTTTGGGACTAACTAAAAGGAAAAGTGACTGATATAAATTGAGACAAAGGGAGTAGTATTTATGAGAAAATAGATATCTTTTGTTATGGTTAACAATAATGTCCTTTTAATCTTTCAGTTGACAATAAAGTATAATATATTAGAGGAATCTTATCTTTTAGTTCTGATAATAGATCTTATCTGTTAGCTTGAGTTAGTCCTTGTCTTATTAAATTAGGGGAGATTGCTAATTGTTTTATAAGAACTTTGACTTGTTTAAGGCCTCCTTATTCTATAAAGAGGGCTTTGTCTATTTTGTCTCGTGGACTTCACTTGTAACACCCCGTATTCTATACACACTACTTTCACTTATCTGGAAAATGGTACGGACTTGTGGCAATAGGTAATGGATCAACTAGTTCTTTGATTCAAGTACAATACCCCGTACATTTTTGAAACTTCTACGACCAACCTAACATGGGTAAAAGTATTTAAACTTGGGAGAACAAGGATGTACTTAGGCGTAAAGTTAGAGTTAAGTGGTGTATTAAGGTAGAGGGATTGAGACGTTGGAAAAAGGGGAAAACGTAAGTGAGGTGCTTCCGTGACTTAATTGAGATAGTAGGTGTGTCATCTACTTAAGCTATTGGACTGCATTTGGACCTATGTTAATGGACTCAATTGAGGCCCAAGTTAAGTAATGAAAAGGGAAAGTATGATCAGCCCAACTCCAAGTTTAATTAAGGCCCAAAACAAAGGTGATCCATGTAGAAACAAACCAAGTAGGTGCATCACCTACTTGGACTGATTTGGACAGATTTAATAACCAAGTAGGTGCATCACCTACTTGGACTATTTTGGACCAAAAACTTGGCTAAGGATGGAATGTGTAGGCGGTTCAATGAGGGAGTATATAAAGGTCATCTCAGCTCATTTTTCCATTTAATTCATTGCTGAAAAACAGTCCAGAAAAATTAACACTTTTCTCTCTCTCTTAACCCTACTAGCCGCCCCAAATTTCCCTAGGGTTCTTGGGTGAATCCTCCACTTTTCAATCCTTGGTAAGTGTTTACCCTTGTATATTAATTTGATATATGTATAATAAAGTGTGGAAATCAGGTTGGTTATATTTAAAATGTGAAGGACAGTCCCTTAATTAGTTGGCAGTCCACTTGTGTTAGTTTTAATGCATTTGTCTTCCTTGTGGTTTGGACTTGTAAAGGAGCTTAAGGTCTTGAAGAAATGAAGTTGGAGGATGAAATTTCAGTGTGTTGAAGTGTGGTTCTGCCCCTGGTTCATTTATTTTTATGTATGGCTTGATGGAAATGTTTATACGTGTTTGTAAATGGAACGTTTGGTGTGATGAAAAGAGAATATTCTCTTGTAATGTTAAACTGAATTTTGGAACTGTTGTGGACTGTTTTTTTTGGTATGTTATTGTGGGAGGCAGTAGGGTGACCTTATGGGATAAATATATGGAGTTTCGTTGGAGTGGAAATGTAAAGGATAAACTAGATAGGTAATCCTATCGGTTCGTAATGTCTATGTCAACATATAGGATGTTTTGGTCGCATTGTTGTTGTGAGGCAGTGGGCTGCCATGTAGGAGCTGAAATAGAGTTATGTGAAAGTATAAAGGAGGTTGGAATAATAGACTATGTGTTGGGGTGGTCGGACAGATTTTTACTTTCCGTTAAGTAATTAGTTACCGCCTTGTAAACCTATAATGTGATTAGCTTTGTATTGTAGAGTAAATGTAAGGAAGGAGCTGAATCTTTGTAATCACGTGGTGTGAAGTTAAGGTATGTAAGGTTACTCTTTCCCGTATCCTTTGGCATCATATATTGTCTACCTAGCTAATGACCTAGTTTCCACTCCGAAATGTTCTAAAAGTACCTCAATACACATTTACTATCAAATTTCAGATGTTCTCTTTTGTTGTTCCAAGAAGGATCTATAATGTTATAACCACCACTATAACAACTTCAAAGATTAAATAAAGTAAGTAACTCAATATGGTTATGTTCGGGTGGCAGCTCGAGGGGGCTTAAAGCCTAGCATAGAGACGATCCCGACTTACCATTTATGGGTGGTAGCTCGAGGGGGCTTAAAGCCTAGCATAGAGACGATCCCAATTTAATATGTATGGGTGGCAGCTCGAGGGGGCTTATAGCCCAGCATAGAGACGATCCCAGATTATGTTACCACTGATCAGTTGGGTATATGTATGGCATGCCTTATAAAGACAAGAAAAGTAAAGAAAGAGAAAGGGAAGTAATTAATGTAATGTATACGGTTCCACGATTACAGTAAAGGTGGTTTATCAGTATTATCTATTCACTTGTATTTGATTCCATTTGAGTTCCTATATCTCATGCAGTTGCTTATAGCCTTACATACTCAGTACATTCTTTCGTACTGACGTCCCTTGGGGGACTTACCTTACTTGCTGCAGGCACAGGTAATAGTAGACCTCCACAGTAAGCTGCGGGTTATCTGCGAATTATTGGTGAGCTCCAATTCGTTCGGGGCTTTCCGAGTCGTATGTACATGTTGATTTTGGTATTGTATTACATATGTATAAAGCGGGGACTCATCCCGACTGTAGGTTTGGTTATGTATCTGGTAGAGGCTTTGTAGATGTTGTATAGTTAAAGGAAGGAACGTTTTACCTTTTTTTGACCATATGGCTCCAACGGCCATGTCTCATGTTTATATAAATGTTCTTATTAGATTTCTACTATTGATATGTTGTAACCATAAGTGATTGAATGCTAGCCCATTGATGACAAGTATGTGAACGTATAGAATGGTTCTCTCGGGCCTTAACGACTTCGGGTGCCATATCCGCCCCAAGGGGATCTGAGGCGTGACATCACTAATGCAAGTTGATTTGACATTCATCTCTCTTTCCCCTATCCTTTCTTTTTCCTGGGGTCTTTATGTGCCTCATAACCATTTTCGACTATTTCCTTGTGAATGATAATTTTATCATTTACCTAACCTTTTTTCAAATGTAATTTAATAACATTCATCTTGAGGATATGGAAGTTTGCCGGTTAGGCCTAACCTACTATAAGACTTACCTTCAGTTTATTAGTTATCTTCCAATTCCAATTTAAATTAAACTTTTAACCGTGTCCTCCTGAAAGACTAATTCTTAACATCTGCATCATTTAATTTAAGCACCTCAAACTAGTCTAATCTCACACTTAGTTCTTTTTGGAGGGCAGTACACCTACTTTGTCTTACTTCTCATCCTAAAAGCAAGCTACCTGTGGGAAAGATCATGACGTCTTTGTTCCAAAGGAATTGGAGAGGAAGACATAACAAGAAACCAAAACACAATGAACAAATAGATAAATAGAACCAAATTGTAACCAGCTTCCCACAAAGTAGTTCTGTCATCCCAAAACCAATTATACAGACAAATATTTAGGAGCTTGTCCAGATCAAACTCCAAAGCAATAATAGAGAACAGATATATACGGGGAAAGAACTAACACAACCGATTTTCAAGCTGCAATCAGTTCGAGATTATTATCATTGCCTCCATTATTAGCATTTGAGACCACATCAAGAAAACATGCTATTTTCAGTTTAAGCTACGAAGAGATACAACCATTGCATGTGATACTGATGAATACATTCTTCCGACCAACATGAGAAACGCAACCTAAAGATTTGCTTGACCAACTCGGACTTGAACCCGATGCCATGAGGTGTTCAGGATTCCTCTCAGATTCCAGATAGAATCTATACTTTCAGGTTGGACATTTGCAGCTATATCCACCTATTAAGCATAGGATAGAACATCAACTGAGAACAGGAGTAACCAATCCAGCAGAGTGAAGTCTTCAGTGTAAAATAACATGAGAAAGCCACTTCCTAAAGCATAATAGCAAATTATGGGGTTGCGAGATGTGACATTGTACATTCTCACATCATAAATGCAGCCAATAGAATACTAGAAAGACCAATTTAAGGTCAAAAACTGATCCTTAAAAACATATCACATAAACTTACTCATCAGAAATTATTGCAGTTAACAGTAGAACCTTTTTTCTCTTAGAAGGGGAAGAGAGGCAAAAATTATTAGATGACTAGTTACTTACTGCTTTAGCAACTATCTCCGCTCTCTGTGGAATATTTGCCTCAGCTTCAAAAAAGACCCATGCCCATCTGTCACTACTTGACTCATCAGCAATATATGGAATGCCAGTTCTCTGGTATCTGTTGGCTTCCACCCAAGTTTTACCACCATCAACAGACACATCTACCCTTTCTATGCCACGCCCGCCTCCTGATACTGCATACCCCTTGATGGTTATCTGAAAACAAATATGAAGTACTATATTTGTCTATGTACAGCAGTAGAAACAAGACTGCATAACTGGGGACCATGCCACTCTCTTTCCTTTCCAGGCACTGGACTGTGTAAACTCACTTACACAGAGTATATGTAAAAAGTGTCCATAAAGGTATAAGATAAATGTCGAGAAAAGCTTGAACACGGTTGATCCATATTAAAACTAACCTTTCCATGCTTTACAACACTCACATCCTCCAGGGAACATATTGCGCTCTGTAACCAGAAAAGGGTATAATTTAACAGTCAGCAATTGACAAATATTAAGAAGTTGTAACCATATTGGTAAACAGCGAAACATAAATGCCAAAGTCAGAACAGATAATCAATCATTTGATCAACAGCCCGTAGCTGGCTGGACCATCTCAGGTCTGAGAAATAAACTCTCTTAAAAGTAATCACAAGGGTTTCTACTTTCCAGAACCATCATGTAAGGAATTCTAATGGTAACACCATATCTCAGGGACATCAATATATATGACACAGGGAAAGAAAGTATTGACATACAACAACATACCTAGTGTAATCCCACAAAGTGGGGTCAGTGTAATTGCAAATCATTTCATAGTGTAATTGCAAATCATAAACCCAGTTCTATCAAACAAATCAGAACACACGCATCAACTTCACTAGAAAAACAACTTCAAACCAGAACCCAAAACTTCCAAACTTCAACATGCAAATGTTGCTTCAGTATTTGCTAGTAAAGCAATGAGCCAACTGGCCCTAAGTGTCTCCAAGACTCCAAGTTCAAAACCTGGGAATAATCAGAGGAGGTAGTTGCGCAGTTGCAAAGTCATGAATCTAAGCATGACGCCTAACGTACAGCTGCTTCAGTATTTTGTGGTCACAAAATGAATTCTACATTATCCAAATTAGTGGATATTGAGGCAGTTCCGTATAAATAAAAAGACATTGCATAACTTACAAAACTGGGGTAAATAATCCATGAGTAACTCACAAATTTCAAGCAAGTATTATTTATCAAGTTAGTATATCCAAATAAAATGATCAAGGTGGTGACTGCTTAAAAAATTCGGAAAAGAGATTTTAGAAAAATCTGAAAAGATTTTCGATTATTTACTTTCAGATTTTTTTAAGCCTATGCCACCCAAGTGTGTAACTTTGAATTCCCAGTCTAACAGTCTACTTATTTACAGAATACAAAAAACTAAAAGAAACCCACCGAGAAAATACTGATGGAAAGAAATTTAACCAATTACCTGAACAGGGAAGTCCATCTGAGGTCTCCTAGTTGACCAGTTGATGTTATCCCAGTTCACTGTTGGTGGAAACATCTTGTAGTCTTTTTGCATGAAGAAACCCTATCCAGCAGATATAATGTTTAACACATTTAAAAGAAAATGAAACTTCATTCTGAAGTTACTAATGCATAAATAGTAACCTGGCATTCGTCGGCAATGATATTGATGGATTCAAGCCACTTAACTGAACGGGCACCGATTACACCTGGGACAACCACACGCAGCGGATAGCCATGATCCCTATTAAGCGGCTTCACACATGAATCCAGTAAGGTCAGTATAGCAGGTTGCAAGTAGCCGCTATCAACTTATCAGGTTTTAAAAGGAAAGTGCAAGGGCCGAGGCAGAAGTTTACAAGCTAACATAACGCTAGTGTTCTCATTACCAAGTATTTCAATCGTAGAAACAAAAATTACAAAGTAAATTTAGAATAGAATGCTCAAATGCCACTTTTTGCAAAGAAGGCTCAACATGCAATTAGAGGTATGATTCTCTGCCAATCAAATATCCCCCCTCTTTCTTCCCATTGATTGCTCTTTGATGGACTGCTCAACCAAATATATGACATTAACTTTAAGTGAAAATAAACTCAGAAAGCAACTACATTATTGGGAAAGCTGATTATGGACAACAGGTCAAAATGTATAAGAACGAAGTTGCACACAACATTGAATGTAAAGCATATTGCAAGACAATAAAAGATGAAACTGAGAAAACGGACATATAATAATGGTAGAAGACAAAAGATTTGTATTACCTCGCCATTCATCTCATAAGCGAGCAGAACATCAGCTTCAGGGTTTGTAGCCTGACTCAATGGAATTGATGCCTTATAAGGACCTCCACTTTCCTCCTAGAATCATAAATATGTTGCTGAGCCAGGGAACTTTTACAGCAAAGTAATAAAAGAAAGTAAAAGAAGAAAAGGGAACAAAAAAACAACACTTTTTATAAAGGAATAAGATATCGTTCATAATCACCTTACACTTGTCAATGCTCACAAATTCAACATGTTTTCCTCCAGATTGTGTGATACTTGTCAAATAAGGTATTCCAACCAATTCAAGAACATCCGCTAGTTTCGCCCCACCCCAAACAGCTGAAATACACAACAATGTAATTAGTTAAATGTAAATATTTGGTTTTTTTTAAAAAAATAAAGCATTTAAGCAAAACAGACTTTTGTCCAGAAAAAAACCTCCTAGCACACATCAATTGGTAAAAGAGGTTGCTGGCAGAGGGAACAATGCATCAATATTACTTAAAATTCATAACATCTACTTGGCATTATATTTTCTATCAGATAGATGCAAATGGTTTAATTAATTCTTTACCATATTCACAAGATAACGAATAAGAATGAAGCATAAAATTCTTATACTCCTTTCATTAAATCATTACAAGTTCCACAACTTATTATCCCATCTGTCCCAGTTTACTGTCATAATTTGACTTTGAAAACAATAAGAAATATTTTTTAAAAAAGGACTTGTGTGGGATTGGAACTACGAATCTAATCCAAACCAAATAAAATAGATAGAAAAAAGGGAAAAGGGTCAAAAATGCCCCTCTACCTTCATAAATTGGCTAAATTTGCCCCTAGTCATACTATAGGGCCAAATATGCCCCTGCCATTAGCAAAGTATGCAAAAATACCCCTCATTTTAACGGTTTTCCACTTGGGCTGACATTTGAGTGAGGTGGACGCCACGTGGCATGCCACCTCAGCGCCAGATATTTATACTCTTTTTCATACTTGTCTTTTTCACAGCTTTCTTTTTCTTTTTTCTTTTTCCAACAAGATCTAATCAATTTTCCATAGCCATACCTCCATGGCATCTTCCCCAACTTCATTTTAATTGAACACAGAACTTCATTATCCAAAATTAGCCATAGAAAAGTTTCTTAATCTTGAACGAGCTTCATAAACAACAATTATGGTTTTATCTTTCAACTAGAGAAATCGTATTCAGTGACTAATACACAATTCTTTAAGAAAACAAATGAGCATCCAAAAGGGATAATGTGGGTCTGTTAAGGACGCAACATTGCTATCAATTTAGAGCAGGCCCTTATTAAGATTTAAGAATAGGAAAATTGAGTTGACAACAAAGTCAAGAAAAACTACTGAAACACATAGATTAGATTCATAAAAAATGAAATTAGAACATGGTACAAATTAAAAGAGGAAAACAAAACCAACAAAATCACAACGGGGGGAGCTTTAGAGCAACATAATTGGCACTTAGGGAAGAAAGTGGGGAGAGTACTGTTGGATCGTGTTGGGAAGCCATGGATTTGTGCAAATCAAGAAGAAAAGTAAGAAAAAGAAAAAAGGAGAAAAGGAAAAAGAATAAAAATGTAGTGGTGAGGTGGCATGCCACATGGCGTCCACCTCACCCAAATATTAGGCCACGTGGATTTCCGTTAAAATAAGGGGTATTTTTGTGTACTTTGCTAATGGTGGGGGCATATTTGGCCCCAAAGTAGAACTAGGGGTAAATATAGCTAATAAACAATAGTAGAGGGGTATTTTTGACCCTTTTCCCTAGAAAAAAAGTATAGATGGTCCATTTGTTTGAATTTTGTTTTTGTACCTATGTTAAATTAATCTTAAGATGTTAATTCGAGAAGTTCTGATACAAAAAATTGGTTAATCACTGAACTTGCTAGCTCTCTAATATACCTACATTAAATTGATATTAAGATGTTAATTCGAGAACATTTGTCACAAAAAATTGGTTAATCACTGAACTTGTTAGCTCTCCCATATACCTACGCTTTAGGGGTGTGAATTCTTTTGTTTTTGAATTGCAACTTATCATCCCACTAGAAAGACTTCATACAGAGTGCAGACTACAGTACAGATAATGTAAGGCACATTTAGCATCCGAATCATAAATTTGGCTCTAGGTGATCTTATATAAGCTCGTAAAGTTTTTTTGCAGTAAGTTCAATGAAACTTCTAAAGTGATAATAAACCCTTTTTCTGAGGAAGTTCAATGAAGCTTCTTAAGAGATAATAATACACAAACCCAAAAGTAGAAGAAGAAGGGAAACCCCCCATTCAAATCAGTCAAAGCATTCACATTTTACCAAGTTTTGTATCATAAGAAGTTAAAAGTAATATGGAGGAGCTACAAAAGGAGGCTTAATGGTGGTACCATGGTATCCTTTTCAATCTAAGGATTGAGTAAATCATAGAACAGAATATTGCTGCACGTATATGGTAGTGTAGTAAGTGGAGCAAGCAATTCCTTTTTACTCTCTTCTGTTAGTCCTTATTGTTCTATACTTAAATAGAATTGTATTAGCAAAAATTTGGCCCTGTCTAATAATCTTTAAGATTGTGTTTAGCTACATAGAGAAGGATGGTCCCTTCTGCAACATCCAATGAAATTGGAACAGTACTTAGAGAAGAATGTGCATACATGATCACAAGCAGATAACAAATAGAAATGTATAATTCTCAACATAGAAAAGTCTAACTATGTCTATCTATTTGCGACTTCTCCATCCTATCTAATTTATTTCTCAGTTTTCTACATTAGTAGGTGAGAACCATATATTAGACCAAGCATTTATATGAATGAGACACTGCAGTTTTAACCAATAGACACCCAAATATACTTGGATTACCTTGAATGAAAAGCTTCATTTGTTTTCACAAGATGTCAAAACAAAAAAGGAATATATTTCTTAGTAGGTGCAGAGTAAGACATCAGATAACTTGGCAAGAAATCTGAATCAACTTACCATTTCCTATAGCAGCAATATCCCAACCAACTCCTTTCACTGTTCGACTCTTGCTCATAGCAGTTCTTCTGTTACCAGCACACTAGAGAGAGATTAAACAAATTAGTTCTGCAAATACCTGAAGGATCAACAGTAATGCATATTCCCCCTGTGGAAATTTTATAAGATATAGCCCAAAAAATATCTTTTTTCAATTTTATCATTTCCCAATCCACAATCCTCTCCCATCAATGAATACAATGCGCTAGAGCCAGAGCATGAGAATTTACCTGTAAAGTGGCAGTAACAGTATATTTTGGAAGCTTCCTGTTATTTATAAACAAAAAATACATCAATTATTTGAGCGAGTTGCATGAAAATTGAAGTATACATTGATGTAAATGAATATGCACTGTACAGTGTAGTATCCTCACCAAATATCCTTCATAAACAACTCTTTGGAATTGTTTATAAGACCACACAGAGAAACGGAATATCTGAAAATGGCTCAGCACTATCAGCAATAAGGCTCTCAAAAATAATAAAACCATTAGATAGTTTTACAATAAATAATCCAAAAGGTATAAACCTGTCAATGTCATCGACTACAGGTATAGGTCCGTGGTTTCTCTTGTAAAAGAAATCAACAGGAGTGACATAAGATGTAATCAGATCTGAACGAGTTGGCTCAGCATTAAAGGGTTCCTACAATAACAAAATCAGATATAATTGGCAATTCCCTTAATGCACACAGGACACCTAAAGATCACCTGCCATCTCCCACCTGCAACAGGTATTCAATTGGAAAACTTAATTTTAAGGAAAGTAACTAGAGAGTAACCTTGGCATTGATTTTAAGGCGAGGATGGCGAGAGGGTTCTAGCGAATAATCGGAGGGTCCTTTAATCCCAGGCATTTCTCGCTTGTCAGTTTCTGATGAATAGTCCTGCAAAGAGTGTATGTGTGTGAGAGAGAGAGAGAGAGATGAGGGAGGTTTTCGTAGGAATAATGGAGAGGGCCGTCCTACTACCTGACGAATTTGAGGCTAATTTGTTATTTATGTTGTTGGAAATTTGGAAATCAAAACGGTGCGATGTGATGATACGTGATGTGTCCCCGAACATTGTAAGGTAGACATCGCATCGATTGCCACGGTGGACTTTGTTGGAAACAGCTTGTCTAGTTTATCTTATCTTGTGTGGGTCACGGGCCAGCACATTACTTTTGGCTTTTTGCTACCGCTGATAAATGAGGAAATTACGCCTTATTTTTATCCCTCTATGTCCGATTAAAAATCAATCAATCAATATATAATATTAAAAAAATATATAAAAGAAATAATGTGGCACTCTCAATAACCTCTATTGGTATTTATTTTTTTTTGACTTTTTTTCTATTTTTCTATTTATTTTATTAATTATATTGTAAAAAAAAAAAATTGAAAAGTAATTAAAATGTATTACTCAATTACTGAGTGATCACGGCCCTTTAGAACATTGGTTTATATAAGTAAATATAAAATAAATTTTAATGGTGTGGAGCTTAATTACAGAAAATTTTAATATTTTATATAATTATTGAAAATCTAGTTTTGAGTATATTGAAATACATAATTAGCTCCCGATACATCTAATGAAGATACATAATTAGTTTTCGATATATTTTTTTTGATTTTGAATCTGTCGAGATACATAATATATCCAATGAAGATACATTTTTTTCTTTGTAAAGATACATAATTAACTCTTGATACATTTTTTCTATTTTGGATCTGTCGAGATATATAGTAAGCTCCCGATACATCAAACGAAGATACATAATTAATTATAATTTTTATAATTACTTTATAAGGGTGAAAATTTATATAAATATAGTGAGTTAAGATATATGTTTATGTTATTTTTCCTAATACTAATTTCTCCCTCCGTCCCAATTTATGTGATGTAATTTGTCTTGGCACGGAGTTTAAGAAATAAAGGAAGACTTTTGAAACTTGTAGCCTAAAATAAGTTATAGATATTTGTGTGGTTGTAAATCATTTCATTAAGAGTAAAATAGATATTTTAAAGTTAAATTATTACCAAATATAGAAATGTGTTGTTCTTTTTAGGACTGACTAAAAAGGAAATAGTGTCATATAAATTGGGACAGAGGGAGTCACATTCAAGCAATTGGAAGATGAATAGATCAAAATCCTTTCATTTCCAAAACTGTTAAATTTAAATTTTGTACATAAAATAAAAAGTGTTGAGAATTGTTACCAACAACAATGGGCTCCTTAACCTTGCCCTTTCTCCTTCTACAATGTGATTTCTTTAAGAAAAGAGAAAGAGAGACTATCTCATGAATCTTCTGAAAATCTTGCGTGTAAATGACAAAGGTTATGTGATGAGATATATATTGAGAAAACAAGTTATTTCAATTGAGAAATTTATAGAAAGAGTGATGAAAGTGTCAAAGAGCAAAAAGAATTATTTGGAGAAAGAACCAATCTATATGTGGAATTTATATCAATTTAGGAGGAGAACAAGGACAAATCTATTTTGTGATCTGAAAGGAAATATTATTCCTTGTAACAGTCCTGGGAGAAGAAAAGGAAAAGGAAGAACGAATACTTTATAAGGGTGAAAATTTATATAAATATAGTGAGTTAAGATATATGTTTATGTTATTTTTCCTAATACTAATTTCTCCCTCCGTCCCAATTTATGTGATGTAATTTGTCTTGGCACGGAGTTTAAGAAATAAAGGAAGACTTTTGAAACTTGTAGCCTAAAATAAGTTATAGATATTTGTGTGGTTGTAAATCATTTCATTAAGAGTAAAATAGATATTTTAAAGTTAAATTATTACCAAATATAGAAATGTGTTGTTCTTTTTAGGACTGACTAAAAAGGAAATAGTGTCATATAAATTGGGACAGAGGGAGTCACATTCAAGCAATTGGAAGATGAATAGATCAAAATCCTTTCATTTCCAAAACTGTTAAATTTAAATTTTGTACATAAAATAAAAAGTGTTGAGAATTGTTACCAACAACAATGGGCTCCTTAACCTTGCCCTTTCTCCTTCTACAATGTGATTTCTTTAAGAAAAGAGAAAGAGAGACTATCTCATGAATCTTCTGAAAATCTTGCGTGTAAATGACAAAGGTTATGTGATGAGATATATATTGAGAAAACAAGTTATTTCAATTGAGAAATTTATAGAAAGAGTGATGAAAGTGTCAAAGAGCAAAAAGAATTATTTGGAGAAAGAACCAATCTATATGTGGAATTTATATCAATTTAGGAGGAGAACAAGGACAAATCTATTTTGTGATCTGAAAGGAAATATTATTCCTTGTAACAGTCCTGGGAGAAGAAAAGGAAAAGGAAGAACGAATACTTTATAAGGGTGAAAATTTATATAAATATAGTGAGTTAAGATATATGTTTATGTTATTTTTCCTAATACTAATTTCTCCCTCCGTCCCAATTTATGTGATGTAATTTGTCTTGGCACGGAGTTTAAGAAATAAAGGAAGACTTTTGAAACTTGTAGCCTAAAATAAGTTATAGATATTTGTGTGGTTGTAAATCATTTCATTAAGAGTAAAATAGATATTTTAAAGTTAAATTATTACCAAATATAGAAATGTGTTGTTCTTTTTAGGACTGACTAAAAAGGAAATAGTGTCATATAAATTGGGACAGAGGGAGTCACATTCAAGCAATTGGAAGATGAATAGATCAAAATCCTTTCATTTCCAAAACTGTTAAATTTAAATTTTGTACATAAAATAAAAAGTGTTGAGAATTGTTACCAACAACAATGGGCTCCTTAACCTTGCCCTTTCTCCTTCTACAATGTGATTTCTTTAAGAAAAGAGAAAGAGAGACTATCTCATGAATCTTCTGAAAATCTTGCGTGTAAATGACAAAGGTTATGTGATGAGATATATATTGAGAAAACAAGTTATTTCAATTGAGAAATTTATAGAAAGAGTGATGAAAGTGTCAAAGAGCAAAAAGAATTATTTGGAGAAAGAACCAATCTATATGTGGAATTTATATCAATTTAGGAGGAGAACAAGGACAAATCTATTTTGTGATCTGAAAGGAAATATTATTCCTTGTAACAGTCCTGGGAGAAGAAAAGGAAAAGGAAGAACGAATACTTTATAAGGGTGAAAATTTATATAAATATAGTGAGTTAAGATATATGTTTATGTTATTTTTCCTAATACTAATTTCTCCCTCCGTCCCAATTTATGTGATGTAATTTGTCTTGGCACGGAGTTTAAGAAATAAAGGAAGACTTTTGAAACTTGTAGCCTAAAATAAGTTATAGATATTTGTGTGGTTGTAAATCATTTCATTAAGAGTAAAATAGATATTTTAAAGTTAAATTATTACCAAATATAGAAATGTGTTGTTCTTTTTAGGACTGACTAAAAAGGAAATAGTGTCATATAAATTGGGACAGAGGGAGTCACATTCAAGCAATTGGAAGATGAATAGATCAAAATCCTTTCATTTCCAAAACTGTTAAATTTAAATTTTGTACATAAAATAAAAAGTGTTGAGAATTGTTACCAACAACAATGGGCTCCTTAACCTTGCCCTTTCTCCTTCTACAATGTGATTTCTTTAAGAAAAGAGAAAGAGAGACTATCTCATGAATCTTCTGAAAATCTTGCGTGTAAATGACAAAGGTTATGTGATGAGATATATATTGAGAAAACAAGTTATTTCAATTGAGAAATTTATAGAAAGAGTGATGAAAGTGTCAAAGAGCAAAAAGAATTATTTGGAGAAAGAACCAATCTATATGTGGAATTTATATCAATTTAGGAGGAGAACAAGGACAAATCTATTTTGTGATCTGAAAGGAAATATTATTCCTTGTAACAGTCCTGGGAGAAGAAAAGGAAAAGGAAGAACGAATACTTTATAAGGGTGAAAATTTATATAAATATAGTGAGTTAAGATATATGTTTATGTTATTTTTCCTAATACTAATTTCTCCCTCCGTCCCAATTTATGTGATGTAATTTGTCTTGGCACGGAGTTTAAGAAATAAAGGAAGACTTTTGAAACTTGTAGCCTAAAATAAGTTATAGATATTTGTGTGGTTGTAAATCATTTCATTAAGAGTAAAATAGATATTTTAAAGTTAAATTATTACCAAATATAAAAATGTGTTGTTCTTTTTAGGACTGACTAAAAAGGAAATAGTGTCATATAAATTGGGACAGAGGGAGTCACATTCAAGCAATTGGAAGATGAATAGATCAAAATCCTTTCATTTCCAAAACTGTTAAATTTAAATTTTGTACATAAAATAAAAAGTGTTGAGAATTGTTACCAACAACAATGGGCTCCTTAACCTTGCCCTTTCTCCTTCTACAATGTGATTTCTTTAAGAAAAGAGAAAGAGAGACTATCTCATGAATCTTCTGAAAATCTTGCGTGTAAATGACAAAGGTTATGTGATGAGATATATATTGAGAAAACAAGTTATTTCAATTGAGAAATTTATAGAAAGAGTGATGAAAGTGTCAAAGAGCAAAAAGAATTATTTGGAGAAAGAACCAATCTATATGTGGAATTTATATCAATTTAGGAGGAGAACAAGGACAAATCTATTTTGTGATCTGAAAGGAAATATTATTCCTTGTAACAGTCCTGGGAGAAGAAAAGGAAAAGGAAGAACGAATACTTTATAAGGGTGAAAATTTATATAAATATAGTGAGTTAAGATATATGTTTATGTTATTTTTCCTAATACTAATTTCTCCCTCCGTCCCAATTTATGTGATGTAATTTGTCTTGGCACGGAGTTTAAGAAATAAAGGAAGACTTTTGAAACTTGTAGCCTAAAATAAGTTATAGATATTTGTGTGGTTGTAAATCATTTCATTAAGAGTAAAATAGATATTTTAAAGTTAAATTATTACCAAATATAGAAATGTGTTGTTCTTTTTAGGACTGACTAAAAAGGAAATAGTGTCATATAAATTGGGACAGAGGGAGTCACATTCAAGCAATTGGAAGATGAATAGATCAAAATCCTTTCATTTCCAAAACTGTTAAATTTAAATTTTGTACATAAAATAAAAAGTGTTGAGAATTGTTACCAACAACAATGGGCTCCTTAACCTTGCCCTTTCTCCTTCTACAATGTGATTTCTTTAAGAAAAGAGAAAGAGAGACTATCTCATGAATCTTCTGAAAATCTTGCGTGTAAATGACAAAGGTTATGTGATGAGATATATATTGAGAAAACAAGTTATTTCAATTGAGAAATTTATAGAAAGAGTGATGAAAGTGTCAAAGAGCAAAAAGAATTATTTGGAGAAAGAACCAATCTATATGTGGAATTTATATCAATTTAGGAGGAGAACAAGGACAAATCTATTTTGTGATCTGAAAGGAAATATTATTCCTTGTAACAGTCCTGGGAGAAGAAAAGGAAAAGGAAGAACGAATACTTTATAAGGGTGAAAATTTATATAAATATAGTGAGTTAAGATATATGTTTATGTTATTTTTCCTAATACTAATTTCTCCCTCCGTCCCAATTTATGTGATGTAATTTGTCTTGGCACGGAGTTTAAGAAATAAAGGAAGACTTTTGAAACTTGTAGCCTAAAATAAGTTATAGATATTTGTGTGGTTGTAAATCATTTCATTAAGAGTAAAATAGATATTTTAAAGTTAAATTATTACCAAATATAGAAATGTGTTGTTCTTTTTAGGACTGACTAAAAAGGAAATAGTGTCATATAAATTGGGACAGAGGGAGTCACATTCAAGCAATTGGAAGATGAATAGATCAAAATCCTTTCATTTCCAAAACTGTTAAATTTAAATTTTGTACATAAAATAAAAAGTGTTGAGAATTGTTACCAACAACAATGGGCTCCTTAACCTTGCCCTTTCTCCTTCTACAATGTGATTTCTTTAAGAAAAGAGAAAGAGAGACTATCTCATGAATCTTCTGAAAATCTTGCGTGTAAATGACAAAGGTTATGTGATGAGATATATATTGAGAAAACAAGTTATTTCAATTGAGAAATTTATAGAAAGAGTGATGAAAGTGTCAAAGAGCAAAAAGAATTATTTGGAGAAAGAACCAATCTATATGTGGAATTTATATCAATTTAGGAGGAGAACAAGGACAAATCTATTTTGTGATCTGAAAGGAAATATTATTCCTTGTAACAGTCCTGGGAGAAGAAAAGGAAAAGGAAGAACGAATACTTTATAAGGGTGAAAATTTATATAAATATAGTGAGTTAAGATATATGTTTATGTTATTTTTCCTAATACTAATTTCTCCCTCCGTCCCAATTTATGTGATGTAATTTGTCTTGGCACGGAGTTTAAGAAATAAAGGAAGACTTTTGAAACTTGTAGCCTAAAATAAGTTATAGATATTTGTGTGGTTGTAAATCATTTCATTAAGAGTAAAATAGATATTTTAAAGTTAAATTATTACCAAATATAGAAATGTGTTGTTCTTTTTAGGACTGACTAAAAAGGAAATAGTGTCATATAAATTGGGACAGAGGGAGTCACATTCAAGCAATTGGAAGATGAATAGATCAAAATCCTTTCATTTCCAAAACTGTTAAATTTAAATTTTGTACATAAAATAAAAAGTGTTGAGAATTGTTACCAACAACAATGGGCTCCTTAACCTTGCCCTTTCTCCTTCTACAATGTGATTTCTTTAAGAAAAGAGAAAGAGAGACTATCTCATGAATCTTCTGAAAATCTTGCGTGTAAATGACAAAGGTTATGTGATGAGATATATATTGAGAAAACAAGTTATTTCAATTGAGAAATTTATAGAAAGAGTGATGAAAGTGTCAAAGAGCAAAAAGAATTATTTGGAGAAAGAACCAATCTATATGTGGAATTTATATCAATTTAGGAGGAGAACAAGGACAAATCTATTTTGTGATCTGAAAGGAAATATTATTCCTTGTAACAGTCCTGGGAGAAGAAAAGGAAAAGGAAGAACGAATACTTTATAAGGGTGAAAATTTATATAAATATAGTGAGTTAAGATATATGTTTATGTTATTTTTCCTAATACTAATTTCTCCCTCCGTCCCAATTTATGTGATGTAATTTGTCTTGGCACGGAGTTTAAGAAATAAAGGAAGACTTTTGAAACTTGTAGCCTAAAATAAGTTATAGATATTTGTGTGGTTGTAAATCATTTCATTAAGAGTAAAATAGATATTTTAAAGTTAAATTATTACCAAATATAAAAATGTGTTGTTCTTTTTAGGACTGACTAAAAAGGAAATAGTGTCATATAAATTGGGACAGAGGGAGTCACATTCAAGCAATTGGAAGATGAATAGATCAAAATCCTTTCATTTCCAAAACTGTTAAATTTAAATTTTGTACATAAAATAAAAAGTGTTGAGAATTGTTACCAACAACAATGGGCTCCTTAACCTTGCCCTTTCTCCTTCTACAATGTGATTTCTTTAAGAAAAGAGAAAGAGAGACTATCTCATGAATCTTCTGAAAATCTTGCGTGTAAATGACAAAGGTTATGTGATGAGATATATATTGAGAAAACAAGTTATTTCAATTGAGAAATTTATAGAAAGAGTGATGAAAGTGTCAAAGAGCAAAAAGAATTATTTGGAGAAAGAACCAATCTATATGTGGAATTTATATCAATTTAGGAGGAGAACAAGGACAAATCTATTTTGTGATCTGAAAGGAAATATTATTCCTTGTAACAGTCCTGGGAGAAGAAAAGGAAAAGGAAGAACGAATACTTTATAAGGGTGAAAATTTATATAAATATAGTGAGTTAAGATATATGTTTATGTTATTTTTCCTAATACTAATTTCTCCCTCCGTCCCAATTTATGTGATGTAATTTGTCTTGGCACGGAGTTTAAGAAATAAAGGAAGACTTTTGAAACTTGTAGCCTAAAATAAGTTATAGATATTTGTGTGGTTGTAAATCATTTCATTAAGAGTAAAATAGATATTTTAAAGTTAAATTATTACCAAATATAGAAATGTGTTGTTCTTTTTAGGACTGACTAAAAAGGAAATAGTGTCATATAAATTGGGACAGAGGGAGTCACATTCAAGCAATTGGAAGATGAATAGATCAAAATCCTTTCATTTCCAAAACTGTTAAATTTAAATTTTGTACATAAAATAAAAAGTGTTGAGAATTGTTACCAACAACAATGGGCTCCTTAACCTTGCCCTTTCTCCTTCTACAATGTGATTTCTTTAAGAAAAGAGAAAGAGAGACTATCTCATGAATCTTCTGAAAATCTTGCGTGTAAATGACAAAGGTTATGTGATGAGATATATATTGAGAAAACAAGTTATTTCAATTGAGAAATTTATAGAAAGAGTGATGAAAGTGTCAAAGAGCAAAAAGAATTATTTGGAGAAAGAACCAATCTATATGTGGAATTTATATCAATTTAGGAGGAGAACAAGGACAAATCTATTTTGTGATCTGAAAGGAAATATTATTCCTTGTAACAGTCCTGGGAGAAGAAAAGGAAAAGGAAGAACGAAAAAGGAAAAAGATGGTATCAAATACCAAATCTGACAAGAAGTAGCCGAAATTAGTGCTTAGCATTATTTCTTTCAACTTCGTAGTTATACTAATATATTTTCATGTTTTCCTTATGTATTTTAAACTAAAGTTAATGTTCTCAGCAATTTCATTATGTACTTGATGCAAATTTTATTATGAAACAATCAATTCATTCATATAAATGCATTGATAATTTTAAAAGGTAAAGAGTATGGATGTTGTTTCATTGTGATTTAAAATCATAAAAGATATAGTGATTTTATGTGCTATTTGCTTTCTCTTTATATATTTTTCTTTTGAGTTTCTAATATTTATCTGGTTTTAATTGTTTATAAGGATGAGGAAAAGGTACCAACAAGGGTTGTAGTGAGTGGTAAGTACGCTTTTATCTTTAATTAGAAGTCTCGAGTTTGAGTCTCCTTGAATACAATAGTTTACCTTCAATGTGAAACTTCTAGACAAAAGAAGACAGGAAAGATACATGAATTGATAATTAGAACTTCTCAATTAAAAAAAAAATAAGGAAGACACATGAATTGATAAGAAGTTACTAGCATCTATACAATAGGAGATATATTTTTCCTTTTTTCTTTTTGTTCTTTTGATAGTATGGTTTGTAATTTTTTACTAAACAAGGACAATAGGGAGGTATTCTACTATACTTTTTTTTCTTACTCATTTTTTCCCCGTTCGGAGCTTGGAATAGGAAGGGAAAGATTAAAAAAAAAAAAAAAAGTGGAATATTTGGTGAAATTGAATTCCAGACCTAAGTGATGACTACAATAACAATTCAAAATTCTATGAACAATACTTTTTTAATCCATTTTACAGGTGTGGGTATGGTCTGATCAAGAAAGTAGAGAGGGAAACAAGGAATTTTAGGAATGAGATAAAAAAATATAAAAAATAAATGAGTGTTTAGATTTTGACAAAATTGGATGTCCAAAACTGATTTTGACAAAATTGGATGTCCAAAACTGAATGATGCAACTTAAATAGCAAGGAATACTAAATTGTAAGATTATCCACATCTGAATAACATTATTTATTCGGAGTAACCATTTTGCAGCGATAATTATATTGCTTGAGCATCATCATATGTCTTCGTAAATATATTTTAATTTTTTTGTTAATTGGGAGATAAGTAGACTTAGTTTTACTATTTACACATTTATATTTTCAATTATTATTTTTTTGGTGGTAATGAATGTTTTAAGATAAATATAGTTATCGATGTTTTTATATTAGTAAGATGAAATATTTCTTAGAATCGCGCGAAGCGCGAATATATTCACTAGTGATCTTATAATTTTGAAATCTATTCTAGCCTTGGTGGACAGAGTTACCTGGTACATGTTGCTGGTGGTAGGTAGCAGGTATTCTGTCACGATCCAATTGTTTGAGTCATGATAGCGCCTATCGTAACCCGTCAATAGGCAAGCCAAACCCTAGCCCAGAGTGACAAGCGACAGGCTAACGGGCGAAATCTCAGAAAACAGAGATGAAATGGAAGCAACCATACTAATAAACATGCTAGCAATCTAAAAACATCACCAACATATATACATACCGAGACTGGAAAGGAAGAGGACAGTATATAAAGTCAAGAACCCCTCCCAAGATCTGGTGAGGTCGGTACAAGAGTCACTAATAGACATACTCAAAATACAAGACAGAAACCAAATATATACAACAAGTACTACAGTCTCGAGAGCAAAAGACTATACAGTAGAGATGGAGTAGGATCTGCCTCGGATGTCGGTAAGCTTACCCTGCTCTGGAGTCGGTGCTGAGAAGAGAGTCACGTCAAAACCATCGGCTAGTGCCCGAATCTGCATCGGGGAAAAGGATGCAGAAGTGCAGTATGAGTAATGGGGCAATGGGTACTCAGTAGGCATTATCGATCGACTGAGCTCAATATAATATAAGCAAGCTAAAATGCGAGGGTGCATACTAGGTTCGGGGTATAAATAATAAATACATAAGTAACTCCCGAGGCGTACAGATATGCTCAGGAGGAAAATAAGTGTGATACTGAATAACGAGTAAATAAATGCATAAGAAACACACAAGTCAAACATAACCTATCTGGACCCTCATAAACCCGATAGGCACACGGAAGAAAACGATAACCCAGCCTGGCCCCCATAAATCAGCGGGACATATAAGAAAAGTAAAAGAAAGCATAAATAATTTGTAACTGATCCAATGCCAAATAATCATAGTAACCATCCAGGTGTGCACCAGGCTTGAACCGACACCAATAGATAATAACGAGAGGCCAGATGCCGGGCTCGAACCAGTAATAGTGGATAATAACGAGAGGCCACATATATAATGTATCAAATTTCATAGCCAGATGCCGAACTCAAATCGAAACTCAGTGAATCACAATATCAGAATCACGATACCCAATATCAGAATCACGATACCCAGTACCAGAACTCTCAAATAGTATCACAATCAGTAGCCGGACTTGAACCGAAACTCATAATAATCAGTAACCATCATATCTGAATCAGTGGCCGGACTCAAACCGAAACTCATAATAATCAATAACCATTATATCTGAATTAGTGGCCGGAGTCAAACTGAAATTCATAATAATCACTAACCAAGTGACAGAATAGTGCCAGAATCCACACAAATACAAGTAAACGGGGACATACCGATCCCAGAACGAACCCGAAACATAAATAAAGGAGCTAACCCACAACATACTACAAGTCAATCTCGGAATCCTTCCAGGTCAACCATCTACTATAAACAATGTGTATATACAAGTATGGGTATATATTATAAGTCATGGCAAGGCGGGTCCGCATTCTAAATCAAACTAGCCGACCCCGGTCAAATATGGTGCTATCAGGGACTAACAAGGCTAAACAGGCCAAAAGGGCATAACTGGGTTAATTCAACCCCACCATAAACCCATTAGGTCTTCCCAGGGCTTAACTAAGCCTAACAACGTCGAAGGCTAAACATGTCGACTGTGAAGGGTAGCGGGGCCCACTACGAGATCCCGAAATCAAGCCTGGCTACACATGTCTAAGTCTGGGCTAATGTCTTTAAATCCCCAACCCACAACAATAATAATACTAACCGACCCCAAATAGGTCATTTGTGGAGTACCACGACGATAAAGGGCCTGTAATATGTCCGAACAGCCCTATCCGGCCTAAAAGGACTACATCACAGCAAGCCACCATCAAGTCTATAATACCAGCTCACAACACCAGCACAATAACATACATATATCACACATAAGCCCAATCTAAGTGTAAAGGAAACCTAGCCTACCTGGACGCCGCTGCAAGCCTGCCAAAGTAACCAGCTATATAGGAGCCTTCCCCTTTCGAGAGGCCTCTGAATGCTGCCAAACTCCCAAAATAATAAACTACATGTCAAAACATGACTATTGATACCCATATTGCATTAGTTCAATGCCCAAAAGGTCCATGTGGGGCCCACTTGCGAAATTGCAAAAATTAAACCCGTCACAGCGTCCCAAATCACCCCTTGACCAATAGTCACAACTAACACTGCTCAATTTGAGCTCAAAATATAGCTCAAACACCAATCCCAACAATACCACCATAACTAAAACTACCGTAAAAATAAAAAAATGTACCGTAGAAACGACGAGAACGCAACCACGGATCAAAATCTACGAACCCCTAACCTTGAATCCCACTAGAAATGCTCAAAGTTGAGCTTAAATTGATCAAAGATGGTGGAATATAGAAATCGAAATGCTGGAAATGTTTTAAAAGAAAATGGTGGGGTTATGTATATATATATATAAATCATTTTTTTCTTCTAAAACATACATATACCATACACATATTACTTAGATGGTAATATACCATAATTAATAAAAAAATTATCTCAAATAAAACCTCTATAAAATAAAAAATATTATTTTAACATATTTAGATTTACTATCTCCGCTTAGAATATTAATAAATTATAAAACTATCATAAAGTAGTATAGATGTATCACAACTAAAGAATTTTATAAATTTTATAAGCATTTTCGAAAGTTAATTAATTATATCATTTTACCCAATTCTAATTTAATTTACATATTTTGCAACACGCTTGATATAAATAATATTCTCAAACGAACTGTCCGAAAATCAAACTGTCAATCTCAGCAAGTCATAAATAACTTGGGGCAGTTATAGAAAAACTCTAAATGCTGAGAACACACCAAAAAGAGGGAAATGACCGGGAGGGTCATTACATATCCCGTAGAATTAGTCGAGGTACGCGCAAGCTGATCTAGATACCACGGTTATAAAAAAAAATAAAAAATCTTTCCATAAAATAATAATTTACTCCTTATAGGCAACAATTTTCACTAGATCACTCGAGAGAAATTAACTTATGTCTTATGGACAATTAATTACATTATTTTACTAAAGTTTAACTTATGGAATATTTAGCAACTTTTGCATTAGAGACAAAACAAGCTAGAGGCTTAAAAAAATAATTTATGCCTCGTAGGCAACGGTTTATACTCCCTATAGTGTAAAATAAATGATTTTTTATCTCAATACACACCTGTTAAGAAAAAAAAAGCTAGGACATAAATTGTATTTTATTTTTTATTTTTATCTTTTTGGATATTATCAAACTATTTTTGAAATTTCAGTCACATTAAAATAAAGTTAATTAAGTCTCTTGGAATTCATAACCTAGAAAATGTAAATAAATGATAAAATTGAAAGAAAATTTAAACATGTCTTTTGAAGAATAAATAATTCATTTATTTTGGATATTAAAAAATATGCCAAAAATTTACTTATTTTAAATTAAAGGGAGTACTATTTAAATCTTACTTATGATATTCTTCATAACTTATACTTTGGGGCAAAAGTTAGAATTTATATTTATGGTCAACATACTTTAAATTTTAAAGATTAGCACCATTTTAAGACTAAAAATTTAAAATCTATCCATTTTAAAAGCAATTTGATGATGTTTTAATCATATGATTGACAGACCAATATTACACGAAGGTGAAATATGGTTCCGCCAAAATGAACCTCTTCAAGCCCAGGGGACGGCTCCATTACAGGCACCTCTGTACTACTATCAGTTATGATCCTTATTCTCCTCCACACCTCTCTCTCCTAGCAGACCAATGTACTTCACTACAACAACTCAAGCAAATCCATGCCCAGATGATCACCAGGGCCCGTATCCACGACAATTATGCCGCAAGCCGCTTACTGTCCTTCTGTGCTCTCTCACAATCAGGAACCCTTTCTTATGCCGTAAGACTTTTCAACAGTATCAACGAACCCAATTCATTCATGTGGAACACTCTCATTAGAGCTCAAGCTGGTAGCTCAAATCCCCGACAAGCTTTGCTTCTTTATGTAAAGATGCGAAGCCTTTGCGTTACTCCTGGTAAACATACATTCCCTTTTGTACTGAAAGCTTGCTCCAACGTGATGTGTATTTATGTTAGCAGACAAGTGCATTGTCATGCTATCAAATTTGGGTTAGATTCGGATTTGCATGTTGTTAATGGTTTGATCAGGGCTTATTCTGTTGCTCGTGGATTAAAGGATGCGCGTGAAGTGTTTGATGAAATTCCTGAGAGAAATTTGAGTATTTGGACGACGATAATTTGCGGGTTTGCTCAGAATGATAGGTATAGCGATACTATTCAGTTGTTTGAGCGTATGCTTGAGGATGGAATGGCGCCCAATGGAGCTACCTTGGCTTCTGTGTTGTCAGCTTGTGCACAGTCAGGTAGTTTGCAATTAGGAGAACAGATTCATGCGTATATGGAAGAAAACGGGATGGAATTAGGAGTGATTCTTGGAACGGCATTAGTGAACATGTATGCAAAGAACGGTGCCATAGTAGAAGCAAACAAGTGTTTTAGTGGTATGAGAGAAAGGAACATTGCAACTTGGAATGCAATGATTTGCGGGTTAGCTGCCCATGGACATGCAAAAGAAGCAATTAACTTCTTTAAGGAACTAGAACAAGAAAAAGTGAAGCCAAATGACATTACATTAGTAGGGGTTCTATCAGCGTGCTGCCATGCTGGATTGTTTGACTATGGTGAAGGAATATTTCACTCCATGAAAGAGTTGTACGGTATAGAGCCCAAGATTGAGCATTACGGATGCATGGTTGACATTCTTGGGCGGAATGGGAAACTTCTAGAAGCTGAGCAGCTCATAAGAGGAATGATTTGGAAGGCTGATGTGGTTATCTGGGGATCATTATTACATGCATGTCAGAGCCATGGAAACATAGATATTGCAGAACGAGTTGTGAAAGAAATTCTACTTTTGAATCCAAATAGTCATGGAGTTTATGTTGTCTTATCTAATATGTATGCAGAGGCTGAAAGATGGGAGGATGTGGTAAAACTAAGGAAGCAGATGAAGGAAGGGAGCTTAAAGAAAACGCCCGGTTGGAGCCTTGTAAATGCTGCTACATGATTTTGCTCGTTATTTGTACAATCTTTTTCATCAACCATCACGAGCTAGGAAGATTTTGAATCTTTTTGTGATCAATGACTTCAATTATATATTTGAAGCAGATCACACTTCCAAATTTCACGACTACTGCATTTCGGAATGCCATCACATTTATGAGAAATAAAACCATCGGACAAGTTTCTGTAGGTGGACAGGTGATTTGGACAAAGGTGAACGTCAAAGCAGGTCTTACCTGAAACATGAACCTTTGTTTGTTTTTCTCAATCTCTGGTGAATAAACTTGCTGGAAGCACCAAAGGTGACATGACAGCACCAGCAGACTCTCTTCGACAGGTCTCAGGCAGTGTTACCTCTCCCAGGAATACTTTTTATGCTCCAAGATTCTGTCTGAAATCAACAAAAAGAACAACATACCCAGTGTAGTCCACGAATTGGGGTGTGGGAGGGTAGTGTGTATGCGATAGGAATGCTCCTGAAGATAATGTAACTTAGTTTCTTAGTTTCAGATAGGATAAAAGCAGTTATCTATTACTCCCTCTATTTCAAAAAGAATGACTTGTTTTGACTTGACACGGTGTTTAAGAAAATAAATAAGACTTTTGAACTTATGGTCTTAAATTAAAGTTATGTCAAATGTACCAAAATACCCTTTAATCTTGTGGTCATAAACATGTCACGTGGAAAATTGAAATTAAAAAAATTATCAAAAAAAGAAAGGGTCATTTTTTTTTAAATGGACTAAAAAGGAAAGTAGTTAATTCTTTTTGAAACGGAGGGAGTAGTAGTTATCAGTAGTTATCTATAGCAGTAACTGTTTGTCTATGTTTTAGGAGTTATCTTTATGTCTTAGTTTAAATAGATGTGTTTGTAGAATTCTGGCCAGAGAAGAAAAAGTATTGGTATTATCTATATATCTGGAGATTTGTCCATTCCATACGGACATGGTTATTGGTTAATGCAGTGTTTAAGATTCTTGCACTTTATTTAACCAGTAAAATTTCATTCTCATCTCTTCTTCATCCTAATTTCTATCAGTATGCAGACCTTACTCCTACCTTAGAGGTAGAGGGCAAGATTCTGCCTGAAATCCTAGAGGAAAATTCATATTATGATGCTCAAGGTGGTCTTTTTGATCTAAAATCTAAATGGGCCTGTTCTTTCCTTTTTAAATCCCTTTTCCAAAAGTGCTGCATGGAGAGTGAGGGATACTACTGTCATAGCTGTTTCTCTTTTCATCATTTCAGATCAGATGACAATATTCTTGCACCGCTAACAGCTACTTGAGTGCAAGGCATTGACAAGCATGTGCAAGGAGATTTTTGGAAGACCAAGGGAACAGAGTGCCCTTTAGTTTCTCTTACTGGTTTAAAAGAGAAAATGCCGTGGGTGGGAACTTCAAGGTGCACTCCAGCTTTCTGCTCCTGGATACGAGCATCATTGCAGGGACAATCGAGCTATGCCACTGGGTCAAGGAACCAAGATGAGAAAATGTTTATTTTACCCGGTTCCCCGGGTCTTCAGATTGTTCAGCTCTTTTTTTCTATCTCGGGATAGTGCTTCTCTTGAACCTAGGTCTGATGAGAATCTGGGAACTCTCTAAAGATTCCAGATGCTACAACTCAGACCTGTGATTGACCTACTTTTTCCAAAAGCACACCGAATTCGTTGCTAGGAGCCAATAAATGACGTGTGAAAAAAATTCTGATTATAAGGGTTCAGTTGCACTGATTCTGCTCAACTCAACATATCGCAGCAATTGGACCAGGCGAACAAAGTGGTTATTGAATGACAACAGAAAGGCAGGATGTTCACAGCATGTAGCTTCCAAATCCAGGAGATACAGATGCTGTCTTTTTTCATCATCAGGTAAATGACGTTGCTTAGCACTTGTGATGGGAATAACCTGATATATCCGTGTCGCCCTAATTCTACGCCTTGTAACTTCGCTTTGTGCATGTATGTCTTGCTGACGTGCTCCATGCATGAACTGGGTCAATCACTTTGACATATTGTATTTCATTCAAGAAGCTTTCTGACATTCTGTATCGCAGTCCGTATGTTTTGGTTTAGTGCTAACATTTGAGAATTGGACCACGACGGAAGTCTACACTATCTATTTTAGATTGGAAAACACTTGACTTAGCGAGGAAATATTACCCTGCAAAATTTGTCAGTGAATGCTTTTTCTACCTGTGGGCTGTGGCAGTACAGGGAAAACCGAATTGCAGATTGTGCAGTCTGTCCACATCAAATACTAACGCTTAACATAATTATTTTGTTAAATGTAGCTAGATTGTTATCTTGCACATACAAACGTGTCAGGGACAGTTAATGGTCCCGCAACAGATTTTCATACTGTATATGAGCAGCTGAAGAACAGTTCTCAGTCCCAGCAAAGGCTGGGGACACATAACTCTATCACTGTTCCATAATGAGCCAAGAGAGCGACAAAGTTTCTGCAAAACTTGTTGCTGGATACACTTTCACCATCAACCCAATATTTTTATGACAAAGTCGCACCAAATTCCTTGGTGGATACACACTGGCATTCCCAAAAAGGTAATAAATGTTAAGAAGTTGTGCGTTACAAATCGGATGAAGCACAGTTTCTCGGCAGACATAGAAACACATTTGATCTTTCACCAATTACATATTCGTCCCGTCTCAAGTTTACCGTAAGATTACATGGCTAAATTTGTGAAGCCATTCAGCAAACATCTTCAGAGATGAGCATTGCACTTATTTGGCTTACACAAACCAATCCTAAGCTTATGACCTCCTAACCAGACTTGTCCCCAAAGCTTACGCTATGGAAAATCTACAGACAGCACACTGCATGCAGTGTAATTACATGCACCACAAACCTATAACATTCACATAGGCTACAGTTCCTTTATGATTACTAGTACAGGACGCTAGCACGTGCACATAGCACCTAGACACCAGCTTTCTCACAGAGATCTAGCAAGTCCAAAGTCTGCAAAACCGATAAGGTTTCAGGGGTTAAAAATCTGTGGTCTGCCCATTATAACAGGTGCATGGAACTTATATGTGAATAGAATCTCATCTTACCTCAGGCACAGAGAGCTCCAGGCGGAACTTGGGGCCATCATAATGATGTAAAACTGGTCTAAAAGCATCTTCCTCCAAAGGGTTACAAACTTTCCGGACACGGATCCTCACCTAAGCATTAAGTACGTGAAACTAAGAAAATCAATACAGATCCTTCAAAAGCCTCAATAGTAAATGAGCTGTAATTCATAACCTTACCTGTGCAGGGAACCTTGACTCTCCTTTGCACTTTTTATCCTCCCAGGCAGTTGGATCAATGTTGGAACCTCCAAAACTCGTAGCCTGCCCAGATAGTTCAAAGAAAAAATCACAGGCCATGCTGGAGACTTATTGGATTGAATCCATTTTTTCTTTAATATTTATGCTCATTGCATAAAACACAGTTGGAGAAGTAACAAGATACGCCTTTCACTGAAGCTATTTAACAAAAGAAGCTCGTGGTGCTCATATTTAACATACAGTAACCAGAACTCATTTTTTGGCTAGAAATAAGAGGCCAGCAAGTTAATACTCAGGCCAAAAGCAGCAAAATCATAAGGTTCACGATTAAGTATACTCAAGACTAACACAAGGTAAGAAAATTTTCTAACCACAGAATTAAGAAAATCAGATAGGAGAAGAAGCATCTACTCTTTGTACGAATATAAATCTTACGCTTCACACTGCAAGCAATCATACACAACGATGTGAATCTGTAGGGAATGCAGCATCCAACATGATATTTGTTGTTAATTTACTCTTTAGTTATAGAAATATAAAACAGTTGATTTATCATCGTTTTGAACTCACGCCAATATACCCAAAAGTTTCTGCAACTAACCTCAAAGATGCCATGCAACTGGTGAGTAGTGTAATTATATAGGAACAAGGGTAATCCTGGTGTTATTGCCCTCACAGAATCTCTGTACCTAGGAGGAAGTCCTGCAAACAAATGATTGGAGTTGAGAAGAGGAGATAACAATTGGAAAGAATCACTTCCTAGTCATCATCTATTTATCAATGATCTTAACTTTTGTCGTTACTTGGCTATGTTGTGATTGGAGTTGAGGATAGGTAATAACAATTCTCAGTCTACGTAGAGCTAGTAACAAAGTCGGAATTCATTTTCTTCAATTGTTGGCTAGTTGCTCTTTTAGCTTCTATAATAAAATAAAATAGCGTAAAACCACTGGCTGTTAACTAAGCAGGTTCAGGATGCAGTTTATCCAACTAGTCACAAAACATAAAATCCCTGGCTATCGAATACCAAACGCAATGGTACACCTGGGTAGACAATGCTTAACATGATAGGGAAAAGGTAATTACCGAAGAGCAGGCGCTTTAAGTCTTCCTGCATTGTGTCATTGTTACAAACAAATATATATCCACCAAGAACCTCATTCTTCGGCAGTGTCTCAGCAGCAGGCAGAGTCTTAAACCTTTTGTCAGCAGAGTTATTTCCATTGGTGCTCTCAATGTTGTTATTGTTATTCTTGCCAGGTTCCTTGGTATAGATGCTAGCGTTGAGCTTGGTTAAGGAAGAATTTCCCAAGCTGTTAAAATTGGGTTTAAGATAAACTGGATTTGCATTGTAAATGCCATCCATAATGTGATTCTTGCTCATATTTTCAGTCATCTTGTTATCCAAATTTAACATATTGAAGTTAAGGCTTTCCCACTTGTTATCTTCCTGAAACATATGATTACCCCTTGGCCTAATTTCAGCCGAGCTCTTTGAAAAGTCAAGGTTATTCCTGCGTTCACCCTTGTACTTCACCTGCTCAGCCAATTTTAGAGCAGCTGTTGACCATTTATGATCCTCTGAGACTTTTGATTGTCCTCGAAGCTCGTCTCCAAATTGCCAATAGCTGTGCATATTCTCCATGTTGCAGTATCTGATGACAGAAGTACATGCCTTAAGAATAGCCGTAAAATGCTATTTTTTTTAAAAAGAAGCATAAACAAGTTCATACGTAGTCACCAATCATGATAAGTGAATCAACCATAGCAATTCAATCTCTAGGAACATATGATAGAAAGAAGAAACAAAAGAAAGAACTTTCTAACTCAACAAGTAGCATTATGTGAATGTGATATAGATCAGTTAATTTTCTTGTAAAGATATGGCACCTGGAGTAACTCAACCAAAAAAGCTAACTCATGAGGGAAGACCTAAGTCCATATAAGCAGACGACCAGTCCATTCCATAACCAATGAGGGACTCTAACCCACTCTAACACTCCTTTCACAAAGTGTGGATCAGGAGACCAAACAGGGATGGACCGGCTCTAATACCATGTAAAGATATGACACCTGAGCCTAACTCAACCCCCAAAGCTAGTCCACATAAGTCCATTCCCCAGCCAATCTGAGACTCTTACCCACTCTAACAAGTCTAAACAATCAACATCAAGGTAAATCACCCAACTCTGTAGAAAAGGGATACCTAGAGAAGAATATAGTTTGTCGGCATGAACAGAAAACTTGGAAAACATATAAGCAGCATTAATTATATAAATAGCAATTATTAATCTGACCAAGTAGCTAACTTCACATAGGAAAGAGATCAAAGAAACAAAATGGATATAAACAGGAAAAATAACTTCAAAGAAATTAACAGTATCAAACAATCCCGATCCGATGAATCAGAGATTAAAGTGAAAATGCAGGTTATTTATACATCTAATTTCAGCTACAAAAAGTAAACTAGCAGATCACAGAAACCCTAAATGTTGGGGATTTAAAGCTAGAGTTATACAACTGAAAGAGTGAAAGTGAATTAAAGTAAAAAAAAAAAAAAAAAAAAAAAAACTTTATCACTTCGGCTGCGAAGACCCGGAAGATGCGACGGAGGAGAAGCTAGTACAGATTTTTGGTTATTTATATATCCAGTTTCAGCTGAAATGCCCTCACTTTTTAACTTAATCACATTTCTGCCATGACCGAAGCGGCTCGGTGTATTTAGTCACGCGTTACATGCGGTGAAAAGTTAGTGCTGTCGGTTGAGTTGGACTAGAAAAAAGAATTTTATTTTTTTATTTTAAATTTATGATTTTTCTTTGGTATTTCATCCAACGTTTAATATTCATATTATAATGTAATTAAATTTAAGTTTGCTTCATATTTTAGGATTTAAATTGGAGTTCATTAATTAAGAATAGAAGGAGTACATGTTATTTTATTGCAATTTTACATGTATTTTTTAATTTTAGCTTGTACTTTATGTAGGTATCAAGATTTAAGTTTATAAGTTTACAAGAATACTGAATTTTCTTTTTATCTTGATTTTACCTCGTTGTAGTTTTTTGTTTTGTTTTTTAAATGACAAGGGCTTGAATGGATAAATAATGATTCCGACAAATTTTAGTTTGGATCTCATTTTTTAATGATCCTTGCAATAGTCATATCCGTTGTTTATCATGTTTGGAACAGAGTTCTAATAAAATTAAATTAATGATAAAAACACATCACCTTGCCTCTTCTTTATTGCAATCTATTGCAATGTCTTTTTTCTTTTTTGCATGAAACTAGAAATAAGTTAGGGAAGGGATATTCTTGACACACGTGTTTATCTCTAGATCTAGTATTTTGAATAACAATAAAGTTTGTATTTGAAATTCGAGAGCACGTAAATTGTAATGATCAAATATTAATTTCTTGATGTTTGATTGACTTGTTAATAAAAGTAATTGAAATAATGAACAATGACAATATCGTAAAGTAAGCAACAACCAAAAAAAAATAGAGCCTAATGAGTTATCTCTTACAAATTATATGGTAGTATATCAAGAAAGTAAGAGCTTAAGTTAACTGTTATAACTGGGAGCACATACAATACTTGTGATGAAAATCAAATGTATTACAAATAAATAAAAAAAAAGGTTTATTTTACAGCATAATCCTAAATAACGTCTTGTTTGAAGTCAACTCCTTATAGTGATCGTGAATATGTATTCAAAGACCATTTAAATGGCAGAAGCTAAAACTCTAAAACATATATCAACAATTTGATTATTTGAAACATTTATGAGAAATGAAAGATTGGTTAGAGAAATTAGGTTGGGTATGTGTCTTTTACATGAATGTAAACAATTGGAGGGAATCTCAAATTTTTTAAAGTTGATCACGGGGTGACACTTAATCTAGCTGGTCATGAGTGACCTACCAGTCATATTATTCCTTAGTAAGGCAATCTTATATTGTTGTACCATGTTCAATATGAATCAATATTAAACAAGACACAATATCATGCCTCGGTTGATGTCGTCCTTGTTAAGATGGATTTGATTAGACTTCAACCTCTCAAACTATTTTCTTCTGATACATCCATCAGTCATATTCTTATTTTATCTCATATAACATCATGCATGTATCACTATTAATTCAAAAGCTTACTTTATTTATATCTACTGTCACATCACATAATTAAACTGCTAAGATTTTCTAACCTCTTATATATTTCTCTAAAGACATCAATAAGTAATATTATCTTTGCAGGCTTCTCTTTTCTTTACACCGATCCTTATTTTCATGCTCATATCCCCTCAATAATACTTTCTTATTAGTTCTGATTGTGTAACATTGATACAATCTACTTGTTAGCTTAACTTGTTAAAGTAAGTTACATATTTTATTTTTCAGATTAACTCTTGCACTATTTTGTTATCTCTAATACTTTCAACTACACATGTCATTATTAATTTTCGACTAATCTAGTTTGTCCTCCAGGTATTAGAAGAAACTCGTTGTGTTTGCTTTTAGTCGATAAATGAATTTCTTAAGAATTTAAAATAACATAAGTTGATTATTTTTAAATTCTAACCAACACCAATATATGATTGATTGATTGAGCATGAAGAGGCTACAATTTGACTTGTTACAAAAATCATCCTTGACTATGATAATTGGAGAAAAGCTTGCAAAAAAAATTACTATTTTGATCTATGAATTATTTAATGGGATTGAAACTGAATCTGTAAATGAATCAAGTTGAGTTATATGCCGCATTTACATATCTCTTCTAATATATGCGAGACAGATTTGATCACTTGCCTGACACAAGGCAAATGTATAGTTGAATAATATATCAATTTTTTTAAAAGTAGATGACATTTTATCTTTTTTCAATTAAATAATTTCTTAAAAAATTGTAAGCTGTCCAATAAAATTTTGAAACAGTCAACTTATCAAGTAGTAATAGTGCAAGTCAACTACTTTTAGCTTTATAACTGAAAAATAGCCAATATTATGAGATTTTAATGTAAAATTTCAAACTTAAAACAGTAATAGTTATGTTTCAAGTTTAAGAGCTAAAAAGTAGCAAACAATACATTCAATCATTTTGAAAATAGGTGATTTTAAACTTTAACCACCAATTATCCCATGAAAAATACTTTCAAGATTAAAAATTATAAACTTGAAGTTTTGTTCACCACCTCAAAGGCCATTCTCGTAAATCGTGGCTATTTCTGAAATTTGTTTAGCCTATCCAATCAGGAAGAGGCCCATTTTGACACGGTGTGTAATAGGCCCAGTCCAGATGGGTACAGCTAACTTCATCGACAAGTCCGCTGATGTTTCACTCTATATTTACACAGAAAAACACGTGGACGAGGACTGACAAGGTTTTAGGTTGATAGCTTAGAACCCTAAATATCGAACGAAGGCAAAAGGGATTTTCAGTTTTAGTAGCACTCATCATGGATATGCAAAGTGATTTCGATCGGCTCCTCTTCTTCGAACATGCTCGCAAAAATGCTGAAACCACTTATGCTAAAGACCCTCTCGATGCTGAGGTACTTACCTTTTTCTTTTTTTGTGGTTGGACACTTCTCCGGACCTTGCACATAGCGGGAACTTTAGGGTTCGTTTGGTTGGAAAACAAGTTATCCCGATATTAGTTATCCGTGGATTAGAAATAACAACTACAATCCTGGAATGAGTTATCCCAATCAAACATGAGATAAACTCATTCTAAAATTAATCCCGGGATTATTATCCCTTGTACCAAACAAGCCCTTAGTGCACCGGGCTCGGGCTGCCTTTTTATCTATCTCTTTTTATATCTGTATTGGCTAAGGATTGGTACTTTTGTTTCCGATTAATTCGTGCAGAATTTGACGAAATGGGGAGGTGCGTTGTTGGAATTATCACAGTTCCAGCCTCTCAACGAATCAAAGAATATGATTTCTGGTATTGCTTTTTGTTATTAAGCTTAGTACTAGTATTATCATGCTAAAAAACCTAGAATTGGCTATTGCACAATGTTTCCCCTTTCTAGAATGCTGAGTTATCGAGCTGTTAATTTAATTAATTCTTGCTAAAGAATCACTCCAAAAACTTAAGTCAATGAATGTGAAGTGGCCTAAGGGTGTAGTTAGATAGGAAAAGGTCAGTTAAACTTTTTTTGCCTTTGCCAACCTTGGTCTCCGATGATCTTCATTCCAACTCTATCAACCAATAGGTGTAACATTTTGAACACCTTGAATAATCGGATATGAGCTATTAATTCTTGGCAAAGAATCACTATTCACAGCGAACTTCAAGTGGCATAAGGAGTTTTAAACACATCCTTTCTTTTTGATGGTGATGGCTGGATCCAAAACCACTATCTCTCCACTAGTATAGGTATTGGGCAACTATACCCTTCAAGGTGTAGTTAGATGGGAAGAGATAACTTAAAAACTTTTTTTGCCTATGCCAACCTTGGTCTCCGATGATCTTCATTCCAACTCTATCAACCAATAGGTGTAACATTTTGAACACCTTGAATAATCGGATATGGGCTATTAATTCTTGGCAAAGAATCACTATTCACAGCGAACTTCAAGTGGCATAAGGAGTTTTAAACACATCCTTTCTTTTTGATGGTGATGGCTGGATCCGAAACCACTATCTCTCCACTAGTATATGTATTGGGCAACTATACCCTTCAAGGTGTAGTTAGATGGGAAGAGATAACTTAAAAACTTTTTTTGCCACTTTTTTTGCCTATGCCAACCTTGGTCTCCGATGATCTTCATTCCAACTTCATCAACCGATAGGTGACGCCATTGTTGTAACCTTTTGAACACCTTGAATGCCCTTTTAATCGGATATGAGATATATATTTCAATACTCTCCCGACAAGTAACCAAATTGGGGTTTTCGTATGAACTTCTGTATGGACTTGCAAGTTTGAGAAATGACTTGGCACTGAGCCCGTGTGAAAGAATCTAAAGTTTTGAATGTCTGATGCAAAACCTAAGAAAATGAGTAGAGGGACGGGACATTTTAAACACCTTGGATGCCCTTATATAGCAGCGGGACATTTATGTATCTCACCAAAGACATCTTTCATATCGTAGTTGGGATATTGCCTTTCATGGTTAAGTAGTCAAAAGATTTTGTTATTTCACTTTAAGACCATATATTTTTTTTTTGGAAATGGTAAGTATTATAGATGTTAAAGATCAGCACTAAGAGCTTAAAGACCATTCTATTGAGGCATACTTATTTTGCGGAAGGAAATATTTGTAGGATTGGTTGAAATCTTGGGCCTTTTTCTTGGAATAAGTTGATGGAACTAAAGATAGTGATCATATCATCTGTTCTTGTCTTTTAATTGTGCAAAATACTGTCTAGATGCTATCTCAAAGTTGGAGGAGGCTTTGGAGGTTAATCCACAGAAGCATAACGCCTTGTGGTGTTTGGGGAATGCATATACGTCCCAGGGATTTCTAAATCCCGATGAAGATGAAGCTAAGGTTTACTTTGACAAAGCAGCCCAGTGCTTCCAGAACGCTGTTGATGCGGTATATTTTTTTTCTCTATGCAGATTGTGATATTTTTAGTGCGTTATGGGAAGCTTATTTTCATAAATTTGTTCTTGTAAACTGTAGGATCCAGCAAATGAGCTCTATCGGAAATCATTTGAAGTTTCTTCTAAGGTAAAGTTAGTGCTAGTAGTATGTTTAATGTGCTGAGTTCTTGTCACATGTTTAAGTATTTCCTGGAAGTGCCTGAGCTAGTAGTTTCATGTGTACTTCGAGGAGCTTTCCTCTTATTGATTGTTTGGTGCAGTGTGCCGTCAATTTTCTTATTGCTTACTATCAGAGGAAGTTCTATGTGTATGTGATACACCGCACGATTGCTCAGAATATAGTGGCATGAGGGAGCCTTTTCTCTTCCAATCAGCTAACATGAGCACATACTTCATTCTGTTCAGAGTAAAATGCTGTATTTTTGTTGTTGATGAAGCATATCCTAATTTTAGATGTTAGGTAGGCTCAAATAATTTGTTTGTAGGAGTAGAAGAAACATCAAACTAGATGATGTACGTGGAAGGGAAAATATATGAAGCCAATCTTTCAATGTAAACATTATTCAGAAATTCCATGGCCTAGTTTGGGATTAGCCATCTCATCCCATCCACTAACAAATTACTTAGCCAATTTATTGAACCCTGGTACTCCGGGCAGTTGCATTATTACTGATTAGGCACACTAAATTGCTTTACCTAAGTATTTTTATAAAGAAAAATGCCTGCCCTAAGTGTGATTTAGCAGCTGTGCAATGGCCTCACATTTGGTAGATACTTTGAATTTCATTTGCATATATTTACCCACTCCTTGTGCCTGTTTTAGTTCTTCAAATTTGTCCATTGGGAATTATGATTTTTACAATGTTACCTTTCTCAAAGAAAAATAAAATAAAATAATGATCTGTACTCTTTCTAAACAATAAGTTTGGGTATCAGAATGTTTGTCGTTTCCTCTCTATTATTAAACAAACGTACTGTAGGATTCTTCGGATAGTTCATAGGTTCATATTTCTTAGGTGGCAAAGGATAGAAAGAAATTTGACCTTGGATTTCATTGCATCTTATTTTGTGGAATGAATAATGTGCTGGTTTTCTGTTTATTGATATATCTAATATGTTTGTAAATGTCCTTCCAGGTGATTCATTCTGCTCATGGAATTACTCTTGTTATCATTTTATGGGACCAATTGTCCTTATTTATTATTTTATCGTGTATGAATGTCCTTTCAGTTTGATATTTATGTTCTTGTACACTATTTCAGGCTCCAGAGTTGCATGCCCAGATTCACAAACAAGGTCCTGTTCAACCAGCTATGGGAGCAGGACCTTCTACATCAACAAGTACAAAGGTATACATTTCAGTTTCTTCCACCCCCTGATGCAAGCAATTCTCGCCCATTGAGTATATTTCTATTGTTTCAAGCTACTTCATTGTTTTTCACTACAAGTACTTCCTACTCTTTTTCTTCATGTATGTGGTGTGGGTTTTTTTCCAAGGTGCACACAGTGTGCGCAATCCCTTCTATGGCTACAAAATTAGAAACTTTATGCATCCAAGGGAGTGACTTAGTGGTCAATGAAGTGGATTGAGAATCATGAGGTCTCAGGTTCAAATCTCAACAATGACAAAAACACTAGGGTGGATGTCTTCCCATCTGTCCTAGTCTTGGCGGATAGAGTTATTTGGTACGTGTTGGTGGGAGGTGAGGTGAGAGGTATTCCGTGGAATTAGTCGAGGTGTGTGCAAGCTGGCTTGGACACCACAGTTATTTTTAAAAAATAAAAATAAATTAGAAACCTTGTGTGGAAATTTGTCTTCATCATAGTTTGATGCTTTTGTTTCTGTTTTTTTTTTTTTTTGTTTCTTTATAGAAGTTGTTAACATTTTTTCCGTTCTTGTTCTGTTTCTTTGAAGTAGTGAAATTCCAAAAATATGTCAGCTGGTTTCATCGAACTGAGATTCACATTGTCAGAGGGCTTGTTTAACCTTCCATTATTTGTCTGCACGTGCATTCAGGCTCCAAAGAAGAACAGTGATCTGAAGTATGACATTATGGGATGGGTAATACTTGCTGTTGGACTTGTTGCGTGGGTTGGTTTTGCAAAATCTAATGTGCCTCCACAAGCGCCTCCTCCTCCAAGATAAGGCCACAATACAGTCTTACAAGCCAAAATACATGATGGAGTTTTTTCCTGCATAAACTTCTCTTTTGGCTATTCAAACTTTGCCATATAGCTAGGATTTCCTGGTGTAATAGATTTTGAATTAGACCGTCTTTTGTCCTTTGATTCATATTAGTTATAAAACGATTTCGTGAAGCTGTTTCAGAATATTGTGCTGCCATTTGCCTCTCTATTTTAACCAGTCGTTAATTGCTGGTTGCGACGCATCAATGTTCTATTTTACTAGGCAAATTCAGAAATAATGTTGTAGTTAACTTGTGGATGTTTGCTAAGTAATGTTACGTAGGATAGGGTAAGACTGCGTACAATAAACTTTTGTGGTTTGACCCTTTTTTGAACCCTGCGCATAGCGGGAGGGAGTTTTATTATATCGAGCTGCCTTTTGTTGTTTATTGTGGAATCTTCCATGTAGTAGATTTAGGATTAAGAGGATTGACTGTCCGTGTTTGGTTTTAAAAACTTGAATAAATTTTGCCCAAGGTAATCTCCCCTTTTTAGTTGAGCTTGCCACGTTCTTCAATTGACATTTTTTCCATTCGTTTGGATATTTCTTCCCTCCTTTTTGCACTTAAAGAATATTCTTATTTTCCGATATCGAATTAGATCATGCAGCAATAAGTGGTTGGTTTTTCTAGTAGTGTTTTACGTATGTCAAGCTTAAATAAAGATTAGTAATAATACCATTTCTGAAATCCTCTGTTTTGAGTCGGGGGTCTATCAGAAATAATTTCTCTACTTCTTCTAAGGTAGTGGTATGAATTGTGTACACTTTATCCCTCAGATCCCACCTGATGGAAATATACTGGGTATGATGATGATGATGACCATTTCTGAAATCCATATAGGTAAACGTGTTTAATAAGTAGTACTCCTTCCGTCCTATTTGACATTCTTTCCTTATTAATCCATCTAAAAAAAATTATATAATTCAAAATAATTTACTTTAAAACTTCCTTTTATGTTTTAACAATGAAATGATAACCACATAAATATCTTTGAAGAGTTTTTGATCACAAATTTCAATTTTTCCCCTTAAATGCCGTGCCAAGTAACATAATAAAATGGAACGGAGGGAGTAGTACTAGATAATAGCCTTGTAGGAAAACTTCGAAGTGTTTCTCGAAAGAAGAAGACATCTCTTTCGTTTTCGTGAAAACGGTGTCGTTTAGATTTCTGTGGAAAAGCTCCCGTTTCTTCAGTCTTGTATAGTATCTCATTTTTTAAAAAGGATCATTTTTAGGAGCGGAAGAGATGTCATTGGAAGCTAAAGCAGTAGCACGCTCTGTAGTTCCCGGAGCAGTGCCTCTCTCATTCCATGGCTCTCTCTCTTCATTCTCCACTCGCTTGTCGTTCCACAGTCCCCTTCCTCTTCAAACTCCCCGCCCATTCCAAACGTTGGCGGTTGTTAAGAGAAGTCCTAAACGACTCAAGTACTCCTCTCCTCGCTTTACTAAGGTTTCAATCTCTCTTCCTTAATATGCTTACTTCTCCTTGCTTATATTTAGCAATTTTTCCGACTACGCATGGAATTTTTATGAGTCAAAGGTCAAAAACACACCTCAAGTATCCTTTTTTTGAGTTTCATACCCAGATTATTAAGTACGTGAGTTTCCTACATGAACTATCACAAAATGTTTAGCGAAACACTACACTTGAAGTATCAGTTGTTTGAGTTTCATACCTAAAATTTCAGGGAAGAAACTCAAACAACTGATAGTTCAGATGTGTTTTGCTAAACGTTTTGTGATAGTTCAGGTGTGTTTCGCTAGACACTTTTGTGATACTTCTGGTAGATAGGAAACTCACACACTTGATAGTTTAAGTATGAAGCTTAAAAAATTGAAATACTTTTAGGTGTGTTTTTGGCCGTTAACTCGGTTTTTATTGCAAACTGCAACTCTGTATGATTATACTGCAATTTGGAGCTGTATTTTGTTTGTAGCGGCAACTTATTGTTTTGTTTCTTATGTACTAATACTCGGAACGTGGTAGAAAGATGGATTGCTCTATGTTCAAGTTGATCAGTTAGGCTCCGACTCATGGAAGTTAGATCCAGTTGTTGAACTTCTTAAAGGAGGAGCTGTTGGAGTGATTCCCACTGACACTTTGTATGTTATATTTCTCATGCTTTTCCTTTTACCAAATACTTAGATTGTGTTTATACATGAACAGACAAGCCTCTAGTCTCATTCTTATTACTCTGCATATTAAAATTTTGGTTCAATTTCTACTCGGGCTATGTAAAAAAGTAAATGCTAATATAACTGTTGACATATCTCCAGGTTTATTTTCTGTTTCAATCAATTCCGTATACTAGATACTAGGACTTGCGTAACAATATCTGGTGTTAGGACTTCTTTTTTTTTTTTAGGGGGGGGTAGTTTCATAGGTCAAACTAAGTCATCATATTTTACCTCGTCATTCTTTTCCTCAACAATAAAGCCAGACTTTTAGGGTTTAAAATATTATAGACTTGCTTAGCATCAAGCTTATTTCACTTAATTGGACTGAGGCTTCACTGATAGTTTTGAAACATCTACATCCAATAATGCAGTGTTGTTTTGAGATTAGATAGAGTGAGGTTAAATTTAGTCTGCTAGGGAAGAAAAACGTGATCATCATTTTATATATAACATGGATGGTAAAATGGACACACTGCAGGAAGCCATTCCCAAACAGTGACACTTGGATGATAATCATCACATTCCTATCACTGCAAGTATAGCTTCTTAATTCCTTGCAATATGAAGCTGTGGTATATAAAAATGAATGGGAGGAGTATCAATTTGGTTAAGAAGTGTATTTTAAGCCTCAGTCAGAGTCTTTTATACGCTGAGTTTTGAAATTTGATATCTATCAAGCAGGTATGCAATAGTTTGTGACCTGAGCAGTCATTCAGCCATTGAACGTCTTCGTAGGTAAACCTCTTTGTTAACTGTAAATTCATGCTTTACATTTCTTTCTCAGGTCCCTTGATGACATTGTTCATTTCTTTTTCTTTTGTTCTTTTGGCCAGAATAAAAGAGATAGAACCTTCAAAGGCAAGTTGCATTTATGTTGCTGAACTTCACCCTTGCATCAGATAAAGCAACCTTGTGGATGCTGGAGCTGATTCAATTTATATTGTTGTTTCCTTCCCTGCCTATGTTACCCCCATATTTGTCACTTGCAGTGCTTTATGCCGTCTTCTTTACTTTGTGTGATTTTTCAGCCCCTTAGTATCATATGCCGATCCTTTCATGACATAGATACATATACAACTGGATTTCCCCGTGGTAATAGCCAAGGTCTTACAGACATATTTCGAGCAGTCAAGCACTGTCTACCCGGTCCTGTAAGTATGCATATCATGTTTCATAGACAATTCATGTGCTGTAAATGGTTTATAATTTTTCCAATTCATGCGCTGTAAATTGTTAATAAATCTAGTATACGTATGTTGGGAGTGTTGGAAGTCTAGTGACATCCTAGAGTCGAATTTTATCGTCAGGTTTTTCTATGTGGTCTGAGAATTTCTTTCATTACTTAAATTCCTTGGTTGTGGTCGACTTACTGCCAACCACCTGTGTGACAGTACACTTTCATCTTAGCTGCTAGCAAACAGCTACCAAAACAATGCACGAGATACGGGACTGCAACTTCCAAATATGCTTCAAGGAAAAATGTTGGTGTTCGTATACCTGATGATCCTGTCTGTCAAGCAATCTTAGAAAAGTTGGATCGGCCTCTGATATCCACAAGGTACTCTGGCATCCTAGCATAGGGAAAATGAATAAACTGATTTTTGCACAGTTGCACTTCTGTTTTGGGCTTACACACCTAATGATAGTAATCCTGATAAATCACCTATTGGTTTATGGTCAGCGTCAAGTCACCAAAGGAGAATGAGTGGATACTGGATCCCGTCATTATAGCTGATGTATATGGTCCAGAGGTACTATTCCACTAATGATTCAGCTGCTTTAGGCTGCTTTTGGTACTTACAAGCAACCCCCATCCCCTTTTTTTGGCATTTAGCAATAAAGAGGAACTAATAAGTATAGATTCTGGAGAAATATTTCAGAGTTGTATGCTCCATCATTACTGCAGTAATTGCGTGTGACTTTTCATCTATCAGAATACTTGGAAATCCTGTATTTAGAAGGCTGGAGCATGAAACCCTTGATTGTGAATGCTAAGTAGGATCTCTTTCATTCTGTTCTCATCAGAGCAACAAATTTTTGTATTTCCCTTTGTGTGTTATGTGTCTCTTACTTATGGATCTGTAAATGCTGCAGCTCGTAAGTTGGATATGCTTCTCCATTTCTTGTACATGTTTTTCATTTGTCTGAGATCTGAATGTGTATATTTGGTGTCCTACTTGTTTTGGTTCATTAGAGCTAGGTTTTGGTTGGTCAGTGCCCTGTCCTGTTGTGGTCACTCTTTGGTTGAGATGTCAAATGGTGGATTGAGTTTCTCTCTCTTTTCTTCTTTGGTTATGTTAGGGACTTGATTTTGTTGTTGATGCGGGTGTTCGAGTGGCTGATCCATCTACTGTAGTTGATATGACTGAAAGTGCTCCTCGAATTATACGGCAGGGAAAGGTAGACTCAGTAGTGTATTTTCGGGACCTGATGCCTTAGCATTCTGTTTACCTACATGATTGCATATTTTTAAATTGGTGAAAGCTGGCTAGCAATTTGCTATGTATTCCTATTAGGTAAGTATGGTGACTGATAGCTGCTTCAGAGTGCATACACAAATATCCGATGAATTATGTGTCAAATTAGAGTCTAATACACATAGCCTGGTAGCCCTTTACAACGGAAAAACCTTGTGGCCTTATTGCTGCATATGCACCTTCATCAGTTACAACTCTACTCGGGTTGGTTTTCTGTATTGTATAAGAGTCTGGAAACACATCAAGACTGTAATTTAGACAAAGCTGCCAAAGAGATGACAATAGAAGAATACTGCTAGCCTTGTGCTGTACATGATTGTGTTTCACAGATATGGAGCCACAACAAAATTTATCAAGTAAATTAAATACTAAACTGGTAACTGCGATCAAGAAATAATTAATCGAGTGCAATTGCGCCAAGCTCAAGTGGAGATGTCTGATACCAGTTTAGGCATTATTGGAGAAATAACATGACTGGAAATTTAAGTGCCCTTTAAAATGACCGGGAAATAGTTCAGGGCCGACTGTTTTCTGTCCTTCGTCCTTTTTTGTATTCATAATATAAATTATGGTTGATTTTTTTATTGGTAAGTCGAATAAGTTAATAACCATGGATCAACTTTTTCTTTCTCCTCTCCTGTCAATTCTCTGAATTAGTGTTTGGTCCTCTTTTTGTTTTGCTTGTTTACATTCCTTAGGGTCCTAAGCAGCCTTGGATGATAGCGGGTGACGATGATTCTGCCCTGGATGAATAGAATCCTATTACTGCTGCTGGTTAAGTAGGAAGTAATGCTTAAAATTTACACTTCTTCAAGCCAGTGCTCTTGTACAGCACACAGATAGGATGGTGATCCCTTGTTGATCTTGAACAGAGTTCATTATTCTTTGTTAGTGTAGATTGTTGTAAATATTCAATGTGGTAGATCAAGAGTCACATGTAATGTGATGTGTTGCTTGTCTACACTCTCAAAATATGTACTGATCACACTGTCTTTTTCCATGGTGATTTCTTTTGAGTTTCTCTTGCAAGTTCCTTCTCGAAAACTGTTGAAGCCTTGTTCCGCCAGAGCATGATGCCTGTATTTTCTTTTTCGTTCTACTGTTAAGGGAAGACTCTACTTATAAGTTCTACGTTCTTGGGGAAGAGGTGGGAGGGGTTCTATTTGGTTTCAATTACTGAAATGGTTTCTGATCAACTGAAAAGTTGAAATAACTAACCTCTGGCTCTAAGGTTTAATGTTTTCTTTTATGGCACCTGAGGGTATGGCCTAATGGTCACTCAGGTTCAAATCTTAGCAGAGATAAAACAATAAGGGATTTCAGATTGGTGGGCACAAAGATTTATTGTTTTTTAAACCATCAAGTTGGTTGTGACTTGTGACTAAAAGAATTAATTTAATATTTCGAAAGTATTTCTTACGTAACAAAGTACTAGTAATACTTTTTCCTTTTCCTACTTTGGGTACTATACATTTCAAGTAGAGATTGAAGGTCGAACAAGAATGTTTTCAGTAAGTACGGGCTATGTCACTATGTGTAGTACTCCTATGATAGAACTATTCTTTTTTTTTTCCCCGTCTAAATAACGAAACAATTCGCTGATAATGACTATCAAAAGTTGTAATTGTAAAGAGTATGGTAAAGATTAAACTGTATACAACTGGGATATAAATAGACTTAATTTTTTTTTGATAACCGTGGTGTTCGGACCAACTTGCGCGCACCTCGATTAATTCCACGAAATACTTGTCACCTCCCACCATCAACAAATATGGTGCTCAATCCAACTTCATTGAACTACTAGGCCAAACACACCCTTGGATACAAATAGACTTAAATCAGTACGTGAAATGGCTTTCTTTTGCAGAAATGTTGAATTTTTTTTGAATGTTTTTCTTTCAATTAAAGATAAACCTTCCTTTTTTCTTATATATCTCAGAGTGGAGAGTGATGCTTTAACGAGAATATTTTCGGTGAGTATTGGCTATATGTAGTAACGGAACAGTTCTCTTTTTTCTTCGTCCAAATAACAGACATTTCTTATAAATGACAGTCAAAGTTACAAAATTAAATTCATCGACTATAAATTTTAATACTTCCTCCGTTTCAAAAAGAATGACCTACTTTTCTTTTTAATCCGTTTCAAAAAGAATGACCCTTTCCTTTTTTGGCAACACTTTAATTCCAACTTTCCACATGGCATGTTTAAAACCACAAGATTCAAAGGCATTTTGGTACATTTGCCATAACTTTAATTTAGGACCACAAGATTCAAAAGTCTTCTTTATTTTCTTAAACTCCGTGTCAAATCAAACTAGGTCATTCTTTTTAAAACGGAGGGAGTAGTTTATAATTGTAATTGTATACAAATAATTGTAAATCTCTACATGAAATGGCTTTCCTTCTTAGCAGTGTCAAATGTTTTTCTCGAAGATTTTTCTTTTTAATCAAACACTATATTAAGAAAATTATTTCAATTTCTACAAAGTTCCAAAACTATTTAAGAGGTGCTTTCAATTTTTGGCACCAAAAATGCAAACCGTACGAAGCACGCTTAGACAAAACTCAAAAGTAAGAGTAAATATTTCAATATTTAATGGCGGCAAAATTTGAAACTCAAATTTGTGGTCCATTAATCTCCAACCAATTGGATTATATTCAGTCTCCCGCAAGCTTCTCCTAAAAAATTCAAAAATCGCGCTCACCGTTTTTAATTCAAACCTAACACTTTTGCCTCTGCCGCTTTATATATCTTCACATTCTCCTCCATTTTCTTTAAGTACCCAATTCTAGTAAACCCTAGAAATCAATATCCAAATTTCCAGTAACAAAAATGCCTTTAATTCCAGAAGAGCCTTTGCTTGCTTCTAACCCAGATCGATTCTGTATGTTCCCAATTCAGTATCCACAGATTTGGGAAATGTATAAGAAAGCCATGGCTTCTTTCTGGACTGCTGAAGAAGTTGATTTATCGGCCGATACCCGCCATTGGGAAAATCTAACGTCCGGTGAAAGGCACTTTATCACTCATGTGCTTGCTTTCTTCGCTGCATCCGATGGTATTGTTTTGGAGAACCTTGCTGGGAGGTTCATGAAAGATGTTCAAGTTGCTGAGGCGCGTGCATTTTATGGATTTCAAATTGCTATTGAGAATATCCATTCTGAGATGTACAGTTTGCTGTTGGAGTCGTACATCAAGGATTCGGATGAAAAGAACAGGTTGTTCCGTGCAATTGAGACAATTCCTTGTGTAGAGAAAAAGGCGAAATGGGCTCTTCGTTGGATTGATGGTTCGGAGACTTTTGCTGAGCGTTTGGTGGCTTTTGCTTGTGTTGAAGGGATTTTCTTCTCTGGAAGTTTCTGTTCGATATTTTGGTTGAAGAAACGTGGGTTAATGCCTGGATTAACCTTCTCAAATGAGTTGATTTCGAGAGACGAAGGTTTGCACTGTGATTTTGCTTGCTTGCTTTATAGTCTGCTGAGGACGAAGCTGACTGCGGAACGAGTGAGGGGAATTGTTGCTGATGCTGTGGAGATAGAAAGGGAGTTTGTGTGTGATGCTTTGCCCTGTGCATTGGTGGGAATGAATGGAGATTTGATGAGTAAGTATATAGAATTTGTGGCTGATAGATTGTTGGATGCTTTGGGTTATGATAAGATGTATAATGCTCAGAATCCATTTGATTGGATGGAGCTGATTAGCTTACAAGGGAAGACTAATTTCTTTGAGAAGAGAGTTGGGGAGTATCAGAAGGCTTCAGTTATGTCCAGTTTGAATGGTAATGGTGATACCCATGAATTCAAGCTGGATGAGGACTTCTAGATTTAGCATGATAGGTTGTTTTTTATTTTTTATTTTATTTTAATTATCTTGGTATAATTAGATTTGTGTTGTTCTTTTAAGGTCCAGTTATATAAGTTTGTTTCTTATTAATATTTGTGGAAGTGTTGTAATAATAGGTCTTTATGTTTGTTCATTGTCCCAGTATGAAAAGTGCTTTTACAGCATATGAAAGTGGCTTGCCCAAGCATTACAATTGCACTCTTTAGTTCTTGAGAATGTTTATCCATCTAATTTGAGAAATGCAAATGACCTTTGTGGGTAGAGAGAGGAAATATGGGCATAAAAATGATTACAAATTTTGTAACTTTAACTGAATTTGGTTCAGACTTAATGTACCAGGAACAGATCTGCCAATCAATCAATCAAGTTAATTTTGTTGCCAATCAATCAATCAAGTTAATCTTGTTCCAGTACATCAAGTTACAAATTCACAAAGAAATGGATTGGGCTTGAGCTTGAGAGGCTAAGAAGCTTCATGCTGAATTTATCACACATTTTCATCAGCTGAATGGATAGTCTTTGACCTGAAGTAAATGGATAATCTGATAGAGAAATGGGAACTAAAACCAAGGCCATTTCGAATTTTTTTGCACTCTTTGATTTGTCTGTTTCACTCTCTAAAAATTACATTACCTTGAGAAAATTTGAAGCGAAAACTTAGAACGTATTAGCACCAGGATTCAAATCCAACTCTGCAATGTAATTCACTTGCTTCATTTTTCTTCCACTCTAATCTTCAGTTGAATGAGATGTAATAAATAACCAAATACTTGGATTGATGTTGTTAATTGCTATTATATGAAAAACACAACCTTTACTTTGATTGATGGACTAGAGAAATTTGAGATGTTTGGGCAATGATAGAAAAAAACTTAAGTTCCTCATTCTTGCTGCCAGTGCTTGCAGCCTCTAGTGGTGAGACAGCCTCTGACGAGGGAAATACAATGAATTCAGAGCATGCAATGAAGAGCAGTGGTTAACCATCATTACATTGCGTTGTAGGCTTGTAGCCAATGTCAGTGGCAGTCAAAAGCTCAAAAATCAGCTTCAAATCATATCTTTCATAATATGAGACTGACATTTTCAGGTGCTTCAAGATTCTATTGGCATGCCACTACTTTTTCATTCCACCAGTTGAGGTGACTAGTCCTTTCTGTCGATTAACTGCACGAGGCACAAATGATAATCCACGAGTCCTACTACGGCCAAAGCTGATTGCTGAAGGAGAGTCTGCAGTGGTTAATTTTGATACTGCTGAAACAAGATTGTCTATCGTTTCTTCCTCAACTTGCATTGCACTAGACGTCTCTTGAGTCTTGTTTGATGCTTGGTTATACTGTGATTTCTGCCTCTGTTTTTTTGATGGACGAGCTTTTCTGAAGAACTCATAAGAAGCTGGAAATTTATGCTTGTCAACTAGATGTTGCTGCCTGCTTTTGTAGCTCTTCAACTTGACACCACAGCCTTCCACCAGGCACTCATACTACAGGACAACGAGAATTTCAATAAATAGCTACATCCAGACATTCAAAAAAGATCGAAACAGACAGTGTTACTCATAACTCTGTTTGAACAGTCCAGACATAAACAAGTGCATGCAGACTTTATATATACAAGACCAACCACAATAAAAGAGCCAATTCTGCAACAAGGATTCAAGCAACTTCTAAACTTGGAAAGAAATGCAAACTTTTATCTCCTTGGAAGGGGATGGGCAAGGTGATGCAAATTCAGGATGGGTTATGTATAGCTCCCATTAACCTGGACGATGCACGTAAAATTCAGGAACTGCATGCTATATTTTTCTCTGAAATAGAGAAAGAAGAATCTCCTGTATATATTTTTCTTCTTTCTCTATTTCAGAGAAAAGTTTGTACCGTCTGAATTCTCCAGCCATTGTTTATTTTGGAAATCATTTTTGAGTGTTACGGATTGATTTATTATCGAAAGACGTGTTTTCTAGAAAATATCAGTTCTTGTTGATTCTCTATTTACACTGCAGATAGTCTATTTTTTAGAGCGAGTGCAAATTGGATGATTCAACGAACAATTCATCAGTTGTTGAATCATGCCTTTTTGCTGATTCAACTTTCTTCCTTCTCAGATCTATTCTAATATCACTCTTTCAGTGTTTAAACAATGCAAGGGATTTGTTACACTTTCTATGGGACATCCTCAAGAAAACTATGAGCTAAAATATTACCATGGGAAAGCCACGAGCAGCTTTTGCCTGAAAAAAAGAATCATGAGCCTCTGACACATGTATGCTGAGCAGGCGTGATGTTGGGTAAACTCGAGAGCAGACAGAGCAAGATGCAGTATGACGCGTAGCATAGTGGTCTTCAAAGTCATCCAGAGATTTCATCCGTGCACCACAACCAATGATTGGACAGAAGAGATTGCTGTCAAACATTTAACCAATTTTTATCAGAAATTAGTTATGTATTAGTAATAGATTTCCCAGACATCTGTAACAGTTAATAAAACCAGAAATCACCTCAAGAATGATAAACAAATTTTAAGTTAAAAATATTATTTCCATAAAAAAAAAACTAACAAGTTAAACAATACATAATAAGGATCTTGATATTTTACAGTAACAAAGAAGAAAAAAGAAGGCTAGGCCAAGAAGATCTGATAAAGTGATGTAGTGATTGTATCACGTAGTGAGCACAAAACTAGGTCACAATCCAATGTATGTAAAATTTCATGTCTATCAATATCCAGACTAGTACTGGAAAGTGGAAACCGATAAATTGTGAAGTTAGCCTCCTTTTCTAGTTTCTTCTTAATTATCTCAGCTCCTGTAAATAATCTAGACAAAAAGGTACAAAATCCATCCCTTAACTTCAGCATCCTCAATTTTGGGGTAACCACAGAACTAACAAACAAGAGGTAGCCATTGCTACCCAAGCTTATCTTTATTTGGAAATTCAAAAAAAAAAAAAGCACAAAAATTAAGCACTTCTTGGTCAATCTTTCTCCCCTTCGGCTCTGTTCACCATCTCCCTTCTGCTTGTGCAGATGCACCTCTCAACTTGTCTATCTACCAAGAAGTGTTCTATTCCCTTAGGTTGAGTATGTGACAGTGTTTGATAAAAAGCTTAAAAAGCTAACAACATTCAACAAGGAAGAAATTCTCAGTATCAAACTTGTGACTATTGAGAGTTGGGACCTTGGCAGGTTACTGCATTAAAAGGCCACAATGTATACACAGCTGACACCAGAAAGATATTAGCGTCTATGAATCTCCTTTCTTTCTACTAGTTCTTACATAAGCAATTTGCAGGAAGTAAACGAAGTCTTTCCTTCCGAAATCCAATCCTGAAGTCACTTCTTTAAGTCTTTAAGATTCACTGAAAGAAGAAAAGCTTTATCTTTCTAGCGATGCAGGAAGGGAATGATAATTAGACTCCAGTAGCAGTTCGGGAGCTCACACTCTCACCTATTCTGAATTAACAACCAAGGCTCAAAAAATAGTCAAGCGTGTTTTAATAAGAATTTCGCAACCATGTTCTAATGTATATCCTGATGAGGGACTCCCGGAAACAACTCTCATACCTGACAAGGTAGACTGTAGAGGTAAGGTCTGCGTAACACTACCCTCCCCAGACCCCACTTGTGGGATTATACTAGGTATGTTGTTTTTGTTGTCCTAATGTATATCCTAAATAGTCCAACTTCTCTTTTTGCACTTGAGGCTACAGGCTAACACATTTAAAAAAGCACGGATTTTTTTAACTCAAGGAGAAAATATATAAGTGCATATTCCTCTATCTCAATAACAAAGTAACAGCATTATGCCAATGAACATGATCCTGAATTCTGCTAAAATTATATTTTCTGAGTCTGTAAATCTGATAAAGCAGCTTCAATAGTTATACTACCAGATTTCCTCATCTGTGATGATATTTTGAACTAGCTGCTTCTCTTCTTCGGTCAAATCCAATGCAATCTGGAAATGAACAAAAAGAGAGTAAACAGAGAGATCGCAAGTTCAACATTATGGATAGATAGAGAGGAAGAAGAAGGAACCTGCTTAGCGAGAAGCTCTCTTTGAATGTTACCATAAGCGAAGAAGGGATCATCTGCACCAAAACGTCGACGAATTGCCTTCCAGAACGGAAACCCTAATTGGGTTGGCGTTTCAAATTCCATCGCCATTAATTTTGAATTTCATTCCTAGCCTCGACACCTATGCTTTTCCCGTTTTACAACCCAACTTAAAAACTCTTTTTTTCTTTCTCGAAACTCCTAAAATATTTTATACTTTTTGTTGTTGTTCTACATAAAATTTCAAAATTTATTTTGCAAATTTTACTTTTAGTATTTTCAGGTGATTTTTTTAGCTTGTTTTATTATATTCAATAGGATAAAATATTGAAACAGTTAAATTAATTTTTCAAGTCTATCCTCAATAACATACGAATTATCGGATGAAATAAAGTGAAATGCGGATTTCCATTTAGACCTTCTTTAGAAATGGAAAATTGAATGATATATTTTCTTTTTACTGTTTGTTTTATGATCAATTAGAGTTTTGTTGTTCCTTGAGCAACATTTGATATTTGATTACGGGTGTAGCGACACTCTTGCCGAAAAAATTACTGTTATATATGTAGATTAATTTTTGATTTTATACATATTTATACAAGTGTTAAACATTTTTTGGCACAACATAAAGGTTTAGTACAGACTTAGGAGTGTCAAATGAGCGAATTGAGTTGAAATTGAAATTATTAAAATGATTGAATTAGAAATTGAGTTGGGTCATAACCAATTCAAATTTACTTTAGGTTCAAATGGATTGAGTTCAAATGGGCTTAAATTGAATTGAGTTTTGACCCGCTCAATTTGACCTACTTAATCTAAAGAAATTAGAAATAGTTACATGGCCTAGCAAACATAAGCTCCTAATTATTCTATTTAGCCTAAGTTTCAATTAATTACAATCTATATCTTCTCTTGCCAATTAAATACAATTCATAGTTTTTCTCCTTTTTTTTCTCTCTTTCTCCTTTATTTTCTCTCTTTCTCTATCTTGTATTTTTCTTTTCCAATTTTTTTCTTCTTTTTTTTCTTTTCATTTTTTCTTTCTTTTTTTTTTTTTTTTTTTTTTACTTTTTCGTATTTTTTTCTTTTTTCCTTTTTTATATTTTCTTCTTTTTTTTCCATCTTTTTTTTTCGTTTTTATTTATTTTTTCTTTGCAATCTTTTTTTTTTTTTTTTTTTGTATTTTTTCATTCTTGTTTCATTTTTTCTTTTTTGTCATTTTTCTCCTTTTTTTTGTGTGTGTTTTTTTTCCTCTCATTTTTTTTGTTGTATTTTATATTTTATATATTTTCTATATTTTATATTTATTTGTATTATACTATATATTTTGAATAAATTTATTATTTATATTTGAATAGTTTAGCCATGAATATGTACAATTTATCATTTGTATTTGTATACAAACAAGTATATAGATTAATTGTATATGCTTGAGTCTAAATTATACAATATCCAATGTGTCAGTCAATGCAAATGTATCGCTAGTATTTATATGTCAAATTTATCATTTGTATATAAACAGGTATCATTTGTATGCGTATGATTCAAGTTGTATAAACATGTATCATTTGATACAAATGTAACATTTGTATTTGTATAAAATAAAAGCGTGAACTACAAAATACAAATACAAATGTCAACTATAAAATACAAATACAAGTGCGAACTATAAAATACAAATATAAATACAATTGTGTCAACGAATACAAAAATATAAATGATGGTGCAAATACAAATACAAATACAAATATAATAAGTGATTGTGGTATTGTTGTTATCATCCATGGCTTGTGCTTGACGTAGCCATATTTTTAAAAAATACAAAAAATATAAAATAGAACCAAAACAAGAGAGAAAGAAAAAATATACAAAAAAAAAAAGAAAGAAGAGAAATAGAAGTTACAGATAGAAGAGAGAGAAAAAAACAAAAAGAGAGAAACGAAAAAAGAAAAAAAGTTTGGAAAAAAAAAAGAAAAAAAAAGGCAAAAAACAAAAAGAAAAAAAATATTAAAAAAAATGAAAAAGAAAAAAAATGGAAAAGGAAAAAAAAGAAAGAAAGAGAAATAGAAGAGAGAAAAAAAACGAAAAGAAAGAATCCAAAAAGAAAAAAGGAAAAGGAAAAATAGAAAAAAGGAATACAAATACAATGAACGGTTATGATATTTCCTTCATCATTCATGGCTTGTACTTGAAGTAATTATGTCTTCCGGAAATACAAAAAAATATAAAATACAATAAAAAAAATGAGAAAGAAAAAATATATATATAAAAAAAATATTTTGTGGGGGGGTGGGGTGGGGGGCGAGTTGGACGGGGTTAGAGGGTGGGGATTGGGGGTGGGTGTTTGAGGTAAGAAAAAAAAATTTAAAAAGTTTTTTAAAAATAATAATAAAAAAAGTAAATATTTGGAAGGGGGGGAGGAGTGGGAGCGTAGGGACGAGGGGTGCGGGGGGGGGAGGGGGAGGGGTAAGAATTGGGATAATAAAAGAATTTGTAAAAATATTTATAAAAAAATAATTTGTTTTTTAATGGGGGGTGAGGTAAGAAAAAAAATTTGGATGGGGGTTGGGTTAGGAAATTTTTTTTCTTTTTTTAGGTAGATAGGTTGGTTGGAGGTGGGTGAGCTAAAGAGGGGGTGGGGTGGATGATTTTGATTTTTGAGTGTTGTAGGAGACTGTCACTTGTTTTCTCCTCTTTTATTAAAAAAGTTATTTTCCTTATCAAATGGGCTAAAAGTGGAGATTGAATTGGGCTCACTTGAAGATCGTTTAAAAATGGGTTGAGGCTTAATGAGTTGAGATTGAACTCAATAGTAAATTATCTTGAACCCAACCCATAAATTTTGGGTTGAGTTGGACGGGTTCACTTAATTTGGACTCATTTTGACACCTCTAAATACAGTGATTGAGGGGTTGCTAAATACCCCTGAGGTCATGTTTCACCCCCTACCAACAACATAAATAGTACTTTTTGACTATAGCCCTTTGCTTTTTTATTTTTAAACAACTAAAACAATGCACACGTTATTTATTATTAGTATCTCGACTAGTTATAATATAAATATATTTTGTTTTCATTAGTAATATTTATTTTGTTGGCTTTCTCGTGTTTACTTTTCTTTATATTTTGACAGTCTTTAGTAAAAATCTTGGCTCCGCCACTACACATACATATATAATAATTAATGCTTTTGTGATAAATTCATAAAAGAATTATTCTATAAATAACATTAATGAAATTATATTAAAAAAACATATAAATACCTTCGTAAAATAAATAAATAATTCATACTTAATATAAATGGATATTATATTGATATAGGATTGTAAATATCAAGGGTAAAACAGACATTGCATAGGACAAAGAAGAAGAATGACTATTATTCATAATTAAAGGAGTTTACTTTTTAAAATAAAATTAAAAAATGTAAACGATTTTCACCCTTTAATACAGCATGAGTCTGTGTAGACTTTGCTACAATAGTGAAGTTACAATAACAAAAAAAGTATTCTTATGTCATGCACAATAATTAGACGGTCAACGCACATAAACCTAGAGGCTAAAGATTTTTTAAAAACCCTGTTATTTTACTCTATATAATAAGTGGAAATAGAAGAGGAGCTTAGGGTCAGTCAAGGGCATTTCCGTGATTTTCAAGGGTCAGTCAAGGGTGTTTCCATAATTTTGTAGGAACAAATTGAGGAGCTTCGCATAAATTTACAGAAAGGCCCTGACATGTTAGTCTTAAGGAGTTAGAATTGCCTACTTAGAAGGGTAAAAGAGTCATTATAGTTTGTTAGTAATATGGGTCCCTATTGAGTTAGCAATTGACACCTGTGCATGAGCAGCCTTTTGAGAATTGCATCATGATTATGTGAAAAAAAAAAAAAAGGCTGTCATCCACTATATCAATTCTTTTAAATTGTTTTTAAGCATGAATTAGTAGTTATATACTTATATTTAGTAATTAAAAATTAAAGGATTATGTCATCTAGCTAATTAAATTGTCCATACCTTTTATATATATATATATATATTTTTTACTACTATAATAAGTGGGAATAGAGAGGAGCTTGGGGTCACGAACTTACTTAGGGGCAATTTTGGGATTTCATATTTAATTTCTTTAAGGTCTAAGATAATACAAGGTAGAACTGGGAGCCCAAGACTTTTCACCTGTATTTGTGCCCACTTGAGTTTCATATTTCACATAATTACAAACTTATACAATATTTTTTTGATATAGTTTTTTGAATATCTAAATTTTAATTTTAAAATATTCAATTTAGCATCGAAGATTGATCAAATTGACTTTCAAAAGAAAAACTTACAAGTAAAAGTGAAGAACATATAATAGTATAAATCACCATAATTAACAACTTAAATTATATAAAAATATATAAAATGTCTCGGTGACTATAAAAATTTAATCAATGCCACATGAATTAAGACGGAGAGAGTAATATAAATTGGAAGAGGGAATATTTGAGGAGCTTTGGGTTAAGTTTCAAAATGACAACTAAGCTCCTCAAAGTCCCACTTATTACTACTTGAGGAGTTTTCAAAATGACAATTAAGCTTTCAAAGTCCCACTTATTACTATTTGAGGAGTTTCAAAAAATGACAACTAAGCTCCTCAAAATTCCACTTATTATAATTTGCGGACTTCTCCAGAATTACTTATATTTATTTAAATTTTTTGTTAAAAAAATACTATAAATTATAATAATTAATTTTAAAATATTTAAAGTGCATAATAAAAAAAAATAATTGATTCTCGAAATTCTATCGGTGCTGCACAAATTGAGACAATTATTTGAAAATGATATATAAAGTACTATAAATCATAATAATTAACAACTTAAAATATTTAAAAGACATAAAAAATGGGAATGAGAGGAGCTTAGGGTCAAGTTTAAAAAATGACAACTAAGCTCCTCAAAGTCCCACTTATTGATATATTTCAGGAGCTTAGGGTTAGTCGTTCTTCTACTTCTACAGAATTACTTATATTTATTTAAAATTTACGTAAAAAAAAAATGAATCACAACAATTAATTTTAAAATATTTAAAAGACATAATAAAAAAATCGACTGGGTGCCGCATAAATTGGGATAATTATTTTAAAGTGATATAAAAAGTGCTATAAATTATAATAATAACAATTTAAAATATTTACAACAACAACAACATATCCAGTGTATTCCCACAAAGTGGGGTCTGGGGAGGGTAAAGTGTACCCAATCCATACCACTACCTCAGATGAAGTAGAGAGGTTGTTTCCGATAAACCCCCGGCTATAACAATTTAAAATATTTAAAAGACATAAAATGTCCGATTGACTCTCGAAATTCTATCATAGTTACATAAATTGGAACATAAGAAGTAACATATATTATTTGTGCTATAAATCACAGTAACTAACAACATAAAATATTTAATACGTGAGAATATAAAGTAGCTTAGGATCGAAAAACAAATTGACTCATTCGCCCTTCCATTTCTATTTGTGGCTATATATAAAGTAGTAAGTATTAGTGAAATTCAATTCATGTAATTTGACCAAAGAAACAAATAATTTTTCTCTTCATTATTAATTGCGCCTACTTTTTGAGATTTATGCCTTTTAAAGATGTAAAGAGAGAATTAGATTATTTTCATTCAATATTGTTTTTCTCTTTTACACATCAAAAAAACAAAAAAAATCAAAGTTTTTTAATTCAAGATTTTCCACAAAAATTAAATACTTCTATTAAAAAAAGAAAATAATTACGTAAAAAGTAATATAAATTACAATAATAAACAAATCAAAATATGTAAAAGGCATTAAAAATTGATTGACTCTTAAAATTCCATCAGTGCCACACGTAAAAGTAGTATAAACCACAATAATTAACAACTTAAAATATTTAAAAGACATATTAAAAATTTGGTTGATTCTCCAAATCCTATTAATGCCAGATAAATTGAAGTAAATAAAGTAACATATATTATCTGAAAATTATGTAGAAAGTACTATAAATCATAATAATTAACAACTTAAATATCTAAAAACTATATTAAAATGTAATTTACTCTCCGAATTCTATCAGTGCCACATAAACTGAACAGAGAGAGTATCATATATTATCTGAAAATTATGTAAAAAAAATATTATAAATCACAATAATTAACAACTTAAAAATTAATAAATTATACAAAAAAAATTTGATCGACTCTTAAAATTCCATCTATGTAACATAAATTGGGACGTAATAAAAATTATGTAAGAAATACAATAAATCATAATACTAATTAACAACTTAAAATATTTAAAATCATACAAAAAATTGATTGACCGACTAAATTTTATCTGTAGTGCATAAATTGGGACCAAGAAAGTAACATATATTGGGCCCGTGCTGGCCCGGGCTCTCTGTGTCTAGTTAAGCTAATATACGTGAATCAAGCAGGTTGTCAATGATATTTACCAATAAAGTTACATAATAGATATCTATAGGTAAACTTACTTATAATAAATGGGAAATAAATGTCATAACATGTTAAATTATACTCCCACCGTTTCAATTTATTGGTCTTACTTTTTTTTAATTTGTTTAAAAAAAAATATATCTTTTTTTTTTTTGACAACTCTTTAATTTTATCTTTTGACAAGACCACAAACTTATAAAATATTTCGGTATATTCTACATATCTTTAGTTTACAACCACAAGATTCAAAAGTCTTCTTTATTTTTTTAAACGTGTGAAATTAAAACCAGACAAACGAATTGAAAGGGAGGAAGTTAAAAATATATATAACTTAAAATCTTGATGCAAGGCACATGAAAACAGGCCAAACCAAATACAGCAACTATAAAATGATTTTGTGTATAACTCAAAAAAGTTCACTCTTCATCCTCTTATTCGATTTTCATTGACATGACAAGCAGCAGCCACCTTTAAAAGTTGATTTAGGATTCTATTGGTTGACTATTCAATAATGTATGTAAAGAGACTAACCAATTGATGAATATATTTTCTTTATTTTGCCTAGTCAAGAAATAGAGTTGGATTTGGGAAATACGATTAGCAAGGGAGTCAAAAGAAGATGCACCTAAGCAGCCATAAGTTGAAATAATCACATTCAAGCCAACAGATCCAAATTGAAAGATAGAACATCACAACTCATTGAGACTCAAAAAATAATCATATAGCACCCCTAGCAATTTCTTTTAATACTATTGACACAATTTAACTTATTATATCAAGTTCTCGTTCTATTTTTTTAGGTTGAGAGTTATATGTCGTTGGAGTTTTTTTTGCCTGATAATATGAAAAACTATATTGTCAACCAAATAACTTAAACTCATAAAGAAATCAAGGTGCATCCCAGTTGGGTTCTCAAGATTTGGTCAATAGATTCAAACTTTCCCAGTTTCCTTTACAACTTCATAGTTTTAATATTATTAACATAGTTGCTGTTGCAACGGGAGGATAAACTAATAGCTCCAGCTACACTACACAATTTTTTATTTGAATAACAAAAGCCATTTACTTGAAACAGTGTCTTATCAGTGGCTTGAAGTTGATAAATTGTATGATTTGTTCTATTGGATATGCCAAAGTCAATTTAATTGCGTATGCATTTTAGTGATTTGGAGAAGAAACATATGTGTACATATTATATATGTCGCGTGGTATTTTATCTAGATAATTGCCTTTTTCCAAATATGGATCATTTAGATTATTGCAATATAATATGATTAGTTAATGTGTCATTTTCCATAAGTTTCAATAACTTGCTAGGTGGGAGTAGATTAAATTGCAACTAGAAGAAACTACCCTCAATCTTCCAATATCACCAAACAACAGCGTTGAATAGTACCATTAATAGGAATAAATACATATTTAAACACACAATCTTAACACGTAACACATTAACAGAACTATTCAACTACAAATTAAAAAATGCTCAAATTATATTCCAGTAAGAACTAAATTTGATTATTTAATAGTTGAAATTTCCTTTTCCCTCAGCCGTCAGATCTGACTGGACGCATTCTTCTGTGTATTTGATCATCCCCAATTGCTTTACATTTTTTCTATCAGAAGGACACAATCAACCTCTTATTCTGAAGATGGAAATAGTAACGTGGAGGTAGTTAATTGGGTGAGCTGCTATATAAAAAACGGAGCACCACCCATCACCCACTACACTCATCATACAATAAAATAATTACTCGCTACTAGGTGTTTATGTCAAACTACATTAATTTACTATTATGTACTCATATAAAGATAGTTGCCATGTGTTAATTGGTTCGGTGTAAACACTGTATGTGGGAAAGCTTTTTCCCTCATCCAGCTAGGACAACTATAATGTTAGACCTTTGGGACTTGGTACAAGTATAACGACCTGTAACAAATCAGGGATACAAGCATCAGCCTTCTTCTACCTTCCTCATTATTTTTCTTCTACTAGTATATATGTATATGTTAGTTCTGCTACTACAAGTCACTGGATAGTAGAGGGAGAAAAAAAAAAGATCAAATTTTCATCAAGAAAGTGAAAAATGGAGAGACTGAGGGGCTTGTATGTGTTTATCTTGGCAATCATAGTGATTCTTGGCGGGGCTGAAGGGCAACTACAAGAGAACTTCTACGCTTTTACTTGTCCTAATGTGGAATTCATAGTTCAACAGGCTGTGGCTACAAAGTTCAGCCAGACTTTTGTCACTATTCCAGCGACTCTGCGTCTCTTTTTCCATGATTGCTTTGTTGAGGTAACGAACATCCTAATCTTCTGCTACAATTTGATTAGGGTGTTTTTCGTGCAGAGTAAAAGTTTTAGAACGTGCAAGAAAAAAGTTTTGTAACATACAAGAGATCAAGAAACTTATTCTATACTTTGAATAGCTCCTATCTTGTTTTGGTGGGCAGCAAAAGATTGACATTCTTCATCTTCACAAAATTGTTCATTTCTTGTCTCTGGATGATGATATACAGCTCATTAAGACTGGGAAGTTTACAAATTTTGTAGTATTAGAATATAATGATGAGAAAGTTATTTCAGCATGCTAACGGATTTGAAAAGTCCACTAGAGTTTCAAGTGATCAATGTTTCCAAGATTTATCTCTTTTGCACATTTCCTCAGGGATGTGACGCCTCTGTTATGATAGCTTCACCAGATGGAGACGCGGAAAAGGATTTCAAGGATAACCTTTCCCTTGCAGGAGATGGCTTTGACACTGTGGTAAAGGCAAAAGAAGCAGTAGAGACTCAGTGCCCTGGAGTAGTATCATGTGCAGATATCTTAGCAATCGCCGCCAGAGACGTTGTAGTGCTGGTATCCACTGCTATACCACCTTTTTTTTTTTGCTTTGACATTTTTCCCTCTCTTCATTTACCATAAGATGTAAACTGCCACTTGACTTGTTCATTTCCTTTGGTGAAAACATTCAGGCAGGAGGCCCTTCATACAATGTAGAATTGGGACGTCGTGATGGGCACATCTCCAAGGCATCTCGGGTTGCTGGAAACTTGCCAGAACCTGACTTCAATCTCATTCAACTGAACACAATGTTTGCCAGGCACAATCTCAGCCAGTTTGACATGATAGCTCTTTCAGGGGCTCACACACTTGGCTTCTCTCACTGTGACCGTTTTGCAAACCGTATCTACTCATTTACTCCATCCAACCCCGTTGACCCTTCTTTGGATCCAGATTATGCTAAACAACTTATGGAAATGTGCCCTAAAAATGTAGATCCTTCCATTGCTATAAACATGGACCCTGTAACTCCACGAACCTTTGACAATGAGTATTACAAGAATCTGGTTGGAGGAAAGGGTTTGTTCACCTCAGATCAGGTGCTCTTCACTGATGAATCGTCTCAAGGCACTGTTAATGACTTTGCTAGTAACGGTTTCGACTTTAGTGGAGCTTTTGTCACTGCAATGAGAAAACTCGGAAGGGTTGGTGTCAAAACTGGTGAGAAAGGTGAGATAAGACTCGACTGCTCCAGGTTCAACTCATAAGGCCCAAGTCATAGCCTTCAACAAAAAGGAAAAAATTGCTTTGTAAAGCCATGTTAGAAGTCCCAAGAGTGGAAATAATTTCTTGTTCCTTTTTTTTTTTTTGGAAATATTTGATGTAATTGATTAAATAAATCACGTGTATAAGGTCTAGAGATTGGATTTCTTTGAATTTTGCAAGCATTCTTATATTGGACACTTACATGAATCCGACCTCTGTGATACTGAATTCGGTCTCGACTTTTGCATGGTTACACCTGGTGCAATAATTTGCATAATCAACAAGCATGAACTTATATCAATTTTATGCATGTTAATTTACTTGTGTTTTCTGGTAATTGTATTTAGGTAGATACAATCCTCTATCCTTAGATATCACGATTTATGATCTTCTCCAAATGTAGCAAGTGGTCAATGTCATTGGACTAGAACCTCTCCATTGTGCAGTGTAAAGCCTTTTACAATTAAAAGAAAAAAGAATGAAAGATCTCAATCAATAAATGAAATGGTTGACAACCAAAATGTAACAATTTCAAGTTTGAATGACAATCAAATATACACCAATCAACAATTGCAATACAAACATTTATCTCACATTAAGAGGAATAGCTTCTAACAGCAAAAAAAAAAAAAAAAGGCAGTTTCGCCATCTCCTTTGTCTTGCACTCATTCTGGAGGAAGTATTCTGGTTATGGCTAACAATGTCACCTGAATGAAATGCTCTTCGATCCATAAGCTGCTTGAGAGTATCTGCGCAAATTACTCAAATTTCTCACTTGACGGATGAATTATGTACGAGATTTTCTATAAAGACTAGTGTATACAGTCTTTGTTTGGTAAACAAGAATCATGCTTAGAATAGAAGCAACAATGCAGAGTCCACAAAGTATTAAGGAAGTCCAGAAGAAGCATATGGCACCCTTCACACTTTAAAGGTTCATCCATAGCTAGAAAACTTGTCAAAAAAGATGTCCCAATCCATTGGCCAGGATGACGCTCTATAGCTTCCTTTGCAGCTTCACTGTCATATATACTACTAGCAATAACACCTGAGAATACTAATGAACCAGCCGGGTTTGCAATAGTGAGAAAATTGTACAAAGACCCAAAATTCTTTAAGCCAAACAATTCGGAGGCAGCAGCCAGCACAATCACCCAATGAGCCCCATAACCGAGCCCTACCAGAAGAGTACCAATGTGCATAGCCCCTGGCAAAGAATAAATGCCCAAAATGCCATTACAACTTGGGCAACAGCCATGGCTGCATGTCTTGGGTAAGCATAATCCCTGTATGTCTAGAGGACAAGCTTGCATGAGAAAAATATTCATTGAAACAAAGGATATTGTGAAGTTCAGTTAATATTGTCAATATGTAAGAAGTGAATGTTATATACCTCACACTTATTTCAGAAAAGTATCCAACTCCAACACGACCAAGGAAGTTCCATATGCTGATCAAGGAAACAAATACATGTGTGTTATCTCAAAAGTTTGGTCAAACACCTCAATAGTTTAAAATAAGCACTTTTCAAAAAAAAAAAAAAAAAAACTTATGGGGAAAAATAAGCTTCGCCAAACAAGCTACAATTTGCAACCAGAAGAAACTAACCTCAATCTTCCAATATCTCCAAACAACAGCGTTGAATAGTGCCATTAATAGGAATATATATATATTTAAACTCACAATCTTAATGCGTAACACATTAACAGAAACGTTCAACTACAAATTAAAAACTGCTCAAATTCCAGTAAGAACCAGATTTGGTTATTTAATAGTTGAAATTTCCTTTTACGCATTCTTCTGTGTGTTTGATCATCCCCAATTGCTTTACCATTTCCATCAGGACGACATAATTAACCTCTTCTACTTAAGAGACAAGGCAACCTATATGAAATATGAAGATGGAAATAGTCACGTGGAGGTAGTTAATTGGGTGAGCTACTATATAATAAACGGAGCACCATCCACTACACTAAAAAAAAACCAAAACCAAATTACTCAGTACTCGGTGTTCACACCAAACTACATTAGTTTACTAGGAGTATTATATACCGATAAAAAAAAAAAATTGTCGTGTATTAATTGGTTTGATGTAAACACTGTATGTGGGAAAGTTTTTTCCTTCATTCAGCTAGGACAACTATAATGTTAACCTTTGGGAGTTGGAACAAGTATGCCAACGACCTGTTACAAATCAGTGATACAAGGATCAGCCTTCATCTACCTTTCTCATTCCTTTTCTTCTACTAGTATATATGTATGTGTTTGTTCTGCTACTGCAAGTCACTGGATGGTAGAGGGAGAAAAGTAAAAGAGAGAAAAAAAAAAAGATCAAATTTTTCATCAAGAAAGTGAGAAATGGAGAGATTGAGGGGCTTGTATGTGTTTATCTTGGCAATCATAGTGATTCTCGGTGGAGCTGAAGGGCAACTAGAAGAGAACTTCTACAGTTCTACTTGTCCTAATGTGGAGTTCTTAGTTCAACAGGCTGTGGCTACAAAATTCAGCCAGACTTTTGTCACTATTCCAGCAACTTTGCGTCTCTTTTTCCATGATTGTTTTGTTGAGGTAAATCTTCTGCTACTATTTGATTAGGGTGTATTTCATGCAGAGTAATTTCTCTCTAGAATTAAGCTACTCCCTCCGTTCCTTTTACTTGTCACATTTTGATTTGACACACCCATTAAGAAAAATAATTATTAACATGACTATTTTACCATATTATCCTTATTAATTGATGGTTACTACAACAACAACAACATACCCAGTGTATTCCCAGAAGTATTAATTGATGATTACTATTGTGTCTTAAAATTAGTTTAGAGAATAAATAATTAATGTTAAAAGGTAAAATAGAAAGAAAAAAAGTTATTTTTTCTTGATATGTCAAAAATGATAAGTAAAAGTAGAAATCCAGTTAGGAAATTAGTAATAAGTAAAAGCGAATGGAAGGAGTATTAGCATGTCTTAATTCTCATGTTGCAGTTTTGCATGTTAGTATGGTAAAAAGTTATAGAACAAGCAAGAATAAAGTTTTGTAAACATACGAGACAAGACTTATTCTATACTTTGAATAGCTCCTACCGCCAATATCCCGTGTCCTGTTTCGTTGGGCAGCAAAAGCTTGATATTCTTCATCTTCACAAAATTGTTCATTTCTTGTCTTTGGATGATGATATACAGTTCATTAAGATTGGGAAGTTCACAAATTTTGTAGTAATAGAATATAATGATGAGAAAGTTATGTCAGTATGCTAAAGGATTTGAGAAGTCCACTAGAGTTTCAAGTGATCAATGTTTACAAGATTTATCTCTTTTGCACATTTCCTCAGGGATGTGACGCCTCTGTTATGATAGCTTCACCAGATGGAGATGCTGAAAAGGATGCCGAGGATAACCTTTCCCTTGCAGGAGATGGCTTTGACACTGTGATAAAGGCAAAAGAAGCAGTAGAGGCCCAGTGCCCTGGAGTAGTATCATGTGCAGATATCTTAGCTATTGCCACCAGAGACGTTGTAGTGCTGGTAATCGAGGACACAGAAACCAGCACCTCTATACTCCCTTCTTTTTTTGTTTTGCTTTGACATTTTTCTTTGTCTTTATTTACCATAAGATGTAAGCTGCCACTTGACTTGTTCATTTCCTTTGGTGAAAACATTCAGGCAGGAGGCCCTTCATACAATGTAGAATTGGGACGTCGTGATGGGCTCATCTCCAAGGCATCTCGGGTTGCTGGAAATTTGCCAGAACCTGAATTCAATCTCGAAGAACTGAACACTATGTTTGCCAGTCACAATCTCAGCCAGTTTGACATGATAGCTCTTTCAGGGGCTCACACACTTGGCTTCTCTCACTGTAGCCGTTTTTCAGACCGTCTCTACTCATTTAGCCCATCCAACCCCGTTGACCCTTCTTTGGATCCAGAATATGCTAAAGAACTTATGGAAATGTGCCCTCAAGATGTAGATCCTTCCGTTGCTGTAGAAATGGACCCTGTGACTCCACAAACCTTTGACAATGAGTATTACAAGAATCTGGTTGGAGGAAAGGGTCTGTTTACCTCAGATCAGGTGCTCTTCACTGATGAATCATCTCAAGGCACTGTTAATGACTTTGCTAATAACGGTTTCGACTTTAATGGAGCTTTTGTCACAGCAATGAGAAAACTCGGAAGGGTTGGTGTCAAAACTGGAGACGAAGGTGAAATAAGACTGGACTGCAGCACCTTCAACTCATAAGGCCCAAGTTCTAGCCTTCAACAAAAGGAAAAAAAATGCTACTTTGTAAATCCAAGTTGGAAAGTCCGAAGAGTGGAAATAATTTCCTTTTTTTTTGGCAATATTTGATGTAATTGGCTGAATAAATCGCGTGTATAAGGTCTAGATATTGGATTGCTTTTGAATTTTGCAAGAATTCTTATATTGGACACTTACATGAATCCGATCTATGTGTTACTGAATTCAGTCTCGACATGCATGGTTGTACCTGGTGCAATAATTTGCATCATCAACAAGCATGAACTTAGTCAATTTTATGCATGTTAACTTAATTCACTTGTGTTTTCTGGTAATTGTATTTAGGTAGATACCATCCTATATCATTAGATATCACGATTTATGATCTTCCTAATATAGCAAGTGGTCAATGTCATTGAACTAGAACCTCTGCATTGTGCAGTGTAAAGCCTTTTACGATTAATAGAAAAAAGAATGAAAATATAAATCTCAATCAATAAATGAAATGGTTTACAACCAAAATGTAACAATTTCAAGTTTGAATGACAATTGAAATATACACGAATCAACAATAGCAATACAAACATTTATCTCACATTAAGAGGAACAGCTTCTAACAGCAAAAAAGAAAAGCAGTTTCGCTATCTCAATGAAATGCTCTTGGATCCATAAGCTGGTTGAGAGTATCTGCGCAAATTACTCAAATTTCTATCCAAGCTTTCACTTAGTGGATGAATTATGTACTAGATTTTCCATAAAGACTAGTGTACACAGTCTTTGTTCGGTAAATCAGAATCATGCTTAGAATAGAAGCAACAATGCAGAGACCACAAAGTATTAAGGAAGTCCAGAAGAAGCATATGGCACCTTCACACTTTAAAGGTTCATCCACAGCTAGAAAACTTGACAAAAAGGATGCCCCATTCCATTGGCCAGGATGACGTTCATGAGCTTGCTTTGCAGCTTCACTGTCATATATACTACTAGCAATGACACCTGAGAATACTAATGAACCAGCCGGGTTTGCAATAGTGAGGAAATTGTACAAAGCCCCGAAATTCTTTAAGCCAAACAATTCGGATGCAGCAGCTGGAACAATCGCCCAATGAGCCCCATAACCAAGCCCTACCAGAAGAGTACCGATGTACATAGCCCCTGGCCAGCCCATGGCAAAGAAGAAATGACCGAAAGCCATTACAACTTGGGCAATAGCCATGGATGCATGTCTTGGGTATGCATAATCCCTGTATGTCAATAGGACAAGCATGCATTTAAAAAATTATTCATTGTAGAGAAGGATATTGTAAAGTTCGGTTAATATTGTCAACATGAAAGTAGTGAATGTTATGTACCTCACAATTATTTCAGAAAAGTATCCACCTCCAACACGACCGAGGAAGTTCCAAATGCTGATCATGGAAACAAATACATGTGTGTTATCATATCCTAACGATTGGCTCATCTGGCCCAAGTTATCAATCACGGTTAAACCAGATCCAGAACCCAAAAGAAGTGAGAAAAATATAAGCCAAAAGTCTGCCTTTATCAAAGCCTGCATTAGGGTGAAGTCCTCCCCTCTATGGGGGGACCGTCTTCTTTTGACCCTCACTGCTCCTTCTGCAGCTGCTTGGGCGAGTTTTGCTTGCAGTTGGGCAATTCTTTTTTGCCTTTCTAAAGCTGGAAGAGAGTCTACTTCCTTAGGCTTCTCATCTTCAACCTCACTAAATATAATTTCCTGATCATGTCCAGATACTCCAGGATCTTGTTTTTGTGACTCAGATAGAAGAGCCTCTGCTGATGGTGATCTAATTTCTTGAGAGAAAGTCAATGAGATGGGAATCACCACAGGAATAATCAATAGAACGAACAAAATTCCTGTGAAGATTGTAGTGACGGTGTGGCTAACATCAATGAGGTCTTGAACAAGCATGACGCCCATCAGGTAAGAAGCCAAAATGAGGCAAATGCTGTAAATTAATGAAAAACTGAATCCATCGGAAGGTCTTACTTGTCTGTGGCCACCAACAGGCCTGATTATAAACATGAGAGCGATACCAACCATTGCAGGTCCCACAGCAATCATAAATAGAAGTGAGGCGTGATCTGGGGAATGGATTAGTGCATATATCTGAGTCATAATTGCACCACCCAACCCGGCAAATCCCTTAAGTATTCCCACCACAGGGCCGCGGCTTTTAGGGAAATTTTGCACACCTGAGACAAGTGCGGCTGTATTAAAGTAGGTTTCTCCATTAGTTCCTATAAATATAAGAACGCACATCTGCAGAGAAATAGTTGAAATAAGTCAATTCTTAGACAAAACTAGAAATACAAACCAAGGTAATGATCCAGAAAACTCTTACAAGTTATGCAAATATGCCATGGATAACGCCCAAACCATCATAGCGGTCAGTAAATAATCGATTTTAATCCATCAAAAAAAAAAATAGTGAATAACATCTTCGAGTAATTGACCAGACATACTGTGAGAAATGAATTCAGCTCCACAACAGAAACAAGCATTGTTCTTGCCCAGGAAAACTAGGAAAATGGTACAAAATGGACATAAGTTCAGTTGTCTCCTTCATTCATTCAAAGACATATAAACTCTTTGCCTTCTCTAATTACACTTCAAGAAGAGATGATATACGATGGGTTTACATGCTGACAAAGTCATGACAAAAAGGCAAATTGACGATTGTTTGGTTCACAAGTAATATCCATTGATCTTCAGCCTTAAAGCAGAGTGGAAACTTCATTTATACTAACAAGTTCTTCAATCTAGAAATGTCAGACAAGAACAGTATCATATCCCTGAAGCTCATTTAGTGCAACAGGTTCTTTGTGGCTACATGAGTACAATGCTTTCTAGAAAGGCATGAAAATTCAGAAAAAAACAAATCGAATACATAATTTAAAACTGATGACTATAACTAGTACATTGATCAAATTGCAAAACTCAGAAGCACCATAACCAAATGACTTAAAACTTTTGATACTCAAAAAGCAAATTTGTAATTCAGAAAGACAGAAATGAGATATCAAGAGGTTTATAAATCCCCTGATATTAGCAACAATAAATCAATAACGTGATCCAATATCAAATCTGAGGGTCTTTGCAATGAAAGAAGTATAAAAAGAAAGAAACCTGAAATCAACAACAAAGAAATTGGGTAAGAGAAAGGTACTCACAACCCATAAGGGAAGAGTAGGAGATCGACCGGTAACGATGAGCCAAACCCAGCCATAACCAATAAAGTTCTGAATAGCACCAACAAGAACAGCAGCCCATAAAGGCAAGATTTCAGACAAAGTGCCAGCCAGAAATCCAACACTATCGCCCAAATCCTTAGCGACACCCAATCGGGCAACTTGCCTCTGATTATAATTTAAAGAACTCTTAATGATAGGAGAAATGCTGCCAAATAAATAACCAATGCCAGCGAAACTCTGAATCCACATCGCAGCTACAAATACAAGCCATCTGTTATTGAAGAATAAACCAAATCTCTCTTTCAAACGAACCATTGTAAAGATCAATGCCTTCAAAAATCACAATTCAGATTATCTCTGAATCTTTATTGGGGAAGTCAAAGGACCTGCTTGTTGTTCACCTTTTCTTCCTTAATAATGATTAACAAACACAGAGGTCGGAGATTAAAAAATGTTTTGTGATACAATGATGTTGTGTTTTGGATGGCATTATGGTGATATAAATAAAACCAAAAAGATCAAGTTGATCATAAGAGAACTGTAGCACATAAAAAAATAATGCTAAATATAGCACGGCAGATAATATTGAAACGTCAGTTATTTTTAACATTATTGTGATCCCATATATGACCTTTTCAAATATAATTAAGCTGATTTCTGTTCACTGTGTCAGTACATTTGTTGGATAGGAAACAAAACAGAGAGCAGCATTTGCATTCCCAAGACTGGTAGAGACGGCGCGGTGGATTTGTCATTTGTGTGTTAAAAATGTCTGATTCACCAAGAGTTATACATTACGAGATTTGCAAGCTTTGGGTAACTACTTCTCTGTTAAACTAAATTAAATAATTCACCTTAAGAGTTACTAAAAGTTAAAATGAGAATATATATTATTTAATCACGAAAGACATATTTTATATTAAATGATTTGATGTAAATAAAGATCTTAAAAGACCAACTTCTTAGTTAAAAATAACAATATACTCATTTGGTAAAAATTTATATGCCCGTGATGTCTATATTAAGTCAAAAGATGTAGGATATATATATTTGTACATAAACTTTTAACTCTTAAAATATGGCTAATCAACATGCATTCTCACTTCATGAAACTACTTAACTATAGAGTTATCTAATTTTAACTTGACGTAAACACTGAATTCGGGTAAGTATTTACGTAATTGGTTTAAGTAAGCCTATGAGGTGCAGCAACAAATTTTGGTGTTATGGTACTCTCACATTAAGTCATGCACGGTCTATTTAGTTTGAAGCAATGTTTATTTTTTTTAATTTTTTTTGTTATCAATGCAAAATATGCAAAAGGGTAATTTTATGCATTGTTACTTTAACTTTTATTTATTGTACTAAAGTTATTAAATTATTAGTTGTTGTTGTTTTTTATAATCGTGGTGTCCGGGTTAGCTTGCGCGCACCTCGACTAATTTCACGGGATATATGCCACCTCCCACCAGCAATATGTACCAGGTAACTCTATCCACCAAGGCTAGAATAGATGGGAAGAAAACACCTAGTGTTTGTCTCTGTTGGGAATTGAACCTAAGACCTCATGGTGCTCAACCCAACTTCATTGAACCACTAGACCACACCCTTGGGTGCAGTTATTAAATTATTAGTTTGTAATGTAAATACCACCCAAGTTTTCCGAATATCATAGACAGTGACTAAACAAAAATTTTAACAGACATTCCATAAAACTTGTGGTTTGATCTGCTTCAAAGGCAAATAGGAAGCTGTATTTGCTTGAAGGGACATGTTTATTAGAGAGTCATAATACTGCCTCTTTTTGCAAATTTGATGTTTAAATTAATTGGTTAGTTGGACATGTACTTCTCAACTTGTAACAATCAAATTTTGTTGTTTACCAAAAGAACAAGGTTCAAGTGGATTCGAATTCCTATATTGCATCTCTTTTCGTTATAAATTACCAAAAAAGATGTTAAAAAGCGTAATGAAAAATTTTATTTTAAAAATAGACAGAACCTTATTGGAAAAAAAAAAAATAGAGTATGAAATTAATTGGAAGGACAATATTAGTTCATTTTTATCACGTGTAGCCGACAGGCTGTAGGGAAAGTAGATGGAAAAACTTTTGTTATTTGGAATTTTTGACCCTATGCCAATAATGGCATGTGAGATTCATGATTAGCCACAACCCACACAGCTATCAACTTGGATCCAACCTGTCCCACTCACTCTTTTGGATTCCTTAATTAAGGTTTATTTTTCTAACTACGACTTGAAATAATGCATATAATCAAAGTTTATTTTTCTAATTGTTACATTTAGTTGGCTGAAGGATATTGACCAATATTCTGAATGTTACAGTCTTAAACTCTAATCTTATGTAAGAATGTATACAAATATATCTCGAACATGTCATGGATTGAAATAATAACTAGCTAATAAAATATTTGTTGTATCACAAAGAGAGTGTTGTTTGTTAATGTACGCAAATATATCTTGAATATGTTATGGCTTGAAACAATAAAACTAGCTAATAAAATATTTGTTGTATCACAAAGAGAGTGTTGTTTGTTGTCCCGAAATCACACAATTATAGTGTTTCTATATGTGTCGAGCCTTCTTCATTTTTTCGATAATTATGTTCTTTATTTTCAATCTATCAGCATCAAATTTAATTTGCTAAATTCAGGAGAAAATGATACATTTGATGGCAAGACTTAGTATTCAGTCAAACTATTATTCTTGAAAAATCTACATATACAGAAATTCAGAAATGTCATTGTTGAAAACGTTTGATACGTGGAACTTATAATACAAATTCTCTACGGCTTCACTTACTTTCAATTTCACAAGTAACTATATGGTCATTCATACAAACTTAAAAACTGAGATAAGAGTACTTTTGAGTCTTTGACTAACGTATCATTTCTTCTTCGTAAATATCTAATACCAAATATATATATTTAAATTGAGAAAGAATAACGTGTTATTCATGTATATTAGTGGTCAGCCACGATTTGGGAGCTTAGAGTTTAAATAATGCATATTAACATTAAAAAATATTTACATAATCAAATCATTTAAGAAATAATTACAAGTAATTAATCCTTGATATAAAATATGTACTCTTATTTAAAGTCATTATCCATCTCTTTCCTACTCACAGGACTTACATAATTAACGTTTACGCAAAGAAAATACAGCCACCTGACTAATGAGAGCCACGGGATTATTTCTTTTAACTTATTAAATTTCTTATCAACTTTTTAATACTTATGTGGGTTTTTTAAAAAGATTTTTTTAATTTAGCGTAGCTGGAGAGGATAAGATTGGAGTATACTTGTATGTTGGGTCCTTGTCAATATATTAAATATTCCCAATCACAATTTACATATCTCATTTGTTTTTGATTCAAGAAAAATAATGATTTGATTTAAATGAGAATAGACTGAAAAGTATTGAATAATTGTATATGTGTTATAAAATAAAGATAAAATATCAAACTAATAAAGAAAGAGACAATTTTAGAGAATTAAATAGTAGTACTTGTTTTCACTTCTTGTATATTTACAAATACACTAAGATCCCTATTTATAAGCATGTAACTTGAATACCAATTTGGTCAAATAATTTTGGTGTTCAAATCCAATTTGAACAAGTAACTTTGGTATTCAAATCCAATTTGAATAAGTAACTTTTGGTGTTCAAGTTCAATTTGACTACTAACTCTTATCTCTCATTAATGACATTCACACATATATGTCACATGACATCCATATTACATAACAATATGTGAATTATTGAAGCATAGCAATTTCAACACGTTGGATGTATCTTATCAGATACTGCATCAAGTTTATTACAATTACTAAGCTCGATCATCTCATCATGTCATTTTATACGCTTTTTAAAGATTAATTAAAATATTATAAAAGTTTCAAGTGAGATGACTTAAGATTTCTATCCTCAAACATAAAAAACTTAAGATTTCTATCCTCAAACATCTTTTCAACCACAGAATAAACAAAAAACATGAAACTTTTTAAAACCAAAAGTTTTTTTGCAAGGACTTCTAGATCTACTAGATACGGGGAGCCCGTGCCAGTACGGGCCCAATATATGTTGTTTTCTTGATCCCAATTTATGCAACACAAATGAAATTTGGACGGTCAATCAATTTCTGTATGATTTTAAATATTTTAAGTTGTTAATTAGTATTATGATTTATTGTAAGGCATAAATCTCAAAAAGTAGGTGTAACTAATAATGAAGAGAAAAATTATCGATTTATTTGGTCAAATTACATGAGTTGGATCACTAATATTTACTACTTTATATATAGCCACAAAATAAAAATAGAAGAGTGCACCAGTCAATTTATTTTTCGACCCAAAGCTACTTAATGTTCTCACGTATTAAATATTTATGTTGTTAATTATTGTGATTTATAGTACTTTTTACGTAATTTTCAAATAATATATGTTACTTCTTATGTCCCAATTTATGTAACTATGATAAAATTTGGAGCGTCAACCGAATATTTTATGTCTTTTAAATATTTTAAATTGTAAATTATTGTAATTTATAACACTTTTTATACCACTTTCAAATAATTGGCCGAATTTATGCAGCACCGATAGAATTTGGGGAATCAGTCAATTTTTTTTATTATGCATTTTTAATATTTTTAAAATTTATTATTGTGATTCATAGTTTTTTTTACGTAAATTTCAAATAAATATAAGTAATTCTGAGGAAGTAGATGGGCAAAATGATCATTTCGCAGATTGACCCTAAGCTACTCAAATAATAACAAGTGGGACTTTGAGGAGCTTATTTGTAATTTTTGAAAGTTGACCCTAAGCTTCTCTCAATCCCATTTTTTATGTCTTTTAAATATTTTAAGTTGTTAATCATTATGATTTATAGTACTTTTTATATCATTTTCAAATAATTGTCTCAATTTATGCGACACCGATAAAATTTCGAGAATCAATCATTTTTTTTACTATGCATTATTGTAATTTGTTGGTTTTTGTACGTAAATTTTAAATAAATATAAGCAATTCTGGAGACGTCCTCAAATAGTAGTAAGAGGGACTTTGAGGAGCTTAATTGTTATTTTTGAAACACATCAAATAGCAATAAGTGAGACTTTGAGGAGCTTAATTGTCATTTTTGAAACTTGACCCTAAGTCCAATACATGTTACTTGTTTAAAAATATTTTAAGTTAATTATTGTGATTTATATTATTATTTTTTATAATTTTTAGATAAACGGAAAGAGTATTAAATACAAATAGAGGAAATTGAGCTCAATTTCCAATAATAAAGAGATAAATATGATATATTGTTAATTAGTACTTTTTACGTATTTTTCAAATAATATATGTTACTTCTTATGTCCCAATTTATGTAACTATGATAGAATTTCGAGAGTCAACTAAATATTTTATGTCTTTTAAATATTTTAACTTGTTAATTATTGTAATTTATAACACTTTTTATATCACTTTAAAATAATTGTCCCAATTTATAAGGCACTGATAGAATTTCGAAAAGAGAAAAATTATCGATTTCGTTGGTCAAATTACATGAATTGGATTTCACTAATACTTACTACTTTATATATAGCCACAAAATAAAAATAGAAGGGCGAATGAGTCAATTTGCTTTTCGATCCTATACTATTTTATGTTCTCACATATTAAATATTTTATGTTATTAATTATTGTGATTTATAGTACTTTTTACTTAATTTTTAAATAATATATGTTACTTCTTATGTCCCAATTTATGTAACTATGATAAAATTTCGAGAGCCAACCAAACATTTTATGTCTTTTAAATATTTTAAATTGTTAATTATTATAATTTATATCACTTTGAAGAGCTTATTTGTAATTTTGTAAAGCTGACCCTAAGCTCCTCTCATTCCCATTTTTTATGTCTTTTAAATATTTTAAGTTGCTAATTATTATGATTTATAGTACTTTTCATATCATTTTCAAATAATTGTCCCAATTTGTGCGGCACCGATAGAATTTCGAGAATCTTTTTTTTTTGCCCTTTAAATATTTTAAAATTAACTATTGTAATTTATAGTAATTTTTTAGCGTGAATTTTAAATAAATATAAGTAATTCTAAAGAAATCCGCAAATAGTAATAAGTGGGACTTTGAGGAGCTTAGTTGTCATTTTTGGACGTCCTCAAATAGTAATAAGAGAGACTTTGAAGAACTTAGTATCAAATAGTAATAAGTGAGACTTTGAGGAACTTAATTGTCATTGTTAAAACTTGACCCTAAGCCCAATATATGTTACTTGTTTAAAAATATTTCAAGTTAATTATTGTGATTTATATTTTTTTTATTTTTTTTGTAATTTTCATATAAACGGAAGGAGTATTAAATACAAATAGACTCAATTTTCAACAATAAAGAGATAAATATGATATATACAAATAATTATATGCAATAATACATATATAAAATTAAATAAAAATAGAAGGGTGAAGCAGTCAATTAGCTTTTCGACCCCAAGTTACTTTATGTTCTCACATATTAAATCTTTTATATAGTTAATTATTGTGATTTATAGTACTTTTTATGTATTTTTCAAATAATATATGTTACTGTACTTCTTATATCCCAATTTGTGTAACTATGATAGAATTTCGAGAGTCAATCGAATATTGTATGTCTTTTAAATATTTTAATTTGTTAATTATTGTAATTTATAACACTTTTTATATCATTTTAAAATAATTGTCCTAATTTATGCGGCACCGATAGAATTTCAAAAATCAGTCGATTTTTTTTATTATGTCTTTTAAATATTTTAATTTGTTAATTATTGTAATTTATAGCACTTTTTATATCATTTTAAAATAATTGTCCTAATTTATGCGGCACCGATAGAATTTCGAAAATCAGTCGATTTTTTTTATTATGTCTTTTAAATATTTTAAAATTAATTATTATGATTTATAGTATTTTTTTACGTAAATTTTAAATAAATATAAATAATTTTGAAAAAGTCCTTAAATAATAATAAGTGCGACTTTGAAAAGCTTAGTGGTCATTTTGGAAACTTGACCCTAAGCTCCTCAAACATTCCCTCTTATTATATATAGTAAATTGAATTTTCATTTGGATTATGGGAAGAAAAAATGTGATACGTGGTTAATATTGCAAAATAGATAAAACAAAAGAGCAACGCAATTATTTATTTGGATTTTTATTCTTCAAATTCATATTGAATTTAAGTAAACGCTACAAGAATACAATTCAAGTAATATTTATAATTGCGCGAGCTTATTATTAAAAAATGATAGATATGTCAAATTGTTTTTTTTTTTCATTAATCTTAAAAATGGTTAAAAAATTATTTACAAACAAATCAAAATAAAAAAATTAGTATAATATTAAAAAGCAAAGAGAATATTAATGTGATATAGTGAAACTTGGAGGAAGGTGTAATGAAGGAGAATTATATGGATAGAGAGAAGTAATCACATACATCAACATATCTTATAGACTCATACTATTACAATTACTCCAAAAGTTGTTGCCGAATCTTCCAAGCGAAGAAGAAATACAAAAAGGAAAAAGGGAGGAAGGTTCAAGAATCACTCTAAGCGAATAGAAAATAAAAAAAACAACTTTATAGCATAAATCTTAATACTGATTATTTGCCTCTTCTATATATGGTTGAAAATCATTTCTCCCTCTCAACTTTATTTAAAAATCAAACTCTCTCCTCAACTTTGAATAATAAACATTCCCCCCCTCCCCCTCCCAATTTACCTTGGCAATGTCTATTTTAACCTTGACAATTGCAATTCTCTACTTATATAATATCTTTTTATTATATTATCTATTATTTATTTTACTCAAGTATTTATATATTTTTTATTAAATTTTTTTAGTATTATAAGTAGAATAAGTATTTTATGAACTTGCCACAAAAGCTAATGTTATTCTTTATGATTATTATTTTGATGGTTCCCAAGGATCCAATATGACCATTTAGATCTACGTAGCCACAATATTGTTCTACGGAAGCTAGCGGTTTAGAAGTTTGGCCCGATCTTTTTGGGTGTCGTAGGGGAGGGATTGACCTTTTCATTACATGGATTAAGTAGGTATATGTACATATGTATGCACATGTATGTGTGCATATTTAATTTTAGTTTCTTCCTTATTTTTTATTGTTTATATAGATAAATGAGTTTCGATTGTCACTAATGAAATATTTTAAATAATAAATTAAAATTTATTTATAATATAAGTAAACTTTAGAAATTAATTTGTTATAAAATATATCTCCAAAATTTTATCAAATATTATTGTATTACATGCATTGAAATATGTTTATAAAGTTATTTTTATTTGTTATTTTCACTTGTATAAATAGATATTATAGTATTTGATTATTATTAATAAATTAATTTTTTTTATCCTGATCATTTATGTCATATAGAACGTCACTAACTTATATACTAAATAAATGTTTCTCGCTTTTCTTTTTTTTGGTTTAGAAAATAATATTTATTTTTTATTTAAAGAAATTTACTATACATATTAAAGAATAAAAAATATCATGATTTTAAAGAGGTAAAAAAAAAAAGATCAATAGTATAAGGGTAAAATAGGTATTTAAAAAAGATAAATAGAAAAAAAGGAGAGAATATGCTTATTGTTTAAAGTTGTGGGGGAAATTTGATTTTTAAAGTAAAGTTGAGGTGAAAAAATAATTTTCACCCTCTATATATAGATTTCCAGGGTCTCATATGTAATTTGACAATTCCTCATTCATAGCAGAAGGTTTCCGAAATCCTCCCACATTTATTTAGCATTGCAACAGGAAAACTAAAGGACATATCACAAAATGAAGTCTTAGGAATATCTTATCTTCTTGAAGAATGGCCTTAAATTTATTTACTTTATATTTTTTTTTCCCTCGGAGAAGATGATGGAAGGCCTGTAAAGCAAGTACAACTTAACTTTGGGCTTGGGCCGCGAACAAAAGCTGCCATACTCCCCTTTCAAATTAGAAAGAGAAAATTTCATAAATAGCGTTATTTGTATTCCAAGACCAAATTTATAAAAAAAGTAGTCAGACGTTACTTAATTACAAAACGTAGTGGTATTTTCTTTTCAAAACATAATGGAATACGATGTATTTATGCATATAACAAGTGTATTCTTATATAATATCTCTATAAGTAAATATAATGTATCTTCCACGTAACAATTATGAAATGTATTGTATTTGTACAATTTGTTTGACTTAATTTTTCTAAAGTATTTTTAAAAAAAATAGAACAATCACTATTTAGGATAAATATAAGACAAACAAATTGAAATGAAGAGGAGAATTACTTGCCAATGAGTAGATAATATATTCTACTACTAAATTAGACTTTATATCTACATAACTCACCTCCAAACTAGTTAGTTCACAAACGACTCCCAAATGCTCAACACTAAATTTATATGGATGGTGGATGCAAGTAATTCCCTAAGAAATGGGAAATTTATTTCATCTAAGATTCATAATTTTGAAGGTTGATAATTATGTATTCGAACTTAATATATGAGTAGATCCGATGAAATGAATACATATAATCAGACAATTTGATTCATTTTGGATTAATACTTGGATTAATCATATTGCTACATGATCTTTTTATAAAGCCCCATATGATCAATTGGTCGATCATAGTTCAGGCACATTTTAAGTAAAAGAATAACTCAAATTCAATAGGTGGAATGATGACATTTTGAACCAAATTTAAATGTGTTTGGGACTTTTGAAAGAAAACTGGTAAAGTTACGTTTATGTGATCAGAAGGTCATGAGTTTGAGTCTTGTAAATAATATCTGGCAGAAATACGTGGGTAAGGTGTGCCCTTGTGGAAAGGCCCTTTTAGGATTGCCTTTTTATTTTTCCCTTTTGTCTTAAAAAAAAAAAAAAAAAGTAGAAAAGGGTATCCAATTTCCCATCCCCACGATTAGTTGGCTCCTCCCATAGCGTATTATTGCAGCTACTCAGCAATAATAGCAGTCAGATCAAATCAGTGAATCGGGTCGCCATGGATCCAGACGCAGTTGCGAAAGCATTCGTAGACCACTACTACACCACCTTCGATACCAATCGGGCCGGGCTTGCTAATCTCTACCAGGAAGCTTCTATGTTGAGTTTCGAAGGCGTTAAGATTCAAGGTGCTCAGAGTATCGTTGGTAAGCTCACCAGTCTCCCTTTCCAGCAGTGCAAGCATCACATCAATACCGTCGATTGTCAGCCTTCTGGTCCTGCCGGCGGTATGCTTGTCTTTGTTAGCGGCAATCTTCAACTCCCCGGCGAACAGCATGCCCTCAAGTTCAGTCAGGTAACTGATTAAGTGTTGTAATTACCGATCTACTTGTGTATTAATAGCATTTCTGAATCGGTTATAGAAGGAAATGGATGGAATCTAGGTTTCCTTTTCCGAATACATAGGTGATGTGATTTTGGTGTACGATAATTATCGTAGAGGAATTGAGTTGTTTCTTCCTGTAAACTTGTTGAAGTGCTAATAGTCGAACACCAGTTACTTTCCATTTCGAGGATCTCGTGATGTTAGTAGCCTTTTCTGGAATGAGATTTTGAAAATTTAGAGATAGGTACGTGATTTGCATATTTTAGGTTTACTGCTGCGGGACTAGTTATGTTAACATGCTAATAACGCAATGCGTCTAGGCTCTATGTGAAGATATAAACAAAAATCCTGTCAGATAACTGATTAATTGTTGTAATTGCCGATCTACTTGTCTATTAGTATCATTTCTACATCGGTTATAGAAGAAGAATGGATGGAATCTAGATTTCCTTTTCCAAACACATTAGTGCTATAATTTGGTGTACGACAATTCTCATAGAGGAATTGAATGGTTTCTTCCTGTCAATTTGTCGAATTCTACAAATTATCTAACACCTGTTTAATTTCCATTTTGAGGATCTCGTGATGTTAGTCGCCATTTGTGGAGTAAGCTTCTGAAAATTTAGAGATAGCTATGTGATTTGCATATTTTATGTTTACTGCTGTGAGACTAGTTATGCTAACGTGTTAATAACGAGATGTCTCTAGGCTCTATGTGAAGATATAAACAAAAATCCTGTGGTGCATGGCTTTGATTGTAACTTGTAAGTATGTCTACGGAGTTATAGCTTTGATGGCTGTGGAGGATAGCGGGAGATGATCTCTACATGTTTGTATGCTATTTAGTTTGTATTCTGATATTAAAGTTGCTTACTAGATTTTAGAATTCAATTGAACAATATGTATAAGTGGTATTAGAACTACCTTGGGCAGCTTGATTGATCTGCCCGACTGCCTGCTACAACCCAAACGTGCGTGGTAATCTTAGGTACCAAGGGTGGAGTAGAAAGGCATTTACTGAGTGTCATAGTTGGGATTTGTACCTTAGACTCCAACTTGTTATTTCTATGGCTCAACCCCTCAATCATCCTTTTGGGAACTGGATATCTGCCCATGTATGCTATTACATGTATTCTGCTCTTCCAAAACTCAATTGTTGCTCATATGTCTAGTTGCTAATTTCTTCCTAGACATTCTCTTCGTTTCACTTTCTTCATCCAGGTTAAGATGTCCATCTCTGAAAAAATTATTAAGCTGCAATGTTCTACAATTATTTTGTTGTCTTGGCGAGGATAAATTTTCGCAAAAAGAAACAGTTGGACGATGCAACTTCAAATGCTGTAACTGCTAAGGTTCCCTTGTTAGTGAAAACATAGCTTAACCATAAACTGAGGACAACTGTAAAACTTTTTTCAGCTTTCCACATTTGGTCCCCCTGAGTATCACCATAAGTATAAGTTAGTCCTTTGTATGTCAGTGCTAAAGCTTGGACCTTAAAATAACATCAAATCCAACATTGGATAGAAATCCCATAACTAGTCATGTTACCCAACCACTCTATTATGAGGGAAAGGAACATATTCCTTTTCCAGAACCCATTCCCAAATGAAGAGAACTCTAATGGATTATCCTTTTATCCAGAAAAGCCTGCTTGATAAACTCTTCATCTGCCACGCCAAATCCCTCTCCAACGGCTTTTCTTTGTAAAACTGAGAAAATCAATCTCAGTCTGCCACGAGGATCATCCGTTCCACATCTACCCAACCAACGTTTGCTGGCTTCTTGCTGCAGGCAAGGCTGAACCACGTTGAAACAGAGAAAATTTATTATTGTGAATTTCCTTTTCTATGCGTAAGTTTTTCCTGTTGCTAATATATCCATATTTTGATTTTAGGAAATTGAGACTTGCAATTGCTAACTGTACTAGGAAGAACCAAAGTTTCTTATCCAAAGCATTTATCTCCTCCCATTTCGTGGTCATTTGACTGGCAATGGGTTGTCAATCCAATCTTTAACAGGGCATTCGTGATTGGAGAAGTGTTTCAGTGATACCTAAAAAACCAGCACAAGGGTACCAAATAGCGCCCAAGACTATTGCAGATATCCTGATGGCATCCTTCTTCACTGTTTGTCTTCGATAAAAGTTCCAGTGACCCTTACCATGAATAATAACTTCTTTTTACTACACAAAGCTCTAATAGAAATATAAATTTGTTCCATTATGCCAGAGAGAAAACACTTGGCCACAATTTTTCAATGTGATAGTCTGACACTTGATAAAAGAACTGATAGTCTGATAGTAGTCATAACATTTCTTCTAGATAATATGTTTAGAGTAAGATTGTTAACTGCAAAGTATCATGCAGATGGGCTTTAGTAGAATTGAGATACATACTTCAATGTGATAGTCTGACTCTTGATAGAAGTAGTAGTGATAGTCTGATAGTAGTCATAACATTTCTTCTAAATGATATGTTTAGAGTAAGCATTGTTAACTGCAAAGTATCCTGCAGACGGGCTTTAGTAGAATTTAGATTCATACTTCTGGGATTGGTATAGATTATTGGTTAGGTAGTTGAAGCGTAATGGCTGTTAATGTGCAAGTAATATTATATGTATACGGCCACCCATCTCCAGGGGGAGGGAACAGTGGCTTAGTGGTTGCGTTAACTTATGGAGTAAGTGAACAATAAACATCCAAAGTTAATTATTAGACACAAAATTCTTTGTGTAGAGCTGACTTAAGGAAGAAGAGAACAATAAGCTTCTAATCCCATTCTCTCACTCAGAAGGTGCTTTGTTTTTTGTTATGCATTTTGTTTGAGGTTGTTTTTTGTAACTCTATGGGCTTTCAACCTACTGCTTTTTGTTATGCATTTTGATGCGTTTCTTTTCTGTATCCTTATAGATTGTTTAGGAAAGTTTAATTGCATAAGTTTTAGAATGTCTTCATTTTGATTTCCCTGTACAATGAAACATTGAGTATGTGGTTGTGCCCATATCTAGTATTGTCTGCTTTGACTGATATTTTTTTTTTTTTTTGTTGATAAAGTTTAACTTACTATTTGATAGAATCACGTATTCTTTAGCAGATTGCCTTACTTTGTTTTTTGAAGCATTGCCTGATTATTTTCCTCGTCGTGTAGCAGAGGTGTATTATTAGAAGAAACAACATCCACTCTTGAATGGGTGTTCTTTGGCTTCATCCTTAAAGCACATTATGCAGACAGTTTATATGATGTCAACAACAACAACAACAACATACCCATGAATACAGAAATAAGAGCATTAACAACAACAAAATAATGTGAAGTGGAGAGCAGTACACACCTATAGTGGAAAGAACCTTAATGGCAACAAAATAGTGCGATAATAGAAGCACAAAAACACAGGTGATAGCCGAAACCGAAGAACAAGAAACTATGAGGAATAGTGCTAATACCACCTGTAAGAAAGAAGGTCCAAGTACGAACACCAAGCCTATCCCGTAGGAAAGCGAGAGAACACTCTACTACCAACTAACCTTCTACCCTAATCCGCGACCTCCAAATCCTTCTATTTAAGGTCATGTCTTCGGTAAACTCAAGATGCACTACATCCTGTATAATCACTTCCTTCCAATACTTTTTCGGCCGCCTCTACCTTTCATGATATCCACTACTGCCAACCTCGCACACCTCTTCATCAGGGTATCTACACTTCTTCTCTTCACATGCCCAAGCTATTTCAGCCCGCTTCCCTCATTTTGTCCACCACAGAGGCCACTCCTACCTTGTTCCCGATATCTTCATCCTAATCTTATCTCTCCTAATATGCCCACACATCGACCTCAACATCCTCATCTCCGCAACTTTCATCTTCTGAACATGTGAGTTCTTGACTGGCCAACACTCCGTCCCATCCAACATATCTGGTCTAACCACCACTACGTAGAACTTACCGTTAAATTTTTGATTGTAGCTTTTTACAGATTATATGATGTCTTCATTTACAAATTATAATTAAAATATAAGATTGCCAGATACTCTGTTTTCACCACTTTTCCTTTCTCCTGCATTTAATTTTGCCTTAATGTTTCCCTAATATTCACACACACCATTGAAAAACTTCTGTTTTTGATGATTCAGAAAAAATAAGAACTGACAAGTTTTTGTGAATTACTTTTAGTTTTGGCAATTGAGCCCTTGGTTTCTTTTTCTGGAAGTGTTTCTGATAATAGCTTTGCTGCATTGTCTGTGGATGTGGAGAAACTGCACTGCAGATACTAGAGCCTATCGAATTTGACCTTTATAGTTAATTCTATGTTACGTTAGATGATTTATCCGTACTTTCTTGGTAAGTACAATGTTTCAGAACTTGTTCACACTCAAAATTGCTAAGTTCTTACTATTTATTGGATTGCAGATGTTTCATTTGATGCCAACACAGCAGGGGAGTTTCTATGTATTGAATGACATATTCCGGTTGAACTATGCATGAAGGGTACTGGGTTGAATTGTCTCTTGTTCACCTTTTCTTGATTGAACAAATTTACTGAATATATTCCAAGAGTTTGAAAGGCATTGCTTAAAAAGACTGATTTACTGTGGCTTGGTTAGTGATCAATGGATTTGAACTCTATTAAAAAGCAAATGAGCTATTCCTTGTTGCAAGATATTATATGCTTTGAAAATTGCTGCTTCTAAGTCTCACTTTCTCTCTGTTTGATCTCTATGATAAATGTTCTTATCATTTTCTCTTTGTTTGGATTGCCACCTTTAATAGCTGATAACAAGTTTTGTTGTCTAGACCCAATGTAATCACACAAGTGGGGTGTGGGGAGAGTAGCGTGTACGTAAACCTTGCCCCCCTACCTTGGAAGGTAGAGAAACTGCAAGTTGTGTAATTGATAGAAAAATTTTACTGTGAGAGGTGTCGTACTGAAAGTGTTCTCCTTTCAAAATTATACAAGTTTTGGCGCAAGCAAGTCATGCTGATTCTCGTGGCAATTTAATCCAGCTCAATTAATATTTATCCAGTGTAGCCTATTTGTGGTTTTTGTTTCAGGGAAATGCGCAACTTTTCTTTTCTGTATCATTGGTGGCAAACTTCTTGTAAAAACAGAAATAAGATAGAATAACATTGTCTAAAAGCAAAGTATTTATTTTGAATGTATCTTTGTGGGAGTTTGGGGGTCGGTGGGGAGAATCAGAATGTTGATCTGGTAAGCAACCTACTTGGTGCTTCTGAACATCAAAAGCAGCAGCCCCACTAATAGACACATGAGGTTGTGCTATAAGCAAAGGATAAAGTGTGAATCTGAATACTTTCACTTGGCAAGGTTCTGCATAAATTCCACCTTCATAATACACCCAAAGTGAACTACGTTGATCAGGCTTCAAAAAACTCCTTGAGTTTCTTGGAAATTGAAAGATCAATAATCTAATAAGGCCCCCTCGATCACTACACTTTTTCGGGTCAGAGGTTAAGTACACTACACTTTTTCGGGTAAGAGGTTTAAGTATTTATCAGCGATCAGACACCATTTGTTGAGAGGAAAATGTCTGATTGGGGTCCGGTGTTTGTGGCGGTGGTGCTGTTTGTGCTGTTAACGCCAGGTCTGCTGGTTCAGGTGCCGGGTCGCAACCGATTTGTTGAGTTTAGCAACTTTCAGACGAGTGGAGTGTCCATATTGGTTCACTCACTTATCTACTTCGCCCTCATTTGCATCTTCTTATTAGCCATTGGGATCCATTTGTACACTGGCTAAACTCCTCTACTCAATATTCCTGATCATGGTCGACCATTCTTAATTTTTTATTTTACTTATTTGGGTTGCTTCAGAATTGATTGTCATCTGTCGTTGCAATTTTTTTGGCTTTTGCTTCACTTTCTCTCCTTTTACCATTCAATAGTTATAATTTGATGTGATGTATCATCGGTTGGGAAAACTCTAGTTATTGATAGTTGTGTTTTTTTTATCCTACTAGTCTCTGATCTTCCTGATATGATGGGAATTAATCTTTTTTGGTACTCCTAATTTCCAAACATTAAAAACAAGTGGAACACACCATTTGATCTTGATTGTTTCGTGGGGCTACAGTGGCAATTCATGCTTGTTAAATTGCATACATACCCGGTGATCAGATTCCACACGAGTAGGGTTTGGGGAGAGTAAGGTATATGCAGATCGAATCCCTATCTTGTAGAGTATCAGGTAGAGAGGTTGTTTTTGATAGATCCTCGATTCAAGAAAACCATTTTCAAAACAAGTTTGACAAATACAAGTAAAAGATATGGTGAAAATATTGTAGAAAAAAAATATTAACAACAAAAAGGTACATGTAACCTAAATTAAAAAAAAAAAGAAATAATAATACTGATAAGTGGAAGAGGAAACAGAGTAGTTGATCTAAGCTAGAATCATGTTTTCCCACATAAAAGAGATATATTATTGACTACCTACTAACTTCTACCCTTGTCATCACCTCTGTGATTTGCTATTAAAATTAGGAATCATTCACGAATCATTCACTTCGCAAAAAATGCTATACCTTAAATCAATTATTTGCCAATGTTTGGATTTTCACCTATGACACAGTAATTGCTAATTTGCAACTTATTAAAGGACTAACTTTGGCATTTTCCCTTTATTAAGTCGGAATTAAGATTCTAGCTTGATGAACTATTAAATTCAATAATATTAAAGTCAACAATAATTGAGTCAATTTATCCTCTCTTTGCCTGAATCATAGCTGGATTACCAAAAAAAATAAAAAAGAAACTAAGCTGAGAGAATGGAAACCCATAGATAAACAACGGTAAGTGAAATAAATCGAGAGGAAAAAAAAGGAATCATCAATCAAATTGATCATATATATAAGACTGAAACTTAATAAATCAACTGCACTCATAATACAAAAGTAAAATCTTGCAAAAGCAGCTCTTGCAGATTAGCTCCTTATAATAATACTAAGATAGGCCACTGGTGCGTACGTATGTCTGTCTTTCTTGATACGTAAATTTAATTAAGCATAAAGATGTATATTGAGAATGACTAGGAAAAGCATAAGAAACAAACCAAAGAAGAGTGTGTGAAGCAACATAGAAACAATACTGGTCTTCATATTCATGAAATCAACTGGCCTATGCTTCCCTGGCATTTGAAATATTAGTCCTGGACATAAAAATGCAAACAACGCCGTTGCAATTATCGGTGCTGCCCAGTCCTTCATCTTCTATTTAGTTTCTTGTTTGTGTCCTGTTTTTTTTTTTGTTTTTTTTTTTTTGTGGTTCTCTCTAGCTAGCTCTCTGAAATCAACCTTCAAATACACTACAAGTTGAGGGAAAAAGGGAGAAGAGTGAAGAAAAGTAGGTTTAATTTGAATACATTAATAATAATGGGCGTGGAAGTAGAAAATGATATTGAGAGTCCCATTCCCCCGACAGCTTTTACTGTTTATTCCCCTTTATGTATTTTCTTATTACGACTAGTGGTGTGTTAGTTATGGGGGATAAGGCCAATTATGCATCAATAATGTGCCCATATTTGCGGAATTATGGTAAGGCTTTGCTGGTTAGGCTAGCTAGTTTTATTACTCTGTTATAGTAGTACTACAGGGAGCCTCCTAGCAAAAGGTAAAGTTATGTCCGTGTGACTTACCATTTATGCATTCAAGCTCCGCTTCAATGAATTGCCTTTGTTGACCTTAATAAGAGAACATATGGTCTACTCATCTCATTTTTTGTCACTCGTTATTGCTAGTGTTTGATTACATCGCAATTCGGAGTGGTTTGGTAGAGTGTATTAGATAAATAATACATACATATATTAAATGTAGTATTATTTAATATTTTATTTAGTAGCAATTTTGGGGCAATGTATTAGTTATACACGCTATTTAAATATGAATAAAGACAAAATTATCCTCAATTTCCTTTAAAACTTTTTTAAATCCTTTCCGCTTTTTTTCATGGACCGGAAGAAATGCTAATGGACTCCATGTTCGTGAGTTGTGACTGGAGTGCATTTGATAAATCTCCATCATGACAAAAATACTAACCTTTTATTTTTTTGTTTTTCATTTTATAAGATAAATAGTAAAACTTCCCCAAGTAAGTACACAAACCTATAAAATATGGAGGGTATTTCTGTAAACAAACAATCTTTTTAAGAAAATATAGCAATGCATGTTGTTTTCAATACATCAAATCAAACGATGCATAAGAAATAATCCCAGCATATCTAATCTCAATATTATTAATTCAAGCATTACTAATCTCAGTATTACTAATACAATCTATTCAGTACTATTTTATGCACTCTACTAAGCGACCCCTATGCTTTATTATTTTTGAAGTTCTTTACCCTTTTTATCCTTGCCTTTCGGCTGTGAATAACAGTTTATTAGATAGTTAAGTGGCATTTGAACGTGGTTTTGATTAGACAGCACCTTGAAGGCATACCTACCTCAATAGAAAAGTAGAGAAATTAAAGGAGAGGTGAAAATGAAAAAGGTAGGAAGGGAATAACGATGATGTATTCACATTATCCGACCACCTCATGGAAATTGGATTTTCCCCATACCTTATCGTGGCGTTATGTGTTGTCTCTTGAGTCTTGACCAAAACTATCTCATTTATCATTGAAAATAAAAAGAAAAAGAGGAACTAGTAGAAGGGTCTTTAGTCTCTTAACAACAGTTTATAAAAGGCTAATCAATATCTTAAAGTAAAATCAGGGGATTAATAAAAAGGATTTGAGGGGGCATTCATGCATCATGCAAGTAGAAAAAAGGCAGAGGTCAATCTGTGAAACTAGTTTTGAGCTTCTTATGAACTTGCCAAAATTACATGACACAAGTAAAATTGGCAATCTTTTGTCTAAATTTTTAACCCAAGAATAGAAATAGAAAAATCCACATTTGGCTAAAATTTTAATAATTTGGTGGAAATTGTTCCTTTAAAAAATTAAAAATATTTAAATCAACTTGGTGGAAGTTGTTCCCAATTCAAAAGTTTTCTGTCATCCAATCCTCTCTTATTAGTTCTTTATCTTTTAATGGTAACTTTTAGAAAACTTTAATCTCTCACTTTCAAAGAGTTGTTTTGGTCCTCTATTTTAAATTTGAGCAGAATATGTTCTCTTCTGCCACAATGTGCTTGACCAAAAGTCTTTTTTCTACACAAAGTTGAAGGGGTTTGTTATTAATTCATCACCAACTTATAATATAATATAGAATAGGGTAAAATTGAATCTACTGTTTTTCAATATGTTCTCCTCCATGCTCCTTCGCTCTCTACTTTTTACTTCCTTCCAAACATGTTTAGCAGCTAGGGGTACCAGAAAGGAATAGAAAGAAAGAAAGTAAAAAGAAATTATGCCTGCCCCTTTTTTCCCCTCTCTATTCCTTTTATCTTTTTGCAAAGCGTAGTTAAGATGATGAAATTGCCGAGAATAAGGAACACTTGGCCAGAATTATTAATTTTTATTTTTATAAAAATGACCCAATTTAAATTACATTTTTATATTTTTATTTTTTATAAAAAAAAGTATATTAAAATAGTTAAATACTAGTTATAAAAACTATAACACACATAGTAACTTGTATATATGAATTTGAGATATTACTCTTTTAGGTCGGAAAATGTGTGATTTTGTTAGTTCTTTAAAAAATCAAAGGTTTCATGATCAATGCTTTGATCCGTGGTTAGCATATATCTAGTAAGTACTTTTTTACATTTTATTTAATAAAAATGGGTTTACGTCTTGTGCTCACAAAAGGATCCAAAAACTCTAGTGACTAGTGTCCTTATCATAACATCACTAATATTAGTACCCCCCACCTAACGAGAAATTTCCTCCCTCTTTCTTTCTTTCTTTCTTTCTTGGCTGCGAGCGTTCTCCATAAGCTACACCTACACCTCTTTTGCTTCTCACTGTAGCTCTCTGATTTGTTGTTAATGGCGGACTGGGGACCAGTGCTTATCGGAGTGGTACTGTTCATACTGCTGCAACCAGGGCTTCTGTTTCAGATACCGGGTAATAACCGTACTCTGGAATTTGGGAGCAAGAAGACTAATGGAAAGGCTATTGCTGTTCATACTCTTATTTTCTTTACCCTCTATGCTATTCTTATTCTGGCTGTTCATGTTCACATCTACACTGGCTGATCTTCTCTAAATACCCCTTCATATTTGCTACTACCGTTTTCACTAAGGGGATCCAAGTTGTAAGCCCTTTTAGTTTTCTTACTCAACTTAAGATCTGTTTGTTTGTAATTTTTGTTTTCAAGAGGAAATATTATCAACAAAGGTTCAGTCTTTGAAATGAAATTGCTAGCTTTATTTTTGTGTCCTATTTAATTTAATTTGCCTGCTGTTTTGTTCTTGGTTGCCCAAATGCTTATTCAAATGAATCTTGTTCTTTTTTGTTTGTATGAATTGGGATCTGTTTTAACTATTCCAGCATATCAAAATATAAAGAAAACAAAGGCGGTGTGATTGAGACAGTGAGCTGCAGTAGAGTTGGAGTATAATCGATTATACTATTATTAATTTGTAGATAATTGACTGCTAATCTAATTAATTAGCACAGCTAAGCTGCAGTAGAGTTGGAGAATAATGGATTATAGTATGAGCAATTCGTATAGAATCGACTGCTGGTTTAATTAATGAGCAGCTAAGCTGTAGTAGAGTTGGAGTATAATCGATTATATAATTAGTAATTCATATATAGTTGACGGCTATTTTAATTAATTAGCAAAAGAAAGCGACTAGTTATCTCATTTCTGCGTTCAAAATGTGATCTTGAATTCAATTGATAAGTGAGGCTTGCTCGAGTTTGCCTTCACCATCAACCGGAGGTTGAGGGTTCAAGTGATAAGTGGGAACACCATTGTTCGTCCTGAAGTGGGGTGGGAGAAAAATCAATTAGCTATAGACTTCTTCAGTTAAACTCATCTGCAGCCTCTATCCCTACAAACCTCAGCTTCTGTCAAATGTCTATGGAATTTTTTATTTTTATTTTTTTTACCTTTCAATTGACACGAAAATGAGCAAAGGATGGAAATGTACTGTTTAACACGCTAAATCTGTCTCTTGAGTATTCTGTGTTTAGCACAAAGATGGATTCCAGAGTAGTATGAAGATCATAGTGCAATAGGCAGGACTCACTCTTCATGCACGATTTCTTGGACAAAAAATTTATGCCCTTATGCTTGATGGACTAAGGACTATTTCCGTATTTGCTTACGTTCTATTTTACTCTTAATTTAAGTCTTAATTTTCATCTCGTAGTTTGGTGCTTAAATTTTATCTTTGAGATCTGCAACCCATTGCTTGCGCCTTGAGAACAGTGCAATATGCAGGACTCACTCTTCATGCACGATTTCTTGGACGAAAAATTTATGCCGTTATGCTTGATGGACTAAGGACTATTTCCGTATTTGCTTACGTTCTATTTTACTCTTAATTTAAGTTTTAATTTTCATCTCGTAGTTTGGTGCTTAAATTTTATCTTTGAGATCTGCAACCCATTGCTTGCGCCTTGAGAACAGAATGATTCTGTCTTCTCTTCCATTTACCACAATCATAAGTAAAGCAAAAATGCAGGATGTTGCATTTTGTCTAAAATATGTATACCATGTTCTCTGTAATAGATGCAGCAACATACCTAGTGTAATTCCACAAGTGGGGTTTGGAGAGGGTAGTGTGTATGCAAACCTTACCCCTACCTTGGGAGGTAAAGTGCTTGTTTCCATTGGACCCTCGGCTCAAGTTCTCTGTAATAGATTAAACAAGAAAAAAGGAGAGATTCTGAATTATGATCCATCATGTACAGAAATAGGTTAAAGTGGTCCAAAAACTTGTTCCTTTCCTTTGATGAATTTAATAAACATTGATATCGAACGCACAATACTTTGTAAGAGTGTTTCAGAAGATCAAACTAGTTCAAAAGAAAAGAAACGCAGAAAAAGGTTGATAAAACAAAAATCCTCCTTCAGCAAAAGCATTCCAAAAAGAGTTGAGGATTTGGCCGGAGCAGCAGTGCTGACGAAGAAAACTTAAATGCTGCCTTTATTGCCAGTATCAGCCAGATCGTATGTGAACACCAATAGCAACTATCAAGATTGTATATATACAGAAGAATAAGATGGCATGAACTAGGATGGAAATCCCACTGGTATACATGTTCCCGAACTCAATCACCCGAGTCCTTGCTGGTAGCTGGAATAGCAATCCCGGTGACAGTAAGATGAACATCGCTACAGCAACCACCACTGGACCCCAATCCGCCACCATACTTATTTCAAGTATCGTGCCTCCTTCACTCTGTCTCAAGGAATTTAACTAGGAACTCAAATGCCTGAGCTTTAAGTTTTCTCAGACGTTGAATTTTGTTGTGGTGTTTGCAAACTTGTAGCAGCAAATATATGGCAAATGTAAGCGATTTTGCTTAGTGAAGAAGGAGAAGGGGATATACTAAACTTGAGACTGAAAAGCAGGCATTTGTGTTTTAAAGGGGAAGAAAGGTATGATTTGTGGTAGTGGGGAGCTTTTTTGCTTTATGGAAGTCGACAGAAAATACCAACTTTGTGCTTAAGTTTCCCGATTATTGAAGAACGCGCAAGCCTTTCTTTTGCCTTTGCTTTACAAATTTTATCACATAAATTCATCAAGGTGGGGAGTCTTTAAAAAAAGGATTTGGAAAAAGAAAAGTGGTGAACGTGGAAAGCAAAGAAAACGCCAAAACTTTGTGCGTTTACATTACTGCAAAATGCTTTAATTTGGCTTATATGTATTTTAAGTATGATATCTGATTACAGTTGATAGCTCAGCTACTAATCAGTCAAACTTGGCAGTGTTTACGTTGTATCATGGTCCATGACAGATGAAAAGAACTAGGAAGGGGTGCCCACTGTGGATTTGCCTTTGCTTAAACCGCGTTGAGCAAAGAGCCCACGTTGGTACATAAGTCTCATGGTGACACTAGCACTTTTGTATGATAGGAACTAGCGGTGCACTTTATAATTTCTTACATGTCAAGTTAATATATCTATAGTAACAAATAAATTGTTTTAAAACGAGCATCATTTATCTAAAACAAGAATGATATGATAACTCGAAAAATATAGTCGATAACGTGTAATAACAGGTTAAACTGTGATAGTGTAAATTTTCCTTTTATACTGCTATATATATAATATATAATATAAATCCATCTTCAAGAGCTCTAGATTTTGAGTCTTTGATGCATGCCCTTGTAAATTTTATAACATACCATTTGGTTTGGCGTTCGAGTTTTTTAACTCAAACAGAAAAAACATCATATTGGGTTGACGGAAGTGGGTCTTCGTAGTGAATGGGCTCTTATCTTTTGCTTCTGCTACGCCATCTGCAGATAGGCCCATCTCTGTTTGGTTGGACTTCTGTGTAGCTATAATTCCATCTAATCAAACTGAAAAGATGAAAATTGTAATTTATGTCCAAAGCCCTTAAAGGAGAGTGCCGTGATGCCGTGCCGTCCAGGAGAAGAGTTGAGAAGGTTGTCAATTGTAGCGTGGCGGGCAATGGTGTTATTGCTGTTCGCTATCAGCTGATAATACAAATCGTTATATAAATAATTTATTTATCTGACGGTGCGATGATTATGATTTGTCTTGGCAGAGTATGCATTGTCTCGTTTCGTTTGGCCTAAATTTGCTGAAATAATAGATAAGCCACACTGCCACGCCACAGATCTAGTCATCAAAAATAAAAAGATGCAACTTCCATGTCCATTCACTCTTCCAAAAATCTCTTAAGATTCATTGGTTTTTCATTCCCAATTATCTCTCAAATCACCAATTAATCAGAGTAATAGAGATGGCTGATTGGGGACCAGTTGTAATAGCAGTTGTTCTGTTTGTGCTATTGAGCCCTGGGCTTCTGTTCCAACTACCAGGAAATAGCCGAGCAGTTGAATTTGCCAATTTTAAGACAAGTGGACTCTCCATTTTCATACATACAATTCTCTTCTTTGGCCTTATTACCATCTTCCTCATTGCTATTGGTGTCCATATTTACACCGGCTAGCTACAATTTGCTACTCACTTTTTAACCTTCTTTGTGAGTGATCAGTATTTCCAATTCTTTGTTTGCTGTGGATTAGACTTGTTCTGGATCTTACTGCAAGTCGATGTCTTACGTATCACCACTTCTTCATATGCAATTTTAAGTGTTCTGTTTTTCTCTCATTAATTTTTACAGCAACTTGCTTAAATTCTGTATTCATTTATATAGATGATGGTGTACTCTGATACTCTTTGATACAACTAAAATAGTTTGTGTTTGATTTTGTTGACTATTACAATTCATATGTTCTGCAACTTTTTAGCTTTTCTGCCAAAACATACTCGTTGAAGGTATTAGCAAGAAAATATGAAGATCAGTGAATTATAGTGGAATGGAAAAGGAAACAAATCACTAGAGGCTGATTCAAGATTCAAATTTTATGGGTTTAACATTTAAAGTTTTTATAATTAAACTCAAGTCTTGAGGTGGGGTCTATCGAAAACCGCCTCTCTACCTTACCTTTGAGGTGATACGGACTGCATACACTAACCCTCCCGAGACCTGGTTTTAGCGTCCTCTAGTATTGCTGGACCATTCCACTACCTGCAAATCATCTTCTTTTCTTCATGGAAAATGCAAATTACTCTAATCTATTTCCTTATTTCCCGCTTTCATTTTATTTATTTATTTAATCACTTTTTGCTTTCTGTACAAAGTTGAATAGAGGGTTGTGATGATCTTTGGTTATTTGTTCATAATCTAGTTTTTAGTTAGCAATTGACTGGTCTTTGGTTGATGGATTGGAGATTTCGTATAATGATTCACATAGTAACTTAAACCTAGTCGCAAAATCGATGAATGTATTTCTGATCAACTATAAATTATTAGATCAAAATGGGAAGGAAAACCTTTTTCTGAGCTGGGGAAAAATCTCTCCGGTTAAAGAGGAATGCTTCGGCTGGCTTGGACTCGGGAGAGAAAGGAGAATTCCACTAACAGAATTAAGTTCAACAAAATATTATGGAGGGGATTTCTAAGAATGCAGCATTGGGAAGTTTAGCTAGTCTTTGATGATATGTGGAGTTGGAGCAAATAATATTTGAGAGAAAATTAGGAGAGAATGTAAATGCTACAAAACACTGGAAGCTATTAGTCACGTAAAACTAATATGCACCCATATTATCAAACACAAGAAAAGACTGGAAGTTAATTTTATAGCTGTTCCAGCATGTTACTTAGCAATTTGCACCTCACTGGTCATCTTGTCCTTGATGTTCTACCTTTGTCATCTGTCAAATTGATTTCTTGTCATTTATCGTAGAAGAACTTTGTATTTAATAGCCATCAGTTGCTAAAGTTGATCCCTTGGAATTAATTATTATTGACTGCTGTGACTTATATTTGTTGCGGGTGTGCTGATAAAGCTAAACATAGATATGCAGCCTATGGCTTGAATTGATTATTGTCTTTCTCTAGCCAGAAATTTGCTGTTTCTTCCATTTAGTATCCCACCCATGTGAATAGGTAGTGTTGACATCTAATTTTTGCCTTCCACGATTAGGTTTAATTTCGAGCTACTTTAATTTTAAATAAAATCAAAATATTTATTTTATTCGGATAAATACTTTTTGAAATATGTATTATCATTTTAAGTAGCGATTATATGTTTCCGTATTCGTATATACAAGATCATATAATTTTGCTACTTAAATAATTATTTTACCGAAAATCAGATTTTAATCAAGAACTATCTTGAAAATTAGTTCAAACAGGTAAATCTTGATTTAAATATATTTTGTTCTTAAAAAATAATTTATTTAGATAATATTTGCTTGACTTTATTAAACCAAGAAGCTCGGTATTGAATATTTGCATCATAGAAAAATAGGTAAACGAGCCCCTTCCATTAGCAACCATTCTCCAACGTCACAATCAAATTGCTTCTAGTCATTGTTAATACAAGTAGTTTTGGTTGTAGTATCATCATTTGGGAACTACTGTCTAAAGATTTTGTGCCCAATTTTTTGTGTTCTTGGGCAAAAGGCTTAGATGCCCTAGCTAGTGTGTAGCTAGATGTTGGATTGACCTTGAGTGGCAAGGTGAGACAAGCGAGAGGGGTATATATATAAAAGAATTTCAACTAAGTACAATTAGCCGTTCATAGAAATTGAGATTTGTAACTTTAAAATTAAATTTGCTATAACATGTTAAAATGCAATAATAATGTAAACGTTTTTTGTATTATCTATATATTTATAAGATAATTAATCAACACACACATTTGTATACATACACGATCATATAATATCAGGAATTGAGTATGTGCAATTTGCTTTACCAGTAGATAAAAAGATAGACTTGAAGCACCAATGAGTTATGCAAAATTATTCTTTCTTTTAGCTATATCCATGCATCTCCCTCTGCTTAATACCTCAAAAAAAAAAAAAATCATTGGCTAGAATACTTCTTAAGACTAACAGTAGCTAATTGACTGATACTATGTTGTTGTGATCATATATATAACACGATCAATCGGTGGTAGCATAAATGAATATTTATTTCCTATTCCAAATTAATTTATACAGGGTGGTGTAAGACGATTCTTTTTAAGTGGATATATATACTTTTGAATGTGTTGTCAATATGAGCGGATGCCCTGAATAGGACTCGTTTTTTAAGCACCAACATTACAGCATAACATCTGGGAAATGGCATAACGCCCTATAATGTATATGGACTTAATATACAAAAGAAAAAACAAGACAATATATAATTGTGAGACTTGGATGTCCAATATTGACTAAGGGTCATCACTTACTTTTCACTGATCGCAAAGACAATATCGAATAATGAATGGTCATCTTATCCAATATACATTATATTTGATTAGAATTTCAGTTTTATACATTGACGGTGTAAGAATATCTACACAATTATTTATTTGATATCTTTCACTTATCGAGAGTCAATTTGATCACTAATCTTTAAAGTTAAATGGAATTAAATCAACTTAATGTTTTAAAATTAAGATTTAGACATTCGAACTATACAAAAAATACTATAAGTTGTAATTTTTCTCATGTCAATACGATGAAAAACATATTATAAAATATTGATCAAAATTTACATAATTTGAATCTTGAAGAACAAATCATGTCACATAAATTGAGACAAGGTGAGTAATTAATGATCCAATAAAAAAGATAAAGAACCAATTACTACAAGTTAAAATTCACTGATATATAGTACAAAAATATCTTTAGTTTATATAATTTAAATCCGATTGGTTATATATATATATATATATATATGTGCGCGCGCGTGGTGATTGACAGGAGATTCCGAGAGAATAAGTTGCTAGCATAGTGGAAAGTAGACAGTGACAAATCAAGAATTACTTGAGTTTTTCTTAACTTCCTGTGTGATTATCTTTCAAAACAGCTACGTACTTTACTAGTAGTACACTGGATAGTACTCCATGCATCTTGAATAAATTCATTAATGAGATGAATGTCTTTAAAGTGCTTTCCTTGATTATGATGTGATTTATTGAGGGAATCCTACTTTACCTCCTTAACATTTATAATTTGGAAAATGATATCCCTTTACATATTGAAAAAAAAGATGTCTTCCTTATGCAATATTTTTTCAGCGAAATTTTTCTTTTGTTGAATAAATATTTTTTTTCTTTTCCTTTTCTAAAATTTAAATATAAAATATATAACTTTTATTATTGTCCTATTTAATACTAGGACAATTTAAAAATGTTTGGAGTAAATACAGTAGGAAATAAACAAACAGTGATGCTTTATCTTTTTTTTTTTTTTTTTAAATGAAACGAAGCCCCATAGGGCTATTTTATTAAAAAAAAAAGTATCAACATATAGTTAAAAAGGGAAAGTGCAGAATTTCTAATATATATTTCATAAGAATTTTTAAGATTTTCACATAAGATAGATTAATTTTGCATATTTTCTTCAATTTTGTATGTAAGAATATTTTTCTTTATTGCATAAATTTTAGTAATGATATCAAAATAATAGAAAAATTGTTTAACTTTTGGAGATAGCAAGAAAGACAAAATGCCTTGTTAAGTCCGAAGCACATAAGAAATCTTTAGATGAAATATTTTTGAACGAATCTGCATCTATTTGAAGCAAATAAAGAGGCACCCAAGAATCCAAGATTAAGAGGATATAGACATGAAAAAAAAAAAGAGACCAAGAAATGTAACTTCTTGTTGTTCGATTGAAGGATTATGAATTCATCCATGGAAATAGATGAAGAGGAAAAATTTGGATCGGTCAATTGTAAGAATATCTACTTGTAAATTACTTTGAAGAATAGTATTCTAAAAGTGAAAGGATATGTTGTACTCATTATGAGAAGCCCTAATGTTCATTGTGAAATTTTTTTGAAGAAGAGAAAATCTATCCAGCAAAATCCACGATTTCTCAAATTGATGATACAACGAAGCTACTTTATTTTGTAGCATTAAATTTGACCAACAATTATTACCAAAAGAATAGAAAACATATAAGTATATTGGAATCTATGCACAAATACAAAGCCTAAAGTACTATTACTCACCTTCAGAAATATGTCTCGATGAGATTACACAAATTTAGTTTTGAAGCTGATAAGCCAAAAATGATAATAAAAATAAAGAATATACAGTGCCAAAAACTAGGGTCAAAAATTTTTCCTCCAAATTAAGTGTTTTAGCGCAAAAAAAAAAAAAGATTAGGGGGTTAATTTTCTTATTTTAGTTTTTCTTAAAAAATCTTTATTCAACAAAAGAAAAATCTCGCCGGAAAAATATTGCAAAAAGGGAGTATCGTTCTTTTTCAATATGTGAGGGGGGTATCGTTTCCCAAACCATAAATGTTAGGGGGATAAAGTGGGATTCACTCGATTTATTTTGACATCTTTTCAACAAGATAGACAGCATCTTGGTTTCTTGCGTGAGCGAGTTTAGGCATAAAATTATATGCTGAGCAGCTGGCGCAATTGATTCTTGCTTAATTCCAAGTCATAAAAAAAGTTCCATCATCACCATAAGTAACAAGAAGATTACGCCTAGATTCCATTCCATTTCTTGCGACAAGAATAAAGTGACGGACTTTTCGTGAAAGAGACATTAACAAGGATGAGGCTCTTCTTAAATCTTCAATTAAAGTGAAATTACTGCCTCCGTTTTAGTTTGCTTTTTTGGTTTTAATTTGACACGGAGATTATAGAGAGTAAAGAATGCTTTTGAATCTTGCATTGTGGTCTTAAACAAAAAATATGTTGAATATATAAAAATGCCCTATAATCTTGTACTGATCTTAAACATGTCATGTGAAAAAATAAAATTAAAGAGTTATCAGAAAAGGAAAGACATTCTTTTTTGATTGGACTAAAAAAAAGTAAGACAATCAAATTAAAACAAAGAGTAGAAAGTAGTCAAGGAATTATACTTTTTAATTTTCTCAATGAAACAAGAAACTAAAATGTGTCATTTCTCTCTTGAAATATTACATCATCTACGTAACCACGATTAGGCACTTAAAAGTTGCATCGCAAATGGTACATAATGATGATAATTACCATAATTATGAGGCATGCATGCTATTAATGTTTTATTTACTACAAGAAAATCAGCTACTTATCTCAAATGATCGATTAGTGCTAAATGCCCGGTTGTAATACATTAATCAAGGCGAGACCATATTCCTTTGATCTGCTCATTTATTAGCAAGTACGTTCAAGTGATCTGAAACGCTCCTGAACAAATGATATGTAGTTGGCAGCCTTTATATCAACGCTTTCGTCTGTGTCGACATGTCTGGCTGCATAATAATTATTAGTGCCGTTAGAGTACTCACGCCCGGTACTCTGCGGTGGAATGTAGTAAGAAACTTTTGGCTTAAGGGGAGGTGCAGCTTTCTCCTGGTTTACTATAATGATGCTATTTGGATTATAAGGAACAAGCTTTTCCTTTGGCTGTTGTTGCTGATGATGAAGATGAAGATGATAAACAGTTCGCGGAGGATCGTTCTCAGAGCTGTAATTAGTTGTTGATATAGTAGGCTTCACTGGTGGGGCGGTTGCTCGGCCTCGGTATAAGGACTTCACTAGTTTCCCTTTCAAGAACCCTGATCTGCGCTTGCGGCTCGACTCCATTTCTTGTAAAAGCCTTTTACAAGACACTTAAATGTGGCAATGTAATTTATAGTATGTAGAGATTGGATTAATTGAGTCGTGGGTGGGTGGAGAAATGAAGAACTCAAGAGGGGTATATATAGAGAGTTAAACATTTACGTACCCACAAAGTTTTCATTACATCAAATCACCGAAATAGTAACGACTAAAGATACACTGTAACATAAAAAGTGTGATCAGCAAAAATGTTACATACTAATGCAATGTTAATGTTACATTTTTAGCATTATGATCACTGTATATAAGCTAACTCGGGCACGTATAGATAACATTAATTTGCTTTACAAGTAGATACGAAGATAGAGTGGAAGCACCAAACAGGTATATATGTACTATTATTCTATTAGCTATAAATATATTATCCATCTGGCTATCCGCTTGATATCTCAATTTTTTTTTAATTCAATTTTTAGCTGGATTGTTAATTTGGGACTAACAATAATAAGGAAACTGATATGCTTGTTGTAAATAGTGCTGCCTAGAGTTAGTTACATGGCAGGGTCAGTCAATTTGTTGGTTAGTTAGTAGGATAAGTTAAGCTAACTAGACTAGATGGTTAATGACTAGAGTTGATTAACTAGTCTATAAATACATGATGGAGTAGATATTTTGTAATAAGGCAGTTAGTTGGTGCTGATAATAAAATCCCCTTTCTCTCTCTTAGCTCTGCTATGGCAGTTACACATGGAGCTCCAGTAATGAAACCTCCATTGATGAAACGCAACATGGTATCAGAGCCAGCGGTGCTCGATTGACGATCACTGGCCTTCATTAGTTACAACCACATCTCTGTTTTCTAGTGTAGAAGAACAATTGCACTGATTGAGAAGCAGCTAGGGTTGCGATTACTGTCAAGTGTGGAATATTAAACTCTACAGGTTTTCCCTTCAATTTTTCCTTTGTTTTCATTAATGGCGATCAATAGCGGTACTGGTACAACTTCTGGAGGTGCGACAGTTGTTGATTCTCATCATCCTCTGTATCTTCAAGCTTGCGACACACCAGGTAGCTCACTTGTATCTATACAACTAACTGGATCTGAAAATTACTCTTTGTGGAGTCGTTCAATGAAAATAGGCCTTCTAGGAAAGGGTAAACTAGGCTTTGTGAATGGCGAAAGCTCTAAGGAAAAATTCGATAGCTCATTGCATGATCATTGGGAGAAATGCAACGCGATAGTACTGTCATGGATTATGATTTCGGTCAGTAGGGAGTTGCTTAGCGGAATTGTCTATGCTAGCAGTGTTCAGCAGGTGTGGAATGATCTCAAGGAGAGATTTGATAAAGTTGATGGTTCTCGAATTTTCTACTTACACAAGGAAATAGCTACACTGACTCAAGGAGTCATGTCCGTGTCTAGTTATTTCTCTAGATTGAAAGAATTATGGATGGAATTTGACTCACTCATGCCTTGTCCTGGATGCTCGTGTGATGAATCCAAAACCTATGCTGCTCATTTTGACTATCAGAGGCTGATGCAATTTCTTTTAGGGTTAAATGAATCTTATAATCAATGTAGGAGCCAGATTATGATGATGGATCCTACTCCTAGTGTGAATAAGGCCTATTCCTTGGTTATGGCTGAAGAAAGTCAGCGGGTACTTGGGCAGTCCATTTCGATCGGGGATGCCTCTAGCTCTGCATCTATTGGTGATACTATTGCTCTATTCAGTAGTAGAGTCAATGTGAATTCTGGCTCACATCACATGAATGGCATGCCCTCTGGATCACAACATTCTACAGGTTCTAGCTCTAAGTCCAAAAAGAATTTTAATAGCAACTTGTACTGTGACTACTGCAATTGGAAGGGTCACACCAGAGATATTTGCTTTAGGCTCCATGGCTATCCTACAGATTGGAAGGGTAAAAAGAGAACTGGACCTGGTTCCATTACTGCAGCAAATCTTGCAAGTGGTAATAGTTATCTGGGAAGTTCAGGTTATCAGGCTCAAGCTCGACCTGGTTTCTCTAGTACTGCTTATGCTAATTCACACGCTCTTATGTCTAACATGCCTTCTCAGCAGTTTTTGCAGTCTTCACAACATCCATACATGCAGTCATATCCATCTTATCCTCATTTTTCTCCCCAGCAATACCAACAGATTCATCACATGCTTGATCAAGGATCTGCAAAAACTGAATGCAGTGCTAGTGTGAAAGCTGCAGGTATGTTAAAATGTCTCTCTTTCACCACTGCAGATGACAGATGGATAATTGACTCTGGTGCTTCAAAACACATGGTTCATAAATTGAACCTGTTAACACAACACACTACTCTCCCAGATTCTCAAGAGGGAGATGTACATCTACCTACTGGTAGTCCTGCTAGGGTTAGCAATGTTGGTTCTTCTCATGTGTTAGGAGGAAATGAGATCAAAAATGTGCTGCATATTCCAGAGTTTAAGTACAATTTACTCTCTGTGTCTCAACTGACAAGAGAACTAAATTGTTGTGCTGTTTTTTTCCCTGATTTCTGTCTATTTCAGGACCTCTACAGTGGGAAAGTGAAGGGGATTGGCAAGTTGGAGAATGATCTATATGTGGTTAGTGCAGACTGTCCTTTGCAGTCTCAGGGAACTCAACTGAAGTCTGCTGAAATTCAAGTAAACACAGTTCCCAGTATCACTAAGTCAGGTGTTGATTCAATAAGTTTGCCATTATGGCATAAAAGACTAGGGCATGTGCCCCTTAAAACTCTGAAGAAATTACATTGTTTTAAACATGTTTCCACTAGTTCGTCTGATCTCTGTACTGTCTGTCCATTGGCAAAACAATCAAGATTATCTTTTCCTGTAAGCAACACAACTACTTCTGCTTGTTTTCAACTATTACATGCTGATGTTTGGGGGCCCTACAGGGTACCTAGTCATGATGGTAAAAGGTATTTTTTGACTTTAGTTGATGATTACTCCAGATATACCTGGATAATGCTATTAAATTCCAAGTCTGAAGTTGTAGTGGCCCTCCGGAATTTCTTTGTGATGATTAGAAATGTTTTTTCATCTGTTGTCAAGGTCTTAAGGACTGATAATGGATGTGAGTTTCTCAATTCTCAAGTGGCTGGGTTACTGCAGTCTTTAGGTATTCTACACCAAAGTTCTTGTGTCTATACACCTCAACAAAATGGTGTTGTTGAACGAAAGCATAGACACATACTAGACACGGCCAGATCACTGAGGTTTCAGTCTAGCATGCCCTTACAGTTTTGGGGAGAATGTGTTCTTACTAGTGTCTATCTAATTAATAGGTTACCCTCTTATGTTCTTAAGGGCAAAACCCCTCATGAACTCTTATATCATGCTTCACCAAAACTTGATCACCTTAGAGTGTTTGGCTGTCTTGCTTTTGCCACTGAAGTTAGGAAAATTGACAAGTTTGCTGCGAGGGCTGTTCCAGCAGTGTTTATTGGTTATTCTTCATCTCAGAAGGGGTACAAGTTGTACACTCTTCATACAAGGGAATTTCTGGTCAGTCGAGATGTGAAGTTCAAGGAAGATGTCTTCCCTTTTCACCAGCTACATACTTCTCCTTCACACTTATTTCCTGTTCTTCGGTTTACAAACCTGCATGCTGATCAGAGTTCACCCTGTGTTATTCCTTACAGTGGTGGTTCTATTACTCTTTCACCAGCTATGTCACCTGTAGTCCTCCCTGAAGCTGAGGCTCAAGTGGCTGTGCCTGACTCAGTTGTTGTTCCTTCTGCGTCACAGAGGAAGTCTTCTAGAACCTCTAAGCCTCCTATATGGCTTCAGGACTTTGACACCAGTCAAACTAAGTCCAAGTCCACCTGCAGTTATCCAGTTTCCAATTATGTTAGCTATGAGTCTTTGTCTGCAACTCATTCTGCAGCCCTGCATGCTTACTCTTCTGTTTCTGAGCCGAAGTCTTTCTCTGAGGCTGCTCTTGATCCTCTCTGGGTTGCAGCCATGAAAGCTGAAATGGCAGCCTTAGAGGAGAATCACACCTGGACTATTGTTGATCTTCCACCTGGTAAGCATCCCATTGGATGCAAATGGATATTCAAAATTAAGTATTTAGCCTCAGGTGCTATTGAAAGGTACAAGGCACGGCTTGTTGCCAAGGGGTTTAGTCAAAAAGAAGGGCTGGATTACTCTGAAACTTTCTCTCCTGTGGCTAAAATGGTCACAGTGAGGTCTGTTCTGGCTGTTGCCTCTGCAAAGGATTGGCCAGTATTTCAGATGGATGTGCATAATGCATTTCTGCATGGGGATCTGCTTGAAGATGTTTATATGGTTATTCCCCCCGGCTTTTGCAGACAGGGGGAGACTACTAAAGTCTGCAAATTACAGAAGTCTCTTTATGGACTCAAGCAAGCACCCAGACAATGGAATCTTAAGCTTACAGAAGCTCTGATTCAACTGGGGTTCACTCAAAGTCATTATGATTATTCTTTGTATACCAAGAGAATAGGAAAGGAGCTAGTGGTAGTACTTGTCTATGTAGATGATCTACTATTAACTGGAAGTTGCAATGAGCAGATTACTCAGACCAGAAATGACCTCAAACTAAGGTTTAAAATGAAGGACTTGGGGGCGCTGAAATTCTTCCTTGGTATTGAGTTTGCTCGGTCTAAGGAGGGGTATGTTATGAGTCAGCGCAAATATGCTTTAGAACTCATTTCTGAGATGGGACTAAGTGGTGCTAAACCTGTTCATGCACCACTGGATCCGAACCTAAGGCTAACATCTATAGAATATGATTCTCATGTGCAGGGTGTGAATACAACAACAGCAGACAAACCTCTTAAAGACATTGGAAAATATCAAAGGTTGATAGGTAGATTGTTATATCTAACTATGACCAGAGTTGATATCTCATTTGTAGTACAAGTGTTGAGCCAGTTCATGCATGCACCAAAAGAATCCCATATGGAAGCAGCTCTCAGGGTAGTGAAGTATATTAAAACATCCCCTGGACTAGGCTTGTTTATGCCTGCTCAAAGTTCAATGTTATTAATTGCTTATTGTGATTCAGATTGGGGAACTTGCCTACAGACCAGGAGGTCGGTGACTGGCTATGTGGTGAAATTTGGTGATGCACTTGTGTCTTGGAAGTCAAAGAAACAAGAGACAGTGGCTAGAAGTTCAGCAGAAGCTGAGTTCAGAAGTATGGCATCAGCAGTGGCAGAAATTACATGGCTTGTAGGACTATACAAAGAGTTGGGAGTGAGCATCAAACAACCAGTAGACTTATTCTGTGATAGCAAAGCAGCTATTCAAATTGCAGCTAATCCCATATTCCATGAAAGGACAAAGCATTTTGATATTGACTGCCACTTTGTTAGAGAAAAACTACTGGAGGGTAAGATCAAAACTAATCATGTGTCTACAAAGGATCAATTAGCAGATCTACTCACCAAAAACTTAGCAAAAGGGCCACACCTGTACTTGCTGTCCAAGCTGGGACTAAAAGACATCTTTCAGCCATCAGCTTGAGGAGGGGTGTTGTAAATAGTGCTGCCTAGAGTTAGTTACATGGCAGGGTCAGTCAATTTGTTGGTTAGTTAGTAGGATAAGTTAAGCTAACTAGACTAGATGGTTAATGACTAGAGTTGATTAACTAGTCTATAAATACATGATGGAGTAGATATTTTGTAATAAGGCAGTTAGTTGGTGCTGATAATAAAATCCCCTTTCTCTCTCTTAGCTCTGCTATGGCAGTTACACATGGAGCTCCAGTAATGAAACCTCCATTCACTACTAAAAAAAACAGGAAAACCGACCACAAAAAACCGACCACACCTTGTGGTCGCAAAAAACCGACCACATGTGGTCGGTTTTTCATTAAATTTTTATTTATTTATTTTAAATCAAAAACCGACCACAAGTGGTCGGTTTTTGTATTTTATAATAACGAAAAAAATATAATTTCATAAAACCGACCACATGTGGTCGGTAATAACAAAAAATAAATAAAATAATTATTTTAAAATTCATCTTAATTTTTTACACAAAATATATATATATTTTTTTTTTTAGTTTAGAAAAACCGACCACTTGTGGTCGGTTTTGGATTAAAAAAATAAAAAAATATTTATCAAAAACCGACCACATGTGGTCGGTTTTTGAATAAAAAAAGATTTTATGAAAACCGACCACTTGTGGTCGGTTTTGGTTTCCGAAAAATTTAAAATAAATAAAAAACGTTAAATTGAATATATATTGAATATATAGTAAATATTTTTTAAATTATATCGACCACTTGTGGTCGGTTTTTATTTAATAAAAATCAATTAATATTACAAAACCGACCACAAGTGGTCGGTTTTGTTAAACAATATTAACAATAAATCAAGAAATATCAAATATATTAAATAAAATACCTAAATAACATAAAACATAATCCTTTTTTTTTACTTACGTTTTAATAAAATAAATATATTGTCCATCGGGTATATAACGTAGTAGTCAAAAGCTAATTGAATGTATACAAGTATATTGAATACGTTGATATCATACGTGAAATGAATTAAGAAAAACCTATCACTTGTGGTTGATTTTTATAAAAAATATTAAAAATAAATTAAGAAATATTAAATATATTAAATAACATTAATAAATAACATAAAAAACAATCAAATAAAAATATTTTTTCCATCGAGTGTGTGTATATATATATATATATATAAGCGTCTTTTGCGTGTAGTTATTTACGTAGTAGTCAAAAGTTAATTGAATGTATACAATTATATTGAATATGTTGATGATATCACACGATTGAGGTAATTATAATATATTGTTGGAGTTATAATAATGTAAGGTAAATAATCGATAATTAATTAGAGTATAAGGAATACGTTGTATTACGGGGTAATATACTCGTGTATGTGATGTATATATATAGTATGTATTTAGAACCTAATAGTCGATAGAGTGTGTGTGTATATATATATATATCTCATGTATTGATATACGTAGTAGTCAAAAGCAATTTAAGTGAATCTATCCAAGTATTTTGAATAACACGTTGATATCACAAGATCAGTGTAATAATAATAATATATATATATATATATACTGTTGAAGTTATAATAACGTAAGCTAAATTAATCGATAATTCATCATAGTATATATGGAATTCGTTGTATTACGGGGTAATATACTCATGTATGTAATGTATACAGTACGTACTTGGAACCTGAAAGTCGATAGAGTGTACATGTGTATTTATACATATATCTCGTGTAGTAATGTACGTAATAGTCAAAAGCAAGTTAACTGAATCTATCCAAGTAGTTTGAATAATACGTTGATATCATACGATCCACGTACTAACATATATACTATTGAAGTTATAAAAATGTCAGCTAATTAATCGATAATTCATCAGAGTATATATACTCGTTTATGTAATGTATACAGTACGTATGTTGAACCTCATCTAGTCATTCGATATGTATATATATACGTATATCTCGTGTAGTGATATATATATATATACGTAGTAGTCAAAAGCAAGCTAACCGAATCTATCTAAGTATTTTGAATAACACGTTGATAGCATACGATCGACGTAATAATATACTTTTGAAGCTGTAATAAAGTAAGTTAATTAATCGATAATTCATCAGATTATATATAAAATACGCTGTATTACAAGGTATATAATTCATATTCAAAAGCTAACTAACCAAAAATTCATCCTAATATACGAAATACATTGATATTATTATACAATTGAGGAAATATACTACTTGTGTGTGACGATGAATTAATTAATTAGCAGATTTATATACATCGTATTATTTTTTTGTATTTGTTATGAATATAATACGATTTATTCGGAAAATATTTATCTGATTTTATTAAACCAAGAAGCTTAGGGTTAAATCGATTATTAATTTGTTTCAAATGTTGATTTAATTTGGTCGATCTATTAAATTTGGGTAGTAATCAAAATCAAATTGGTCGTAATAAAAATTAAATTGGACAATTGTTTTTTTAAGTAGGTCTATAATTTAAATGACGATGGCTAAATAATCTAATTGGTCATTCTTTATTTTAATACTCTTCCTTTTTATTTTAATAACCTACTCTACCCTTACCCATCCCTTTAAATTAATAGAAGCCCAATCCTTTAATAAGCCCAAATCAAACCAACCCGGTCCAGCCCACACCCTTATATCCACTTTTCTTCTTCACCCCCAACACACCACACCAGATTTTTTCCTCCAAAAACCCAAAAATGGATCCCAAAACCCGATAGGTCCATTTTTGTGCCAAAATCCGTAAATCCGATAACCCCAATTCCACTTGGTCGTGTATTTCGTACAAATACACGTATGGGAGGTGCGAAATTCGTGTAGAAAAACCATTTTCCTCACAAATCCGAAAATACCAAAATTCCCAAATTTCAATTTCAATTTTTTTTCGTACAAGAGTAGTGCGATTCTAGCTCATTCAATGATTTCGTGGTGGCAAGGATTTCGACGAAGCTCATAGTTCCATTTTGCGGCTCTAAGAAAGGTAAACAACCCCTCTTTTATTTTTAGCTACCTTTAAGATTTCGTTTCGTAGTGTAGATTTTCTATCTTCGTGTAGGTATAGTTATTTTGTAGTTGTCGGAATGTCACATTAGGTGAGAATGCTGGGATTATCTGCTGTAGAAGGCTATGAAGGCCGTAGGATTTTGTGTTGAAACATGTATTAGGGACTTCATGAAAAAGTTTGTATCTTTATTGTAAAGTTGTTGTGATAATGAGAAAGTTCGTACTTTTTCTCTAAAATTGTTGTAATCATGAGTAAGTTGAAATGTGTATTAGTGACTTGAAAATGTGTATTAGTTGCTTGGAAAAGGTTAAGTGTGGTAACTTGAAATTTGTTTTAGTTAGTTAAAAATGGTTAAGTGTAGTAAGTTGAAATGTGTATTAATGACTTGAAAATGTGTCTTAGTTGCTTGGAAAAGGTTAAGTGTGGTAACTTGAAATTTGTTTTAGTTAGTTAAAAATGGTTAAGTGTAGTAAGTTGAAATGTGTATTAGTGACTTGAAAATGTGTATTAGTTGCTTGGAAAAGGTTAAGTGTGGTAACTTGAAATTTGTTTTAGTTAGTTAAAAATGGTTAAGTGTAGTAAGTTGAAATGTGTATTAATGACTTGAAAATGTGTATTAGTTGCTTGGAAAAGGTTAAGTGTACTAACTTGAAATTTGTTTTAGTTAGTTAAAAATGGTTAAGTGTAGTAAGTTGAAATGTGTATTAATGACTTGAAAATGTGTATTAGTTGCATGGAAACGGTTAAGTGTACTAACTTGAAATTTGTTTTAGTTAGTTAAAAATGGTTAAGTGTAGTAAGTTGAAATGTGTATTAATGACTTGAAAATGTGTCTTAGTTGCATGGAAACGGTTAAGTGTACTAACTTGAAATTTGTTTTAGTTAGTTAAAAATGGTTAAGTGTAGTAAGTTGAAATGTGTATTAATGACTTGAAAATGTGTCTTAGTTGCATGGAAACGGTTAAGTGTACTAACTTGAAATTTGTTTTAGTTAGTTAAAAATGGTTAAGTGTAGTAAGTTGAAATGTGTATTAGTGACTTGAAAATGTGTATTAGTTGCTTGGAAAAGGTTAAGTGTGGTAACTTGAAATTTGTTTTAGTTAGTTAAAAATGGTTAAGTGTAGTAAGTTGAAATGTGTATTAATGACTTGAAAATGTGTCTTAGTTGCTTGGAAAAGGTTAAGTGTGGTAACTTGAAATTTGTTTTAGTTAGTTAAAAATGGTTAAGTGTAGTAAGTTGAAATGTGTATTAGTGACTTGAAAATGTGTATTAGTTGCTTGGAAAAGGTTAAGTGTGGTAACTTGAAATTTGTTTTAGTTAGTTAAAAATGGTTAAGTGTAGTAAGTTGAAATGTGTATTAATGACTTGAAAATGTGTATTAGTTGCTTGGAAAAGGTTAAGTGTACTAAGTTGAAATTTGTTTTAGTTAGTTAAAAATGGTTAAGTGTAGTAAGTTGAAATGTGTATTAATGACTTGAAAATGTGTATTAGTTGCTTGGAAACGGTTAAGTGTACTAAGTTGAAATTTGTTTTAGTTAGTTAAAAATGGTTAAGTGTAGTAAGTTGAAATGTGTATTAATGACTTGAAAATGTGTCTTAGTTGCATGGAAACGGTTAAGTGTACTAACTTGAAATTTGTTTTAGTTAGTTAAAAATGGTTAAGTGTAGTAAGTTGAAATGTGTATTAGTGACTTGAAAATGTGTCTTAGTTGCTTGGAAAAGGTTAAGTGTGGTAACTTGAAATTTGTTTTAGTTAGTTAAAAATGGTTAAGTGTAGTAAGTTGAAATGTGTATTAATGACTTGAAAATGTGTATTAGTTGCATGGAAAAGGTTAAGTGTGGTAACTTGAAATTTGTTTTAGTGAGTAGATAATGGTTAAGTGTAGTAAGTTGAAATGTGTATTAATGACTTGAAAATGTGTATTAGTTGCATGGAAACGGTTAAGTGTACTAACTTGAAATTTGTTTTAGTTAGTTAAAAATGGTTAAGTGTAGTAAGTTGAAATGTGTATTAATGACTTGAAAATGTGTATTAGTTGCATGGAAACGGTTAAGTGTACTAACTTGAAATTTGTTTTAGTTAGTTAAAAATGGTTAAGTGTAGTAAGTTGAAATGTGTATTAATGACTTGAAAATGTGTATTAGTTGCATGGAAACGGTTAAGTGTACTAACTTGAAATTTGTTTTAGTTAGTTAAAAATGGTTAAGTGTAGTAAGTTGAAATGTGTATTAATGACTTGAAAATGTGTATTAGTTGCTTGGAAAAGGTTAAGTGTACTAAGTTGAAATTTGTTTTAGTTAGTTAAAAATGGTTAAGTGTAGTAAGTTGAAATGTGTATTAGTGACTTGAAAATGTGTATTAGTTGCTTGGAAAAGGTTAAGTGTGGTAACTTGAAATTTGTTTTAGTTAGTTAAAAATGGTTAAGTGTAGTAAGTTGAAATGTGTATTAGTGACTTGGAAAAGGATATGACTATGCAAATGAAAATGTTGCAGGAGCAGATTAACAGTTTTCGTCAAGCTCCACAAATACTTCCTCCGTGTCCCGGCGATGCACCTCGGGCTGCGAGAGGCCTAAGCTCACTTGATGATTACACTACAGATGAGGAGGATGATTTTGATGATGATGATGAAGGTGGGGATGAGGAGGATGATGAGGATGACTTTTAGTTTAGTTTTGATTTGTAAACTTTGATGTTTATATGTTTTGATTTTGATATTTGGATGTTTTGATTTTGATATTTGAATGTTTAAAAAGATTTTTAATGTTTCTAAATTGGTGGGTTGTATTGAGATGATTGAATGTTTTTGAATTGGTGGGTTGTGGAAATGCAGCATATATGCTGTAATTTTTTTACAAAAATTTCCAGAAAAACCGACCACTTGTGGTCGGTTTTTCTGGAAATTTGCAAAAAAAACCGACCACTTGTGGTCGGTTTTTCTGGAAATTTGCAAAAAAAACCGACCACAAGTGGTCGGTTTATAAATAAAAAATAATATTTAAACGTTTTTTTAAGTAAAAAAATATTATTAAACTTTTTTAACAAAAACCGACCACATGTGGTCGGTTTTCTAAAAAAATTTAATTTTTTTTTTCAAAAACCGACCAAATGTGGTCGGTTTTCTAAAAAAATTTAATTTTTTTTTTCAAAAACCGACCAAATGTGGTCGGTTTTCTAAAAAAATTATTTTTTTTTTTACAAAAACCGACCACATGTGGTCGGTTTTTCAAAAAGCTTTTTTTTTTTTACAAAAAACTACCACATGTGGTCGGAAAAATTTTAATAAATTATTTTAATATAAAATAATTTAAATAAAAAAATTATTTTAATATAAAATAATTTAAATAAAAAAATTATTTTAAATATAATTAATATCAATTTATAAATAAATAAATATTTTTTGAAAAAAGCGACCACATGTGGTCGCTTTTTGAAAAGCTACCACTATTTTACCGACCACACATTGTGGTCGGTTTTTTGGTCGGAAATACAGGAAAACCGACCACTTGTGGTCGCTTTTTGTGGTCGGTTTTCCTGTTTATTTTAGTAGTGATTGATGAAACGCAACAATGCTGTTGTAACATAATTATCTGATAACACAAAAAATTGCACGATTCGTTATTCCAAATTAATGAACTCATGCAGGGTACCCGCACACGACGCTCTTTTTTAAGTGATGAGTAGACTTTTGAATGTCTTGTCAATAAGAGTGGAGTGGATTATTCCCCCAATAAATATGATACAAATAAAGGAAAAGACAATTAGTTGAGAGACTTGGACATATGTCCTCCAATATTTTTCACTAATCACAGAGATAATAGCGAATTAATCAAATTGACTTTCATAAAGTAAAAAGTGATAAGTAAAAATAAACGGAGGGAGTATATCTTACTAGTAACGTAGTGTGATCTTTAGCTATTGCATAATTCTTAATTTCCCTTTACAGCTATCTAGTTAACTAGTACACTGGATATTACTACATCTTGAATAAGTTCGATTAATGCGTCGAATGTCTTTAAAATGTTTTGCTTTATGATGATGTGGTACTTTTGACATCATTTCAACAAGACAGCATGATGTTTTTGCGTGAGCTTGAGCGAGCTTAGGCATAAAATCACATATGAGGCAATTTTTATTTTTAGTACTTTTAGTTGGAAGGAATATCATATAATGGATAAGGACAGTGTCTCTGTCAGCAATTTGCACCCTTCACTCACTGTTGAGGAATTTAATTGATCTGAGATATATATTGAGGTACATGTATAATTCTAGCAAGCTGCTGCATCCGTATGCATGCATGGTACGTTTTTTCTTTTCGGGCAATTGCAAGATCGATCACTAGCCTAGCTATTATGATCAGTGTACAAATATTTAATTATAGCACATATATTCATCCCTCATCTAATTTGCAATTTCAAAATTATTACTTTGACGATTTTGAGGTTAAGAAAATTATTTGAATGATACAACACTCATATAAGATATGACGAAACATTATGAATCTATTGGCAATACAATCCAAAAATAGCATAACCTTTCTATCATTCATTTGTACTTAATTTTAAAATAAGATATATCTGGTAGACCCTATTGCAACTAGGGCATCAAATGTCATAGAAGGAATAATTAAGCACATCGGATGACGCATGCATGTTTCTATTTATCAATCAATACTAGGGTTAGGTTGCCAATTCAGAAATTGTTCCCCAGCTAACTTGAGAATCATCATGTGGATTAATTCACAAAAGGTGTGTTATTTTTCAGGTGGTGTGACCAGTTCATTTAAGGATACTAGCCTAGTCTAGTAAAGAGGGGGGTTTGCAAGTGGGCATGATGGTTTGCTTTATACTCTTCTTTCCCCCCCTCCCCCCCCCCCCCCCTCTTCAATGGTTTGTTTTTCTCGGACAAGTACAATACATACTGATTAAAAAAAAAATTCTAATAGGAGTATAATACTCCCTCCGTTTCAATTGTTTGACCTATTTTTCTTTTCCGTCCACTTCAAAAAAGATCAATGACCCTTTCTTTTTTTAGCAACTTTTTAATTTCAACTTTTCACGTGTCATGTTGAAAGAGTATATATGTATATATGCTGCTTATAATAATGGCCTTGGATCGGATACGATAGATATTCTATGTCATACCCTTATATATACTGATTAGTTGCACATCACTCCTCTTAAAGTGGCCTTTTTGTGATTCTTTCTCTTTGTAAATAAGATATATATTCTCTTTGTCTTCAACCGTTCGTTGCGGAGTCTATGGTGCAGGAGATAGCTAGCTTATGGATAAAGTCCCTTTATCTGTTTTGTTTACAAGCAGCAAACTAAGAGACATAATTGCTAGTTGTATAGTGCTACCATGCATATTCTTTCTTTATTTTTAATTGCTTCTACAATTTCCTCATACCCTAGAATTTCACCACTTCTCTATAAAGAGCCCCCTATTTGCACTACTATCATGAATTGTATAGAAATGTGACATTATTTTTGAGACACACAGAAAGCAAGTGCCATAAATTAAGAGACGCCTTAAAAACAGTAACATCAATCCCGTTGAGTATTATTTATAAAAGGAGAATAAGAGGATTATTTCACTTGTTGTCCCTTGCACAACCTAACAGGAATGCATGTCTCTAGACTTTCTAGCAAAAAAGGGGATGTTCATTATGTCTAATCTAGTATTGCATACACTAATACTGTTATCCAATATTTAAAAGTGACTTTGAAATTTTGGAATGACACCCTTCCCATCAAGAAGATGAAGGTATCTTTCTCCGATATAAAGAATTTTCACACTATAAATTGTAAATTTATGACAGCAAGTAGGGGTGTCAAATGGGCGGATTGGGTTGAAATTGAAGATATTAAATGGGTTGAATTAAATATTGGTTTGGGTCATGACCCGCCCAAATTTACTTTGGGTTGAAATGGGCTAAAACCGGGTTGGGTCTTGACCGGCCAAATTTGATCCGCTTAGTCTAAAGAATATTAACGTATTAATATTTACCCCTTGTAACCACAATTTGAATACCAACTCAAGAAAATAAATTTGGGTGGGGGTGGGGGTGGGTAGGGAGGGGGGGGATGGGGTTGGGGTAATTTTTTTTTAAAAAATATTTTTTTTTGGGGAGGGGTGTGGGGTAGCGATGGGGGGTAGGGAGGGGTTGAGGGGGATTTTGATTGAGGTAAGAACTTTTTTTTATAAAAAAAAAAGAAATTTATTTTTTTAAAAAAAATAATTTTTGGGGGGAGGGGATATGCCGTATGGGGGCCCCAGGGGGTGCGGGGGTACAAAGGGGGTAGGGGGTATGAGGGTTGAGGTTAGAATTTTTTTTTTAAAAAAAAGAAATTTAATTTTTTTGGGGAGGGTGTATGTCGTATGGGGGTGGGGGTGAGGGGGATATGGGGGTTGGGATAAGAATTTTCTTTAAAAAAAAAGAAATTTAACTTTTGGGGGTTGGGGGTTGGGGGTTGGGGGTATGCCGTATGGGTGTGGGGGTGTGGGGGTGCAAAGGGGTTAGGGGGATATAGGGGTTGGGGTAAGATTTTTTATTTTTTAAAAAAAAAAAAAAATAAAATTGGGGAGGGGTATGCCGTATGGGGGGGGGGGAGGAGGGTTGCAGGAGGGGGTAGGGGATATGGGGTTGGGGTAAGAATTTTTTCTTTTTAAAAAAGAAATTTTATTTTTTTTAAAAAAATATATTATTTTTTAAAAAAATAATTTTTTTGGGGAGGGGTAGGGGTGTGGGGGAGGCGGAGGGGTGGGGTTGGATCGTGGGTTAAGAAAAGATTTTAAAATTTATTTTAATAAATAAATAAATAAATTTTGTTGTTGGGGGTGGGGGTGGGTAGGATAGTGGGGGATGGGGCAAGAAATATTTTTAAAAAAAAGCTATTTTAAAAATTAAAAATAATTTAATTAAGGAAAGTAAGGTGGGGGTGGGGTAAGTTGGGGGTGTGGTGGGATTGGGCTGAGGTGAGGTGGGTGATTTTGAGAGTGATATAAGACATATTGTCACTTATTTTTCCTACTTTCATTAAGAAATTTATTTTACTATTAAACGGGTTGAAATAGAGATTGAATTGGGCTCAGTTGAACCCAATTTAAAAATGGGTTGGGACTTAATGGGTTGAGATTTACCAATAGTAAATTATCTAAACCCAACCCATTAAATTTTGGACGGGTTAAATGGGTCAACTCAAATTATGCTCATTTTGACACCCCTAATAGCAAGTCAATTTCTATTATACCAAATTATCAATTAATGCTTATAATCCAAAGATTTACTTGTAATTATCTAATAAGTAGTAGCATGGCTTTATAAAAATATTCCCATATGTTTGAATATAAATCTTCCGATATAGTGATATGGACTGCGTACACTTATCCTTCTCAGACCCCACTTTGTGGGAATACACTGGATGTATTGTTGTTGTATGTTGAATATAAATCTTGACCAGTATTTCTTTCTTTCTATCCAAAAGGAATTGTTGTGTTTGAGAGTCAGCATATCCAATTTTATTGTCAATTCAAATATTTTGTTTCGTACATTTTAATAAATAATATTTGGTAAGAAATTACTTAAAACTATTGCAATAGTAGGTTAGCAAAAAAGTTTGCAACTAAATACAAAATGTGTGTTTTGCATATAAATTATTATCAGTTAATCACGTGCGGTTAAGCGATATGCATTCTTACTTTGATGTATTTTTATACTTATGACGGAACTATTTTATTTGATGAAAATATTGCGAGCAAATAAGTATTTTATTATAATCAGGGTTGTTCCTCAGCATTTTTTTTCAAAATTGTATGAAATCGTAATTTAAATTTTTTAGCCCAAAAGCTAGTTCTAGTTAGCCCAACTCATGAGCTGGAATAGCCGGGTTAAGTTCAAAAATGACCATAAAATAGGTTGGCCTTGATATTTTGTCACTCATAAAATAAGTCTTACAAAAATGGCCTATATAAAGGGTGATCTTGATTTTTTGGCCCTGCTTAATAAATTTTTCCCATAGGGCAGGTGTTTAACTCTTGCCCATAGGACATACGTTCATGATATTTCAAAACAATGAACCTGCACAATTGACCAGAAGTTCTACCTCATAGGAAAACGTTACAACTTATTTAGCAGAGACAAAAATTCAAGACTACTCACTTGGGGGACAAAAATTTAAGACCGGACATTTGGGGAACAAAAATTCAAGACCGGCAACTTTGGGAACACTAAGCGTAATTTCTGGATTAGACCAAAAGAGGTCTATCGGTTTAAGGTCTCATGATGACAATTATAGGCCCAAATAGTTACTTAAGAAAGCCCAGAGTTTAAGAGCCCATGAAATTGGGAAATTTTCTTGTGACGCAAGAACCCTGACATACCAAAACCCTGTTGGTCTCTCTCTCTCTCTGGAGATCGAAATAGCAATCAGATAAACGAAATTCATCTTGAAAATGGCGTTAACGAATTTTATACTGACGGTGGCGGGAGTAAGCGCCATTATATTACTGATGAGGAGCGACGTCAAACAGTCCGCCTCCATCTTCAAGCGTAACGTTCGTCAAATTCGCCACTGGCTTGAGGAAGAATCCGCTTCTGCCGCTAAGTATGTCTTCTCCCATGCACACCCTGTTTCTTCTTCATTTTGTTATCTGCTTCTAGTTACTACTATTTTTATGCATTCTGTTTGATGTTAGTGAATGGATAGTGTGATAAGCAAATTCAGTGCTCTTTTATTGTAGAATTAGTAGTATTGTTGGTACCAGGGTTGCAGTGTGAAAATTAATTGTCTGGTTTAACTGTAACTGTTTCAATGAAAAACACCCTTGTTGTCAGGTGTTTTTGGATTTCGACCTCGAAAACGAATAAACAATTTGTCTACGAAATAATCCCATGAATGACACGACCCAAACACTGTAGGCAATGACTGACACCTAGGAGAATCTACCCACCAAGCGGACTGGCATCCCTGACAAGCAAGCATGTTCCGTGCAGAATCGTACTTTAATAAGTAGTCCATATCATAGTAGCAGAACAATACAAATAAATGATCAGTTTGTTGCCGTTGATGCCAGAATCTTGAGTAACTATGCTAAATTTTTTGATTGTTGAGTAGACTGCTGCAGACGATAGTGTGATCATCGTAACCGGAACACAAGACCAACGAAATATTTTGGCCAACATAGTATATCTTTGATTAGTATTTCGTCCAACACAGTATTTCGGATGGGAATTCATCTCTTCCTTTTTCATAAAATGTAGTGGCCAAAGCAGATTGTCCATCTCCTCTCTTTTTCTCGCTCCTCAAGAGTCAAGAAAGACGGCTAGAAACTTTCTATTAGGAATGACTTACTTTTAGGTTGTGTTGTTATAAACACGGCAGGGGAGACAGATAACTAATCTAATACACTACAACTATTATTGGGCAATAACGCAGATAAGATCAGACTGAATGTGTGAGGATTTGGTTCTGGTTCCCTTCTGCCCCAATCCTTCAATCAAAGAAGAATTCATGCCCAAGGCTAGTGCCAACGCATAGTCAGAGACACTCCTTCTAGTCGAGTGCCTTGCAACGCCTTTAACGATGAGAAGAAGATACCGAAAAGAATAATTCAAGGGCACTGGCTACTCCATCAACTCAATTTTGTTGCGTAAGTGAGGATGCCAGTTATCATAGTCTGAACTTGAAATCTTTTGTAGGGTTATCTCGTCGATTGGCATTCTGATCTTGGTCACTCTTGATTCATAGATAGTTGACACGTTTAGTCGTAGGCTATCGCCCATTCCTGATAGCCACAACTCTGTCCGTTCCCTATTGCATTAAAGAATGAATGGGAATTGATCTGACAACAACTGGGTCTGTCTCTTTCCATCTCTATGTTCACTAAACTTCTCGGGTGCCTTCTGTCAAAGGATGTTTTCTTCTCGGATGTCGCTGGTAAATTCGAAGCATGTAAATGTTCATTAGAGGTCTTAGACCTGGTGAGAAATAAGAGATATGATAGAAAAATAATTGAGAATTTGGGGAGGTGTGAGACAAATTTCTAACACCTATATCCTTTATATCTCATCACATGGTACTACTTCTACAATTCTCAATGTGGTAAGCTTCTAGATATCTCACCACCTAATGACATGGAACTCTAGTCTCTTTCCGACCTGTTTAATGGTAGGATCTTGAATGACCATTTTGCCAACCTCCACTTATAATGTTGATGGGAGTCATTCCTTCTACATAAGAACTCAGTTTTCTTACATCAGTTGACTAGTGTTGGCATCCAGATCTACGATGTGCCATACCAATCTTGACAAATGAATTGTCCTACCATAGGAGGGGAGTTCCAAATAATCTAATCTGAGCATCTTTTAAGTTTCTTCTTCTCAGGATGACGACCGTCCGTTGATTAAGGTCCTTTCTTTGCTTTGATGAAATTGATTGGTTTTAGTTCTCAAACTTATGCTTCACTTTTGGTCTGCAAAATCTGGTCATAGTTTTGGAACAGTTTTTGGAATGAACTTTGCGGTTGACCTTTTTTTTAGGCGAAGGTACGGCCATATAAGTATTATGAAGGGATCACTTCAAGTGATTTGAGTTGGGTCTTTGAGGTTTAAAGTTTATCAATGTTAAAAAGCATGCTCACATGTATAAGTTGTTTTTTGTTGTCGGAGGGTGGGTGGTGGAATCTATTAATTTTCATTTATTCTCTTAGAGGATATTTCCATAAAGGGAGAACAGATTGAAAATCTTGTCCTCGTCTATTCTCTGTAATAGTAAAAAACCAATCTGAAGGGAAGCATAAAGATACGTAACCATGAACTTAAAAATTTAATTAAACAGGAAAGGAAGAAAAATGAGAGACAAGAATCCTGGAATCAGGGTCCAAAGAAAGGAAAAAAAGGCTAACATGCTAATAATGAAAGAAAGAATCTTACATCTGGATCTAAATTAGATACAAGAACAGTACACCTGTCATTTGTCCCGCTGTGCACTTGAGGTTCGTTCCTTTTTTCAACTCATTTGTAATTTTTGACCGTCTTTACAAGCTTTGAATTGGAATCTTACTGTATGACAACATATATTGGCCTTGTTGGTGCTTCTTGTGGAGACCTGGGAACATCTTGCTCTCTGTATTGCACTTTTCAGAATTTCTTGTGGTGCAATGGCGATCTCTCTATGGACCATTTCCTTCTATGAATTGATACTCGAGGTTTAGATATCTGTTTAATTGGTTGCTATTTAACTAAACTCTACAGCCGATGCCACTGCTATTCTGTTATAACTGCTTTTGTCCTCATATTTTTTCTTGTGTTATCTATACTTTCTCCTTTCCAATCTTTCGTGCATTCTTCCTATTTTATGATGTTCCGAAAAGTTCGACACCATCTTCCATACAACAATCGCAACTTTCAAAAATTTTAAACTCATTAAATAATTCACGCTTTAACTCTAGTTGTTTGGAAATCCAACTGGACAAAACAAAGGGAGAAAACAGTTAAGAGCACTAAACGAGGAATTTTCACAATCACCATAATAGAATAGCGTTAACTTAAGCACCTCCACGAGGCCCAGGACCTTGCACGGGGTACATGGCTCCTGCATCTCCATATCCTTGCTGTTACACAATGACAAAGCTTGAACTTAATCCATATCGGCAAACTCTGATTGCTACCAAAAACAGAAACAATGGAAACTACTTAAGGACATTTGCCCTTCTGCTCTGATGGTAGATTTGAGTTGGTGAAGTCCCTGCATGTATAGATAATGCACAACATGAATATTTCCTAACAACTGAAAAGCAAAGCTACTTTTGACATGTATAAGAGGGAAAGAGAGAGAGCAATGAACGAGTTACCTCGAGCGCTCGTTATTGTAGTTCACTTGCAATTCATCCAGGCTGAATCACAAAATCAGCCAAGGTGAACAATCCCATCATAGCATATAAGGGAAAAATGCAAATATGTCCATGCATACAAAAAACAGCACAATTTTAAAGGGATTTAAAACCTTACTTTGAGAATTGTATGTCAAGCTGACAGCAGCCATCATATATATTACGCCCCTATTAAAAAATTTGTAAACATTAAAGCTTCATTGTCTAAGATAAATAAACAGCACAAAATAATCTTCTCATGACAAGACACCTCTACGCAACAGAAAGCATACCTGGAGAGAGTTCCTAGCAGAAATAGCAGTCTGAAGTAATTGGTATTGAATTAAAGCTTGAAAACCTACAAAGTTCATAGCAAAAATCAGGAGCGGTAATAGATCATGCAGATATGGACCAAAGACTGCAAGTGTCATAATTGGAATTTCAAATATGCTCCAGAAAAAATTGAAGCAAAAAGCTAATGGTCACATCTAAAATTAGAATCATATAACACAACAAAGAAGTGCGAGAGACTTCCAAGTATCATCCATGATCAAATTTCTAGCGAGTCTTCAAATCCAGAATGAGATACAAATTAAGAAGAAATTAGAACATAGAGAGAGAAAACTTGAAGGTGCTGACCAGCCGACTTCTGAAATGTCACGATCTTCTCAACAACTCTGTGAGGTGAAAAAACTTGATGCAGCACATCCACAGTTATAGGATAAAGCACGTGATGTATCGAAACTAAGAGAATTCGATTAAGCTGAGAGTCCAGAGAGCCGTACAACAGAGCAACATAGAGAGAGGAGAATGAATAGATGAAGAAAAGGAGAAGGAACTATTGCAACAATTCAGGCCATTTTTTTGGTTAGTTTCTTAGGTTTTCTAGATACCAAAGCTAACTTAATATTTTCATGATTTCTAAAGCTGCAATTGACGTGTCCCTATGATTTATTTAGTTTTTGACTTTGTTCAAGTTTGCAATTGTATCACATATATGATTATGTTTTGGTGGTCTTGTAGAATGGCCATTAAACACATGTTCCCTTTTTGATATCATGTTCTGTTTTAGCCGAAACTTGTACGCCACCACTTAGACATGAATCTTTTGCCTTCAAATTGGTCACCCAAATTGTTTCAAATTCTTACTTTCTGTTATTTTCAAATAATATGTCCTGCAAATTAAACATTGTACTTCTTTTTTGCGAGCAAAATTTGTATGTTTTTTTTTTAACTTAAAAGTCTTTAAAAATGGAAAAGGTAAAGTCGTCTTATCTTATGATATGACTGTAATTAAGAAAATTAATGGGAACTAAACATACTCAACCAATTTCTGAAATAATTTTTTTTAAAAAAAAGTCAGATATGGTGTAGATGTAGACTTCTTTATGGTATGTGTTCTTGATACGTTGAGTTATCTCGTTCATTTTGCAGTAGTTATGTATGCCATGGCTCATGAAAAAATTGTATGCTAGTTATACAGAAAAGTGCATTCTGCCAATTTCAGTTGAAAGGCTTCTAAATCCTTTCTTGGCAAGGCGGTGAGCTGACGTTTTGTAATTTTAATAGCAAGCTAAGTGTTCATCTTCTGTAGAAGGGAGCTATATGCTTATCAATCCGCATGAACACAATTGCTCTAGGTGTTATCGGAACTCAGAGCCTACAATTTATAGGTTGATCATCTGAGCATAAACCACTCAAGGTGCCATGACTCATGTTGACTAGCTGTCTGGAAAATCACAGCAGTCTTAATCACTTCATGTGGTAGGTCACAGTGAATAACAATAATGCCAAAGTATGGTTCCATTTATTAGGGTTAGGGTTTAGTATTTAAGGGTTGAATACCTGCATTCTTGTTGCTGTACTTCAACTCGATAATGTGTTTGAGGTGGTTTATTTTCAATAAGTAGTTCTTGTTCATCCTCTTAGACCGTCTTATACTGCAGTATGCACTACTGGAAAATCCCATAAATTGCACCTGCCTTTTGCTTAAGAATCAAGATGATGAAGCACAGATAGATAGTGATCAGCCTCCTGAGTTAGTAGCATGCTGGGGAAAGAGAAATATGTCATCTTACTACTAGTAAAGGATGCTGTCTAAGTTGTAGCCTTGTTGTATGGCGACATATTTCTTATAGCTAGGTCATTGGTAACTTTCTTGTGTTCTGAGCCGAGGGTCTATCGGAAACAACCTCTCTACTTCTTCGATGTAGTGGTATGGACTGCGTACACTTTACCCTCCCCAGACCCCACTTGATGGGAATACACGGAGTATGTTGTTGTTGAGGTCGTTGGTAACTCTCATCCAACACTTCCTACAGAACGTAATTGTTGTTTGTTCAAGTGAATTGGAGCTAAGCTGCATTATAGAGGAAAACTTTTCGAGTTTGTGCTCATTTAATGATGCTTGTTTTAGCAAGCAAAGTTTTGCTAAAGCCTGTCTCTGCATATTGTTCAAACTAGGTGTGTCAGGGTATGGGGCCTCAAATTTTTACTTTGCTATGAATGCACATATGGGTCTATTGAATGCCAATGGAGCTGTCCAGCAAATGCCTAATGTGAATTTTTCGCCCTTAATTGAAGAAAACATATCAAATCTTGTTTTCTGGTTCTGTATTGAATCGCAACCTAGGTTGGTCTTTTATGCATGTGCAGTTAAAGACATTCCGGACAGTATGGGCAAAAAAAATACTTTGAAGTCTTGTCTGGCTTGGTTCCTGAGGAAGATTGTTCGTCAATCCTGTTTCTGTGAACTAAAAACTACTGCAAGTTCTTCTGTATCAAAGTTCAATGCATAATCACATGAGCAGCAATATGGTTTTAGTCTATAGATGGAAGCCCAAGTCTCGTAGAAAACTTACTTTAGACTTTTATTCTCGACTTGTAGGTTTCAGTTTGATCTCCTTCTCCTTTCACTTCTAATCTTTTTAATCATTTCTTGTCTATTCTAATCTCCTTATATTGTATGTCTTCTCTTTTGTTATCTAGGAGTAACTTCTACGTATTATCTTTTCACATTGTATATTAACTTGTTTCTCTTTGTAACTTGGATCCATCATTTTTAGTCGTTTCGTAATTGGTTGCAGTCGTTCTGTTTATGTGTATCAGATGAACATGACATGCCATTGATGTTTCTGCAGGGAAATTGAGAAGGCAAAACCAAAGGAGATACCAAAGAAGGACATCCCCAAGGAGGACAAGCACTAGATTCTTATCAGAAGCTGTTCAATTTCCCACCTAATGTTTTAGATTTTGGTGCTTGAAATATTTTACACCGACTAATTTAGGCTCCCCATATACTATATCTTTTTGTAGCGCCTCAACTAGTTGCACTAGTTGCCACTTTATGGTTGCCAAGGTTATGACATTATAAATATACTTTCATTCTTCTAGTATTTACGAAGATGTATCGATTATGCAATAGCATAAAGATACTTAAAGAGATTGCAGGATGTGTATTCTTACTTTGATGTATTTTCACTTCAACTTGTGACACTTGTGACACTTGTGATGGAATTATTTAGTTTGATGTAATTACAAATAAGTATTTCCGTTATAATCATGATCCAGGGTTATTTATTAGCAACTTTGTCAAAATTGTATGAAATCTTAGTTTGAAAATTTTAGCCCAAAAAGCTAGTACTAGTTAGCCCTACTCGTGAGCTCGATTACTTCTGGATTAGCCCAAAATTGGGGTGTATAAACCTTGTTTAACCGATAAATCGAATCGAAAAAATATTACTGGTTGTTGGTATTGGGTTATCGAGTTAATTGTTTTTAAATGGTTTTGTAAATTTTTTTTTATCAGTTTCTAGTTTTAATGTCTTAATTAGTGGTTAGCGGATAACCTAATAAAGATGATACCAAAATTATCCTTGTATCCCTAGTAATATAATAGTGGCTTTAAATTTCAAATACAAACTCTATTTTCTTTTGCATTTTATAGTTGTCGATTTTGTGTCTTTTTTTCCAAAATTCGTTGGCTTAGTAACCGTAATCTGACGGGTTTTTTTTCTTTTTGATAAAGTGCTCTACTATTACTTAATAAACAAATTTATTTTAGTAATAACTTATTTGAATTTATTTATGAATAAATGAAAATAAGAGAGAAAAAAATTAGGAGTATTTTCTTACATGTTAATCCGAAAAACTGAATTATTAAAGACTAAAAATCAATTAATTAAAATTGATAATAAATATTTTATTAGTTTGATTATCGATTTAGTACGTATACAAATCAAAAATAGATAGATGATAATAGACCAACCAATGCTCACAAAAATGTACCGGTTTAAGATCTCATCTTGGCATTTTCACGGCCCAAACAGTTAGGAACAACAAGTTAAAAGGCCCATCATTTTAATAGGCCTTCAAATTCATTTTTCTTGTGTGGCAAAACCGTTTACATACAAATGGGATCACAGTGGTAATCATGTCCAATTTGAGTGCTTGGAATAGCAATCGGAGAACCGGAACTTGAAGCGTAACGTTGGTCAATTGAGTAAGAGTCTGTTTCCGCCGCTAAGTATGTGTTGCCTTTCACCTTGCAGTTTCTAATCAACTATTTGCTCTCTTCATTTTGTTAACAACGTGGTGCCGTGTCATGTTTAGACTCCTTTATGGCATGTGTTCTTGATACATTGGGTTATCTGGTTTATTTTACAGTGGATATGTATGCTATGAAAAAAAATATATGCTAGTTATACAGAAAAGTGTATTCTGTCAAATTCCGTTAAAAGGCTTCTTAATCCTTTCTTGACAAGGCGGCGAGCTGAAGTTTCGTAATTTTGACAGCAAGCTAAGTATGTTCGTCCTGTTTTGTAAAAGGGAGTTATATGCTTATCAATCCGCATAAACACAATTGCTCTAGGTCTTGTGGGTACTCAGAGCCTACAGTTTAAAGGTGGATCATCTGAGCATAGGCTTCTCAAGGTGCCATGACTCATATTGACTAGCTGTATGGAATCACAGCAGTCTTAGTGTCATGACCCAATTTCATGGGTCATGATGGCACCTACTCGAACCCACCAGTAGGTAAGCCAACCCGTAGTCCGGAACGGCTAGTAACGGACTATCAAGAGAAAAGAAGAAACTGTGGAATAAATATAATGAAAAGGCTAAAATAATCTCAAAACCTGGTGGAGCCAGTACAAGAGTTTCTAATACATCAGGAGTACAAGTGAAATACAGGGTAAATATTTATACAAAGGTGTCTCTGAATATGACATAGAGATCAATCTAACAATAAAAGAGATAGAGTAGGTTCAACTCCGCGTCAGGAGCTCATCCTAAATCTCTAATCCATGGCTGCTCCGCACGATGCACACATCAATGGCGATAACTCGTACTATGATCTGCAGGCTGCAGAAGTGTACTATGAGTACCAAACACGTGGTACTCAGCAGGCATCGGCCGACTGAGCTCCAGAAATAATGCAAGCATAAATAACATGTAAGGCATGAATGTAAACTACGGGCAACTATCCAAGAAGGCAAGAATGAGACATAATAATGCTAACGGAGCCATAAGGATAAACTATCCTATTCTAACAGTAACCATGGTCTAAGGTGCAATTTCTTATATCACTAGCCAATATACAAATGATGCAATTTCGTATATCACTAGCCAATAGACAAATGAAGAGTGGAAGAAGGATATATAGTAGTATATAAGGTCAAAGGATACATATACAACATGAATAGATAAGGAAAGAGAGGAATATATGGTAATGCTATATATATATATATATATATATATATTTATGCATATTTAGGACTAAACCCAAAGGTAATAACCTGAGGGAGCCCACCTAATATCTCGAGGATCATGGCCAAATAAGGGAAGCTAACCCTAGCATAATCAGGGACTCTAACCAAAGCATGACTAAACATGAGGTAACGTAAGCATAACGTACCTTACCATAATAGAGAAAAGGGATCAGAAACGTACTGCCAATCTCGGGTACCAGTCCATAACCAACCTGCCACGAACTAACCATAATAACCAATAATAAAGTAACCGACTAGTTCCGCCCCATAAGCCCGGAAGGTTCACGGAATCACTCAGCAAACAACAACCATAACCTGTACCTATACAGCCCCCCATAAGACCGATAGATATAGGCGCCAAACAAATATACTGGTGATAGGCAATGCATATGAATGAATGAATGAATGAATGCAACATAAACCAAAATACCATAACCGATCCAAGTGCCATAACGTAACAAGTGTATACACCTCCTCCAACTCAATAGCTCGTAAAGACAGGACCTACGGCGACCACTCTTCTCCGGCACTGTGGCTCACGGACGAATGGGCCCCTAAGAGATTCGAGAATATCCGTATACACTACATGGTCCCTATCCAGGACTTTCAATAACTATCATTATCAATCTACTCTGTCCAGTACCGGAGAGATATATAAAGTGCACGGACTCGAACCGTGACTAAAAGAGTGTACATATGTAAACCATTGCCCGAGATCAAGTTCGGGACTAAATCATCGTAATAATGTAGAAAGGGTCGGAATCTCCGTCGACCGAAATAAATAATAGTGGTAAAAGAGTGGATAAACCATGCACCAGAATCAATCTCGGTCTAATTTCCAAAACATCACTTTTAGTTCCAAAAGTTCATAATTCAATAAATAAGGTGGTACGATTCTCATTGTAAAAGAATCCATTTTAAAAGTGAAAAGTGGGAATAATTCCCTTTTTAGAAAACAAAATTTAAATCAAGGTTTTGGTTGGAATCGTACCACTAAGTGAGCATGAATGCGCCTAAAAGTATGCATGTCATCACCAGTATCCAAACAATACCACTATAAGCGCCTAAGCGTCTATAAACTAGAATCATGTCCTTTCAAGGATAGAATACTCACCTGGAGTCCAACTGGTATCGTAACCACGGCATCGGGCCCAATAATACAAAGTCAACATAATAAAGCCTCAAAACTCGGGCAACTACGGTATTCAAGGGCATAAAGCCACTACAAGCATCTAATCGGGGAAACACCACCCAAATCACTAAGTCAAATGGTAAACCTTATACTAAAGGATCCTTAATATCAAACTATGGTTAACATGCTTATAATTAAGAGTAATAGGATTCTATGGCCATAACGGGTATTTTATACTAAGGTTCGAGTCACATTTCTATCCTGAATCCCTAAATAGGCTAGGTCATGATACCCTAGTCATAATCACATCCTATAATTCCTACCTATCATGCAATCTATACTATACATAATCTCATAGAGAAAAGTAGACCGAAGCCTACCTCCATGCCAAATCACAATTCTTGAATCATCCACGAATTGCTCGTCCTTGCTCCACAAGCCCAAATCGACGTCACACTATCAAAATAATAACCTACACGTTAATACGAGTAAAACAATTGCTATATAAAAGCTAGGGCCGAAATTCCGGTCAAGAACGGGCCCGCGGGGCCCGCAAACGAAATCCAAAATTGAATCCGTCACGAGGTCCCTCGAAGTACAAGGAATGTGTGCTCAAAAGTTGAGCACAAACGGAGCGTAAATCGGGGCTCAAATCAGCCCCTAAAGTTTATGGATTTAAAGCCCTAATTTCTAAGAATTTACAATGAGAAGGGATGGAACTTGACAGGGAAAATAATGGGAAATGACCAAGGAGCGTTGAGCTAGCTTACCTTTGCTTCAATGGATGATTCCTCACACTCTCCCATGTCCCATGCTCTCAAAATGGGGGGAAAAGAGTTGAAAAAATGAGAGAAAATCGGATGAAGAAGGGGGATTTAACACCCCCAGGTACCGCTAAAGCGGTCGGGCAAGGAAAGGCGGAGGCCGCTAAAGCAGAACTTGGCCGCTAAAGCAGACCTCGGCCAAGTAGCCAAGGCCCCTAAAGCGGCACAAGGTCGCTAAAGCGACTACCGCTTAAGCGGCCGAAGGAACGCTTAAGCGGTTGCACCAGAAACTTTGAGGCATAAGATTTTCTAAGTCCAAATGGACTCCGACCGGGTGTTCGAGATTAGTTCGGAACCCCATGCGCGCAAACGAAGTATGCTACCATACCAAATTCGACATTCCGGACTCAATGAAACCATCGAAACTTTCATCCGAGATCGTTTCGATTAAATGTGGGTCCCACACCCATAGTTTCATTTTTCATCAAATCTATTCAATAGCCTAAAACGAGTACGGAAGCCTCGGGACCTAAATCAAGGGTCCCCCTAACCTAAAATTAACGTTTCGGAGCTGATGGCGCTGTCGAAATTCTCATCTAAGATCGTTTAGCAGGAGTTTTGGTCCGAGACCAATTGCTTAATAGCGAAAGCTCCAAAACAGGGAATTGAGCCTAAACTCAAATGAACTGTCCGATAACCGAACCGACTGTTCCGACAAGTCATAAATGACCTGCAACGTGGGAAGGCTCGAAACGCTAGAATCGCGCGGAAATCGAGAAAATGACCAGGAGGGTCATTACACTTAGTCACTTCATGTGGTAGGTCATAGTAATAACACTAACGCCAAAATAGAGTTCCATTTATTAGGGTGAGGGTTTAGTATGTAAGGTTCGAATACCTTGGTAATTTTAGGGTCGTGGGGTTTAGATCTGTCTTGGTGGGTGCATGCCACTTTCATGGTTGTTGCATTCTGCACGGACATTTCAGCTGTCTTAATTATTATTGGCCTTTGACTTATAAAATTGACAAATGGTATTTGTAGTTTTAAAATATGTTTTGATAGCATGTCATAGGTTATATAGAGATCTTATGTAAGTGCACCCATGCCTTAATGGTATTCTTTGCCCTTACTTGGTGAAAACATTTTTAATTTGTTTTCTGATTCTGTCTCATATCGCGACCTAGGTGGGTGGTTTATGCATGTGCGGTTAAAGACATTCCGGATAGTATGTGCAAAAGATCTTACTTTGAAGTTGTGTCTGGCTTGGTGCCTGAGAAAGATTGTTCGTCAATCTTGTTTCTGTAAACTACAAACTACTGCTAGTTCCGGTGTACCAAGTTCAATGTATAACCACAGCCACAGGAGAAGCAATTATTTTTATTCTATAATTAGAAGCCTAAGTCCCCTAGAAAACTGATTTTAGAATTTTATTCTCGACTTGTAGGTTTGTATTTGATCTCCTTCTCCTTTCACGTCTTATCTTTTTAATCATTTCTCTTCTTTTTTCATCTCCTTATATTGTATCTTAATCCTTGCAGATCTTCTCATTTATTATATAGGAATTACTTCTAGCTATTATCTTATCACGTTGTATTAACTTGTTTCTCTTTGTAAATTGAATCCTTCATTTTTGCTTGTTTCGTAATTGGTTGCAGTTGTTCTGTTTATGTGTATCAGATGAACATGACATGTCATTGATGTTGCTGCAGGAAAATGGAAAAGGCAAAGCCAAAGGAGATAGCGAAAGAGGATATCCCCAAGGAGAACAAGCAGTAGATCTGGCTTATTTTGAAATTCTTATCAGAAGCTTTGGCTACTTCAACCACTGTGAGTGTGAACCAAATCGGATAATAGACTAGAAAAGGGAACCAATGGCGGGCAGTGGTGGAAATCCTAGTTCCAATCAGTCATCTGTGTCTCATCAAGCTCCCAAAATCCTATTAGCCAAACCTGGACTTGTTACTGCTGGTAAATTCAACCGTGGTGGACCTGAGGATGATTCTGCAGCTCACCGCCCACGTCTTCCCTCTGTTGGATCTCTTAATCTTCTCTCTGACACCTGGGATTTCCACACTGATCGTTTTCTCCCGTTTCTAACAGATAATACGGACTTTACCGTAGTGGGTGTGATTGGTCCTCCAGGGGTTGGGAAGTCGACGATAATGAACGAAATTTATGGTTTTGATGCTAGCTCGCCTGGAACTCTTCCTCCTTTTGCCATAGAAACAGAAGAAACAAGGGCTATGACAAAACATTGTACGGTTGGCATTGAACCACGGGTTTCATCTGAACGGATTATACTGCTTGATACACAGCCTGTTTTTAGCCCCTCAGTTTTGGCTGAAATGATTAGACCAGATGGCTCATCCACCATACCCATAATAAGCGGTGAATCTTTATCAGCTGAGCTAGCTCATGAACTATTGAGTATCCAGCTTGGTGTTCTTCTGGCATCCATTTGTCACATTATATTGGTGGTTTCAGAGGGAGTCCATGATACTGGCATGTGGCAACTCATGTCAGTGGTTGATTTGCTGAAGCATGGCATACCTGATCCATCATCTTTAACCCTTTCTCATCCTCAAAGCTCTGAGAAAGAAAACAGAGACAAAATTCTAGAAAGTGAAGCAGAGTACATGGCCGATCCAGTTTTTGTGCATACAAAGCTATGCACTGAAGATCTAGCACCATGTAACCTTGTTAAACTGAAGAAGGCACTCGCACAATTCTTTTGCTCATCATCTTTTGTGAGATCAGAAAACCACTATACTGCCAAAGAGAGTCAAGTTTCTGCTGTTTCTCTCAATGTTCATAGTGCTGGTCAAGAATCTGAATTTTTAAAATTATTTCTAATACCATCTAGATATAAGGATGATTCCTTGAAGCCACAGTATGAAAGCCACATTTCAGCATTATGGAATTTGCGGGATCAGGTTTTGTCGAAGAAAGGTCCATCTTTCTCAAGGACTGTGTCTGAGCGTGATTGGGTGAAAAATTCTGCCAAGATATGGGAAATTATTAGGAATTCTTCCATTATTGTGGACTATTGCAGAACTCTTCAAAGTTCAGGCATGTTTAGGAGGTTGTAGCTTTTAATTTCTCTGTTTATCTGGGGTGATGAACGATAAAGGTCCTAAATTGTGAACTGTTTTCTGGTGTCTGTTTGCATACTCTATTATAAGTCCCACATGCACTATTTTTTTTTAAAAAAATATATGTATCAGAAGCTGTGCAATTTCCCACCTAATGTTTTAGACTTTGGAAATATTTTACACTGACTATTTAGGCTCCCCATAGACGATATCGTTTTGTAGCCCCTCAACTAGTTGCCTCTTTATGGTTTCCAAGGTTATGAACATTGGTGTATGTATCCTGTTAAATATACTTCCATTCTTCTAGTATATAGTAAGATGTATCGATTATGCAATAACATAAAGATAAAGAGATGTGCAGTATGTGCAGTATATGGTCATTTGATGCCATGCACAACTGATTTTGGTACGCAAAAATGAGCTACTTCACGTTCTGTGTTTTACAATCAGCATGTAATTTCTTGTGTCGTGCTTCTTTGGTGTGACGAAGAGAAAATGATGCTGGAATCTTTTGGTAAGAAGTGTCATTGTATGAAGGAGCTAGAATAGATTGATTTGAATCATTTAAAGCGGCTGATATAATATCTAAGGTTAGAAAATCAATCAAATTTGTTTTATAACCAAACCAAAAAGTCACTCAACTTAGGTAGTTCTCCGAGAAAGTTACTTAACTTTATTTTATAACCCAAAGTCAATCAAGTATTTGTATTTCACCTAGAAAGTCACTCAACAAAGATTTGTTATCTCAGAAATGGTTCAACATAAGTCATAGCCATGTGGCCCTGCAAAGATTTTATGTGTTCGTTTTCTTTTGTATAAGGTAAAAATCCTTTATAATAAAGACATAAAAATAAAACAAATAAATTTATGGAAGGCTACAAAATCAATTGGCTTCCTTGAAGCAGGCACTATGGTGAATGGCTTCTTAATTCCTGTCACCAACATGGGTTGACTAAAATTTTCATTTGTATTCAAATTTAAAAGAAGTAATTTGCTTGGTATAATCCACGGTTTGTATTGGTGAGACTGCTCCAGTCTTAATTAGAGGTCTCGATTTCGAGTCCGAATATGGAGAAAATCCTGTTAGAAGCGCCACCTCCAGAATGGTCAGTACAGTGCACGATCCAAATTAGTCAGCTCTAACTCGGTTACCGAACACCGAGTGGAAGAAAAGGATCTGTTTGTAGTCCAATATTTGGACTTTGAAAACATTCGCTTTTATTCCTTTTTCTTTTTTGTTGCGTCTATGACGAGGACTCTTCCGACGCTAAAATAAAAAGTTTTTCTCATCTAAATTGGAAATATAATCATGGTCAAATGAAAAGGAGAATTTAAACATAGTTGTTTTTAAGTCTTTGATTTTCCAGTTTGCCCTTTTAAATTTTCGTCTTTTCTTACAAAAATAAAAATCTATCATTTTCTTAGTTTATCTTTACTTTACTCCAAGTATATTTTAAAATAGGAAAAATGCAATTATAACAGTTATACGTCAGTGAAATTTACACAAAGTTAACCAACATCCCACTAATTTGCGAAGGTTACAAACTATAAGGTCTTATATAATGAAAAATAGTAAGTACTATATATGACGCTGAAACTGCAAACGCAGCTAGATTTTAATTTCTGAAACTGTAATTTACCCTACAAATTAAATTAATAAAGAAGCGCAACACTTTTGACTTCCAAAGAAACAATAAAAATAAATAATAATTTGAGCAGTCCAAATTAAGCATTTACTGATATGGTTACACAATGCTCAATTAATGTACAATGTATTTGCTGATCTTAGCTAGTAGTTGTAGTAAATATACATTTGTTTTATGACTCTACTAATCTTGAAGCAGCACAACACTAATCTAGCTTTTACATAGTACTCCCAATACAACTCGTTTGGAAGATATATATAAATTAATTAAGGGGAGGATTAGGGAAAATATGCATCTGATGGAGGATTTGTTCAAAATTATCAATGGGCTTGTCAATAGGATGGGTGTGCATGCCTTCATAAGTGGTCACTACAACTCCTTCATCTTTCGAAAGGCGTTGTACTTGCTTCTTCACATTGCATCCTTCATGCGTACATCTGTAGTAGCTTCTGCACATTTTTAACAAATAAAATATATCAGCACCACTCGAAACTAACTTCAATCGATTTCTAAATTGTCATGCCTATGAGAAGATTTAAGTAATTTTCAGTCTTAGCTTATTTAAAAGCAAAATTGTCTGGTCACGCATGGAACTCGATCTTTTAAATGTTCACAACAATATTACATATACAAATGACTCACTTTCCCTTTGGTATTACGGATAAGTATAATCTTCTTTAGTGATCGCTCCCACTGGTCGCCTAGCGCTAGGATTCAAATTTTAGCAGAAACAAAAAAAAGTACTCCTGTTTGTCTAAGAAAAAAAAAAAAAAAAACTTCTTTAGTTATCGCTCCCACGGATGCATCTTCATTATATATTAAAAAAACTTCTTTAATTTAGTGATGAAATGAGTTCAATAACAACAACAACATACCCAGTGAATCTCACAAGTGAGGTCTGGGGAAGATAGAGTGTACACACAAAATGAGTTCCAAGTTACTAATTAATCATGATCCTTCTAATTTCTTCTTTCATCAGGTAGCAGTCGTCTAGATTCTCGCAAGTTCCTCGTGCTAGTTATTAATTAAAACCTTTATATATTTATTTTTTATTTAATAAATACCAGATTTTCCCTTTTAAGCATCAAAATGTGTTGTTTCCTCATCGATCATCTCTTCGATCAATTTACTGTTGTTCGAAATTCATATATACAACCTAACACGTTAGGGTTATATAGAAGAATGAACCGATAATTATAAGCTAAGGGCACTACTAGAATACAATTTAAATTTTCATTCATGTTATTACAACATAAAAGATCGATGAGAGATGAATAGAGTGTATATATGATGATGAGAGACATAACAGAAGTAATTAATTGAAATAAGTAGGTAGGTAGGGTTAGAAGAAATGAAACTAATTACCTTGGGTAATTATTGTTCTTGACAGCTTTTTGTCCATATTTTCTCCAACGATAGCCATCATCAAGTATATCAACCTGACTTCTTGTTTGAAAAGCAAATCTGGGCTTCTTAATTTTCTTATTGCTATCTCCCTTCTTCTTAACCGATAATGATGATAAATACTTATTATGATTTTCTGATGTATCCACTCCCATCTGATCACCGCTAATCTGGGTGGACGATGTCTTTAATCCCCTATTCATAGAGTTGTAATAACTACTTGTTGAACCAAGAAGGAGCATGGGCTGATGATTCTCCATTTTGTAGCTAGCTAGGATCCAAAAATAACACCTTAAGTAATTTATACTATACTGTAGTTGGTTTAACTATGGAATATTGTAATGGTAATATGGGAAAGAAAATGAACTTTTAGGTGTTGTTAAAGAAAGAGAGTAGCTAGCTAGTGATATGGCTTCTCTGATAATTAGACACCAGTGATCAAACAAATGCTGCTATATATTGACAAGAAGATAAATATATAGTACTACTTCTATATAAAGTAATAGTGATTTTGAAGGCCGACTGGTATTTGTCTTGTCTATTATTACTTGTGTCCCAATTTATATAGCATTATTGAATTTTGAGAGTCAATCATATTTTTTTTTGACTGAAGTTTTTTTATGTCATTTAAATATTTTAAATTATTAATTATTATAAATATTATACCTTTTACCTAATATTCAAATATACAAATTTTATTTCAAAAAAACTTAATCTTCTATATGTTAGGTTGACGGCTAAAGTTTAAAAATTTAAATCTCAAAATTTCAACTTGCCCAATACATTAATCAACGTGGAAAAGTTACCCCGGCGGCTCGGTCAAGTCATCATTAACTTTGAGAATTGGAAAATGGAAAAAATATTTTCGTAGAATATATAGTCAGTTGAATACGTGTAACACTTGCTATCGTTTTCTCCATGGAATAGACTAAAAATAAAGAATTAATGGAGAAAACACAGGCGTAAATATATATATATATATATATATATATCAACTCTTGTATAATGCTGAAGAGAGTTCAAATTTTATGCACGATTAATATAAATAAAATCATACGATTAAATTACATTTATGAAATATAAATTTATCCCAGAAATAAAATTATTAAAGTATGTCAATTAATTAGAAAAGGAGTAAGCCATTAATTGTGGTGCAAATATATACCAGATTTACAATATATTAAGTAGAGGTCAAGAATAGAAAAAGAGAGGAGGAGTCTGTCTAAACCGTCTAAGAAGGTGGACTCGTTTAATTCTATTAGGAAATGTACCATATATAATAATCCATCCCACCATTGTTTAATGAAACCACTTTATAATATGAATCATCAGGAATCAAACGAAACATGTCATATTTGTTCTTTTAAGTCGGTACATATCATCACTTCTAGAATTAATATAGTACTAATCGTTTCACATGGCAAATTTTATTATGATTGGTCGTTCAAAAAGCAATTAACTTTTCCAATAATGAATTATTTGAAGGGCGATAAAAGAGTTGAAATAAAAGAGACGTGTAGTCACTTACTTTGCCACATTAGCATCTAGAATGGTAAAGACAAACAAACAGGCAAGCTAAAAAGATAATTAAGAGTACTAATAATTTAGAGAAATTCGAAGAAAACACGCTAAATTTAAGGTGATTTTCAGATATTATACCAAAAAGAAATGACAGCAGTCATGTTTTTACTACATAGGAGGGTAATAGTTCATCTTTATGCTTGACGGGAGCAGTCGTGTACACCAGAAAATTTTGATTACCTACTCTTATTGAAAAGGATTTTATTGGAGCCCCCAAAAAACAATTTAATAGATTATTTGGACAAAGACAAGTATCAATAGACAATAGTTGTACTATACAGCACGTGCATTGGAATAAGGTGTGATATTAGTACTATACAGCACGTGCATTGGAATAAGGTGTGATATTAGACTATTCATATTCGTAATAGTACTGCTATGGGTAAAAATATTAGAACATATATGTCAGAATTTTTTATTAAAACATGTCAATTATTACTACTAAAAAAAAGGAGCAAGCGATTGTAGATGCATGTATATACGAGGTTTACAATTAAGTAGAGGTCAAGAAGAAAAACAGAAAACAGATCTTTCTAAGCATACCGTCTTAAAGAGGTGGACACGCCTTCCATTTGCAAATAAAAAAGACATACAGTATTATATTATATTTGATCTCTAATACTCGATAAATAAAAATTCCGGTGGATCATCATTTGGAGAAATAACATTAAGCTAATCCAAGTTCTAACACGGCAAAGAAAGTACTATTAAATTTTATTCTTATTATGACTTATAGTTATTTGAAAGATAAACATTAATTAATTCGATGCTGCACAAGACATATATATATACTCCCTCCGTTCCATTTTACTTGGCCTCTTTTGACTTGACACACCCATTAAGAAAAAATTCATTAGAAGTATATTTTACAAAATTAATTCTATTAATGATGTCTTAAAACTCTAAATCTAACTATTACTATTTTCTTTAGCTATTTAATATTGAGAGTAATATGGGAAAGAAATAGTAAAATACTTTGATTTGCGAAAATGGATAACTAATTTGAAATAAACATATTTAGAAAGAAGGCCAAGTAAAATGAAACGGAGGAAGTATATATATACGTCACGAATTGCGCAACAAGTTTGAATACTAGGTATTTGAAAATAGGATAAGAATTAAGACAAGTCCAATGTTTGAAATGTTGTCTCTGCACAATGGAAATGTATAGAATACGCATTACATAATTATGTCCTTCTGGAAGAAGCAAGCATGTACGAGTGAATATTTGTTAGAGAAAGCCAACAAATTACTTCCTCCATCCTAATTTATGTAGCTTAATTTGAAGTATGAGAGGATCAAATTGACTAATTTAATATGTGAATTTGAACAAATAGAATAATCAGTTTTTAAAATAAATTTTATGCATAATTACGTAAAAAAAATAAATAGTATAGGTTACAATAATTAAAAAATTAACAAATATTTAATTAAAAAAAGTCATGATAAAAAAAATATATCGTTTGACGACTAAATAAGGTGCTCATTTCTTTCCTTTTATCAAACACAATCTCAACTCAATAAGTATCAAATAAAATGAAAAATATTTTAAATCTATGGCCATAATAATTCCAGTTTGTCTTTGAAAAAGAATATATATTAGACGGAAAATGTTTGAGCATCATTTAATAGAGTAATTGGAGAAGGACAAGTATAACTGTACAACAATATAAAGACCACGTGCACTGTGCACTGTGCACTGGAATAAACTAAACTAATTATGTGCGATGTAAAATTATTCATAATAGTACTGCTATGGAGCAGCCTAGCTCCTGTCTTTGGTTATTAGTACAAACATTTTATGTGATGCAAAATATATACTCTCGTTATTTTAATTTATTTGTCTTATTTTTAATTATATTTAAGATCACAGAATTAAATAATATTTTAATATATTTTATTTATTTTTAATTTAATATTATAAAATTTAAAAATCTTTTTTATTTTTTTAAATTTGTGTCAAGTTAAAATCAGACGAACAAACTAAAACGGGTGGATTACATATATTCTCCATTCCAGGTGATTCAAACTTGCAACAAGTTTTTCAAATATTCAAAGCCAAAATATTTAACAATAATAAAGTGCCATCAGATGGCGCCGTCGTGACACATTATTATTTTGCTTTCTTAATATTTTCCTTTCTTTGTTTACGCTAGTCGTCAAAGATAGGCTAATCGATGTTTAATACTATGAATTAGTGTTTGAACATCCCTTCTATGCTTTCTAGAATGATCAAAAAAGTACAATTCAATTTTCATTTACTCGAAAAGTAAGGGAACACTCTCATGTATCATATCATATTGTACTAAAAGTGGGAACAAAAAAGTTATAAAGTTATATTACTATTTTACCCCTACACTAAATCAAAATGTTATATTTATTGTTAAAAATGTTTTAAAACTAAGCTAAAAGAGATAATATGAAAGAAGAAAGTAGACAAGAAATGAGAGATCAAGAGAGAAGAGTTTTCTTATTCTTCTAAATATTAAAGTGTACAAGTCTTTCAACTGTCACTAACATAATACACAAGTCTTCTATTTATAGAATTACATTGAGGATCATCAAAGGGTGTCATAAACATGACATTAATCCTTGAGAGTTATGAGGGAAGATCAAGAGGAAAGGTTATGGAAGAGTGGGAGTTACTATCATAATGGTTGAGGAGTTGTGGAGGATTTATATCTAGAGTAGTGGACATTCACATGCAATGTATTTTATAACACTCCCCCTTGGATGTCCATAGATGATATGCCTCGTTAAAACTTTACTAGAAAAAACCCTGTGGGAAAAAAAAATCCTAGTGAAGGAAAAAGAATACACATCTTATAATACGCGTTGTTTGCTGCCTCGTTAAAAACCTTGCCAGGAAAACCTATTGGGACAAAACCTAGGCCAAGGGAAAAAGAGTGCAGCGCGTATTTTACTCCCCCTGATGCAAACATTATTTCACTTCTCGAAGACAACGCGTCCCAATCTTATATGTCAACTTTCAAATGTTGATATTGACAGTGTCTTTGTGATCAAATCACATTCATGAAGATGTTGTATTCTTGAACTCATCCTGATATGTAATTTGTCTTGTAATTCCTTAGATATGTTAAACCTTTGAACTCCGCCAAATACATTCTTGACAATCACTTTATTCGTGACCTCATCGTCGCAAGCCACTTGCACATTGAACTTGTTTGTAGCAACAATCAAGTTGTTGATACTTTCATTTGCATGATATTAAAATTGACTGTAGAATAAATAATCTTCCTGCATTTGCATAACCAATAATCCTTTGACAATATTTGTTAGAAATAATAAATCCATGTCAATAATATTTGATTTCACTCAGATTCACATAAAAGTGACATTATGTCTTTCCTGCATATTAATAAAAATTATTATCTCATGTATATAAATTACAAGATATATAAGTGCATCAATTGCACAAATACATGGTACTTTCTAATCATTTTCATGAGATCGAAATAAATCTTTCTTTATGTTAAGCGATATTACAACTATTGAGGTACTATTCAATGGAATCGCTTTTAACATTTTTAAATCCTTCAAGGATTTTCATATATCATTTACCGTCTAGCTAGTTTTCATATAACCTTTACCGTCTAGCTAGACATGACAGTCATTCATTATACGCATTCAAGTTTTTTCATTCATTGCCAGATTTAAAGAAACCTTATTGCATCCACCGTAGGAGAACACATCTCCAAACAATAATGCCAGGACTTTTGCGAATAACTTTTATGCCTCAAGGCACAAGTCGTACTTTATAGCTTACGATTTTACTTTTCGTACAATTACCTATTTGTACCCCACTAGCATTATACCTTAGTCTATAGAATAAGTACATACCATCACTTTTCAAGTGAAATAAAATATACTTGAATTGCGTATTTTATCTGTCAATACTATTTGACAGATTTAAATTCAAGATCCTCGTTACCATTTATAATGGCGAGCACTACATTATACCAAAAATATCGTCTACGGTTATTTGACATCGGTTCCAATGCGACATAACTTATAGAGATCTCTTCATTTTTCATCATTTTCAGGTACCTGAACTTTTTGTCAAGGTTTTATGAAGAGTTATGTCATGGTGCTCTTTTAAAGCACTTGCCTCATTATCAAGACCATGACCATCTTTATTATTTACTCCTCTCCTTCTTCAAGGAGTTTTTCTATTTGGAACCGATTGGTCTATCACACTTTAAGAGTGCCATAGACTTTGTCCTTCAAGGACTTCTCATTGGAGCATTTACAGCTGAATTATAACATTTGGTCAGTAAATATATCTGGTAATTGTTTGTAATATTTTTCAAATGAATTATCTCTTCAACTTCAAGTTCACACTTTTTACGAGGATCTAGATAATTTTTTTCACTCATTTCATCTGTTAATCATATCTCCCCCTAATGTTAGGAAATCTAACATTTATCCCAACCTCATTTTGGGGACCCATCCTTGTGCGTGGTGGAGCAATTAAATTATATAACGCACATTCAAAAAATTTTAGATGGTAATAGTTTGGTTCCTGGCCTTGAATCAATCATATAGGGGAGCCTTGTTGGCTGGATGCGTACAAATGTTGCTACATTTCAAATAAACACGTCTTATACCAAATTTTCTTTTTGGGAGATTTGTTCTCATAATCAATGGTTCAACTATAATTGGAGGCACACAATTTCTACTAAACTAACCAGCATTATCAAGTTTTATAGTTTGAAACCATGCTCTTAATTTAACAATTTGGGCAAACAACATTGCAAAAATCAAATTGCAAGTTGATAATAAAGCGCATGTGACCAACCATAGATGCATCTCATTTCATAGGTCCACATGGCAGGTGAATGGGTTCATGTTCACCTTGTTATACGTTCCAAAATTTCAGGGGATACAATCCCAACCTTAGCTGGTATAATATTTTATCGAGAGAACAAGCAACTCAAGAGAATTCTTGAAGAATCTTTTATTTCTTCAATGCATAATCACATGCATTCTCAATTATTTTTACATCACATTTGAACAGGGATGGTCAACCGGTTATGCCAACTTATATATTTCTTGTAAACTTTTAGTTTACTACCGCATGTGATTCCATCACCATGCCCATATTTGTATAAATAAACAGGAGGAAAAAATGGGTAATCTTTTACATAAATATTTATAAACCATTTCGATTGTAGTAATGAAGATATAAAATCTTCCCATAATTTATGGTCTCAAAATAATAATAATTTTTCTTCTTGTCAATCCCTTGAAGCTCAAAAAGCTTCTTATGGAGACTTACTGCAATTCCAATATCATGAACAATTTCATTCTTCCGTGTAGTAACACATTAGCTTTTTCGAAGCTATCAAATACTTGCGTACTACCTCATATTCCAAAACACCACACCTGTGGTAAACATCTCCTTTTAAGAAGAAAATTATATATACCCAACCAATGACAAATTTGTGTAGCCACACAATAACAATCATTTTTTTTTTCATGGCCACAACCTTTATATGAAAGATTATTTCTCTTTTTTGTCCTTCGGTAGTTCATAATAAAACATACCACTATATTTGTGTAAGACTTATTTCTCGCTCTTACCATTTGGTAATCCATAATATATAAGACATACCACAATGTATGTGATGTACTAAAAGTACTTGACCAAGAACCGTTAATAAAATATTTTACTTGACCAATAACCGTTAATAAAATATTTTCTTTTCATTTCTCTCAAACCTCGAATAGAGAGGTGAGTTTTGGCTTTGTCCAACCATATTTAAGCACGTCTTAATACACAATAGTGTTTTTTTTTTACCACATTCGAAAAATTCACTTTCAAGAATGAGCTGGCAATTCCAATGCTTATCACAAGTCACATTCTCTTCAAGGAATGGTCTATATAATTGTATGTGCTTCATAATTTATTTTACAAGCTCATTGTCATGCCTTGACATTTATCATATTTATATGACTCGCCTCAACATCACTTTGAAGGTCAAGTGCATCATCACTTTGTAATCCTTTATTTTGATGGAGGATTTATAAAAAAATTTAAATTAGATTGCACGACGACAACCGCATGCATTATACCTTTTATACCAAATTGATCGTAAATATTACCTTCACTTTTGAAGGACCATTTTGACAAACTATAATGTTTTTCATTTTTACTATAATGATGACTATTATAATTTTGTTTCTCCACAACCACATACATTTAACCACTGGTCTTCTTTCAGATTTATATGCACTGCTACCACATTCATATCAAAGAATGGAGCAAATCAATGTGGTGACTTTCATGACTTTTCATCAAAGTTTTGCCTTAGTCATCATTATATACTCATTATGGTGCATTAGGACTTAAACCCAACGTCTTACCCATATAAAGGTGTATATGGAACTTGAACCCAATCCATGGTGCAGTGGGACTTTAATCCGATTTCTTACCCTCTTGATGCGACAAGACGTAAATCCACCGTCTTACCATCAACCAATAACATAATATGTCAAAGTGTTCACAAATTTTAGAGCCTAAAAAACCAAGGCTCAAGGCTACTGTGTCTTATATTTATAAAATTCTTATGTAACACACAAGAATTAGTCATAAATATATTAGCCATAAATATATGATAGAGAAATCACTATAACATTTCTTATTAGAATACGTTATCTTAACATACTGTTTTTGGTATCAAACATGTAATAGCAATTGCATAAATCATCTTTACCAAACTTAATTAAACTACTGATCAATACAAATTAGTGGGACACACATTTATTTGAGATCAAAACTTTTTATAACCAGTTAATTAATTTTCGAAGGGGTTAGTGCAAGAAAGAACAATTTCATAGTTTAAAACTCATACGGAGCGGACCAGGTATATGTCAAATTACTAGTTACCATTTGATGATATTAGCAGGGTCAATAAACATAACTAATAAAAATAAAAAAAATCCTGCAGGTTATGCTACTTAACAATTTCAAATATTTCTAATGTAAATATTTTGACAAAGGGTCAAGCAGATAGAGAAAATAGCAAACAACTATACCTTCTTGATCTGATGAAAAGATGAGGAATTTTGGTTAGAACTTCGTGCTGATAACGTGTTTTAAAACTAAGCTAAAAGAGACAATATGAAAGAAGAAAGTAGACAAGAAATGAGAGATCAAGAGAGAAGAGTTTTCTTATTCTTCCAAATATCAAAGTGTACAAGTCTTTCAACTGTCACCAACATAATACACAAGTCTTCTATTTATAGAATTACATTGAGGATCATCAAAGGGTGTCATAAACATGACATTAATCCTTGAGAGTTATGAGGGAAGATCAAGATGAAAGGTTATGGAAGAGTGGGAGTTACTATCATAATGGTTGAGGAGTTGTGGAGGATTTATATCTAGAGTAGTGGACATCCACATGCAATGTATTTTATAACAAAAAACCCTTATATTAAATTTTAATTGTTAACTATAATAAACATGATTAATTGATTTCCATTAATTAAATTATAAGTAATAGCCACATTGAATATGACACATCACAAAAAATGTTATATATCTTTTTCAGCAATGTCTTTTTTTCCGTTTGCCCCTTAATCTTCTATCATTTAATGAGTTAAAATGTGGACTTTTGATCTTCTTTATTTATTCCATCTAAATAGATTATTATTTCAGCTACATAACATCTTTTCATATGCAATGTATATGAATCTGAAAATAACAAATAAATGAATAATTATGTGGATCATTAATTTGAATGATATAACTACTAATTTAACGGAAAAGGGCCAAAACTACCCCTGAACTATTTGAAATAGAGCAAAAATACCCTCCATTTGTTTTTTGGCTCAAAAATACCCCTCCATTTATTTTTTGGCTCAAAAATGCCCCTCATTTTAACGGAGTGCCAAAAAGGGCCAAAACTACCCCTGAACTATCCGAAATGGATCAAAAATACCCCTCCATTTATTTTTTGACTCAAAAATACCCCTCACATTAATGGAGTGCCACCAAGCACACCACGTGAAAAAAATTGTCACATGGTTATTCCACGTCAGTGTCCCATTTAATACCCAACCAGCCCACTTAATCATATTCCAACTTAACAGTCATTTAATATCCGTACCCGACCCATCTTAAAAAAAATCCGACCCGTCCTCATAAGTAAATGGTAAAGATAGATCTATCCTTCATTTCACTTGAACTCTCCAAAAAAAAAATCGATGCAGACTAGGGATTCTGAGGGAAAAGAAAGCTCTTAGTACACGGTTTGATTTTTTCCCTAAGGGCATTCTTGCTCCTTCTTGTAATCGACATCTCTACTATAATGAGAAAAAAAACAAATTCAAAGGTTAAATATGACTCCACCTACAACTTTGGCTCTATTGCACGATCTAAGATATGAAGAAAAAGAGACAACTCCAATTGTGCTCAATTTTAGGGCATGTGATCATTGAGCTATGAGACTTTTTGGCGGGTAAAATTTATGAATTCCATTAGCAGGTACCATAGGCCTATTTTCAACCTGATGTTTGGCTAGCCCATGTGATTTTTTCCCTAAGGGCTTTCTTTTCCCTCAGAATCCCTAGTCTGCATCGATTTTTTTTTTTTGAGAGTTCAAGTGAAATGAAGGATAGATCTATCTTTACCATTTACTTATGAGGAAGGGTCGAGTTTTTTTTAAGATGGGTCGGGTAAGGATATTAAATGGCTGTTAAGTTGGAATATGGGTAAGTGGGCTGGTTGGATATTAAATGGGACACTGACGTGGACTAGACATGTGACAATTTTTTTTCACGTGGTGTGCTTGGTGACACTCCATTAATGTGAGGGGTATTTTTGAGCCAAAAAACAAATGGAGGGGTATTTTTGCTCCATTTCGGATAGTTCAGGGGTAGTTTTGGCCCTTTTTGGCACTCCGTTAAAATGAGGGGCATTTTTTAGCCAAAAAATAAATTGAGGGGTATTTTTGAGCCAAAAAACAAATGGAGGGATATTTTTGAGCCAAAAAACAAACGGAGGGATATTTTTGAGCCAAAAAACAAACGGAGGGATATTTTTGAGCCAAAAAACAAACAGAGGGTATTTTTGCTCTATTTCAGATAGTTCAGGGGTAGTTTTGACCCTTTTCCGCTAATTTAATGTAAATATTGATGAAAAATTATATGAAAAGTCATCTTTAAACTCTATATAATGAGGAAACAAATAGGCCGCCACAATTTAAAGTCTCCTCTCCTTCTCTATTCATAAAATTATTTTCGATGATTATTTTTTGTAACAAAGTTATCTGCAATTATACATATGGATCAAACAACACTAATTGGTCGTCTTCTTATATTCTAAATGATTTCACGTTGCATTCCAAAAATCTCCAAAACTTGAGGATCAACATAAATCTAATGTGGTAGTGTAGAGTTGTTAGTGCCGGTTATAGCCAGAGGCGTATTCAGGATTTCGAGAGGATGGGTGCATTATCATGAAAATACTTCGAGCGTAGGTTCACATATCTATATTTAAATGTTTTTAGAAAAATATAACAATATTATATATGATTTAGGGAGGAAAGCATGGGTTCACGTGAACGCGATGACCCCACCTAGATACGCGCTTGGTTATGGCATGCTGCCTAGAATTCTTAATGAAGAAAAGATCATGAAGTCATAGAAGTGATTATCTATGTAAATAGTAATGATAGTATTTATGTGTTCTCATTCATCCAATAGTTCTTTACCAAAATCAACAACATTTTCTATTTGTATTTGATATTCCAATTTGTTGAAAATGTTGCTATATCCATGTTTTGTGAGACAATTTTGTGGGTAGTCAATTGTAGTTTTCAAACGAAATCAAATTTTGTTGTTATTGGTGGATAAAGCCATCATAATCAAAGAGCCCTCACAACTATATATTTCTACTTAGAATGGTTCATTGACAATGTGAGAACACACATATTGTTTTTGTGTTAATTTTTCGATAGTTGTTGCTAGCTACTTTGTTTATGCGTTTCTTTATTTTTTATGAATTGGTTAATTATGCGCTAAATATTGCACTATATATGCTTGAGTTTTAACTCAAGAACATTCATTCTTTGGATTTATTAATTCATTCACTAAAGTCCACCATTCTCTAATGTCATTTTTTTTTCTTTTCTTTTACTTACGTGGTCTATGATATAACCTTCACTAATACTGTTCCAATTACATATTTGTTCAAGTATGTAAATATATTTTTTAATAGAGATTATACAAATTTAAATTAAAAGAAAATAGGTTTAGAAGGGATTAATTTTAAACATTAAAATATGCTCCTCATTTGGTGTCTGTTGTTACATTTTTAAGATTTATTATTTATAATCGCTGTATTTTATTACTTATTGCATGTTTTCATATAATTTTTATCGTTCTGACAGATCTATAAAAATCTACATGGGACACACGTGCAACGCACGTGGCCAGAAACTAGTATATATAATAATCATGATAACTGATAACATTTATTATATATCAATTAAAACATACAATGAGTAAATTAAATATTACACTGATCTAGGTTATATACCAATAGTATAAGGAATAATAAAAATAATAAACTCAATGATAGCATTCGTCATGCCTTGAAAACACTCTCTTTTTCGATTTGCAGGAGACAGAAGAAGATTTTGTTTTAACTAGAATGTTTATCGTCAATTGCAAGTATACATTTTCCATATATCTTACTGTACCTCTCAATATATATGAACTGAAAACTACAAATTAAATGTACACTAAGTCCTAAGTCCTAACTCAAACTGATCAAGTAAGCATGTAATCCAAATTATGCACACCTAAACATTTTCAGATAGGCGTTAATTCCTCGTTTGCACTTTTTTACAAATATATGGCAGAAGATATTTGTTTAGTTTGAAGATATTAGACATTGTAGGAAACATACTTTAATTCAAAAGCTAAGAATTACGTTAGCAAAATATCTAATGAACTATACATTTTTTATTTTTATTTTTTTGTATTTTTTCCCAAGTCACATTAAGATAAAGTGGTATCACTTTATATCTTTGCACACTAAATTTGACATCTCAACTAATTGTTTGATTTGTTGCTTTTACGTTTTATATCAATCTAAATATTATTGGGTATGCGAACACAGTCTGTCTCATATATTGATAGCGGGAAAAAAAAGAAAGCTATATACAAAGTGTAGAGGTACACTTAGTGATGTAATGATGTAAGACATTTTGGGGAAAACTGTGTAGGCCGGCCCATGATAAATAATATCATAATATGTTAAGAGTACTTTTGGATTATTTGACCTAATAATTGGTATCATGTGGAACTTAATATGTTTTGATGGAGAGATTGCGGGATGTGCAAACAAAGTATATATTAATAGGGCCAGGTGCGAATATGACCCAAAATGAATCATATCACACTAGATTAAAATTTTATTTTTGATTATATTAACCCAACAAATATCAGGAATAATCGATCTTATATGCAATTTACTCTTAATAACCAGAGAGAAAGCACGCTCCCACCAAGTAATAAAATGATCAAGTAGATGTAAAAGATGTAAAATGATACACCACATATTCGATTTGGAATGGAGACAGGCCGGCTCAACAAGATTTGAGGCCTAAAGCCAATTTATAATGAGGTTCTAATTTTTTCTAAAATGTGAGATTTTCTAACTTTTTTAGATGCATAAATCATATTTTTTAATTGATATATTTTAATTGAATAAATTTTAATAATAACTAAAGAAAGAATATAATATAAGTAGAATAAAAAAATCTGACTCAAGAATTTGGTAAGTTGAAATATTAATATCAAAATAATGTTATATTGCTTAATATAATGATTGGTTGTTGCAATGCTTAAAATTTTGAAGAAGAGACACTATAAAATAATTTTGATCTTTTCGTAAGCATACGAGAGTAGTGAAAGCTAAGGGAGGATAAAAAAAGATAAAATATAGAGGAAGTATGATCCATGTTAGTTGTTATTAGAATATACATGAGGCAACAAAATAGGCACCACCTAAAAAAATAATACTATAGTTACTCAACCTCTTTCATTTCACAATTATTGCAATTATCCCACATTAAAAGGTGAAAAGTTATTTTACTTTCTTTTCAAAAAATCTTCAATTTTAAGACACATACTATTTTCTTAGAATAATATATCTTCAGAAAAAATGACTTTAGTGGCCTTGTGGTTGAACCATCCTGAATGAATGGAGGAAGCAGATACGCAGGAGGATCCACCACTTTTGACACATAACACAATCAACAAGTTCTGCTATTTGTTACTCCATATATAACTTTTCAGTCGCCCTTGTAGACACATAAGATACTACATGTCAATGACTGATGTAGACATTAAAATTTTGTGGACTCTATAAGAAGAATTCAATTTTGTTAGAGTTTTTGGAGGCTACTTTATCCTAAGTCTAGCTTAGAGACTATTCTATCCTAAACCCTGAATCGCGCGTCTATTTAAAGGGTAACATATTTTTTGGAAAAGGCTTCTCCAATATCCCACAAAATCATGGGATATTCACAAAGAAATCATCCTATGTTCAAGAAATACGCTATTAACGGCCATCGAAGTACGGAGAAATCCAGAGAGAAGAATTAAGGGATGAACAGAATTGTACCCATATTCTTTATCAATAAAATTCTTGTTTCTTCATATTTTATTTGTGATTGCAGTTTATTTTTCTATCACTATAAAACCTTATTGTAAACAAATTGGCACTCCTAGTGAGACCAAATCTGCCCTTCATCTCTTTTCTCACAAATCAGATTCGCAAATCGACAGCCACAAAATTGCAAAGATGGAAGAGTATTTCAAGACTCGTCTTGAGTTTCATCAAGTCTACATTCCGACAAGCCTAGAAGTAGGGGGCATTTGTAGACATCCAAATTTTGTGTACTCTACAAGAAGAATTCAATTCTGTTAGAGTTCTTGGAGGCTACTTTACCCTAAGCCTAGCTTGAAGGCTACTCTACTCTAAACCTTGAATCACGTTGTAACATATTTCCTGGAAAAGGCGAGAAACGCTATTAAAATTCAGAGAGAAAAATTAAGGGAGCAACAGAATTGTACCCATATTCTTTATCAATAAAATTCTTGTTTCTTCATATTTTATTTGTGATTGCAATTTATTTTTCTGTCACTATAAAATTTGTTGCAAACAACCGGATCATGTGAACTTAGAATTCTTTTTTCTTGGTTAAAGAAAGAGACTACTCGATATTTTTCTTATACTCATGCAGAAACTTATCTACCTTCACACATCATTTAAGAATTTCACTGCTAATTAGAAAAGAAAGAAAAAGGAAAAAACCTTAGCAGACAATATTACTTAACAATTCCTTGCACAACAATTCATCAAACTTAAAGTACTCCTTAATTTAATCTTTACATTAACAGTACTACTGCGCTCACACTTGGATGATTTAATAGCACACCACAGCTCACTAGTGGACGGACAGTATTATATACTCCTCCAAAATTTTGCCATCTACAGCTCCAGCAGCAAGTCTATATATATTTGCCAAAAATGAGAAAACATGCAGTGAGATAATAGTAAATATATAATTGTCTTTACAAGACAACAGAAGAGAATGAATATAACTAATGCTGTTTTACTTACAATCACTATCTGTTTTAATCCAATGCTCTCTGTTTATTACTTCCTTCTTTGGAGATAATTTGGTGTTCACTTCACTAACTGCTCCCAGATTACCAGCCTTGCAGGAAATATTTCTTGTCTCATTATCTTGTAGATTGTTCTCATTCACAGGATGAACTTTTTTGTGGAACATTTTAAGGACCTACATAAAAATCAAAAGATAATTAGTTACTCATTTATAGAAGTGGATCCAAAATTTAAATTTATGGCTTCTGTTAGAGTGGTTTAGAGTCTCAAGTTGGTTGGGGAATGGTGGTCGTTTGTTTATATGGACTTGGACAATCCTCCCCTCATGAACTAATTTTGGACTGAGTTAGGCTCAAATGTTATATCTTTACATTTTGAACCACAATTCTTTTTATTTACTGAATTTTGGATAATTTATTTATACATATTAATCAATTTCTTAGTACCAATACATGAGTAGGCCCATAGTTATTGGTCTGCTGAACCCGTAACTTCAATTGTGGCTCCGCCCGTGCTTATTGACTTCATGTTTGTCCTGCTTTTTTCAGTAAGCAGTTGCTTTTTGAACTAATAGAAATGATTAAGCTCAGTTTTATTCCAAAATATGATATTATAAGTTGATTAGCTATCAATAGAAAAACTCAGGATTATTCTAGTTTGCATACTGTTAAGATCTTCAAGATGAGAAAATAAAAATGGAAAAACTAACATAAAAGAGAAAGCAAAAGAAAGGGTTGTAAATTTAAGCCTCCTATGATAAAACCCTTCTTCTGATAAGCAAGTACAAGTCCAAAAATAAAACAATTTATCTTATATTCAAAGAAGGTTATCAGGAAAATACATAAAGAAGGCTATAGAAAGTTACTGTATATACTTAGTACGTAGTCCATAAAATAAAGCTTCTGAGATTAATACACTTGACAAGTATGCGCAGGCTACGAGGAAGGACCAGACCACGAGGGTCTATTGTACGTAGCCTTACGCCCTTACCGTGCATTTCTGGAAGAGGCTGTTGTTCAAAATAAAGTTCATAGGAAAGGCTTGCTCATACTGGACCATCATATAATTAACACTTGATACCAATCATATATATATACTTGTTGAGATAGCAGGAGCTTTAGTGCACCACTACGCTTTTTTTGTTAAATTTTTTATAGCTCTTGACCTTAAAAATAACTACTAACCTGAGGGAGTTTCCTCTTGCTTGAAACAGATCCAGTGATACTTCCTTTAGAAGAAACTGTAGTAGAGCTCTTTGATTTGGACTGGAGATTCCGCAGCATCTTTTTCATGAAATGAGCTGCATGTTTTTTCTTTCCTTGTTTCTTCTCTTTTACTTCATTTCCTACATCACAGTCTTGAACTATGTTTTTCTTCTTAAAGAGCTCTTCTAGGAATCCTTTTTGTTGTTTTACCTGTTGAGGACGTGAATAAGTAAATTAAAGTATGCTCTTTATAACAACTTAAGCTTTTACATAAGATAGTCACACAATTCAGTATTATATAAGAGGAAACAAAAGGTTCTAGATTTGCCACCACTCATAATAAAAAATCAGGTCCGCCTGTGAGGGGTGTGATAAAAATTAACATAACTAAGTAAATATTATGAGATGGTCACATAATTTAATATTACCTCGGATTCTATCTCTGGCAATCCAATTGAAGAGCCCAAGAGATATTTTTGGAGTGGACATTCCTCCATGTTCCCATAACATTCAGTAGGTCCTGTTTCGACGTGTTTGTCACTGAGGGCAATGGTTCTTTCTGATGGCTCATAAGCTACTTCATTCACTAATTTCTCTTCAAGAAACTTCTCAAGCTCATCATTTATGAACTTTAGTTTTTTCTCTGTTATGTCTGTTTCAACATGCTCAAATGGCATAGGAAACGTTGGAGTTGGAGGGTCAGTATTAGTTGTCTGATAATTACCGAGAGTACCAATTGCCAAAAAGCCAGGGAAGATGTCATCAAATTGTTCTTCATGAAAGACCATTTCTGTTCCATTGCTCTTAACTTCATTGTGAGCTGAGAAAGATGTTATGGGATTTCCTGAAAAGTGATCATAAAAAAGGAGACTCATTTATCAGCCTTTGTGGGGGTAAAGCCAAATTCAAACACCGTAAGCAGAGGAAATTCAAAAGACCTGAAAAAACGCAGAGAAGTGTAAATTACCTACTATGGTAGTATTGTTTGCTGGCTCATTGCCTTTGTGCTTTAGTTTAGAGCACATCCAACCTAGTAACTGCAAAGAAGGATAAAGTTAGAAAAGTTGCAAGTTTTATGAGTCTCCAAATATAGAAGTAATTGGCCTCACCTTCATGTTGAACTATCTGAAGATATGTTTGATCAAAAGAGTTAAGTTATCGAAGAAGAGAGAATTTTGGTGGAGAAACTTGTACGTGTACACAAAGGTTTTAATATTGATGACAGATGGTAGTTGGAGTAAGAAATTATCAGAAGGAGAAATGACTAGTTTCATCATTATCTTTCCTGAATAGGAAGCTGGCAACTGGCATCAGTTAGAGTGCATAGAGAAAACTACAGACAAAGGTTGGCATTTTGTGTAAAGATTGTAATGAGGAGTAACAAGTTGAGAAGTTGGGTTCCAGACCCACAACTGTTGTAGGTGCTACATTGTGGCATGGGCACACGTGTTTGCAAGTATGCTATTTGGTCCTTTTCCATAAGACTCCTGAATACTATGTCTGTCCTTTTGGTCTGGTTTCTGATAGTGAACTGACATTATATGTTGACTGGATTACATTTGAAGGCTCGTTATTCTACATTCTTCGAGATCGAGCAGAAAATGGCATAAACTGAATTATGTAGGAAATATTAGAAGAGGATCTAACGGCCCTGATAAAGACACACCTGGGACGAGAAGATTTGCCTGTCATATAGTGAATAGTCTTCAAAAGATTGCTTTTGATCTTAAGGGGTTTTGATAAAAACCATGTTGCATGTTTTTATCTCGACAATGCTATTCGATATTCAGACGCTGTTGAGTCATGTCTGTGCTCAACTTGATAATTGATATGGATTATGACTCTATTGGTGATAGATTACACTTGATATGGATTATGACTCTATTGGTGCTAGGTTACACTTGATATGGATTATGACTCCATTGGTGCTAGATTTCACTTGATATGGATAGGTGAAGGGTGCTGGATGTAAGGACCAAGTCTTACATCTAAAGTTGATAAGAAAAAAACGTCGAGTATGAAGACCTAGGTGAAGGGTCAGGAATGATCACTCATGATCGCTCATGACGACATTGCTTGATGGGCTTAGCTAACAAATAAAGTTGTGCGCCTTTGGTATCAGCTACTATTACTTTTGGAATTATGTCAAAGTCATGAATTCGATTCCAAAAACATTTTGCATAAGGCAGGTGTTGGGGAATTGTTGATAAGCAGATGCTACCTATGTCGAGGCACAGGTGATGGGTAAAGGATGGATTGGGACGGAGTCATGTTTAGACATGACGCTTGCTCGATGGACTTAGTTAAGATATAAAGTTGCACCCTTGCTATCACTTAGTATAACTTTGGCGTGATGATAATTAAGAACCTGATCCTAATAAAAAAAATGGTTTGATACTCTTAATGTGAAACGTTTTGGAAAAACCGTGTGAGTTTATCTTGAGGCGAACAATATCATGTTGAATTAAGAGCGTCTTTGGACTGATAATTTTAAGAAAAATGGCACAACTATATTGGTTGTAAAGACAAGTGGACATCTTTTCTGCCTCTCAACACTAGGCACCTGCATGTTGAGAAAAGCGATTACTGGTTTGGGAAGAATTAAAAAGCGTGTTGTACTAATAGACCTGGCGTTGTCAATAATTGTAGAAATAAAAATGGTGAGACAAGGTTGGATTGGACCAAATTAATTAAAACAGTAAAAAGCCAAGGTAGTAGATGGGACCGCTCGAGACAACAAAGGACCTAGCAGAGGAGAGGGATTCTCATTTTCAGCTAAATTACGTCCTGCTACAAGACATGCAAATTGCTCCTTTTTTTAGTCATACGTAGGAAGAGAGCTGTGCGCATCAGAACAAAGGGTACTGTGTTTGCTACCAAGGAAAATGTTTTTCTCCGAAGATAAGCGAGTTTTTTTACTTATTTTCTAGTGTTCGATACATAAGTAAAAAAATATTATCCCATTATCATTTACATGTAATCTAGGAAAACAGTAAAACACTATCTGCGTGGCGGGGGTGGAATCAGTGGCGGAGCCAGGAATTTGACGAAGAGTGTGCAAATTTTCTTTTCAGTTGCATTAAGGGTCTGCGAAATTAAATACACACTCATAATAGCTAACATTTAGCCTATATATACAATATAATTTTCCGACAAAGGGTGTGCGCCTGACCACCCTTTGATATAGGTGGCTCCGCCTATAGGTGGGATGGCCACTGGCGGCCAGGGTCGGGAGGAGACAATGAACTTGTTTTTCCTACTTCTATTAGAAAAGTCATTTTCCTCGCTTTTAAGGAATTCCTATCATGCGAGTAAAAATACTGCTAATTGTTCAATTGAAGTAAGAAGCAAATGACACTTAGCTTGCAAAATGGCAAAATGGCTATGCGGTGTGTGATATTTTGCTTGGAATACAACTGACTCCATTAATCATAGACAAAATGAAGAGGGAGTTGTTCCACGAGGGTTATATTTCATCCACAGATCTCTAGCTAGTTGTAGGCTAGTCCAACTAACCTCAAGAAATATAACTAAAATATTTCTTCTGTTTTCTCTTCCTGATGCAATCTTGATTGTGGAATAGTACTCTTCCACCTTCCCTTTGTTGTTTTGTGCTGATTTAAGAATGCTTGAACCCTCTTTAGCTTTCATGTAGGTGCTGGAACCTAATGTTAAAAGTAAGAAATAAGAACTTTCACTTTATGACACCCTCAATAGGCAAATTCTATATCGGCAAAATACTGAATAGAAGTTGGGTATATGAGAAAGCAAGCATTAGATCCTAGTGATGTATTTTAAACTCCATCATTCAACCGCCGGTTTAGGGAAATCCCATATCGAAAAAATACTAGAGACATACTTATATATAAGAAAACAAATCTTAAACCTTAGTGAGACTTCTAAAAGTAGTATGAACCTAAACTCAACAAACAACATGCTTCAATAGTAATTTTGGTTTTATCTTTGAATTTAAGAGGAGGGTATATGATGAGCTCGGCCACTTCCAAGACTCATTGCCTGCAATACTTATTTTCATTAGAAATTAAAAGGATACGAAGGTTAAAAAGAAAGGGACAAAAAAAAAAGTATTAAGTGATATAATAAAGTGTATATATATTCATCAATTACATGATTAAGTGATAGTTATGTATGTTTAAACGCATATTATGCATTTATTAATTTGGTGTAAATATTCAATACAGATAAACTTTTATCAATACAAATTTGGTTTAAGGATAAAAAGACAACTTCTTCTTTCCGTGAGATCATTTTCTTATTAATTTCAAAGAAAATAATGATGTTTTTTCAACAATAACTAAACTTGGTATAATTTTCACATGTGAAATCTGAGAAAAGTAGTGTGTATCAGTGGCAAAGCCAGAATTTTTAATAAGGGGGTTCAAAATCGAAATAAGTAAGCACACGAACTAGTAGAAGGGGGTTCAACATCAACTATATATATATAAATAGTATAATTTTCCGTCGAATAAGGTGGCTCCGCCACTGGTGTGTATGTAGACCTTATCCTTATCTTGTGTTGTTAGAGAGCATATTTTCGATAGACGATTGATTCAAAAGGAATAAAAAAGAAGCAGCAATAACATACAACAAGAAGCCAGCAACAGCAAGATAATAAGAATCATGTTTTTATATTCACAGAAATTTCACTGACAAGTATGATAATGTATATGATCATCCAACTACTTAACTCTTATCTCTAGCTCCCCTAGCTTGCCCCACCTAGAAAAGGAAAAAAACCAACTTACCTTTCTTTTCCTTTCTTGTTCATGCAAACCAACTAATATGTGAAGTGTGAACATTGGGGATTGAACATTGATTGGGCATTAGTTAGTGAACAATAATTGTACTTAATTATTTTGACTAATACCCGATTAGAAATCTAACCAACCACACCACTTAACTAAGACATCATTGGTTATATATATGTAGGACGTACAAGGATCGGATATGCATATTATCGGATATGCATATTATTTTATCAATTTTTGGCATGGGAGGGATTGAGAAGCAATGTAAATTTCATCCTATAATGCTTAGTAACATGAAAAACGGTGAAGTCATCAGTATAAAATATATAAACAGGGTTTAAGTTTTATATGTAATGACAGAGTTCTAACTTATAAAAGTACTAGATACGGGGAGCCCGTGCCAGCACGGGCCCAACATATGTTGTTTTCTTAATCCCAATTTATGCAGCACAAATGAAATTTGGACGGTCAATCAATTTCTGTATGATTTTAAATATTTTAAGTTGTTAATTAGTATTATGATTTATTGTAAGGCACAAATCTCAAAAGGTAGGTGTAACTAATAATGAAGAGAAAAATTATCGATTTCTTTGGTCAAATTACATGAATTGGATCACTAATATTTACTACTTTATATATAGCCACAAAATAAAAATAGAAGAGTGCACCAGTCAATTTATTTTTTGACCCAAAGCTACTTAATGTTCTCACGTATTAAATATTTATGTTGTTAATTATTGTGATTTATAGTACTTTTTACGTAATTTTCAAATAATATATGTTACTTCTTATGTCCCAATTTATGTAATTACGATAAAATTTAGAGTGTCAACCGAACATTTTATGTCTTTTAAATATTTTAAATTGTAAATTATTGTAATTTATAACACTTTTTATACCACTTTCAAATAATTATCCGAATTTATGCGGCACCGATAGAATTTCGGGAATCAGTCAATTTTTTTTATTATGCATTTTTAATATTTTTAAAATTTATTATTGTGATTCATAGTTTTTTTTACGTAAATTTCAAATAAATATAAGTAATTCTGAGGAAGTAGATGGGCAAAATGGTCATTTCGCAGATTGACCCTAAGCTCCTCAAATAATAACAAGTGGGACTTTGAGGAGCTTATTTGTAATTTTTGAAAGTTGATCCTAAGCTCCTCTCATTCCCATTTTTTATGTTTTTTAAATATTTTAAGTTGTTAATCATTATGATTTATAGTACTTTTTATATCATTTTCAAATAATTATCTCAATTTATGCGATACCTATAGAATTTAGAGAATCAATCATTTTTTTTACCATGCATTATTGTAATTTGTAGCTTTTTTTTACGTAAATTTTAAATAAATATAAGCAATTCTGGAGACGTCCTCAAATAGTAGTAAGAGGGACTTTGAGGAGCTTAATTGTTATTTTTGAAACACATCAAATAGCAATAACTGAGACTTTGAGGAGCTTAATTGTCATTTTTTAAACTTGACCCTAAGTCCAATACATGTTACTTGTTTAAAAATATTTTAATTTAATTATTGTGATTTATATTATTATTTTTTATAATTTTTAGATAAACGGAAAGAGTATTAAATACAAATAGAGGAAATTGAGCTCAATTTCCAATAATAAAGAGATAAATATGATATATTGTTAATTAGTACTTTTTACATATTTTTCAAATAATATATGTTACTTCTTATGTCCCAATTTATGTAATTATGATAGAATTTCGAGAGCCAACTGAATATTTTATGTCTTTTAAATATTTTAACTTGTTAATTATTGTAATTTATAACACTTTTTATATCACTTTAAAATAATTGTCCCAATTTATACGGCACTGGTAGAATTTCGAGAAGAGAAAAATTATCGATTTCGTTGGTCAAATTACATGAATTGGATTTCACTAATACTTACTACTTTATATATAGCCACAAAATAAAAATAGAAGGGCGAATGAGTCAATTTGCTTTTTGATCCTATACTATTTTATGTTCTCACATATTAAATATTTTATGTTATTAATTATTGTGATTTATAGTACTTTTTACGTAATTTTTAAATAATATATGTTACTTCTTATATCCAAATTTATGTAACTATGATAAAATTTTGAGAGCCAACCAAATATGTTATGTCTTTTAAATATTTTAAATTGTTAATTATTATAATTTATATCACTTTGAGGAGCTTATTTGTAATTTTTTAAAGCTGACCCTAAGCTCCTCTCATTCCCATCTTTTATGTCTTTTAAATATTTTAAGTTGCTAATTATTATGATTTATAGTACTTTTCATATCATTTTCAAATAATTGTCCCAATTTGTGCGGCACTTTCGAGAATCAATCATTTTTTTATTTTGCCCTTTAAATATTTTAAAATTAATTATTGTAATTTATAGTAATTTTTAACGTGAATTTTAAATAAATATAAGTAATTCTGAAGAAATCCGCAAATAGTAATAAATGGGACTTTGAGGAGCTTAGTTGTCATTTTTGGACGTCCTCAAATAGTAATAAGAGAGACTTTGAAGAGCTTAGTATCAAATAGTAATAAGTGAGACTTTGAGGAACTTAATTGTCATTGTTAAAACTTGACCCTAAGCCCAATATATGTTACTTGTTTAAAAATATTTTAAGTTAATTATTGTGATTTATATTATTATTTTTTTGTAATTTTCAGATAAACGGAAAGAGTATTAAATACAAAATAGACTCAATTTCCAACAATAAAGAGATAAATATGATATATATACAAATAATTATATGCAATAATACATATATAAAATTAAATAAAAATAGAAGGGTGAATCAGTCAATTAGCTTTTCGACCCCAAGCTACTTTATGTAACTATGATAGAATTTCGAGTGCCAACCGAACATTTTATGTCTATTAAATATTTTAAATTGTAAATTATTTGTAATTTATAGCACTTTTTATACCACTTTCAAATAATTGTTCGAATTTATGCGGCACCGATAGAATTTCGGGAATCAGTAAATTTTTTTTATTATGCATTTTTAATATTTTTAAAATTTATTATTGTGATTCATAATTATTTTTTTTACGTAAATTTCAAATAAATATAAGTAATTCTGAGGAAGTAGATAGGCAAAATGGTCATTTCACCGATTAACCATAAGCTCCTCAAATAATAATAAGTAGGACTTTGAGGAGTTTATTTGTGATTTTTGAAAGTTCACCCTAAGCTCCTCGCATTCCCATTTTTTAATAATTGTCCCAATTTATTCGAAACCGATAGAATTTCGAGAATCAATCATTTTTTTTATCATGCCCTTTAAATATTTTAAAACTAATCATCGTAATTTGTAGCTTTTTTTTTTACATAAATTTTAAATAAATATAAGTAATTCTGGAGACGTCCTCAAATTGCAATAAGAGAGACTTTGAGGAGCTTAGTATCAAATAGTAATAAGTGAGACTTTGAGGAACTTAATTGTCATTGTTAAAACTTGACCCTAAGCCCAATATATGTTACTTGTTTAAAAATATTTTAAGTTAATTATTGTGATTTATATTATTATTTTTTTCTAATTTTCAGAGAAACGGAAAGAGTGTTAAATACAAATAGACTCAATTTTCAACAATAAAGAGATAAATATGATATATACAAATAATTATATGCAATAATACATATATAAAATTAAATAAAAATAGAAGGGTGAAGCAGTCAATTAGCTTTTCGACCCCAAGCTACTTTATGTTCTCACATATTAAATCTTTTATATAGTTAATTATTGTGATTTATAGTATTTTTTACGTATTTTTCAAATAATATATGTTACTGTACTTCTTATGTCCCAATTTATGTAACTATGATAGAATTTTGAGAGCCAATCGAATATTGTATGTCTTTTAAATATTTTAACTTGTTAATTATTGTAATTTATAGAACTTTTTATATCATTTTAAAATAATTATCCTAATTTATGCGGCACCGATAGAATTTCAAAAATCAGTCGATTTTTTTTATTATGTCTTTTAAATATTTTAAAATTAATTATTATGATTCATAGTATTTTTCTAACGTAAATTTTAAATAAATATAAATAATTTTGAAAAAGTCCTTAAATAATAATAAGTGGGACTTTGAGGAGCTTAGTGGTCATTTTGAAAACTTGACCCTAAGCTCCTCAAACATTCCCTCTTATTATATATAGTAAAAATGTCAGGATATTGTCATGGAGTTTTAACTTATAAAAGTGAAACTTTAAGACAAGATTAATTTTAGAATGTAGAAGAAATGTAAATAAACAATATTAGATTGTTTATTGCAACTCATAACAATATTTCTTAGATTGCAATAAATAACAAAAAAAATTCACAAAACAATAAAAAAAAATGTTTTTATAAAAAAAATGAAAAATCAATCCTTAAAAAAAAGACATCAATTAACTAAAGGATATCATTCACCTCCTAATTCTCTCTTCAAATGATTTTCCATTTTTTCAAAATAATATTGCGTCTTCCACTTCATGGAGTTTATTCTTCTTCTTCTTCTTCTTTATTCAACAAATCAGAAAGCATATACTGATTGAAAACTCAAAATTTCTCAAATTGTTTGGTATTTTCATCCATTTAAATTGTTAGAAGATATCAATCCCAATAATATCTCCCACTTTATTGGTTTGTTCCTATTATGACTCCAAAACAACGTTTTCCTCCACAAACCATATTTGTAATCCATTCTTCTTAAAAAAAAAAAGAAAAAAATACCCATTAAAATAGAGCTTTCTTTTACTTTTAAATTCAGAACACCAAGACGGAACAAGAATAATCCATTTTTACTATGAAAAATGCTATAAGATTAGAGTAAAAATCGTGGGAGTTGAATTTATTTGTTGGTTATGTTCAATGAATGTAGAATATGGTTCAATTAACATTCACATTGATATGAAAATTGGTTCTATGCAATTTTTACAAGTTGTAAAATGATTTAGTGTATGAAATGAGTATACAAATTGATATTCATGTCAACAACTAGGGGTTTACATAAGTCGGTTTTTTTTTTTTTTTATTAAAAAATAATCAAACCAATCATGTCGGTTGTTTAACTCTATAAACCAAATCAAACTAACACATAATCGGTTATTTCAATTTCGATTTTAGTTGATTTTTTCTATTTTCTCGATTTTTCAGTTTTCTCTAAAAAAATTTACAATCATATTGTGATTGAAGAAAAAATCAAATATGTTTTCACTAAAAAGATCAGAAACATTTTTAATAAATATATTCTCAAAGAGCATGACAAACACCTAATAAAATTAAACAGTACATCACTATACATTAATACTGAGTATACTTCCCAAAATATCTGATTGCAAATCAAATATTCTGTTGACAACGCTTAACTAAAACAAAAAGTTCATTCATCCTCTTGAGCATAACCAATATTGGGGCATCAATATACATCTAACGGACAAATATTACAACTTAAAGCCCAAATCTGAATATATACCTACTTTTTAAATATTAAAAATTAATAAACGTCATTTTTAAAGTATTTAGAAAGTAGATTATAATAATATTTTTATGTTTAAAAAATTAAAATTATATATGTATTATGTCGGTTTGGTTTGGGTTTATTTTTGTTAATACCAAACCAAATAAAAAATGGTCGGATTTTTTTTTTCTAACTCCAAACCAATCAAATCAAATCATAAGTCAATTTTTTTTCTCGGTTTGATTTGGTTCGTCGGTTAGGTTTGACTTGATGGTTTGGTTCGTACACCCCTATCAACAACAAGTCAGTTATAATTATTAATAGGGTTTAAAATTGTATCAGTTTTTGGATTTGAAATTAATATGAAAACTGATTATTTTCAATTTTTACATGTTACTAAATGGTTTAATGTAGGAAATGAATATACAAGCTGATATTTATGTCCTCAATAAGTGCTGTGAAATTGATATAAAAATTGATGCTTTTCAATTTTTATTTGTACCTAAATAATGTAGTGTATGTAATAGGTATACAAACTGATGTTCATGTATTTCTATACCAATTTGTACACAATGTCTTTTGTGTATGAATTATGCATAAATTGGAAGCAGATTTTTTTCAGTTTTAGCATTGCACCAATTTTTAGGGCACAAATTCTAATAGTTGAATTTACTTCGTAGTAATTTTTCTCTTTAATAAAAAGAAGGATAACCATGTGGAAAGAGAAAGAAGATATTTCTTTTCCTTTTTAAAATTAAATCTTTTTTAAGATAGAAGGGAGATGGATGCTGAATGGACTCCTTAATTTTAGTCCACATGTGTATATCTTCCTTAAAATAGGGAACTCCTTAAAAAAAAATTTTAAAAAAATAATATTTTTAATAATATTTTATCAAAACTGCTACAAGCAATTAAATATTTAATTTTCTAATTAAGAAAAAATAGAGTTATAACCTACAATAAACCTTCTTAAAAGTATACCTAGGATAATTTTCACTTTTTGAATTCAACCTAATACACTGATAAATTTTTTCCTAAAGTTTGGTCTTCATAGTTCAAACTTTGGATTTTTTCTTGAAGTATGAACCGTGATAGTTCAAATCCAATAAAAAATTTTGGAGTTTTTTTATAGTTTAACTAGGAGTATTTTTATTCAAAATTTATTCTCTTATTAAAAAACTAGTTGCGAGATGCATGTGCAAGGCACAAACCCAATTATATAAAATCAGATAGTAGAAGTATTTTTTAAAAGTATAATGTTAATTTCACTGTTGATAGTATTTGTAAATAAAAATAATATTTTCTTTGCCCCAATTTATGTGGCACCTTTCAAATTTTGTGATTTAATCAAGTTTTTTTTGGATCATAATTTTTTTTTAATATCTTTTAAATAGTTTGAATTGTCAACTATTGTGACTTGTTGTATTTTTTTTTACGTTGTTTTCAAATATGTAGATGTTATTTTAAAAAATTTAAAGATTTTATTCCAAATTTCAAGTGAAAATAAAATTGTTTAACTTCAAAGTTTGAACTGTGCCACATAAATTAGAACAAAGAAATTATGTTACTTATTTTTTACATTAATTTATGAGACATAAATGAAATTTTGAGAGTCAAACAACTTTTTTTAACTGTAATTTTTTAATTTGTTTTTTAAATTATTAATTATTGCGATGTAGAGTAATATTTACATTATTTTTAAATATATAAATTAATTGGAAAAGATTTTTGACTATTGAAATATTTTTATGCAAATGAAAATACAAATTATAGAGAGCCATAATATTCACAAATAGATGAAAAATGAAAAATGAAAAATTTAATGGGCCCAATTTTTAGAAGAGTATAAAATTCAATGGCCCAATAAATACACAAGCTAAAGACCAAAAAATATTGCTATTGCAATTGAGGCTCGACCTCAAGACCCCATGCATGTAATATCAGGCTCTGACCACCAGACCAAAGCAACTAATACATTGAAGAAGCACACATGTGAAGCACACATGTTAACGTCCAGCTATGTGCTTCTCTCTTTCCCTTTCCCTCTTATTAGTAAGTAATAATAGCTGGCATTTGGATAGTTTTGGAAGGATGACTAATGCTAACTAGCACTTGATTACTTATCCATTTTCCCCATGATTTTGGGAGCATTGAGCTATTGAAGTGGTACATGTTCTTCGAGCATTTTATATAACTATACAATCATAAAAAATATATTGCAGGATTTTAGCATTATTCTCAAAATTACAGTAATGGCCAGACAATAATTATAGATTTAGCCAAATCTAATCCTAAATAAATTCTCATTTATTCTAAATCAAGTCATTAAAAAAAAGGAAATTGTTTTCATTAATGAGGGAAATTAATGTAGTTAGACAATTATTTTGTTACTTCTTTTCCTTTTTATTATGATTTTTTTTTTAAAAAAAAAATCATTTCTATATTGACAAAATAATTGTGTTATTTTTTTTGCAATTCAAGTTTGAATAATTATTTCATTTTAAAATATATGTGATAACTGTATATTACCAGTATATCCTTAATATTGTATGAATGTAAATTTTATGTTTAAAATAGTACTAAAAATATAATTGTCAAAATTATAATATATAAAATTAATATATAAAGTTTATTTATTTATTTGTATATTATATTTATACAATTTATATTTTGATAAAGTGTATATTTACCATGTATGATAAGTGAGAAGAAATTGATCGAATAAGATGAAAAATATAAATATAGTATTAAAAATTAAATTTAAGATACTAAAAGTATATTTTTATATTATATCAAATGTATTGTACAAAAAATTATATTTGGTATGCTTATATAAGATATTTCTATTATATAAAATATTTAATATTAAAAAAATATATCTGACATATAATAAAAATATATTTTTATTGTGTCAAATATATAGAATAAAAAATAAAAAAATAAGAATGAACAAAAAAATAAAAAGTAAATATGTGAGAATAAGGAAATTAGTATCATTTATAGGAGAGAGAAATTAGAATAGAAAGAAAGACATAAATGTGAATTCTTAATTTGTGGGACCTCATTTAATATATTTACTTGAATAATAAATGTGTAGATTTTTGTAGATATGCTAAAAATGATATAAATTATGTTAATTATGAAAAGATGTAAAAGTTATGTCTCTTATATAATTAACTATAATAAATATGTAGTACAATGTAAAAATCTCATGTTCTTAAACGTCTCAACAAAGCCCAAATGATCAATTGGGCTGTTAAGGCCTAATCCCCCCGATGCATGATCCGAAAAATGTTTTTTTTTTTCCTCAAGGCCTAAGTTGCATTCCCATCCTGAATTACCAAAAAACATGGAGCTTGATCAGGATTATGTGAACTCGACAAAATAATAGGACCCATCTGTCTCAAAATACTTGTCTTATTTTATTTATATGTCTTTTAAGAAATATTAATTAGAAGTAGCATTTAACTATTATATCTATACGTATGTTTTAAGAGACAATCTCTTTTAATTGAACATTTACTCTATTTAAGTATCATGATTGAGGTTCTTGTAGTCTTTAAGAACAATTACTACTAAGGAAAAAATAAGAAAAACAATTAATTTCATTTTAACTTCTAAAACGACAAGTATTTTAGGACAAATATATTTTTAATATAAAGCCGATAAGTATTGAGACGGAGATAGTAGAAAAAATGAGTTGAGAATGTTTCTCAAGTCTCCAATTAACTAAAAGGAATGAGTGAGTCCCGCAATTTTAGTGGGTCAAGTCCTTCAAACAACTGCACACAGTTGTTCGACAACTGCATTAGTTGTCCCGACAACTATTCAGTTGTCGAACAGCTTCGCACAGTTGTCGAACAGTTTCGCACAGTTGTCGAACAACTTCTATAGTTGTTATGACAACTTCTATAGTTGTGGAGACAACTTTTACAATTGTTGGGATGATTGTATAAAAATAAAAAGCTAAAAGAAATTATCACTTTTACTTAATTTTTAAAACTTGAAGGACCCCCCACTTAATTGACAAACTTATTTGTCACTTTTAATTGCAACTCCCGAAATATAGTATCTTTTTTTTTTTTTTCTGTGATTTTCCTCCAAGTGTCGGTAACAATTTTGGGGCTCGACTCTGTTAACAATTTCATGGGCTACTACTCATATATTTCTAGTAAAAAATAGTCGTAAATGAACCTGCAAGGATGGGGTTCCGCCGTCAATGAAGTGAGTGAATTTTTTTTGAAGAAAAAAATCAGTTAAAAATAATCATATATATATTGTGTAATTTACTCCATAGCCCCGACACTTATCGTTATAAAACAAAACAATCTAAAAATGTTAAAACCTAAATTTCTTACGTACAGTTACATTACATGTGTTGAAGTTAATTTATTTTAGCAAAATAGAAAGAGGTGGATGACAAAGGTCAATTAAAAGCTACGTAATATCGCTGGACTGACCGGAGAATTGACATATCCAAGAACGGCAAGTTAAAAATAGATGATAGTACAACTTACAAGTCATAAAAAGAAGCCTAACAACTAACAATGCATTTGAAACAAACAAAAAAGCCTACTAACAAAGACAAATGTTTCTTGGGGAATTGAGAATGCCCATAATTTTGGCTGATGCTGTAGGACACAGCTCCATATTCCCATACTGAATCTGAACCATCATGTTACTCCTTCAGTCTGTTTTTTTTATAGCATTATCTATAAAAAATTAATTAGCTGAATCAATTATATTAAGATGATCAATCAAAACATATCATAATATAATGTGAGCATATAAATAAATTTATTGATAAATTTAAGGGGTTGTTTATATATTCCGTCAATTATAAAATTACACCTACTAAACAGTTTATTCTTTGGGAATTGAGAACGCCCATAAGTGTCTTGTTTGATTATTGACGTTTATTATTTTGTTGGCTTGTGGGCTAGCTGATGGCTAAAATATCTTTGCATGTTGTAAGTGGAGTATATTAACTTAGATAAAAGGTTATCTCACGCAATTTGAAAAAAAAAAAAAAAAAAGAACAAATTGACATGGAGTAATACAATACTTAAAATACAAAAATACAAAGTCGAAATGCCCCCAAAAGTAAGAGATTGAAGGTATTGTTGGGCCTGAACGTAACCCCTCTAAATTTTACTTATTCCAGACATAGAAACAGATGAATTGTTAGATTTTCAATCAAATAATCTAAAAAGTAGTAAGAGTATTTGCAACGCAATGTGTTAGTTGCTCTCGGCACACTTAAGGAATCAAATTGATGATAAGATTTATTGTTTTCTTTTAATAACAATTTTGTTTAGATATTAGCTTGTGAACACATCTTGATTGCTACGGTATGAAATATTATTATCTTTCATTAACACAAGTATCATATGAATCTACAAGATCTGAACATATTAAAAAAAAAAAAAAACACTCTTTTGCATCTATAGAAAATTTTAAATTTAGCCTCCCCTATATGGCTTTCATCCCACTTTTTAAATTGTAAAATCAAACCCTTTAGAGTCGTTTGATATGAGGGATTTGAGATAATAATTATGGATAAAATATAAGATTATTTTATTCATGATTGATTGGAGATATTAATTAATTTCGAGATTATTTATTTCACTATTTATATCATACTAAGATAAATTATTTCATACTCTCTCTGTCCCAATTTATATGACACACTTTCCTTTTTAGTCAGTCCCAAAAAGAATGACACATTTTTATATTTGGTAACAATTTAACTTTAAAATACCCACTTTACCCTTAATGAAATGATTTACAACCACACAAATATCTATGACTCATTTTAGACCACAAATTTTAAAAGTCTTTCTTTCTTTCTTAAACTCCGTGTCAAGCAAAGTACATCACATAAATTGAGACGAAGGGAGTATATAGAATGAGATAATTAATCCCACGAGATATCCCCATCTCGTTTTAAGTTCTTAGTCTATTGACCAAAGATTATTAACTTAGTGGTAATCATTTCATCTCCACTTGAATCACGTGGAATTAACAGCGAAGCAATGTTTTCTCTTTCCTTCTAAAGTGAAAAGGAAGACAAAAAATATTTGTTTATACTCCCTCCGTTTCTTTTTATCTGTCACAGACTCACAGTTTTCTTTTTGAGAGTAAATTCACATAAATTCTGACATATATTTTAAGATATATTTTTTCATAATATTAATATAAGAAAGACTATAACTTATAATATTTTTCATATATCTTTTAAATATCTAAATTTTAATTTTAAAATATTAAATTAATTTAATTTAATTTTAAAAATCAGTCAATTTTTTAACTATTGAGAAGCAAACATGACAATTATTTGGTGTTGAAAAAAAAAAAATTGAAAAGAAAAGAGCACGTTGGCGTTGCGTACGAAGTTAATATGAATATCAACTTACCCCCCAGCCTAACCAGCCCAGTTCTTCCCCTCTGACTTGTAAAATATTTCTCTCTCTTTCATCAATCAACCTAATCCGAATCCTAACAGTGCAAGGTTTCAATGGGGACCGAAAATTCTGGAACTGTAGAGATATCGGAGCCATTGTTAGAGGAACCCGACAAAATACCCGAATCCGAAGAAAATATCCCGGATTGGAAGGATCAGATTACCATTAGAGGTTTATTGGTTAGTGCTGTGCTGGGAACTCTATTCTGTATCATTACACATAAGCTTAATCTCACTGTTGGTATTATTCCTTCCCTCAATGTTGCTGCTGGTTTGCTTGGGTTTTTCTTCGTTAAATCATGGACCGGTTTTATGTCCAAGCTCGGCTTCTCTGTTCAACCCTTTACTAAGCAAGAGAATACTGTTATTCAGACCTGTGTGGTTGCTTGCTATGGCCTCGCTTTTAGTGGTATGCCCCATTATTCTTATTATGTAATTGATTGATGATTGAATAAACAAAGTTATTCTGATAGTGATCTATTCTATTGATTGGCTCATTGCTACTATTGTTTTCCGTATCTAGCAGATTTTGGGAAATAAGTGAACTTTTCAAAGTTCAAGAGAATTGTTGGAACTTTTTCCATCTTTAGGAGAATAGTTTGGGAATTATCAAAAGGGTGATAGTGGAAAGTAGCATTAACAATTCACTTAATATGGACTAGAGGGAGTAGAATATTTCCATTCTGCCCCATGCTTTGCACAGAAACCAAATTTTATGTTGCATTGTTGAAAGGATGACGGCGACTTAGCAATTCTCGTACTTTTCAACTCTTTTAAGTTTTATCATATGTCTGATTCATGATGCATTCTCTTGTTACCTTATATATACAGGAGGCTTTGGGTCATACTTGCTAGCAATGGATGAGAAAACATACAAACTTATAGGTCCTGATTATCCTGGAAACCGTGCAGAGGATGTTAAGAATCCAGGGTTATTATGGATGATGGGATTTATATTTGTTGTTAGTTTCCTTGGACTTTTTAGTCTTGTGCCTCTCCGTAAGGTACTTTCTGATTCTGATCATCTCTGGTACTAGTTCAATAGAATGTTAAGGTTTGCATGGTTTTGATTCTTATTCCCCGCAATGTTTCGTGTAATAAATCTTGTTATGAATTTAATTTAAGAGTTGAAGAAGACGTATAACAAAAGTTACAAGAAACCCTTGGCCGAATAAGGAATCAGCTCCACTGCACTGTGCTTGAACAGTTAGAGAAGCCACCAGCCAGCAACGTCCTTTCTATTTATTTACTTGTGCTATTCTCTGAAATGCTTCTTTTGAAAGTTTTCTGCAGCTATAGTGTTTTAATTGATTAAGTTCTGGGAATATATACCACAGCCTGCTGTGACATCTTGTTATTTTGAATCAGATTCAAATAGGAATTTGTTAAATTGTGTTCTCTTTTAAATGTAATTTCAGGTTATGGTAATGGGTTATAAGCTCACATACCCTAGTGGAACTGCAACTGCCATGCTAATAAATAGCTTCCACACAAATACTGGCGCTGAACTTGCAAGGCAAGAGATACATTATTATATTCATTTCTCTAATTTCATAAAGATGCTACATTTTGGGCTAGCTACCTGATTGATGATAAAAATGCAAAAGGTGTCTAGTAAGATAAGACCGGTTCAATTTTTCTTATACTTAATGGTCCTTATCAGCAAGAGAGGTTCTTGGTGACTGATGTACTTGAAAAATAAAGTTGTGCACTTTGCCTGCTCAACTCAACATCACCAAATAATTAGCATTCCCTTTTCTGCTCTGGCTTTTGGAGTTGGTTCTTTGCCTTCCTTTTGTTCAGAGGTTAATGAATCTATAGATTTTCACATTATGCTTTTTCCGTATTTAGGGTGCGGTGGGGTATGGGGTATTGCGCTTCAACTATTCAATCATACGTATGTTCTTAGGAGAACTTACTATGAAATATCTTGTGCTTTATGAATATCACAAGTATCATTTGTTGTCATAGGAATCAAGTTGCCCGTCTTGGAAAATATTTGAGCATAAGTTTCTGCTGGAGCTGTTTTAAATGGTTTTTCAGTGGTATTGGGGATGCATGTGGCTTTGACAATTTCCCCACTCTTGGCCTGACCCTATTCAAGAACACGTAAGTATATCCTTCTAATATCTGCAACTCATATATTCCTTGTTACAGGGGCTAGGTAAAATTCTTTTTCTTCCTTTCTTTTTTCCCTCTTTTGTCTATTGGCTCGTCTGTATGAGCTCTTATGGATACGTGCCCTATTTTTAATGTTTACATATTGTCTTTAACTCTTTACTCTGACACTGGACTCTGTCCCTGATTTTTGTTATAAATTGAGGCCTTCAGAGAAACACGTCTCCTAGTTTTGTAGTATGAATTTCTTGTACCTGTTTTCTCCCTCTTCCAGTACCTGCTGGAATAAAAATAATCTACAACTTTGTTGTTAAAGAATGGATTTACTATTGATGTTTTGGTTCTTACACAGTCATCATCCTGCAGGTTCTATTTTGACTTTAGTCCGACGTATGTTGGATGTGGTCTTATCTGTCCTCACATTGTCAACTGTTCAGTTCTCTTTGGAGCTATTATATCATGGGGTATCCTGTGGCCATTGATCTCCCAGCGTGCTGGTGACTGGTACCCAGCAGACCTTGGAAGCAATGATTTCAAAGGTCTCTATGGATATAAGGTGTGTAATTACTGATACTAATTTAGCTGATTCACATCCAAAAATATGACAACTCGGTAATTGGCCGTAATCTGCAATCCTAAGAGTACTGTATTTCAGGAAAGATTGTGTAAATCCCAAGCTATTCCTGTACTTCATTTTGGTAGAAAATGATTTATGACAAGGGATGAAGAAGAGAAAGATAAGAGGGAAAATATATTAGTGCATTCCTCGCCTATGATTCATGTCAGCCTAGAGTATAAAGATTAATATCTGTTGTCGACTATATAGTAATGGGAGACATTTTCAAATGTTAGGATACTTCTAATTTGCCAAAATACTTCTCAATCATAGCATCTGCAATTTTCCTTGCAGTAGGTTTTGAACACACAACATTTAATTTCTTTAATTCCAGTTTGATAGCCATATATCATAAAGCCTGCTTTTATCTTTCTTGCCTCAATGCTTTTGTGCGACAAACTTGCCATCCTTTGTAGGGTAGATCTGTCTATGACTTAAGATTGTTGGTATAGTTAGAAATTGTGGCATACAAGAAGTCAGTCAAATTGTAGTTGAGGATCCTAAGCATTTTGGTGGAATGCACACTGACAGGGGTGCCTTTTCCTGGGGGTGGGGTGCTGGATCTTGGAGGTATCTACTTGCATACTCCAAAGCTGTCGGCCAGAAGCAATTACTGCACGCCCTTGGCATGCAACATCACTGAAGACACACACTTCTTAAATTCTAAATGTAAAGAATATTGCTGTGCACCGAAGGGTGTGGCCTAGTGGTTCAATGAGCACCATGAGGTCTCAGGTTCAATTCCCAACAAAGAGAAACACTAGGTGATGTCTTCCCATCTGTTCTAGCCTTGGTGGACAGAGTTACCTGGTACCTGTTGCTGGTGGGATGTGGCAGGTATCTCGTGGTATTGAGGTGCGTGCAAGCTTGCCCGGACACCACGGTTATAAAAAAAAAAAAAAAAGAAGAAAGAATATTGCTGTATCTTTATTTTTCTGGAACCATTCTACATGTAGGACGATAGTGCACCATTAACAGAAGATTGCCATTCAGTGATCAGCTATTCTACGAGTTCCTTTCTCCCCAACTTAAGAATCCAAAGGCCTCATGAGAAGCATGCTTTTTATATGTTTCCAGGGTTTTATCAAAAGCCTTTATTGTTGTGATAGCTAAGATATGGGCATTGTCTTCACATGTCACTTTTACTGGTGAAATGGACCTTGAGGAAATGAGAATCTTCAGCACATCTTTTTTTCCCATAGAGATTTGTTATTATTACTGTTGCAGCCCCTAGAGATTTTTAACCTCACATATCATGTTGTCTTCTAACCAGTCATTTTAAGGTGAATTCGTAGCATCACAAGTATTCTCGTTCTATTATTCTTTCCTCTGGAAAACTGGCCATATACATCCATTGGTGCTCTTTCAATCTTTCCATATACTTCTATCGGTGTTATTATAATCTTCCTTTTCTTTTCGTTGTTTGCAGGTCTTCATAGCCATCTCCCTCATACTTGGGGATGGGCTTTACAATTTGATTAAAATAGTTTCAATCTCCGTAACGGAAATTTTTAAAAATAGCAGCTCACAGAACAATCTTCCCTTGGTCATGGAGGTCATAGGTAGGTCTTAATTGACCATATATTCGGTTTTTAAAGTACTGAGAAAAACATTGCTTCGACTGAGCACTATATTGATAAAATTACAAATTGCTACATTAAAACTCCAAACTGATAAACAGTTGGTTCCTCTTTCTGCTTGGTTATAATGTCAATGCAATTGAGGAACAGTGATCAAGCAGCCAAAAAAGTTGATAGTCAGCTTTTGCATTGAATTATTCCTCGTTTCTGCAATTGCTTTCTGAACCAGTCAATCAATCAAAAAGTCCTCTGCTACTGCACTATTGGAAAGGCGAAATGAAAATTTGAAATTATATCAATTTTTCAGTTGACGTGCACTTTTTGGTGTTCTCTTTAAATTGGACTTTAGAGGTTACTACTTTTATGTCATAGGTGATGTTTCTTGATTATGTCTATTCATATTGTTACAGGTGGTGAGAGTTCCAAACTAGAATTGGAAAAGAAGAAGCGCGACGAAGTTTTCCTGAAAGATAGGATACCGTTCTGGTTTGCTGCATCTGGATATGTTGCCCTGGCTGCAATATCTACAGCCACAATGCCAATTATTTTTCCTCCTCTGAAGTGGTATTTGGTCCTTTGCTCATACATAATTGCCCCTGCTCTTGCTTTCTGCAACTCCTATGGTACAGGACTTACAGACTGGAGCTTGGCTTCGACTTATGGTAAGATTGGTCTATTTATTATTGCGTCACTGGTTGGAAGCAATGGTGGGGTCGTTGCAGGATTGGCAGCATGTGGAGTTATGATGTCCATAGTCTCAACTGCTGCTGATTTAATGCAAGACTTCAAAACGGGGTATCTTACACTTTCGTCAGCTAAATCGATGTTTGTGAGTCAGTTGGTGGGAACAGCCATGGGTTGCATTATTGCGCCCCTCACATTCTGGATGTATTGGAATGCTTTTGACATTGGATCTCCTGATAGTCCATACAAAGCACCATATGCTGTTATTTACCGAGAAATGGCCATTCTGGGGATTGAGGGATTCTCCGAACTTCCAAAGCATTGTCTTGCATTGTGTTGTGGGTTCTTTGTGGCAGCTCTGGCCATTAACCTCTTGAGGGATGTCACTCCAGTGAAAGTCTCCCAATTCATTCCTATTCCAATGGCGATGGCTGTACCATTCTATATTGGGGCCTACTTTGCAATTGACATGTTTGTTGGCACAGTTATATTATTTGTATGGGAGAGGATAAATAAGAAGGATGCAGAAGATTTTGCTGGTGCTGTTGCTTCTGGCTTGATATGTGGCGATGGGATTTGGACCATACCATCAGCTATCCTCTCTATCTTCAGGATTAACCCGCCAATCTGCATGTCCTTTGGGCCTTCTGTGCGCAGCACCTGAACAAGTGTATGCCTTGTGGCATTTGCACTTCTTTACTCTTTTCAGAAAAACCTCTCAGATTGTAAATAATTCTGTTGTCGAGTATTTCTCCAATCTTTTCTACCTGTAAATTTGCACCAGACGTTATAAATTTGGTAGCGTCATACATGAAAATGAAATCTACTAGATTACTTATTTTAAAAAAATAAATTGTGCATGCATATATAGCAGCCATAGTTACCAAGGTCACTTTTTTTAATGACTTGCCACTTTCAAGCATTTGACATTGTTGTTGTGTTTCCTAGCGTTGGAAAAATACTGCAACCAGGGTTTATGGGAGAACTCCGTACACTACAAAACCCAAAGATAGCTGTTGGATCTGTAAGTTTTCTCCTCCTCGCTTTTATTACACATCTTTTTACTTATTTTGGGTAGGATTTAAAGAAAATGAACACATGCCATTAGCAAATTCCAATAAACTTGGTATGTTGGAACGTTTATTGGAAGGTCTGAACTTAGGCCCTTGAAAATGGTACTTTCTGAAGTATAAATATTAGATATAGATTAAGTTTTTTACTAATTTCATTTTAGAACTTAGTTTAATTATACTTATTTTTGTTATAGCTCATGTCAAAACTTGGAAATATTGAAATATTCATCCAAGTTCTCTCTCTTTCCAAATATTTTATGAGAAATCCCTTCTAGTCGTTAATCCAGAATCCTTGTGATTGTATACTGCTCCTATCCTTTTAGCCTCTAAAATTTCAATCCCAAGTAAAATTTTGTACTAGCATGCGAAAGAAGAAATCTTGATAAAGTTAATATCTAATCAAGTTTGCCTTGGATACAAGTACTCCAATTGGATTTAGACACAATCTTGATAACATTGATATCTAATGAAGCAAGTTTGCCTTGGATACAAGTATTCGAATTAGATTTAGACAAGTGGGTTGTAGAGTTAGGTCAATAAAGGACATGAAAGAATTGGTATACATTGCGGCAACCTGACACGTGACAACCTCAGAGTCAAAAGATAAAATGGATTTGAATGTTGATAGAGGTTGTGGGGCAGGTTACCTTTGATAAAGAAATTCCATCCAAAGTTCGACCACCCAATTTTTAATGTCTTATCTAATGGACAACAATATGGATGAAAATAGTAGTACAAGATTATCCTTCACTTATAACCTGCACTTCCCATCAGATGATCAATCAAGTATTTATTCAAAATCACATAGTAGTACACGGGGTATTAATAGTATACAAAACTAATGTATGTATTATTTTTTTTAAATATATTCTACCAAACGATCCCATAGTGTCAATATTATCAATACTCGAGCACGAAAACTTTATTTAATGCGTCATACGATTATGCTTCTTTTTGCTCAACAAGTTTGTGGATCCTAAGCTTATGCTTTTCGGTTCATAAATTTTTGATCCACTAACTCATGAGTTTAATGTCAATTGTGTGAGATATAAAATAATTTTTTGTTGACCTCTTAATCAGAAAGAATAATAAAGTTGCTTTCACTTTTGGAAAGAGTTGTGACGTAGTGACGACATTTATAGGTTAAATATATCGTATAATTGGCAACAGAAAGTAAAATCTCGTATTATAATGAAGCTTCATATGAAGTACATCAGTAGAGAATAAAAAATTAAGTAAAGAGTAGTAATAGTTTGGCGCATTTACAGATTCAAGGGAAGTCCTTTTCTTTGTCATTATTTTTAGCCGCCTATATTGCTCAAGAGAATATATTATTAATCCGATAAGTTTTGTTTATTTGATGAGTAACATTGCGTTGACATTTACACGTTGAACAACATTTCCAGATGAGAAAGGCCGGCCTTTCCCCATCCCTTTTGCTAAGGGAAATTTAGAACAAGTAAATTGGCATCACATATAGCTTGTGTTTTATGTATTTAATTCAATCAATTGATAACGACAGATTTCATTGCGCTTTATAAATGCTTTACTATTATTCGAAAGCTAACATTAATTGAAATAATTTGTTCAATTCACATGTTATCATTATCACTTTCTAAACGCCCAAAAAAAAAAAAAAAAAGAGAAAAAGGATTAGATTTCTTAATTCACACTTCTCAGGTAATGAGTGACGTAGTACAGGGCCACTATATCCTCATCCGGAAACCATTGTTCCCTCGGTTCATATTTATTTATTCAACGGAAAAGGGTCAAAACTACCCTTGAACTATTCAAAATAAAACAAAAATACTCTTCATTTGTTTTTTGGCATAAACATACCCCTCCGTTTGTTTTTTGGCTAAAAAATACCCCTCCATTTATTTTTTGGCTCAAAAATGCCCCTTATTTTAATGGAGTGCCAAAAAGGGCCAAAATTACCCCTAATAATATGTTTTAATGGACTTTTTGGCGGGTAAAATTTCTGAATTCCATTAGCAGGTCTTATAGGCCTATTTTCAACCTGATGTTTGGCTAGTCCATGTGATTTTTTCCTTAAGGGCTTTCTTTTCCCTCAGAATTCCTAGTCTGCATCAATTTTTTTTTTTTTGAGAGTTCAAGTGAAATGAAGGATAGATCTATCTTTACCATTTACTTATGAGGACGGGTCAGTTTTTTTTTTAAGGTGGGTCGGGTACGGATATTAAATGACTGTTAAGTTGGAATATGATTAAATGGGCTGATTGGATATTAAATGGGACACTGACGTGGAGTAGCCATGTGACATTTTTTTTCACGTGTTGTGCTTGGTGACACTCCATTAATGTGAGGGGTAATTTTGAGCCAAAAAATAAATGGAGGGGTATTTTTGATCCATTTCGGATAGTTCAGGTGTAGTTTTGGCCCTTGTTGGCACTCCGTTAAAATGAGGGGTATTTTTGAGCCAAAAAATAAACGGAGGGGTATTTTTGAGCCAAAAATCAAACGGAGGGTATTTTTGCTCTATTTCGAATAGTTCAGGGGTAGTTTTGACCCTTTTCCGTTTATTCAATATATTAAAAATAATTATCCAATTTTACTTGTTTAGTATGGAAAAATCAAGAGATAATTTACCATATTATGTCTATTTTTCCTTTTGTTGTTAAATACTATTCATTTAGATAACTTATAATTATTGATGCTGGTATAGTAAAATTATCTTTTAGTTATTATTTCTTAAGGGATATGTCAAATCAAACATGAATAAGTAAGGATAGACGGAGGAAGTAAGTAATAAATGTCGTTAACGTTTACACCAAAAAAAAGAAAAAAAGGTAGTAATAAATGTGGTATTCAAATAGGTAAAAGAGATATTTTATGAGAAATTATTCAACTTTGTTGTGTAATTTGCTACTGTTTTTTTGTTGTTGTAACATCCAATTATAGTTCTGTGAAAATTATTATGTGTTTCGATTCCAAGCAGATTAGTCTTATTTTTCTGTGGGACTTTATCATGCAATGCACGTTAGGACGTTGTAGTTGTAGAGAAATAGTATAGCGTAACGTGCTGTCCAACTGGTGTTAATATTATTTAACATGATCGACCAATTAATCAATCAATTATGGAGTACTTGACTTTCAAATTAGTTAAATTGCTTGATCAAGATAACGTTCCTTCCCTTCATGCACATCAGATAAGTGATAAATAGGAAGTTAAAAGCAACTCCGCTTCAAATCCGAAATTTGGACTTGAATAATGCACAGTAGAGTACACAAGTCAAAAGTAATGGGAATTTCACCGTTTGTTTTCCTGTTTGGTTGTTGTCTGATCTACTTTCAAGGAAAGACGGAGCCAAGATTTTAATTTTATAGATTATAAATTTTAAAATGATAGATTCAAATGTTAATAAATGAATTTAAATCTAATGTGTGTATATATTTAACAAATTTGTTAAAACATATACAATGTTTTGAGTTAAAATTACTGAATTCAGCTGAGCTTCTACCACCGCCCCTGCTATTAAGTAAACTTTGGTCAAAATTCCAAACGGTTTTACTGGAAAAGAATACTGCTGCAGTAATTGGAACAAGTCCCAGAGCTAAGCCGCCTCCTGTAATGATACTTTCTTTTCTTTGTTTTTTGCATGTTTGTGAGGTCATCTTCTTCTACAATAAAAAAGTATAGGTGTTTCTTTTTCTTTAATACTAGTATAATTTTAAACAACAACTAATAGTTTATTGAAATAACTTTGGGTAGACACATCTGTTGATGGATCCCAAGGACTCAAAGCAGCCGCAGGAGGAGATACCAAACTTCTCGAGCCACCCACAGACCAACAATATCAATACCAACATGAATCCTGCAGAGATCAAAGACTTTCAGATTGTTATGGCAGAAAAAGAAGAAGCTAAGAAGCAACAATTGGCACCTAAAAGAAGTTCCAATAAAGATAGACACACTAAAGTTGAAGGCAGAGGAAGGAGGATTCGCATGCCTGCACTTTGTGCTGCTAGGATTTTCCAACTCACACGTGAATTGGGTCATAAATCTGACGGTGAGACGATCCAGTGGCTGTTGCAGCAAGCGGAGCCATCCATAATTGCTGCAACAGGCAATGGAACAATTCCAGCCTCGGCTTTAGCCGCGGCTGGACCCTCTGTTTCGCAACAGGGGATCTCTGTTTCGGCTGGTTTGCAGCAAAAGATGGGTGAATTAGGTGGAACTGGAAGTATTAGTAGCGGTAGTGGCAGTAGGACCATTTGGCCTATGGTTGGTGGGAATTTTGGGAGACCCCATTTGGCCACAACAGGGATATGGCCCCCATCTGCTCCTGACGTCAGTAATTTTGGCCACAATTTGGGCACTGAAAGTTCAAATTGTCTGCAAAAGATTAGCTTCCCTGGGTTTGACTTGCCGTCCACCAATTTGAATCCTATGAGTTTTACATCTATGTTGGGTGCCACTAACCCCCAACAGCTACCTGGGTTAGAGCTTGGATTATCACAAGATGGTCATATTGGGGTTATGAATTCTCAGTCTTTGAACCAGTTTTACCAACAGATGGGGCATTCAAGAATGCACCACCATTCACAACAGCAAAATCAGCATCAGCAGCCTTCTCCCGAGGATGGTTCTCAGGGATCAGGACACTAGAGCTTTCACATAGTTCCGATTTGGGGTACATAAAGTGAAATTGGTGTTTTCTAAGCTAGGTGTTTGGTGAATGGTTTTATTTTTAGGAGGTGGTTTCTTAAATAGTTTACAAGATCTTTTTATCATTCATTTTGCCCTTTAGATCCTAGTGGAGTGTTTATATCTTGTTTGTTGAAATAAACATAGAAATCATATATCCAGGAGCAATTTTCTCTCGTGTAACTGATAGGTTCTTGTTTATCCATCAGTGCAAGAATGGAATTTCCGGCACTGGATTCTGAACACCTAAGCAGAGCCAAATATCCAGCTCTTAATTCTTTAAGATGGACGCTTAGGTGGAGGTACAGCGATGCTTTCCTAATTTTTGTTAGGTTAATTCAATATGAACCTAGAAACCACCTTTACCTGGATGATTTCAGACCTTCAATAGATGGATAGCTCCACCAATGAGCTACTAGAAAGTCAGATGTATGTTTCTATGTAGATATTTGTATACCTGTAAGAAACTATAGGTAGGGGGTGGGGGATCATGAGGGGGGAGTCATGGCATCACTTGCACGAAAAAAATCACCAACTGAAGAGGACTGGGACCTCCCATGGTTTCAGATCCTCAATCTAACTACTGGGACCTCCCATGGCTTCAGATCCTCAATCTAACTCTTTACAGTTGCTAGCCAAACTAGCTTTCTATAGAAGATCCAAGCTTCAATAGAAAGTTTCGTCCTCTAGTCAGTTCAATGTTCTTGAAAAGTTGCTGCAGAATTGGCCCTTTACCTCAGTGGAAAAGGTCAGTGGGATTCTTATTTAAGTCAGCCATCCAATTCAGCAACACTTATAACCCTTTGCTTCATAACCAAGCAATGTTATTGAGAAATGCATTATTTTTTGACATATGGCCTCAAGTGGTAAAAGAATATTTTCCTGGTTGTTGACATTTTCAGTGTTTAGAATGTTTATCTCTATATAACATCATGTATTATTCATGGAGTATGTTGTTAGGAGTGTCTATGCTTGACTTGAGGTGCCAGATCTTTTAGGTAGATTACTAGCATATGGAAGTTCACGCTGGATGTCTAAGTTTAGTGATTGCATTTGGTGGCTCAATGTCATTTCAAGGACATGTGCTTCTATTCTAATTAGGTTGGTGCAGGAGCAGTATATAGAAGAGAACAATTTCATTGTCTTGGATCGAGGCAGTATGCTGCAATGATATTTTTATTGGCTTTGCATAATATGAAGTGGTTTTTCATAAATGTTATTTATGTTTACCATCCAAATGGTGAAATAGATCTACGTCCTTATCAGATTCCTATAGTCTCTTTATTCAGCTGCTTGTAATAGATACAGAAGCAGGTGTTAATATAGAAAAAGTTTTTTCTTTGTTCATCTTTAAATCACCTTATCCCCCATTATAAACTCAGTACTGTGATAAATTTGGCAAAGCGTTGATGTATTTAGATTAAGGGATGGAATGGTTATAGATTTATAACACATTGAAGAATCAAAGAAAAGAGTTCAGTTCATCTTTTGTACATTCAGTCATGATTGTGACGATGTCTGATGCCTTACTCATGATTACTGGCAGGGGCATTTCTATTGCATTTGCGATCTCAAGAGTCAAGGATGAGAAGTCAGTCATACATGCTGGTCCTTGCAGCTTCCTGTGGTGACAGAAAAGAGATGTAGAAAAGAACTAGTGTACTTATGGATGATGCCTTTCGTTAGTGTGGCAAATTTTCCTGTCATCTCTAGCCTTGTTCCGGTTGAAAGGTACTTTGTAGTGCTATGACCTGCTATGGTTTTTTGGCATCAATGTTGAAGATCACTCAAACTAACCTTAGTACCATTAATATGGTCGGAGTTGCCAAATATACGGGAAGGGGATCGCTGTATATATATGGTATAGCTAGGTGCATATGCAGATAAGATTTTGTACAATTTTCAGTCTGAAAAGGAAAAAAGGAACAAACTGTAATGTAGGATATGCAAGGAAGTATGATCAACAGCAGAATAAGTTGGCATGACAAAGATCATGTCAATGGTGCTTGCAAGATATTCAAATCTGTAAAGGCATGAAAGGACAGTGTTGTCATTCAATGAATTTTAGTATTAAGTCAACAAATGATATTTGCTTTCTCATATTCAATCATCTTCTACTTGAACTTCATGGATTCTTGATATATGAGATTCAATCGAGTCATTTGCTTTTTTGCTTTTGTTTGTCTTTTGGATAGGGGTAAGAGTTTTTCAAATGTTTGTGTGGCTACTATTTTCACATGTTTGTGTGGCTGCTATCTATCTCATAGCGTTGCTTGTTATGAGGAACATGCAGCTAGAGCAATTCATTCTATTCTCTTTTTCTGTTTCCACTTTTTTTTTTTAATAAATTCTTTTACTTGGAAGGTCTAAGGATCGTAAAGACAAAAGCAAAATGAAAAAGGTAAATATTTTCTAATTTTTTCATGTTTACTTGGTCAAAATGTTAGGAAAAATTCTTTTTTCCAGGAAAACAAGTTCCTTAAAAATCAAGAAAGTGAAAATGTTTGCCAACCAATCAAATCTCCTCAATCTCGTACATAGTGTTTGCCAAGATTGTATATACTAATTGTTATTGAGACCCCAGACGGAGCTAGGAGGCATAAAGGATTCATCCGAATTCCTTTTGCTTGTAAATTATATTATATTTAAGGATTTAAATTATTTTTGTATATATAATAGATATTGAATCACCTTAAATTATTCGTGTGTTTACTTCATATTTTAAAATCCATCAGTAAAAATTATGACTCCATGACCAATTGAAATAATACTTTTAGCTTACTTACCAAACGCCTATCAATATATTTCCCAGGAAAACATTTTTCATGAATCAAAAAACATTTTTCTTCACACCAAACAGACCGGCCCTAAGAGAACAAAGAGAATGTGGTACCTCGTAGATAGAGAAAAAACAAGATGCGCAATCCTATAGTAGCAACTTGGAAAGGCATCAACTGAACATTAATGTTCGAATGTCTTTCTGTGTGCCATTTGTGGTCCATGGTCTATCTTCATCCTTACTTGATTTCACATATGCTTGCAATATAAGTTTGAATAGTCCAAACCAATTTGCCACACACATCCCTTTATCCCTTCTTTGGTGGGTATTCGATAGCGATGCCAACTGCACCTTTTACTGATATTTTGGTGGCTACGTCGACAACATGCTAAAACAATGTTCCTTTCTATAATCTTCGGCGAAATCTTTATGTATTCGTACTGTCTTTAATTATCAAAAATATTACTTGCCTACTTGATAATTGGGAACAAAATTTGGCAAATATGCTAATCCAATATTATCTGATGGGAGTCAAGAAGAGCGATTCACAAAACATCAACGTGGACGTTCCTAAATCAACGCATGATTAATGATAACTTCATCTTTTTTTCTTTTTTTTTTTGGTTGGAAACATATGACTTCAAAAGTAGACATCAAAAGTCTATATTGATAGAGTTGAAGTTTGTCACTCAACTATACATCTTTTTAGAAGTAGTTAAATCAATGCGACTATCAATAACTATCACTCACGGTCATGTCGACGTTTTTATTGGATTTTAGGGGTTTAAGATGGGGAATACATGTATTACTTATGTATGTATTTATGCTATCCAATCTAGTTCTTTTGTAGGGAAAAGACATCAAAATCACCCTAAATTATATTCAAAAAGTCGATGTCACACTTAAACTATTGGGATGACCTATTACACACCTATACTATATAAAAGTGAATTTATTTACCCCCGCGACACCCATGCGCATACGCATTACATACACTCAAAAGGAGCGCGTCCAAACCTTTAAAACTTTTAAAAAAAAGGAAAAAAAAATTAAAACTTATTAAATTAATGCCCTCCAACGGTAATAATCTCACCCCCATTTAACCCGACCTTGTTTCTTCCCAATAGAAGAATCCTAAATCCCAAAATACAAAATTGGTCACCCAAACTCGAAATTCAAGCTCGTTTCTTTGAAGAACTGGTAAATAAACCATTTTACTAGTTTGATTGCTTACTCTATTGTGGGAAAATGTCGCTTTTTTCTCATATTTTTTTTTTTAAAAAAAAAATCTTCAATTTTGGATTAATTATTTCACGATTGAGCAGTGAAAAATAGTGAATTTAATGGCTAGAATAAGCTTGAGTAGACTTTGTAAGCAAGAAGAAGATCATGAGTTGGAAGAGTTTCGATGCAAATACGGACATCTTTTTCCTTTGATGACTTCATGAACTCCAAGAAATCTAGGTAGAAGATAGTGGAGTTATCCTTACTATGGAATAAGTGAATTTTTATTTAAATATTAATCTTGAAGAGTCTATACTAATTTAATTGCTTTTATTTTAGAGTGCTAGATCATATTATTTTTGGCTTTGAAAGGATGACTATATTGATCCAAGATCAAAATTTGTTATTCCTAAACTGTTGGAAAGAATGAACAAATGCTCCGTAAACAAGTGGCCGCGCAGAAAATGCCGCCAATGACGCCTTGTACACTTATTTATAGGAAAATATTTTAGTTTGTCCTTTTACTGTGGAGGAATTAGTTAGCCAAAAATTAATTATTTATGTGTTGCTAATTTATGAGTTATTTTTTTTTATTCTGTATAAAATGATATATAAATTAATTCATAATTTTTCATAATTTATTCATGCTTTTAATACGATCAAATATCATATTTGATGTGCTTAATTTTATACAAAACAACTAAAAATTACTAAATATAATATCAAATATACTAACCTCAATCATAAATAATTCACTTTCTAATCGACAACCAAACGATCCATTAAGGTTGTAACGCAAAATTCATCTTTAAATTTAAGGGGAAAAAATGATTATATTATGATACCAATTAAATTAAAAAATAATTCAAAATAATTCTACTGAATAATGACCAAAGGCATAAAGCACGCATCATGTTTGGTGATAACCTAAACTCTCTAGACCTTTTAAAAATACAAAAGGTAACTTAGCAGTCAACCTTGGAACGTGCCAATTAATAATCCATCATCCCCTCCCTCCCTATGCCTAGGTGAAAAAGAAAGAAGGCGATCCATTCTCTAATGAGTGGTACTCCCTTTGGTATATTTTAATTGTCATATTTATTAAAAATAATGATCTAAAATGAAGTAGTTATTATTGGAAAATTAAAACAAAATTAATTGTTAATCTTACCTTTATTCTTAATTAATAAATATAAAAATAAATTAATATGATGAAAAGAATGAGATTAATAGATAAATAAAAATAATTTAATAAAATAGATGTGTTGGAATATTAGTTATGGTGTCAAGTGGGAATAGTGGTGCGGCGTGTTGTGTCATAAAAATCCCAAAACTGGGTGCCTTTTCCAGTGATTAAAGCGTCACTTTACTCTGTGGAATTATCATCAGCCTTTGCCTTTGCCTTTGTTCCAGAGACATTGGAGACTCATTCTACTTTTAACCCTTTCTTTCTCCCTCCTATATCTCCACTATTCTTCTTTCTGCTTTAACCAATTTCCTCTTCACGACATGGATGACGAGTATGCTAAGCTTATTAGGAGGATGAATCCTCCCAGGTACGCAATTTCCTCTCTCTCTCTCTGGCTCTGACCCAGATAATCTTTTCACTTGACAGACCATCAAACCAGCTAATTGGATTTCTTTCTTTCTTCTATTGTGTTATTAGGAGTGACTAGTTTTGGTTATTTTCCTTCTTCTTCTTCTTGACAAGTTCTACCTTTCCATGTCCGTGAATTTATTTTCGACTCGAAAACTGATGAAATAATTTATATAATTAGGGTATGTGAGAAGATAGAGCCTCTTTTTTGTTTAACCCTTGTTTTCTTGTTACAGAGTGGTAATTGACAATGACTCTTCTGAGGATGCAACCATTATCCAGGTATACCCCTTTTCTGTTTCTCTGTGTCAGCTGAAAGATTTCACTTTCTGTGCCCAAAAGTATTTAGGTTATGCTCAACCTTGTGCAGGTTGACAGTGTCAACAAGCATGGGATTCTTCTTCAAGTTGTACAGGTTCTCACGGATTTAAACCTTGTTATCACGAAAGCATACATTTCCTCTGATGGCGGATGGTTTATGGACGGTAAGGCTCTTCTTATTTACCGAAAATCAAGGAATTCCATTGGGAAAGTGACTTGCCACTAACTATTTTATTTATTACTGTATTTCTTCAGTGTTTAATGTGACTAATCAAGTTGGAAATAAAGTTAGAGATGAAGAAATCATCAGCTATATTCAAAAGGTATTTCATATTAAGGGCCTCTTCTTCCTTGGACTATTTTCATTACAGTATAGTAGCGAAGCAATCTTAATCTTTTAGGGGTAATTTGGCAGAGTGTATAAGAATAGTACTGAATACGGTGTATTAGTAATAATCAAATTATTTCTTATCCACTGTTTGGTTTGATATATTAAGGCAATTGTATCTTTAATCATGCTTATCTATGTATTAATAGTCGTTGCTAATACCATGGGTTGCTATGTATTAGTTATACGAATAGGGTGTATTACTAATACATGTATTAGTTATACAAAGGCCGAAAATCCTTCCAAACAAAGAATTTAATAATACCATGACGAATATATGTATTATTTTCTCTAGAAAATCCTACCAAACGACCCCTTAAAAGTTTTGTCTTTTACCCCAACAAAATCAATAGGCTGTAGGCAAGAAGAATCTTTAATGCAAATGCATATATTGATTTCTTTTTTTTTTTTTTTCCTCACTTAGCTCAAAGTTGTGCGTGGATCCTAAATTTTTTCAATTTCCTGTTACACAGACTCTTGAAAATGATGAAGTTCTGTTACCCTCTTTAAGGGGAACTGTTGGCTTGATGCCATCTGAAGAGCACACGTCCATTGAACTAAGTGGGACAGACAGACCTGGTTTATTGTCTGAAGTGTGTGCTGTTCTTGCTGACCTTCATTGTAATGTGGTGAACGCTGCAATCTGGACACACAATGCTAGGGCTGCAGCTGTGGTTCATGTTGTGGACGATGTTACAGATTGTGCAATTGAAGACCCAAAACGTCTTGCTACAATCAAGAAACTTCTTCGTAACGTCCTCAAGGGAAACAATGATTTGAAGACTGCACAGATGACACTTTCACCTCCTGGGTTTACACATAGGGAGAGAAGATTACACCAGATAATGTTTGCTGATAGGGACTATGTAAAAGTTAGAAGGGCAGAACAGGGCAACGTTGAGGATTTGAAGTCTGGGCCTTGTATAACTGTTTATGATTGCAGCGAAAAGGATTACACTGTGGTCACTATGAGGTCAAGGGATCGACCTAAGCTGTTGTTTGATATTGTCTGCACTCTGACTGACATGCAGTATGTGGTCTTTCACGGAGTTGTTCACACAGGGAAGATGGAAGCTTATCAGGTAATGTTTGTTTCTCTGTGGACAGTACTTGATGGTCTTTCTACCATGTACTTATTCAAGACAAGCTTAGTTCAATTGAAGTAGTGAATTAGTTTAGGTTTGTTATGGCATATTAGCTAGCACTCACTTCCTATATCTCTGCTGCTTTGAAAATTTATGTTAAGTTCTATCTTAATTATTGGCCTGCTGCAGGAATTCTACATTCGACATGTTGATGGGCTTCCAATAAGCTCAGAGGCTGAGCGAGAACGTGTAATTCTGTGCCTTGAAGCAGCTATTGAGAGAAGAACCTCTGAGGTAAAGTGCTTGAGTCCGAGACAATAAGATCTCAAGTTTTCAAAGCTTTCTCTAGCACGAGCCACTAATATGTGCTAGCTTTCTGCAGGGTCTGGAGCTAGAATTGTTTACAGAAGATCGTCTAGGACTACTATCAGATATCACTAGGATATTCAGGGAAAATAGTTTGTGCATTAAAAGAGCAGAAATCTCAACAGAAGGGGGAAAAGCAAAAGATATCTTTTATGTCACAGATGTGACCGGGAATCCAGTTGACCAAAAGACAGTTGACTCTATTCGTGAGCAAGTTGGCCCAAATATGCTGCATGTTAAGTGGGATCCTTGTCATTCAGCAAAGCTACCTGAAGAAGGAACAATTAGCTACCTCTTTGGGAATCTCTTCAAAGTTCGAACCCTCCAAAATCTGAAGCTGATCGGATCCTACACTTAAATGGTTGCATGTAAGACTGGAAAACTTTGTAGATATGTCCGATACCACTCACTATGCAGATTTCAAACAACAAGAGGTGTAGATAGATATCACTATGCAGATTTCAAACAACAAGAGGTGTAGATAGATATCCCACCCATTGGTGAAGAACTCTTTAGTTTTATGTAAATAGTAACCATTAGATGGTTAGACCATATAGTTGGTGATTTAGTATCAAGAGATATCAACGAAACTCTGAAACATCAGTAGTGGCAGATATTGCCAGGGGTCTTTGTATATACATGGATGTGTGATTTAAGTGCATGTGCATAGATACTCTGGACAGTGTTGTTCTAAGAACGAAAAAACGAACCAAACTGTATTATAGAATATGACTTGTACAGATATTTTTTCTGTAAAGAAAACAAAACATGTTGAAGGTTCTAGTGTGATATTCTGGCTAGTGTGGGTTTCGATCAAAATGAAAAATTGCCTTGGCTAAAAGCCATTTGGTTTCCTCCGTCCCTTCCGTGTCCTAACGTTCTCTCTCCTATAGTCTGCGGTGCTGATGCATTCTTTGCTACAAGCAGCATTGTGTTCCTAAATTTTTTCGGAATAACTCAAACCAAAACTTGGAACTCTTACGGGCTACGGCTTCCACTTTCAGTACTCGCGCATAAAGTAAAATCTCAAGCAAGATAGCTTTTCCGTTTCTGTTATTGGTTCTACTTAGTAGCACCATGCTCAAAATTGTAAAGCTTTCCTTGTTTTTATTTTGAAAAAAATGTAAAATAAATACCGTAAGTAATGCTGGAGCTAGGGGCGTACAAGGAAAACGGACAAACCAAACTGATAATTCTAGTTATACCGAGAAGAAAAAAACGGATTAGTGATTTTAGGGCCCGTTTGGCCATGTGAGGTGAAATTATGATATAAAATCATATGAGATAAGTTGAAGTTTTCTTTGGATATGCAATTTGGGATTCTTAAGTTGTATTTTTTTTTATAAACATAAAAACCCCATAAGGTTTGAAAACTATCAAAATTATCCCAATTCTTTATACAATCTTATCGAATAAATAAAAGTTCATGACAAAAGTATTATCACAAAGATATTCTAAGACAAAGATATTCTAAGTGTTGGTTTGGAAAACCATCTTGGTAATTGGATTTGGTGTAATTAGGTGTAATTACACTGTCTGACATGTTTGGTTGGTCAGGTAATTATTTGGTCAGCAGTTAATTGGGTATAATTGGTAGGGGTAATTACACTCCAATTTACAGGGGGTAGCTGTGAATTGCTGGTAATTACATGATGTAATTACAAACTGATTACTTTTTAGTTTCTTCCTTTTATTTCTATTTTAATTTTTTTCGTTTTAATTTATTTTTAGCTTCTATTATTTTAAATTGTTTTTATTTTTATTATTCTATATTTTTAAATATATATATTATTTATATTTCATTTCCTTCTCCCTTTCCAACATTTATTTCTTGTGATTCCATGCAATTTTTCTTATTAGCTATTTTTTTTTTATTTTATGTTTATTTTTTCATCAAGCATAATTTAGTTAGTATTCTAATTTTTAAATTAAATAGAATTCATTGTTGAATAATGTTATAGAGTTAGATTTTCTTTTTCTTTTGAATCATATTTATGCACATTATGTTGAAATTTGACATAATAGTATTATTTTTTTTTAAAATTTTTGAACTATGTTATATTTTCAGTTCTCATTTATTTATTTTATACTAGTATTGACTTGATATTTCACATTGCAAGCCATTTATTTTTTTTAGTTAGAATTGATAGATTATCTTTTTGTCAAATCTTTAAATAATTTTATGACATTGTATTTATAATATTAATCTTTTTATCAAACATGTATTTTATGATGTTCTTAAAAATCAAGTACTTTTAGTTTTTATGATTAATTTAATTAAAATATACTAGTTTGAAAAATATAAATTAATTATTTTTCTTATAAAAACATATGTATTTTAATATAACCATGTAATTACACTTGTGCAACCAAACAGTACATTTGTAATTACATTGTGGCAAACAAACAGGTCATCGTAATTACTTGCCTGTATAATTACTAGGCTGATAATTACTACTATATTAATTACACTAATTTCAATTACCAGGTGGCTTTCCAAACAGACCCTAAAACAAAATACAATATTTATTGATCAAACTTTAGCTTAATAAAAAAATAAAATTGAACATCTGACGAAAATGAGATAGCTTTGTGTAAATCTATGAAGTTCGTAATTTGAAATACATAAAAGAAAATTTATATTGGTGAGAGTAACAGTTATATGAGATATAACTGGTTTAAAAGTTGATAAGAGTAATAATGTTGGGGCTTTTTTTATAAAATATAAACTTGTAGGTCAATTTTTGTATTTGAAAAATTTTCAAATCATGATATGAAATCCCAAATTACATTTTTTGAAGAATTTGGGATTTTCATGAGATAAAATTACATGTCCAAATACTGGTTTGATGTCATAATTTCAAATTACATATTTCATATCATGTCCAAACGCCTACTTAGTATTGAAAAAAAATAAATCAATCAACCCGGCATATGTACCTCCTAGCTCCAAGCTGGAGTCGTAGCTATCAATTAGTCAATTACAATAAGTACACTGATCTTAAGACGACAGAGAGATAAATTGTTAGAGCACACAGAAAACAGAGGGACGGTATAAAATGATGAGGCGATCAGTGGGGGAGTTTGCAAGTGTAATAAGCCGAGCTCTGCTTCACGCATCAAAACAAAGCAACCGAAGCCAAACATGGACTCCAGCATTAGAGCAAACGTTGTATCACCTCGGATGCCGGGAATCACTCAGTCCGACACTCGTTGCCCGAGTGATCGACCCTTTTCTTGTCCACCACCATTCTCTTGCACTCGGTTTCTTCAACTGGGCCTCTCAGCAACCTGGATTCTCTCACGATGACTCCACTTATCATTCCATTCTCAAGTCTCTCTGCATTACTCGACAGTTTAACACTCTTGATAAGCTCTTTAAGCAGGTAAAAACCCAGAAAATCCGTCTCCATCCTTCTCTATATCGCTCGGTCATTGCTTCCCAGATCATTGGTAAGAAATCCAATTTAGCATTTTCCATTTTCAGTGATGTCCCTTCATTGGCATCAGAGATTGGATCCCAAACTTGTAATTCACTTCTTGCCGCTTTGTCGTCGGAAGGGAACTATAAATATGCTTTTCAGGTGTTCGACGAAATGAATCATAGAGGTGTTCGGTTGAACACTCTTGGTTTTGGTGTGTTTCTTTGGAGATTTTGTGGATTTAATGGGTTGCAGAAGACTTTGGATTTGTTAGATGAGGTTAGGAAGATTGATTTTTCGGGAATTAATGGATCCGTTCTTGCAGTTCTGGTCGTGCATGGGTTATGTTCTGAGTCTAGGATAGCAGAAGCTGTTTCTGCTTTTGATGAATTGAGGATAAGGGAATGTAAACCTGATTTTATTGCTTATAGTATGGTTGCTGAAGCGTTGGGGAATATGCGAAATGTAGTTGACAAAGATTTGGTTTTGAAGAAGAAGAGAAAACTAGGGGTGGCACCGAGGAAAAACGATTATAAAGAGTTCATCTTTGATTTGATTTCAGAGAGGCTGATTTCCGAAGCTAAAGATTTGGGCAGAGTAATTGCGTCTGGTAACTTCCCAATGGATGACGATTTGCTCGATGCTTTGATAGGATCAGTTTCAGCTATTGATCCTGGACTTGCCATCTTCTTTTTGAACTTCATGCTGAGTAGAGAAACGGCACCTAATCTTGTTACTGTGACGAGCTTAAGTGCAAACCTTTGTAAGCGCGGAAAGATTGATGAATTGCTTGATGTTTTTCAAAAATTGTCTTCTAGAAACTATTTTACTGACACACACAGCTATAATATCATGGTTTCATTTTTGTGTAAGGCTGGCAAAGTAAGAGAAACTTACGAAGTTTTCCGTGACATGAGAAGAAAAGGAGCAGTTCCTGATATACAATCTTACAATCTCCTGCTAGAAGCTTGCTGCAGAGAAGATCTGCTGCGACCAGCAAAACGGTTGTGGGATGAGATGTTCACTAATGGGTGCCCGGGTAATTTAGAGACGTACAATATTCTTATTCAGAAGTGTTCAGAAGAAGGTGAAATTGAAGATGCTTGTAGGCTTTTCCATGACATGATTGAGAAAGGAGTGGTACCTGATGCTATTACATACACTTCAGTCCTTAAAGGGCTTTGTCAGGCAAAAGATCTCAAAATGTCTCTTGAAGTCTTCACCAAATGTGCTATGCAGGATCCAACCCTTGCACGTTCCGTCTTGTGTACGTTCATCCTCAGCCTCTGCAAAGCAGGTATTACTTACTACACATCTGTGATAATGACAGTACTTTTGAGTTATATTTAACTGCAAAAGACAACAAGATCTCTCTGTTTTAGTATATCTTTTTATTTTGTAATTGCAGGTTATTTGGTTCCTGCAATGGAGTTACTTCGTGACCAAAGCACTGATATTGCATTTTTAGACTCCCATCTGATTTTACTCAAATTTTTAGCAAATTCTGATGAGATAAGTTTAGCTGTTGAACATTTGAAGTGGATTCAAGGCAAATCTCCTTTGATGCATCAAGCACTAAGCAATGAAATATTGGCATCAATATCATCTTCTTCAAAACCAGATCCAATTTTCAAGTTATTTCAAGTGATGCAAGAAAACCGTCTCAATTCTACTAATGACTTGGGGAAAGAAATGGCTTACAGATGACATTTATGTACATTCACAATACTCTATACTATATTGGTCCTCTCCATATGCTTAATGCAGGAGAGTGGAGACACCTTTAATAGAATACAAAACCGAGAACCATAATATATAGAGGATTTTTTTTTAATTTTTTTTTTTGGTAACACATAACAAGGATAGTTTAATAGATTTTTTTTTTTCCTGTCCCTCTTTTGTGGAACATAATAATTTTGAATTTACTGGTGAGTTAACTATCGTTTGGTCATAAATCTAGTTAAAACTTGGAAAAAAGAGTTTTTGAAGATGTGTTGGAAACTAGTTTTTGAAACTTAAAGTTGTGTTTGGACATACATTATACGAAATTTTCTTTCAGAAGATAAATGAGGGACCCTTTGTGTTTTGCTTAACGTCAATTCCGGTTCTCTAAACCATTAACTAAAATGTATCCCATTGATAAATCTTTAAGAATTACAGATAGTTTGGAAAAAATAAATTTTATTTCTAAATTTTAAAAGTGAAAAAATAATTTTCAAGCACAAATAATGTTGGAATAATAAAAGAATTAAGAGTAGTAAACAAAATTAATTACAATAATCTGTAACAGTAATTTTGATAATAACAACAAAAACTTAATAATTTATTTATACAATTAAGAATGAAAGATTAAAACCTTTTAAAACATATATTGAATGCATATAATACAGGGAGTATCTTAGTAGCTTAGTTGGTTAGTTACCTGAATTCTCACCTTGTTGGTGAGGATTTGATTCCTCACATTGCAATCCCTTCCCCTACCCTCAATTTTTTTTTTAAAAAAGAATGCATATACTAATTTAGATAATTTTGGATAGTTGAGTGGTCATTTAAGTAATTAATAGACTCGTAAAAAACATAAATATTCTAGTAACGGCGTATTTGTATAACCTTAAACTAATTTGTCATTAGTATTCTCGAAAGAGTAGATCCAATTTCATGAATAGTTAAAAAGTGAGAAAAAAAATTAAAATTTTGAACCGATAATCAGACAATTTTATGAAACGACAGTTCCCCAAGAAAAGGTAAAAATTGAAAAATTAGTTAAAGGAAAAATGTTTTGAACTTCCTAGCTAGTCCACTCCGGGGACTTTACCAATATTAAGCAGTTTTGATGTTTAGTGTTTGGGAAGGAAATTATTTTTAAGAGTGGATCGAGTTGAGTAGGTAGAGGATGGATAGTAGAAATGTCATCGTTTGCGACAACGGCACTGGGGTATTATTCTCTCACCTTCTTCTCTTTTTTAATTTCATTGGAATCCAAGTTCCATTGCTGTTGCATACTTATAATCTGAAGATTGCGCAATTGTCAAACGATACTGATTTTTAACAATACCTGAAATTTTACTTAATAGAAAATGGGAATAAAGCAATAGGAATTTCTCAATTACTTGTGCTTAAATGCTTCAATCCCGATCTGATAACTTTTATCAATCAAAGTTTTCTGATTTTCTTCTAATTTCACTCTATTTAGATACATATTTCATCCCTACACAATAAAGTACAGTTTTGATTTATAAAAAAAGAAAAAAAGAAAAACTTTGGTTTTGAGTCTGCCATGATCAAATGGTTATCCATTCTTGAAAACCAAATCGTTGTCAATCATTTCTCCTTCACAAGATATAAGCTTTAACTTCAATTTGTCGTTATGGAGATCATCATCCACCAACTCAAGCATGATGCTATTCCTTTCCTAGTGGAACCTGCTTTTCAGTATGAAGTGAATGAGAGTTTGTACCGACCATTTGCTTAAACGTAACTAATGATTCTAGCTTTTGCCTTTCTTTTTTGGTTTTTTCTCTTTGAGACTTTTCTTTTGAGGCCAGTCATGATGGTTTTAATACATTTTTTGAACTATTTTGATGTCTAAATGGACAGTACAATGCTGTGTGTCAATTCTCAATGTTTTAGTGAACTAATGCAGTATGTCAAATGTGGCTTTGCGGGTGAGAATTTTCCCACATCTGTATTCCCTTGTGTTGTGGGGCGGCCAATGCTAAGATATGAAGAATCCCTCATGGAACAAGACTTGAAGGTTATCATCTCTCTCTTTATTCTTACCCTTCAATGAAAAATGTGAGCGTTCTCTTGCATTTATAGACAACTAGGGAGCTCTTCCTAGAGAAAGAAACTATGGCTTGTAACTTCATTAGTTCAGTAGTCGCTTGCTAAATCAGATGTTATAGCTATTTCTTGTGAAATGAAGTCTTACCTTTTTTTGTGTTCCAATGCACCTCAGGGATTGTTAGAGTTTGCTTACATTGTATATTCCTGGATTCTTTGTATAAGCTTCTAGCTTGCAACTAGGACATTGGAAATCTTCCATGCCATCTCTTTTGTACTTGTGCCCCCTTATTTACGTTGCTCTCTTTTCATCTTATATCCTTCTCTTATATACTTTGGTATCTAACAGTTGAGCTTCATAAGTAATGCAACTCATAGACTTGCTGACAAATGTTCAATTCTTTTGCATTCTTCCTCTAGGATATTATTGTGGGGGATGATTGCTTGAAGTTGCGCCATCAGTTGGATATATCTTATCCCGTCAACAATGGAATTGTGCAAAACTGGGATGATATGGGTAATGTGTGGGACCATGCATTTTTTAATGAACTGAAGGTAGTTCTCCACTGCTAACTTCCTTGTGAAAATTTCTAATTGGTTAAACTTTTGCTTGCTAATATTTTTATTTTCAATGCTTATTGTATGGCAAGTTCATGATTGACTGACATGACTTTCCTTCATTCTGCTGTTGAAGGTAGATCCAACAGAATGCAAAATTCTGCTGACAGATCCACCTCTCAATCCATCTAAAAATCGTGAACAGATGGTTTGTGTTAATGATTTTTTTTTCGAAAAATAAATTCCCTGTTTGTACTGCATCAATGATTTTTAACTCATACTCAGATTTACTTGAATTACAGGTAGAAACCATGTTTGAGAAGTACAACTTTGCTGGTGTCTTCATCCAAATTCAAGCTGTTCTAACATTGTATGCTCAAGGTACCATTATACATGAATGAGTTCTTGGGATCATAAATCATTTTCAATAATCTGCGAGAAGGACTGTCATGAGTAGATATTGGGCATTTTTTACAAGGGTGGGGTTAATTAGATATCTTTCTTCTACTTGGGTCCTAAATCCTATATGGTTATGGATTTGCTCATCATTGCTGTTTCCAAATATGCAGGTTTGCTGACTGGGCTGGTCATCGACTCAGGTGATGGAGTTACACATGTTGTAAGTTTTTCCATAAGCATAGCTTTGTCATGAGCTATAGTTGTCTTGGTTCAACATTGACTCAAAAGAGTAGGTTATTTCTTTAAACAGTTTGAGGTAATCGAACTAGGCGTTGCTATTGCTTAACATAGAACTGTTTTCCTGCATAGTCCATTCGGTTCCCTGTCGAAATAAGATTTCTCCTTGAAGCTAGTCAATGTGGTCATAAAAGCAGTATTTTATTCATCTATTTGTTCTTTTGATGGCACATGGTTGTAGTTGCTATGAACCATGGGATATTTTTTCTTCAGTGTGTTATTCAGAAGATTATTGATGCAGGTTCCTGTTGTTGATGGATACTCATTCCCTCACCTCACGAAAAGAATGAACGTAGCTGGACGCCATATAACGTCTTATATGGTTGATCTGCTACTTCGGAGAGGGTAATTTCCAATAGATATTTGAAATAAACTTAATGGGTCATTCATGGTATACTTGATTATTTTAAGCCATTACTGGAGTTCTGATGGTCAATCAATATCTGAAGGTATGCGATGAATAGGAGTGCCGATTTTGAGACTGTCAGGGACATTAAAGAAAAGTTGTGCTACATTAGGTGAAATTACTTGTGTCATAAATTAATTCCTTTACTACTTCTTCTGGTGAGTAATGATATTTGCTTTACTGCAGTTATGATTACAAGAGAGAATATCAGTTGGGGCTTGAGACCACTATTCTTGTTAAGAATTATACTGTGAGTAGGCTCCATCCATATAAGCTTTTAATTGGAAAAAACAAAGTTACTACTTCTATTATTTAAGCTTTTCTAAGACCTTGATCCTCAATTAGGTATGGTACTTTGCTCTTCTTTTTACCGTAAGAAACTTTGTCATTCAGTTACTCATTGATTCAGTTGTTTTTAACAGCTTCCAGACGGGAGGGTACTTAAAGTCGGCACAGAGAGGTTCCAGGCACCTGAGGCTCTTTTTACTCCAGTGAGCATGCATTCTCATTTTTATTTTCTATTTCAAGCATCAGTACCTTATCTTTTTCATAAAATTTACTGGATTTTCTGGTTCCTCATAGTGGGAAATAGGAGAGTCAGTTGATATTTTCCCATAAAGAAAACTAATCACATATAACAGTGGATGTCTATGTGACACTTGATATCTAATACAGCGACCATCTTTTGTCTTGAAAGCTTCTTAAATTTGGTGGTTCTTCTGGTATTTAATCACTATTTTTACCTCTCAACCATCCAATAGGAATGTAGTAGAGTCTTATCTTCAAACCAATTTATTTTAGGCAAATTGAAGCAAGAACACATTGTCTGAACTGCATGGTTCAAAATGTTATTCTATGCTTCTCCAAACTTCTAATTGATGAGTTGATGACTTGGTGTATGTTGAAGGAAGCTGAATTAAAATATTATTCCATGCTTCTCCAAAATTTTAATTGATGGGTTGATGTATGTGAAAGGAAGCTAAGTATCACTTTTGTTGTCCATTTCAGGATCTTATTGATGTTGAAGGTGATGGCATGGCTGACATGGTATTTCGTTGCATCCAGGAGATGGATATTGACAACAGGATGATGGTACTTCAATTTTGAAATTTCTTCTGTATTCTTTGCCGTAGTATTGTATTTTGCTATCCATCTTATGTTTAATGTAATGATCATTACTTTGATTCTCTTTTTGCAGCTCTACCAACATATTGTTCTGAGTGGCGGAAGTACTATGTATCCTGGCTTACCTAGTCGGTAACTTACTCAAAATACTCTTCCTTATGACTAAGCTTAAGAACTGAGCTGCTGAGTTGATTCTAAATGTTACACTTGTGACACTCTTCTGGGATCTTTTAACTAGTATGACAGCTTGCTTTGAGTTTATGAACCAACTTATATCCTTGAATTTTCTCAGGACTAATGTTTAATCAATCTGGCCGAGATTCTGGACTATTTAACTGTTATTCTATAACTTTGATAACTCTCTTTTATTATGCGAACAAATTTAGTTCACCTCCCTGTGGATTTGGAATTTTCTGATTCCCCTCTTGCAGTATCAAAATTTGTTAATTCCCTCCTCCTGGTAGCAGTCAGCTTTAGTAACTCTTACTTACTTCTTATTCCTCATAGATGCTCTATTTCTCACCGGCTCATAAGAACCCTTCTGAAATTGTAAGTAACAGAACTAACACTAAATTTAAGTAGGCATAACTAAAAATACAAATTTATATCCTCCACATTCCATCGGTATCTTTGGATCTTCTCCTCCACCTTCTCTGTCACCAACTTCTTTCTTGCCAGTCGCTTCTCTGCGGAAACTTGATAATGGTCTGTTTCTATGGGAAAGGCTATTATTCACAAACCTAATCGTAAGGAGAACGAAATTTAAGACATTTTTCTGTTTGTTTCTGTACCTCAGGATTTCATGCCAAGTTTCAAAACTATATACAACAACAACATACCCAGTATTAAATTTCAAAACTAAATATGATACATAAATTCAAAATATAAGAAACTTCCAACACTATCACCAGTGGTATCTCTAGAACTTGATGGGTACAAAGGTAGGGGTAAGGCGTACACGCATCTTCCCATGACCCCACTTGTGGGACCACATTGGGTATGTTGTTGTTCCCATATTTACATCTCTGTGGTAGAAGATATTTGGGCTGCAGTTAAGATGGTTGATATGGATGAGACTGATGGGTGAGCAACTAACTTGCAACTAGTGCAAAGTTAACTGCACTGCAAAAGGGCGTCTGTGCAGTTCACACTCAAAACTAAAGGGTTCGGTTGGCCTAAGTGGTTCAAGTTATTTGTACTCTTAAGAGATTCACTTCTCCAACCACAAGGAGACCATATGCCATTTTAATACCATAGAGGTAATTAGCGAGTTCTTCAAGCCGTAGGTGGTAAGTTGGTTTTATTTTCTTCCACTCTCTGTCCCAACTTGGATGTCCATTTTCTCTGTAAACCTTATGTGTATATTCGCTTTCACTACTTTTTTAGCTTTCATCTTGTTGCATATGATAAATTAGAATATGACATTCTATTCAAGAGGGTGGGAATATTATTTAGAAATGTGCTATATTTGGAAATTCAAGTACACACTTTGATGCATGAAGGTTTCCTGTTAAGAATATCTGTGAGCTGTCATGGAGAAGAAATTTCATTTCTCTGTCATTTATTCCCTTAAAATCTACTTTTGCAATTATGTTATCTTTTGTTTACAGTGGGAATAAAAGGAACGAGCTCTTTCTTACCCACCTCCCCTCCCAAACTGCGTCTCTATTTCTTTTCCTTAAATAACAGCTATCTTTCCTTCTTTTTAAACATTGACAGGCTTGAGAAAGAAATTTTGGACCGCTATCTTGATGTTGTTCTGAAGGGGAACAAAGATGGTTTGAAGGTACTGGTTGACTCGTATTTGTTCTATTCACAATTTCTTGAGGTTTTTGGCTTATGGATCAGGTTTATGCGATAAAGTAGCATTTATTCGAAGAGGCTTAAACCACAAACCTGATTTGTTATTTTAAACAATAAAATTTTGAAAAAATGGCATTTGAAATTTGATTAAAAGGCATGGTAATCCGTTCTCCCTTAGTAAAAGCCATTGAGGAAAAGTTTCATTAAACCAAAGAAAGGAAAAAACAAAAACAAGAACCATAGTGGAAAGGTTGGAAGAGGGGGGAGTGGTTGAATTAAGTACCTCCATCTCACTGGTACCTGCAGCTTATCTGCTCTATGTAAATTCAAATCAATAAAGTGATGGAGATAAGATTTGGAAAAGGACGAATAGGTTTTAGCATATCTAGGAAGTTGGATTACACTGCCTGCCAGCATATTGTCTTTTATGTGTTGCTTAGTTTTCTTAAAGATGTTGAAAGTTTCTCTCTTTTTTAAAATTTTGTTTCATATCTTTTCTGCAATAGAAATTGCGCTTACGAATAGAAGATCCACCAAGAAGAAAGCATATGGTGTATCTCGGAGGGGCGGTTCTGGCAGGAATTATGAAGGTATGTGAATTCTATTTCATCTCTGTAGCCCCATCTCTGCTCCTTCCTTGATCATGCATATAAAAGAGTATTTATTACATCAAGTTAAGAAATTTTATGTCGTAGCTTACATATTTTTCTTTTTATTATGCTGAAATCATAGTGGCTGGTATATGTCCATGTTTAAATGATTCTTGCTGTCCTTCTATTCTAGTCAGGATGCTCATTCACCTAGAAATCATTCTTGCCATTTTTCTCCTTGAGAATTATTATGTTTTTTTCATTATCTCAAAAAAGGAAAAGAATTGCAATGAAACAATGCACACCCTAATAGAAGAACATACAACTTGAAAGCAACATTATGATGTAAACAGCAATAATTGGATAATCGAATAATTTCTGCAGGATGCCCCTGAGTTTTGGATCAATAGACAAGATTATTTAGAAGAGGGAGTTGCATGCTTAAGCAAGTGTGGTCAGGCATGATTTTTGTGTCCATCACTTGCTTAAGCTTTTGCCATCTTTACAAAGGAAGCTTGGAAATATACAGAGAAGACATGCAGGCGATGACAGTGAATGAAGAAGTCTTGTATTGTATTTAACTTGACAATTCTCTAAGAGATAGGAAATGTCGTACTTGAATGTTTTTGCTGCATCTGCAGTTTATCTTAGTTGAGCGGGAATTCTTAAATGCTTGAATTTGTACAGTCATCAGTCCATACTGAATTAAAAGATTGCTTGGAACTGCTTTTCATTCCCTGTCGACCCCTTTTGTGATGTTTATCAAATGTGAGCTCAAACATAAGCAGCTTATTGCGTAAACTGGCGCAGGCAGAAGAGGTTGTGAACTAATTCTCAAATGTATTACAGCTTGAGGTACACTTGACGTTTGTTGAATGTTATCGATATGTTATTGTTGTTCTTTCTGTCTAGATATTAGCTTTATATTCCTTGTCTGATTAACACCCGTGGTTGAAAACGGCTTTATGCGTCTCAAGCTTTATGAATCGGTGTGCCATGCCGAAGCTTTTATTTTTGTTCTCTTATTGCAGTTGTTTCCAGGCGCAGTATTATTTTCGCTAGTTTTAATGTTGTAGAATGACATTTTAAACCTTAATAACAGCTAGCATCTGTGCTCTGCTGTTCGAATCAAGTGATCAGAGTAGAAAGTTGTCATTCGACTATAAGATTCTTATGTCCAAACAGCTACACGACACAAATTTGAACCTTCTTTCTTTCTTTCTTTCTTTCTTTCTTTTCCATCAAGGACAGCATAGATTAATTAACCAGCTAACAACAGCAGGACTTAGTTCCTCTGGTTAAAAATAAAACTTTTTTTTTAACATATCCTTGTATTTAACTGCATGGTGTGATGCAAGCTTTTGATTACTGGAAATAAAAGTGACATGAATTATACATATTATTCCCTATAAATGGGAAATGAAAAGTGAAAGAGGAGAAGAAGACAGACATATATGGAACGCTTAAAAAGGAAGCCATCCAAGTGAATAAGATAGTTGGGCTTCTAATTGCCACAGAGAGCAACATTTCTCTTAGTAGGTCTGAAATTCAAAGCAGTGAGACTATAGATGCACATGTTTGCTTGTTTAGATTTGATGGTAATCTCATCAGTAGTGGTCCTTGTAGAGCCAGGTACATTACAGGAAGAAGATGAGCTTCCTATAAGGCTAGCCCTGCAGGAATTGCCTACCGCTTTCTCTGCAGCACACTCTATTCCGTCCACAGACGGTATCTCCAACCTGTAAACTCCATATCTGTTGGTAGTTCTGTTCACTGACACTGATACTAGCTCCGCGGTCCTTGTAGACATTGCCTTGAAGGTGCAATCTATCTTAACTTCTACACCTGTTCATTGTCATAGTAACCAATTAACACTATAGCTAGCATTATCAACCCATCTTTTAGTAACCCGTCCAACCCGACTAGATTTAAACAGGTTAGTTTATGACCCATTTGTTGAGTTGACCCGACAGATTAAACCTCCAATGACCCATCAAATTATTCAATTAAAACAGGTCAAAATGCGATATAAAATCAGATTTAGAGATGAGAATTATGTACATTTAGAAGAAATTATCTTTCAAATTTCCTTTTTTCAAAAGGCAAAGTAAAAATAAGTAGGTGAGTTATGATAGGCAGGCTGGGGTATGACCCATGACTAATTTTGACCCAAGCAAATTGGGTCTTGAGCTGCCTACATGATCCAACATGTTCATTAGCCAAACTCCACATCATAGGACTATTCTAGATATCATTAAAGAAGATGAAAAATGTTTTGGAAAGAATTTGCTGAAAAATCTGTAAGGAATACAAAGTGTACCTGGCATGAAGTAGCTGTGCCTGGAGAAGGAATTATTGGAGCAAATGTCACAGTAAACCATACCCATGACAGTGATGTGAGAATTAACCACTTTTGCTGCTGCCTCAACTTGCGAAGGTGACGATAGACTTAACCACAAGAAGCAGCATGAAACCACCAACAGGACAAGTGTAGTAGTAGTAGTAGTAGTCATGGCAAAAGCAAAAACAAAAACTTACCTGAGAACTTAAAAGAGTTGAAAGACTCAGTAAGCAACAGATAAAACTACTTATATGTGAATAGCTAGTAAATCGAGCAGCCAAGTGATTATATTACGTTAAGCAAACACGCAAAAAGACTAGCTAATATGGTTGAAGAAATTTATGTTTAAAAAAAAAAAGAAGATGTGAACTAGAGTGGGTAATATGGATAATGAGTAGAGACGACAGAAATGAAAAAGAGAGAGAGATCAAAGTTAGAAAGAGGGAGACAGGGATCGAACCTTATTGCTAGTCAAAATTCACAAACAAACAAATCATGTGAACTTTCTTTGGAATTTTGTACGAGTGGATGTGTAGGAAAGAGAGTAGCTAGCAAGTAGACAAATTCATTACATAGAGGAATAAATAGACACCCCATGGCCATTTTCCTTTCATTTTCATATATGTTTGTAATTTATGATGGTCTTGCTGCTTAACGTGATATATTATATAAATAAAAATTACTACTAACAAAGCTGCTTCTTGAACTTGCTACTGTCTATTTATTATTTTACCTAACTCCAAGGAGCAAGTCACGGACTTGCAGCCCTCTCCATATCTTCAACTACTTTTTCTTTTACTCTGTTATAAATAGTCAGGGCAGAGAGAAGGATGTTTCTACTGAGAATCATGTGATCGTTGAGGCAAAGAATTAAACCAAGCACAACTTCACATTTATTGTAAGTTCACTTGTCATTCTCTTTTTCATTTTATGGGTGGAAGCACTCATTGTTGTACTTCCATCAATTAGAACTGCCTGCTCTTGCTTAGTTATGTCTAAACAATGACATATATAAAAAGGAAAAATACAAGTAGCTCAAACATTTCCAATATTGCAATGGACCTATTACCTCTATCTTAACCATGTTTAATGCACTCAAACTAGTCCATTTATAGCGCAATCACTTGTTAAATTTTTTTTGCCAACCGTAGCCGGTTAAGGGTTTCTCTCCCTTTCTCCCTTGATTTAGTTTTGGGGCTTTAAATTCTTTTAGTGCAAGGTGCCAAGTCATGTTTCTTTTAAGTTGATATGTTATAAGCAATATTACACACACAGAGAAAGAATCATACATCACTTACAAGTTTAATGTCAAGCGAGTTAAGTCATATATAACCTGAACTTCATACAAAAATGGTTGAAGTTCAGTCACATATATAGTGTGAACGTCATGTTAAAATGGCTGAAGTTGCTTGTCTCTAAATTGTCTGAAGTTAGATTTTGGTGCTCTAAACGTAGACACCTATGTTTGAATTTCAGAAAAGCACACTTGAAGTCAATTTAAAAGCGGTTAATCATATAAAAATTTAGGATTTCCCTCTGAGGCTTAAATGTGGTTCAGTCACATTATTGGGCTTAGTCATAACTAGAATCGTCAAATTAGGGGGTTAGATTGATTTTGAACGGATTAATATGGATTAAGTTAATAAATAAGCAGATCTTAACTCGTTGCAAGTTTATTTGGGTGAAGGTGGACTGAGCAAGATGGGCTCAACAATAGGTCATGGCCCAACTCGTTTAATTCTAACCAAATTTTAATTCTCGGTTTGTTTGCTCATGTTCAATTATCAAACAAAACTAACAGTTTTTATTCTTTACTATGGTTATATATAACATATCAAACAAAAATAATCCTATCAAAATTTCTCATCGATCAATTTAAAGTACATATTTAGTAAAAATTAACCCAACTTTTAGACAGGTTGAATAGCCAAAATAAGGAGAGCTAACAAATAAATAAATCGGACAAATCATAGTTTGATGAGTTTATATATTACTCCCCAAAATAAAGAGAACAAAAGTAGGAGTAGACTAGTGAATACAATGAGGGTGTACGTAAGAAAAATTTTCTTTTTGGGGACCATCTCACGTGGGGGGGGAAAAGGTTGTAGTGAAAACATCATTTCGTTTTTTATTTTCTCGCACGTCTTTATGTGTGTGTACAATATATATCATTCGGGACTCCACAATATTTTCATATCTTGCTCTTGAAGGATACGTTTCCTAGAATGTTTAATTTCAGTTTCTCAAAAATCTATTGCATGCACGTAGATTGAGAGATTAGCCATATATTCATGGCTTATCTTCTACGATTGGGTTCACCGGGCGGATACGTTTTTATCATAGATTATATTATATTAACAGTGTAAATATATATATGTTACATGTACATCATAACATTAAAGTGAAACTCCTCTGGCTATGTAGTTGAACAGGACAGCAGGATTGCACCACGTACCCGCTAATAAAAAGAAGAAAGAGGCCCAACTATAAAGATAGCTAATTGATGGTCTACACATTCACTTTATCTGTTATTAAGCTTTTTTATCAGAATATAACAGTTTTCTTTTCAATGAGTCAATCATAAGGTATTTGATTAAACGAAATTACCAATCAGTGTCCACTAAATTATAAAATTACCATGTATATTAATTTGCTCTTCCTTAATTCTTCATTTTTTCTGGTTTAATTATTTCTTTTGTTATATACAGTCACTCCTATTTGGGTAGTATATATATGATATGACAATGCAGAACAGCGTACTAATTAATTGGTGATCTCATTTGATCATCGTCGCACGTTGTAAGTAATTTGGTTTAGTGTATTTATGTTTTATGGAATGAGATGTAGAGATACATCATACATGAATCATGATGACACCAGCTTAATAATATTTGGTCAAGGCTGGCCTTTGGCATTTTGTAAACAAACTTGGTCATAAGTTTCGGTTTGCTATTTCAATCCCTTATAATTAAAAGTTGGAGCCTGGGTGTTGATCAGTCCACTAATAGAACATGCTTACAAAGTTCCAAAGAAATGTAGTACGTAATTCTAGCTAGCTAGCTATAATAGTGTACTAAGTACTATTTTAGTAGTAATTAAAAAAAGGAACTAGAAAAGAAGGGACTTATTCAACAAGAAGAATATTATGTAGTAACCAATGTGCCAATCATGTATCGGTCGGTAACAAAAAGCTCATAGAGGACAGAGCAAGCATAACCCATATAATTCTGAAACTTTAAAAAAAATTACAAGTGCAGCCTCCAGCTGCTGCTGATAAATTACAACTTTGGTGCAAACATTGGCCTAATGCATGGGCTCATATCGATCGTTTCTCTAAGTTTCTGATTTATCCTAGTGTTTTACTCTTCTATATCACAAAATCATATTCTTCTTCTTTTATTAAAACAATAAAGTACTAAAACATTTTATATGATATTTTTATTATACAATTGACTTTCACACGTACTTCTCTATAAACAAATATTAAATACTTATATAAACAAGACAAACGTAGTAAATATCTCTTAGACGAGGTCATGTTTCTGGGGTGAAACCAAAGACACCTTTTCGTGGTTATATCAATTTTTTTATTTTTGTAAAAGATTATATGAATAATTATTATTACACGTGACCCTAACTTTCTCGTCGCTCTGTATATTTGTAAACTAGTGTTTCTGTGATGGGAAAAGTTAGTTAATAAGTTACATTGTAGAATTCTTTTAATCTCTATATTAAATATAAGAGGAGGCCAGGAAGGGAAATAAGAAAGAGGATTACTATTCGAACCATCACCAATAAAGTGAAATTCAAGTAGCCAAATTAACTGTATTATTATTTCCAAATTAAAAACTCTCAAAATTCATTAATTAGCGACAAATAAGCTACACAACTAATATATTTTTCACTGATTAATTATCTGGAAAAAGTTAATAAGTTGTTTATCGATGCTATATATATTTCGAAGTAGGAACGTAACGTAATAAACATTATTATTATTATTATTATTATTATTATTATTATTATTATTATTATAATTATATTATCCAGTAAGAAATAAGTGGGAAATTAATGAATAGAAAAATGCCGACTTTATAAGAAAGAGGCAATGGAGAAAGAGACAAGGACAACCATCCTTGTGTAAATCCAAGCTGTCAATTTCTTTTATTTGTCTCTATTTTTTTTAAGTTCTTTCTTTTTTTCTCCTTACTAAGGTATTTATATTATTAAGTTATTAATCTCAATTAATTCGAAAACATTGTGCTATAACGTAATTACAATGAAAATTTTTAAAGTTCCTAGCCGAAAAAGATTCTATATTCACAATCTAAAGAATTTAAGGCAATCGGGGAGGAATCTTTACCACTCCAAGACGGAGACTTTTGCTTCCCTTCGTTACTTCTCTAGTTCCTCCTTCACTCTCAGTTTCCCTATTAAACATATTTCTTGGATAACGACCTACCGCCCCTTAATTACTTGGCTAATTAACACTTGGAGTTTTGATGTTTACGTAAATATTCGGCTACTGTAGTTTTTGCCTTAGCAGCCGAAAGTAAACTCTTCGTTTTTCGCTTGCCCCCGGAAAAACTACGACTTCTTCCTTTCGGGTGAGCACTTTGTGGTAATCTGCTTACTGTGTAATAACTCGCAAATTACACAGAAAATATAAACAACACTCAGGCCCCATGCGACGAACTCATGGCTGAGCAATAGACGGAGATTGGATTCGATCTCAAATCTTCTCTCTCAATAACATGAAAGTTTTTCTCGAAGCAGCTTTACGCCAAATTTTGTTTTGAACAATTTGTGCATTAATTTCCAAGAAGAGAGTGTGGAAATGAAAATGAGAATGCTACCAACAAGAGAAAGTGGAAATAAAAGCTAGAAGGTTATAGGCTTAAGGCTCAATGGAGAATATAATAGCTTATAAAGTTGAATTACTAAGCACGAACAACCAAAGATTACATTTCTACTTGTCATATAAAAATTGAGACATATAATATACTACAAGTAATTTAAAGTGAACTCCGCTAGTTTTATCTAGATAAAATGCATGGTCACATACACGCATAATTCAACATGATATTAGAGCCAAAAAATTAAATGTGGGATATTATCATGTCCCACATTACTTGATTACGAAATGAATTATTGTTTCTTTATATGATCATGGACAATTCTCATCTCATGAGCTATAGCTTTTGCAGTTGAATTCTGCTCTAGCTCCATTTTCTTAACCGCAGCAATAAGACTAAGCATATTTTTTCAAAGGAATAAAAAAAGAGAAGGAACTCATTTTTATTTCTTCCCAATAGGTGGCCGGTATGGGGGTGGCAGGAGGGGTTGTGCGCAATTCCTTCGAATTGAAAAACAGCATAGTAATCATCTACCTTATTAGATGATTCGGAATGTATCCTTAACCCCAAAAAAAGTATATATGGAAGTGCAAAACATTGGAGTTTGCAGTAGCCTAGCGATTATTTCAATATCACGACGATACGAGAGTGGCCTCTTTGTAATTTTTTTTCTGCATTTATTTATGTATATTTTGACAGTATGGTTGCGCAATTTTTAGCCCCGTAATAAGAACAACAAACTTAGGCATGTGCAGAGGCTGATTTTCACTTTGCTCAAATGAAGGACAAACGTTGGCACTGAACTTTATTTCATGAAGATTATGTAGATCATAGATGCTAGTGAAAAGGAAAAAAAAAGGATTAAGGCTTTTAGCACACACGAATATATACTTTGGCAAAAAGGAAGATTAAAGGTTTGGCAGTATAATACTTTTTTGAAATACTTCTCAAGGTTTGCAAATAAAACGAGCTCAAACAAATGATCATACTTGGGAGAAAATCAAAATGCGCAGAGAGCCAATTTTCTTCCCTCCAAAGCATAAAAAAAACACAAAAGAATGAGTCTGTTATCATTAATTAGAACAAATATATAAACAGAAATTAAATTCGAATTAATAATTGGTTTGGTAATAATAACCTTCTGCTGAAACTACATTCCGGTCTGAAACTAAAAGTTCATTGAACAAAAAAAGAAATAAAGATGTAGGGAGCTACAACAAATTAGTCTTCAAGTGAAGCTCTATCTTTTTAAATCTTATATTTAGAACAAATATGCAGAATTTATGTTTAGTTTATTAATAGTGTAAAGAATTTGATCATATATATTATCACGTTGACTAACAATAACATGCATTGATAATTTGATATCCATAACTTGTTATAACTGGTAATATATTGCGCTGGTGCCTGGTCGTGTTAAAAAGATATTCAACATTATTAGTGTGTGTTTAACTTAAAACTTATTTGTGAAAACATAAACATAATAGGAAACTGTTGAGGAAATTGGTAGAATATGTTAAATGTGGAAAAATACTTTTGGACAGGTAAGCTGGGAAGTAGCTAAAGTGACTTCATTGTATTAACATAGAAAGAAGCATTGCATTTATCTAATATCCCTTTCATTCCGCTTCGACCAATCCCATCTCTTGCGGATTTCACTATAACTCCCATTAGGACCCGTTTGGCCATGGATAAATTTCACTTTTTTTCGGAAATTTTTTTCACTTTAGTGAAAAAAGAGAAAAGTGGTGGTGTTTGGCCATGAAATTTTTTTCACTAAAGTGAAAAAAAAATTCCGGAAAAGTGAAAATAATTTTTTCTTGTTTTCACTTCTACTTCTCTCACAAAAAGTCAAATTTATTTTCATGGCCAAACATAACTCCAATTCCAACTCCAACTCCAACTTTAACTCCAACTCCAAAAAATTTAATTTTCATGGCCAAACGCCTACTTATTTTATACCAGCAACTGAAACCGAATCATCCTTTTTAATCAAAACTTCCCAACTATACTATGGGCCCGTTTGGTCATGAATTTTTTTCACTTTTTTCCGAAATTTTATTTCACTGTAGTGAAAAAAGTAAAATTTGATGGTGTTTGGCCATGAAATTTTTTTCATTAAAGTGAAATAAAATTCTGGAAAAGTGAAAACAAGTTTTACTTGTTTTCATTTTTTTCACTCTTACTTCTCTCATAAAAAGTCAAATTTATTTTCATGGCCAAACATAACTCCAACTCCAACTCCAACTTCCACTTCCACTTCAACTTCAACTCCAACTCCAAAAAAATTAATTTTCATGGCCAAACGCCTACTATATATGCTTTTGCCATCGTCAGCTGGGCCGGCGCATGCAGGGGCCATTGCAACGAAACTTCGTACAACTGGACCTTATGCCACCTGCGGGCGGGCCCCCACCATAACAGTACTAGTACTACAGTTGGTAGTTTAAGAAAAAAACAACACACAAAATAAAATGAGTGGAATCAACCAACCAGCTAAGAGAAAATTTAAGTAAAAGTATAAAAGGTATAATTCCAAATCCCATTCTCAGGAGGAGAAAGTCGATGAAATTCACAAACTCCCAAACATGCTAAATGAAAAAGTCACAGATTTTTCCAAGATTTTTTCCCCTCAAATGCTACAGTCTGGACAAGCTGACGAATTCCCTTTTTCCAATTAAATAAAATGATATGAGGGTCACAACTCAAATCATAACCATTTAAAAAGCCTCTTTTCTTTTCCGTTTCGCCTGAGTTGTGTATCTTCACAACTCTCATTTTATGTCTCATGAGAACTTCATATCATAACCATTTCTAATTTCCCTGGTAATTATATATATAGGACATCAAATCATAATAATAAAGGTGATGAGTGTGATGAACAATTCTTTGTGTGGGAGCATGGGGAGTTTAAAGAATGACATAAAAAGTGAGGTTGGCAGCTTAAAGAGTGAAATAGGCAGTTTCAAGAGTGAGAATTCATACAGTAAGCTGCTGCCAGATGACTCTCTTGCTTCTTCTGAATCCAAGAAAGTGACTCCTGTCTCCTCTGACTTTGAACTCAATTGTGGCAGCTTAGCACCTACCAGTCTTAGTTTCCCTGCTAAATTCGAAGTGGACGATGATGTTGAAATCCAATCTCCTGATAACTCAATTTGGGAGTCCTTCTTTGCCGATCAGCTGGAGGGAGATTTCATGATCTCTTCCCCCATCAGGAACCTTCCCTCGCCTCAGCCTGCTTCCAGTTTCAGTACTAATACTCACAATAACAATAACAACATTAACAACAATAACTACAACGTATACGCACATCATCAGGGAATTCATGGGCAGAGCATGATGATGTGCTCCCCTCCTCGCTCTCCCCTAGGACCTAATAGTTACAACTCGAGTAATAAAGGCAAGGGACTGAGCCCGCTCCAAAAAGTTTTCAACTCTCCTAATAACCAGTTCATGCAAATTGAGAGCTTTAACCTGCCAGGTCTTGAGAGTTTCTTGGATGATGATTATGAAAAGGAGGATTTGGCATCCTCATATTCCACCCTCAAAGTTTCAGGTGGTGGGGTAGCAGGATCCTCATCCGAGTCATTTGATGCTCTGTCGGTAATTCCTGACTTTTTAGAGTGCCTGGCGTTGCCAAATTCATCATCCAATACGTCTGGTAGCTTTATGGGATCATTACTCAGCAACACATCTGCCGGCCAATTACTTAACCAAGACGGTGAGATTTTCCAAACGGGGACTGTTGCTCCTTTGTCACAACAGCTACATCAAGAACTGCAGCATGAGAAGCAACAAAAACAAAGACCAACTTATGTTCAACCACCATCAACACAACAACAACAACATACACAGATTATCAATCACAACTTGTTTGTTGCAGCACCTGATCAGGTACTGCTTTATCTATAATTTTCTAGTTGTCCTTTCGTAAATCTAGTGCTGACACTTATCAAGGGTTTACCACAATGGCTGTGAAAACTGTATCTACTTATTGTACTCATGCAAATATATAAAAATGTACCCATGTCTTTCCAAATTTTGTGTTGAACATTCCTGCTTCACAACAATAGTTTTAGATCTTTTTAAATGCATGTAGAACCAACCACGTCAAGCTTAAATTGCAACATGTTTACAGTGAATTAATGGCTGGCTTATCACCATGCAAACGTGTTTGTCCCTCTTGGTATGGATAAACTATTATATATGAAAGGAACGTAGTCCTTATTCCAAAAAATTGGACTCTTTGAATCAGCTATATACACTGGACAAATATAAACTATTGCTCATGTGAAGACATTTCACTAGATAACAACATTTTAATTTAATTTCCTACAAATGTGGCACTATATACTAAAGAAGTGTTAATTAATTCGGAAATGCAGGACCAGGACAGTGGCTTACAACTGGTGCACCTTCTCCTTGCTTGTGCAGAAGCAGTCTCCAAAGAGGACTACATGTTGGCAAGAAGATACCTCCACCACCTGAATAGAGTAGTTACCCCAATCGGCGACTCCATGCAACGTGTTGCTTCTTGCTTCACTGAAGCTCTTAGTGCTAGACTTGCAGCAACTCTAGCGACTAAACCCAGCACTTCTAACCCTAAACCTTTCAACCCTTTTCCTCCTAATTCCCTCGAAATCCTCAAGATCTATCAGATTCTTTACCAAGCTTGCCCTTATGTTAAATTCGCTCATTTCACAGCTAATCAAGCCATATTTGAAGCATTTGAAGCCGAGGAGCGCGTTCATGTTATCGATTTAGACATCCTTCAAGGTTATCAGTGGCCGGCTTTTATGCAAGCGTTAGCAGCCCGACCCGGAGGTGCTCCGTTCCTTCGTATCACAGGAGTCGGACCGTCTCCTGAAGCTGTCAGGGAAACGGGCCGATGCTTGACAGAACTGGCCCACTCCCTCCATGTTCCCTTCGAATTTCACCCCGTGGGGGAGCAACTTGAGGATTTGAAACCACACATGTTCAACAGAAGTATAGGTGAGGCTCTGGCGGTGAATTCGGTGAATCGACTCCATCGAGTCCCAGGCAATTGTATTGGCAACTTGTTAGCCATGATCAGAGACCAAGCCCCGAATATAGTAACCATCGTGGAGCAAGAAGCGAGCCATAACGGACCCTATTTCCTGGGCCGGTTCCTGGAAGCTTTGCACTACTATTCAGCAATATTTGATTCGCTGGACGCAACATTTCCAGGAGATTCATCACAGAGAGCAAAATTGGAACAGTACATATTCGGACCGGAGATAATGAACATAGTGTCGTGCGAGGGAATGGAGAGAGAGGTGCGGCATGAGAGATTGGAAAAGTGGAGGAGGGTAATGGAAGGAAAAGGGTTCAAAGGAGTAGCACTGAGTGCAAACGCAGTAACACAGTCCAAAATATTACTGGGTCTATACTCCTGTGATGGCTATAAACTAACAGAGGACAACGGTTGCTTGCTTTTGGGATGGCAAGATAGGGCCATTCTTGCTGCCTCTGCATGGCGATGCTGATTTGATTACTCCATTGCTCTCAAATTCTTACTTGTATCGTATGTGTCTCCTTTTTTTCTAGTTTACGTTATATTTCTCTTTCGGAGTGAGATTGCTTCTTTTTTTTTTAAAGCACGTAAATCAAAAGTCACGGAAATGACCAAGAGGAAAAGGTAATGAAACAGAATTATCAAAGTTCTTAGATTATTTTTCTTTTCTTGTGTTACTAGAAAAGGACCACTAAATATGGATTAGGTCAACATTAATTTATTCATGTACCATGCAATCTTTATCAAGTTTTGTCATTCCTTTGATTATTACATTACAATATTTAGAAGACCAAGGATTGCTCAAATTGTTCCTCACTATCGTCAGTCGTAATCTTTTGATTATATTTATAGACGCTTGCACTGATCCATATTGATTTAATTTGTAACACGTGTCAGTTATCTAACGGACAAAACTGGAGGATGCATTGCTGCTTAATATAATCTTTGCCGAATTTCAAAGTGTTAATTTCAATTATAAGTTATTTACATCGTCACTGTAAAAATATATAACACCATTAAATCAACTTTATGTCCCCAAAAGCAGACTCCGTGTTAAATAGTAAACGGAGGAAATGAATTATCAGACCATACAATAAAAGATTTTTAAGCCTCATCAACTACATTCTCTCTCGTTTTTCTTCCGGTAAAATGAAACTGGTGTCATTTGCTATCTGAACCAACGTCGGGTTACTCTCAAGATCAGATACTTTTTTGTGCTGTACAAGCTAAGGTATATATATATAGGTCAGAGACACAAACAGCGAAGTTGCACTGATTATACCGCTCTTGGTAAATAAATAACCTGGAATACACAACAAAATTAAATTAGATGCCGGTTGGGAATGAGCTTCTATGTCTAGCGATCTGATCGGTTTTCCTTTTACTTTGTACCCCGTTAATGTAGGTACTTCCGCACTAATATGCCAGTTATTGACTAGGAAAAAAAAACATGAATCCATAAATGCATTTAATTATGCGTCTTTTTGACAAGATGATCCAAGTACATGGTGACCAAAGTTAACCGATTAATCAAAAAGTTGCAACAAAAAATCCTTCTGCGCGTCTCCAGTCTCCTCTCTGTATCTTTTATATGAGAATTCTGTGACTACAAGTGTAAAGATTCCAACTTTTATAATACAAACGTGATCAAAACTCATAAGAACATGCAATAGTTACATAACAATTCTTTTCAACCAACATGTAATAATGAGGTATTATACAAATCATTGCTCCAGACTAACTTCACAGCACAGGTACCACAAGATCAAACTGAATCACACTTACAATCTCACAATATGGAGCACGAACAAATGCTTTGATTTGGCGCCTCATCAATCTTCTTTTCTGTTGTAGAAAGACAAGTCTCAGCAGCAATAAAGGAAAAGATTAAAGACATCAATGGCTCAACAACACAACCCTGGACTGAATATTAAAACCCGGGGGCTGGAGTAGGGAATAGGATGTAGCAGGGACACCAAAGATCTTCAAATACACAGTGGAACAATTAAGGTTCAACATAAGCTCATTGACATTGAACAGTTATAAACGCATTGATAAAATTATTCGAGTTTTGAGTATTTGCAACTTCAACAAGTGGAACAAAGCTCCTAAGAACTTCGTAAGTCCACATTCATTAGCTGCTCTACAAGCTGAGAGTCAGTGGTTATCTCAGGTCACACTATCAAGTACAAGATTATTCCATTTGTAGCAGAGAGAAATTATGCACACAGTTGTAATTTAGCAATTAACAGATCTTTCAAATATTTCCGGGAAAAAAAAAAGTAGCACTACTTGCAGGTGAAGAAGTTAAAATAACAACAAAGGAAAAAAAAAACAAAGTAGACAAGGTGAAAAGGATACAACATCATCAACTGCACCTCAATCCCGAGCTAGATGGAGTCAGCTAAATGGATCCTCTCTAACCATGTCATTCCCATTTAAACCCGCATCAATCGAATATTTGAAGATTTAGATTCTGTAACATTAGAAGTTCGCAACATTTTCCACTGGTGTATAAGACCGTAATCAGAATTAATTGGATCGCATGCGTGGATCTTTTCCTTCTATTGTGCCATAATTTGCACAGTTTACATGGATTCTGAGAGGTACCGTTCAAGATAACTTTCTTCTATGTGATTTTTTAAAAATATTTTCAGCTAGTGACTGGTGCATCAGGGACTCCGCATAGGACATTATTAAATTCACTCAAGCAACATCCTCTCATTTTATCCTCCATGTGTGTCACTTGCACCTCATGCCGAATGTGATGATACATTTCTGATCTTGTATGATGGCACATCCATCTTAACATTTGAATATTGTGGCACTCATCTAGTGGATATATTGGACACTAGTCTTAACATTCTATTATGAAACTGATTAAAAAAAACATTTCTAATTTGGTTTTACAAATCGTTTTATGGAACTTGCCTTTCAAAATGGTTCTAGCAGTACTTTTTCACTCCTTCAACCAGCCTATTTTAATTTTTGTTATAAGAGCATCCTATTTTAATTCTGTGTAACATCTTCATCTATCATACCAGCCTCTTGGAACATCAAGCCCAGATATTTGAATTATTTGCCTTTAAGCACCGCAATCATGTCTAACATTACTTCAACTTCACTCTTTTTATGTGGCCTAAAACATGCAGTGCATTATTCCGTCTTTCTTCGACTTATCTTATAACCACTACTCTCTACAGCATTCAAGCTTTTGGTTGGCACTTTCTCTAGTTTCATCAACTAATATGATATCCCTTGCAAATAGCATATCCTATATCATGGTAAAAGATATGATTAGAGGTAAAAAATGAAAAAAGAATAATTAAGGCATCTCTACACCATGAAACAAGTGCCGAGTTATAGTAGAATACATTCAGAGTGAAATACACGTTAAAAGATAGTGTAATTATAAGCTCCTACCTTGATTTGTTAATCCCACCTAGCACATTCATGCTGATCTATGATAAAGCTAATTTCACTCACACAATACTCCATCATATGCTGACATACCAAGTTACCGGTGTCCAAACATTGCAGTTAAGTACTAAAATGTAATATTAAGTAGAAATGCACTCATTCATTCTTCAATGCTCCATAACAAGTTCTTGTCTATGCTGATATACAAAGTAGGAACGAGTTGGGAAATATCTTTGCTTTGATGTTTGCTTATTTCATATAATTTTACCCTCGAAAAGCAGAAATTTCATCATTTAATTGGTTAACAGATGCTCACCTTTTCACAACTTCCTCAATTTTATGTATTGGGAGATTAGCTATGCATGACATTTCCATGTCTCTAGGCCATTTCAACCTCAACTCCCCACGTATGTTCCACGCTTGTCTATACTTTTTCTTACAAAAGTGAATCAACTAACCCAATTCATAAATGAAGAATAAATAGGTTATACTTATTATCCATCTCTCTTTCCAACAAACAAAATGCGAACATACACCATGTTTTACATCTTTATAGACATTCCTAAATAAGAGTTATACTTGTATCTAACTTTTTTTTTACAGCAGTGGTACCCTAGCCAGTTTGTGTGCACCTTGACTAATTTCACGGGGTACCTGCTACCTCTCGCCAACAGAGGTACCGGATAACTCTGTCCATCATTTTTTAAAGACGAATGGGAAGAAATCACCTAGTGTTTTTACCTCCGTCGGAATATGAACCTAAGACCCATGGTTTTCATTCAACTTAATTCACCACTAGATCACACCCTTAGGTGCATACTTGCGTCTGTACATACATGCTTAAATAGATTTTTAAAAAAAAGATATATGTGAAGGAAAGTTGCTAATTTAGTGGACATAAAGTTAATTGAATCGATTTGACAAGTATAATGTTCAAAGTTGAAGAAATATTATAGATGGGATCACAGAAATGTCAAATCATCATAACCTCTTTCTTTCTTCGCATGAATATACACATTTCTCCTTACAACGCGTGAAAGAGTCCAACTAAGAAATATCTGAATATCTTATATTCTTGCCTTAAGAGAAATGCCAATTTTCTGAAAATCTTGGCAGAGACAATCGACATCTCCAGAGTAACTATGTTCCTAATAAGGAACAGATGCATTCTATGTCATAAATAAGACTTGCAGATGCAACAATGTTGCTCACATCAAGAAGACACAGACATAGAATTACAACATATTGCGGTAGTAAGGGGAACCTACCTGACTTTGCTTTAGCTAAAGATGGTTGTACAACAGCATGCATGGTAATTACACCATTTGGTAGCTCACCGAAAGGCGTCTTGCATTGACCAATAGTCCTGCTGTTTTCCAAAATTTTGCCAGCACATATCAATTTCACATCATTTGCTGCCTTGGGTGCAACTTTTTTGTCTGCAGTAAAAGCAGCTGAATCTTATCAAAACATAGCCCACAGAAAAACGTACAGGAAAGCAGATCTCATCAAGAACCCCTATACACAGACCCCTACAGCCTACAGGAAAAAGGGACCATGGGAGAAGCAACAAAGCATGACATAGAGAAAGATGTCAAATGTCAAAGTTCAGATGTCTATTCACACTATTGCATGTTATAGAGCAAACATAAAGGTGGTTTTTCCAAGGTTCAAAACTAAATCACCTCTACCAATATAGGTTTATAATTTGAAAAGTTGGTCTTGGGTTTACCCCCTGTTTGATAGGAGTGAAAATAAGACATATTGAAGGTTCAGTCATCAAGTATAGAAACATATAATTGTCTCTTCTAATTCTGAAAAGGCATTGACTTGTGTCCCTGACCTTGGCTCATAAGAACTTTACCTATAGCTAATCCAGAGAGCATTAACTTTTGGCTGATCTTGTATCTTTACTTTTGATTTTGAAAGTGCAGGGAGGAAGGACCTTTTGTCCAGGCTCTTCAAATACAAAAGTCCCTCATCAGAAGATTCACTTAGACTTGCCCTACGGTATTTGAACATTTTTTGACATTATCTTAACATTGCATATTTTCCTATATTATTGTCCGTATAGTTATTTTCCTGGTTTAGATATATATTGTTTGATTTTTTCTTGGTCAGCACCTATTGAGCAATGTGCTTAGCAAAGAACTAATGGACTTTGGTGCTTTTCTACGCTTCTGGCCTTTGACAACATTGCACTTACCCTCTACCAAGAACTCCTAAGGTCCATGGATGCTTCTTCGAGCTTGAAATGAGTAGGGAGTAGGGACCAAATGCTTGTCAATCTTTAATAAGAGACGTTTCTGATTTGGTGTCATACCTCGAAGATCCAGATATCAAGTCCCCTTCTACAAATACTCTCTTCATATGTCTCGGTATTCTCAACAAATACTTAGCAAGTCTGCCGTAAGTACCCTTGGATATGTTTCAGTACAAGCCTCCAATGGCACGCGCTTTATGAGTATATATACACTTGTAGAATTCAGTGAATATCTGACAATTGACATACATATCCTACTTTTCTTGTAAGACAATATCAATCATGCAATTTTAAATGTCTTTGGTCACATAAGATCTAGGTTGAGTCACTCCAGTGATGGTGGTGATTGGATAGTCAATATATCCCCTGCGCTTTTCTTTACAGTGTGAATTGTAGGTTGGTTATGTTGGAATTATCTAAACACTAGAATATATTACTACAGTAGTATGTATGAATGCATTCCCTTCATGTGATTGTGCCATAGATCATATGTACGAGCAAGCAATCATAAGTGCAAGAATGTTCCGCTTGTATGAATGAGCTAACTAAGAGTATACTGGATGAGGTTCTATGGTGGAAAACATGGGTTCACTTCTTCACAGAAGGCATATGCCTCGATCAGCTACTTGTTTGCCTTAGTTATGGATAAACTAACAATACATAGCATGAGATTCTACAATGCATGATATTGCATATTTATATTGTGCTGAATGACGAAACTAGCAAGGGAGTCAATCCAAAGTTAGAAATATGGAGAAACCCTCAAGATAGTAAAAAGTTTGAAGTAAAAGTAAGACCTAATATACGCGACCTAAGACTCCTGAACCCAGTGATAGCATGCAATTCTTTTATGTGAAAGTACAGCAAGGGACATAGTGAAAGTCCATAATTTGGACGGCGCCCCAAAAGATATTTGGAATACGCAGCACATTAAGACTGGACAAATGTTAGAAACTCAGAACCCTCATAGTAGTACAAAATTGAGGTCCAGACAAAGTAATACCTCATTACAGTTTTTTGAAAAACAGAGAATACCTTCCTACAGTTGTTGCCTCATAAAATTCCGGGGAAAGATACTTTCCATCGTTACTTGACAATTAGGCATTTTTGACAGACATTAGCCCATTTGGACTATTCCACTTGACAATAAGCATTGTAACTAATAAACCAGGATTTAAAGGTAAATCAGCCTAATCAACCAACGTAAATCCGCCTTTGCCTAGTTCCAGTAAGAAGTTATCACAAGAGTGTTAATAACTGTTATTATCAAGTCAAAGTCAAGAACTGCCTATATGACACAATCTAACAAAAGTCAACTAATAGCGTTAAAGAGAGAGTTGAAAGTGAAGCGTAAAGGAAGGAATTAGAAAAGAAAAACCTTTGGGCCAGTCGGCGACAATCCTTTCTTTAAGCATAGCAATGGTGGAAGCAGGTGAGTAACGAAAAGGACCAATATCTGATCCATCATACAATCGAAATTTGACTTCAATTAAGTCCTCCTCCGGCATTTGATGTTTTCCAATCAACCGGAAACCCAACCCCAATATAAAAATAACTCTGATTACCGAATATTGATTTCAAGTAGTATTATTGACGTTGATTGCATTGAATTTAGTAAAGAGAGGAACCCTAAACCCCCTAATGTGTGAGTTTAGCTGAATGTAAAAGCAAGCAAGAAATGTAAAACAGTGAAAAGAGTAATAGCAACTACTTTGCCTTTTTGGTTTTAGCATTTATACGTAGCTACCGTCTGATCACAGGTTCCCAAATACGGAGTATATTATATACTGTATAATTTGGCAAATCATTTTTAAATGAAGTTTCACGTGTGTTTGTCCATCATATTTGGAAAATATATTTCATCTTTAAAAATTTTCAAAAAAAATAGAATTTGATCAAAAATAATAGTTTTTTTAGTATTTAAAAATTTAAATTATTTATCAAAAATATCTATTAAATAATAACAAATTATATGATCAAATACTATTTGTCCAAAAAAATTTCAAAAATTACTTGAGAAATATATGTCCAAACGGATAACTGTAGGGATTAACTTAAATCAATAATGGGGGCGTCTGCCTGGAGCAGTTCTAAATTCTAAATCCCTAATCCCTTTTTTCACTTTTTATTTTGCTTAATTGGTGCGCATTCGTCTTTTGCATTTTTATTACTTATTTATCTTGTGATATTTTTTATACGACCACAAGTTATTTCCTCTATTTCAAATTGATTTACATGTTTTGATTAATAAAGAGGACTTTTAAATTTTATAATTTTATGCAAAATGTTCATTGGGATAAATTAATTACATAAAAAATAACTTTTTTTTTTTTTTAACTGAAAATGGCCAAGCGGCAATGTTTCTTACCCAAATTGGCCACGGCCAAATGAATTACAACAATCATGACAACCTGCCATTTCATTTCCTTCACTGACATCATCAGCCATTGGGCCCATTTTCTTTCAAATTAAAAAAAAAAAAAAAAAACTTTTAAATTGTTTTATTTTTTTGTTGTGCTATTAAATAAAAAAAAATATTGTTTAAATTTTTTTTGTTATTCTTTTTTAAAAATATTTTTTCTTTTCTACTTGTTACACTTCTTTTGTGGGAAAAATGAATATTTATGTTGTTTTATTATTTTTTATTTATACATCTACTTATTAAGATGAGAACGCATGATAATCAAATAAATATCGATATCGATATCGATACATTACATAATTATTTATATAATATTGATACACGATTATACACTATTCATACAATGTCAATACATTACATACCTATTTATACAATATTGATACACGTCTATATACCATTTATATAATATTGATACATGCTTGTACACCATTTAGACAATATCGATACATTACATAACTATTTATACAATATCGATACACATTTATACAATATCGATATATTACATATACACTACATTACTATTTGTACATCATATATACATGTTTATACAATATTGATACATAAAAAAAATATATACGGAAAAAGTTTGAAAAAAAAAAAAAAAAAAAATTTTAATAAAGAAAAATGCAGCAAAAAAACAACAACAAAGAAATAGTTTTTTTTTAAAAAATATATAATTGTTGAAAAAAGAAAAGAAAAGAAAAAGGAAGAAAATGGCGTAATGACTATTTTTGTTGTTAACAAAAACTTGGCTATTTTTGTTGTAAACTATTTACTTTTTTGCACATATTTGAAATTATCCCAATTAAAAACATATTAAACACACCAAAATGTCATTTAATCATGAGTTGTTAAACATATTACGTGAAAAATTGAAAGTAAGGAATTGCAAAAAGGAAAAAAATACTCCCTCCGTCCCATTTTATGTATCGTCATTTTTTTTTTGGTCCGTCCCAAAAAAAAGGTCATATTTCCTTATTTGACAACTATTTAATAGCATCATTTTCATTTTATCCTTACTGAGTCCCACTTAATAAGAAAAGACAACTAAAATATAGACATTAAAGTGACTTTAAGAGGGACAATTTTGTAAACTTTATAAAGTTATCATTTATTTCTTAAACTCTATGTCCGATCAAAAGGCGACACATAAAATGAGATGAAGGGAGTAATTCTTTTTTAAGCGGACTGAGAAGTATTTGTTTGCATCCTGTCTCTTATTTTTTGTGTTTGATAAATGAATGAGGTTTGTTTGTACTTTTCACGATTGTGAGAAGCAAACCATCTTTTCTTTGTAAGAAATGGAAAGTTGAGTATTTGCACCCTAAACTACTCGAGTCTCTCCAATGTCTCCATCCACCATTTGAAATACGTACCAATTTGAACCAGTCCATATTTTCGTTACACCATTTCAACAAGAATACTAATGCACTCAAAATAACATTTATTTCTTTAGATATTTAGGCAATCCATAACGGCGTCGTAACTGCTGGCGACCAATCTACAAAGTAGACAGAGCCGGAAAGTGAAAACTGGGCCATATTTGTCAGCTAAAGTTGCTAGTTTTCGAGATAAAGGGATATCGTCGGCAGGGGAAAATTGGAGGAGATGACCGATCAATTCACTGGGGAAAAAATTGGGGGTGCGTAGCAAGCGAGGAAACAAAGTAACCATCGGACATGTCCATGTCAATGGCACTACCTACTAGCTTGCCTGGGGAGGGATCAACGTTTGAGAAATGCAACACACATAGGCATCGGCGTTTATGTTTTTTTAATCCATGGGGACAAACACCGGAGAAACTTACCCCCAATCATAGAGCAACTTCTGCATCAAGAAGTAGTTCAGGGTTCAACAGGACCAACTGTGTGCACTTCTCAGCCCCACACCCCCGAGTTGTCCCGATTGCCAAATCGGATTTCTATTAAACGGGAAAATTTGTTCCTCAGTAGTCGATGTGGGACAATATGCTGGGCCTTGTACTTTCTCAATCAAAAATCAAAAGATATAGAGGAGTCATATATAATGTATTCATGTATCGATAGATTGTGTTGTTCTTTTTTTAATCATTTTGTAATGTTGATGCACCAACATTTTGGGAAACTAAGCTTAAGGATAGAGTGTAAATAAATTTTATCTCTATCTTACGGAGGTAGAGAAATTGTTTAATGTGATAATCAAAACACAAGCGGTAGCAATATAGATCGCAGGACTGGGAGCTATGCAAAACTATTTGTACTACTGGTAAAAAGGAGAAGCATATATATACGGGACGCCAAACTACCACCAAACTCAATCCTTAGGAAAGCGAGACAACGCTCAACTATTGACTAGCTCTCTGTCCTAGTATGTGATCTCTAAATCCTCCTATCTAAGTTCGGATTTAAGTAATAACCAAAACAATTGTTATTTTTAAAGTAATAATGCGATTCAATACAATAGGTAACAACCATCCAAACAAGCTGTAAACGAGCATTGCTTTCAAATCCAATAGTCATCGGCCTAATTAGACGTAATCATTTCTTAATCGTTATTGTCCTCGTCTAATTATGTATGACTATGATGCCTTTGTCTCCGCCTTGATATACTAATATTCTAGTCAATACTCAATAAAATAGACATGTCATTTACAACAGTGATGAAAATAACTACTTACTAGTACTCCCTCCGTTTCAAAAAGAATGACCTAGTTTGACTTGACACGGAGTTTAAGAAAATAAAAAAGACTCTTGAATCTTGTGGTCCTAAATTAAAGTTATGACAAATGTACCAAAATGCCCTTTAATCTTGTAGTCTTAAACATGTCATGTGGAAAGTTGGAATTAAAGTGTTGCCAAAAAAGGAAAGGGTCATTCTTTTTTAAACGGACTAAAAAGGAAAGTAGGTCATTCTTTTTGAAACGGAGGGAGTACTATTTTTGACATGTAATGGCATAAAATGTGATTAATAAATAAAATACTTTTCATTAGTAAGTTTCAACCATGAATAGTATTGTAGCCGAGGTACAATACTATTCATGGTTGAAATGTACCTGATGTACTGGCCGTTACTCTATGAGGAGTAAACTCCTCTTCTCATAGAGTAACTTCTATAGAAAGACATCAAAGTTGAAAAGTTTACTTTTAAAATACAGGAGCATTATTTCAAGGAAAAATTGACATAAATTGATCGTTCACCCCCCAAATAAATAGCTTGCGATGTATATTGATTAGCGGATATAAATAAATAATTGAAGCATCCAATGTGTAATTTCAAGCACAATATTAAAAAAAAAAAATGTTGTTATATCCAGTATTATCAGGTAGTAGTACAAGACCTTCTGTGTATAGTAGTAGTACTGACGCCACCCCTGATAAAAAAAGAAGCATAACAACACTAGGATAAGTTAAAGAAAAGGACTAAGTTTGAAGCCTGATATAGCAGGACAAAGTAAAAGTAAATTAGGAAGTGATCATATATATGTAAAGAAATAATGGAACAAACTACATTTGATTTTTCATTTCAATTGTCTCAAGAAACAGAGGAGGGACCAAATTACAGCATTTCTGCTGACCAAAAAAGAGAGAGAGCGAGAGAGAGATCCACTTCCTCTGCAGTAGAAATAAAAAAAGATTAAAAGAGAGATGATCAAAGCCAGAGTGCACCAGCCTCTTTTAAAAGAGGAACTAATGTGCCATTAATATGAGCTGCCATGATACTGTCCATGGACCCAACGAGCTTGCCACCAATGAAGACAACAGGCAGAGAAGAGGGGGTGGAGGAATTGCCAAGAAGACTAAACAAGGCCTGCTGCCAAGTGGGGTTGTGAGCATCCAGTTCATAAACAGTTGGGTTGACACCCATTCCACACAAGAGCCTCTTTATGGCATGACACATGCAACATGTATTATTGCTGAATATTACCACTGCATTCCTTGAAGCCATTCTCTCTATTTCTTCCTGTAGGTAACCATTCCAAGATTCTGTTTCATACTGCATTCTACTTCTATTTCAATTGAGTTGTGAGAAGGAAATGTCTATAGACTGATGAGGGATGTTAATTAGTCGGTTAGCTTATATAGATATATAGGCCTGTGGTGAGTGAGATTGATTCATGTAACTACAGGTATTTATAGAGAATGACAGGTGGAAAACATTTGGGCAGTGAAGTGAAGTGTGGGACTAGTTAACTGTCCTTGTTGTATTTTTAGCATAAAATTTCACTTTCAGCATTATTTTGGCTTTGTTCTACCTTAAACCTTTATCCCAAAAAAGTAAACTTTGAGGGCGTGTCCATTTGTTTATTAATTGGAACTACAGTGTGTACAAATGGTTAAGAGAGGAGGGACAAAAAAAGCAGGCTTTTTCAGAAGTTGTGAAATCTGAGACTAGTTGTTAGTTAGAATTAGAATGATCATGTTTTAAGTGAGGAACAAGTGAACCGTCCTTGCTCAGTATGGTTCCCTTTTTTAAGGAGACATTAATTTGCTTTAGAGTCTATTATTATACTTGAAATATGGAGACAGGGTGCCATGTGGATATGCTGCTGTTTAGCAGTATATTTTAGTACTCTTTTGGGCTCACTCCTTATTCATATATAGTGGAGTGTACTTGTTTAAGTTTTAATTTGGACAAAAACAGCTATATATGGCAGGGTGATCCGACATTTTTTTTTATGAGTTAGGTGGAGTGGAGTATTACTATCATATTTGTAAACAGACACGTGTTCTTCGAAACAAACTACGTAGGAGGATATAGTAGAGCCTTTAAGGATGTCATGTCATATAAGGTAAAGAGAGTATAGCGCAATAAAAAGGGAGACAAAGTTGCTGCAGTTTTTGGAATATCAAGTTCTCTTTACAGAATAAGAGATGGATCAATTGGGATGAACATGTAATGTAATGTATGTATGCAGTATGCAGGACATTGAGAAAAGAAGGGAGAAAATAAGTAAGTTGTCTGTGTCTGACTTTTTCCTAGTACCAACAGCAGGGCGGCCGCATTAATCAGCTTTTGTTCCCACACAAATTAAATGAGTTTTGTGTCTTTTACCTTCTACCGAGATGTGCCTTTAGTTTCTCTAAACCTGTCTCACTTTGATCCAAAGCTTCATACTTAACCCATTTCTATAATCAATTACTCCTTCAGTCTCAATTCATGTCGCTTCATTTAACTAGACACAAATTTAAAAAGATTTTTAGAAAAAAGTTGTGATTTGAAATAATTCGTAGCTATCTGTATAATTATAAATTAATTTATTAAGAATAAAAAAATAACTTTAAAGTTAAATTGTTCCTAAATGTGAAAAGTTGATATTTTTTAAACTTAATTAAAAAAAAAAATACTATATATCACAATAAATAAATTGAGAGAGTAATTACTACTATAATTATTTGTGACCGTCACGTGCGGTCATCGCTCTTGCCTCTTCCTTGCTTGTTTACCTCGAGGATACCAATGTTTGTCCCATTGCATGTTTGCTTCTTCTAAAGACCCATTTCGCCAAAAAAATTAAAAATATTATCATTTTATTTGATATTTTTGAAGTTGAAAATAGAGTTAGAGTTGTGTTTGGTCATAGTATTTTCAAAAATATTTTAGACTTTTAATGTATTTTTTTATAAATATAATTTATACCCTCGGTTTTTTAAAACTAGCAAGATAACCCAAATTAATTTTACAACTCCATTATAATACAAAAAGTAAACAACATTACAATTGAACATTGAAAACAACCACATGGAGTCATGTTTCCGTCTCCCATAACATCACCAATAAATTAAAATCTACACCATGCCAAATTCTTATCTTCAACCATCCAAAATCAACATACATGCATCAAATAAGTCTATCACAAATATTCATCAAGGCCAAACGTTGGGGTAGTTGAACGTTGTAGTTAGAAATTAAAATTTGGTTGGTGTTTTTTTATACAAAATAAAAAATTGGGGTAGTATTTAAGAATAAAGTGAGTAAAAAAATTCAATCCCAAAAAAAGAATACACCTCAAGATGTGTTTTTCAAAAAATCAAAAACTGTGAAAACGTTTTTCGGAATATTTTTTTGATTTTTATGGCCAACAAGTATTCCGGAATAAAGTGAAAACGAATTCCAAAATATTGTGAATAATATTTATGGCCAAACGCCTACTAAATATATAGTAATCTCTTTCGTGCTATTTTATGTGGCGTTATTTGACTTGATACAATATTTAAGAAAAGAAGAAATACTTTTAAAATTTGTGTTATAAAATAATTCTTAGATATTTGTATGGCTAAAAATAATTTCATTAGGGATAAAAGAAAAATTTTAAAGTCAAAGTATTTCGTATTATAATAAGGTGACATTTTTTCTGGACGAACTAAAAAGAGAGAGTATCATTTGAAATGGGACGGATATTGCAATCAGTAGAAAGTCCCTGCTGCCCCGCATCGTGCTAGAGACACACTCCTATTTTTTGTGGGGATGGGAGTGATACCAGAATACGCTCCATTGATTTCCATGAACATTAGCAAATAGCAATTAAACATTCATTTTTTGGCTTATACTCCCTCCGTTCCATATTAGTTGATCATCTTACAAAATCAAGATACAAGTAATTAAAAAGTTTCTATTTTGCTCCTACAATTAATATACTTTTAGAAGTTTAAATAAATTATCTTTATGTCCATTAATATGGTTAAAGGGTATAGTAATAAAATTGATCATTTCATTAATGATTTCTTAAGCACCGTGCAAAATGAAAAGTGTTCAACTAATATGGAACGGATGGAGTAATAGTTAACTTTCAAGTATTATGTTATCAAATGACCAACTCTCTGACCAAACGTGGTTGACTTGACGATACAGAAATACTCGAATACACTTCTTCTTTCTAGTGCAATACTAGGTCAGTATTATATAAACACTAACAACCTCCAATCTAGAAACAAAATCAAAATATAAGTTACATAGTTACAATGGGAAGAGCCTAATCGTGTACATCAGACTAGTTAACAAATTAAATAAAAACTGTCGAGAACCCTAAAGCTAAGGGACAGAAGCTAAGTGTGATTGTATAGCTCTAAAAAACCAATCCAATCATTCTAGACACCACCAGGAACTGTCAATCCTACTGACGGGTAACGGGTGCCATCGGCAGGGATGAAGACTGGCTATATAAACTACTCTCAGTTGAATACCCTTGATATGCAATTGTCCCGGGAGATGTAAAAGGAGAAATTCCATTGACTGGAGGGACAACTTGGGGAAAACCAGGCAATGTTGAAGGTTGCTGGGGTGTTGCGAAAACATATGCTGAACTAGGCAACTGCCCAGATGCCTGAATGAACTGAGGTACTGGATATGGCTGCATAGGAGGCAAGGGTGGCAATGGTGGAGGCGATGATGGTAGAGGAGGAGGTTCAGTTGGAGTTGATTCCCGAGCAGTGCTTGGAAGATTGTGTTGCACCGACTTTGGCTGAGAGAAAAATGAGAGGGGTTCTTGAGGATTCTGAGGGGGGACATAAGAAGAGCGGTCATTTTCAAGCTTCATCCTTTTCTCCGGTTGATTATCGTGGGAAGATTCTTTAGTTGAATTGCCTATGACACCCTCGGATGCCAAGGATGAGAGAACATAAGTCAGCATCTGGGCTGAAGATGTTGATGCAGTGAGCTTTGCCGCCACTGCAGCAGCTGCAGACTTCATATCTTCGTCAAGGTTGCCAGATTTTTCATAAGATACCTGTCGAGTGTACATCACTGGAGCAGATTGTTCGCGATTTCCAGATATGAATGTGTGTGGAGCTTGGGAGGTGCTAGCTTCCTTTCGATTCTGCTCAGCAAAGATTTTCCCATTGCCATCAAAATTCAGCAACTGTCTGCAAATACCGCCTACCTGGTCTGCGTGGGACTGAGCAGCCTAAAATCCAAGTAATGAAATGTCACTACACTGTTTATTAGGCACAAGTGTAACCCAGAAAAGGTAGCAGGATAGCATTATCAATACTTAATGTGAGAAGGCACCGGCTATTCCTTCTCTACAATCTGACTTTTGATGAATAGGAAAGATGGTAGCTCCAATAAGATTTCCCTTCTCTACAATTTTTTCTCTTATCAGACATGAAAGAAAAAATAACTCTGCAAGCAAGCATGAGGTATATCTCTCACCGGCTACTCAACTATATTTGATTCTCTCTTTGAAACCTATATCATGTCATCTATAACAAAGCACAATCAAACTTTCACCAAAAAGATCATAACAGATCAAAGAGGAGGTGCATCACAAACATTTACATAACTCAAAAACTGACACAGCTGGCCATCCCACAAAGATGCATCATGAATTTAGCAATGACCATCATTTCAACAGAAACAAGCATGTTACCTGAATCTGATTGCGTACTTGATCCAGCTTATATTCCTGAGGAGACCCATGGGACCACTCAATCAGGAGCAAAAACAAAAATCAAACAGAAAGATGGAAAGAATGCACCAAAATGGGATGACTAACCTGCTCCTGGAGGACCTCTCTGAGATGAGAAATGAGGTTTGCCCTGGATGATTCAACAGTTGTTAGCTGCTCAATACAGTCCTTCAATATTGAGTGCTGCCCCTTGAGCTCATCTGCTATACCAGATCCATTAAGATGGCCTAAAGGATAAGGGAGAAGGTCGATAAAAAATCTAGTGTGACAAATAACAAATATCAAAAGAAAAGTAAATCAAACTACAATTCAACAGAAGAAAAATAAGGTATTATAATATGGATTAGATAGTTAACAGCTAAAGACCACGATGCCCTATGGTTAAGTGTTACATTAAATCATGCCCATGAAAACCGGTTTCGCTGACTAGAAAAAATCACTATACAAATAGCTAAGAAACAAAAGTTGACTAAAGTAATTGGTAACTTTTTCTTTTTCTCTCAAGTAAAACTGAGAAAGATAATAAATGGCTCTCATGGTGTGACTTCGAAGAAAGGTTTCTCTGTAGAGGAAAGGAATTCAATTTTTGCCTACAATTTCTCCTATACACAATCATGTCCTACTCTATGATAAAAAAATACATACTGTTCCCTTAATTCCTCAAAGTTGAAGAGAAATTGAATTGGTTACATGATGGCAAAAGGTAGGCAACCCCACGTCACGGGTTTAAGCCGTGGAAACAGCCTCTTGCAGAAATGCAAGGTAGGGTTGCGTACAATAGACCGTTGTGATCTGGCCCTTCCCCGGACCCTGTGCATAACAGGAGCTTCAATGCACCGGGCTGCCCTTCTTTCAGATTATACATAGCATGACCCTAAGCAATTGTTAAGCAACTACTGTCCTCATAACAAGTAACTTCAACATATACAGGTATTTGATAACTTGTAGTTAAAATTGATAACTCATTTGTCTTTTTCAAATGATATTTTGTCATAATAAGCAATACATATATGATGTTCCCATCAAAGCAATTGACATAGGAATCCAAAACAGGTAATTTCCAACATTTAGTAGTCACATTCCGACTCGACCTTAATCATACACCAGGAAGTACAAGTCAACTTATGCACTATTGTATTAGGATAAAAGTCGAGAGCGGAAGACATTGGAATTTTAGAAAGAGGGAAAAATATCTGCTAAACCAGTCTGGAATTACATTGCTAATTTGAAGAAGTAAAACTTGATCCTGAGTTATCTTTGTACCTAAGTTGCGCGGACTCTTCAGTTTCGATGCCGCACCCGTGCTGGATTCTCCAAAAATACACTACTTTTGGAGAATCCGACACGCACCCGTTGACATTTTTGAAGAGTCAGCAACATAGCTTTGTAGGAAGGTAGCAGAAAAATAAAATGGAAGAACATACAAGTTTAGCATGCATAAAATGGGTCGAGGGCGCATTATCAAACTAAGCAAGGCCAATTCTATGTTGCTTGGACTCGGGTGTGGGTGCAGATCTGGAGGTCGGATCCTTCATGACCTAAATTTTAAGATTTGGGAGTATGAATCTAGGTATGGATACGTGTGTAGGGATACGGCTAGAAATAATTCAAATATCTTAAGATAAGAGTTATAAAAATATGCAAAAATTATGGTGGACTATTTGGTAGGAAAGGAATGCATGAATTTTCTAGAGCCAGTTTGAATCTGCAATATTATCAAGTACAAATGCATCTCTTTACCAAGTTCATTGCACATTCAGCTGTGATGTTGACCTGTAAATATCTTTGAAGCACCTTCTGGTTGTTGACGTTTCAATACAAATATCTTTTAACGATTAACCAAAAACATATGCCTAAATTATGATTTCACCCTAGCTTTTGTTTTGATTTCAGAAATCATTGTATATGTTGAATTTCTCAACTGATTTTGGTCAAAGTATCCAAAATTGGTTGACCATATCCGGTACGGATCCCACACCCATGTCATATTGACACGGGTGTGGACCAAAAGTGAAGAGCCCAAGCAAGATTTGCCTCAGAATTAAGAGAATACAACCAGCAGATTCCACAGGTTTATCTCAGAACTATTACACTGAAAAAGAACCTGCAACATTTGTATCAATTATAATATTGGAAATGGGTGGGTATACGCACTGTAGGATCATGTTTTATTCTATCAAAGACTCTTCTTAACACCCAAGGGTGTGATGAACTAGTGGTCAATGAAGTGGGGAGAGAATCATGAGGTCTCAAGGTTCAAATTCTAGCGGCCGCCAAATATACTAGGTGATTTCTTCCAATCTGCCTACACTTTGGTGGGCAAAGCTACCAGGTGTCTGCGTTGGTTGGAAGTAGCACGTAACCGATAAAACAGTCGAGGTACGCGCAAGCTAACCCAGACAACACTATTACAGAAGAAAAAATAATCTCCAAGTCCAAGTAATTGATCCCAGAAAACTAATTATACATTCGAAAAAACAGAATTGTATGATTTAGTTGGAAGATTATTGACTGGCAACTAAGAGAAACCATGGCACAAGGAATAAAATGTTTCTTTTGGGCCACTGCAACATGAAGTGGACAAGTCAAGCTATGGTACACACACATTACAAGTGGAAAGAAAGGGCACCTGGATTTAAATCACTCCCAATCTCCTTATCTATTTTTTCCACAGAGTTAATGGCATTTTTACATCTGCTCAATATCTCATCTTCATCAATTTGACCACCATGCAATATCTGATAGCTTGAAACAATTTTGTCAAGGGCATCTCCAGTTGAGTTTCTCTGCAAAGAGTGCATTGAGAAGGTACTATCATCTTCAAATATGTAGAAAATAGAATGAACAGCTAGAAATGATTCAGCCTTCAGGAACAAAAGACCAGAATGAAAAGGCAGACTTACCACTTTGCCTCCACTATGCTTTCCATTCCCAACATGCTTTCCAGCAAACTCTTCCTTCAGAATCTGCCCTCGAGAACCAAATACTTTTCTCTCCTCCCAGATACTGATCTGTGGTTATCAGAATTAAATGGAGCATTAAGAAGTGTTAATTAATTCGGAAATGCAGGACCAGGACAGTGGCTTACAACTGGTGCACCTTCTCCTTGCTTGTGCAGAAGCAGTCTCCAAAGAGGACTACATGTTGGCAAGAAGATACCTCCACCACCTGAATAGAGTAGTTACCCCAATCGGCGACTCCATGCAACGTGTTGCTTCTTGCTTCACTGAAGCTCTTAGTGCTAGACTTGCAGCAACTCTAGCGACTAAACCCAGCACTTCTAACCCTAAACCTTTCAACCCTTTTCCTCCTAATTCCCTCGAAATCCTCAAGATCTATCAGATTCTTTACCAAGCTTGCCCTTATGTTAAATTCGCTCATTTCACAGCTAATCAAGCCATATTTGAAGCATTTGAAGCCGAGGAGCGCGTTCATGTTATCGATTTAGACATCCTTCAAGGTTATCAGTGGCCGGCTTTTATGCAAGCGTTAGCAGCCCGACCCGGAGGTGCTCCGTTCCTTCGTATCACAGGAGTCGGACCGTCTCCTGAAGCTGTCAGGGAAACGGGCCGATGCTTGACAGAACTGGCCCACTCCCTCCATGTTCCCTTCGAATTTCACCCCGTGGGGGAGCAACTTGAGGATTTGAAACCACACATGTTCAACAGAAGTATAGGTGAGGCTCTGGCGGTGAATTCGGTGAATCGACTCCATCGAGTCCCAGGCAATTGTATTGGCAACTTGTTAGCCATGATCAGAGACCAAGCCCCGAATATAGTAACCATCGTGGAGCAAGAAGCGAGCCATAACGGACCCTATTTCCTGGGCCGGTTCCTGGAAGCTTTGCACTACTATTCAGCAATATTTGATTCGCTGGACGCAACATTTCCAGGAGATTCATCACAGAGAGCAAAATTGGAACAGTACATATTCGGACCGGAGATAATGAACATAGTGTCGTGCGAGGGAATGGAGAGAGAGGTGCGGCATGAGAGATTGGAAAAGTGGAGGAGGGTAATGGAAGGAAAAGGGTTCAAAGGAGTAGCACTGAGTGCAAACGCAGTAACACAGTCCAAAATATTACTGGGTCTATACTCCTGTGATGGCTATAAACTAACAGAGGACAACGGTTGCTTGCTTTTGGGATGGCAAGATAGGGCCATTCTTGCTGCCTCTGCATGGCGATGCTGATTTGATTACTCCATTGCTCTCAAATTCTTACTTGTATCGTATGTGTCTCCTTTTTTTCTAGTTTACGTTATATTTCTCTTTCGGAGTGAGATTGCTTCTTTTTTTTTTAAAGCACGTAAATCAAAAGTCACGGAAATGACCAAGAGGAAAAGGTAATGAAACAGAATTATCAAAGTTCTTAGATTATTTTTCTTTTCTTGTGTTACTAGAAAAGGACCACTAAATATGGATTAGGTCAACATTAATTTATTCATGTACCATGCAATCTTTATCAAGTTTTGTCATTCCTTTGATTATTACATTACAATATTTAGAAGACCAAGGATTGCTCAAATTGTTCCTCACTATCGTCAGTCGTAATCTTTTGATTATATTTATAGACGCTTGCACTGATCCATATTGATTTAATTTGTAACACGTGTCAGTTATCTAACGGACAAAACTGGAGGATGCATTGCTGCTTAATATAATCTTTGCCGAATTTCAAAGTGTTAATTTCAATTATAAGTTATTTACATCGTCACTGTAAAAATATATAACACCATTAAATCAACTTTATGTCCCCAAAAGCAGACTCCGTGTTAAATAGTAAACGGAGGAAATGAATTATCAGACCATACAATAAAAGATTTTTAAGCCTCATCAACTACATTCTCTCTCGTTTTTCTTCCGGTAAAATGAAACTGGTGTCATTTGCTATCTGAACCAACGTCGGGTTACTCTCAAGATCAGATACTTTTTTGTGCTGTACAAGCTAAGGTATATATATATAGGTCAGAGACACAAACAGCGAAGTTGCACTGATTATACCGCTCTTGGTAAATAAATAACCTGGAATACACAACAAAATTAAATTAGATGCCGGTTGGGAATGAGCTTCTATGTCTAGCGATCTGATCGGTTTTCCTTTTACTTTGTACCCCGTTAATGTAGGTACTTCCGCACTAATATGCCAGTTATTGACTAGGAAAAAAAAACATGAATCCATAAATGCATTTAATTATGCGTCTTTTTGACAAGATGATCCAAGTACATGGTGACCAAAGTTAACCGATTAATCAAAAAGTTGCAACAAAAAATCCTTCTGCGCGTCTCCAGTCTCCTCTCTGTATCTTTTATATGAGAATTCTGTGACTACAAGTGTAAAGATTCCAACTTTTATAATACAAACGTGATCAAAACTCATAAGAACATGCAATAGTTACATAACAATTCTTTTCAACCAACATGTAATAATGAGGTATTATACAAATCATTGCTCCAGACTAACTTCACAGCACAGGTACCACAAGATCAAACTGAATCACACTTACAATCTCACAATATGGAGCACGAACAAATGCTTTGATTTGGCGCCTCATCAATCTTCTTTTCTGTTGTAGAAAGACAAGTCTCAGCAGCAATAAAGGAAAAGATTAAAGACATCAATGGCTCAACAACACAACCCTGGACTGAATATTAAAACCCGGGGGCTGGAGTAGGGAATAGGATGTAGCAGGGACACCAAAGATCTTCAAATACACAGTGGAACAATTAAGGTTCAACATAAGCTCATTGACATTGAACAGTTATAAACGCATTGATAAAATTATTCGAGTTTTGAGTATTTGCAACTTCAACAAGTGGAACAAAGCTCCTAAGAACTTCGTAAGTCCACATTCATTAGCTGCTCTACAAGCTGAGAGTCAGTGGTTATCTCAGGTCACACTATCAAGTACAAGATTATTCCATTTGTAGCAGAGAGAAATTATGCACACAGTTGTAATTTAGCAATTAACAGATCTTTCAAATATTTCCGGGAAAAAAAAAAGTAGCACTACTTGCAGGTGAAGAAGTTAAAATAACAACAAAGGAAAAAAAAAACAAAGTAGACAAGGTGAAAAGGATACAACATCATCAACTGCACCTCAATCCCGAGCTAGATGGAGTCAGCTAAATGGATCCTCTCTAACCATGTCATTCCCATTTAAACCCGCATCAATCGAATATTTGAAGATTTAGATTCTGTAACATTAGAAGTTCGCAACATTTTCCACTGGTGTATAAGACCGTAATCAGAATTAATTGGATCGCATGCGTGGATCTTTTCCTTCTATTGTGCCATAATTTGCACAGTTTACATGGATTCTGAGAGGTACCGTTCAAGATAACTTTCTTCTATGTGATTTTTTAAAAATATTTTCAGCTAGTGACTGGTGCATCAGGGACTCCGCATAGGACATTATTAAATTCACTCAAGCAACATCCTCTCATTTTATCCTCCATGTGTGTCACTTGCACCTCATGCCGAATGTGATGATACATTTCTGATCTTGTATGATGGCACATCCATCTTAACATTTGAATATTGTGGCACTCATCTAGTGGATATATTGGACACTAGTCTTAACATTCTATTATGAAACTGATTAAAAAAAACATTTCTAATTTGGTTTTACAAATCGTTTTATGGAACTTGCCTTTCAAAATGGTTCTAGCAGTACTTTTTCACTCCTTCAACCAGCCTATTTTAATTTTTGTTATAAGAGCATCCTATTTTAATTCTGTGTAACATCTTCATCTATCATACCAGCCTCTTGGAACATCAAGCCCAGATATTTGAATTATTTGCCTTTAAGCACCGCAATCATGTCTAACATTACTTCAACTTCACTCTTTTTATGTGGCCTAAAACATGCAGTGCATTATTCCGTCTTTCTTCGACTTATCTTATAACCACTACTCTCTACAGCATTCAAGCTTTTGGTTGGCACTTTCTCTAGTTTCATCAACTAATATGATATCCCTTGCAAATAGCATATCCTATATCATGGTAAAAGATATGATTAGAGGTAAAAAATGAAAAAAGAATAATTAAGGCATCTCTACACCATGAAACAAGTGCCGAGTTATAGTAGAATACATTCAGAGTGAAATACACGTTAAAAGATAGTGTAATTATAAGCTCCTACCTTGATTTGTTAATCCCACCTAGCACATTCATGCTGATCTATGATAAAGCTAATTTCACTCACACAATACTCCATCATATGCTGACATACCAAGTTACCGGTGTCCAAACATTGCAGTTAAGTACTAAAATGTAATATTAAGTAGAAATGCACTCATTCATTCTTCAATGCTCCATAACAAGTTCTTGTCTATGCTGATATACAAAGTAGGAACGAGTTGGGAAATATCTTTGCTTTGATGTTTGCTTATTTCATATAATTTTACCCTCGAAAAGCAGAAATTTCATCATTTAATTGGTTAACAGATGCTCACCTTTTCACAACTTCCTCAATTTTATGTATTGGGAGATTAGCTATGCATGACATTTCCATGTCTCTAGGCCATTTCAACCTCAACTCCCCACGTATGTTCCACGCTTGTCTATACTTTTTCTTACAAAAGTGAATCAACTAACCCAATTCATAAATGAAGAATAAATAGGTTATACTTATTATCCATCTCTCTTTCCAACAAACAAAATGCGAACATACACCATGTTTTACATCTTTATAGACATTCCTAAATAAGAGTTATACTTGTATCTAACTTTTTTTTTACAGCAGTGGTACCCTAGCCAGTTTGTGTGCACCTTGACTAATTTCACGGGGTACCTGCTACCTCTCGCCAACAGAGGTACCGGATAACTCTGTCCATCATTTTTTAAAGACGAATGGGAAGAAATCACCTAGTGTTTTTACCTCCGTCGGAATATGAACCTAAGACCCATGGTTTTCATTCAACTTAATTCACCACTAGATCACACCCTTAGGTGCATACTTGCGTCTGTACATACATGCTTAAATAGATTTTTAAAAAAAAGATATATGTGAAGGAAAGTTGCTAATTTAGTGGACATAAAGTTAATTGAATCGATTTGACAAGTATAATGTTCAAAGTTGAAGAAATATTATAGATGGGATCACAGAAATGTCAAATCATCATAACCTCTTTCTTTCTTCGCATGAATATACACATTTCTCCTTACAACGCGTGAAAGAGTCCAACTAAGAAATATCTGAATATCTTATATTCTTGCCTTAAGAGAAATGCCAATTTTCTGAAAATCTTGGCAGAGACAATCGACATCTCCAGAGTAACTATGTTCCTAATAAGGAACAGATGCATTCTATGTCATAAATAAGACTTGCAGATGCAACAATGTTGCTCACATCAAGAAGACACAGACATAGAATTACAACATATTGCGGTAGTAAGGGGAACCTACCTGACTTTGCTTTAGCTAAAGATGGTTGTACAACAGCATGCATGGTAATTACACCATTTGGTAGCTCACCGAAAGGCGTCTTGCATTGACCAATAGTCCTGCTGTTTTCCAAAATTTTGCCAGCACATATCAATTTCACATCATTTGCTGCCTTGGGTGCAACTTTTTTGTCTGCAGTAAAAGCAGCTGAATCTTATCAAAACATAGCCCACAGAAAAACGTACAGGAAAGCAGATCTCATCAAGAACCCCTATACACAGACCCCTACAGCCTACAGGAAAAAGGGACCATGGGAGAAGCAACAAAGCATGACATAGAGAAAGATGTCAAATGTCAAAGTTCAGATGTCTATTCACACTATTGCATGTTATAGAGCAAACATAAAGGTGGTTTTTCCAAGGTTCAAAACTAAATCACCTCTACCAATATAGGTTTATAATTTGAAAAGTTGGTCTTGGGTTTACCCCCTGTTTGATAGGAGTGAAAATAAGACATATTGAAGGTTCAGTCATCAAGTATAGAAACATATAATTGTCTCTTCTAATTCTGAAAAGGCATTGACTTGTGTCCCTGACCTTGGCTCATAAGAACTTTACCTATAGCTAATCCAGAGAGCATTAACTTTTGGCTGATCTTGTATCTTTACTTTTGATTTTGAAAGTGCAGGGAGGAAGGACCTTTTGTCCAGGCTCTTCAAATACAAAAGTCCCTCATCAGAAGATTCACTTAGACTTGCCCTACGGTATTTGAACATTTTTTGACATTATCTTAACATTGCATATTTTCCTATATTATTGTCCGTATAGTTATTTTCCTGGTTTAGATATATATTGTTTGATTTTTTCTTGGTCAGCACCTATTGAGCAATGTGCTTAGCAAAGAACTAATGGACTTTGGTGCTTTTCTACGCTTCTGGCCTTTGACAACATTGCACTTACCCTCTACCAAGAACTCCTAAGGTCCATGGATGCTTCTTCGAGCTTGAAATGAGTAGGGAGTAGGGACCAAATGCTTGTCAATCTTTAATAAGAGACGTTTCTGATTTGGTGTCATACCTCGAAGATCCAGATATCAAGTCCCCTTCTACAAATACTCTCTTCATATGTCTCGGTATTCTCAACAAATACTTAGCAAGTCTGCCGTAAGTACCCTTGGATATGTTTCAGTACAAGCCTCCAATGGCACGCGCTTTATGAGTATATATACACTTGTAGAATTCAGTGAATATCTGACAATTGACATACATATCCTACTTTTCTTGTAAGACAATATCAATCATGCAATTTTAAATGTCTTTGGTCACATAAGATCTAGGTTGAGTCACTCCAGTGATGGTGGTGATTGGATAGTCAATATATCCCCTGCGCTTTTCTTTACAGTGTGAATTGTAGGTTGGTTATGTTGGAATTATCTAAACACTAGAATATATTACTACAGTAGTATGTATGAATGCATTCCCTTCATGTGATTGTGCCATAGATCATATGTACGAGCAAGCAATCATAAGTGCAAGAATGTTCCGCTTGTATGAATGAGCTAACTAAGAGTATACTGGATGAGGTTCTATGGTGGAAAACATGGGTTCACTTCTTCACAGAAGGCATATGCCTCGATCAGCTACTTGTTTGCCTTAGTTATGGATAAACTAACAATACATAGCATGAGATTCTACAATGCATGATATTGCATATTTATATTGTGCTGAATGACGAAACTAGCAAGGGAGTCAATCCAAAGTTAGAAATATGGAGAAACCCTCAAGATAGTAAAAAGTTTGAAGTAAAAGTAAGACCTAATATACGCGACCTAAGACTCCTGAACCCAGTGATAGCATGCAATTCTTTTATGTGAAAGTACAGCAAGGGACATAGTGAAAGTCCATAATTTGGACGGCGCCCCAAAAGATATTTGGAATACGCAGCACATTAAGACTGGACAAATGTTAGAAACTCAGAACCCTCATAGTAGTACAAAATTGAGGTCCAGACAAAGTAATACCTCATTACAGTTTTTTGAAAAACAGAGAATACCTTCCTACAGTTGTTGCCTCATAAAATTCCGGGGAAAGATACTTTCCATCGTTACTTGACAATTAGGCATTTTTGACAGACATTAGCCCATTTGGACTATTCCACTTGACAATAAGCATTGTAACTAATAAACCAGGATTTAAAGGTAAATCAGCCTAATCAACCAACGTAAATCCGCCTTTGCCTAGTTCCAGTAAGAAGTTATCACAAGAGTGTTAATAACTGTTATTATCAAGTCAAAGTCAAGAACTGCCTATATGACACAATCTAACAAAAGTCAACTAATAGCGTTAAAGAGAGAGTTGAAAGTGAAGCGTAAAGGAAGGAATTAGAAAAGAAAAACCTTTGGGCCAGTCGGCGACAATCCTTTCTTTAAGCATAGCAATGGTGGAAGCAGGTGAGTAACGAAAAGGACCAATATCTGATCCATCATACAATCGAAATTTGACTTCAATTAAGTCCTCCTCCGGCATTTGATGTTTTCCAATCAACCGGAAACCCAACCCCAATATAAAAATAACTCTGATTACCGAATATTGATTTCAAGTAGTATTATTGACGTTGATTGCATTGAATTTAGTAAAGAGAGGAACCCTAAACCCCCTAATGTGTGAGTTTAGCTGAATGTAAAAGCAAGCAAGAAATGTAAAACAGTGAAAAGAGTAATAGCAACTACTTTGCCTTTTTGGTTTTAGCATTTATACGTAGCTACCGTCTGATCACAGGTTCCCAAATACGGAGTATATTATATACTGTATAATTTGGCAAATCATTTTTAAATGAAGTTTCACGTGTGTTTGTCCATCATATTTGGAAAATATATTTCATCTTTAAAAATTTTCAAAAAAAATAGAATTTGATCAAAAATAATAGTTTTTTTAGTATTTAAAAATTTAAATTATTTATCAAAAATATCTATTAAATAATAACAAATTATATGATCAAATACTATTTGTCCAAAAAAATTTCAAAAATTACTTGAGAAATATATGTCCAAACGGATAACTGTAGGGATTAACTTAAATCAATAATGGGGGCGTCTGCCTGGAGCAGTTCTAAATTCTAAATCCCTAATCCCTTTTTTCACTTTTTATTTTGCTTAATTGGTGCGCATTCGTCTTTTGCATTTTTATTACTTATTTATCTTGTGATATTTTTTATACGACCACAAGTTATTTCCTCTATTTCAAATTGATTTACATGTTTTGATTAATAAAGAGGACTTTTAAATTTTATAATTTTATGCAAAATGTTCATTGGGATAAATTAATTACATAAAAAATAACTTTTTTTTTTTTTTAACTGAAAATGGCCAAGCGGCAATGTTTCTTACCCAAATTGGCCACGGCCAAATGAATTACAACAATCATGACAACCTGCCATTTCATTTCCTTCACTGACATCATCAGCCATTGGGCCCATTTTCTTTCAAATTAAAAAAAAAAAAAAAAAACTTTTAAATTGTTTTATTTTTTTGTTGTGCTATTAAATAAAAAAAAATATTGTTTAAATTTTTTTTGTTATTCTTTTTTAAAAATATTTTTTCTTTTCTACTTGTTACACTTCTTTTGTGGGAAAAATGAATATTTATGTTGTTTTATTATTTTTTATTTATACATCTACTTATTAAGATGAGAACGCATGATAATCAAATAAATATCGATATCGATATCGATACATTACATAATTATTTATATAATATTGATACACGATTATACACTATTCATACAATGTCAATACATTACATACCTATTTATACAATATTGATACACGTCTATATACCATTTATATAATATTGATACATGCTTGTACACCATTTAGACAATATCGATACATTACATAACTATTTATACAATATCGATACACATTTATACAATATCGATATATTACATATACACTACATTACTATTTGTACATCATATATACATGTTTATACAATATTGATACATAAAAAAAATATATACGGAAAAAGTTTGAAAAAAAAAAAAAAAAAAAATTTTAATAAAGAAAAATGCAGCAAAAAAACAACAACAAAGAAATAGTTTTTTTTTAAAAAATATATAATTGTTGAAAAAAGAAAAGAAAAGAAAAAGGAAGAAAATGGCGTAATGACTATTTTTGTTGTTAACAAAAACTTGGCTATTTTTGTTGTAAACTATTTACTTTTTTGCACATATTTGAAATTATCCCAATTAAAAACATATTAAACACACCAAAATGTCATTTAATCATGAGTTGTTAAACATATTACGTGAAAAATTGAAAGTAAGGAATTGCAAAAAGGAAAAAAATACTCCCTCCGTCCCATTTTATGTATCGTCATTTTTTTTTTGGTCCGCCCCCCAAAAAAAGTCATATTTCCTTATTTGACAACTATTTAATAGCATCATTTTTATTTTTTCCTTATTGGGTCCCACTTAATAAGAAAAGACAACTAAAATATAGGCATTAAAGTGACTTTAAGAGGGACAATTTTGTAAACTTTATAAAGTTATCATTTATTTCTTAAATTCTATGTCCGGTCAAAAGGCGACACATAAAATGAGATGAAGGGAGTAATTCTTTTTTAAGCGGACTGAGAAGTATTTGTTTGCATCCTGTCTCTTATTTTTTGTGTTTGATAAATGAATGAGGTTTGTTTGTACTTTTCACGATTGTGAGAAGCAAACCATCTTTTCTTTGTAAGAAATGGAAAGTTGAGTATTTGCACCCTAAACTACTCGAGTCTCTCCAATGTCTCCATCCACCATTTGAAATACGTACCAATTTGAACCAGTCCATATTTTCGTTACACCATTTCAACAAGAATACTAATGCACTCAAAATAACATTTATTTCTTTAGATATTTAGGCAATCCATAACGGCGTCGTAACTGCTGGCGACCAATCTACAAAGTAGACAGAGCCGGAAAGTGAAAACTGGGCCATATTTGTCAGCTAAAGTTGCTAGTTTTCGAGATAAAGGGATATCGTCGGCAGGGGAAAATTGGAGGAGATGACCGATCAATTCACTGGGGAAAAAATTGGGGGTGCGTAGCAAGCGAGGAAACAAAGTAACCATCGGACATGTCCATGTCCATGGCACTACCTACTAGCTTGCCTGGGGAGGGATCAACGTTTGAGAAATGCAACACACATAGGCATCGGCGTTTATGTTTTTTTAATCCATGGGGACAAACACCGGAGAAACTTACCCCCAATCATAGAGCAACTTCTGCATCAAGAAGTAGTTCAGGGTTCAACAGGACCAACTGTGTGCACTTCTCAGCCCCACACCCCCGAGTTGTCCCGATTGCCAAATCGGATTTCTATTAAACGGGAAAATTTGTTCCTCAGTAGTCGATGTGGGACAATATGCTGGGCCTTGTACTTTCTCAATCAAAAATCAAAAGATATAGAGGAGTCATATATAATGTATTCATGTATCGATAGATTGTGTTGTTCTTTTTTTAATCATTTTGTAATGTTGATGCACCAACATTTTGGGAAACTAAGCTTAAGGATAGAGTGTAAATAAATTTTATCTCTATCTTACGGAGGTAGAGAAATTGTTTAATGTGATAATCAAAACACAAGCGGTAGCAATATAGATCGCAGGACTGGGAGCTATGCAAAACTATTTGTACTACTGGTAAAAAGGAGAAGCATATATATACGGGACGCCAAACTACCACCAAACTCAATCCTTAGGAAAGCGAGACAACGCTCAACTATTGACTAGCTCTCTGTCCTAGTATGTGATCTCTAAATCCTCCTATCTAAGTTCGGATTTAAGTAATAACCAAAACAATTGTTATTTTTAAAGTAATAATGCGATTCAATACAATAGGTAACAACCATCCAAACAAGCTGTAAACGAGCATTGCTTTCAAATCCAATAGTCATCGGCCTAATTAGACGTAATCATTTCTTAATCGTTATTGTCCTCGTCTAATTATGTATGACTATGATGCCTTTGTCTCCGCCTTGATATACTAATATTCTAGTCAATACTCAATAAAATAGACATGTCATTTACAACAGTGATGAAAATAACTACTTACTAGTACTCCCTCCGTTTCAAAAAGAATGACCTAGTTTGACTTGACACGGAGTTTAAGAAAATAAAAAAGACTCTTGAATCTTGTGGTCCTAAATTAAAGTTATGACAAATGTACCAAAATGCCCTTTAATCTTGTAGTCTTAAACATGTCATGTGGAAAGTTGGAATTAAAGTGTTGCCAAAAAAGGAAAGGGTCATTCTTTTTTAAACGGACTAAAAAGGAAAGTAGGTCATTCTTTTTGAAACGGAGGGAGTACTATTTTTGACATGTAATGGCATAAAATGTGATTAATAAATAAAATACTTTTCATTAGTAAGTTTCAACCATGAATAGTATTGTAGCCGAGGTACAATACTATTCATGGTTGAAATGTACCTGATGTACTGGCCGTTACTCTATGAGGAGTAAACTCCTCTTCTCATAGAGTAACTTCTATAGAAAGACATCAAAGTTGAAAAGTTTACTTTTAAAATACAGGAGCATTATTTCAAGGAAAAATTGACATAAATTGATCGTTCACCCCCCAAATAAATAGCTTGCGATGTATATTGATTAGCGGATATAAATAAATAATTGAAGCATCCAATGTGTAATTTCAAGCACAATATTAAAAAAAAAAAATGTTGTTATATCCAGTATTATCAGGTAGTAGTACAAGACCTTCTGTGTATAGTAGTAGTACTGACGCCACCCCTGATAAAAAAAGAAGCATAACAACACTAGGATAAGTTAAAGAAAAGGACTAAGTTTGAAGCCTGATATAGCAGGACAAAGTAAAAGTAAATTAGGAAGTGATCATATATATGTAAAGAAATAATGGAACAAACTACATTTGATTTTTCATTTCAATTGTCTCAAGAAACAGAGGAGGGACCAAATTACAGCATTTCTGCTGACCAAAAAAGAGAGAGAGCGAGAGAGAGATCCACTTCCTCTGCAGTAGAAATAAAAAAAGATTAAAAGAGAGATGATCAAAGCCAGAGTGCACCAGCCTCTTTTAAAAGAGGAACTAATGTGCCATTAATATGAGCTGCCATGATACTGTCCATGGACCCAACGAGCTTGCCACCAATGAAGACAACAGGCAGAGAAGAGGGGGTGGAGGAATTGCCAAGAAGACTAAACAAGGCCTGCTGCCAAGTGGGGTTGTGAGCATCCAGTTCATAAACAGTTGGGTTGACACCCATTCCACACAAGAGCCTCTTTATGGCATGACACATGCAACATGTATTATTGCTGAATATTACCACTGCATTCCTTGAAGCCATTCTCTCTATTTCTTCCTGTAGGTAACCATTCCAAGATTCTGTTTCATACTGCATTCTACTTCTATTTCAATTGAGTTGTGAGAAGGAAATGTCTATAGACTGATGAGGGATGTTAATTAGTCGGTTAGCTTATATAGATATATAGGCCTGTGGTGAGTGAGATTGATTCATGTAACTACAGGTATTTATAGAGAATGACAGGTGGAAAACATTTGGGCAGTGAAGTGAAGTGTGGGACTAGTTAACTGTCCTTGTTGTATTTTTAGCATAAAATTTCACTTTCAGCATTATTTTGGCTTTGTTCTACCTTAAACCTTTATCCCAAAAAAGTAAACTTTGAGGGCGTGTCCATTTGTTTATTAATTGGAACTACAGTGTGTACAAATGGTTAAGAGAGGAGGGACAAAAAAAGCAGGCTTTTTCAGAAGTTGTGAAATCTGAGACTAGTTGTTAGTTAGAATTAGAATGATCATGTTTTAAGTGAGGAACAAGTGAACCGTCCTTGCTCAGTATGGTTCCCTTTTTTAAGGAGACATTAATTTGCTTTAGAGTCTATTATTATACTTGAAATATGGAGACAGGGTGCCATGTGGATATGCTGCTGTTTAGCAGTATATTTTAGTACTCTTTTGGGCTCACTCCTTATTCATATATAGTGGAGTGTACTTGTTTAAGTTTTAATTTGGACAAAAACAGCTATATATGGCAGGGTGATCCGACATTTTTTTTTATGAGTTAGGTGGAGTGGAGTATTACTATCATATTTGTAAACAGACACGTGTTCTTCGAAACAAACTACGTAGGAGGATATAGTAGAGCCTTTAAGGATGTCATGTCATATAAGGTAAAGAGAGTATAGCGCAATAAAAAGGGAGACAAAGTTGCTGCAGTTTTTGGAATATCAAGTTCTCTTTACAGAATAAGAGATGGATCAATTGGGATGAACATGTAATGTAATGTATGTATGCAGTATGCAGGACATTGAGAAAAGAAGGGAGAAAATAAGTAAGTTGTCTGTGTCTGACTTTTTCCTAGTACCAACAGCAGGGCGGCCGCATTAATCAGCTTTTGTTCCCACACAAATTAAATGAGTTTTGTGTCTTTTACCTTCTACCGAGATGTGCCTTTAGTTTCTCTAAACCTGTCTCACTTTGATCCAAAGCTTCATACTTAACCCATTTCTATAATCAATTACTCCTTCAGTCTCAATTCATGTCGCTTCATTTAACTAGACACAAATTTAAAAAGATTTTTAGAAAAAAGTTGTGATTTGAAATAATTCGTAGCTATCTGTATAATTATAAATTAATTTATTAAGAATAAAAAAATAACTTTAAAGTTAAATTGTTCCTAAATGTGAAAAGTTGATATTTTTTAAACTTAATTAAAAAAAAAAATACTATATATCACAATAAATAAATTGAGAGAGTAATTACTACTATAATTATTTGTGACCGTCACGTGCGGTCATCGCTCTTGCCTCTTCCTTGCTTGTTTACCTCGAGGATACCAATGTTTGTCCCATTGCATGTTTGCTTCTTCTAAAGACCCATTTCGCCAAAAAAATTAAAAATATTATCATTTTATTTGATATTTTTGAAGTTGAAAATAGAGTTAGAGTTGTGTTTGGTCATAGTATTTTCAAAAATATTTTAGACTTTTAATGTATTTTTTTATAAATATAATTTATACCCTCGGTTTTTTAAAACTAGCAAGATAACCCAAATTAATTTTACAACTCCATTATAATACAAAAAGTAAACAACATTACAATTGAACATTGAAAACAACCACATGGAGTCATGTTTCCGTCTCCCATAACATCACCAATAAATTAAAATCTACACCATGCCAAATTCTTATCTTCAACCATCCAAAATCAACATACATGCATCAAATAAGTCTATCACAAATATTCATCAAGGCCAAACGTTGGGGTAGTTGAACGTTGTAGTTAGAAATTAAAATTTGGTTGGTGTTTTTTTATACAAAATAAAAAATTGGGGTAGTATTTAAGAATAAAGTGAGTAAAAAAATTCAATCCCAAAAAAAGAATACACCTCAAGATGTGTTTTTCAAAAAATCAAAAACTGTGAAAACGTTTTTCGGAATATTTTTTTGATTTTTATGGCCAACAAGTATTCCGGAATAAAGTGAAAACGAATTCCAAAATATTGTGAATAATATTTATGGCCAAACGCCTACTAAATATATAGTAATCTCTTTCGTGCTATTTTATGTGGCGTTATTTGACTTGATACAATATTTAAGAAAAGAAGAAATACTTTTAAAATTTGTGTTATAAAATAATTCTTAGATATTTGTATGGCTAAAAATAATTTCATTAGGGATAAAAGAAAAATTTTAAAGTCAAAGTATTTCGTATTATAATAAGGTGACATTTTTTCTGGACGAACTAAAAAGAGAGAGTATCATTTGAAATGGGACGGATATTGCAATCAGTAGAAAGTCCCTGCTGCCCCGCATCGTGCTAGAGACACACTCCTATTTTTTGTGGGGATGGGAGTGATACCAGAATACGCTCCATTGATTTCCATGAACATTAGCAAATAGCAATTAAACATTCATTTTTTGGCTTATACTCCCTCCGTTCCATATTAGTTGATCATCTTACAAAATCAAGATACAAGTAATTAAAAAGTTTCTATTTTGCTCCTACAATTAATATACTTTTAGAAGTTTAAATAAATTATCTTTATGTCCATTAATATGGTTAAAGGGTATAGTAATAAAATTGATCATTTCATTAATGATTTCTTAAGCACCGTGCAAAATGAAAAGTGTTCAACTAATATGGAACGGATGGAGTAATAGTTAACTTTCAAGTATTATGTTATCAAATGACCAACTCTCTGACCAAACGTGGTTGACTTGACGATACAGAAATACTCGAATACACTTCTTCTTTCTAGTGCAATACTAGGTCAGTATTATATAAACACTAACAACCTCCAATCTAGAAACAAAATCAAAATATAAGTTACATAGTTACAATGGGAAGAGCCTAATCGTGTACATCAGACTAGTTAACAAATTAAATAAAAACTGTCGAGAACCCTAAAGCTAAGGGACAGAAGCTAAGTGTGATTGTATAGCTCTAAAAAACCAATCCAATCATTCTAGACACCACCAGGAACTGTCAATCCTACTGACGGGTAACGGGTGCCATCGGCAGGGATGAAGACTGGCTATATAAACTACTCTCAGTTGAATACCCTTGATATGCAATTGTCCCGGGAGATGTAAAAGGAGAAATTCCATTGACTGGAGGGACAACTTGGGGAAAACCAGGCAATGTTGAAGGTTGCTGGGGTGTTGCGAAAACATATGCTGAACTAGGCAACTGCCCAGATGCCTGAATGAACTGAGGTACTGGATATGGCTGCATAGGAGGCAAGGGTGGCAATGGTGGAGGCGATGATGGTAGAGGAGGAGGTTCAGTTGGAGTTGATTCCCGAGCAGTGCTTGGAAGATTGTGTTGCACCGACTTTGGCTGAGAGAAAAATGAGAGGGGTTCTTGAGGATTCTGAGGGGGGACATAAGAAGAGCGGTCATTTTCAAGCTTCATCCTTTTCTCCGGTTGATTATCGTGGGAAGATTCTTTAGTTGAATTGCCTATGACACCCTCGGATGCCAAGGATGAGAGAACATAAGTCAGCATCTGGGCTGAAGATGTTGATGCAGTGAGCTTTGCCGCCACTGCAGCAGCTGCAGACTTCATATCTTCGTCAAGGTTGCCAGATTTTTCATAAGATACCTGTCGAGTGTACATCACTGGAGCAGATTGTTCGCGATTTCCAGATATGAATGTGTGTGGAGCTTGGGAGGTGCTAGCTTCCTTTCGATTCTGCTCAGCAAAGATTTTCCCATTGCCATCAAAATTCAGCAACTGTCTGCAAATACCGCCTACCTGGTCTGCGTGGGACTGAGCAGCCTAAAATCCAAGTAATGAAATGTCACTACACTGTTTATTAGGCACAAGTGTAACCCAGAAAAGGTAGCAGGATAGCATTATCAATACTTAATGTGAGAAGGCACCGGCTATTCCTTCTCTACAATCTGACTTTTGATGAATAGGAAAGATGGTAGCTCCAATAAGATTTCCCTTCTCTACAATTTTTTCTCTTATCAGACATGAAAGAAAAAATAACTCTGCAAGCAAGCATGAGGTATATCTCTCACCGGCTACTCAACTATATTTGATTCTCTCTTTGAAACCTATATCATGTCATCTATAACAAAGCACAATCAAACTTTCACCAAAAAGATCATAACAGATCAAAGAGGAGGTGCATCACAAACATTTACATAACTCAAAAACTGACACAGCTGGCCATCCCACAAAGATGCATCATGAATTTAGCAATGACCATCATTTCAACAGAAACAAGCATGTTACCTGAATCTGATTGCGTACTTGATCCAGCTTATATTCCTGAGGAGACCCATGGGACCACTCAATCAGGAGCAAAAACAAAAATCAAACAGAAAGATGGAAAGAATGCACCAAAATGGGATGACTAACCTGCTCCTGGAGGACCTCTCTGAGATGAGAAATGAGGTTTGCCCTGGATGATTCAACAGTTGTTAGCTGCTCAATACAGTCCTTCAATATTGAGTGCTGCCCCTTGAGCTCATCTGCTATACCAGATCCATTAAGATGGCCTAAAGGATAAGGGAGAAGGTCGATAAAAAATCTAGTGTGACAAATAACAAATATCAAAAGAAAAGTAAATCAAACTACAATTCAACAGAAGAAAAATAAGGTATTATAATATGGATTAGATAGTTAACAGCTAAAGACCACGATGCCCTATGGTTAAGTGTTACATTAAATCATGCCCATGAAAACCGGTTTCGCTGACTAGAAAAAATCACTATACAAATAGCTAAGAAACAAAAGTTGACTAAAGTAATTGGTAACTTTTTCTTTTTCTCTCAAGTAAAACTGAGAAAGATAATAAATGGCTCTCATGGTGTGACTTCGAAGAAAGGTTTCTCTGTAGAGGAAAGGAATTCAATTTTTGCCTACAATTTCTCCTATACACAATCATGTCCTACTCTATGATAAAAAAATACATACTGTTCCCTTAATTCCTCAAAGTTGAAGAGAAATTGAATTGGTTACATGATGGCAAAAGGTAGGCAACCCCACGTCACGGGTTTAAGCCGTGGAAACAGCCTCTTGCAGAAATGCAAGGTAGGGTTGCGTACAATAGACCGTTGTGATCTGGCCCTTCCCCGGACCCTGTGCATAACAGGAGCTTCAATGCACCGGGCTGCCCTTCTTTCAGATTATACATAGCATGACCCTAAGCAATTGTTAAGCAACTACTGTCCTCATAACAAGTAACTTCAACATATACAGGTATTTGATAACTTGTAGTTAAAATTGATAACTCATTTGTCTTTTTCAAATGATATTTTGTCATAATAAGCAATACATATATGATGTTCCCATCAAAGCAATTGACATAGGAATCCAAAACAGGTAATTTCCAACATTTAGTAGTCACATTCCGACTCGACCTTAATCATACACCAGGAAGTACAAGTCAACTTATGCACTATTGTATTAGGATAAAAGTCGAGAGCGGAAGACATTGGAATTTTAGAAAGAGGGAAAAATATCTGCTAAACCAGTCTGGAATTACATTGCTAATTTGAAGAAGTAAAACTTGATCCTGAGTTATCTTTGTACCTAAGTTGCGCGGACTCTTCAGTTTCGATGCCGCACCCGTGCTGGATTCTCCAAAAATACACTACTTTTGGAGAATCCGACACGCACCCGTTGACATTTTTGAAGAGTCAGCAACATAGCTTTGTAGGAAGGTAGCAGAAAAATAAAATGGAAGAACATACAAGTTTAGCATGCATAAAATGGGTCGAGGGCGCATTATCAAACTAAGCAAGGCCAATTCTATGTTGCTTGGACTCGGGTGTGGGTGCAGATCTGGAGGTCGGATCCTTCATGACCTAAATTTTAAGATTTGGGAGTATGAATCTAGGTATGGATACGTGTGTAGGGATACGGCTAGAAATAATTCAAATATCTTAAGATAAGAGTTATAAAAATATGCAAAAATTATGGTGGACTATTTGGTAGGAAAGGAATGCATGAATTTTCTAGAGCCAGTTTGAATCTGCAATATTATCAAGTACAAATGCATCTCTTTACCAAGTTCATTGCACATTCAGCTGTGATGTTGACCTGTAAATATCTTTGAAGCACCTTCTGGTTGTTGACGTTTCAATACAAATATCTTTTAACGATTAACCAAAAACATATGCCTAAATTATGATTTCACCCTAGCTTTTGTTTTGATTTCAGAAATCATTGTATATGTTGAATTTCTCAACTGATTTTGGTCAAAGTATCCAAAATTGGTTGACCATATCCGGTACGGATCCCACACCCATGTCATATTGACACGGGTGTGGACCAAAAGTGAAGAGCCCAAGCAAGATTTGCCTCAGAATTAAGAGAATACAACCAGCAGATTCCACAGGTTTATCTCAGAACTATTACACTGAAAAAGAACCTGCAACATTTGTATCAATTATAATATTGGAAATGGGTGGGTATACGCACTGTAGGATCATGTTTTATTCTATCAAAGACTCTTCTTAACACCCAAGGGTGTGATGAACTAGTGGTCAATGAAGTGGGGAGAGAATCATGAGGTCTCAAGGTTCAAATTCTAGCGGCCGCCAAATATACTAGGTGATTTCTTCCAATCTGCCTACACTTTGGTGGGCAAAGCTACCAGGTGTCTGCGTTGGTTGGAAGTAGCACGTAACCGATAAAACAGTCGAGGTACGCGCAAGCTAACCCAGACAACACTATTACAGAAGAAAAAATAATCTCCAAGTCCAAGTAATTGATCCCAGAAAACTAATTATACATTCGAAAAAACAGAATTGTATGATTTAGTTGGAAGATTATTGACTGGCAACTAAGAGAAACCATGGCACAAGGAATAAAATGTTTCTTTTGGGCCACTGCAACATGAAGTGGACAAGTCAAGCTATGGTACACACACATTACAAGTGGAAAGAAAGGGCACCTGGATTTAAATCACTCCCAATCTCCTTATCTATTTTTTCCACAGAGTTAATGGCATTTTTACATCTGCTCAATATCTCATCTTCATCAATTTGACCACCATGCAATATCTGATAGCTTGAAACAATTTTGTCAAGGGCATCTCCAGTTGAGTTTCTCTGCAAAGAGTGCATTGAGAAGGTACTATCATCTTCAAATATGTAGAAAATAGAATGAACAGCTAGAAATGATTCAGCCTTCAGGAACAAAAGACCAGAATGAAAAGGCAGACTTACCACTTTGCCTCCACTATGCTTTCCATTCCCAACATGCTTTCCAGCAAACTCTTCCTTCAGAATCTGCCCTCGAGAACCAAATACTTTTCTCTCCTCCCAGATACTGATCTGTGGTTATCAGAATTAAATGGAGCATTAAGATGGGCACCACGTCAGTCCCATAATGCCAAGTCAGACTGCACAAAGATCAATAAACTCTACCCAGGATAAAAGATTTGATATCATAGCAATTTTGAATCCAACGTTATCATGTTATTCAGGTCAATTCATAAGTGGCTAAACAAAGTTAGAACTCACGGCCACAAGAATTGCGATCAGTATAACCATAGTATAGGACTATAAATACATGTCCATATCATAAGTTCAAGAACTTCTTGTCAGTCCTCCATATACATGTAGGCTCTTGAAGATGAAAATGCAATAAGAATTAATCAGAAAATGTTGTTTTGCTAAGTGCTGGAATCAAACATCTACGATCTAGAACAAGATACAATTCAATAAGTGGTAAACCAGGTAGGCACTCAACGTCTAATTCATATCCATACAACTGAATTTGTGTTTCTCCTGAAGAAACTTTCATCCTGAACGCAAAGTATTTCAAGGGTAAGAGAGGTGAATGCAGGGAAAAATTGCTTTTAGTTCTCGAATCACTAGAACAAATAAATCTACCAATAATTATTATTTCATCTCTGACCAACAATCCTACAGCACAAAAAGGTGTTGCTTTCGACTCCACACATGTTTCCCGGCAATAACTGTTTTAAAAGGAGCAACCGAGCCACAATGCTAGATCCACAGCAGTAATAAGAGATCCAAAGCAGTAATAAGAGTCATACTCAATTTCTACTACTACTGTTCTTACAAATGTTACTCCAAAAAGTAATGGAACTAGTAAAATTTAGCGCAAAATCATGCAGGACTCCGGATATGATAGAACAATGCCGTATGAAACAAAAAGCATCAACCATATTCCTGTTTATTCATGGCTAAGACTTGACCAGCAGCTTATAGAATAAAAAGTTGATACATAAACCTGAAATCACAAGGAAGGACGTTGTCCCAAAATACCTATAATCTATTAAAATCCTTGCAACTTTTCGAGAAATAAACTCAATGGAAGCATAAGATCCATATAGGTGATACCAACTAGTTGTGATTAAAGGTAGTCAAGATGGTAAGATTACATTAGGTTCAATGAATGCTAAGAGTTAGTTTGCTCGGAGATGTGTATGCCAATAAAGTCTAAAGATATAATTATTAAAGTACAACAAATTATTGATCATTGGAGTGAAAAGGGTCCAAATTGAGTGAAATGGATAGTGAGGATTTAATTTATATAGCCGGCCACTACTAGCTTGGAATTGAGTTGTAGCCGTTATTTTTGTTGCATATAGCTACATCTATAGAAAATGAAGGTCCGTCCAACATTTACCCCTTGCATTCCACTTCTTAACCACAAAATAAATAGAAAACTTAGTTAAGGATAATAAGGCTTTTCACTTCAGTAATGGGCTTGCAAATCTTTGACTCTGAGGCTTCAAGGCTCAAAGCTCTTAGGTTAAATCTTCCAAGTAGCAAGGTAGTTTGACGTTGACTTGTGTTTATTTTCTCACCTTGTTGTGGGTATCATGTGAAATATTCATGATTATTCATCGTTTGAGTGATAAACCTTTTATATTCTCCTTAATTAGGTGCTATCGTACCATTGTCACTCTTCTCTCCAATAAATCTATAATCCAGCATAGAAAAACTAAATACACCTCCCTCTTGATAAACATATGGGACTCCCTTCTTTGACAACAAAAGCTCACGGATAGAACATTACCTATTAATTGATCAGAACACCTTGTATAGGGAAATCTTAGGGAATCTTAAAACTTGAAGAATAGATTTGTCAGGAAATTCGGAATTAGATGCATAACCTAGGTCTTCCTCTCGGAGTGAAGTACAAGTTGATAGAGACATGGAAAGGGATACTGGATAATTTGAGAGAAAGCTGTCTGACTCTTTCAGTATCTTCCAGTGGTGGCACACTAATTCTGATTAACAATGTTGTAACGAATGGATCTTGGGCCTAACTCAACCCAAAAGCTAGCTCAAGAAAGGAGGATTTCCCAAGTCCATAAAAGATTAAAAGGAGACCAAATGCCCATCCCTTTTCCGATGTGATGTCAGCTCAAGCAAACTGTAAAACATTTTTATGGGATGCAGAAGGGATAATATGGGCAAATAGAGGAAATGGAGGCTAAGAGTCCTGAGGCTGGGTATCCTGTTTTTTAAAATTCTCGTGAATAAAACTAATTTGGAGGGCAAAAGAAGAACAAATTTTAATATTCTAGACCTCATTGCCACTTAATAGTTGTAGAGATAAAGGCTGAGTAGATCCACTAATACCATACTTCTTCTATCCCAAAGTGAATGCTTACCTTCCCTTTTGGGTTCTTCCAAAAATAACACTGCATCTAGGGGTGGGCATTCGGTTCTTTGGTTCGATTTTATCAAATTTCGGTTCGGTTCTTCGGTTTTCGATTTTGAAAAATTGTGCACCGAACATCGAACCAAACTAATTCGGTTCGGTTCGGTTTTTTCAACTTCGGTTCGGTTTAGTTCGGTGTTTTCAAATCGGTTTTTCGGTGCAAAATAAAAAATAAAATGAGAACCGAGGCAAAATGTAAGATATTAAAAAATCTAAAACATTGTAAATAGACTATCAAGCGAGGACAACTTCAAATACATATCATTGTAGTGCTTCATTTTTCATATCACAATACGGTGGTAGTATTTGTGTGAAAATTTTTAGGAACTACAGTTAGAAATTAGGAGTATTTGTGTGAAAAATTTTAGGAATTATAATTAGAAATATAAGTATATTAGGAATTAAAATTAAAAAATTAGGAAAATGTAAAAGTAATAAGGATGAAAGGTAAATGCTGATGGGGTAATTTTGGGCCAAACATGAGCTAAATGAAAATTTAAAAAAAAAAAAAAAAAACTTTTAATAAAACTTCAGTTCTTCGGTGCAACCGTTACCCCTAAACTGAACACTGAACCGAAGAACCGAACTAATTCGGTTCAGTGCGGTTTTTCGGTTCTCCGGTTTTTATGCCCACCCCTAAGTCTACATCTATAAAGGGAAATTTTCAAGTGTCTATATATCCATAAAAGTTCATAAGGACCTGAATTCAGTCTTCAAAAAATACGTTCCTGTTTTATCCAATAAAACCAAAAGGGCATAATATCCTCTCTTAAATGGTCCTCAACAAGACATAAACATTTAAACTTTCTACTATTGCATGACCTGGGCAAAGTCAAGCTAAGACATTTAAGTTGAGATAAAATAGAACACTAAACTAGGGAGGTCTTAACTATTTCTCCACCTAGAGAAGGGATCCAAGTAATTCACTCAACAATGGTTCATACAGATACAGTAGTATTTTCCCTCGCAGAACTCAACAATGTCACATACAGCACAAATTTCATACACCGTTCCAAAGTCTTCAACCCCAAAACTCATACCATGAATTGCCTGTTGTACATCCCAGTAACTATATTCTTTCAGAATTGCTTATACTAAATTGTTTCCTTTCAAATTCAAGTTCTAAATTCTTAACTTAAATTTGTTGGACAAAGAATAAGTCGGCTGGCACACGAGTCAAAATTTAATGCATGATGGGTCCGCACCTCTACCCTTCTCCATTTAAATACCAAGTGTTTGTCTTTCGAATTTGTGATGTGCACCTAACCCACACATGATGCGCTCTTACCACTGAACATAATCCCCGGGGGCTAATCATCCACAAATATGTATCCCAAATGTCACCTATAGCTAGTTGAACATAAACTCGTCAAACTCATTTACCACCTATGGCTACATTTTGGAGCTAAAAATAAGAAGCTAGAGAAACATACCAGCCGCAATGCAGCGTTTCTTCCAAACTCATTTCCATTTTCAATAACATCGCGAAGAGCATCTGGAAGAACCTTCCAAAATTCACCAACAAATTCTGAGCCCTTTCTCCTACTATTTTGCAGAATGTCATTTGCAAGGTAAAGAAATGCCAATCTCTGCTCGCGTGGTGAGCAATGGAATTGCTGGGCCCAAGTTTCCACAACTTGTTTTGCTTTGTTCATGTGGAAAATACACCAATGTGATAAAGCTAGTTGGAGTTGAGGATTACAATCCATTGAAAGAAAGCATTTGTTAAATAACTAATTGTTGAAGAAATAAATGTGAAAAAGTAATTTTTCCTACTGTACCCACAAATTCAAATTTAAGAGTATGGAAGTCCAATAATTGTCCTCTTCTTTTTTCTTATCCACCAAATTAAACTAAGGGAAGAAAATAACTTATTTCTTGTTCATTTTAATTTCCTTTGTTTCTCCCTAATTTTCAAACATGAGTTAATTTCCATACCCCACCAATTTGTTTCTGAAAAAACTGGATAGAGGGGATATAAGATCAAATGATAATCTACTTAAAAGAAAACTATTAAAATCAAATGATTATCTAATTAGCAGGTAAAAATTGATGGATACTTTCAATGCTTTGCTGTGAACTATTGAGCTTTGCAAGCTTATCCACCAAAATTTGCGTATTAAATGTGCTTCCCATAGTTTTGAACTCAGTATTCATCAACTAGTAAGCCGCAAGCAGACCTTTAAGAGAAGAGCACACTCTGCCAGAGAAACAAACCTAAATAAGTACGATATCACATATGTGGGAGCAGATAAAAAAGAAATAGACTGGATAATAATTTAGTAGGAAAATCCTGTCATATCACAGGTATAGACATGAGAATGATGCCAAACTTTGAAGAAGGAAACACTTTTATGGGTGATCCATATTGAAGAAGCGGACAAGAATGTTTCGGCACAAGTCAAATAAGTAGTCTATGTTTACACTATTCTCTTAATGTTATAGATTAGTCGACCTAGGGACTAAGTTGCTCGGACTCAGGTGCGAGTATCCGACACGGATTCAAGAGTCAGATTCGGCAAAATTTAAATTTTAAGATTCGTGGGTGCGGATCTAGATATGGACACGGGTGCTGGGATTTGGCTAAAAAACCCAAAATTATACAAGAGGTATAAAGATATTCTAAATTTTGAAAGATTTTCGAGGTTATCTTCCCCAGACCCCAATTTCTTCTCCTCAAAAAAGAAAAAGGAAGTCTTTCAAGGCCTTCCACCAACTCTCCTTACAGATTGTTGCTACCGTCTACCTCAAAACACAACCACTTAAATTCTTAGTTTCTCTCCATTTGGCCTGAAACATGAATCAACGAATACTGACCAAGAGGAAATACTAAAAAGGAGACAAAAGGACTATAATATTGAATGTATGACATTTTCCATGTCATATATTTATTTTATCTTTTATTTTGACTCTGGTCAAAGTATCCTATGTGGGTTGACGAAATCCCGCACCCGCACCCCTCTCGTGTCAACACGGGTGCGGAAGTAAAAATGAAGAGTCCGCACAACTTAGCCTAGGGATGCCTGCTGTGTGTCCTGACCATTTTTTATCAGGTAAATTATGATTTTATGAATAAATGCATCCGGTAGATGATGGGAATTACAAGCTTCGACAAAAAAGCGACAGCTCCTGAAAAATAAGTAATTCTAAAAACTAATAGAATCAAAAAACGGTGTCTCCCAACTGGGAGAATTACAGGTAGCTGAATATTTCCCCTTAGACAGATACATGTACCGAAAAGCTCCGGAGATCTCATAACGTATACATAGATGTTAAAAGTATTATAATGTTTGACCTCTACTATATTCCATGCTTGCAGTTGCAACCCATTCTATGATAGCATACACATTTTATTTTTTTTTCGAGAAGAAAAAGATACCATAAAAACATTGTGCCCATATATCATATGTGGCTAATTAGTGCAAATATAACAAGCATTTTTTTTAAAATTGTAGCATAGGCAATTTAACACACATTCACTCCCATAACTTGAATAAATCTTTGAAAAGTCAAAATAGTAAGGAATCGTAATTTAACAAGTAAAAGTCCTAGCATTCGGAATTTGAAAAAGAAGAGCTGGATGGCTTAGCAGTAAATAAACGATTGCATCACTTTTATTTAATCAAGGACGTAATAAGAGGAAAAAAGTGAAAAACAAAAGAAAGCAGAATAGGCATGTGAGTTGAATTGCAAAGAGAATTAACCCTAGAATTGAAGGAAAAAAGACAAACCAAAGGGAATGCAGCACAAGTGGATAGCGGTGAAGGGATTATGCCGTCTGTCGAAACAATCCCACTGGTTTGTAATAATCCTAATAATAAGGAATCCAATCTGCTGGGATTTCCAACTAAAAGATAACCAGGTTGGGTTTAGCTCCTGCGCCTAATTAACAATTTCCCCAACTCTCCTTCCCTTTCATTTCAATTACCTTTATATCCCCCTCTCTTTACTCTGGTTTTCCTACCAAACTAGATACCCGAACCAATATGCAATCAATTGTTTCTATGATTGTAATGTAATAAATTTAAATGTATTTTTAAGTAGTTAGTTATTATGTTTTATAGTATTTTTTTTTGTAATTTATAAATATATAAATTATCGGAAATGCATTTACTCCTCTATCCAAATTTCCATGACACTGATGAAATTTGGAAAGTTAATCAAATTTTTCTTTAATCAAAATTTTTTTATTTGTTTTTTTTAAAAAAAATATTTTGAGTTGTTAAGTATTGTGATTTATCATATGGTAAGAAACATGAATGTGATGTACCTTTATTGTCAACCTGCAGTTTGACATTCACAAAGTTGTTTGCTCAATAAAAATTAGGTTAAGATTATAATTTTCAGATTGTGTAATTAAGACAATTTATCTTGATAATGTCGGTTTGACGTGTAATGCCTCCGATAAATAGTTGAATCGTTGTTTATGAGAACAAAGCTTCATTTGTTGGTTTGAAATATGAAATATTGCTAAATAGCACTTGTATGTATTAGACCAATAAATTAATGATTAGTTCCTCCCTCTCAATTGCTTCAATAAATTTTTGATATGCGGTATACGATTAATGGATATACCACGATACACAAAGATGGATTCTCTAAAGTAAATTGAGGTGTATGTTAGTTTTTTCAGCATAAGGGGGAGATAATAAGCAACTGAGAAATATGTTGTGAATTATCAATATGATGCTCATTTAAAAAATAATTCAAGTCAAATGTTAGGAGCATTTGCTGACCCCAAATTGATTTCATATTTAGTTGTGGATGCTTCTATTGTGTGTCCTTGAAGAACAAAGTTTACAACATGCATGAAGCGTGGTAGACCATAATCGGTTCCAAATGAATTAATCTTTGAAAAGAATTAGGAGCAATTGATCATAATAAGGAGGCAATGTACTCTTGAAGAGCCTATGACATAACACCTCATGAAACCTTATAAGAGGTTCAGGTACCTAAAAATAATGAAGTGATGAGATCCTAAAATGTTATGTCACATTGCGAACCGATACAAATGATATAATGTCGACGACATTTTTGATACAATATGACTCAATATTGTAAAAGAGTATGAGGATCTGAATTCTACGTCTATATATGCATGCTGAGGTAGAAACATTTATCAAGTGACATGGAAAGATGCATCTTGGTAAATATAAAGCTTATTTGATTTGCAGTCCAGACATTAGAAGATGTCATGCATTTAATGTTGAATATTGTCACTTGACAAAAACTATATGAAAATCCTTGAAGGATTCAAAATGCATGAAGCAGATACAAAACTTGTTTATAATCCTGAAATGGACTAAATCAATCAAGGTTGAGGTACTGGAAACACATTAATAAATATTATTGCAACTTTTGAAGAGTTTTCAAAAGCAATAGATTATTTGCTGAAATGAGAAACATGCAGAATTGGTAATGAAGCACCATATCTTGTGCAATTGATGTATTTATACATCTTGCTATAATTATGTGCATGATATAGTTTTACTCTTACATGGGAATACTGAGATAAGGTCACTTGCACATTGCAAATGAAAGTCCATTTATGAATATGTTTATCCTAACAAATATTGTCAAGCTTTTAAATATACAAGATATTCATATGATTGGCATAAGGGTTCGATACAAACATATTATCTATTGTCATGAAGGGTCACTGCCATACCATGTTGTTTTACATGACAATCAAATCGGGCTGAGATAATGACTATTCACAAGCAAGTCGAGAATGTATGTGGCTGAGGTCAATGATACATCTTATTGAAGAAAAATATGATTTGAAATACCCACTTATATAAAGATGTCACATGCATAGCACAACTAATGGAAGGATTTATAAAAGGAGATAGAAGGAAGCACATCTCCTTAAAGCTTTCTACATACATGAGCTTCAAAAGAATGACAATATCAACGTCCAATAGATTCATTTGAGTGATAATATGAATAATTATTCACAAAATCTCTACCAACTACAACTTTTGAAAAGATGATGCACAAGATTGGAATGCGAAGATTCAAGATTTTGAATTGATGTTCTTATCCGGGGAAGTCAGGACGCGTTGTACTCTTTTTTCCTTTCAATGTTTTGTTCCACTGGGTTTTCCTTATAAGGTTTTTAACGAGGCAGCCGAAATGCGTATTATTAGAGATGTGTACTCTTTTTTCTTCTCTAGATTTTTTCCCAATGAATATTTTCTAGTAAGATTTTAACGAGGCACATTATCTATTAAATAGACATTCAAATGGGAGTGTTATAAATATATTTGTATTATAGTGAATGTCTACTTGTATGTTTATTATGAGAAAAGTTAGGAACCCTAACTTTGGGACCAAGTCGATTTTCCCCTATAAATAAAAGGGTTTTCCTTCATTGTAATTCACCCCTCATCCTTCAACTCAATCCCTCAAGAGAAATAAAAAAGCTCTTCTGTTCTCTCTATTCTTCTTGTTCTTATTTCTTATTGCTTCATAACAACTACAACTTTTGTTGTTTCCATATTTCAAAATAGTTGTTATGTTTTGCTTTTTGAAAGTGAGTTTTACTAATTTTCAAAGTTAAATTAGATTAAGTTAATTCATTATTTTAAAATTAAAATTTAGCTATTTAAAATGTGTATGAAAAATATTATAAAATACAATTTTTCTCATATTATCATGATAAAGAAATACATTATAATATATTGATCAAAATTCATATTGTTTAACTCTTAAAATAGAAATTATAATAATATTTAAAACGATGGAAGTAATAGCAATGTCTAATGAAGAGCTGAATAAGATTCATATTTGGAAAAAGATTGTACCAAATTTTTAGGGGATATGAAGATGTTACAAATATTAATTACTTCTACTGTATTCTATAAATGTTAAAATCTATACTATATTAAAAGTGTGAGGGTCCTTATAAATGTTGTTTGAACTTTTTGCCCTTCATTAAAAGACTCCGCAGTAGACAAAATAGTCTTTTCACTTTTTTCCTCCAATTATTAATTAATTATTGAAAAATTAAAGAATTCTAAAATATATGATAAGAGCAAAATATATGGAAAGTTAATGTTATTAGGTTTTTTTTCCTTGTGTACATAAAAAAAGAGTACTAAAATATATGGTAAGAAAAAAGAGAAAAATATTCTTTAAAAGGTAAAGACACTCACGTAGTCTTTAAAAAATCGGTTATTTGTTTTACCAAATATGTAAGTTCTTCCTATCTAGCTTTTCATGGCTGAAATCTTTATTTAATTTTGTCTAGCGTGGTTTTATTTTCCTTTCTATTTTTTGTGATGCACTGTTTTAATTTGTGTTGGTTTTGAACTCTTCCGTATCTAAATCAAATATCTTTTTCTATTATATTTGTTAGCAAATAAAATATATTGCTTTGTTGTAGTTTACAGGTGGTAGAAAAATGTTGGTCAGGCTTTGAAGAATTTTTATGTAAAGGTTAAGTTTAATCTTATTGTTTTCATAGCTCGATTATCGTATTGCTTTGTTGTAGTTTACAAGTGGTAGATGAAAGGTTAGGTTTAATCTTATTGTTCTCATATCTCGATTATCGTATTGCTTTATTGTAGTTTACAGGTAGTAGATGAATGTTCGGTTAGACTTTGAGAAATTTTTGTGTAAAGGTTAGCTTTAATCGTATTGTTCTAATATCTCAATTATCATATTATTTTGTTATAGTTTTTGTTCTATTACTAACTGTTGTTTTTGTCATTGTCTGTTGTTTCTTATACTTTCGTTACTTCTTTTATCACTTTTTTGGGGCAATGATTTTTTTAGTGGGGGTAAAGATTTATCAATTCTACAGAAAATTACAAGATAAACTCTAACAATAACATAGGTAAAACATTATGAGCTAAATTGATTAAAATGCAAATTTGAAGCAATAAAGATTTAAAAGAAAAAGAAGATGGAATATATTCTTAATAAGTTGTCATTAATTTTTATCTTTTATTCTTGGTTAATTTGAAAAAAGGATAACTTATACTACATTTTTTAGATTAATTTTTAATAAAACTTAATATTATTCTTTTTTAACAATTTATGTCACATAACAATTCTTTTAGGCATTATAGCTCCAATACTTCATTCACAAAATTAGTAAAACGTCCAAAAGACATTAAATATTCCAAGAACTTATACTTTTTTTCTTTGATATTTATTTTATTATTTAAATATATTATCTGATATTATTTATATAATTTTCTAAAGTCGTCTATTCAGTAATACATATATATGCAGAATGAATTTGTGTTTTTAATATATGCAGTATTCTTTTTTAGCGTTAAACACACGTGCAACGCACGTACTCTAAACTAGTGAATAAAAAAGAGGTTACCAAACAGAAATCCAATTTTCTTTTGCAGATACAACTTTTTTAAGAGGATAGCCACGTGGCTAAAGAAAGGAAAAAGTAATAGCATTGTTTTCTGATTTTGTTTTTTGAGACAACAATTTGAGTAGATTTTGCTGTGGTTTTGTAAAGACTTTAATTGGTAATTAATAAAATTCCTTAATTACCAAAAAAAAAAAAAAAAAAGAAAGGAAAAAGTAAAAAGGCCTCAGCAAAGTATGTGACACATGGTCAAGCAATGGGTCAATTTAGTCATTGAAACTAATGCTACGGTACGAGGAATTCCCAGTTGACCAGTAATATTATTTCAATTTATTTACAATTACTAATCTACCCTTCAGATGACAGGCAGACATGTTTGACCTCCTGCCTGCATCACCTAGTTAACTCCCTCTTATAAGATATTATAAATATAAAATATAAAATATAAAATATAATATAATATAATATAATAATATGAATATGAATATGAAATATTAGGAGTACTTAAAAAATTTTCTTTTTATTTTTTTTATAATTTTTAAGATTGAGATGGTACGGACATATGATGAGAAGATGCATGAATGCCCAAAGGTACGAGAAATTGACTATAGATGAATTTGAAAAAAATAATATGTAATCGCAACCATTTATTTATAAAAGAAAAATGAAGATATGAGATTTATTGATGGTTTTCACAAATTGTGAATTTTTCACATTTATGAGAAAAATGCAACTTAAGAAATCCATTCCATATTTAAACAAAATTTCAACTTCAAATTATGAAATCATGTCCAAACAGGCCCCAAGACACAATCATGGAATTTTAACTTGTCCTTGAGTTCACATGAGGTTCCATGAGTACAACAATCATTAATTTTCACAATATCAGACATATTTATTTCACTCATGATACTTACTTCAAACTCCCAAGTTTGAAACCTTAATAAATTCAAACTGCACAAAATTATTCCTAGAGTTCAAACTTCAGCAACTTTTCGAACTATTACATTTAAAATAATGACTAAACTATGATTGCGGATCCAAAAATTGATCGTCCTGCCTAATTTTTACATTTTAATGGATTTAGAACTTCATAAAAGGTGGCAGTTGTAGAGAATAGCAGAAAAAAGGTATAATTGGGGAAACCTTCTGCTAACCCAAGATCGTTAATTAAGATCGAAAGATTCAACTAAAGAAGAGGAAGCTAGAAATAAGAACTTTGTTATGGAAGAAAACACTTGAATTGAATTGATTTTGATTATCTTGGTTTGGTTACAAATGTACAATGTCACTCCTATTTATACTTGTCTATGGATGATTCTAGATACTTTTCTAGATACTTCTACAAGAACAAACTAGACAACTTTTATCTTCTAGCTATATAATAATAATCTAGATATTTTTCTAAGTTGATTATCCTAAATACTATGCTAGAGTATTCTAGAAACTTAACTAAAAAATCTATGATTCCAAAACATCTACTTTAATATTTTTCACAGCATTAACACTTGAGTTCTCAAAGTAGTATTGTTTATAATTTGTTTGTAGGAATTCTGTTCTAGGTGAATTCTAATTTGAAAACTCTGCTAATTGCGTATATTGGATTGCCTGGTCATTGTGGTCAATAGTCATTCATCAACATATAGCAGTAAGCAGTTCCTGTAAAATTAGATTCTGGCATTATATATTGTCGAACTTAAAAGAGTACTACAGGTAAGTAACATGGGTACATGAATCAAAGAATTGAAGTTTTAAAAGTTAATTAATTTGAGTACTGTATAGGTACCACTACAAACATGAACAATATTACCCAAAAAAAGGGTTACAACACAAAACGGACAAAAAGAACGTTATTGATCATCAACTGATCTCTTTCTAGATCTCTGTCTTAACAGTTGATTATTATTGAGATTACAATTTCTTCCTCCCCCATGTCGTAGCATTTCCATCAAATAGCTCATCAATATGTGTTTCAATATCTTCAGGCTGGTACTTTACATACTTCTCCGTCTGCCTTCCTGCAGTAAATGTTTGACTAAACCTTCCCAAGAATGACCTGTACGCCGGTATAACCATGTTGGATATCGAAACTCTCAGCTCCGACTGCAATTGCTCATCGCTAATCACCCAAGTGCTCTGTGTCTTGTGTATCTCGTCAAACAATGTATTGAAACTTTTGAACCTCTCTTTCAATATTGGTTTATTCACTTTCCCATTCACATTCAATCCCTCATAGTTTAAACAATGCAACAGTTTCCCCCACGTTTCTCTTTGGTAATTCTTGTGGTACTGTCTTAGTTCCGAAGATCGCTTCCTGTACCATTGATCCCCCATCAGGCTATTGATCTCTGGAGATCCCTTTATTTTTTGCAAGATGTATCGACCGTTGTTCATCATGAATATTGTGCTGAGTGAGGTGTCTTTGTAAAACCTTGATTTCCCCTCCAGATTTGCATCCAATAGATCCATGACTTTTATCATGTGCGTCTCGAAGGGTGATAGCTTATTTGATGATGTAGGATGCTGATTATTCTGAGCCGCTTGTGGATTTTGGCAGTCGAAATCCGATCCTGTGTTTGAGTCAGCTCTTTCTATCATCTGATGTTCTCTGAAGACCTGCTCTAAGGTGTCTCTGTACTCCGCTACATATTTCAGATAATTCATGATGTAGCGAGTTAAAGGATGAACCGCACCACCTGGAACTGGGGTCTTGTTTGAGTCCCCCTGGATTGAGTTTTCGAGCTCCGAAAAGATAGAAACCATGGATTCTCCTAAGCGGCCTCGACTCAATGTAGCTTCAGTCTTGAGTTCATCAGCGTGAGAAACTGGAAATATCGTATCCACTAAAGGAACAAAATCGCGCAATGTCTCGTATATGTCGAGAAACTTGAAGAGTTTTTCAGCAGCGCGCTTTGTCATGGAAACTGCTTCAGCGAAATTAAGGAGTTGGATCATCATACCTCGAGACAAATTGCTGAAGATGGTCTCTGCAATTGATGGTTGATCAGCAAACACAGCGTCGGCAAGCTTGCGTTCGCTGGAGAAAAGCACATTGGTGCAGTGCCTGAATGTTACAATCCAAGCAGTAATCTCTCTCTCCAATGAATCCCAATTCATCTTTTGCACATCGTCGATGCTATATTTTTCAAAGCCAAGCTTATGCAAGCTTTCCTCCAAGGCTTTCCTCCGTGCAATGAAATAGACCTGACGGCATTCTGTTTCATAGCCTCCTGCAACCAACGCTTTGGAAAATTTATTCAAGGTCGCTACAATTTCCTCAGAGTAGCCTGGAAATTTATTTTCTTTAGAAGGCTTAGATTCAGCAGCAGTGTCTTTTTCTGCATCTTGATTGGTGTCTGATGATGAAGAATTAGCTTCTTCCTTAGTGGGCTTGGCAGAAGAAGTGTCTGCATTGTTGATATCTGAATCCGGATTAATCTTGTAATCGTAGAGGATCGACTTGTATTCCTCCTCTATGTAGGACATCGCGCGTTGAAGAACACCATCAACGCGGCTGATTGAGTAAGCATATTTGTACTCTGAAGAAAATTGACAGAGAGAGGTCATTAGCTTAGAGATTCGATCTACAATATCCAAAAATGATGCGGCTTCCTCCTGAGGTAGCTGGCTCCATTTGATAGATGCATCGCCACCGTCATATCCTTCAATCTTGGCCTCAATAAGAACAGCAAATTGTTCCACAAACACAGGAACATCGGGAGGCTTAGATTCATCATCATCCCCTTTTAAGTTTGTCGAATCAGAGATAAATTGATCGATTTCTTCGGAAACCTTATCGAGATCAGGAGGCAAGGGAGAAGAATCTTCAACTATGGCCTCTTCGTCATCTTCTTTGACGTCGTCTGTCTTGTCACCATCATCAGCATCATCTTTTGGCTTGATGACACCATCTTCTATTAGCAGGTCTTCAAGGATATTATCTGGTTCTGCAGACTTCGATTCATTGGTGGAAGGAGAAGGATTAATTTCAGTTTCATCTTTCAAAGGTAACAAAGCGTCTGGAATTTCTGTCTGTTTGTCATTGGGATTATTGTCATTGGATTTTGTTTGATCAGAAGTTTGTGTTACTTTCTCAACATCCATAATTGCGTGACTAACTGATCAAATATCAACTTTTTTAATTTTGTGCAATGGTAAACTCAAATGTCTAGGTAAATTGACCTTACATTCTCTGGATCCAGAAAAATAGTAAACTAATTGTGAAATGGGGGTATTAGATTGTTTGGGATATTGAAAGAAATGCTCATATGACTCTAAAGTGTTGTGAGCGTAAGGGATTGGAGATGCAGCGAGCAAATCGACGATAAATGAATTGTGTGCGGTCAAAACTTAATACACATGGGTGAGAAAAGACAAGGTAAGATTAATTAATTAATTAATTAGTTAGTTACATAGGAACTTCACTCTTCTCCACGTCTAATATTCTAATTGCCATAAACTTGCACGAATAAAGGAGGGCCTCTAACACTGACCAGATTTGGATCTAGTCTTAATTACTCCATCCAAAATAATCATACTACTTTGGTTTTTGGAATAAACAAAAAGAAAAGAAACTAAGAAGAAGTTTATTTGTTTTTTTATATTGGTATGGTAACTTCCATTTTATTAAAATCAATCATTTGATAAAATTGATCAAGAAGAAAGAAATGAATGTGTGCAACTTAAAATTTTAATTTGAGACCCTATCTTATGCATGAATCACGTAATTCGACGACTTCTATGAAATGATATGAATTCCAAATAGATTAACGTAGTTAGAAATTGCCTTAGTTGGGATAATTAACTAATTTGGCGCCTTAAAAGCGAGCTAAAAAGCATAGTTACAAAATATACCATGAAGAAGCATACTATTGGGGCATGATAGTGGCAACTTGCAAAATTCGTATACAATCAAATAATTATTCAAATAATTGGAGTTTGGAGAAATAGTAAGACCACACTTGGGTGTAATTATGAGAAAGGCCAAAGTGATTGTGACTTGTTAAACATACTTTCAAAGACATTATATTATCATAAAATTCGAAAATTAAATGATCTGTTTTAGACATATCTATTCATCTGAATCAATTAATTAAGAAATCAGTTTGACTTGTGACACACAATTATAAAATAAAACCAATTTGACTTGTGACACACTATCATAAAATAAAGTGTTAAATAATTGGGATAAATAGTCATACTTGATGACATTTTGTGGGACTACAGTGGATGTGTTGTTTGTTGTTGTAGTCATACTTGGTGAATTATTGCGTAACTATCCCACATCATGAAAATAATTATAATAAACCATAAAATATGCACATAAAATTTTTTGACCCTTATATTGATATTCACACAATTCTCTCAATCTTTTCTCCTTTTCTTTATCTAATAGTAGTAAATAATTTTGCTGGTTAAACTTATTTATATAACATCATGTTGTGGTCACTGTTATGACACATATGATTTTGGGAACATTATTAGATTCAAGGAAGAATTGATATTTGGACACGATCACACTTGGAAAAGCAAAAAAAGTTGGGTTAAACTAATTGTGCCAACAATCATGTTGATTCATAACTCGTTCAGTATTTGCTTGGATCAAGATAGACATGTTAATTAGAATTGAATAATAGATCATAATTGTACTAAAATTATTTTTTACCTATTTATTTCTTCATTTATTATTTGTTTAATTATCAATTCCAACAAATAAAGAATTTTTTTTAATTAGATGACATAAACCAAAAGAACTTTTTTATGTTTAAATAATTTTTAATTAGTCAATTCAAGCTACATATGTTAATTAGCAGAATTATTTATATGGATAATATGGATTGTGCCTAAAATGAATGTAAGTAGTTGAATATATAACCAACCAAACCTCTCCAGATCTAAACAAGTTACCCGGGTAATATATTAGTGGGATAAGTTTAACACCTTAATTTTTCAGTATTACTTGCACAGGAGACGGGAGAAGGGGCGAGGCGTTGAACTTTTGATCATGGTTTTCTCCATGGGCAAACCTTCAAGCTAAAAAGTGTTAAAACTTGAAGTTTGCTTATGGGGATAAAAATTCAAGACCATCCACCTCTAGAATCATTATTATAATTAAAGCACCCATTAAACAAGCACAAAAGTTAGAGCAACGCATGAAATGGATACCAAGAAATTATATTCAATAACTTTGAAAATGAGTGGTCTTGAATTCTTTATTATCCTAGCTTGTTCTATGGGCAAACTTTCAAAGTCACAAAGTCAAACATGTTGTCCATAGGACAAAATTTATTAAACTTGAAGTTTTGACCTCCGGGGAAAAAGATTAGAAGTTTAAGACCACTACCTTCAAGATCAATCATCAAATGATACTATATGAAGCTGGTTGGGTCATTTGCACAATTGTCTCTATTTTATGCCGTTTTTAATTTATGTCTCTCATAACAAATAATTTTTTATCGGACATGAATTTATAGTTTCATAGCATGATATCTTGCAAGTTATGCCCAACCTATTTGAAGGGGAAAAAAAATAAAAATAAGCCCATTTGAGCAGCGAAACATAAAATTTTACCAAACAAGTTATGCCAAACCCATTCTCCATGCCCATAGCAAACATATGCCATGTGTCTATGTGGATTAGCGAGAGTTTTCAAAAATTACAATACATAGCGAGAATTTGAATTTTATCTATTTCGTTGTATCTGTTCGCTTGAAGTTATATTAATTCGCTCTCTATTAATAGTATAATAATTCGTTCTTTATTTGTTGTATTGGTTCGGTCTTATAAAAGCGAATCGATATAATCATATAAAGTGAATCGATATACAATGTCGCAATTTTTTTTAAATAAACTATTTACGTTGGATAATTAATCAAATTATTGTTATAACTGATAATTAAGGCTCAAAGTATTGCTATTTACGAAACTTCCTATTTCAATTTTGATAAAAGAGTAAGTCCTCCACCTTATCCAAACTCGTGTTGTTTTCTAAAAAAGTTGATTACTAATAAAGTTGTGGATTTGTTATACAAGTAGTCCTCTTAACCCTAGTCGTTAGATAATTGGTAAACCTAGAAATAGGAATTAAGGAGGGAAATGCAACCCTAATTTCCCATGCAATAGTAATTAATTACTGTAGGACTTAGGAGAAAAGAATCAATTGAATGGGAATGGGGTATTGTCCATGCTTCCGTAGCAAGAAAAAGGGGATCAATTTGAAAAACAAGAGAAACAACAGTTACGTCCCTATTGAAGCCGGGACCCCTACTACCCCTCCCATCAACTCTGCTATTGCAGCAATAGGTTTGTTTTGTTTCACAATACTTATTAATTCCCTCCATTTTATTTCCTTTTCAATAGAAGATTCCGAAATGAAAAGAGTATCCTATAAATTTAAATGGAGAGAGAATTACTTTTGATGTGTCAGTGTCATGATCTTGGGTTGGTCATTCAAGGACAAATTGTTAGATTATGATCTTCACTTGCTAAAATAATGTCTATAAAGAGATGTTTACTTTGTCCACAGAGCTGCTGTAAACGTAGCCTTTTCTATACCAAGTTATATTGTTTGCTAATTACAGAGGTTTATGATGCACTGGATGGATAACCCCGTGTTTGCGGATCCTTCAGCTGTAGAGACATGTGCTCTCTTTGACATCACATATTCTTGACTTTTAGAACTTATTATAAAAACTTAACAAGTTTGGCTGAGTTAACCTGATCAATCCAAGATGTTCCATGCTTCACTCCCACCCCATGCATGTAGGTGTTCCATATGTTTTTCTACAAAATGAGGCCACTACTTGAGAATTTTAGTCTGACTACTGTAAGCAAAATTAGAAGCGGGGAATGCACAAGCTCAGGTTTCACATACATGTTTACATCTGCTGGCTGGCGTGACATTTTGTTTCGTTGTTCTAAACTTTTAGTAAATTGATTAGCTAGAGTGATATTCTCACAGAACTTCCCATGCTTGAACTATACAAACAGTTATTGACGAATGCCTAGATTCCGAAGTTATCTTTTAGTTAATTTGAATATCATCTGTTGAGACCAGTAAGTTGTAGAAGAGAACCCCATATTGTAGTTAAAAAGGATCTTAAGCCGGGTTTAGAAGCTTGAATAGTTATGAATCCCCTTCCAATAATTCATCTGGTTTTTTTTTTGTTGTTTCCTAAACAATAACGACAAGGTTAATAACTTTTGTTATCTGAAATTTTATCTTCTGTCATTTTCCTTTTTTATTTTGCTGAAGATTTAAGCTTCGCAGGTCTTATATTACTAATAATTTTCTTTTTTAATTACTATCTGTATTATGTGTACCTGACAGATAATGCGATCAAATATACCACAGTGCTTGAGCCCAGACAGCAAGTACCGATATCAAAAGATGGTTCACCTCCGAGAAGCAACCTTCCAACTTTCTCTTACCGGGATCTTGCAACAGCGACAAACAATTTCAGACGAGAATCCATTATTGGGGAAGGTGGCTTTGGGCCAGTATACAAAGGGCAACTTGAAACTAGTCAGGTGATTTTCACTAAATCCAGTATCACACTAAAGAAGTGTGTTCTGGTCATTTCAAATTCACCATACTTTATTATCCTGGAATGATGATTTTCTCTTACCATTCAGGTTGTGGCTGTTAAGAAGCTAAATCATTCAGGTCTTCAAGGAGATAAGGAGTTCTTTGTGGAGGTTCACATGCTCTCACTGCTGCGGCACCCTAACCTGGTTAATCTAATTGGTTACTGCAGTGAAGGAGAGCAGCGTCTTCTTATCTATGAATTCATGCCTCTAGGATCCTTGGAATATCATCTCCATGGTAATGCTAATAGACAATTCTCACTTGCACAGGTTATGAGATTTGGATTTGCAACAACAGAAATAAATTAATAGATCTTATATGTCTACCTGCACCAATCTGGTATGCCTCAGTAATATTATTATTCTTTCCTGTATTGGTCTGCTTTGGATCTGTAGATTCATGCATTATTTACTATAAACTTTTGGATCACCTTTGATAGTGTAACTCATTTAAGCTTGAAAAAAGGTCCATTTTCAGAATATCCTTGAAGCTAGGAAGTTATCATTATCACATTTTAATACTCATTCACTTCCTATTTTCATTTTTTAGTTCTTTAGCAGGGAAGCTTTCATTGCTTTTGTCTGGCATATGCATTCAAAAATAGATCCGGTGATTGCTTCAGCATGAGACAGACTTCTGCCTTTGACTATAACTACTAAGCTTGTGTAATTTGGCAGATGAAAGAGCTGCACTGCCAAATTTGTGGTTGTCTGCAATATGTCTGCCAAACTTTTCCAGCATTACTTTGCTTGATTTGAACTTATCTTCTTTTTTCCTCTATAGAATTTTTAAAATTGTAATGCATCAGAAGATGCAACTAATATATGCATTTTGCCACTAAAATGTGAAATGTGTTGATTAGATTATAATGTGCAGATATGACGCCTGACATGGAGCCATTGGGTTGGGATACCAGGATGGTAATAGCATCTGGCGCTGCCAAAGGCCTGGATTACCTTCACAACCAAGCGGATCGTCCTGTTATCTACAGGGACCTTAAGTCGGCAAACATATTATTGGGTGAGGGTTTCCATGCTAGACTTTCTGACTTTGGTCTTGCGAAGTTTGGTCCAACTTCAGATGATACACATGTTTCAACTCGTGTTATGGGCACTCATGGGTATTGCGCACCTGAGTATGCTGGAACTGGAAAACTGACTATGAAATCAGACATCTATAGTTTTGGTGTTCTCTTGTTGGAGCTAATTACTGGATGTAGAGCAATGGATGACTCTCGCGAACACGGAAAGGAAATGCTTGTTGACTGGGTAATCACTTCACATTTAATTGATTGAAATCTGTATATTCTTAGCAAGCTGGAAAATAATCCAATTTTGAAAAATAAATACATGTAACAAATATAAGTTTTTATGTCACTATTTAAAAATGTTTTGTGTCATTTCTTGACTCTGTCATCTAGTACTTTAGCTTTGAAGCAAAAAGTCTCATCCAAGTGTTGCATAGTTCTATCAACATGTCAGAGCTATTTTGTTGAAGGTCTTCTGTCTTGGAGGAGCCCAAAGTTTCCGGAAAATGAGAATGACTGGCCTATCTAGTGATTAAATACCATCTTTGCACGGTTCTGACCATTTTTGTGAAATATATCATAAACTAAATCGTTTCATTTTTATTTTTTTTCTGAATGAAATATGTTGAGCTTGATAACATTAGGCTCCTGTTTTGTCATTTCCTGTTTGTGCAATTCATCCTGCTAACAGTGAGGTTTCCTTGCCCCTTCTCAGGCACGTCCTATGTTGAAAGACCGCATGAACTATGTACAATTAGCGGATCCAATGTTAAGAGGCAAATTTCCACAATCTATTTTCCGCAGGGTAGTAGAGCTGGCATTAATGTGTGTTCAGGATGATCCCCAGGCTCGACCTCACACGAAAGACATTGTGCTTGCTTTGAGTTACTTTGCATCCCAAAAGCATGACACACATGCAGCTCAGTCAAATCAGATTGGATCTCAGAGAGATGGGAGGTTATCCCCAGTAGAAGAACTAACAAATGGGAGCCCTACTGATTTTAATGGAGCTGGGATCGATGTAAAGGAAATGAGAGCTTTGAACAAGGATCAAGAGCGGGAGCGAGCTGTTGCTGAGGCCAAGAAGTGGGGGGAGACCTGGAGAGAGAAAGGGAAACAGAATGTGGAAGATGATTTTGATTATGAATCAAGGTGGTGATTGCAAGTTAGTTTCCTTGGCAGAGAACTTGGGGGTTCTATGTAGATTGATATTCTGAGATTACCATGAACTCTAGAGAAGCAGGCTGTCACTCTGGCCAGACTTCACATGAGTATTAGTGACGGAGTTCGAATTTTTATTAGGAGGTGTCAAAATATGAAAAAAGTTCACAAAAGAAAAAATAAATAAATCAAGGAACGCATATAGACGTAAAAAGATATTTTCACGTATCTAGTGTGAGATTTCAGGCGAAAGCGACACCCCTTGAATACATGTGGCGGAGTAAAAAGTTTGACCCTGATTAATGATTTGGCAGTATTGGTGTATTTGTTAGTTTCCTAATGCTTGATTTAATAATTTCATGCTCAGAACAATACAGTAGAGATGGTTTGATGACACATCAGTACATGACATTTATCATTATGAAGTACCAATTATGTTTTGTTTCTGTTTGTCATGTGAGTCTTATTACTAACTAAATAAACAAGATGTTTGTTGGAAGATTATGCTGCATTAAAATAAAGCTGACTGCATGGAATAAGGATTCAAGACTCAAGAGGAACTCTTTGGGGTAGTTTGTTAAGAGACAAGTTATGTAAGATTAATAATATAAGAATCGTATCGTAGAGATTGGTAATGTAAGTATGAATTTAGTCATGCAAGAATTGTGATACAAGAATGATTTTACTTGTATTGTCTCTTGTACAATGTTTAGTTTAAAATATGTGTTTGTTGACCATTGTGTGTTTCTTTTTTTTTTTTTTTTTTTTGGATATTCTACAATTGTTTAACTCATGTAGTATCAATAACCACATTCTTATTTCACCATTTATCCTTCAAAACATCATCAATGAATTCCTGTATATATTAGATATTATTTATATGTGGACAACAAAAATGACAACCAAATATTGTAATATTAACTAATGCTTAATAGATGCAGAGTATCAATAGAGCAACCAAAGCGACATTATTAATAATAGATTATATGCAAATATTATCATGCCTTATATATGAAACCAAACTACCCCTTTAGTATCATCCTCTTCTAAAGTATGATCACAAAAGTAGGGGAAAGAAAATAGAAAAAGAAAAAAAAAAAACTATAAGGTCCTACCGGGAGTCGAACCCAGGTCGCTGGATTCAAAGTCCAGAGTGCTAACCACTACACCATAGAACCAGATGATGTTATGCTTCATCTCTCTTTAATTTATATGAATTTAAATGTCAACACCATCGGCTGTCTCATGATTTTCAGTCTCAATCAAAGATTTTGATATTCGATTCTATTCACAGAAAAAGCTATGGAGTTTAATTGATAAATACTCCATATTCCACATTCTTTTATTATTTTTGTCTACCTCTAGGAATACGTTTAAGTTATAACTATGTAAGTATACTATACATCAAGGTAACAATTCTGCTAGACATTATTTAAGCATACTAATCACCTAAAGAATTCTCTTTTCTTCTTTTAATTTTCCTTTCTATTGATGAACTAACTTAAAGACTATGTTGTTTGGATTTTTTAAAATAATTATCGTATCCGGTCAGATTCTTCAAGAATATACTAATTCAATGCATACCCATCAACATTTTTGAGTAGTTCAAGCAACGTAGCTTAAAACTCCGCTACTGCTGTGAGTGTCATCCCAAACAAAATACGAGGACTAGGGCATTACTGAGAGGTCGTTTTCAGGGAAGAAGAAAAGGCAACAAAAGTCGAAAGGTCCAGAGTTCACTATGTTGGCCAATAATAGTTGGGCACGTCAGTTTGACCATCCTGTAAAGTAAGAAGTGGGCCCCCCCACACACTCAACCAAACCCTTGTTCTCCTTTTACACTCTCCTCTATACCTTGTCGGCCCATTTAACCCAAAACACTCCTCCTCCTCCTCCCTTCACCGGAATCTGACTTTATTCGCCGGCAAATTTTTTATCGCCGGGAAGTCTCCTATGATATCTCTGACTTAACTCATTTGAGTGCTTATTTATCTTTCGCATTATCAACGTTTGTAGTTGATTCTCTGCTGCTGGAGATCTCGGTTCATTGGGCCATAATAGAGAGATGTATGTAGTTCCTCCTCCAAAAAAACACGATCCATTGTCTGGATCCATGAATGGGTCCGAGGATTTGCGTATTTACCAGACATGGAAAGGAAGCAATGTCAGTATAGCACTTAATCTTTCCCTTTAGCTCTCCCATATTGCTCTACTACCTGTTAAAGCTTCAATCTTTGTATTTTTATTTTTATAAAGATGCTAAAGCTTCAATCTTTTACCAGTTTTCTGTAAGTTTATTGTCATTAGTAGAACTACAACGAACTATAATAGAGTCTGCTGATCATAACAAACTAAAATAATCATCCTGGGTTAAATTGACCTAAGAATTAGAAATATAGACAACAACAACAACAACATACACAGTGTATTCCCACCAAAGTGGGGTCTGGGAGGGTAGAGTGTATGCAATCCGTACCTCTTCCGATAGACCCCGGCTCAAGACAACAACAGTGTAGAAGAGGACGTAATAGAAGTACAAGAAACAACAAGTAGTACCAAAATAACAAATAGTATCAGAAACAAGACTACCACAAAATAATACGACAATCAATATACCTCTACACAACAGGCAAGAAATTACCAGTGTAGCACGACGACTACTAGTACGGACAACAAGACAAAGCACTCCTACCTACTAGCCAAGATTCCTATCTAGGGTCATGTCCTCGGTAAGTTGTAACTGCGTCATATCCTGTCTAATCACTTCTTTCCTTATATGTCAAAGGAGAAATTCCCAAAGATTCTGCGTCCTAGTTAATAGTGCTTATAAGTTTTTAATGACCATGTAAGCCCTATGCAACACGAAGGAGGAGTGCACCAGATGTGCTCATGCTAGGTTATGTTATCAAATTTACTACAGTTACATTGCCAGTATTTTGGCTTGTGCAATTGTACTTCTCAGAATGAGTTTTTACTTAGAGCAGGACAGTTGTAAATAATTTTGTCTCAATTCTAGGACAAACATATTTGGTAGTCCAATACTGATCATATCTTCATCTAAAACTGAATATCTTCCAGATTTCATGTGTTGAAAAACCAGTTCTTGATTTACTGAAAAGCAGTAATGTGAAAGGCGCTCGCCACGTCGCCAATGGCGAGAGGTGAGGCGAGCCTAGCCTTTATCGGCATTCAGGGCTGTGGCGACAGCAACTTCAATAGGCGACACCATGGCAAGAAAGGCGTCGCCTTTCGTATTTTTTTTTTTAAAAAAATTAGGGTTTTAAAAGATAATAGGTAATTTTAGGGTTTTCTTTGCAAATTTGCACACTGTGATACCTAGAGTGCGACTCGAGTCTCAACAAGACTTTTCCGGTGAAAAAATTTGCAGTCCAGGTATTGCACTCTATTTTTTTTCTTCTTCGACTTTCTTCTTCAGAGTTCAGATTTCTTCTTCAAAATTGCACTCTGTTTTTTCTTCCTTCTTCCTCTGTTTTTTCTCACAGTTTTAAGTTCTCACACACAGTCACTGTTTCAGTGTTTCTGAAATAAAGTTTTAAATTTTTTTCTAGTTTAGTACTTTAGTTATATTATATACTAATAAATACCGTAATTGAAATATTTGCTTATATGCTTTTGCTATTGAGATTTTGATATTTATATATGCAATTAAATATTTTACTTTTTTGGTATTAATTGGCGCCACACTTCAAAAAGGTGAGCGCCTCGCCGCTCGCATCGCCTTGTGGCGAGGCAGAGCCTTGTCGCCTTTCGCCGTCCAAAACAATGCTGAAAAGTGATTTATTCTTTACATCAAACTTCCCCGTGTTAAAAATGGATAAGCTATCTCTTACGTAAACTCCGTACAAAGAAGAAAAAAGAAACATTTCCATGAGAAGAGTTTTACGTTGCAAACAGAATATATGCCACTCTTTTGTTCTTAGTTTCTGACTTTTAATGTTCTTCTCTCTGAGCAGATATTTTCCTTTCAAGGAAGGTTCATATTTGGGCCAGACGCAAGATCCCTAGCACTGACCATATTTCTCATAGTGGCCCCTGTCTCAGTTTTCTGTGTCTTTGTTGCTAGAAAGCTGATGGATGATTTTTCAAATCACCTGGGGATATTGATTATGGTTGTAGTTGTTGTGTTCACATTCTATGTAAGTTTTCTTCCTAGTTTTCATTGATCGTAACATCCTCATCACCTGGATTTAGTGTTCTGCGGAACAAGCCTACCAACAGTTTATGATTGCAACTGCTGAGAACACAATAGTTGTATAAGGTTGTCTTTATTTATTACTGGAAACAAAATCTTGAGTAATAGATAACTAATTAATTTGATGTTACCTTGGCAAAATTTCAAATAGTAGAAAATCAATGATCTTAAAATTGATCTGATATTATTAACTGGGGCACTGTATTTCAAGGATGTAAGTTTGGCTTGGTTGTGCCAATAGGCTTCCATTCGTGGTTGTCCTTACAATGGAAAGGAATGACAATCTTATTGCATAACCTTTGCAAGGTTTCTTCCAATTTGCGTTGCTAAGAGTTTCACATTTGAATTTTGCAGGTTTTAGTTCTTCTCCTTCTTACATCTGGAAGGGATCCGGGAATAATTCCTCGTAATGCACACCCTCCAGAACCAGAAGGTTATGATGGTACTGTTGAAGGTGGTGGACAAACTCCTCAATTACGTTTGCCCCGCATTAAAGAAGTTGAGGTTAATGGCATTACCGTGAAGATCAAATACTGTGACACCTGCATGCTTTATAGACCTCCCCGTTGTTCTCACTGCTCAATCTGCAATAACTGCGTTGAAAGATTTGACCATCACTGCCCTTGGGTAGGGCAATGCATTGGGCTGGTAATAATTTTTTTTTAATCTTTTTAACATCCTTTTCAGTTGGTTAAACCTTGCAAAGCAACAATCACAAATTAAGCAGACCATTAATAGCAAATGCGTCTTTTGAAATGGTTCATCTAGTATTAATGTCTTGGACTCTTGCTTTACATTGTACAGACTTCTGAAACTTTTGGGTCTTTTATTGCAGAGAAACTACCGTTTTTTCTTCATGTTTGTCTTCTCTACAACACTTCTTTGCATATATGTTTTTGGTTTCTGCGGTTTCTACATTAAGAGAATCATGGTTCTAGAAGAAACCACCGTATGGAAAGCATTGATCAAAACACCGGCCTCCATTGTTCTGATGGTATACACTTTTATATCAGTGTGGTTTGTTGGAGGTCTTACTGCTTTTCATCTATACCTCATCAGTACTAATCAGGTATGATCATGGATTATAATTGTATGCTACCCTTTGTTTATCTAAGGTGGTTTGGATTTTGATGTGAAGTGCGGGTGACATCTATTTTCTGGGTATTGCAGACTACTTATGAAAATTTTAGATACCGATATGATTGGCGTGCCAACCCCTACAACAGAGGAGTGATACAGAATTTCAAGGAGATATTCTGTACTAGTATTCCTCCATCCAAGAACAATTTCCGTGCAAAGGTGCCCAGTGAACCCATGATGCCAATTCGGTCTGCAGGTGGGGGTTTTGTGAGTCCAAACATGGGAAAGGCTGTGGAGGACATAGAAATGGGTAGGAAAGCAGTTTGGAGTGAAGCAGGGGATAATGAAGGACAACTTAGCGACAACGATGGCCTGAACATCAAAGATGGTGTTTTAGGGCAAATGTCTCCTGAGATAAGAACTACGGTAGATGAGGCTGATCGTGCAGGAATACATCCTAGAGGATCTAGCTGGGGAAGGAAAAGTGGAAGCTGGGAGATGTCACCTGAAGTTCTTGCTTTGGCATCAAGAGTGGGAGAAGCTAATCGGACAGGTGGGAGTAGTGGCGGTGGCCTCACAGCAGCCCGACCAACAGATCAGAAGTTGTGATTAACAGATAGTATGAAAAGTGGATTGAATAGATTAGTGGTTCTTGGAGGTGTATGGTATGTGATCATTCAGTGTTGTGTATTATCAGTGTTGACGGGTGTGAAGATGTTGTGTGATATGCGCGGTGCTTTTCATTCCTAAACTTGTATTGTATGTGTGGAATAGTTAGTGTAATACAGTAGCTCTCATATGGGTTTTGCATATCTTCTCACACAGCTATCTTAGTTTACCAGCTTGCTTGCACTTACATTTATTCTTTGTACTTAAACACTGCATTTCAGTTTGTCCCATATATTATAGACATTTTTTGTTTTACAAGAAAGAATGAGTCGAAACATTTCTTTGAGGTAATATTACATGCCCACTGCCCTGTAACATGTGGTCGTGGTGTGACATTCTTATTATTATTTTGTACGTAGCCGTGATCAATTTAAGCACTGCATCATTATTTTTTGTTAATTATTTGAATGATGCATAAATAGGGAGTAATAAATTGTTTAGGTTTAAATAAAAGGGAGCATACCTGGAAAAGAATCCTTTTACTATGACAACAAAAATGTAATAAAATCCTACTAGGAATGAAATTTTATTGGTTCAAGGAGAGTCTACTAGTTATATACTGAAAATCACTTGGTCTAGATCAAATTTCTGTTCTTCGTTTTTCGTATATCCTCTCTATGAAATAATAAAAAAATGCACGCCTTCAATCTGTGAACTACTAAAGCATTCTTGTCCAGTAGTATCCATGGAGAACTTCGTTTCGAGTGCAGTCTCAAAGTTTTGGAAGACATTAATCTCCCAACCTTATTTTAAGAAACAACATCTTAATCATGCTAAGAACCAATTCAATTTTCAAAAAATGTTTTTTCTCCGGTGGGATACTGATTGTCACTTCTGGTCTTCTACTTGATCCTTGATTGAACTTGTTAAGGATATTCGGATATTTGACAGTCCTTCAAATTCTAATCGAACAACTGGTATAAAGTCTATTGTAGTTATGATGGCTTGTTTCTAATTGGCATTTGGATTGAACCTTTTGTTGCACAACCTTCAATATTTGTAATATGGACCCTCTACTAAAGAATCAATAGCACTTCCCCATTCAAAATTTCCACTACAGATGGATGATTATGATGATAATGATACTGATTATGATCATGACGATGCTACTGATTATGATCATGACGATGATAATGATTATGATCTTGATGATGATGTGGGATCTGCTTACGGATTGGCATATAACTCTATCAATGATGACTATAAAATCTTTAGGATTGACATGTATGCCGGTTATGAAATTTTCTCACTAAAAAATGATTCTTGGGGAATAATTGATGAAACCTCAGCAGGTAGGACAGATAGTTGTATGTTGTCTGGTTGGGAATGTTTGCCATTTGTATATGGAGCATTTCAGTGGCGTGGTTTCTTATCAAGAAAATTTTGTCTAGTTCCATTTAATATTTCATATAAGATGTTCGGAGAGATGCCATTGCCAGAGATAGTGTGTTCACAAATTCATTTCAAAATCATAGTTGATGTTGGATGTTGGCGTATAGTGTTGGGAGGAATACTTGGTGTTTCTTATAAGAACAAGAAAGCTTTTGATTTATGGTTAATGAAAAACAATGGTGTTAAAGATTCTAGGATGAAATTGTTCACTATACCAAGTACCGGAGTTTATAGCATCGTACCGAAATATATGTTTTCAAATTATCAAGTGTTACTCTGCTTTCGCTTTGATGGGGCAACGGCACGATTTGTATATAGGATAATATCTTGTGGATCATTTGGATTAAGTGATCGAATATGGCCTCTAGATTATGTTGATGTTGGTGCATTACCATTGATGAGGATGATTTTGTTTATACGGAAAGTCTGATCTCTCCGAAATTGGATCATTAAATGACTAAATAATAATTATGAATCTCGTTACTTCGTCTATGATTATTTGCTTAGGTAAGATGGACACACTTTGTTTTCCTCCATGCTAAAACCTCGTATTCTTATAATTTTATCTACTGCTTGAGAATTTTTTGATTCTAAAATTGATTTATCAACTCTATTGGTTTATTATTTGATGTTCTGAGGGAAGTGCGGGAACCATTTAAATTTTTATCCTGTTGTGTCTCTTTTATTTGCTTTCTCAGTTAAAGTTGTCTATATAAAAGTTTCTTCTAGATTAAAGCTAAGTTAATGCTCCAAAATGCAATTTTACAATTAAATCTCCTTAATTGATTTTTTTTAATTTTTTACATCCAACATACTTAGGTATATTAATGCATAATCAGTCTCAAAGAGTTGAAAGATGCTATAACATTATTTACAATCCAACTAGGAAAATTAGAAAACCAAGCAGTGTTCCGTAATAACGAAGTAGAAAACTAAGCTAAACTATGTGCTATTGTATTCCAAGATCTTGGAATATGCACAACATCTACATAAAAGGGCAGTCTGGTGCACTAAAGCTACCGCTATGCGCGGTGTTTGGAGAAGGGTCCCACCACAGGGTGTAATGTATGCAATCTTACCTTGTATTTCTTCTAAGGACTGTTTCCAAGACTTGAACCCGTGACCTCCTAGTCACACGGAGACAACTTAACCAGTTACTCCAAGACTCCTCTTCATCTACATCTGCATCTTTAAAGAAATTCATCAACTTCCAAATGTCCTCACAACTTGTTTCAATCTCCCATGATACAACATTTCTTTTTAACATCATATCCACCACGTTCTTTGCATCCGACAAAACTTGAACTTTTGACCATCCATTTTTCATCGCCTTTTCCAACGCTTTACGAATTGCTAGTGCTTCAGCAGTGATGACCTTCCCACCAAATTAAATTGGGGCGCCAAAGGCCTGAAGTAATTTATCACAGCTATCCATAGCTGTCACTCCCATGCTTGCCATCTTCTTCTCCTTGTGTAAGCTAGCACCTACGAACAAAATAATACCATCTTGTACCAAAACAAGATTCCTATTATTAGGACAATCAGTTATACACGATGTTGACACCCAATTTTAACTCTCCTTTTTTCTAAAATTAATTTCTCGATGCTTATGAGTCCTAAATATTTGTTTCCTTATTTTTAACACTAATTTCAATAAAATTAACACCAATAACAATTTTTCAAAATAATATCATCTCCTATTATTATTATTATTATTATTATTATTATTATATTAAATTACTTATATGGTATATTTACCCCCAAAAAATAAATTATTAATAATAATACATTTCAAACTTATTACTTCACTATTTTTCTAAAAAATATATGTGAGTGTATTAACTTTTGATAATCTTTGCTATCTATATATATTATAAAGCAGAGGATGAAGCATCATAATTAGCCAAGTGGCAAGCTATTGAGAAGCCACATGGTAATTTTAGGACAAGGTTATAAATGTTGTAATAAAATTTTTAAATTAAAAAATTAAAGTACTTGAATTTGAAATACATTATCCTTTCAAAAAAAATAAAAATAATGATTAGCTTAAAAATAGAAACCTACTAAGAAGAGTTCTAAATAAACTCTTACTATTTCATAAACTTATCTCCTTCAAATTTCATAAAATATATTTGAATTCAATTGAATTAAATATAAAATATAAAATAAAAATACAGTAATAATATCAATAATAATGATAATAATAATAAGTATAATAAAAGTAAAATAGTAATAGTAGATTCGTAGTAGCAGCAACAACAATTTTAATAATAATAATAGTAGTAGCAATAATAAAATAGTAATTGTAGTAGTAGTATTAAAAATATAATACAATATAATATAATTGATATTATTATTTTGAATAGGTATTATTTAATTGATAAATTAATATTTATTAATTTAAAGGGTGTTTTTGAGATTCAATAAAGGTTATTTTGATTACATCAAAATCATTGTATCATACTTATTGAATTAATGTAAAAAAAAAAATTATTACACATAAACTATATTGTATCGACACTGCAAAATTCATTTGGGGAATGATACCTCAAGAAATTTAAATGAACCCACTTGTGAAAATGACATGAACTTGAATAAAATGGATATCAATGGCTTATTGGATTACCCGGGTGAAAATGATACATGTTCAGAGGTCCAGAGCTTAGAACTAAGAAGAAATTGTGGACACCATTGGAGAAAACAATGTTGATGATGAAGTTGAAGACGATACAATACCTTTGAAACCATTTACGCATAACGAAACACTTATCGCGTCTAGAACTCTTCACAATTTTTTGGTGCAGTTCGAGAAGACAACACCGGAACTTTTGAATGCAATAAGAAAAGTTAGAGATGGGCTTCAACTAGGTTTAAATTTTAAAAAAAAATATTACAATCATATTTCACTAAATTGTCTTAGATATTTTTGTAATTTTAAAGAATTATTAATTTATAATATTAATGGGACCATATATTTATATAGGGGTCTTTCGAAAATATATTATCTTATCATCTTATCGAAATTGGTAATTTTTTCCACTAACCCAAGTCGGGATTGGAGAAAAATATTATCTTAGAGAGTTTATTAATTTATCGAGTATTAACTTAGAGAAGTTTTACTGTATTTTTTATTTTATATGAGGATAAAATGTTGGAGGATAATTTTAATTTTATTAACTTTGTAAAAATAAATAAACAAAAGAAAGAAAGAGTGAAATAAAAGAACCTAAGCGACAAAAAGAGAAAAAAAAAAAAAACGTAGAAAAAAATAAAATAGTAGAAAAAAGAAAAGTAACAAGTTGGTCCTCTTTTGTTCCTTTATTTTTAACTATAAAAATATTTAAATTAATTTTATTGATTTCAAATATTTCTCTCAATTCAAATATGTAGATTATATATATATATATATATATATATATATATATATATATGTATTGTATTTAAAAAATCAAGGATAAGGGAGAATAACTGATTTTCTTTTAAAAAATTGATATGCATTATATTTAAAAAGTCAAAGATAAGGAAGAATAAACTTCTTCTGAGGTAGTGGTATGGACTGCGTACACTTTATCCCCCCAGACCCCACCTGATGGAAATAAGCTGAGTATGATGATGATGATGATGATGAATGATAAGGAAGAATAACAAACTGATCTTCTTTTAACAAACTTATATGATTTTTGAATTTAAATTTAAATAAAATTTGAGTTGAAATGGAGTTCTAGCTTCTTAAACCTCTCATATATATGTACTCCTACAATTATATATAATGTCAAGCTTTCTTCTATATTTTTGTTATTGATCATTGGTCGGTACATGGTTGGTACATTTAGTTACTATTTTCTTTTTCTATATGCAGATGACTGATGATTGTATTATAGACTATTTTTTTCGCGTTATATTCAGATCTAAATTCAAGTAAGTAACATTTTTCATTCTAAGTTTAGTCGTTTGATTTTTGATAAAAATAAGTACACTAAATTACGTAAATTAAAAATAAAATCATCTTTTGGTCAGAATTTTAGTCAAGCATTTAGTTTTTTAAAATGCTAACTTTGTTATAATTTTTCTATTATTATTTTATTAAAATAAGTGTTGATATTATTTTTTTTTAATTTTTTATTTTTAAAATAAACATCAAAACCCCATGAACACTCCAAATGTATATTGTTTGTGCACATTCCCCATCTTTACATTTGCACACACTCATAAGTGCATTTCCCAATTTATTTTTTAAAAAAAGTAAATTTTATAACTTTTTGAATCTATATATAATAATAAAGGAGAATCAAGATAAGGTGATGTGGCACTTCTCTATGACCTCCATTCACATTTATCTTTTTTCTCCTTTTTTGAATTTTTTGTTTCATTTCTATTATTAATCAATTTGTTTATTAATTTAAAAAATCTATCATAATTACTATATCTAAATAATATCTCATGAGTTACAAGAAAACCTCCATCTATTTGCATTCTCTTTTTTAATATCATGTCTTCTCAACTCCCTTCTACCTAATTCTTATGGGTTAGCCAATCTATAAATAACAATCATCTATGGAGTTGTTGGATGCTCATTTTCATTTTCTCTTTCTTTTTTATTAGTATATATTTTTCTCCGTTTTTGATTTTTTCGTCTTCATCTTTTTAATCAATCATCTATTTAGTAATCAAATGAGCGAATATAGAAAAGGTGATGTGACTATATGGCTATCACTTTGATGAAGATCACAAATATATTCTTTAGAATTTCGTTTTTTGTCATATCAAATGAAGAAGGAACTTGAGGAGATGAAGTTTGAAAGAAGTTTGATGTATTTATTTAGCCATGGACAAGTTTCATCAAGATGAAGAAAAAAATTTAATGACGGTGTAAGATTCATGAAAAAGAGATTCAGTTTGGTGCAAGTTCATCAAAATGAAGAAGGAAGTTTAATGGTCTTAGAAGATTCATCAAGAAAGATGGTCGGATTAGCTTGGTGAAGTGTTAGAAGTTTGAATAAGTTGCAAATATATAAAGATAAATCTTTTGTTGCTTATTTTAGTATTTTCAATTAATTATTTCTTCAAATACTATAAGATATGCACTCTCCAAGAACAAGATTCTATTACAAAGTTTAGATGCACACGTATCGTATAAAATTTCAAAATTTATACATGATTTTGAACATCAATAGAATATTATTGTGGAGATAACATTTTATCATATTAAAGTGATGCAGTCTTAGTCCATTTTTTCCCTACTGTTTTTTTTTTTTGATTTTATTAGGTGCATTTTTTGTAACTTATAGAGTAATAATAAATATTTAGTATGTTATCCTCTCTTTCTTCTTCTTCTTCATGCAACTTTTTTCATTTTAAATTTTAGCCTTCTCTTGTACTATTAATTAGCACATCTGAAAAGAAAAGAAAAAATTCACATAACTGTTTTCATTTATGTTTTGATCTTATGAAATTCTTTGTGGTATAACTATTTGATAATAATCTTTATTTTGTGAATAATGTAAACTTCTTTCCTTCTTTGTTCCACTCCTAAGAATAGTTTATTTTTCATACACAAATAACTAATTAAGACAACATTTATTATTACAAAAATCAATCACATAACATGTTGCAATGACAATAAATGGAGAAAAATAATCGTTTACGAAACGGTATACATGCTATCAGATATTATTTTTTTTTCACTAACATAATAAAGTTTTATTTTTGTGGGTAAACTCTTATGGATATGTTTATTTTAATTAATGATTTAAGTTGTGTTTGAATAGTACGTACTTTCTTTAAACACATCTAAGAAAGTTTGGAGTCGATCATAATAGAGATGGAGAAAAGATTTCTACAAATGACATGCGGATGTAATGAAGGATTTATCATTTTTGAAATTTCGTATTTAAATTATTCTATAGCTTTATGTAGTTCAAAAAATCTACTATATTTCTTTATCATATAAGATTTACCTTATTTTAAAATATTTTTTCAACAATCAATATCATTTATTACATTTAATAGAAGTAGAAGGTGAAAGGTTATCTTATATGAGATCAAAGGTTTCTAATTATGACTAAAAACTAACGTTAAGTATAATTGCTAATGATATCATTATTTAGAATAACTAATGCAGTGCTATTACTATTGTGAAACATCTTTTATGTAGAAAAGAAAATTAAAGGATATATGAAGCTTACAAATTTTAACATTAATTTATTTCTCTTTTCAAATTGGAAGGATATTTCTTGAGAACTTGCCATAGAACCTTTTGTTTTATATAGAACTTAATTAAAAATTGTATCTTTACATGTACATTGGGTTTCTATTGTATTTTTCTTCATACATTGATTTTATTTTTACTTTTGATATTATATAAAAAAATTCTTTTCATATCAATCAACTTATTCAATATATATATATATATATATGTATGTTCGTTCGCACGATGCGCGAATAAGTTTGCTAGTTATATATATTTTACGATGAAAAGCTATATTTAAATCCTAGATGCTATATAATGGAGCATATTTAAGCTTTTACTTCATATTAACAAGAAACTTTTATTTATTCACTTAAGTTTTGATCATAATTTTTATTTTATTTGTATTGCAGGTATTATGAAAGCAATTATATTATATCAAAAGCAAAAAAATACGTTAAAATCAAGAAAAAAAATTACATGAGATACTTGAATTGAAAATCTTTTGGGTATAGATTATTTACATATTTAGGTAAAACTATTTTTGTTGATAAATTGTAATTTCACTAAATTTAAGAAAACAGTTTCAAAAGCTAAACTACATAGTTTGATACATTTTCAACTTAATATGTACAAATAATTAAATTTGAATTGAGATAAAATTTTATTTTATAAGAACAAGTAATTGAAATGGAGACTCTTTATATTTAACCAAAAACCACATCTAAAATATAAAAATGATGTTTTTGAAAAAATGAATACACATAGAGAATTTTTGTGGGCTCATTTTTGTCCTTTATTTTTACCTAAAATATTTTTTACATTATTTGGATATGTCAATTGGTTTATTCTATTCTTGATTTTACTTGCAATCTACATTTCTGTTTAATTTTTTAAATCTGATTGTGTGTCTACTATACAATCAAGTAGTATTGTTGCATTTCTTCTTGAGTAGTTCTTTATTATAAGAAAAATAATTTAAAAGATTATATAAAATAGTTTTTAAAGTATATGTGAGTAACCCATAATATTGAATGTTAAATCACAGTCTAAAAAAGTATATTTTTAATAATGTAGCTTAGAGTAGGGGTGCATCGGTCGGTTTGATTTGATTTTGTGTATTATTGGCTCGATTTATCAATTTTCAAATTGTAAACACACTAAACCGATAAGATATTTGTCATCAATTTTTGGTTTATCGATTTTTGGTCCTTAACGATTTAATTTTTTGTTTAACTGATAAAAAAATGATCGCTAATTTTTTCCGCTTTCTTTTCTTATTTTCATCTATTCATATATATGCACTACCTTCATGCACAAAAGCCGACACAAACTACAAGTAGAGCAAATTCAAATATATTATTACTAAAATAATTATCTTCTTTTTGATGCAATAGCAGCGATAAAAATCTCTTAAAATGAAAAACAACATCGGTTTAAGTTTACACTGATGGGTAGAACCTCACCAAGCCAACGACTTAAGAAAGAAAACAATAACAATAAGACAACTACAAAATGCGAAGAACAAGAGGGTATGTATTTAAAATCTAAAGTCACTATATATAACTAGGGATAAAAATATAATTTTAAAATAAATTTATTGATTTATCAGTTTAACCATTGACTAAAACATTAAAATCGGAAACCGAACTGATAGCCTAATAAAAAAACTTACAAAATTATTTAAAAATCATAATCCAATAACCAAATACTGATAAATCAATAACATTATTTTTTCGATTCGATTTATCGGTTACATCAATTTTTACACACCCCTAACTTAGAGTCTAATTAAACATAATGCACACATGTTACATAGTACAATTCTCTTTCATAGAATGAATTCATGATTTCACTTTTTCCTTTAAAATTCATATTCAAGAAATTTTGCTTGCATTATGAAATTTCTTTTAATTCTTAGGACAAGTTAATAATTGTTTTGATTTTGAGTTTTAAAAAAAAAAAAAAAAATTAAAATAGAATATAAGATAAAATTATATTTCTATAGATATGAAAGTGTTTAACAGGAGTTTTAAATTATAAACACTTCTAGCATATTAGATTATTTTGAAGTCTTCTTTTAATCTATATTTCATTTATTTTGTTATGTATAACAAAACTTATCTATTCCTCATTCTATTATTTGAGATAAGATAAAAGAAAACTCATCTGCTTATGCGTGTAACACAATTTTTTTTAATTTAAAGTCAAATTAAAGAAAAGTAAAATAATTAAAATACAGTAGAAAAAAATGTATACCGGAGATTTTGGGCGGGGGGGGGGGGGGATTTAAACTAATTTTGAAAATATAATAAAGTTATTAGATAATATATATATATATATATATTACTATTCATAAATTTTAAACTGAAGAGATTGGGGGGGGGGGGGGGAAGGGGGGAATAGAATAAAAATTTAAATTGTATACATCTATTAAAGAAAAATACGAAACATAAAAGCTTTTATGCAATTACATTATTATTTTTACTCATATAAATTTGATTTGGGGGGTGGGGGGAGGAGGGGGGAGGGAGGGATATTAACATTTACTATCTTTAAATTGTGAATAATATAATAAAGAAAAATATGAAACATAAAAGTTTTTTTTACAATTACATGATTTTCTTGTTATATAAATTTGGTTAGACGTGAGGGAATTGGGTCGGTGGGGGTAAATTTTTTTTTTAATTTAAAAACTTGAGGGGGGGTAGGAGATGGAGAGTGGAGGGGGGGGCAGTAGAATAAAAATTTAAATTGTATACATCTAATAAAGAAAAATACGAAACATAAAAGCTTTTTTGCAATTACATTATTATTTTACTCATATAAATTTGATTTGGGAGGGTGGTGGTGGGGGGGGGGAGAGTGATATTAACATCTACTATCTTTAAATTGTGAATAATATAATAAAGAAAAATATGAAACATAAATTATTTTTTTTACAATTACATAATTTTTTTGTTATATAAATTTGGTTAGACGTGAGGGAATTGGGGTGGGTGGGGGTAATTTTTTTTTAATTTAAAAAATTGAGGGGGGTAGGAGATGAAGGTGGGGTAGGGGTGGGAGGTGGGGGGAAGGGTTAGGTAAAAAAAATAATTCCGCATTGATAGTTAAATTTTTTAAAAAAGTAATATAATTTAACATGCTCGAACGAAACATTTCAATATGAAACGATTAAAAATAATACTATAACATTATCCGTGCATCGCACGGGTTCATATACTAGTATTAATATACACCATCCTATTTTTTTTTAATAATTTTCTTTTGTTTTTGTTTTTTTGATATCCTCTTATGATTCTATTGATAGTTTACTTAGCTTCATATAATTAGATTTGAAGCTTTATTTAATAATCTTTGTGCTTCGTGTTAGATTTTCGTTTGTTTTTGTTTTCTTGATATCCTCTTATGATGTTTTATGTGTAGTTTTTGTTTCAATAGTTTTGAAAAATTGATTTTATGTGTTTCATTATTTATTTTGCGTATTTGTAATAGGTGTTGTGTCAAAACTATGATGTTATCAGCTTCTTGGTAGATAGTTTTCAGTTCTCCATCATTAATGGCAATATTGATCAGGTATATTATTGACCTCTCTGCTTTATATCATGTTTTGCCGAGCAAGGGTCATCGAAAACGGTCTTTTTATCCTCAAAGCTAAGGGTCAATATGTTATTGTTGTTTTTATTGATTTTAAAGTTTGGATGAAAGGGAGAGATTTACAACAATCCCCTAGCTGTGCGGGAGAGACAGATTCGCTGTTGCGAGTTGCTCGAGTTTTGGTGAGCTGATGTCTTGGGCTGCCAATCTCAACAAACAATTTGTTTTACTGATGTTTTAAGTAAAATCAGGTAGAGATACCATAGACTAAACCTTAAATTTATTGTAATATTCTACTTTTACTTATGTGTCTTGGCAGTCTTGCATGAGGATTAAATTTGAGTTGCACATAAAGGAAGTGGCAGTGAAGCAGTAATATACACTCCTAAATATATGGGAAGGAGAATTAGAAAACGACTTAAATTTATGATTTTTTCTTTTTTTTCGGTGTGTATTTGAAAACGTAAATAGAATTCGCAGCTGCTACAGAATTTATTCAATCTCCATTATATGTTTCCAAGTTAATCTCAATTTAATTAGAATAGCTTTGTTCTGTCTTTGCAACCTAATCATCAATTAAATTCATCATATCATATTTGTTGTCTTTTCTTTCCGGTATCATTTGGGGTATATTATATAGGAAATTTAAGTGCTCTTAATTATAACACTAGCTTTGTCTGTGATCTCTTATATAAATTTGCTTAACTAATATATCTTCTTATTTGTATGTGTGTAATTGTTATTTGAGGCATAGTAATGAAATTCATATATGATTTTTAAAGTTATTACTCAAAAGAAATATTTATTAATCAAAAGAAATAAAAAAACGCAGAAAGAATAATAATAATGTATGTAAGAAGGCGATTTAAATCAAAATCAAAATTAAAAAAAATGTAGAAAGAAAATGCTATTGCGTTCATCCGAAGATTATAGCTCCACCTTGCTTCCTGGAGCAGAATGGTAGCTTGGGTAGAAGTTAGTGTATCAAAATGGATCCATAAACAATGTAGATGCATGGGCGGAGCTAGGTGGGCGTGAGGGGGTTCACCCGAATCCCCTTCGCCGGAAAATTACAGTGTATATGTAGAGTTAAGATTTTGATTTACGTAAATATATAGTATAAATGAACCCCCTTGTCACAATTGAAATGTGTAGCTCAGTGGTTAAGTGGGTTCAGGAATTCACAGTGGTTGCTGGTTCGATTCTCATTAGATTGCTTGTTTTCCTCTATTTTTTAAGCTTCACTGTTCCCCAAGAAATAGAAATAATTTAGAGTTATTCTCCATTCATTAAATAGAAATAATGATTAATAATTCTTAAAGTTAACAGGAAAAAAGTTGGTGGTTAACGATGTTAACAAGAAAAGATATATATTTAGAATTTTTTCATATATATATATATATATATATTGGACCATGATATACAATATTTTTCGAATTTAAAAATCCTACTTCAGCTAATTATTCATAACGTTTCACAAAGACAATTAGCCGAACTAGAAAGCTATGAAGAAAGGGAGGCTAATGGAAATTATTTGGGGTAACTAGAGGCTAATGGAAATTATTTGGGGTAACTAATCACCAAGTACCGTTTCATAGGCAGATCCGGAAGTAATGAAGAACAAAAACCAATTTCTTTGTCAATTTATAAGAAAATCCCTAGGTATACTTACTTGCGAATTTAGTTAACAATACTTACCTAGAAATGTACTTAGGAAACTTTTTATTTATGGTATTATCTGGGGGTTAAGTTTTGCGAGTTTTGCTAAGGATTTTATTTCTTGAAAATTTACTTGAGAATTTTCTTACCTAAAGAATTGCTTGAGTTTTTTTTTGCTGTAAATTCTTTTTTGGGGACTTACTTGGAATATGCATACTTTAAAATTTATGTGGAAATTTGTGCCGCAATTTTATAAGGAAATTAATGGAGAGAGTACACTTTTCATTCAAAAAATCTTACAGATATATCTTTTAAGTATATAGAAAAAAATTATAAACGTGAAAATATAATATGTATATATATATATAGTATATTGAAAGCTAATATATGATTTAAGGAACAGTACTTTAGAAGAACAAAATAAAAAGTTCAAAATAAAGAAAAATACTTTTAAAAAAAAACGCATGATTTATGTAGGGCTCGATAAAGCAGGACAACATAGGAAGAAATGCTTAACTAAAGTATGACAAAACGAATTACATTTAGCGATTAAGATTAATTTTAAACTACATATTTAAACTTAACTCAAAATATTTAAAAATTATATTTAAACTTAAACTACATAATTCAAAATATAATATTTATTTTTTAACAAAAAGTAAAAAATAATTTATTTATTCAAAATATAATTTAATTATTTTTTTAAAAAAAAATAAAACGCCCGTACTGGTTAACTCAATCCGATCCAATTTATACCGGCCCGATACCAGTTCGTTCCGATCCGATCATTCCATTCAGACAGAATGCCCAGTCTTATCTCCGAATACTGACTCTCTCATGGTGAAACTTCATTGTATCACACTCTAGCACTCACATTAGTATTATTTCAAAGTTCAAGCTCTGAAACAAAAAGTCTGCTGTGAGATATCCCACGGAGTTAATTATAAGTTCCAATAGATAACATGTAAGACAAAAATTATATGCCAAAGGGCAAATGATCCATCTGGCGGCTATTATTCATGTTTTGAAATTCAATTTCTTATTCTTATATTTACCTTTTAAGCCATTAAAAGTAAAACTGAATTCATAGCATGCATAAAGATGAGTTGTTCGAGACAGGCGCTGAAAGAGCATGTTTCTCAATTTGTTGCATCAAAAGGACATGCTCTAAACGTCTTCACTTGAAGTTTGTTTGTTTATAATTAGGGGTTAATTTGATATGAACTACTATTTAATTTTGTTAATTATGCCTTGAATTTTTTCCTTCTATATTTTAGGAAACTCATAATCCCTATTGATTTAGGAGACCCTTTGTCCTAATAGATTTGGGAAAGGAAAATATAGTCCTTGTAGGATTGGGAGAACCTTTTCCTTATAAGTTTTGAATTACTTGGGATCTATATATAGGACATATAGTTGGAAATTTTAAAACATTGTACACTTCTTCAATTAAGCGTTTGTCCTGATTTTCTTACCATAATTGGGTTTCCCTTTATAAAAAAGGAAAACATGAATTCTCCATATTTGACTAATACTTGTTCTTGTAGGAAAATGTTATAGACTCTATAAATAGAGGTTCCCTTCTAGCTTGGTAGCATCCACAATGTAGTCCTAGGAGTTTGAGAGCAGTCAGCTTCCGCATGACACTAATTATTTCGATTCCTAACAAATTTAGTGAGTCGGATCGAGCTGAAAGAGGAGAACGAGTTAATTAGGAAAAATTGGGTATTTTTGTTTGATTTAGGGGATTCCATCTAAAAATAGGATATTTTTGCAAACGGCAGAGACATATTTAAACGTTAACTAATGAATTATTCGGAAATTATTATTCAGGTTACAACTTAACCGTGAGCAGTTCTATTAGAACGTGGAAAGGATTCCTATTACAACGGCAAAACAAAAATGTAGTACAATCCTGTTAGGAATCAAATTTTATTTCTACAAGGAGATTCTAATAGTTATAAACGTGAGCATTCCTATTAGAACGTGGAAAAGGAATCCTTTTACAGTGACAAAACCAAAAAGTAGTATAATCTTATTAGGAATCAAATTTTATTTATACAAGGAGATTCTAATAGTTATAAATAGAATCACTAGATCTATGCTTTCTATGGATCACAGCTTACCGTCAGTCGTTTTGCCTCCTCTAACAAATTAATGTGAGTTTGTTTGAAGCTTTCTTCTTCGTTTTCCATATATCTTTAACGTGTGAACTAGTCTTGTCCGGTATATATATCCATGGAGGAAATACTTATGGACATTCTCAGCAGGCTACCTGTGAAGTCACTTCTTCGTTTCAAGTGTGTCTCAAAATTTTGGAAGACATTAATCTCTCAATCTTATTTGAAGAAGAAGCATCTCATTCATGCTAAGAACCAACTCAGTTCTCAAAAATTGCTTTTTCTCAAGTGGGACCATAAGGCTAAGTGTCACTTCTGGTCTTCGTCTTTGTCTTTGGTTCAACTTGTTAAGGATACCCGAATATTTGATTGTCCTTCAAAGTCTAATCCAGCAAATGGTATAAAAGTCTATTGTAGTTGTGATGGCTTAGTTCTCATAGGAATTTGGAGTGATCCTTATGTTGAACAATCTTCAATATTAGTGATATGGAACCCCTCCACTCGAGAAACAGTAGCACTTCCCCAATCCAAATTTTCACTATCTAGTACTAATGATGACGATATTGATGTGGGATCCACTTACGGATTGGCTTATGATTCTATCAGTGATGACTATAAAGTCTTGGGCATTGACATGTCTGGATATAACAACAATGAAATTCTCTCACTTAAAAGTGGTTCCTGGAGAATAACTGATCATAAAACCTCAGGTAGGACAGATACTAGTCTCTTGTCTGGTTGTGAATATTTGGCATTCGTACATGGAGCATTTCATTGGCTTGGTGTCTTATCAAAGTTCTGTGTGGTTTCATTTAATATTTCAGATGAGATGTATGGAGAGATACCATTGCCAGATATAATGTGCTCCCTCACTCTATCCAAGTTCGAAGTTGAAGTTGATGTTCATGTGGGGGTATCAATGTTGGGAGGAATGCTTGGTGTTTATTATAAGGATAAGGATGAAAATTTATTTAATTTATGGGTTATGAAAAATTATGGTGTTAAAGATTCTTGGATGAAGTTGTTTACTATACCAATTAGTACCGGGGTTCATAAAATCATATCGACATATATGTATTCAGATAATGAAGTGCTACTCTGCTTTGATAAAGATACTGTGGTGAAACCAGAATATGTATATAGGATAGTATCTGGTGGATCATTTGGATTAAGTGATCGAATGTGGCCTCTAGATTATGATGATATTGGTGCAGTTACCATTGATGAGGATGGTTGTGTGTACACAGAAAGTATGATCTCTCCGAAATTGGGTTATTAAATGGTGTTATTAGGTCATCTAAATAATAATTATGGCTCTCGTTACATAGTATATATGATTACTTGCACACACTTTTTTTGATGTTACAAGTCGTCATTCTTATAATAATTTTGTCTATTGCTTGGGAATTTATTGGTTCCAAAATTGATTTATCATTCCTGTGGGTTTTTTATTTTTTACTTACAATTCTTTGCTAACAAAGAACTGGTTGAACACCCTGTTGTCTCTGTTATCTGCTATTTTCTTCTCAGCTAAAGTTGTTTGGTTGAACATCCTGTTATCTCATATAGAAAGTTCCTGCTTAGTTAAAGTTTACATGGAGCATTTCATTGGCTTGGTATTTTATCAAGGTTTTGTGTGGTTTCATTTAATATTTCAGATGAGATGTACGGAGAGATACCATTGTCATAGATAGTGTGTTCCTTCACTCTATCCAAGTTCAACGTTGAAGTTGAAGTTGATGTAGGATTATCAGTGTTGGAGGAATGCTTGGTGTTTATTATAAGGATGAGAAAGCTTTTAATTTATGGGTAATGAAAAACCATGGTGTAAAAAATTCTTAGATGACATTGTTCACTATACCAATTAGTAACGGAATTTACAGAATCATACCGACATATACGTTTTCAGATGATGAAGTGCTACTCTGTTTTTCGGTCCCAAAATGGATTCACCAACGCTAATTGTCGGCTTGTTTTTTGATGTTCTGCTTGCGGGAACCATTTAATTTCTTTGCTAAGAAAGAACTGGTTGCACATCCTGCTGTCTGCAGTCTGCTATTTGCCTCCTACATAATCCCAACATCTTGAATATTTTGATGCAACTCAACTATAAACAAGTGGAAGCTAATTTTTTTTTGTTTTTTCATATGGATGATCTGCTGCAATCACATTTGGTTTAGAATTTCAGTTCTCTCACAAAATAAGGCTTGAACACATTGCTAACACATAAGCACTGAACTTCACCAAGACACCTCACAACTTGAAGTTAGATTGCTACACGACGAATTAGTCAAAACACTGGTTCAGAAGCATTTTGAAAAGACAGTATGAGAAAGCTTACAAATATTGGTTGGACAGTAACCAAGACAACTGACTACTTTACCATATCACCCCATATTTGGAAAATAAGAGATCAAGAAGCTAGTCAAAAGCTCCTTTTTTTTTTTCATTGTCAAAAGCTCTTATCAATTTCCACCTTTCTCATGGAGCACTCAGCGTCTTCAAATGAACTGCCTCGATTGAGAAGCTTCTGAATTCCATCAACATGTTTTTGCTTATGGCTCTTTTGATCGTTGTGCTTGGAACTCCAGACCATACGTGATATGACCCTGAGCAATGTTGTAACCCCAAGGTACAAATCTTTTTTTGTTATATACTTTTTACAAGATATTTTCATTTTTACGCTCAAGAAATCTTCATTTTTAAATATAAAAAATATGAAAATGTCATTTTTTCTATTTAATTTATAAAAGGACAAGAGATCTCATTTCGTCAAACAATTACGTACTTAAATACTTTTCCGAGCCCAATTATTGTCAATAGTGGCGGACCCAGGATTTTGTTCAAGTGGGTTCAAGTTACAATGAACCATGATAGTAACCGACATGTCCTCGCCCTCTTGGGATGCAACCTTACCCCCTCGTAACTCGTTCTACTGTACTCCAGACCTCCGCACGTCAGAAGGGTGAATTGGCCGCACTGATTGAATTATTTTCCTTGTCTAAAAATCATATATATATATATATACCTACCATTATAAATATTGTTTTGGGGTGGTGTTCAATTTTTTTTAAAAAAAGTAATTAGACAAAACAATATAATTTCCTAACAAAAAATATATCAAGTTTAACTACTAATTATAAGGTTGAAATTTTCTATGTATCTTCGATATAAAATGTTAAGTTTAATCTTATAAATATTAAATAACAATAAAAATATAGCAATTTTGAAAAAAAGCCATAAATAAAACAAGAAAATTATTTAGTAAATAATAAATAAATAAGGACACGCTAACCTAATTGTGTATACCAAGAAAGAAGGGAAAAATATACACAACTTTGTTTATTACAAAAGAATTTAAATTAAGCACAATAACAAATAAGCTATAAATATAAAACCTAAATTAATATTAACAATTTAAATATCAAATCTATATATAATATAAAGGAGAAACATAGACAAGGTGATGTGGCACCTCTCTATGGCCTCCATTTATATTTATCTTTTTTCTCCATTTTTGGGTAGTTTTTTCCTTCATATTTCTTCAAAATTTACTTATTAATTGAATTTAAAGAGTCTTATACATTATATATTCCTTTAGAAGAGTTGTCCACGTATATGCAATAAATCCCAGTTGTACCATTGCTTCATCCCACGTATATGCAATATCCTTAATGCTTAATCACTGCTAATTAAGTGGACAATTCAATTGTCTGCCTATTCATATTCAATTTTTGCCACTATATAATCTTCTTATACTTTTTCTTGGCCTGATGGTATGTTTTCTCTTCTCTTTTATTTCTTTTTTATTTTTAGTGTGCGGTTGAGGATGTATTAGCCTATGCTGCAGCTCTTAAAAGGTTGCCCATGCATGTATGAAGGTCTCATTTCGTGTTTTTTCCCCTCCATGTAGAAAGCAAGTGAAAATTATGTTGTTGATTTGGATAATGACATTGTATTCCAAACCTATAAAGAGAGTAACTTTCGACAACTAGATCAATCCCAAAGATGATGGTGTAACATGCAGTACTGGAGCCATAAGTGTTGTAAAATGTTGACATTGCATTCAAATATTTATTGTCTCCAAACATGTCAATCATTTTACTCTCAATCGGTAGATTAGAAAACGTTTGAAACCTGCATTTTACAAAGTTATAAATGAAAAAGGAGAACCAACCTTGACTTCAATTAGCACACATGCATCAATCCGGTGCTGGTAGTACAAGTCTATGCAATCAAGTCGCTTTAAGCTAGGCTCACCTTGTCTATATTTCTCCTATATATTACATATAGATTCTTAAATTTTAATGTATATAGATTAGTGATCATTCCTATTAAAGTTTTTGTAAGATTTTATTTTAATTTCCATAATTTAAGTTTTACAGTAATTTTTGGTGTTGTTAATTTATAGAAATCTATATCTACATGTTCACATATGAGCGTAATGGAAAAGTGAAGTAGCACCTCTCTTCGGCAAGATCAATTTATATTTATCTAGATTTTTTAATTTTTTCTCTTAAAATATACTCTATAAAAAAAATTCATAATTATCTACATTCATTGCTCAAAAAGACATTTAAGAGTATGACATAATTTGAATTTGGATTAATATTCATAACTCCCATGTCTTTTATATTCATAACCTTTTAAAAAAATCAATGTGTAAGTTAATGATATGATTTTTAAGTGTTCCCAAATGATAGTATATTCAACACAAATTTGAAGGCCACATAAAAATTCATGAGAAATCATGTTAGCAACATCTTTCACGAGATATCATGTCAGTCTCATCTTATTCTCCGTGCGCTTTTTATTTGTTTTTTTTACTTTAACATGTTGAATCCAAAAAATCTAAAATTATGTGTACATGTATGTGTGTGTGTGACACCTCTCTTTGATCAAACTTCAATTTATTTTTTTCTCCTTTTTAATTATAAATTGAATATTAATATATTTAATATATATAGATATCAAATATTAAAGATCACTAATCTAATAAATAAATCCATTAAAGGGATACTTCATTACACCAAACAGTTTTGACGTCTGTTCATGTTATATAGAATGGTTCATTTTTTAGGAGTTCTTATTTAGTTAGTTTTCTTGGTTTCATGAATCTGGTACCATAAAACATATAAACTCAACTTTGTAAATGTGAAAGAGGATGGAAGAGAAGTAGATTGTTGCTAACTGGTCTTTATAAATTTTGTGTTTTTCCTCCTTCTGGGTTCTCCTTTTTTGTGTTTTTCTCATGCATGATATTTGTCATTTGTTTTCTTCTCCAGGTATTGGATTTGATTTGGTCTGCTCCGTTTTGTTTTCTCCAACTATGCTACACATTCTTCTTTACGTTATTTAACCTTTCTAAACTTTTCGAATGGACCAGGGGATCCTTCATACAAGGACAACAATCAGTAGTGGAGCAAAAGGATAATAGTAGTATTTGTTATTTATAGTCTATTTCTTGCTGAGATAGAACATTCAAAATCGAAGCAATGTTAATTTTTATTATAGCAAATTCTTTAAACTAATGAATAATTGGGAGTAAAAATCCTATTAACTTCTGCCAAAGTTTTTTTCTATTTGAATTTTGTCGATTATAAATTCCTTTAAATTTTTTTTATCTCATCTTCATGTTATTTAAATGTATAGAATAAAATTAGAGAAAAACAAAAATTCTATTATCTAACAAAATTCTCAAACATAAATAAAGATTTTAATCAATTATATAAATTAATTATCATATGCATATAATAAAACTTAATCATTCTCTTTCTAATAATTTGCAACAATATCTATTACGAAGTAGTATAAATTTACTAATGTTATTTTTAACCGTGCGAAGCGCGGCCATTATCACTAGTAATCAACTTAAATTGAAAACTGAACTAATTTTAAAAACTCCTCAATGACTTGGAAGCACTCTAATTAATGCTTGGAGTCTAGACCCATCACTAGTGACTTAAAAGTCTAACCAAACTTAGAGAGTAAAAATAGACGACCTTAACAAGGATCGAGCCCACACCTTCCCATGCAATTGAACCCGCAAGCACCACCCATGCTTCTCACTTGAGTGATGTGGGTTCATTTTATTTATATATATAAGTTTGCAGAGAATTAATACATGAAATCGAAAAAGATTTCAAAGTAGATTCAGTTCCGCTTGTACCAATGTAGGTCCGCCCCTGGTTGTCAGGCTTGATGCATACATAGCACAAACTATAATATAACATGATATTTGAAAAAAATTAAAAATATTACTAGTAAAATGAAAGGGAGGGAGTATTATTTGTAGAAGTCAATTTAGGCGTTACATCATTATTTCTGTTAACTATATTCAAATAATAATAGTAAATTATTTAGATGGAAAAGAATCCTTTTACAATGACAAAACAAAATAGTACTCCAATACTATTAGGAATCAAGTTTTGTTTCTACAGAAAGATCGACTCAACTAGTTATATATAAAAAATCGAATCACTAGATCTTTATATGCTTAATCCTATTCCAAAAACCCATATATTTTCTCACTCTGGAAAAGGCATTATGTTCGTTCTCTGGATCACAGCTACTGGCAATCGTTGGCATTCTCTAACAAATTAATGTGAGTCTGTTTGAAATACTTGTCTTATTGCCGTGCTAGCTTTCTTCTTTAGTCTTTGTTCTTCGTTTTCCGTATATCTTTAACCTGTGGACTAGTCTTGTTCGGCATCCATGGAGGAAATACTTATGGACATTCTCAGCAGGCTACCTGTGAAGTCACTTCTTCGTTTCAAGTGTGTCTCAAAATTTTGGAAGACATTAATCTCTCAATCTTATTTGAAGAAGAAGCATCTCATTCATGCTAAGAACCAACTCAGTTTTCAAAAATTGCTTTTTCTCAAGTGGGACCATAAGGCTAAGTGTCACTTCTGGTCTTCGTCTTTGTCTTTGGTTCAACTTGTTAAGGATACCCGAATATTTGATTGTCCTTCAAAGTCTAATCCAGCAAATGGTATAAAAGTCTATTGTAGTTGTGATGGCTTAGTTCTCATAGGAATTTGGAGTGATCCTTATGTTGAACAATCTTCAATATTAGTGATATGGAACCCCTCCACTCGAGAAACAGTAGCACTTCCCCAATCCAAATTTTCACTATCTAGTACTAATGATGACGATATTGATGTGGGATCCACTTACGGATTGGCTTATGATTCTATCAGTGATGACTATAAAGTCTTGGGCATTGACATGTCTGGATATAACAACAATGAAATTCTCTCACTTAAAAGTGGTTCCTGGAGAATAACTGATCATAAAACCTCAGGTAGGACAGATACTAGTCTCTTGTCTGGTTGTGAATATTTGGCATTCGTACATGGAGCATTTCATTGGCTTGGTGTCTTATCAAAGTTCTGTGTGGTTTCATTTAATATTTCAGATGAGATGTATGGAGAGATACCATTGCCAGATATAATGTGCTCCCTCACTCTATCCAAGTTCGAAGTTGAAGTTGATGTTCATGTGGGGGTATCAATGTTGGGAGGAATGCTTCGTGTTTATTATAAGGATAAGGATGAATATTTATTTAATTTATGGGTTATGAAAAATTATGGGGTTACAGATTCTTGGATGAAGTTGTTTACTATATCAATTAGTACCGGGGTTCATAAAATCATATCGACATATATGTATTCAGATAATGAAGTGCTACTCTGCTTTGATAAAGATACTGTGGTGAAACCAGAATATGTATATAGGATAGTATCTGGTGGATCATTTGGATTAAGTGATTGAATGTGGCCTCTAGATTATGATGATATTGGTGCAGTTACCATTGATAAGGATGGTTGTGTGTATATAGAAAGTATGATCTCTCTGAAATTGGGTTATTAAATGGTGTTATTAGGTCATCTAAATAATAATTATGGCTCTCGTTACATAGTATATATGATTACTTGCACACTTTTTTTTTGATGTTACAAGCTTTTGTTCTTATAATTTTATCTAATGCTTGAGAATTTATTGATTCCAAAAATAATTTATCATTTCTGTGGAACATCCTGATGTCTCGTTTATCTTCTATTTGCTTCTCAGTTAATGTTGTCTAGTTGAACACCATGATATCTCATATAAAAGTTCCTGCCTAGTTAAAGTTTACACTCCAAAATGCAATTTTACAGTTGAATCTCCTCTCTTGATCATAGTTACCCAAACAGCCACACTGGCACACCTTTTAAGTTCTCTTTCAGCTAAATTTATTTCGTCTCCAAATACCAATAAGTTGATGGTTTGGCTTTTATAATCACATTACTTCTTTGATTAGACTTTTAAAAAAAACAATCACCAACTAGCAAACCCTGAGAGAATTTAAAGGTAAAAAAACGGAAGTTAAAAAAAGATAGCGTTGTTCACTCGGAAGTAAGGCCCATTTGAGCTGGGATTTGCAATGTTGCTTGCATTTAAGTTCCATATCAGTGGAATGAGAAAAAATAATCTTCTCCCCTCATGAGCTAACTTTTGGGATTTTATGTTAGGTTCAAAACCTAATTTTACTCTAAAAAAGGTGGCAAATCCAATTATTTAAAAGAAATAAACTAATTGAGTCGAGATAATATCATCTCATCAACTTAATTATGGCTACTTGGCAAGTTGCCGTACATTTTAAACGAGTGTCAAATTAGTCCATTCGAAAGCACCATCTTTTGGACGACCCATGACCTTTTAACATTTTAAATAGTTTAGTTGGTACAAACATGAAGAAATTTTAAAAGATAGGCTCAGGGTAGAAGAGAAGGAAAATCAAAATGAGAGTAATTTCTTCTTCTCCTTCTTTTTTTTTTTTAAAAAAAAAATTCACCAAATTATGTAATATTGGGATTAAGAAATCATCAATAGTGCACTTGTTTGCCTCTTCGGGTGTGTTTGATACGAAGGAAAAAAAATTGAAAATAATATTTCAAAAGCATTTTATATAATCTAGGCAACACTAGGAGAAGGTTAGGAGTGTGGGCAAAGTGGGGAGGAGATAATTTACAAAATTTATTTTTGTAGAAAAAATATTTTTCAAAAATTTTGACCAATCAAAATTGAAAAAAATCTGATTTTCCAACTATCACTGAGTTATTTTATTTTAGTAAGACAATACTACCTGAATTGAATTTGTCTTCAAGAATTCAAAAGGCATTACTCTTTTCCTCTAATACAAAGCATAACTTACGGTTGTACCTTCGTAGTTAATAAAGCGGCGAGGGGTGTTGCGCGGGGGGGGGGGGGGGAGGGGAGGATCACAAGGTATCAATTTAAATCTCAATCCAGTGGAAACAAAACACATACTAGCTAGCTAGGTGATTGGATCAAAATACACAAAAATTAGTGCAGACAAAAGACATACTAATTGAATTGAGGTGAGCACAAATTAGCCTGATCACCATTATTATTCAGGAAAAAACAACGCAAAATTTTTCAATAATATTGTCAAATATAGAACTGACCCATTTTTTGCAAATATGTTAGGTACATATCATCTTTGTGCAAAATATTTTGTGTGTTACTAAAAAATTTATACTCGGTGAAGTGTTTGTTGCTATTATCTTACAACTCAATTCATGTACCTTTTTCCGGTAACGGTAACCTAATTAATTACTCCATTTCACAGACCTAACGTGTATCTAGTCAGGGGTGTTAAATTAGTTTAACTTTTAAAAAACTAACTCGTCTTATCCGTCCAAATTTAGTCTCTATATATATATGTTGGAAATAATAATTCAAAGTACGAGTAGGAATTTTTAGTTGTTTAGGATTTTATATTTTTGGTATTTGTTTTTAGGATTTGTTTTTCCTAGTTCACAGAGGAATAGATTTCTAGTCCTAGTTTAATTTGGTTGTGCACTATTATAAATAGGGGTGCTTGCTACATATTTTCTTAGGTTGTAAGGTAGTCAGATATAGAGTAGAAATTCAAGAGTTTTTGAGTTATTGAATAAAGTCTTCTACCTCTTGTCTCTTGTTTAATTAATTTTTTCTATTTAGTGATTGTTGGGTTTTTTACTTGTGCTTATATTATTCCTTTGAGTGGTTTTATTTCCTTCAAATTGGTATCAGAGCCTGTGTGAGATCCTGTTAGAGCCTCGTGTGAGATCCGATATAGATAGAAGAATATGGATGTTTCAGATTTACCTGATTGTCCTGTTTTTGAGTTTGATGGAAAAAAATTTGAGAGTTGGTATCAACAGATGAAGAATTTTTTCAGGGCTATTGGATTATGATCCATTATTATTGAGAATGGATTTGTAGAGTCTCCAAAAGGCACAATATTAATGAGTGAAGCAGCTACTCAATTGGAGAAAAATAGACAATTGGATTATAAGGCATGGTTCTACATTGACTGTAAGGTCGAATTGCATGTATCCATCAAATTACTATATGTAAAACCAGCAAAAGAGGCTTGAACAATTTCAGTAAAATGGCATCGACGTGCTGCAGACGTAAAGAGAGAGAAACTTCAAAAGCTTTGGAGACAGTATGAGTTGGCCCAGATGAAACCAACAGAATTTGTCAAAGAATTCTTTACAAGAATTAGAGAAATTATTAATGATATGAAGGTCAATGGAGAAATATTAGAAGAAGTCAAAGTTGTTAAGAAGATATTGGAATCTCTAAGTTTGAAGTTTCATGACAAAAAGACAATCGTTAAGGCTATTCAAGATCATGATATTTTGAGACTTGATGATCTAGAAGATGAGTTGGTGGCATATGAGATATTCCTCAATCAAGAGACAATTGAATTAGTGGAGGAGAGATTGTAAGTAAAGTATGATCAACCAAAAAAAACAGAAGAGTCAAGAAATCTAACAGAAATAGATGAAGAACATCAAAATTCAAAATTTGGGGAGAAAAGAAGTGAAGGAAAAGATAAATTTTGTTGTGGTAAGAGATCTTCGAATCCAAAGAAAATTTCAATAATATCCAAACTGATTTGTCAATAATTCTTGGGATGACTAAAAAGGATAATTTGGTTGAAACTGATGCTCTTTCGATAGAAGCTAGTATTTTAAGTCATGAGAAGTGTAATAGACATGATTGGTATACAAGGTGAGGTTATTGAAAAAGAAATACCCACTGTTATCACAAAAGAAAAATTGATTGAAGATATTGAAGATGAAGCTAGCAATGAAAGAAGCAAAAGTATTCACCAAAAGCAAGTAGCAAGTTTTTGATGATCTACTCAAAATTGAAATAGAAACAATTAAGGGTTTGGATCCGCAATTAAAGTGCATGGTTATGAATATTGAAGATACAAGCAACTTTGAGTCATTAACCAAAGTTGTTGATTTTGAAAAGTATGAAATATTGATTGTTGATGATATTACTCTACCACATATAAAAAGGCAAACTGAAGTAAAATGAGCGCGTAAGACCAAATACAAATCAACTGGAGAAGCAGATGATTCTAAGACAAGAATAATTATTTAAGGTTACAAGAAGAGGAAAACATATGATGATGATGATAAGTTGAAGATGTTTGACATGAAGAATGTTAAATTGACTTTGGAACACGTTGAAGAGATTGAAGCTAACTAAATATGACACCCGCAATTTTGTTGATGCTACATATTTTAGGAAATTGATGGAAAGTCTAAGAAAATTGACTTCTACAAGACATGATATTATTCAGAACATACTCAAGTTTGAAGATCTTAGTTTTTTTTTAGGGGAGACTATGTTGGAATTAAACTAAGAAATTAAAGATTGGAGAAAAGTGCTCAATACAACAATCATGACAACAAGAAAAGGCGAGAGTATACAACTTTGAATTATGGAAGGATGTTGAAAATAATAATTCAAAGTTGGAGTAGGAATCCTTAGTTGTTTGGGATTTTATATTTTTTGATATTTATTTAATTCATGTCTAATTAGAATTAGGATTTGTTTGTCCTAATTTATATAGAAATAGGTTTCTAGTCCAAGTTTAATTTGGTTATATGCTTTATTATAAATAGGGGTGCTTGCTACATATTTTCTTAGATGTAAGGTAGTCGGATATAGAGTAGAAATTTAAGAGTTTTTAAGTTATTGAATAAAGTCTCCTACCTCTTGTATCTTGTTTAATTAATTTCTTCTATTTAGTGATTGTTGACGTTTTCACTTGTGCTTATATTATTCCTTTGTTTGATATAATCATGATAAATAAATAACTTCAATAAAAGTAATAATACAGCAGCTAGCTAATAACTCGTGACATATGGTGAAATACTCCCAACCATATTGTAGTGGAGTGACATTTCCACATATTTCCTAGTTGCGATATTTTTGGCATTTTGTTGATTATACTAATACGAATAATGCATGGATCCACCTCACCTAACGGAATAATAAAGAGTCCACGATCAAAATGAGTCCTCCATCTATTTAAAATATTAAAATATGTCATGTATATAGAGTGATATCAAAATAGGCTAAACTCACATATTTTGTGAGTCTTATCTCTTTTTTTTAATGAAACAATTGGCTACGGCGTCAACTTTACAAAAGGTATAAAACTCAAAAAAAATGTGAGTTATTCATTTCTATTTTACAAAGCTCACATAATATTTGAGTTTTCTATTTGTATTCTATAAAACTCAAATAATATGTGAGTTACGTTTTTTTTATTTTATAAAGCTCAAATAATATGTGAGTTATCCATTTTTTTATTTTATAAAGCTCACTATTTATGTGAGCTTTATACTAATATAAAAAAACCTTTTGCCTTTTTTCCCTTTCACGGTCCCCTCCCCCAATTTTTAAGTTATTCATTTCTATTTTACAAAGCTCACATAATATTCGAGTTTTCTATTTGTATTTTATAAAGCTCAAATAATATGTGAGTTACGTTTTTTTATTTTATAAAGCTCAAATAATATGTGAGTTATCCATTTTTTTTATTTTATAAAGCTCACTATTTATGTGAGCTTTATACCTAATATAAAAAACCTTTTGCCTTCTTTCCCTTTCACGGTCCCCTCCCCCAAGTTATCCATTTGTAGGATTTTGTTGTTCTTTAAGGAAAATGGGGTAAAGAAAAATTGGGGGAGGGGACCGTGAAAGGAAAAGAAGACAAAAGGTTTTTTATATTAGGTATAAAGCTCACATAAATAGTGAGTTTTATAAAATAAAAAAATAGATAACTCACATATTATTTGAGCTTTATAAAATAAAAAACGTAACTCACATATTATTTGAGTTTTATAAAATACAAATAGAAAACTCGAATATTATGTGAGCTTTGTAAAATAGAAATGAATAACTCACATATTTTTTGAGTTTTATACCTTTTGTAAAGTTGATGTCGTAGCCAATTGTTCCGTTAAAAAAAAAAGATAAAACTCACAAAATATGTGAGTTTAGCCTATTTTGATATCACTCTATATACATGGCATATTTTAGTATTTTAAATAAATGGAGGACTCATTTTGATCGTGGGTTCAATAATAAACAATAAAAAAAATGAATAGAATAGTGTTTCAATTGGCCACCAGCTTCCAATAAATGTATGTACATGTGTGCAAGTTCCAAAACACACTTCTGGTTGTTGATTAAAAGGATAAAAAGGGGCAGCCAGAAATGCGGAGTACGCGTTGCTTGCTCATAATTCTATCCATACATGTCACCACCTCGTGGCTACACCTCAAAAGTTAACCTACAATAACGTATCTTCGTGATATATATTTACTTGGTGAATATTGACAGTCATATAGTTCAATGATTAGCATTCTTGTGAATAAAAATATATATTTATTTCGTGATACATAGTATGTAAACAAACATATTTCTGATAATTTTTTCAAATGTATCAAAATATGTTTGTTACATGTTTTCAATATTTTTCATCAGACATCATATGTACATGTAAACTTCGGATATATGTTATATATATATATATATTCAACATCTCTTTAAATAATAGTTACATAAATAAAAAAGGTTATGAAATGAATTAACATCTTTTCAGTTGCATAATGAATGATTCTGATATGTATCATGTACATAACATAACTTCTGATACATTTATTCAGTTCTTTAAACAAACAAAAAAATCATCAAAGTTTTTTATACATTACATTACTGATACTTTTGATACATTTTATAAATATGGACGTCTCCTGCTAGAACGGAGGAAACAAACAACAGTCAATCCTCGATTAACATCCAATCACAACTGCTATAACTTCAACAACCTCTGTTTTGACTAATTTCAAATCGTCGAACAAATTACAAGAAACACCAAGCCGACCTCCTAAAGTTATACCAGTCGAAAAACACGAAATTTACCACCCAACAAAGTTCCAGAGAAATCTAAATCGTCGAACAACCATCGCTCCAGCGAAATTCAAATCGTCAAACAACCACCGTTTCGACAAAATCTAAATCGTCGATATTATTGTTTTTTTAGATGCAAATATGAAATTTTATGGGGAAAAAAGAAGAAGAAAAGATTAATAGAGAAGAAAGAAATTGACCCAAATTGTAAATTGTAAAATGAAAATTGGAGGGTGATGATGGTAGTAAATTGTTGAATTTGAAATGGAGGGAGTGTTGTTATGGCTAGAGTGGTGGCCGGCGACAGTGTTAATTGGGGAAGAAAGTGAAATTAAGGAGAATAGATCAATCGTTGTTCACAAAGGATAAGATTTGATGGAAAGTTTTTAAATTTTTATTCTATTTTAGATTTTTCAGAGATTCTCTCCCATATTTACTCTCCTAAATAAATGCAAATATGTTACTTCCTTATTTAACTAATCATTTAATTTAAAATATATCACAGATGATATGTATCAAGGCTTAAAATATATATCATAAAATACGATTTCTGAAATTTTATATAATTAGGTAAAATTATGGTAAAAATTTTCATTTGTTCCTTAACTGATGAAATTTGTGTAAGTTGCCTTTAAAATTTTACACGCCCGGTGGCCTACCTAAATAACGTCAATATCATTACTCAACACAGTACTTAAATACTTTTCCGAATCCGGTGGTTGTGCCAGGCTTGATGCATACATGGCACAAACTGAATATAATATTATGTTATGTAAAAAATTTCAAATAAAATGTAAAGCAGTAAATGTACAGAGAAGTTGTACTCCCCCATTTTAAAATAGTTGATCCTCTTTTTAAAAATATTTGTTTCAGTTTAGTTGTTCTTTTTATAAAATCAAGAGAATATTATTATGTTTGTTCAACACTACTATTATTAAATGATTAAACAAAGTATATATACTCAAATTTATATTTTCAAAATATAATTAATAAGATTAATTTAGTAAAATAAACTCATAATAAATATTTTTTTAAGGAGAGTGTCAAGTCAACAAGGATCAACTATTTTGAAACAAAGGAAGTTGAAGATATCACATTAATTTAGGGATTTCAGTAATTAAATCAACAATATTGAGACTTTTTTTTTCCTTTCTAATATTGATACGCCTGTCTATAACGTTACTTCGTTATAACGACATTTCACTATAATGACCTGATTTTCTTTATAACTGATTTTTCATGTTATATTTTACTTCTCTATAAAGACATTCTACTTATAACAGCAATGACGTTTGTTATAGCTGTACACTATTTGTAAAATTACCTCTCTGTAACAACATACTCAAATATTATGTACTCCCTCCGTTTCAAAACGAATGACCTAGTTTGACTTGGCACAGAGTTTAAGAAAATAAAGAAGACTTTTGAATCTTGTGGTCCTAAATTAAAGTTATGGTAAATGTACCAAAATGTCCTTTAATCTTGTGGTCTCAAACATGCCATGTGGAAAGTTGGAATTAAAGTATTGCCAAAAAAGGAAAGGGTCATTCTTTTTGAAACGGACTAAAAAGAAAAGTAGGTCATTCTTTTTGAAACGGAGGGAGTAATAATATTTTGTAAGAAATATATTATGTACAAAATAAAATATCAAACTATTTATGGTTAATCATCATTAATGTCATGCACATAGTTAATTTCAAGTAGGAATATCTAATTTAAAGGAAGACGGAATACATAAGCGGCCCCTTGAACTTGTAAGTTTTTTCCGTATTAGCACCTTAATAAGGTCATGTTCATATTGAACCCCTGAACCCTTTATAAATTGTATCTATTAAACCCTCATGTCTGACATGGCACATATTGTGTGCTTCACGTTGTTTGAGCGCGTGTAAACATTAAAAAACTGCTGATGTGGATTTTTCTGCCCTAATTTTTTCCTCTTTCTCTTAGTCCTCTCTCTCTTCCCCATCTCCAACTCCAAAGTCTTCAAGAACAGAGAAGACCCATTAAAGCTTCGTCTCTCTTTGTTCTTGAAAGTGGCTGAAGTGAGGGGCCATTACAAAATATTGTTGATCCATCTTTTCATTTGAACACAAAATTTAGTAACAAGTTTGAAGACCCAAATGGGCTTGTTGGCCTTGAATTACGACCTTGATGTATACTTTGATTTGGTTTTCACTGCCCCTGATGATCGCCCCAAATTAGACAACTCCTCCAAATCAGTTTCTATCAACAATCCCCGTGAACCAAAGTCCCAAGAGATGTGATTTTTTCAAACCAAAAGCTTTTCCAATATTCTTACTCAAAACCACAATCTCCGATTTCAATTCTCAGAGCAACCCCTAAGTTTCGTATCTTCTTTTTTGGGCTTAAGAAAAATAAAGCCGAAATTTGAAATTGCAAATTCTTCTTCGGCCAGTCCAAAAACTCAAATGGAGAAATCGTCTCTTTAAGGCAGAGAGCAAACACTTTGCGGTGAGTGAGATGGTTTTCATTGACGAATAGTTGAAGAAATTTGTTAGAGCTTCAAAAAGATACACCGATAAAATTAGCGTATCACTATTGTCATCTCCGTCGGCACGATCAATGCGATTATTGAAATTCTGGATTTTCTTTTTAAACGATGAAGTGTAAAATAAAAAGGGATGGGTGTGGTTTTTTGATTGGTTAAAATTTTCACGTGGGACGAGTTTGATTCACGCGCACAACTCATAACAAATACAGGCTCAGAAAATGTGTCACGTCAGATGATTGTGTTTAATTGACACATTTTATGAAAGGTTTAGGGGTTCAATAGAAAGATGATTTAGTTAAGGTACCAATACGAAAAAAATCAACAAGTTCAAGGGGCAACTTATGTATTTTGCCTTAAAGGAAAAAACATCAGTTATTTCATAACTTCACGAGGAGCAGACTACTAATGTTTGCTTTTTTTATATTCACGCTCTTTCTAATACTACATACTTTTGTTTATAACAGCTAATGGAATCTGAAGGTCAAATGTTAGTATACATATATAACAACTTCTCTCTATAGTAGACCATGAAATTTTCGAACAAACGTTGCTACTATAGAGAGGTTTGATTGTACATTTGTTTTGTACTCCTTTCGTCCATATTTATTGGTCAAACGCAAAATATTTCTCACCAAAAGTATTTTTGAAAAAAAATATTTCTTAAAATAAGTTGATTTTAAAAGTTTGGCTAAACAGATTATAGATTGTAATAAAATTTTGTGTGCAAAGAGATTAAAATGTGAAAGAGTAGGTCTCAGCAGATTTTTGCTTTAATTTCTACGAATTTTTATTCTTTAGTCACTTGTTATAACAAAACATCTATCTGGGTTTCTTGTTTTGCATGAATAGATCTTCGCTCCACCATCTCCTGTCTCGCAAAACAAAATTATTCGCTCTTGACACAAGTAAAGTACAAGTAGACCTAATTCCTTTGAATTTGTATTAGTTCACTGATAGACGATAGTGTTTGTCCAGACTTCAATGGAATGAGATCTCTTTTAAAAAGTAGTTTTGTGAATCCTTCATACATGAATGAGGTGCTTCCTTTTTTTCTTTTTTTTTTTTGATTTTCAGCCTCGAAATCATACACATGCAAACGAGGTGTCATTTTATCTTCTTTTTTGTGCTATGAGACCCCGACGTTTTACATTATTGTATGAGAATTGAACGCTTTTATATGTTTTCTTTATATTAATTATCTTTTTTCTTGTGCACGTAGTACTTATTTTTTGTTATTTTTTGTAGTTTAAAGTTGTCACTATTTGCTCACCAAATTATACAGTACTAGTTTTTGCTTACGTGTGTTGTACATGTTTTTACGTCTACTAATAAGGTTGTATTTCATCCGCGTCAATTTGTTTTACTTTTCTTTTTAATTCATTTCAATAAAAATGCCTTTTTACTTTGAAAACTCTTTAATTTTAGTTTTCTAAGGGACATATGTAAGACCACAAACTAAAGTCAAGTTAAATTAGACAGTCAAATTAAAACGGAGGAAATAATAAATAAGAAAAGCTAGCTGAGAGGCTATGCCTTTGAGCATGTACACTTTGGCTGTTTGAATTAGAAATATACTCTAATTGTATATAACATTGTTTTAAGGAATAATTTTAGAGTCCTCCCTCTAAATTTAGTTTATCACACTGATCTCCTTTAAGCACGATATTGCGTTTATCTTCTTATTTTAATTTTTCGCAATCATTCATTAAACCTATTTATTACTAATATAAATAAAATATAATTTTACAAGTTTTTCCTTTTTAATATTAGTTTAATGGATTAATTGTTTTAAAGTATCTCATTTACCAAATTCTTTTAAGTATAAAACTAAAAAAAATGCAGTTCCTCGAGTTAGTCATTTTTGCAAGGAATGCATATCAAGTGTTAGGCACCTCGTTTGCCTATGAACGATTTTTAGGGATTATTTTTATTTTTTATTTTTGAAAAAGAGCACAACTCATTGGAGGATGCACGATGTGATAAACGTCTCTTTCATGTATGAACTATTCAGAAAAATATTTTTAAAAGAGGATCCACTTTGTTGAAAGTTGAAGAAAATTGTTGAATCATTGACACACAAACGATTTGTCTACTTTGATTGCCAACGATTTGTCATTTTGGTTATCTTCTATATCAAGTGGCCTATTTGAAATTTTTGCTTTAAAATGCCCTTTAGGCTTCGAACCAAGTTAGGCTAGTCCTTACGTACCTAAGGGTTCATTTGGCAATGCGATATGAAATCATTTGAGATAAAGTTGAAATTTTGCTTGAATATGCAATATGAATTTTTCAAGTATATATTTTTCTCGTAAATATAAAAACCTCATAAGTTGTGAAAACTATCAATTCTTATACAATCATACCAAATAAGTAAAAGTTCATAAATAAATTTAAAAATATGGTTATTAATATAAATATATATTTAATATCTACTGACTTGTTGATCGTTTTGTACAAAAATAAAATAAAATATATATATATATATATATATATTCAAGTTATTTGTATTAATAAATAAATAATTTTTTAAATAGTCAACCGTAATAGTAGATAGTTATTCTTTAATAATATTATAACATGGAACACACAATTTCTTCAGATAGAGCATACGTCCTTTTCTTCTTTTTTAGGTACACACAATTTCTTCAGATAGAGCATACGTCCTTTTCTTCTTTTTTATTTTTTGTGCAAAATTTAAAATGATTTTTTTTATATAAATCATAAATTTATGGGTCAATTTTATATTTAAACCTTTTTTTTTTTTTTAAGAATTTGAGATTTCATTTTTTAGATCATCAGCTAAAATCACATGTTCAAAATGTTAATTCATCTCAAAATTTTAGCTTATGAGATGAAACTATATGGCTAAACGCCTACTAATTTTTGAAAATTTTAGTATAACTTTCTTATAAATATCATTTTCAGTTTCTTATAAGTTAATGTCAAAATGATTAATTGGAAGGTATTATATAATTAGGGAATAGAATTATCATATAATATTTCAATAATATATAAAGGGATCAAGTCTTAGTCCGTTCCTTTTTGTTTTGGTGAAGGATGAGTTGATACAGTATATTCAAAATGAAGTGTCTTAGTATATGTTATTTGAGGATGATAAAGTTTTGATTGATAAGATACGTATTGGAGGCATTTATCAAAGTCATTGTGGGGTTAGAGGTGTGGAGACTAACTCCAGAAGCTAAAGAGTTCAAGTTATGCAGAGCCAAAATAGAGTGTTTGAAGTGCAAATTTAATGAGAAGTTGTAGGAGAAAGACATAGACAACTCCAAAATTTGTTAATGTCTTCACTTGATGTTCATTAGTTTATACTTGGGGTTTAATTTGATATGAATTATTTTAATTTAGTGGGTTGGATCGAGTTAAAAGAGGGAAATGAGTTAATTAGAAAAAATTGAATATTTTTATTTTTATTTAGCAGTAATAGTGATAAAATAAATAAAAGGAGAAAAACCTAATAAAACAAGTTTATAAAATTAATCAAATAAATTAGTATTATAAGGGGAATAAGTTTAAGTATACATTTTTGCATTAGTGATAAATGCGTTAAAGAAACTGTTACAAAGAAATTGAAATAATGAAGTAAGTGTGGTATCATATGTCACATGAGAGATCATAAACTTAGGGAGGGGTCTATGAAATTATTACAATATATAAATTACATCTACTAAGTTATAGCAAGTGCGGTATCAGAGTTTGTTAAATATTTCATAAAGGTTAAATGTACTCACATTTAATAAGTTTAAAGTACCAAAACTACTCAACTGTATATTTGAGGCACCATTTTGAACCTACCTCAAATATAAGGGATCCTTTTTTCCAATTTCATCTCATATTTTAGATAGGATTTTAACCAAATTGTTAAAATTATTTTTGTAAAAAATGAGACAAAATTAAATAATTTTGTGTAATAAAATAAAAAATAATGACTTTTAGATCATTTAACACAAGCTGGATGACCACTCAAAAATGTATCAATCCTGAGGAATCTAACTTTTAGTTCTACTAGTAGTTATAAACGTGAGCATTCCTATTAGAACGTGGAAAAGGAATCCTTTTACAATGACAAAACAAAAAAAGTAGTACAATCCTATTAGAAATCAAATTTTATTTGTACTAGGAGATTGTAATAGTTATATATAGAGGGAATCACCAGATCTATGCTTTTGCTTTCCGTGGAACAAGCAAGCATTATATTCTTTCTATGGATCACAGCAACCGGCAGTCGTTGGCCTTTCTCTAACAAATTAATGTGAGTTTGTTTGAAGCTTTCTTCTTCGTCTGTCTTTAATTTGTTCTTCGTTTTCCGTGTATTTTTAACCACCTGTGAACTAGTCTCCTCCGGTATCCATGGAGGAAATATTTATGGACATTCTTAGCAGGCTACCTGTGAAATCACTTGTTCGTTTTAAGTGCGTCTCAAAATATTGGAAGACATTAATCTCTCAATCTTATTTTAAGAAGAAGCATCTCAATCATGCTAAGAACCAACTCTCTTCTCAAAAATTGCTTTTTATCAAGTTGGACCCTAAGTGTCACTTCTGGTCTTCTTCTTTATCCTTGGTTCAACTTGTTAAGGATACCCGAATATTTGATTGCCCGTCGAATTTTAATCCAGAAGACGGTATAAAAGTCTATTGTAGTTGTGATGGCTTGGTTCTTATCGGAATATGGAGTGATCCTCATGTTGAACAACCTTTAATATTAGTGATATGGAACCCTTCCACTCGAGAATCAATAATACTTCCTTCAAAATTTTCTCTACAAATGGGTCACGACTCTAGTACTAGTCATGACGATAAACACATGGAAGAGGACTCTAATAATAGTGATGACGAACGACTATAGTATTAAAGAAGATGATGTGGGATCTACTTACGGATTGGCTTATGACTCCATCAGTGATGACTATAAAGTTTTTAGGATTAACTTGTTTAGGTCTAACCATAATGAAATTCTCGCACTGAAAAATGCTTCCTGGAGAATAATTGATCATAAAATCTCAGGTAGAACAGATTGTTCTATGTTGACTGGTGGGGAATATTTGGCATTTGTGCATGGAGCATTTCATTGGCTTGGTATTGTATCAAGGTTTTGTGTGGTTTCATTTAATATTTCAGATGAGATGTACGGAGAGATACCATTGCCAGAGATAATGTGCTCCCTCACTCTATTCAAGTCCAAAGTTGAAGTTGAAGTTGAAGTTGATGTGGGTGTATCAGTGTTGGGAGGAATGCTTAGCTTTTATTATAAGGATGATTTTTTTTTTAATTTATGGGTAATGAAAGACCATGGTCTAAAAGATTCTTGGATGAAATTGTTCACTATACCAATTAGTACTGGGGTTTATAGAATTATACCAACATATGTGTTTTCAGATGATCAAGTGTTACTCCGCTTTGATCATCATTATTGGGTGAAACCAGAATATCTATATAGGTTAATATCTGGTGGATCATTTGGATTAAGTGATCGAATGTGGCCTCTAGATTATGATGATATTGGTACAGTTACCATTGATGAAGACGGTTGTGTTTATACAGAAAGTCTGATCTCTCCGAAATCGGGTCATTAAATGATGCGTAGAAATAATAACTATGACTCTTGTTACGGGGTTCGTTACGTAGTATATGATTATTTACACTTTTTTTCATGTTCCAAGCGGTTATTCTTAGAATTTTATCTAATGGTTGAGAATTTATTGGTTACCATTCCTGTGGGCTTTTTTAAAAAAAATTATTTACAATTCTTTGCTAACAAAGTTTGAACACCCTGATGTCTCTTTTATTTGCTATTTACTTCTCAGTTTAAGTTGTCTGGTTGAATATCCTGATATAGTATAAAATTTCCTTTTTGGTTGAACACTCTGTTCTAGTCTTGGTAGATAGAGTTACCTGGTACCTGTTGCTGGTAGGAGGTGACAGGTACCCCATGAAATTAATCGAGGTGCACGCAAACTAGTCCGAATTCCACAGTTATAAAAAAAAATATGTGTAATTTTACAGTTGAATCTACTCTCTTGATCACATTGACCCAAACAGGCCACACAAGCACACTTAAATTTATTTTGTCTCCAAATATCAATAATAAGTCCATGGTTCTTTGACTAAACCTTGCAAAATAATAATAATCACAAACTAATAACCCATAAGAGAAATTTAAAGGAAAAAATGAAAGTTAAACAGATAGCCTTAGTCACTTGGGAGTAGGGCCAATTTGAGCTGAGATTTGCAATGGTGGAATGAGGAAAAATGATATCCTTATTACGGCATGAGCAATCATTATCTCATGAGCTAATTTTGAGGTGTAAGTTATGCTAAAAATCTAATTTTACCATCTTCTCTTATTTAATCTTTTGAGTTGGTCCATCGTCAAAGTTGGAAATCCTATATTATCTCACCTCACTTACTCAGTTAAACCTAAAACAAATAAACTAATTGAGTCGAGATAATATCATCTCATCCATTCTAAAGCACAACTTTTGGACGACCCATGACCTTTTAACATTGCACTGATACAAATACTACACTTTAATAATAGATGAGAATGGATAATAATATGTATGAAAGAAAGTTGTTGTTATATAAAAACTAGACTTTAAAGCTTCCTTCTTGTTTTTTTAACTTCAATTTTTTTTTGTTAAACTTACATATTTTTTAAAGAATCACTTTAGCAACCCTTAATTTATAATTAATATGTATACATTAGAATAAGCTTACTAATAGAAATAAAATGACAAATCAACAAAAATAATAGTTTTAATATTGAAGCAATTAAATATAATGTAATATTATAAATAAAGTATGATAGTACTATATTATGATTAATTTTTTTATATGCTGACCGCGCATCGTGCGGGTATTAATACTAGTACTAGTAAAAGAGAAGAGAAATCAAAATGAGAGTAACTTCCCTTTTTAATTTCACCAATTTCTGTAATATTGAGATTAAAAATTCATCCATAATGCACTTGTTTGCCTCTTCGGGTGTGTTTGATAGGAAAATGCTCTCCTGGACAATAAGTGGTTTCTAATTATTTGTGTTTGGTAAAAAAGTTGAAAATAATATTCCAAAGTGGGAGAATGTTAGGAGTGTTGACAAAGTGGGGAGGAGATAAATTATATAATTTGTTTGTACTGCTTCTTTAGGAAAGTCGTTTTCTTTAAATTTCATTTTTAAATTATTTATTTTCCTAAAAAAAAATATTTTTTAAAATGTTTGACCAATCAAAAATTAAAAAATCCCCCAAACCAAGCACACAGCACACTCTTCATCTAATATAAGTCCCTGTGAAGATGTTTACGGTCAACAAGAATGGCTATTTATTGCTTCATCCGTTTTAAAAAAAATGTTCCCTTTCCTTCTTTTAGTAACACTTTAATTTCAACTTTTCACGTGACATATTTGAGACTACAAGATTAAAGGACATTTTAGTATATTTGATATAACTTTAATTTATAACCTCAAAATTTAAAAGTTTTTTTTATATTCTTACATTTTGTGTCAAGTCAAAACATGTCATTCTTTCTCCATCTCAAATAACTTGGCATTTTTCCTAAAAAAATTGTCTCAAAATAATTGACATGTTTAAGAATTCAAGACATAGTTAGCCACTTTTTTCCAATTATATTCATATTAATTGAAGAAGATTCATCTAATCAAAGATTAAATAAACTCATATAAGTCAATTTGCATCCTCTATTAATTTCTCCTTAAAAATTGTGCAAAAAAACAAACATGCCAAGTAATTTGAGACGGAGAGAATATAACTTATAAGAAAGGAACAATTTCCCTTGATACGACGGTACAGAAAGAAGAAAAAATTCCACTTATTTTCCTTTGATTAGTGAGTAAAAAATTCAAAATTTTGATTTCTACTGGGCAAAAAGTGAAGATGAGAAGTAATTAATAGATGATGCCGTTGGTAGTCGCTTGGAAATTTATTTTTTTAAGACAATGTGCCTGAATTGAATTTGTCTTCAAGAATTCAAAAGGCATTAACCTTTTCCTCAAATACAAAGCATAGCTTATGATTCAAATCTCAATCCAGTGGAAACAAAACACACACACACACACACACACTAGCTAGCTAGGTGATTGGATCAAGATACACAAAAAACTAGTGCAGACAAAACACATACTAAATGAATTCAGGTAGCACCACCGTTATTGAGAAAATTACCAACGCAAAATTTTTCAAGAATATTGTCAAATAGGGAACGGACCCATTTTTTGCAATTAGGTTAGGTACATCATCTTTGCGTAAAATATTTTGTGCGTTACTTAAAAAATGTTATTTCACCACCGGTAACCTAATTACTCCATTTCACAAACCTTACGTGTAGTCAGGGGTGTTAAATTAAATTTTAACTTTTAAAATTCTAACTCGTCTAATCCGTCCAAATTTAGGCTATACAGTCAAATCTCTCTATAGAGGCAACATTTATCCAAAAAATTCATGACTGCTATAGAGAAGTGTTGTTTTATATGTATACTGATATTTGATGTTCAGATCTCATTTAGTTGTTATAAACAAAAATATGCAAAATTAGAAAAAACATGAATATAGAATGTAACACCCCGTACTTTATAACCTCACTTGATACCTTGGATCATACCTACATAGGTGTTGAGATGCCATGCATATGTGTTTTGTAGTGTCATTGGTGAAACATTTGATATCGGATTTAACATGTGCGATTCGACCTTCGTAGGAGGTGTTTTGTGATTTCGTGGAGCATTTGGGTGATACCCCGTATACATTCTAACCTCATTTGGTGACTTTAAGTCATGTTTAATTGATGGTTAAGATCACTAAGTAAGTATTTTGTAGTGTTTTGATAAGGGATTGGACGATACGTAAACATTGGATAAGTGGCCGAAAATTTCAGCACTTTGCTGAAACTTGCGCCACTACCCTGTTTTAGGGGTGTGGCGCAAGCCACCTGCAGCCCAAAACTTCAGAGAAGGCTGCATTCTTGCGCCACTACCCTGTTTCAGGGGTGTGGCGCAAGGCACAACATTATGCCCTTCCCGGACTCGTTTCGTAACGCAATTCTACGACGATTTCTAGATGGTTTCTTTTGGTTCTTTGGAGTTATTTGAGCATTGTTAAAGATTCAAACACTTCAATATACTCCTACATACTCCTACATGATCAAATCATGAAATGTGACTAGTGATCCAAAATGTCCAATGAAACCAAGGGCGACTAGAATTCCAATTTTTGCGATCGAAAGGACGAATGAGAATTGTTTAAAAGAATATTGTCGTGACATTAGGGAATTATGTAAACATGAGAGATATAGTGATTAATACATGAAATTGGATGGGTTGCATGGATATGAGTTCTTGGGCCCAAAGTTAGGCCCAAAATGGAAATGAAAGAATTGGCCCAAAGGGCAAAAAGATCCATTCTTCCACTTTGACCATATTAAATGCCAAATAAAAGGCTAAGCTTGACTTGGGGTCTATATAAAGGCCCCAAGATCATATTTTTTATCATCAAAGCCTCTCATGCCTTTTGGATATTTTTCACAAACATTTCTTTACTCTTCCAAACCCTAAAGCAAATAAACCCTAAGGCATTTAATATGGTCAAACTGTTTACTCTCATGGATTAACATATTATATGCATGGGAGATTATGTATATTATGCTAGTTGGGTTGGCAAGGTGATGAATAGTGTATTTTTGCCTTTGGTGAAAGATGTGTCATCTTGGTAATTTGAACTTGAATTAGGCCTTGTGCCTTTGATGAAAAAGCATGGTATGGACAAAATATGAACATGTATGGTGTTATTTTTGGCATTAAATTTGTTCTTGGCTAAAAGTGGAAATTATGGGATTTTGGCCGATATGTGTTATGAGTTGAATTAAGGTGATTTGAAGGATTATTTGTGATTTGTTATGGATAAGAAAGTGTAAAGGAGAAGTATTGTGGTGAAATGTATTGATTTTCATGTATTGGTCAATGTTGGGAATTTTATGGAATTTTTGGAAGAATGGTATATCAATTATGCAATGGTGGTTATGAATATTATATGCATATGATTGAGCATAGGCAAAGGTTGGTTCTCTCGGGCCTTATCGGCTACGGGTGCCAATCATGTCTCGATGGAATTCGGGGCGTGACATAGAAAAGGCAAATATTAGTAGCCTTTTCCTCGTGAAGTTATGAAATAACTTATATGCACAATTTAAATATAATTTTTTCATTTAAATTAGATATTCGTACTTGAAAATTACAGTATGCATGACATTAATAATGATTTATCATAAATATTTTGATATTTTATTTTGTATATAATATATTTCTTACAAAAATATTATTAATAATATTTGAATATGTTATTTTAATTTTACAAAGAGTGTACCGCTATAATAAAAGTTATTGATATTACAGGGAGAATGTTATTATAGAGAAGTAAAATATAACATGAAAAATTAATTTCGAAAAAAATCAGGTTGTTATAGTGAAATGTCGTTATAACAAACTGACGTTATAAAGAGCCTTGACTGTACATATTTATATTATATGTAATCCATATTGATTCAGGAAAAAACTTGTTAGTCGTGATTTGTTTGATATAATCATGATGAATAAATAAAAACTTCAATACAAGCTAATAACTCGTGACACATGATGTAATACTCCCAACCATATTGTAGTGGATTGGCATTTCCCCATATTTTCCTAGTTGCGTTTTTTTTGGCTTTTTGTTGATTATAATAATACGAATAATGGGTGGATCCACCTCACCTCTAACCTAACGGAATAATAACAATAAAAAATGACTGGAGCAGTGTTTCAATTGGCCACCAGATTCCAATAAATGTATGTGTACAAGACACTTCTGGTTGTTGAGATAAAAAGAATAAAAATGGGGAGTGCGCGTTGCTTACTCATAATTCCATCCATACATGTCAGCACCTCGTGGCTACACATCAATAACTCCATCTCCTCTTCATTCAAATTTATACTCTCTTATATAGACAACGTTTTGAATTTGAAGAAATATAATTACTAAAAATATTTCATCGTATGAACGTCCTATGTTAAATGCAAATTTATTTATTTGCCAAGTTGAAAAGAATGAAGTATATTTGGATCTAATCCTTGTTGGCTTTTTTTTTTTTGGATCATTTCATCTAGAAGTAGTAGTAGTAGCGGCAAGTCAAATCGGAAGGATAAATAATAGTCATAATAATGATATTCAAATTGTTGCACGTTTTACATCTACCTACAAGGAAAGTAATTAGCTGTAAGGTGACTAAAAATTTAGAAAGGAATATATTTCGCATATTCTTCCTTGTAAATGCATTGCGCTTATAGCCAATTGGTGCAACACTCGGTCGCTAAATACTAGCCAATTTGGATTAAAATTCAACACGCCCGGTGGGCGGTGGCCTACCTAATAACGTCAATAGCACTACTCTAAACAATTACCTACTTACATTAAATACTTTTCCGAGCCCAATTGTTGTGCCACGGTTGATGCATACATAGCACAAACTGAATAGAATATTATGTTTGAAAAAAATTAAAAATAGAGTACTAGTAATTAAAGTACAGTCCCTAAAATGTAAAGATACAGAGAAGTTAGTCGTTGTAGAAGATATTGCATTAAATTTAGGGATTTCAGTAATTAAATCAGCAATATTGTGATTTTTTTTACCTTTCTACTCCCTTTATTGGATAATCTGGCACATCCATTAAGAAAATAATATTCCTTTTAATTTTATTTTTTTTATTTCATTTAAGTTATGCTTATATTCCTAAATACTTGCTCTTTTAATCTTTTAAGAACAGTTTGAATAAAATATTGCCCTTGTTCAATAAATTTAATCATTATTGATTTGTAAAGATGTATAAAATTTAATTAGGGATATATTGATAAAATAACTTTAATTTTATAGGAATAAGAGATTTAATAAGGAGTGTGTCCAACTCAAATAGAGCAAATAAAAAGGAATGGAGGGAGTAATTGATATGGCTATTTATCACAATACCCCCTATTAATTGATGTTTAGTGTATGATATTATAAACTAATTTGGAGATTAAGTAATTAATGCTAAGGGTAGAACACGAAAAAAAATAATTATATTTTTTTGATATACTAAAAATGAAAATCAATTTTAGAAATAAGTGACAAGTGAAAGTGAACGAAGTGATTAATATTAGTACATGTGTTTGGTAATTAGGATTCGTTTGGCCATGAAAACTAAAAATATACTCACTTTATTTGATATTTTTGAAGTTGAAAATAGAGTTGGAGTTGTGAAGTTAAAAATAGAATTGAAATTGTATTAGGCTATAATATTTTGGAGATGGGGTATTTTTGAAGTTAAAAATTTAGAATTTTATAATAAAAAGTGGGTTATTTTATAAAAATTTAGATTTATTTTGAAAAAAACTATAAATTAAAAAGTGCAAAAAGTGAATAAACACGTCAAGAGATGTTTTTGAAAATTTTAAATATTATGAAAATGTATTTTGAAATAAAATAAAACGTATTTCAAAATATTGTGAATTGGTCCTCTTGCGTCTTAAGTAGTGTATGTATTGATGGAGGACGTGACGTAAGTAGTAGGAGAGATGGAGGACGCGTCTGATCTACGTGGGGGGGATTGAGGAATATCCAAAATCCAAAGGCATAACACCATTGCGGATTTGCGAATATTCTTTATTGGAGAATCCCCCTCCCAATATAAATAGAGTCATTCTTACTTCCCCCTTCATTCAACACATCCATTTTCCCCTTTCTTTGTCCAAAATCTCCTCCCTCCCCGTTTTCTCTCTTGTTTATTACGTGTTTTTTTTTTTTGGTATAATATTGTAACAATGGCTCTTAAGGCCGTTCATGCTACCGATGTTCCTAATCTAGATCAAGTCCCTGACAAATCTTCTCTAGCTCTATATTCCACCCGCTGCTGCTCTCAAGGTTGGTTGGTTGGTTTGTCTCTATTTTCTGTGTTCCATGTTTTAATTCTCATTGTCAGAGGAATTTATAGGATTTTTGATTCGGTGCAGCAGGGGTTGAAATTGGAAGAACATCGTTCAAGCCATCGAATTTTTTAGTGGTTGGCCACAGAGGGAACGGGATGAATTCGTTGCAGTCTACTGACCACAGAATGAAGGCCATTAAGGAAAATTCCATTCTGTCTTTCAATGCAGCTGCTAATTACCCCATCGATTTTATTGAATTTGACGTTCAGGTACCCTATCTTTCTTTTCTTGGGTCTACAATATTTGTCTTTTCTTTCTATCCACGCTGTAACAAACCGAAAATTAAGAAACTTATGGACGTAATAACAAATTTTAAAGGACCCCTTTTTACTTTAGCCGTTTTAGAACGGAATTACTGCTGTAGCTGGGACAATTTCTTATATTCCAAAGAAACTCCTAAAGCCTGGGTCTTGGCCAAATAATTCTGTGGATAAACGAAAATTAGGTGAAACTTTATAGCGGTATACTGATACTGATTGATCTCTCTTCTTCTTTTTTCTCTGCTATCTTTTGGGATTGCAAATTAATAGATGTGTAGAGAGTGTTTACTCTGGCATGAAAAAAGTTGCTGATTACTTGGAGTAAAGAGCCCTTGGGCTTTGACGGGGAAGTAAACAAGTAAATGTCATTTTTTGTAGGTGACAAAGGATGATTGCCCTGTCATTTTTCACGACGAATTTATCCTCACTCAAGATAATGTAAGCTCTTTTAATTTCCCATCTCCTCTCTCTTTATGATGTTTTAGCTTTTCCTTTTTATGTACATAGATCTTGATTCTCATGGATTGGAATCATGTAATTTCTTCGTAGGGTACAATTTACGAGAGGAGAATTACTGAATTGTCGCTTGCTGAATTTCTAAGCTACGGACCCCAAAGAGAAGAGGGTCTCACTGGAAAACCTTTAATGAGGAAAACAAAAGATGGAAAGATTGTTAGCTGGACTGTTGAAACCGACGATTCAGCGTGTACCTTAAAAGATGCTTTTGAGAAAGTGAATCCATCTATTGGTTTCAACATCGAGCTCAAATTTGATGACCACATTGTTTATCAACAAGACTACCTCGTCCGCGTTCTTCAAGCCGTCTTACATGTTGTCTTAGAGTATGCTAAAGGCAGACCAATTATTTTCTCAAGTTTCCAGCCTGATGCTGCTCTGCTTGTCAAGAAACTCGAGACTTCTTACCCTGTACGTTTCCATTTTGGAATCTGTCAATCTTTTAATTACCTCGACAAGTGATTTTGACTTTTGGCATTACAATCTTGCAGGTATTTTTCCTCACAAATGGAGGTACAGAGATTTACTATGATGTTAGAAGGAACTCGTTGGATGAGGCCACTAAACTGTGCTTAGAGGGTGGTCTGGAAGGGATTGTTTCAGAAGTGAAAGGCATCTTTAGGAATCCAGGAGCAGTTAACAAGATCAAAGAGTCGAAGCTGTCTCTCCTGACGTACGGCAAATTGAAGTAAGTAGTGCTATCAATATTGATTGGTTAGATGTTGTTGTTTCTGATTTAATTGTCTATACTAATACTGACTGTGTATTATGTGTCTCAGTAATGTGCCTGAAGCTGTGTATATGCAACATCTGATGGGAATTGATGGAGTGATAGTGGATTTTGTTGAAGAGGTAACAGAGGCTGTGTGTAAGTTAGTGAAGAAGCCAGAGGAGGTTGAAGCTGAGATATTGTTGGAAGGAGAGGAAAAAGTTCAAAATAGACCTCAATTCTCACAGAGGGAATTGTCTTTTCTGCTCAAGCTTATCCCTGAACTGATACAATAACAGCAATGCCTTTTTCACTACCCTCTTTAGATGTTTGTAGATAACTTTTTCAAGCCTGAAGGAGTGCACTCTTATTTTTAACCCTTTTTCACTGGGATTGTCATACTTGTAATAGTGTAGAAATGTAGGTAGAGGACCCTCAACCTTTTCTTTTTTTCGGGTCATACTGGCTACTCTGTAATCGTGAGGTAACTTATCTTTGAACCAGAGATAAAAGAAACAAAGGTTCCATATTTATATAGAGTATTTTTATTGTTTTGTTCATAATAATTTCATGTGCAAATTACTCTGCAATCTCCATTACTATTTATATGAGACGGAGAGTAATCTTCCGATCAAAGCATATGAACACTCGGGTGTCCAATGTTTGAACTGGGCTTTAGTTTTGATGGATCAAAACACACGAATTGGGCTAATTTTAGATGGATCAAATCAAGATGAGTAAATGAATAAAAATGAATCAATATCTCCAAGGTTTTGTTCTGTTGAATTAGGCTATTTTGAGGAAAACAGTCAATTTCTCTGTTTTAACAGTGAACTGAACACTAAATGCTCAACAACAACATAGATTCTTTGATTGAAGGCAGACGTACAGAGAGAACGGGGACGAAGAAATACACACACTTCAAATATTCGCATAAACCTATTGCCCTTGAAAAGAGCCCTATTTATCAACCCAGATCCCATACATAGCCACTTCATGTGGTATTGGGCTGTTTTGCTAATACGGGTCTCGGCCCATTCATAACAATACCCCTCGCTCCAATAAGAACCTTATCCTCAAGGTTCGAGTAGACATGAGCATCCACGGGGACAATTGGCTCAGTAAGCAGCAAAGAAGCAACATGGTCTGCAGATGTGCCAAAACACTTCGTCAACATTGAAACATGGAATAGAGGATAGATGTTTGCCCATGCTTCCTTGTTTCCAAACCAGTGAAGAGAAAAAGTCAACTTTGTGACATGATTTCCGTAGTTAACGAACAAAACCTCTACAGCAGAAACAATACCATCCCAAAAGCTCATAGCATTTGTATTCCTGAAAGTGTAGCCAGCATTTCATCCTAAATCATGGGAAGTATGTGAACACCAAGTTACTGGTCCAACTAGATTGTTATAAGAGTGAAGAAAGGGAAGATCAAGCCTCTTCCCAACAGATAACAGATGACCGATTGGTCGGAAACAACTTCGCCAAATCATCTTTATTTCTGATATCACCCAAATGTACTTCAAGATTTTGGGGAAATTGAAAGCCAACTAATTCCCTAACTCTAGCAGCAGCTTCTTCCAACAAATTATGAAAGTACCAATCCACGATACAAACATTTAGGTGCGTATGGTGAGTACTAAAACCGTTTTATAGAGCCTGAGTAACGATATAAGACGCTTGAATATGGGAAACTCCCAATCCACAATAATCAAAATATGTTGAATCAGTACTGAAGACGTCTTGCCAAACAGACTTGACGTTTGCCACCAAACCCTCATGTGTAACATCAACAAATCCAGCTAAAACCAGTGTGTATTCTGATGAGTGTAAGCATAAATAATGAAGCCTTGAAGCTTCAACTTTAGAATCATCACTGTCACCTTCAAATGTTGGCAGCAATATATCACTAAACTCCCAACCAACAAATTCAATTTCAATGGTTTCCCAACTCTCGTAAAAAGAGAAAACAAGGGTTAGGATGGACAAAAATAAGTCCCAGGCTACCGATGACTTTAGCCCCCAATGCACAAACATCAAGCAAGATATGCCAAATTCATGCACTGATAAGAGAAAACAAACAGTCCCGTGTTTGTTTTATTCTTATTATGGTTGTTCTTTTCCGAGTGATTATAAAAGAGATGAATAACTGGAGAAATGGTTACTGCTAATGAGAAATCAGATACCAAAATGGAAAAACGCATACACCATTGTCGTCCGGGATCCGACACTTGAGTCATTGAGTTTGACGTCATGTACCAGGATGACTTTTTAGAGTTGAGGTCTTGGAATTTATCCCTGGAGCCGTGACAATAGGGTATCCAAGACGACATAGCTCATTTTCACGCTCAGTTATAGTTTGATTGAAAAGAGACTTGAGACCTGAAATTCGAAACTTGATAACAGACTCCAAATGTTTCGAATAGACTTTCCCAAGAAGTTGTGAATTCATCATGTGAGCAAGCTGCTGTAAGATTGGGCAAAAAGCCTCTGGATCCAACTCATTTTCAGCATTTGCAGCTTCCTTGAATTGGCTGGTCGTGGCCAACTTAGGTTTAACCGCAATCTTTGAGCCATCAACTTGCACCTTCACATCGCTCAGGTCCTCTGATTTCTTATCCTTGAGAGCAGATTTCATTAGTGGTAATGGTTGCTTAAGTTCGAGCAACTTAGTTGCACATGGGCAGGAACCAATGTTGAATACATACATGGTCTTCGGCAATTGCTGAAATTTCTTGGGCCGAATCGACATCTTCCATTCTATGCTTATGATCGAGAATCACATTATCAACGTCACAAGGGCTTAACTCGAATGAATTTTCATTACTGACTTTATGGGTCTCCATGTCTTCCAGTATGTCAATTGCACTATTATTTCCATTAGAATCGTTGGCCAAAGAATCTACATGGATAGATTTCTCTACCAATGTATCAAATAGCATGCTCTTCGTCGAAGTGCCATCTATAAAACATTTCATCTTTTCGGAAATTTCGGCAAGCCCCACCATAATTTCAGTTATTGCATCCTTGGGAAGAATTGCAGCTCTCTGAGAAGAGGTATCAAACATTTGGCGGGGAGAAGCATAATCCCAAGCAGAGATGGAGGTATTTGCGGCTGAATGTGGGGCACAACAGGAACGTTTTTGAAATCACACAAGCAACTTCTCTGTGAAATGCTTCCAGTCATAAAGTTGGTCATTTCTATAGGGCCATCGAAACCATTCTAAAGCATCACCATCCAAATAAAATGACGCGAGAGACAATTTATAGGCATCAACAATGGAGTAGAACTGAAAATACCTTTCAACTTGTAAAATCCATGCTTCTGGGTTAGAACCATTGAAACGGGGTAGCACAGGAAGGCCAATAGATGATAGGTAAGAGCTAGTCATGAAATTCCTCTCAATGAAAGCACCAATGAAGTGAACACTTAAATGCTCAACAACAACAACAGAGAACTAATTTCTTTGATTGAAGGCTCAAACTAACTATTACAATGAAAAAATTACGACCAACTAAGGTAAAAAAAGGGATAACAGAGAATCGTAACAAGGGATAAAAGGAGATGAGAAGCATAGATGAAGAGAAGGGGGTGAGACGAATAGAGAGAATGGGGACAAAGAAATACAGACTCTTCAACAATATTCGTATAAACTATTGCCCTTAAAAAGAGCCCTCTTTTATCAACCCAAATCCCACACAAACCACTTAATAGAAAAACTGGCACAGAATATCACCTAAGAAGTCTAATTAGCATGTAATAGCCAAATATTCAAAAGTTGTCAGTAAATGGCCATAATTAATGTTTTTGGCTAAATAGTAGCCCACAAACATTTTCTCTCTCTTCCTAAAAAGTACAGTAGTTTTCAATTTCTAACTCTCCTCTTCAAATATAATCCGTATTTCTCATCTTTTATATCTTCTTTTTCCTCTTTCTTCCCATGTTCTCTCTATTTTAAATTTTAAAAGAAGAGAGAGTGTGTGTGGAGGGAGGAGGGAGACGGAAGTTGGCAGGAGGGTTGGTAGAAGGAAAGGGGTAACTTGTGTCTATTTTATTCCTAAATATAAGGGGTAAAAAGTTTTGGCTAAGATATTGCCAATATTTTTAGGCTTAAAATTTGCTAATTTGTTTTTTGGCTATACAGATGCCAATTGTTTATGAATGTTGTATATTTATGTCAATTCCTCCACTTAATGTGATATTGGGCTATTTTCTTAATATGGGTCTCAGCCTATTCATAACAAACAATCAGTTCAGTCATTGCCTACATTTTATTTTCTCTCTGTTTGTTTGTTCTTTATAATATGTTTAATTATCAAATTATTTTCTAGAGAGGCGAGTGAGTTTGGAGCGAAGGGAGAGATGATGCAAGCTGTATCTCATATACAATAAGTTGTATTAGTCTTCAATTCCAATTTTGTATTTATCAGATCAAGATTTTCAATCTTCAATTCCTAATTGGTGTAGTTGCTTAAATATGAATGTTTTAAAAGCAAAGCAATTACGACGGTTGTCAAAAGCGGACTAGAAAGTCAAATATCAATATAAAGACAAGACAATAGTATTATTGTCCTGACTCTACAGAAGACAAATGTGGTAGACAAACAAGTCTGTGTTGAATAAATTAGCAAAAGTGACCGGATGTATGGACGGACGTAAGGAATTTTTACATCAGAATACTTTTGCCATACTGGTTGTTGTAACGGGCATTTACTTTACTACAAGTAATAAAAGTCAATCACCTCAATGCCTGAAAGGACAAATAACGAAAACTGCAATTCTTCACTACTCAATACAGATGGGTAATATGTTTTTCCTCATTTTTTACCATACCTTATCATGTTCTTGAAATACAGTGTTTTTCTCCAGATTTGTGAATTCTTGGCGAGCTTCTGAATTGGCTAGTTGAGTAATGAGTATTGAGTAGCACAAAGAACAAAGTATAATATGATAGGAGTGTATTTAATAGGTAAAAACTGTTAGATTCCTATATTCGTTGCATAAGCTAGACAATCGCTATTACCAACTCTAAGTAGCTTTAGCATTTCTTGAGTTAGAAACGTATTTGTACTTTATAGATTCAAGAACTTAGATTTTAATCTTCGACAATACTCACATTATGAACTAATTTGTTAAGCTTAAGGTTTATTTTCACTCACTAATAATGTTGTTCTCGACTTAAGCTTAAAGGCCTAATAAATAACGATGCAGTGAGTAGAAAATTAAGACGTACAATGTAATAATGCAGTTTGAGTTGGGTGCTTCTTTCCCAGTTTATGTGAAAATTAAGAAGAAAAGTATGGCAATTCACATTCTTATTCTCTCGAAATCAACCAAACCCAAATTACCTCACATTTTGGCTTTCGTTATTTACGTCAACAAACAATGTGAACTAGGTCCTGAGACTTTAGACTTGGAGAGTACCATGAGAGCAAGAAGCCCAGGCCTAAATCATGTGCTTGGATCCTCAAGGGCCAATGCTCTGAGCTTTGCTTTGTACTCTTGTTGATATCGCTTTACTTCCACACTGAGCCTGCAAATTCACTCACTGGAATCTTTATTTGTTAGGTCCAGTCCATTCTTCTTTTCATGTTTGGGTCTTGCCGAACTTGATCATCGTCCAACTCTCACTATTCTTCTTACACATGTTGTTTCAATTTGCGTATACTTCATCCTCCCCCACACACTAAATATGTTGTTGTTGTATATAGTGTCCCATTCCATAACTTTCTTCCTTTCTCAATAAATTAGTTATCACATTTATTTACAGGTCAATTATGGATGCAAATCATGCTAGATGAGTATTTTGATCAACCTTTCCATGCTGTATTGTTCTTATTTAGAATGATTTCTTCCATTAAAGAGAGAAGAGAGAGAGAGAGAGAGAGAGAGAGAGAGAGAGAGAGAGAGAGAGAGAGAGAGAATGATTTCTTCTACCACATAATTGTTGGAAGTGGTTTGAATATGAAAACTTTAGGAAGCATCTACATATTGGAAAAAAAAATCACAAAATAGAGATGCCTAGGTAGAAGAGTTGAGGCTGAGAGCTAAGCTCACTCGAGCCTCTTTGTTTGCCCTTAGTGAAAATCTTAATTTTAATCTTTGAGATATCTTAATTATTTAAAACTTTATCATCAAGTGTTTCTTTTAATAACCACTTAATTAGTCTGAATAGATTTCAATGATTATGATAAAATTTTAATATCATTAAAATATATATTCAAGTATTTCTACAAAAATGACATGTAATTCATTACTGCTCCATTCATTTTCACTGTTAACCGCCACCACTGTCGCCTATCATAATCAACATCACCACCTAGCTACAATCCCTATCTGCAACCACAATCACATGAGTCAGATGTCACCTCCATTAGCCATCATTTATAATCATCATTAACAACCAACAATCATCACAATCTGTCATCACTATATCGTCAACCATCTTTATCTCTTACTACCACCATTAATTATCACTATCGTCCACCATAATTATTACTACTACCACGAACAACATAACTACTGTCAATCACTACTATCAACCACTATCACCACTGACTACTATTAAGAACTATTACAGTCCACCAGCACTCAGCATAATTCTCAATCAACACCTACAATTACCATTGCTGGTCATTAATTATTACCTCCAACTATCATATAATATCTTTAAATTGTTTCATTAATACAGTATTAGATTAGTTAGATTAAGATTTATATCTAAATGTTGAGAAAACAAATCATCTTAATTATTAAGTATTTAAATCTTGATACAATAGTTGAATATACATCTTAATATTTATATGAGTATTAAAATTGAGAAGACTTAATTTTAATGAAAACAAATGAAGGGACACTGAAGTAGGTGAATTTTAGCGTGAATGACTCAAGGTGGAGGGTAGAAGCCTCATACGTAATTATTTTTCTTGTTAATTCTAAAATAGGAGAGTTATTATTGTAAATGGAATAGGTGAACGCAGTATTTTAAAAGGAGTGGGCGTGAGGTGAGACATTTTACATAGTATGAGGCGAGGCATAAGTCCCGGTACATGGGGCGTAAGTCCCATGGATCTTTAATTTATAATTTATAATATGATAAAAATAATATAATAACATAAAATTATACAAATAAAATTATGCAAAAAATGTATTATTAATTTTAAAAAATTTAAAACATGTTTAAAAAAACTCTTAGAAAACAAAACTTTTAACATCATTTATAAGTAGAAATAGTGCAATGATATAAAAATTATTGTGTGATACAAATCAACTCTAACACATCTTAACTTACAAATAATAAAAGAATCATAATTTCTTAAAATATATAATATCATACTATACAATTTACCTTCATAAAAGAAATAATCAATAAACTATTAATATTATAATTAAAACATCAACTCTTTCATGAGTATAAATAAATACTTTCCAATAACAAAATAAAATATGATCATTTTGAAATATAAGACAAAAACATAATGATCAATGACAAGTGAATATGTAAAATTTGGATATATATTTTTAAACAAAAATATTAAGTCATTTTCACCCTCATGACATTCTCAATTAGTAAATAAGTCAGTTGCTCTTAATTTTCTTATTTCAACAGATGAAAAAAACTACTAAACATCATTTATTTAATAGAGAATTATGAGTATCAATAACGTTGATTAAGGAATTTGACACAATTTATATTAGAACTATTAGGCGAGCTCCGAACGTTGGGCGTTAGGCGTATTCAGGGCATATAGTTGGACGCTTAGGGCATAGGTCTCATAAAATTAAGTCTCACACATGAGCCTTGAGGCATTTTACTAGTGCTTCGTTTTAGGATGAGTTCGAATTCTGCCTTTTAAAATATTGAGTGAAGGTAATTAAGGTTTGGAAAAGTAATTAGGAGGTGCAGTACTAAGGGAGAGAGAGAAAATGGGTCAAAGTAGAGACGTGTTAAGGAAGAGAGGAGAGGAGAGTTGCCTTTCTGACTTGGGCGCATGACATTAGAATTTTCTTGCTAAAACTCCAATCTCCCAACAATTACTAGGGGAGTACTACTTTTTTTATTTCAATAAAGAATTTCTCCGGCCGGTCCCCGGAGTGTGTGTGTGTGTCTGTGTGTGTTTCGATCAACAGAGAGATGAAGTCGTCTTTGGGAAAGCTGAAGAAATTTGCACTGCACAAGGACAAGAAGGATCACCAAATTCTCTTGCATTTGGATGGACTCTCTCAGGCTTCTCAGGTTTCCTACCTTCCCAATCAATTAGGGTTTCTTTTTTACCCGACCCGTATCCATTTTCCAAATTCGAAAAAACCCTAATATTCATTCAGTTCTCATCAACTTACAAATCTGATTTATCACTCAACTAACTACCTCCCTTCCTTTTGCAGGATATGAAAGACATGAGAGAATGCTATGACAGCTTACTATCTGCAGCTGCTGCTGCCGCTAATAGTGCCTATGGTATTTACCCTATACTAGAAATGTTAGATTATAGGATCCACAAAGGAAAAATAGGATAACTAACTTTACTTTTGTAATGGGTTGTATGGGAGCATCTACACTTCACGTACCTATTTGTGAAAAGAGATTTATCAACTGTTTGATAACAAGTAGCGTCACATATTTAGCTCAGCAAAGTGATGAGCAATTTGCTGGTTTCCTTTTGCAGAATTTTCAGAATCCTTGATGGAAATGGGAACCTGCTTATTGGAGAAAATTGCATTGAATGGTGATGGAGAAAGTGGTAAATAAACCAATGTTTAGGTCTCCTTGTATAGTTATATAGTGATTTTCATTATTGGGTTCTGCCTGGACAATTAAATTAGTCTGGGATCATTTCTACTGCTTAAATAAAGGTATCAGCTTAACCAGTGGTTTCGTGCAAAGCGTATTTGAGCATTAACATCTTTGCGTAATGTGTACTGAGATGTTTCCAGTTCTAACTAATTCCTTTAGAAAATGAAAAAAAAAAAGAAGATAAAGCACCAATTTTAGCTAATTCTTTAGAACTTTTCAGTTATAAAAGAAATATTAGTTTGCTCTTTGTGATCTGGAGTGAATGTTACACTTTTCACACCGTTATGCTGTGCATTGCAGAAGCTCTATCTTTCACTGGTTCGGAGCTTTCTATTTGGGGTCTCAGCAGTGGCAGGGCCAGTGTCATACCTAGGATTTGATTCTGTGCTCTAAGGCAATATTTGAACCCCATTTACCACTACACTAGAATCTTTCTTATGTCCACAGGATTCAACACACCATATATGACCAAAAAAAAAAGTGTTTTTAAACGCCGCCACTGTGTCTCAGCTTGTTAACTAAATCACAATCTCCCCATCAATTCAAATGATATTATGAACTGTGAAAAGTGTTAGTTTCCCACTGCACGTTGTGGTCTCTGAAGCCCACCCACAGAGTAACTAATGTAGAAATGAAGAAGAATAGTGTAGTACCAAATGGAAATAGAAGCACTCATTCTTGTCTTAGTATTTTCCCATCTGATGTAGTTAATTTATGATATATGTTCTTGTTGTTCTCTCCTTGAAAATCTGATTGCACACATAAACATCTGTTTTCTGATGAGCACACACGTATAACATCTATTCTATATACATTCTCAAAAACAAATAACATCTGTTCTCGATCCAGTTTTCTTCCCATTTCTGTTTGCTTAGTTTTCATTTTCTTTTTTTCCGTGAAGATTCTTTTTTCCTTTTGCTGCTAAAAAATATGTAATCTACTGATAAAAAATGAACTTGCCTATCATTCCTTATTCTGTTTTGTGATTATTTTCTTTGTCAAATACTATCTATATGCAGGCAAAGCATTGTCAATGCTTGGAGGAGTACAATTAGACCTTCAGAAACTCGTAGACATCTATGTCAGTGCCTGCTCTTTCTCTCATTAATAATCATTTTACCAAATTAAATTGAATGTGGTTATGACTTTTGCTTTCTGTATTGCAGCGTTCCCATATCATCCTAACTATTACAAACCCATCTGAATGTCTTCTTAGTGAACTTCGGAAAGTGGAGGTTTGTTCTTTTGTGATTCTGTTATTCACCTCTAGATCTTTTTGATAGAGTTAAGTTTCCTCATCCTTTCCCCATTTTTCTTTATTAGTTGTTAACTGTATTAGTCTTGCTAGTTTTGCACTATATTTTCTTGTGCACATGCACATTTCCAATAGTAAAGGATTGCGATGATATCCATTTCTTTTCTTTCTCGTCCTCAATAATCCCACTTTTAATTGCGCCACATCCAGAGGTTCCCTTTTTTTGTACCGGTCATATACTGCAACCAATTAGCAAAGCAACTCGAGTGGTTGAGTACTTGAGTCCGAGCAATTTTGCCATAGTGATTCAGCCTAACATATTCTTAAATGAATAAGATGTCATCAAGTTAATGGTAGCCAAATTGTTTCAGTAGCTATGTTTTCGATGTACCAAGAAGATGGAGAGATCCAGAATGAATTTGTTCTGCATGCTACCTGAAATTTCTTTTGATCTTGTTTCTGTTTCTTTCCGGCAATTGCTTCTATGGAACTGATGCAGGTTTATCTTTGTTGATCTTCATTGCCAGTTTCATTTGACTCCTATAATTTGTAAACTATTTGATTATAATTCATGCAAATTCTTTGGTCCTGATTAATAGTTGTTGCTCTTTAGCTGGTTGAAACTTTTGACAGTAATATTGGCTGATGATGTTTCTTTCCTTTTTCATTGTTGTTATTGTCGTAACTTGTGAGAAATTTGATGAGCTTTTAATGCCTTTGACCTAAGGTTATGCGGAGTTTGTTACTTGATAATCTTCAGTGTCTCCCTTTTACCACCTTAGTTGAAGATTTCCTGCATTAAGGGCTGTAGTAAAGTTTAAGTGGGTGGGCTTGGAGTTGCTATTATGCATCACTACTGTGGCCTCTTTGCTATCTGATAGAATTTGAAATTATCGACAATATTTTTACACCAAGAATCCCTATACGTAAGATGGCTTGGTTGTCTGGTTTGGATTATTTCAATTAACTTGTTGATTTCTTTTTCTCATTAATTTGGTTGCTTTAATTAGAGTACTATTTGTCAATCCTATTAAACATCAACTTTATAGCCAAGCATTTACTTCTATGACTGACTAATTGAATTAACCTAAATAACCACTCAATCAGATGAGCAGAAACAATTTTGTTGGTCAAACCAAACAGATCTATTAATTTGAATCGACCGCCAGACTCATGCATCTTTGGAGGCTGATATAGAACACATGTATGTAAGAATTTTTGCATTGTTTCCTCATTACTCAGTCCATTGTATCCTCTTCCTTGATGCAGGAGATGAAACTGCAGTGTGATGAAAAAAGGTATCCTTCTTCATGTGCCTTTTGACATGGTACAGAAATCCTTTTTTTTAAAAAAAAATAAACTTTCAATCAAGTCTTGCTAACATCAGGCATGATCTTCAGGGAGGTGTACGAGTATATGGCAAAAAGGGGAAAGGGTGGGAAGGGGGAGAACTTTACTTCTCAGCAGTTACAGGCAGCTCGGGAGGACTATGAGGAAACGGCAAGACTTTGCATTTTCCGTGTACAATCTCTGAAGCAAGGGCAATGTCGCAGCCTTTTGACCCAGGCGGCTCGTCACCACGGAGCACAGGTGTCCTTCTGCATTTTCATAGCTCCATTTATTTCATATCGGTTATCAATCTTTTTCTTGAATTGGGTAATTACTTGTCTTTCTAATTTCTCTTTCTCTGGAACAGTTGAATTTCTTCCGCAAAGGACTTAAATCTCTTGAATCTGTTGAACCACAAATAAGGATGGTTGCTGAAAACCAACACATTGACTACCAACCTGTTGAATTGGATGATAGTGAGGATGGAGGCAAGAGCTATGAGGCTAATGATGATGGTGAATTGAGTTTTGATTATAGAAAAAATAAGCAGGAACCAAATGACTCTTTCCCATTGGGGGATTCAATGGAGGTATGTTACCATATTGCGGTCATGCGTCTTTTTCCCTTTGTGGAAGATTTTGTACTGCCTACTGCTTTCTTTGGGGTTTATTCTGGAGATCTTGATTGTTGCAGCTTTTGGTGGCTTGTCGATTCTTAAATTCTCTTTCCCAGCCTTTTGCTTGTAATAATAAAACTGTCTGCTGATTAATATGTTTCTAGTTCACGTGCTACATCCAATGTTTTTGGCGTATTGGATAAAGTGGTGCTAGTTTTCAAGCAGCAAAAACAATGTCTTGGGGTTTTCCCAATCCCTGTCAACGCATTTCTGAACAAACTGATTCCAATCTCACTACTACTAAAACCAGCTATAAGCCTTTTAAGTGACATGACATCCCTTGATCAATTTCTTGTACTCATCTGCACATCTGAATTTGTCCGCTGGTGTCGGTGTATATAGAAAGAGAGACACTTGGTAAGAGAATGTCAGTTAAGATCTGTAATGATAGTGTAGACATTGTCAAACTTTGATCTTAGATGATGACTTGTTTAATTTGCCAAATGTTGGATTTTGGTCTAATATGCTTGACTTTGGCAGTTTGATCCCGCGGATGCTCCAAGTGCCCTAACCTCTGGGATGGAGGAAGTGGAGGTAAAGTTCTGCCCCTATGGCTGTATCTAGTATTTAGTAAACAATATGTTAGCTATATAATTTTCCATATGGCTTGTGTAAGGTCTTTCAGAAGGGGTTTAGCAAGGCTTTGAGCTACTCCTTATGCTGCCTTTTGGATGCTCAGATTCTTGTGTCCTTTTTACACTTCTTATTGTCAACTTGTGTGATGTTGCTTATTTAATTTGAAAGACCTTTTCTTGCAGTTGGATATTGGCAAAAACCAAGAGCAGGTTTTTACTAGACAACCACGTGTAGTCAGTCATTCTGCTCCGATATTTGCAGAGAAATCGGACATTTCTGATAGAATCAAACAAGCACAGACATCTGTCCAGAAATTTCACACATACGTCTTACCGACTCCAGCTGATGCTAAAAGTTTGAGTTCAAGGACAAGTGTTTCCCTTCTCCACTCAAGTACCACAAATACTAGTGGAGGCAGCAGCAATCCGTGGCATTCTTCCCCACTTAATATGGATAAATACTCTAAATTTACAGATGACAACTTGTCAACAAACACTCTTGCAAAAGGCCAATCCACTGTTCAAGAGATTAAAGATCATCCTCTCTCCACCCCACTCCCCCCACCTCTTGCTGAGGGAACTTCTCTCCCACAGAATGACATACAAAATGGAATTGATGCCAGAAAAGTAAGAAGACTTGCTTTCTCAGGTCCATTAGCAAGTAAGCCCTCATCCAGCAAGCCGCTGTTATCTGCCAGTGGACCTATTGGCTTGGCTGAACGCCCTATTCTAGAACCTGGATTGGCTCCAGGAATACCAATAACTCAGCCACCATCGACAGTAGATGTATCCTACAACGCTTCACCTCCCCTTGTTTCTTCACCAAAAATAAGTGAGCTTCATGAGCTCCCACGCCCCCCTGGCTTATTGGCCTCCAAGCCATCAAGTTCAACTGCATTTGGGCACTCTGCGCCCTTAGTCAACAGAAATAAAGAAACATCACCAACAAATCAGAGCCCAGTGCTGGCATCAAATGCGGGTTCTCCACTACCACTTCCTCCACTAACCATTCCTCGCAGTTTTTCTATACCTTCCAATAATCAGAGAGCAATGGCACTACATGTAGCCCAGCTACTAGAATCTCCTCAAAGAAAGGGCAAGGGTGATGTGATGTGCTCTCCTCCATTAACACCTATCTCTCTTTCAAACGCTTCAAATTCTGGGCAAATCAGAGGTAAGATGCCTTGATTACTGTTTTCAGATAAGTAGCTTATCTTTTTCAGAGTTGGTGATAAATTCTACAGTGAATCTCATATCTGTGATGCTGATTATGAAGTCTGCCTGAGTCTTCTTAGAAGGGGAAAGAAAGGGTTATAAGTATAAAGGAAAATGTTGTGTTTGAATCTTGTCTAATCTTCCACCCTCCACCTGGTCTAATCTTCATTGGAAAACTATGCCAGCTTGTTTGTTTGGGTGGGTGGGGTGGGGGATAAATGGTTGTTAACTAATTGAAGTATTTCTATAGCTAAAAGAGGATTTTCATGTGACTGCTAAAACTCATTGATTTTGGTTTATGCAGGTAGGAGCTGATTTATGTAAGCCTTGTAGACAGTGGTGTATTCTTTTCCTTTGGGTTCGGGTTGTAGAGTTTGTTTTACCACAAGCATTATTGCGTGAGTGGGATTTGTACATATGTTATTAATGTAAGGTTTTATTTTGTTCATTTGAATGTTCTCCATATATCTTACGCGATTGTAATGGGAGCTCCCTGCCACAATTTTGATCTCGCAGTGTTCAACCCCCCCAATCCTTCCTGCGTTTGGGAAAGCCCTTGAGAAGAATAGTCAAATTAAGAATTTATGTTCTTTTAAAAGGGATAGTGTGTATCCAGTCTGCTATTTGTTTCTGCTGAAATGTAGCATGCATTTGGTGGATTAATCAAGGGTATGCAAGTTGGTGTTGACATCAATGTTTTGAAAGAAAAAATAGCAATGTTTGAAGTCATAATTGAGCACAAGGCAATTTAGATTTTCAAACTATATGTTCTTTTAATTTAATTATTTACAAGAATATTAGTATTAGAATATCTTTCATGAAAGAGTCAAAGATGGGTAAATTTCATAGATATTAAGTTAACTATTATTTTTCTACACAAAAATAACTTTTAAGTATTTTTCTTCCAACACAAAATTAACTAAACTTTGGTAAACTAACACAAATCATATTGGTCGGAGTATATAACTTTTTCGATCAATCCATTAGTTTTCACTCTTTTTTATTTTTAAATTTAATAAATAAAATTTAAAAAACATACCCTACCCGATCCAGACCAATCAAAAGCACATTTGAAAAAGTAAATATCTTTTTTAATTGTTAATGCCATAATTTTCTTTTTTGTTATTTTTTAAATATGTTTCGTTTGAAATAATACACAATAATTGTTGGAGGTCAACTAATCTATTGGAGCGGAGGAAGTCCGTGTAAGATAAGAGTGTATAATTTATCTAAGATGTTGAGCTAGATGACAATAACAAAGCTAATGTAATTCAACAAGTGGAGTCTAGACTGAGCCAAGACGAGTGCCAAAAAAAACCATTTTGCTCATCAAAAACTGTTCGGTTATTTGTTCGTTTGCCGGAAAGAAGCACTGTCATGTTTATTTAATGTTCAAAAACGTAAGTGGTATGTTGTGAATCTCAAAACATCAGAATTTGAACTTCGATTAATACAAACTACTGCAATATAGGGAAAAAAAGTCAGTAAAAGTCATTTGTAGAAAATTTTATATCATGCCAATTGAATGGTAATTGGTTTCACTTGTATATTTTGGAAAAAAAAAAACCAAAAAAGAGAGAAAAATTGTGAAAGGTTTGATAAGGTAGTGGGATAAAGAAGCGAAAAACATTTGTGGAATAAGAAAATGTTGCCTCAGCCATTGTTGGGTCATTGTGCTACTATTTGTCATCGTCTTCCTTGTTTCCAAGCCAGAGCAGCTTCCAACCATGGTCAGCTATCTTTATTCCTTCTCTCTTCTCTCAATTGTTACTATAAATGTTCCTTGTAATGAGATAATTCGCCACTAGTTTGCTGACAATGGCAACTAACCTGTCTTTTCCCATTTTCAGACTCCACCCCTCAATTTGATCTTTCTTTAACCCTCAAGGTAAGACTATTCATACAGTTTCCAAACATAAACATGTGGTTGCTTCTCTTTACGCTCTTTACTTGTGATTCAGAGGAAAGCAGCTGACATATCCCCAGACTTGAAAGGAACTTGTTTATTCCTTGTTGGTAAGTGGGCATTACTTCTTCTCACTTCATTCTCTCACTTGTTTAGGCTTGGGATTGGTTATGCTTTCCCAAAACTCACTTATCCAATTTATGTTGCTTTGAATTGAAAGGAATAAACAGCTCCATCAAATCCAACTCCGCTCAACTTCTTGCAGATGCACTGCGCTATTATTATTTTGACAGGTCGGTCATAAGTTTGTGTTTTTTTTTTTGTTTTTTTTTTTGGCACGAAGAGGATAGATAACCATGTCCAGTAACTTATGTTCGTTTATTGCAGTGATAGTGTTGTTGAAGAAGCTTTGGGAGGAAAGGATGCTGTCAGGTCGTTTATGAAGACAGACTTGAAGGGCTTTCGAAACTCGGAGGTGGCTTCCTAATGTCAATATTCTGCTGTCTTTTCTGTGTTGAGATTTATGACCAACACCAATTTTGTTACTGCAGACGGAGGTACTGAAGCAGTTGTCATCCATGGGTCGCCTTGTTGTTTGTGCTGGGAATGGTGCAGTTCAGTGTGCAGCCAATCTGTAGGACTGCTGCTAATTATATTGTTAAACCGAAAGAGAAAACAATCACTTGTTATTGATCATAACTTAATGTTTGTAGGGCGCTTATGAGACACGGCATATCAATATGGATAGATGTCCCCTTGGATAGGGTAGCCAAGCAAATTCTGGAGGAGAATTTTCAACTTCCTGCTGCTGAAACAATAAGTGGATCATATTCCGAGGTCTACTTCTGATGACTTCCACCCAAAAAGCCAGACAAAACAGAGATATTTTGCTCATATTATTGTTAATCATCTTTCTCTAACTTAATGGTGCCTCTTGTTTGTCGATTTCTTCAGCTGTTGGAGTATGCTGATTTTTAGCCTACCATGGTGACAGGTGTTGACTCAATTAGCTGCTATTTATGAAGATAGCCGTGATGGATATGCTACAGCTGATACAACTATTGCACTACAGAGTAATTTTCTATTTGCTTCATACTCAGTAGCACTAACATCTTATGCTGTATTTTAACAGCTTATTTTTCCTTTTCAGAAGTTGCTTCTCGGTTAGGCTATGATACATTGGATGCAGTGACCACAGAAGATATAGCTTTGGAGGTAAAAGAAAATTCTCCGTGAAGTGGGAGGATATATATCTATTTTATTTTATTTGCTAATTGACCATGTAAGCATTCTATTTTATTGTGATGTTAGACTCTGAAGGAGGTAGAGAGATTGATGAGAGCAAAGAAGTTGATGGAAGAAGCTGCCAGGCCATTTTAGTTTCATTCACCACCAATACCACTTATTTTGGTTAGTTCTTATCAACATTGTTCACAGGGTTGTTTGGTGATTTTCTTCTAATCTCATTATCCTTCCAATTAACCGGCCTGTTAGTTTATATGTCTTTATCTATCTATTTAGAAAAGCTAACATTATTCTGGAAGGCTCATACCTCTTGCTAGGCTTACTCTTTTAGATGATGGCAACTCAAGGCAACCAAACTATCAAGTCACATGATCCTTTCATTCATCACATATTTTCAATCTCTACCAATGTTTGTGATGATACATTAACTGCATCTAACATTGTCGTATCTTGAATCTATATGTGGAAAAAAGATTAGATCAAATAAATAGTACAGAACGGAGTGTGTGATATGCTGAATCGTGAAGGAAATTACATTTGTGGATGTGACTAAAATGTTTCGGGGAGTCGGAGAGGGAAGACTAAGAAGAAGATAAAGGGAGGGTGCAAAAAGAAACAAGGGCAATTCTTAAGAGGTTTTGACTGCAAAGACGTATTTTTATTATGAAACCGCCCAAAAGAGATGCCTTTTTTAGGGGAAAACAGAGAAAAATCAGTGTTACTTCCTGCTAATTGCAATTACTCATTTAAAAGTCAAGTTAACTAATGGAGGTGACTTAAGAATGAACTAGAAAAAGTATATTGTTGGACAAAATAATCATATTGAACAAGTCTTAGAGGTCCAATTGACTTATAAAAGTTGTCGTAGATATAGAACTGAATGCGGTGGTTCCTTATCAGAAGATCTAATGAAAGTTTGTTGAAGTTATTCAAATTATTATTTGCAGAATCAACATTTATTGTTTGGAGCCACAAGTGCTGAGCTGAAGTTGGAGGACGATGGCAATACTAGATGCTCTTGCAGTTGAATGATTTCTGGTATTGTGAGAGTAGTTCTTAATTGGCATGTATATTGTGAGTATTGTAAATGTTGTACTTCTTTGCACATATATATATTTTCCTGTGGTAAGATGAAACTCTCTTCTAGTTGTCAATCTGCGAGCCAAGTTATAACCACCTAATCTCTGTTCACTAAAAATACTACCGTCCTTCAGATGGCGTTATAAGCAGGAATGTGCCTAAATTCCTTTGCAAATTTCAATAATTCATTGTGCATGATACTACTTGGAACTTTTTTGTTGTTGTTATTCTTCATCATAAGCGTGCAACTCACATTTACTAATTCCTTTGCCCTCTAGTAGCAACATGCTGAGCTTTCAAGAGTAAGTTCTCCGAGGAGATTTAGAAAAAGGAATCAATCAAATTCCTTCGGATCATGAGCAGAAAAATGGTTTTACAGAGGTTGGAAGCGTTAAATTAGAAGATTCAGATTTACAATTGAAGTTGTGAACAATAACCGCAAACTCTGACCTCTATTGTTGGGTTCACCCAATTAGATCTGGGCCTTCACAGTATAATATTGGTGGATTTCGGGGTGAACTGGTAAAGGGTTACACAATTTTCAAAGCTAATAACACGTAAGTAGTGCTTAATAGAACAAATAAATTAAATTTGGGTGTGGATTGCATTGACATGATCATGATATGAGATGTGTGCATACCTGGGCTCGAGAGGCTTAGGGGCCTGTACAATCTTCAGTAGACCACTCAAACCATTGGTGTTCAAACCTATAACTTGATGTTAGAACTCGACCTGAACTGGTTGGTGAAACATTCCTAACCTATTTTCAGAAAGGTCTCGTCCACATTAGACTCCCTCTCTGATTACTGATAAGTATAGTACTATTTTTTATTTTTTTGGTGAAAGCAGCAGAAGTGATGGATGGTTGTGGTAAGGATTTTGAAGGGCTATCCTAGTACGTTCCATAAAAGGGAAGAGTGTAGGACTAGGGATGAAATTTTCAAGCGAAGACGTTCATAAGTTATGTCACATCCTTATTCATAAGTTGTGCTGATTGAATTCCTTATTTATTAACAAAAGTGAGTCGCTTTTTAATTAATTTTATTTGTACGTTCATTGGGGGGTGAGCACATATCAATGACATTCATAAGTTATGTCATATCCACATGTCTTGTTAAACTGGGCTGCTTAAGCAGTTTGTGTGGTATATCTATCTGTATCTATATACTATGAAGTATAGGTGGTTTGGTTAGGCACATGTGAGAGGGAGAGAATATGATAGCAGTTTTGGAAACTCCAACAGGACTTGGGTGATGATGAATTGATGATGATGAGAAGCTCAGCTTATTGTGATTCATTCCACTCCCCACTCACCTCTGTTCAGCACTAGCTTAGCTACCTACTTACTTCAGTTCCCCTCCTCTCTCTCTCTCTCTCTCTCTCTCTATATATATATATATATCCATTCATTATTAAGTATTACTCTTATTTGTGAGACACATAAAATTGTCATCTACTGTAACAAACTAATTGCACTATTCTGCTGCCAATTAAGTGTCACAGTCCTCCCTTCTCCACTTTCCCTGTCCTTTTCTACAAATCATTCTTTTTCTCTTCTTTCCTATACACTAAATAATGATGATAAAACCATACCCCCAAAACGTTTATTAATTAACTAAAATATACATCAAAATTCTTTACTATAATTGTAGATTTTCTTTTTCATCATTTTTCAATTAACATCAAAGAAGAAACATAAGTTTTACTTGTAGAAGTGTAGTTTCTGCACCAACCAACAAAAAAGAATCAATCAGTAGTACAAATCTGAGGTTGTCATTGACGAGTAGTAGTTTGACATAACTTAGGTGTGTAGAGTATCACCACCATACCTTTGTCCTTTGTCTCTGGGAATAAGAAAAGAGTAGGAGTCCATTTTAGAAGTTGCAGCCATATTGGATAGGGTCTCATTTTAAAAAATTGTATTTGAAATCAAAGTTGAACGTGATTAGTCTTCCCTTTTAATTTGAACGTGATTAGACTTTCCTTTTAATTTTGTCTGTCAGAATTACAATATATGTGGTACTTACTACAAGGAAGGAATTCCTGAGTACAAAATCACACTAGGCAATACCCACAGTTGCTCACATCATCTTGTCAATCACTTTTTTTCCTTAAAGAAAGATATGAATGTTGTGTTAAACCACGCCCCTCTAACCTCTGACGTACTATCTAGCCATACCTCGTACATCATTTAAACAGATCGATGCGTATATCTAATCTCTTAATTACTGAGTTTATAACTTAAACAGAATCAACCAGGCTGCAACTCTATGTAATTCATCAATTAGTGAATGTTTAAATTTATATAGTACTAACCAAACAATAGTAATTGGTACTATGTAATTATATTATGTTTAGACTTATTATTAAAAAAAATTATAATAGTATTGAATTCATTGGTATTTTCCACGTACCGGCATAAAATCTTGAATCTACCTTGCACTGATAATTTATATTTTCTTAAATGAAGATTAAGAGAGAAATTTGACAAATAATTTGAGATGGGGGGAGTAACTTAAAATGGGAATCTATCTTTGAGTAATAAATGACTAAGTAGGCATCTAGATAGTGTTTTATCTTGTAAATTAATGTACCCAGATAATGCCGGAAGGAAAGGAAAAGACGTACATTGTTTATAAACTAAAAATGTAAAATTAAGAGCTTTAATAATATTAGATTACTAATGCTAACTATATAAATTTAAATTTGTATACTCCGTAATAAATTAATGTGGATTGAGAACCTGGAAATCAAAGTGATAAATCTATTAATAGTACACAGCTTAATTATTTGCTACACTGATCAACATAAAATTCTGTAGGTTGTAAACTTTATTATCCATGGTCTACAATTTCTGGACTAATTTATCCCATTTGAAAAGTGAAATAAAATAGTATCAACTTGAATAGGATATATCTAGATATATATGTTTATATCTTCAATCAAACAAAGTACAAATTATATTAATTTATTCTCAAACTTAATTCTAAAATATCCCACCTTTTTCCACAAACAAAACTAGTGGCAAGTGTATGGTATATCTCTCTTTAGAGGCCTAACTTTTAAGTCCAAAAAGGTTACGAGTTATGATTAGTGAGGGTATGTGTAGTTAATTACTTAAAGAGTATATACTTATACTATATAGGATGAGGATTTAGGGTGCATGCAATGTAAGGATATTGGAAATAAAATGAAGAGAAAATGTTGAAAAATGGTACAGAAGGTGTACAGGTGTACACTTTAACAACTGTATAAGGTACTATAGTAGTAGAGCGGGTAGTGGAGGTGCAGATAGATACAAACAAATTTGTAAACAGCCAGTGGCACTCAGCTCCCTCTGCTCTGCCAAATTTGTCACCATATGCAACCATTTCATTTTTATCGATCACATCAGTACTACTACTACTACTATATATACATACATACACAATCATCACAATACATATTCATTCTCCTTATTAGCTTTCTTCCTCCTCAGGAAATCGATCGATCGATCAATTCATTCATTAATGGCGGAGGACCAAAGCCAGTTTGTTTACGATTTCTGGAACCAGCAGTACTCTAATTCCTCCGCCACCACAGATAGGGTGGATCCATCCATGATCCCTATGATCCCTAAACCAAAACCAAAAGCCAATATTAGAATGTTCTCTTGTCTCTACTGTTCTCGCAAGTTTTGCACTTCTCAAGCTCTTGGAGGACACCAGAATGCTCATAAGCGTGAAAGAGCTGCTTCTCGTCGTAATATGTTCTCCACCACTACCACTACTACTGACTCCTCCGAACACAGCAACAATATGCAGGTCCGACTCCATTTTCTACAGAACAACAACGACGAGCCCTCTTCTTCTCTCATCATGCCTCAACAAAACATCATCATCCACGACGACATTAATGGTAACACTTACCCCACCTACAACATGATGAATACTAATTACTGCTGCTTCCAACAACCACCTTCAAACATCAACTTTAACCCCTTCTCAGCTTCTTCCTCATCTTCTCATGAGGGCTTTTATCCTCCACCAAATCTCGGACATCATGTGTATTTTACTACTGATGATGCTGATGCTGATGCTACTCTCTCGACTCCTCAGGATTTGTCCACAATGGATGAACGCCAACTGAATCTCGACCTTACCCTTCGTTTGTAGAAGAAATTGGATGCTCTCTCATCTCTTCTTATTATCCCTTTTTATGGTATTACTATTAATCACTTTTGAGGAAAATTTTCAGTGTTTTTTTCTTCTTCTTCTTTAGGATAGCGAGTTACTAAAGCTAGCTGTTACCACTACGTTTTCAGGCGTCAGATCTAATGTTTTAATTGCTGATCTATTACTAGCTACTAAACTAGAGTCTTAATTCCATGTACTAGAATTTTAAACTTTGGATTTTACTGAGATGATGATCTATGTATAGGGTCTGCTGAGCTTTATTTTCATTTCCTGTTTTATTAGTTTTACATATATTTATACATCGTTAAACAAAGTAAATCCTGTTTAGCTACCTAATGTCTCCTCTTTTCTTTTAATTTTTTGAAATTTCGAATGAACTGCTTGCTTTTTTTTTTTTTTTTTTTTTTTTGGGGGAGGGGGGGGGGGGGAGGGGGGTAAGGACTGTAAAGCAGAAAAAGAAGTGATATTGGGGTGGCTCCCACTTATTAAAAGTTTAACTTAAATTCAATTGGTTGGTTAGTGATTTTATTTTGTTTGAAAAAAGTATACTATATGAAGAAATCTGATAAGAGTTGTAGAATAATTTTGAGCAGGATTAATTATTTGGGTAGTTATTTATAGTTGCATGCATGCATCTTGGTTCAGAAGTATAGCTAGCCCCAGATGTTTACAGAGTAATTAATGTGAATGTGATATTCACTAACTCACTATGTACTACTACTTATGTTTTCAATTATGGAGCAGTGAAGTGAGTAAAAGAAGAAACCAGGTCGGTTGTCTTTATTAATTGATTAAGTACCACTTAAATTAGTTTTCTGCAGTGGATAACATATACATATACTACTATAATACACTGAACTGACACTGACCCTTATATTTATTCGGATGTGTCGTTTAGCCCCAAGAAAGTAAGCATTCTGTTGATGAGTTTCAAAACCAACCCCATTTCCCCCTGGTTGTTACAAAATAAAAACCATTCCTAACTTGTTCATTCTTCTGATTTCCATTATTACTCAATGTATACACTACTAGTAGTAGTTCTGAAATTCCTTAGTCTGCACCACAACAACTTCTTCCAGGATAGGAAACTCAAATATCAAGTAAGTATTTCGTTGTTAACTATATCCCATATATATCTACTACTAGTTTCATTCTTAATGGCACATGCATGTAACATTAGCATTAGACTTGGTTCTGACCGACTTCATAATTACGTTACTATACTTTGGACGACTGATGGAGGGGCCACTTCCACCTAAACGTCTTTTGCCTAATCAATTTTGGTCTTTTTTTCCTTTTATTTCTAAGCAAACAACTCTCTGATTCTATTTTTGACTACCCTGTTCTTCAGGTGTGAATATGAGATGGTAGAACGTCCACTACACAAACCAAGACCCTCCCTGTTTGAGTTTAACACTTAATTGATCATGTTATGTATGTTTGGCTTTCATTTCTCAAAACTTCGCATAATACTAATAATAATAACAATAGTTCTACTCAAAACAACATTAGTGTAAAAAGGTAATGGATGAGGGAATAAGTGGCCTACGTCTTCACATGCCATACTAAGTATGTAAAGATTGATCAACTCGCTGCAACATGTCATCTGTTTTTTTGTAAATACCCGAGTAAAGAACTTGCAAATCAAATGAAGCATAGCTTCTTAACAATATTTTTTATTTCTGTTTGTTTTTATTCTTTTAAAGAAGGAAGATGCACATTTCAATATCCCAGGATAAGAAAAGAATTAAATAAGTGAAAAATCACTATAGATCAAAGGTGGGAACTTCAGAATCAAAGCCATGGGTAGCCTGGTAAGGAAGGCGGGCCATTATGTTCCTATACGGATCATTCTCTCTATTCTCCTTCAGGTAATCAATGCATCTCTCAACCTCAGACTTTACTTCCAAGTATAATTCATGTGCTTTCTCCCTGCTTTTTAGTTCCTCCTTCCTCCCTGCAATAACAAGAAAAGGTCAACAAAGATCGATTACTTCCAGGCTTCCCCATCATGCCAGGTTACGTGAATACACTGAACTAGATACTTTCAGGAATTACCTTCTGTTTCAATTGGCTTGCCGAAGTAGTAATAAAAACGGCCAGGAACTTTTGGAAGAATGATTGGAAGATGTACATCTTGGTTCGAAACCTCTCCTTCAGTGTCATTTCTGTGTTCACATACAAGACAGCATCCAATTCCATGAATTTAACTGTTACTGAACTAAATGGTTTGCAAAGTGGACAAAAATAAATAGAAAAAGAATAACTGTAAATAAGGGACTAGTAGCATCAGCTTCTATCTTCGCGAGACTGTCGATGTATAAGTTTAGACAACTTGTAAGCAATCCTCCTTATGCACAAGATTTTGCTCAAATGACATTAGCCTCCCTTTCTTCAAATTATTATTTTCGCTAAATGCAAAATTTTCATTCATAAATTAAACAGTCAAATATATGATATCCATTATGAGCACCACTTTGATATGCTAAGTAGATGTTATCGCATGGCACGGATTATGTTTTAACTGGTCTAGAAAGGTTGAACATGTTAGGTTTTCAACAGTAATGGACATTTCTAGTCTTCTAGCAAGAAGACACAGAGCACCATGGATTTCCACCTTGTGTGCAGCAAATAAACTTCCAAGTATTAAACAAAGGTCCATTGGCTAATGCAATATAGAGACCAAGGGCATGGTTGGTGGTAAGACAGATCATTTTCCATGAAAATGTTTTCTGTGAAACATTTGCTAATAGAGGGGGAGGGATGATTTCCTTCACTTAATTAGTAGAAACTATTTCTTACAACTATCTAGACTTTAAATTCATATATTATTTACTTGTTTCAAGTTTCAACTAACACATAAAGATTATTAGTAATCTGTAGTTCTGAAAAATTTCATGAAACCACTCTCCAATTTGCTAATATTATTATTAATCTTTGATGTAAATTATTTTTTCGAAAAACATTTCCCACTCGCGAATCAAACACCGGAAAACATTTACCATGAAGTATGACTTCCATCATACCAAACGCACTCTAAGTCAGATAAACTAAGGAAAGAACAAACTCAATACCTTAGCTTCACCACTTGACCAGTTAACTCTGCTATGCGAGTCTTGAAATAGGGAATCTTCATCAGGTCATCGTAATCAAGGAGCATCTGATTGAAAGATTGGTGAGTGAACAAGAGGATGAATTTGTGAAACAAAAGTTGCTGTTTCCTCCAATTAGGAAAATTATCAGAATGTTAATAACAACAAGCTAAGACTAACAACCGGTCATAGAAAAGCAGTATCTGTTTAATTTTCTTAAGGAAAGAGCTTGGGGATAGTCAGATCTCTCCATGTGCTTGAACCAAATTTTCATTTTCATCTTTCAACATAAAAGCAAACGAACATTTTCTCCTATCCATCTCAAAACTGTCTTTTTATAATGAGCAAAATATCATCACCAGCCAACTAATGGCTAAATTTTCTGCTTACAGGATTTCTTTCTTAGAATCTTCTTATGGTAGTTACTAGACAAGTCTTGATATTTCCATTTGTAAACTCTCTTTCCTTTCCCTTTCAAACCATCTGAACTGGGTGACCTCAGCACAAGAAAAAAACTAAAGGATTCAGTTCAACTATTTAAACACTGTTAGGGAACTGAAGCAACAAGCTGTTCTGTGCCATCACACCAAATCCATTCGCCCTTGAACAATGATTTTCATCTTGTCGTCATAAGTATTCAACATTGAGCTTTATATTTATTTTATGCATCCCAAACAAAACAAATTCAAACTTTGTAGTGAAATAGATCCACCAGAATAGATGTTGTATGCTCTGATTAAAAATATTTCAAGAAAATTTTAACTCGTGACTACCTGGCCAATATCATCTTCTCCCACTGTACCAAAAGGTATAATTTTCGCTCCAAATCTAGCTGCCATCCTGATAAACTCAGACTGTTCTGGCCAGAACAATTTGTACTCCTCCCCCTGAAGTTAGAAGACCAAATTATTAGAAAAGCAGCATCGGGTCATTTGGCTATTTAATAATCTTGTTCAACATTTAAAACTGCAAGGGTTACTGATATTATTCCAAGTCAATCTCCATACTTAATATTTTTCAACAACTTATTTCAGTATTTAACTTTGGCCTTATATGCTAGATATATAGTTATCAAGCTTTCCTTAAAATCACAGACAAAAAAAGATACACAGCGTCATGAGAAATCAACAGGCTTGTAAATTTCAATTTTGTTTCATCAATATGAAAATGACCATTTAATTCTTCAGTGGCCGGGTCCAGAAATACAAAGTAAATTAGTACATATATACTTATAATATCAAATGCTTACAGATGAGAGAGTCAATTTTCAAACTGAATTGTTCAATTCCTATCATAATTAGTATCTTCAGAACGTGCATGTATTGAATTTACTGTTTCACATGACTCTGTTTGAAGTGGAGCAGAAACAATCACAAATTAATCCCAAACTTTTAAGAAATGCAAACCTTAGATTCTTAAAATACAATATAGAATTTCTTTTTCTTTGAGAAGGTAACATTTGTTGTATATATATTGACTGCACAAAAATCGATAAATATAGAAATATTCTGAGTGGAGCATTTCTTAGCAAGATGTTTTAACTATATAATACCTTCCGGTGAAGAGCTTCCCGCATGCCCCCAGGATACAGCAAGGCATGGGATTTTGAAGATAAAAGTTTATAGAAGTTAGATGCCGACACGGGAACTGCACCCATAAATCGGTAATCATCATACAAGGATAACGCAGGCATATTTCCCTCTCTTAGTCTCTTAAACATCAATGGATGTGCTATGCCTCGTAGGACAATCTTATGTTCATACCAAAAACGGGATACCAAAGGAACTAGTTCAAGTCCAAGCATCATGTGATAACCAACAAGTAAGACTGGGCCTTCAGAAGGAATTCCAGTCAGACCCCGAACAATATTACCATTCTCGAGAGTTGATATCATCACAGGGTTGAAGGCAACTTCCATCCACCTGTGTTTAATCAGTCACACAAGTAATAACAATTAAACAAACTTGCAGTATTTGTGTTATTTATCAAATGAACAAACAACAACAACAGCGACAACATACCCAGTATATTCCCACAAGGTGGGGTCTGGGGAGGGTAGAATATACGCAGTCCATACCACTACCTCAGAGTTGAGGTAGAGAGGCTGTTTCCGATTGACCCTCGGCTCGAGACCAAACAACATAGGAAAAGACAGAATATAAGAACAAGAAACAAAAGGTAATAAAAAAACAACAGATATTAACAAAACAACAGACAATGGCAGAAACAAGATTATTACCAAATAATACCACCAACAATCTATCCGAAACCACAAACAACACCCAAAAACTCCAAGAACAAGACACTACCCGTGAAACGTTACAACTACTAGCCCCCATCCTACTAACCTTCTACCCTAATACGCGTCCTCCACACCTTCCTATCTAGAGTCATGTCCTCGATAAGTTGTAACTGCTCCATGTCATGTCTAAGCACCTCCCTCCAATATTTCTTCGGTCTACCTCTACCTCGCCTGAATGGGGGGTCCTATTGATCTTGTCTTTCTTGTTCATTTGTAAATGCGGAATTAAAAAAATTATCTCTTTCTCTGGTAAGTCTTAGTATTATGTTAATATCTCTTACTATTAAGTCTAAATAACCTGTATTTTGGGTTTGTATATATCTGTCTAGATTAAATTGTATTAATGTCTCTCTTTCTCTTAGTTCATCTATAGTTTTTTGCCAATTTTCTAGGTGTTCTTGGTTCATTTCAATAGTAATCTAGATGTCCTTCTGAGTCTATATCGAGATATATATTATTATCTCTAAAATCTTCTTCTTCACTATCATTTAATATATTTTCTAACCATGCTTCTTTCATTAAATCTATAATTTCATGGGTAAGTAATAAGTTGTATATGTTTTGTACGATATCTTTGTCTAAATTTCTTAATATATATAAAACTAATATTTTATAATCCTTATCCTCATTTATTAAATACTTAGATGTCGGATTTTTATATTTCTCTATGTTCTCACTTGGTCCGTTATTTGTCTTACTAGTTTCTGCTTTGTCCATATTTTTACTACTTTCTGCCGTATTTTTCATTCTATGCGTGTAAATCATATTCCCTTTAACCTCTAATCACATTATTTATACTTATCATTTACTAGTTCAGTATGTTTGATTATCCTTTGTGTCACTACTATGGGTTTTAGCCTCAATCAGTTGCCCTAACAATGCCTCAACACTGGTCTACTACCCTCTTTACGGCATTCCTCGCCTTCTTTGGTTTCGACCCTTAGGATGGCTTAGTCTAGGCTTACCTATTCTCAGCTTACCTAACCATAGCAAACTTACTTGGATAATATAACATAATCAAACTACTACATGATAAATAATAATAATATTCTAGAGATTAAATAGGAATATTAAATTTAGTTACACATATTGAAATATGAGTATACCTTTGTAGTTATTGCCTCTGAGGTATGTGATATAGATGTTTCTATATTGGATTCCTCCATGCTTTAGCTTATTTAAAAACTTATTTCTTTATTTATGTAGGGAGATCTCAGCTCATGAGAAGGGGGTTGAGAGCTTTCAATTTCTTGAATGCTTTCTCGATGCCCCTCTCTTTGCCTTCTCCTATCTTATATATACAAAGAAAACCGCGTAAGTGCACAGTGCTAGTCACTGTGTGCTTTACGACTTTTAAAAGGAAAACGCGTAAAAAATTAAAGTAGTACTATTCTATCTTCTACATTAAGAGCATTATGCTCTGTCTCCTAAAAGAAGAAAAAGGAAAACGTGTGGGGTGCTATACTATTCCCCTGTTGACTTTACATTCAGAAACGAAATAATTTACATAATAAAACAAAAGCTAACTATTCATAGGTCTTGTCATATCTCTTCTTGTCTATAGCTTGTCCGGTTAGCTAGCTTCATTCTAGTTCCACTTCTGGTATTTTAACTGTATTTCCACCATTGCATTTTGAACATTGATGGTCTTGGTATTTAGGTCCAATGTACTGGCAATATTTTGTTAATAATTTTTCTGAGATAAAATCTTTCTTGATTGCTCTAGTTGTTGGAGTATCTTCTGGTTTTAATAATGTCCATATCCATCTGCGAACTTCTTCCATATCTTCTTGGCGTAGTTCTCTGGAATTTGCATATATCATGACTTGATTTCTGCAATGATATTTCCATATAGCATGTCCATTGGTGTAGTTATTTGCTAGTTCTTGAATAATCTCTTGGAGTCCAATAAGTCTTTTGTTAGCATAAAAAGTCGGTATATCAATTTCAGGTATTTCTGGTTGTCTCTCTATTTCTTCTGGTATGATCATGTCCTGAGTAAGTCCAATTTTGACTACTTGGATAAGTGGTTTTATTTCATTGTATAGTATTTCTGCTGGTGCAGCGTAGAATCTTATGTAAAAGAATGATCCATTTGTTATCCTTTTGTATATTGTGAATGCATCATATACTTCCGGTATTTTTTGTAATTCAACTCCGTCTGTTGTATATACTGTGGCTAGGAGTCCATATTCGTAACATGTTCGTACTAGATTTGCATTAGTGCCTGGTTGGGCAATTAATTTATTATATCCTTGTAATTTTTGGGTTATGAAATCTCTCTTTGGGTCATTGGTTGTGAGAGACCTTGGATTTAAATTTAAGTGAGTTTGGGTTTTGTGGATATTTTGGATATAGGCTCTGGAAAGGTGATCATATACTTGCTTATTTTGGTTCAAACTGGCAGCATATGTAGATGTTTGTGGACTTGGGATATTTGGACTGGATATATTTATTGGTTGTCGGTTTTGGACAAATGGCTTTGAAAATTGACTATTTAAGTTTGTATTTTGTCTTCTAATAGGTTGTTTTGTAGCTCCTGTGCTGCTTGCTCTCGTACTGGTACTAGGTCCTGTACTAGTTCCTGCAGCTGTATTAACAACATTGTTATGAGTTTTTTGGAGTTTCTCAACGTCTCCTTCTAGGTCTGGACTTTTACCGTCTTCCGATCAACGTAGTTCCGCATGTTTTGAGTCATGCTGCTGACTTTCTTTTGCTTTAGATTTCAGATGTACTTCATTAATCTTAAGCTTTTGTATTTCAAGCTCTATACTGTCCACTTTATTACAAAGTGTAGTAATAGCTTTTAACATAGTTTCCATTGTACTATCTTTTTCTGGTGTCGTTATAGATTATCTAAATTTAAATGCAAAAACAAAAACTTACAATTATCCAATACCAAATAAAATCTTGAAGATAAGACAGATTCAAGGATATAATTATTTTAGCAAATTTGATTGTAAATCAGGATTTTACCACTTAAAACTAGAAAACGAATCTAAGAAACTAACAGCATTTACAGTACCACAAGGATTTTACGAATGGAACGTATTACCCTTTGGATATAAAAACGCACCTGGAAGATATCAACATTTTATGGATACATACTTTACGCAACTAGAAAATTGTGTTGTATACATAGATGATATATTATTATACTCTAAAACAGAAGAAGAACACATACAGTTACTAAATAAATTTATAAACATTGTAGAAACCACAGGAATAAGCTTAAGCAAAAACAAAGCAGAAATAATGAAGAACCAAATAGAATTTTTAGGAATACAAATAGACAGAGATGGTATAAAAATGCAAACACATATAGTACAGAAAATAATTGATTTGCTTTGTCTTGATAAGTAGTCTGCAACAGTATTTTTGTTAGTACTAAATACTTCGATTGTAAAAGTAAAATTCTGTATATTTAATACAAGTCTTCTTATTTCTTTTGTTGTTACTGAGTCTTGTACTTGTCTTGTTAACCACCATTTTACCTGAGTGTTATCTGTCCTAACAATAAATTTGTTATATACAATATATGGTTCAAACGATAATAAACATTTATATAAAGCAAATAATTCTTTCCGTTTTATTTCCCATTTAGTTTGTGGTTCCGTATAAGATCCTGAACAATACCTACAGTGATGTTCTTTAGTTTCATTTATATATTTATACTTTAATACTCCTCCATAACTATGTTCACTTGAATCTGTATTAGTTTATCCCTAGTTAAGTAGTCCAAAGGTAGCATCTTATATAGAGGAGCTAGACCACCAATAAATATTTTTGTTGGCAAGGAACCTCATTGACTAGATATCCTATCTATGCACTTAGCGCACAATATACAACTGTAAGTGACCAGGTGCATCCTACAGTTCCAACATAAAGAAGGACAATATACCTGTATGGTTGATACACACTGTCAAACTCAGAAGTGCTTGGCGGCACAAAATCTGTAACGAAGTCAAGGTTTCTTCCCCGACGATAAAAATTGGCACCCGTTATGACAGTTACCAAATTAAAATCTGCTTCCTGCACAAAAACTTCAACTTAACATGTACCCCCCAGCAAAGATGTTTTTGCATAAGATTCGGTATGAATGTTCTAAAAATCAGAGGAATATCTTTGTGGGGACCCAAAATAACCAGTTATACATATGCAGCACTTAGAGAATACAGGTAGACTATTGCAGGAACCATATAAACTGCCATGGGTACTGATAGAAAGTAAGACATGTAATATGCCACTGTGTGACATTGTCATGGGATCATATTGATAGAGAAATTCTGTTGGAAGGCCACACTGAAGTTTGCACTTTTTATCTTCAAGCTCGTCGAAGATAAAAAGTAAGTAAAAAAGTGCTATATAAGAACTATAGCATACCTGAAACTACGGCAGATAATAGAAGATGAGAGAAAAAGCTACAAACTTCAGGTGGTATACAAATTGCATGGAAGATTGCAAGTTGGAAGAATGCAGTGAATATCCCAATAACAAGGACCTACATTCTGCCTAAGCAACTAGAAAGCACACTATTACCCGTACATTACAAGTGACAAAGACAGAGGGCTTGCTATCATCTCACCTCACTATGCCCATAACTGATCCTTGAGGTTCCATCTCCTACTTCGCTTATTCCTAAGCCTATTCATTCACTAAGGGACATGTTTTTTAGGCTTTTTTATGTTTTTTAGGCTTTTTTTTCTTCTTTTTCCTTTTTTTGACACTGAATAGACCTCAATGACACTTTTTTTTTTAAAGGTAAGTATATAGCAAAACTTTTAAGTGACACTTCAGGTACAGGGTTCTTGAAAAAGTCTATCTATGATGCAACATCTAATCAAGAAGTTCTCTGCCTTGTTTCGTTGTTTGTATTTACTCTAAAGAAAGTCCCTGAACTATTACCATTTGCATTTGCAGTTATCAATATGATTCAGAATAGAAGCATTTGTGGAAGTTGGAAAAAGGGATTGGGTCTGAAAGGGTTCGGAAAAGAAGAACAGCCTACCAGGAGAAGGGCATGCCCACTGTTATTAAATCTCCGGATCTCACAGTTTGGAAGCATCCGACGAAGCTTCTCAGATTCCTCAAGGCTGGGTATCATGTGATCCTTTCCACTGCATAGCAATACAACTCTTAGTCACATAGTGACAGTCGTGAAAGCTAACCTGAATTAGATATTGCTAGAAATGTCTGGAAAAAGAAAAGAATGCAACAATTCTAGTCTACACTAATAAAATTGTTGTAAAGATGACAAGAGAAAGAACATCATTGATTTCCCGGGAGGGAAGAGGCATTAAAAAATCTCTCTTTCATCAAAGTTTACCAATGATACACTGGAACTATGAAGAATTACCTTGAAAGTACCAGAGTCTGAGCTTTCACAGCATGGAGGCGAGAATTGACAAAAGCTGCAGCTGATTTGAGAATCTTCAGCCGATAGATAAGTGTTTCTACAGGTAAAACATCAGCCAGCACCTGCGACCTTTTTCATCATTTTCTTGCTCAAACTGACAACAAGAACAAACTCTAACTGAACATATTAACTTATAATGGTTGTCTAAGTTAAAGTCTTCGAAAAGAGTGGAAAAAGAAGATACCAACATGGATATACATGGTGAATGAAAGGGAATCTTATCAATGCTAAGAAGGTGCCACAAAGAATAAATTGATGAAAATGTCCAAATGCAACAATGTTTTTCTAGGGTGACCAAACTTTAGAAGTAAGAGGGATGAATTTCGCATATAACCTACTAGTTAAGACTTTTGGATCTTACAGATAAGTAGGATGAAAATGCTACATCACCGCGAAATAACTCCACTACTGCTTGTTGCAAAGGGTGTTCGCTGCCAGGAAATGCCACTGCCACCCTTGCAGGAACACCTAATCAATGAATCAATTGTCATTTTCATCTAAAAGTTCACCACAACAAATTAAACTCAGTTAACCAATTTAAGCAAGAAAAATGGCAAGTATCCACTGAAGTTATTCAGTCCAATAAACATAGAATGTCATTTATAAAACTTGTTTTCCCTACTTCCATTAAGGAAGTCCTTTTCCTTATTTTTAAGGAACTTATTTTCCTAAAAAGGGCAGCCCGGTGCACTAAAGCTACCGCTATGCGCGGTGTCCGGGGAAGGGCCCCACCACAAGGGTGTATTGTACGCAGCCTTACCTTGCATTTCTGCCAGAGGTTGTTTCCAAGGCTTGAACCCGTGACCTCCTGGTCACATGGCAGCAACTTTACCAGTTACTCCAAGGCTCCCCTTCGAGGAACTTATTTTCCTAGAGAAAATATTTTTCAAAAGTTTGGTCCAACCAAACATGGGAAAATAAGAAAACATTTTCCGAAAAATGTTTTCCTCCATACCAAACATATCCTAAGAGTTGTTAGCATTTATCATAATGCTAGTTTAACAAGACAAAAATCCATCAACTTGAACTATTATACTCATAAATTAGAGGATGAAGGTAACAATAACCTGTCGTCACACTTAGCATTTTAACCATGCTTGGATGGAGTTGCTCGGGAATGACTTCCGACAACGTTATCAGATTTTGCAGCTGAGATTCGCGTAGACGGGTAGCTGAGACACATCTTTGCAATAAGAACTATGAAATGATTCAGGCAATATAAAATTCTCACACAATGATTATGACAAGCTTTCGAACCTGGGTTTGCCAAAATTAGTGCAAGATCAATATGATGATTACGAGCAGCAACAGCAAGTGCTAGGCATCCCCCAAAAGATTCTCCAAGAAGATAGATGGGACGTCTTGGTGCATGGTGATGCTCTGACCTAACAGTGGCTTCAACCAGGTGCACCAGGTCTGAATGGCAGTTAATGGGAAGTATTTCCCAATGTTACTTTCATTTCAAATGATAAAACCAGCACACACTCACAAGTTTAAGAATAAAACTGCTTAAGATGGAAACAGGACAGGTTTGTCTAGTAACATCGTTCAAACTTTAAAGTGGACACAAGTTAAATTACATATTACAAAGAAAGGCAAAAAAACACAAGATACCAGGGCATAGACATTTCATGTTCGTGTTTAACGAGTATCTGCCTAGAATTTCCAAATGCACCGGTTGCTGAGTTGGAATTCTTGTCCCATTTGTTAAGTGATTCATAACTATATCATTCAACTGAATCTAAGGGGATCTTTTTCACAAATTACATAAGATCTATACCTGTAATGCAACACTAAGAAAGAGAATTTGACTTCAGTATATGATAATTAGTAGTAATACATCCTCAGATCATAACTTCTGAATTTCCATGTGATTCAGAAAATGAACCAAAATTTAGGGGCAGTAACACTTACTACCATTTCCATTTTAAATATTCTTATTCAGATGTTGGTTTCCTTCTATTAAAATTCTAGCAAGCAATTTTGCCGAAGAACACAACAGGAAATTCAGATGAGGAAGGAGAGACCTGAGAACGATGTTCGATCTGTAACTGGAACATGGAGACACCATATATTGAAGATCCTACACATATTTAAAGCACCACCCAAAAAGCAAAAAGAAACAATAAGAAGAAGATAACTTAGCAGGATATTTTTGTCTAGTACAACACAAACATTTTAAATTCTGACATTGTGCCGAAAAGTTCAATTAACAAACTTACCTTCCAAGTCTTCTGTGATGCTTTATAAGGCCAAGTCCAACACCGTCAATCCCTGCAATGTTCCGAGTAAATAAAACCTAGCTTAATTAACTTACAGATTAGCTATTCAGATCACTGTATGAACAGTTCATAAATGTTGATACAGAGAAGGGTATCTGTCTAGCGTGTGCTACATATCACAATTTGCACTATGGCCTTGTTCACAAACAATCCGTTACAAACTTTGCCATTACAGCTAGTTGAGAGTATCTTAGTGTTATTACATAAAAGAATCAGTAAGCTAGAGCCCGTTATTATGTCCAACAACTTTATATTTGTTTACTTCCTTTTGTAAAACCAAAAAATAGTTGAGATAATAATCGAAAACCAACATAAGATAATCCCAGAATTATCACACAATGACTAATAGACATACTTAACATTCTACAAACAATATTATTTTATACAATTTTCACGAGTTTGTAAGCTTCAAATCTATTAACTATTCAACTATGACAACGAAACTTTTAATTTAATATTCTTGCATTACTACTTTTACATATAGATTTCTGGAATATTGCCGATGTAATCATAAAAAACGAATTTTTCAGGGACCGGATAAACTTTGATTTTTGCTGCTCTCTTTTTTCTCATTCAAGCATTTTTTTATTACAGCTATGTCTTCTTCTATATGATGTCTAGTTCAGAAATCTTGGACAGTTAGGTAGGTAGAAGACACGATCCATGGAAACTTTCTACTCTCATTAATTAGCGCAGTTTACTAACACTGACATGTCCTAATCAAAATTCGCTTTTTCTGCTATATTGTCCATTCATTCAAGACATATATATATATATTTATTACCAGAAATTAAGTGAAATTGCTGAATTGGTGGTATCACCTGGTAAGTAGAGCAGTAGAGGGGAGTCTTTAATAGGAACAGCGCAGTCCAAGGGCGAAAACCAGCGTGGTGGCCCACCGTGGGATGGGGACCCGATCATATCCTTGCTCCATTCCATATATTCTTTCATAATCAAAGTAGTTTGCTCCTCTAGCTCAGTGGAGCCAGTTATTGATTTGCCGATGGAAGCAGCTGATCTGCCAGCAGTTGCAGTTGCAATTGCAGGTGCAGGTGCAGGCACCAAAAAATTGAATCTGGTGGAGGTGAATCGGAGGCATGAGTTCCGATATTGGAGCAGCGGCGAAACACCGGCCGCCCCGATGGAAATAGCCGCCATGTTCAAAAATCAAAATGCCCTTTCGCTTATGGAAATATGCACAGAACAAGTAGAAATGTGCTCATATCCCTTCTGACTTATATATAATCCTCTACTTTTTGGGTTCATGAATAAACAATCATCATAAAACAAAAGCAATAATTAAATCATGTCTACCAGTATGTTCTGGACCCCACTTAATCACTTTTGATCAAGTAAATACGTAAAAGCCAACCATTATTAGCTCATCCATACGTTAATTGTTGGGAGTAGTTAATTTGATAGGAACTGAAATGTGTAAAAATTGAATCGATCAATAAATCGAATCGATAAAAATATTATTGGTTTATTGTTATTGGGTTATTGAATTATTAGGTTAATGGTTTTATAAAAAAAATTATTGGGTTATTGGTTCGGTTTTGATTTTTTCTTATTGGGTTATTGGGTAAACCGATAACCTAATAAGAAAATACTCCCTCCGTCCCATTTTATGTGAACTACTTTCCTTTTTGGTCCGTCTCAAAAAGAATGTCCTATTTCCTTATTTGGTAACTTTTTGAAGGTATAATTACTCTTTTACCCTTATTAGTCCCACTTAATTAAAAAGTGAATGCATTACTTTTTATTTTTTAAAGGACAATATAGTAAACATTATCAAGTCAAAGCTTATTTCTTAAACTCCGTATCCAGTCAAATTAGGCCACATAAATTGGGACGGAGGGAGTAATAAGTTACCACTTTATCCCTACTTATATATATACTAGATGCGGGGAGCCCGTGCCAGCACGGACCAAATATATGTTATTTTCTTGATCTCAATTTATGCAACATGAAAGGTCAATTAATTTTTTTTATGATTTTAAATATTTTAAGTTGTTAGTTAGTATTATGATTTATTATATTTCTAACATAATTTCTGTTACGTCCCACTTTATGTTACATAGATGAAATTTTAAGAGTTGAGCAAAAATTTTTGTATAATTTTAAAGCATTTTAAGTAATTAATTATTGTGATTTATAGTTATTTTTTAATATAATTTTCAGATAATATATGATACTTGCTCTGTTTCAGTTTATGTGGCACTGATAGAATTTGGAGAGTCAACTAAATTTTAATATAGTTTTTTAGATATTTAAGTTGTTAATTATTATGACTTATAGTACTTTCTACATAATTTTCAGATAATATATGTTACTTCCTCTACTCCAATTTATCTGGCATTGATAGAATTTAGAGAATCAATCAAATTTTTAATATGTCTTTTAAATATTTTAAGTTGTTAATTAATGCGATTTATAGTACTTTTACGTGTGGCACTGATAGAATTTTAAGAGAAAGTAATTTTTTTATGCCTTTTAAATATTTGATTTGCTTAGTATTGTAATTTATATTACTTTTTACGTAATTATTTTCTTTTATTTAATAGAAGTATTTAATTTTTGTGGAAAAACTTGTATTAAAAAATTGAATTTTTTGTTTTGTTTTTTTGGTGTGTAAAAGAGAAACACCACGTTTAATAAAAAATAATCTAATTCTCTTTTAAAGGCACAAATCTCAAAAAGTAGGCGCAATTAATAATGAAGAAAAGAATTATCGATTTCTTTGGTCAAATTACATGAATTGGATTTCACTAATATTTACTACTTTATATATAGCCACAAAATAAAAATAGAAGAGCAAATCAGTCAATTTGCCTTCGACTCTAAGCTACTTTATGTTCTCACGTATTAAATATTTTCTGTTGTTAATTATTGTGATTTATAGTACTTTTTACGTAATTTTTAAATTATATATGTTAGTACTTTTTATGTCCCAATTTATGTAACAATGACAGAATTTTGAGAGCTTATCAAACATTTTATTTTTTAAAATATTTTAAATTATTAATTATTGTAATTTATAACATTTTTTATATTACTCTTAAATAATTGTGTCAATTTATGCGGCACTGATAGAATTTCGGGAATCGGTCTATTTTTTTTATGTCTTATAATATTTTCAAATTAATTATTTTGTCCCAATTTGTGCGACACCGATAGAATTTCAAGAATCAATCATTTTTTATTATGCCCTTTAAATATTTTAAAATTAATTATTGTAATTTATAGTATTTTTTAAACGTAAATTTTAAATAAATATAAGTAATTCTGGAGAAGTCCGCAAATAGTAGTAAGTGAGATTTTGAGAAGCTTAGTTGTCATTTTTGAAACTCCTCAAATAGTAATAAGTGAGACTTTGAGGAGCTTAGTTGTCATTTTTGAAATTCCTCAAATAGTAATAAGTGGGACTTTGAGAAGTTTAGTTGTCATTTTGAAAACTTCCCAAATAGTAATAAGTGAGACTTTGAGTAGCTTAGTTGTCATTTTTGGAAACTTGACCCTAAACTCCTCAAACATTCTCATATATATACTGATAGAATTTTGAGAATCAATCATTTCTTTTAATTATGCACTTTAAATATTTCAAAATTAATTATTGTAATTTATAGTATTTTTTACGTAAATTTTAAATAAATATAAGTAATTCTGGAGAAGTCTTAAAATAGTAATAAATGAGACTTTGAGGAGCTTAGTTGTCATGTTAGAAACTCCTCAAATAGTAAAATATGTTATTTTCTTTATCCCAATTTATGTGACACATACATAATTTAGAAAGTCAATCAATTTTTGGTATGATTTTTAAATATTTTAAATTGTTAATTATTATGATTTGTTGTAGTTTTTACCTAATTTTCTGATATGTCCCAATTTATGTTACATAGATAAACTTTGAGAGTCGATCAAACTTTTTGGTAGATTTTTAAGTATCTTAAGTTGTTAATTATTATGATTTATAATATTTTTACATAATTTTCAGATAATATATGATTCTCTCTCTGTTTCAATTTATGTGGCACTAATGGAATTCGGAGAGTCAACCAAATTTTTCATATAGTTTTTATATATTTAAGTTGTTACTCATTATGATTTATAGTACTTTCTACATAATTTTCAAATAATATATGTTACTTCCTTTGCTCCACTTCATCTGGCATTGACAGAATTCGAAGAGTCAACCACATTTTTTATATGTCTTTTAAATATTTTAAGTTGTTAATTATTGTGATTTATAGTAATTTTACCTCATTTTAAAATAATATATGTTACTTCTTCTATCCCATTTTATGTAACGTTGATAGAATTTTGAGAGTTAATCAAATTTTTTATGTCTTTTAAATATTTTGAGTTGTTAAGTATTGTAATTTATAATACTTTTTACGTAATTTGTTCCTTATTTCCTTTATTTAACAACAATATTAACTTTTTTTGAAGAAACTTTGAGAGTCAATCAAACTTTCGGTAGATTTTTAAGTATCTTGAGTTGTTATTTATTGTTGATTTATAGTATTTTTTACATAATTTTCAGATAATATATGATTCTCTCTCCGTCCCAATTTATGTGGCACTAATGAAATTCAGCGAGTCAATCAAATTTTTTATATAGTTTTTATGTATGTAAGTTGTTACTTATTACGATTTATAGTACTTTCTACATAATTTTCAAATAATATATGTTAATTCCTCTGCTCCACTTTATTTGACATTGACAGAATTCGAAGAGCCAATCACATTTTTTATATGTCTTTTAAATATTTTAAATTGTCAATTATTGTGATTTATAATACTTTTACGTCATTTTCAAATAAATAATATATGTTACTTCTTGTGTTCCATTTTGTGTGATACTGATAGAATTTTGAGAGTCAATTAATTTTTTATGTCTTTTAAATATTTTGAATGGTTAAATATTGTGATTTATAATACTTTTTACGTAATTTATTCCTTATTTCCTTTATTTAACAGCAATTTTTTTTTTCTTTTTAAGAAACTTTAATTTGAAAAACTTTGTTAAACAAAGTAGAAGCTTTATTCACTATTAATTTATTCCTTTTATCCGGAAGTAATAAACAATGTGAATGAATTAGTATAGTGGGTAAGGGCCAATTTTTATTTTTATTTTTTGGCATCAAAAGGCTGCTCTTGCACTATTTTTTAGCCAATCATCATTGCCTTGCCATGTAGCCAAGAACAATAAATGCATAAAATGCATAAAATGCCCCTATGAAAGTAGCTGACCCCAAGTTGCTCCCATTCACTCTTCTATTATAGAGTAATATATATATATATATTACTTATTATATATTTCTCTTAATTTCTCTTTAATTTCTACAAACTAACAAACTTATTCATTTTTCTAAATTAATATTCAGTTTAAGCTTGAAGATTCTTGTAAATTAAAACACATCATATAGGATTTTAGATGCAACTAAGATTCATTTTTTTTCATGTTAGTTGCTACTATTTCTATTTTATGAGTATTTTTTTATCGATTAAACCAAAAACCGAACCGTTAAGGACTAAAAATAGATAAATCGAAAACCGATAAAAAATATTTTATTGGTTGGTTATTGATTAAGAATATTTAAAAATCGAAAACCGATAAACCGAACCAATAACACATAAAATCGAATCGAACTGACCGATGCACACCCTTGCTCTCTACTTATTGCATATCAAGCTATTTCTTCTCAACATAACCACCCTTAATATGCATATTGGAAAACAATTCTCCTCATTGAAACAAGTCTAGAGGTGGGTACCATTTTGAAATTAAAATTTCTAATACCGTATCACACTATATCATGCTCACCCCTAGAAACAACACAAATTTTGCTTGTAAGCAAATTAGATTGTAATGAAGCAATAAATAAGAATTTTAACAGCTTGATAACTAAACGATGATGTTGTCCATTTTGTACACACACTAATATCTATCGGATCTAGCTTTTGATATACATATGATAAAAGGGATTGTTTTATCAAAACTCAACAGTATGTGAAAGAACACCGAAAATATCCTTAGATATATTTAGCATAAGAAAAAGATATTGAATTTTCTTCTCAAATGAAAGGACAGCATGTAACCACGCTAAAGAAAAGAGATACTTATTAGAATATTTTTTTTCTTCTCTAATTTGTGATTGCTCAACAACTCTCTTTGTTAATTTATGACAAGATCGACAGCGGACAAAATCCTTCTATCTTTTCATATTTGAAAATGAACTATAGCCACATTTGGTTGACTCCGATCGACGATCTTACTTATAAGAGTCGATATATTCCATCTAAGAAAAAATAACAAATTGGTACAATTTATTGAACAATATACATATTATGTGTATGTCTCGGTTAACTATGAGAATGTATTATTTTTATTTTCTTGAAATCAATTTATCTTATTTAGATTGGTAAAGATATAAATTTACTTCAATTTAATTTCTACCTTGATTTTCAGACGAGATTTATGATAATCCGTCAGCTTAGTTAAGAAAGTCGACTCTCGTTTAGTGGATCAACCTACGATTGAATAAAAATAAATTTGACATTTTTTTCACATACACGGAGAGAAAAAGATTATGATAGCAAGTCCTTTCCCACCGGAGAGCCTCCAAACAAGGGCACGACATCAGAATCTGGTGGTCTTGGAGTAACTAGTAAAGTTACTGTCATGTGACCAGGAGGTCACGGGTTCAAGTAGTGAAAACAGCCTCTAACAGAAATGCAAAGTAAGACTGTGTAAAATAGACCCTTGTGGTCTGGCCCTTCCCCGGACCCGTGCATAGCGAGAGTTTTAGTGCACTGGGTTGTCCTTTTTCTTGAGTCAAGGGTCTTTCGAAAACAACCCCTCTACCTCCAAAAAATAGTGGTAAGGTTTTTGTACACTCTACTCTCCCCAGACTCACTTTGTAAGATTTCACTGGATATATTATTCTTGTTAAGAGAAAAAGATTACGATAGCAAGTTCTTTCCCACCGAAGAGCCTCCAGACAAGGGCACGAGACGATCATTGGTCTTTTGTGACAATGCAGCCTAAAATTTTTTTTAGTGATCCAGACAAGGACACTACATCAGAATTGCCATGGTTATTTTTGGTTGCACTTTTTTTTATGAGTAAGTTCAAAATTTAAGTAAAGGCACTAATAAATTAGGTACTTGTGCAACAGGAAATGACGTGAAATATCTCTTAAAAGTGTTCACTTTAGAATTTTTATCCTTGATTAACAATTTTTTTTAAAAAATAACCTTAACTTGAAAAAAATCGCTGGAAAGAACTTATTTGTCCATCATACATAAATTTTACTAATTTTTACCTATAAAGTAGAACTTGTAATCAATTTATGTTCACTGTCTTAAAAATATCATGAACTTATGCCTTAGAGACAAAACTAATTTATGTTCACAACTTATACCCAATGGACAACAAATTGGCTAGCGAATTTTCTGAAATAGAGTGTATTTTTAAGCGAGGTCAAAAAATAAAGATTGCCTCTGGCGATTTGTGAAGTTAAATGAGCCTCTTTATTAACGGGCCGAGTTGATACTTTGGGTTAATCCATCAAGTGGGCCATATCTGTTAAGGTCCAGTCCAGTTTGGAGCAACGTCACTGGACCAATGAAATTGTAACATGTGTTCCGTCTCGGATGCAAAATGCCTATGTAATACTACAACCCCCAGCAAGCTGAAAAGTCTATCATCTTCATCCGAATCTGAATCTGTATCTCTTCACAGCAATTAATGATGGGGTATTGTGCGAGGAAGTTGGTGTTGTTATTAGGTGTATTATGTTTTTCATGGACAATCTCAGCCTCCTTCTCCGAGGGGCCATTCATTGTTGCACACAAGAAGGCCACTCTTACTCGCCTCAAACCGGACCTAGAACGTCTTTCCATATCCATCGACATCTACAATGAAGGATCTGCGTATGCTTCTCTTCTTTAGATCCGATCCATACTTCCTTCCTTTTGACTTTTCATTCATCCATGTTTGCGGATCTAAATGCGTTGGTTACCTGCCTTTTCCTCTGCGACCTTGTTTCCTGTTTCCATAACAGGAAAAGGATTACATACATAATAAATTGTTAGAGGTGTCTAAATTTATGGAGTCAATTGCTATGAAAATAAAGTTACACACAGGGATGCCAATTCTTTTCATCTGATTGGTTGATTGGGTTACTAAATGTAATTAATTGAATTAGTAAGTATCTTGTTTTTCCTTCCCCATTACCATATCGGACAAGTGCGAGTACAAATCAGGAAATCAGATTTCCTTCTTATTGAAATCCCTATACGATTTTTTATTGCTTTCTGCTTCTTCAAGGTAAAGCATCCGTGGAAAAAGAGAGAAAAAGTGCAAAATGATCTTGACTGGAATCCCTTTTTGACCTTACCTCCCATCCTCAGTAATTAAGCATTATATTTGTGCATCAGGAATAAAAAGAGTAAAAGATTTTTAAAGAGTTTAAATTAGCTTTCATCTTTGTATATTATCATCTGATATTTGTGGTTTAAAATAGTTGTTGGGTGTAGTAAGATCCTTCTTAATGTTTGAGATTGAAATTTTAGTTTGATGCAACTGATTTGTCACCAGCAACAACTGGTAAACTTTATAAAGCTTGATAAACTAACACCGAGATGAGTGAAATAAAGCATTAAATGTTTTAGTTCCAGGTTTTGATTGATAATAGGAGGCTGTAGCTGATTTGGGGTCTAAAATTATTGTTTGCAATCCTTAGCTACTAGCCTTTATTGTGGAAAATGTGATTTGGAGTCTACAATCATTAGCTGCTAGCTTTTTTTGTGAAAAATGTAAAAGGACAACTAATGGGATCATTTAAAGTTATAGGATCTGTTTCCTGAAATCCTATCTTCTGACCATTGATTCATCTATGAATTCATTTTTTGCTTAATGGCCACCTGAGGATTTAATTAACATTTATATTTATATGTACGAGGATATATAAGGGTTACCTCTGCATTATGGATACTTGAGACACTGTTTCTGTGACTTAGATTTCCATTTCTTCAGGACAGATTAAAGCACCACTACTGTCACTTGGTTGACCGTCTGCTCTTTCCCAGTTTCTCCAATATGAGAGGGAAATTTTATCACGTGAGAACACATTAGTTGTGAGGGGCTTTAGTCAAAGTGCTCATCTGTTGCCTAAAATAGTACAGGAGACTAAATATTTGAGGGGTGCAGTATGGTGTGTGGCACTATAACTTGCCATGTACATTGTGCATACAGGGTTTGGGGGTTACATCTTGATGATTAAATTTTTTCCTAATGTCTTTCTCTTTTTATTTACCTTTTTAAGTATGGAAAGTTAGAAGCTGCATATAACTAGCTTCTTTGTTTATTTTGTAAGAAACTTGGATTTAGTATTAGAAAAATCAGCAAACAAATGTGAATATTCGGATTTAGTTTCAATAAACTGGTTCTAATTATTTGAAGATGGTCTTTGGTATATCACTAAAACCGTTGCGTTATATATATTTAGAAGCTTTTATGCTGAAACTAATAATATTAAAACCAAAAAAATCTTTATGTACTTCTAATGTGTTCTTCATATAGTTTTTACAGACAATGTTTGTGAAGGACAAAAGTCATTTTAAAAGTCATCCTTGGGTGCATTTTAAAAGTCATCCTTGGGTGCTTTACAGACACTGTGTGGCCTATAATTTATTGGTCTTATTTGTTTTCTAAATTTGGGGAGGACAACTCCTGTGCAGACAATGTTTAGAAAAAAAATCTCCTATTTATCTGGGTGTAATATCAATGGAATCCTGTATTCAAAATCTCCAGCCAGCTCCTGTTTCAGATAACACTATGCACCCTAAGTCTTTCTCCACCAGATCTATCTGTCTGGATTTAGGTAGCAATGGATGATATTGTTGAAAGTGATCGGAGAGGAAAGGACACTTTTTCCCTTGATTGGTAAGAGGTGAATAAGGAAGTGCTATGTAAAGGGATTTGGAAACCCTCCTAGTCAGCTGTTTGGATGGATCCCTTATGCTTAATGAGAGAGATTTTCATTTTCCTACAAGAAGATGCAGTCACCTTGGCATAAAATTTGGTTGTTAAGTCTTGGAGGTAAGATAGTAAAACCACTAGTGATATTTGGTGAAAATAGTATTTTCCTTTTAAATAATAATGTGTTTCTTACTTTCTTTTCGCGTCATCAGGAATCTCTCTCTTGATACATTTCGAAATGATTCAAATTGTTCCTGAACCATGCGCGGGATGGACTAGTTCCTTGGCTTCAATGTGGTGTAAAGTTAGGAATCTAAGAATCTCATTAGCTAATTACAGAATGACTCTGCGGGATTCCGTTTATCTTTTTTTTTTTAATGCAACCGACATCACTCTAAATTGTTCTAGAAGATCCACCTCTAGACTTCTGCCATTTGCTATATGCATTAACATTTACCGATGATGTGCCCTTTGACATGAAAAAACTCTGTTTGTTCAGGACGGCATATGATGTGAGTCTTTATGATGAAAACTGGTCTCAAGATATATTTGAAATTGTCGCTGGTAACACATCCATGTCATGGGAAAGTCTGGACGCGTGAGTCCTCTTTACACTGGTGGCATCTGACTATTTAATTTCTTTATCTTGTCTCTTTTTCATGTTGGTTTGTTTGTCTGATGTCAGTGGGGCTTCTCTCTCCCATTCCTTTGAGTTGGAAGCTAAGAAAAAAACAGTGTTTTATGGGGCACCAGCGGTCGTAACATTCCGCATTCCCACTAAGGCTGCTCTACAGGTTTGACATTCTTGCTTATATGCTTCTACAGTTCTACTTGGTATGCTTGATAAGGATGGTGTTGATCAATAACGTTCTTGTTTTAGGAGGCATTCTCAACTCCAGTCCTCCCTCTCGACATACTAGCTGATAGGCCTCCGGAGAAGAAGTTTGACTGGGTAAGCAAATACTAGTAGCTGCAGCTGCACAAATTACAGAACACATTTTTTATTAATTATAGTTGCTAAGAGATGAATTTCCTTTGTTTGCATGGACTTTACAAAACTCTTGGTGATTGCTCACAGGCAAAGGTATGACATCTTCCTACAATAATGTTTAGATTTGATAATGCTCAGTTACGCAAGATTACATACAAAAACTGGAGAAATAACCCGTTGCTAGGTTATCAATCGTTATCTGAATTGAGAAAAAATGAGGAGGACATGGATGGAAAACTAATCTTATAAATATCTCTCTCTGAGCACCCCCTAAGTTCGACATGTTAAGTTGTATCTAGAATTTCTGCATCTTACATGTTCCATATGCTTCCCTTCTTAAAAAACAGTACAGGTTTCCTATGAATTTGATGGCACTTCATGGAAATATTTGAAAATTATGAGAATTAGGACCTCATTTTATCTCACCTTGTTTGCAGAAGTTGATGGCAAAATATGGTTCCTTGATTTCTGTGATCTCAATTGTGGTTCTATTTGTCTACTTGATTGCGACGCCTTCAAAGTCCAATGCTGCAAAGGCAAGCAAAAAGAAGCGCTGAATACAAATTAGCTGGCTTGCAACTTGGTCATTATTCTGGCAAGAATGCTTGGAACCTTCAGGCTTATCCTGTTTGTCCTTGTTAGTCAAACAGTTTATGTACCGGGTTTAACTTTTACACTTGTAACAACATCCAAGCAGGTAATTAGACTGAGATGTTAGTCTTCGGCAGATCTCTAAGCTAAGAATTTCACTTTTATGAGAATTTTGTACTGGGTTTCTTGAATACCTAAGTTTTGTTTTTTGTGGTTGGCTTACTTCTTGAGCATTAACAATTTCATTTTCTAACACTTCCAATTGAGGCTTTTCATTAGTAAGTGGTGCGAAATATTTTACTAGTCGGATTGATGGATTGATTAGAATTGTTTATCTGATGAAGATGGTTTGGGTTTAAGTAAGGTTCTAGTTATTTCAGGATGCTTGTCAATATGACCCTTGTGAACGGGTTTCTTTGGATATATTATGTCTTCATGCTGATGAGTAAATTATGTCTTTTGAGTACGCTTCTACACAAACCGATAAGGAGCATTCTTGTCTTGGTCAACGGTGGCCAAGCCTTTGAAAGAAGAAAAAGTTCCGAGTAAATCCAGACCGTAAAGGAGAGGAACAGATTTCCGTTACTCCTTACAAATAGCATTGTTCCCCTGTTTCACTCGCTATCTTTCAATCCTCGAATTATTGATAAGACGGCTAACGAGGGAACAGATATCCAGAATACTAGTCAGTTAATCACATGTATCAGGGAGGATAATGCAACAAAAACTGACAATAATATGTATTGATTTGGCCGCCCTCCATCAGAGGAATCAAAGACAAAGCAAAATGCTTAAATTATAGTGGAGTACTAGATCATAGAAAAAATAACGAATTACCCAATTCACCACTCTCAGTCGCAAGAGTAAACCAAGGAGAAGTTGGTGGGAGTATCAGAAGTCGGAACTAAATTACTTATTTAAAATAAGTGCTCCACTATAGTTCTGCCAAATATTGAGAGAGACTCTCTGGCCGCTATTGTGGTGTGAGTTGTGAGTCTTGGTTATTGAAGTTGGGGGCGCCATTTTCATTCTCGTAACAGAAAATTATCGAATTTGTTTTCTCCAATACAAGGGATTGGCCCCGAAGCAAGATGTGGTGGGTGCTGGAAGAGACCAAAAGTTTATGAGGAGATGACTTGTAAATGGAAAATCTAAGGATAACAAAATAGCGTAAAAGAGTTTATAGAATCCAAGATATGAGGCGAAAGCTTTTGTTCAACATCTCCGGAAAGAGGACCCATTTATTCGTTTGATGGGTTTGGCAGATCTGGTTTGACGAAATTGTTCTCATTCCAACAAATAAATGAAGCTTAATTCATCGGTAAACTGGGATTGCATAACAGTTCATTTAAAACAAACTGCTGTAGCATGAGGATACGCCTCCAGTACAGATGCACAAAAGTTATCCTCTACAATGTCTGAACAAAACTAGGTGCATCTCTCCTTGGCCCAACCAGTGAGCGATACAAGTACATCTTCTCTATCCTGTCGTTATTAACATCAGGGCTAATGATCTCCACATTGAGCCTTGGCATCTTCTGTGCCAGTGCCTTGCATGCTCCAAGGGTCACTTGGCAGGACAACATACAAAGGGATCGCATTGTTTCATACTTCCTCACATCCGCCAGGAGTGCCACATTACCAAAAGGGCTATTTGTGATATCAAGTTTCTTCAGTTTTTTGCACCCATTCAACACATATAACATCCCGTCATCACTTTCTCCAGCAAAGGGTATGGTTAGCGTCTTGAGCTGCTCAGCGTACATTCCTATGTAAAGGAATACTTGATCAGTTAAAAGACCAGAGAGTCTCAGCCGCTTAAGGCCTTTACATGACTGTACAATCGCCCCAAAACCTTCATCAAGTGGCTGCTCAGTCATCGCATCTGGCAGTTTTGGGTTTGCAGTGTTCAATATGAAACAAACTAAATTAGGGCAATTTTTTGCCACAGTTATCAGTGCTGCATTAGTCATCTGCCTGCACGTATACAACAATGATTTAAGTTTTGGGCAACCAGCAGATACAGCAACCAAGCCTTCTTCAGTAACACCAGAAAACTGTGTCGTACGTAGAAAGACCCTTAATTCCTGCAACTCTTTACAAGCAGAAGCCACAATGCCGAGACCTTTATCTCCAATGGTATCTCGAACCTATACAAGAAGTTACTTTTATGTCATGCAAATGTCAAGAAAATAAAGCAGATCAGGTATTGAATAAAAAAGGGGCTAGAATATCGAACCCATAGGCACTCTAGCTTCCGGCAATGATAAATCAGTTCCCAAAGTTTACTACTGCTGATAGGCGAACAGCTCAGATTCAAGGATGTCAAACTCTGGCATACTGGATAAATAGCACGCAGGCAGCAAGGATCCACCATACTGGAAAACCCAGACAAGCTCCTAATTGAAGTACACTTCTGAAGAGCATTCTTTAGTTTATTGTAAGTGTCTGAAACTGGATTAGTGGCATAGGATCCCACCCCCAAGTCCACCAACTGAGGAGCTTGAAGTAAAATCCTGTGAAGAACATAAAGAGGCACGACACAATTTAGCCTCAGACTTGTTAGGTTTGGACATCTGGCCACCAGTCTCACAAGATCTGCAAAGTCAACTTGTCCTTTGAGACAAGCAAAATTTAATGAGACAAGGGTGATGCAGCTGTCCGGAAAACAACTCAGCCACTGTCCTCTGCGATCATCTACTTGACTTTCTTGCAAGTCCAACTCTCTTAAAAACCTGCATTGTAGTGGAAGTTGATCAATAAACCAAACTATTGAAAGTAAAGGAGGTTATGACCAATTAATTCCACTTGATCATGTTTCATTGTCTATTGTTCTAATGTGTGACAAATCTCGTTAATTGCTTCCGAGAGGAAACCTCTCCTAGACATAGAGTATCTGGCTGTGTGAGCACTGATAAATAGGAACTGAATTGCAGCCAACTAAGGTGGCTTTCACATTGGCAATAATCAGCAGGAATTAAAAACACACGACCAGGAGCCCACCAGATTTAGAAAGACGTAGGTGTAGATTAGAGAATCATGGAACAAAATTCAGGGTATACTATAGCATTATACAGAATGGCAACAAAGTTGAGATAAGACACAAGGGGAGTATTGCTAAATTAGATTTTCAAACCAAAATGTACTATTTCAATAACAAGGGCTAGGTAGAGTATACTATATAATATACCTACAATTGGAAGCAATGGAGGCAATACCATCAGTGGAGAAACCTTGACATGTGACCAAAACCAAAGACTTGAAATTAGGGAATGATTGAGAAATCATTTGGAGACTGTCATCAGAAACGATCATTCTCTTCAAATGAAGCTCCTCCAAATGTACTCCGTTGGAGGCGAAGGTGTTAATCCAAGGGTGAATAAAGGCTCCCCATTGAGGAGGGAGGTTAGAAGTGAATACATAAGAATGAGGCATACCCTTTAGGGTTAGGGATTTAAGCCTTGGAAACCTGGCAAGGACTTTTTCAGGAGTTGTTGCATAACAATTCCCTACAAAGACCTTGTATCTACAGAATCTATCGATATGGTACCACGACTTGCACACCAGAGACACAGCATTCCGATCCATGGGACACGTCAAGTACTCCAACATGTGCTCCACCACCTCCTCCGGCAAGTAACAGTACTTCACCGTCATAATCAACTCTTTACCGGGGGAACGATAATGAGGGAGGATAATATATACTCTATTTGTACATCAATTCTCAACGGAACAAATCTTCTTGTTAGCTACGTGCCAAAGTTTTCGTGAAAAACAGTGGACAAGATAAGACAGAATCACTAAACAAACTTTCCCCTTTTTGCTCACCCTATTCTCGTATTTCAATTTTAATTAATTAGCATATTTTCAGATCAGCTTAATTATTGGCCTGCTAATTTTCTGTTATTTATACCAAAAAAAATCTTAAAAAGTTAAAATAGAATATATGTGAGCACAAATGTCTTGTTGACTGACTACTTACACTTTTTCATTTGACTATATAAAAAGATATTTTGGTATCTTAACGGACAAGGTGCGTGATCAAGGACTTTTCTTAATTAGACTTGGAATCCATTAAAGAGGAAGCTCAACACTATGCATTACATAATTTTCTGTTGTTTATACTATGGGGTTATTTATTATGGATAGAATATTGAGATATTTTATGAAATTAATTATCCCACTATATTATTAATGAAATAAATAATTAGACATTTTATCTCAAAATTATTATCCCTTATCCTTCTTATCAAACGAGCCCAGCCCTAATGGACTTGACTTAAGTTTGAGATGTGCTGTTGTAAATCTAATTTTTTGACATGGAAATTCCACAAATCGTGCAGTCGGCATATATAGTTAATCACATCTTTATTTGGTAAAGCAGTCGAGCATGGAATTCATTTCCTTCATTTAAAATTTAAGCATTACACTCTTCATCTTGCTTGCCTAAAAGTAGATCCTACAGTCATATATTAATCCAAAGATTCTCCGACTTCCAAGCTCAATCTTCTCCAACTTTTACCGCCCTTCAATGGACAACTGCCCTCGTTCGGACTATTGACAGACTCCATTACATAAAATAAAGCATTACCCCACATTTTTCTAGTGAAATAGAAACAAACGTTCCTACAAACTACCATATACACACTATATCCAAGTGATGTATGAAGCCACTTAACTATCATCAGGTATCTGTTATACATGGAGGACAATGCAACAACAACTGCCAAGATCACACATTCATTTGTTAGCATGATTGGACAGATTCTAATAGCTTTACATATCTATGTAACAACTCTAAATATTTGTGTAATTATGGTGTCAATTGCTTTCCATATGTAGGAGATATCATGGATAATGTTAGCATATTTTCAGAGATATTACAACTAGAAATAGCAGATCTTTAGGCATGTAAATCAGAATTCTTTCTATTTAATGGAAGAACTCTCCATTTGAGAGCATTGATTCAGCAAACTTGACATCATTAGCTCTCCCCTCCGGAGGAATTCAAGTCAAAGAAAACAGCTCAACTGTCGATAACTGTAAATTATGATCTGCAGAGTTTACCACTCTCTCAATCTTAAGAATATCTAGCCACATTGACTGGTAATAATACAACACCACAAGAAATGATCAAATGAGTGAAGGAAATGGACATTGAAGTTGGTGAAAGGAAGAGGTGCTCCATTGTTGCCAAACTATGGTCATACTCTGTAATCCACATAGCTTCCTCAACACAAGTTACTACATCACCTTCCACATATATTCAAATTTTTATTAAAACAGATCAACAACTTTCGTTATAAAATCCAACATGTCACTGGAAAAACGACAAAAAACAAATCCATTGCATAAACAGAGTGTCCTAAATGGAGCATAATCCACCACGCATCCCCCATTCTCCTTTTCGCTTTTTCAGAAGTCAATATTTTGTTGGAAACAAATAACAACATACCCAATGTAATCCCAAAAGTGGGGACTAGGGTTGATAGGATGTACGCAAACCTTAACCCTACCTTTGTAGGGTAGAGAGGTTGTTTCTGATAGACCCTCAGCTCAAAACAAATGTAATCAAATGAGCGGAAGATAAAAATAACAAATGGAAAAGGAAAATCTTAAAAGCATGATAAAAGGAAAAAACCGGTAGCAAAATAGCAAGATAAACATAACAAATGAAACAAAAGGTTATAGTGAAAACAAATATTCGCTGAAAATCGTATTCCCCAGCAAACTTTGGTCTATCAATTCAATAGACTGTTGTGTTAAACCAAGTTGTCAAGTGATCATTTTGATCCCTAACAAGTTGTCAAGTGATTTAACCAACAGAAGATGTCCTCCCTAGGTTCAGATTAGAGCCATTAGGAGCAAACCCTGCAGTCATAACCTGGTCATGTATGCCCCTCCTTCTAGTAGATTTCTGCTGAGTTCAAGACTCCTGGATGCTTACTATCATATGAAAAATTACTCCTTTTTTCCTGACAATTATCACATCCCAGGCAACGGCCATTTTCAACTTACTGGTAATGAATCAAAACTGATAAGCAGTCAAGCAAAGAGCACACACTTGTTTTGTAGATACTGTCTTTCCTTGAACAACCAAAATAAGTGGTTTAAAAAAGCATTATTAACATCATAATATTCATGCATGAAATGGAAATAAGATGACAAAATTAGCAGTTAAAACTCGGTACACAAACTTGTTAAACATCAAGAATCACATTCCATCCGAAGGCCTAGTTCTTAGAACACAGAACAGCCTGATTGCCAAACAAAGACCTGTTCTTCCTTTAGAAATGCCATGTACAAAAACATAAGAAAGAGTGGCAACTTCATGTTAAGCATTTGCCGGACAGTACAATACCACCTTAGGCATGAGACATAATGACTGCATTGAAAAAGACTTAGCTTACCCAGAGAAAATTTTAGCAACTGATACTGCATTTACATAATTGTAGAGTAACCTTGGCATGTTAAACATCTGTAAGACTATTCAATGTCTATCTTAGACAGGAAACACTGATGTCAAATAACCATTCACTTTCAGAGATACACCTATCACCGAGTTCATATAAGCCAATCTCAAAGCCTGCATAGAAGATGCCGAGCACTTGCTACAAATAGCAATTAGTGAAGCATCTCTAGAGATTGACTATTTGAAACTATGAGGGAAATAAACAAGAGCAAGAAACCAGATTAATAAAACTGGTTACGGGTAATGTAATTCCCCGACTAGCTGAGAAATAAAGATCCAAGTCGAAATACAAGTGATGAGAAGGTAGAAGACAGAATGTTTTTAAACATAAAAATAGCATATTTTTTTGAGCTCAATTAAGCATCGGTACCATCCGGTTTAACGGGATCATCAGATATCTTAAGTCCAGATTGATGGTTACGCCGTCTCGTCCTGGAGGGTATAATGTTAGCCAAATCGACCTCGGCGAGTAGATCGTCGGAGAGGTCAGTATCAGATTCGTTTCCAGAATCAGTAGAATCAGATTCTTCAATCAACTTTCCCTTGCCCTTGTCATCCCTTAAAATCCCCTTTCCTTTACGATCGACTTCCGCCTCTTCATCGTCTTCTTCCTCCTCTCCTTCATAGTCATCTTCATCTCCGTCGTCCTCTTCTTCGATTTCATTCAGCTGGGCGAGTGAAGAATCATCACCATCATCCTCATCCTCATCCTCATCATCATCATCATCATCAGTAGTAGGAGAGAGTTTTTGCTTCTTGTTTACCTCGTCTTCGTGGGATTTGGGAATGGCTTCATCAGCAGGAAAATCTCTCTTTAGGGGGAATGATGTGTGTTCTTCTTCCTCTTGTCCCGTTTCTGCCATTTTGTTTTCTCAGGAACCCAACCTAGACCTAGGGTTTTTGGAGGAATTCTCTTTTTTTATAAAAGTAAAATATTCTAAAATAAAGGAAATAATTTCAATCTAATTTACAGGGTTATCTAAGCTTCAGTGAAAGCTTTGATTTATCCACCCATTTGCCCATAAAACATTATTCATTTTTTTTTTTCAAATAATTTTAATTAATTTGGGAATCAATGTTTGGCTTGGAAAATTCAAAATTTAATTTGAAGTTTATTTCAAATTTAGAAGACACATTATAAGTTGTTTTTCGATTCACTTTTCATTTTCAAAGTAGTATTTAGTATTAAGTACATGCAAACATGAATATTATTTCAAATATTTTTTACAAATGCAACTACATCTTAAACTTCAACTCATTAAATTTCAAATAAAATGAAAAATATTTAAAATCTATGGTCCAACGCCTACTTAGTTGCTTGTTTTGAACGTATATGTAAGTGAACTTAAATATTACAAGAAGTATGTGATATGATAAATACTCGTTCATTATTTGTTAAGGGTCTAAGTTTGATCATGAATATAAAATCACCTTTATTAGGAGCTCTTTATCCCCTACAAGATTTTCCTCATACAAATTAATTTGGTTGGACCAATAAAAATATCCAGCATCAAATTAAAAACACCAAATTAAATATAAAAACTAATCTCATCATATGTTTATATTCGTGAATTGACAAAAGGTAAATATCAATTACTTCATCAATCTATGTATGTATTTAAGTCGACATTTTTATGTTTATATGTGTTATTTTCCGTGTTCAAAAAGTAACACAATAAACATATTCTGTTTATAACCGGAAAATCAAAACAATAATAATATAACAGAAATATAGATGAAACAAAAAGAAAAAACTTCAAGTCCACAAGTTACTTGTATATCATTTAGAAATTATAATTCCTTAACTGTTGTCAAGGTACCGGATTATTTCTTCCCAAGATAGAATGAAAAACATTTCTATAAGAGCGGCAATGCAACTTACAAAACTCCGACGAACTCAACTAGTGGATTAGAATTATATTTATAATTTTCGGTGTTTTGAAAAATAATGTAGAAGCATATAGTGCATGAAGAGTTTTTAGACTAATATTAGATTTTCAGTAAGTGAAAAGTTGAGGCAAAACCTTGGAGTTTACAGCCACAAGATTGAGTTTGAATAGTTGCGGACATATTTTTTCATCAATGACAGTGTCTGTTTAGAAGAGATGTACATATTCGTCAATAGCAGTGTCTTTTAGGGAGCTGTTCAGTAAAAATCGTTATGAATAAATAATTAGTGAAAATAAAAAAATAAAATTTATCCAAAAAATTTATCAATTAAATCACTTACCAAAGCCGAGCTGAGCGAAAATGACAACAGTGCGAGGAGTTCTCTCTTTCAACCTTTTAAGAGCTAAAAGAAGTGTTTCTCAATATAAACACAAAACTTCTCCTTTTGCTCATCAATGTGGAAGAAATGACTTTTGTTAAAATTTCACTTTCCTCCATTTTATTTCTCTCCATTTTTCAATTCACACTACACCATATTTATAAGTTTAAGTCTTTAAAATTTCCAACAATATGCACATGGATGTTTTCTATATTACTAAGGTTTTTAAATACAAATTGAAGTTACCCCAAAATCATAGTGGGGTGATTTTACTTGAGATAGACAATTATGGCATCACTCGAAGAGCTTGATGGAGCTCTCACTTTTGATTTCTAAATCCATTCAAAAGTTCTACTACAAAGGAAGGCAGAGGATCCCCCCCCCCCCCCCCCCCCCCCCCCAGAGAATCCAACCTTTAAAAATAGGACATAAAACAAATCAATTTGAATCGATTAACAAACAAAAAAAATAAAAAGATAAAAGTATTCCGATTAGGAATTGATACCACTATAGAAGTGTCGTTTTTCTACCAGTAGAGGGAGGCAAGGAAAACAGGGTTTGCTCCTTTTTGTAATATTAAGAAAGAAATAAGGATCAAAGTTTATACCACTCACAGTAATTTTATCTAAGTAAAATTTGACTAAAATCGTAAACTACACCTCGATAAGAGCCTTCTATTTGACTAAGTACTCCCTTTTGATCTCCCCCATATCTTCATGCCAAAGCTTAATCTAGATTCAAATCTAATTGCTTTTTCCCCTTATATAAAACATAACTATGTTAATATAACAATTTAGATTTTTAAAAGAGAAGTTGGGAGTTGTCTCAAAATCTTTCGGAAATGATTTATTTTGAGATAATCTTGAAGGTGAAACTAGATTTAGACTATATCTGTTACATATAACAATTGAGTATGATTTATTAGAGAATAAGTCGTCATTATTGATACTTCTTTATTTTAATTTAACTTTATAAGTAGATATTGACGGAACTCGCGTAGTATAGTTATAATTAGAATTAGTAATGCCTTTTTATTATAAAATATTTATATAATTTGAACTTCTCCCAAAATCTTTATGGGACGATTCTATTTCAGATTACCATATAGATTGATTCTTTTTATGATCATATGTGCACATTAACATGTTATATATGACAACTATGATTAAGGATATATTGGAGTTATTTTAAATCTTCATGGGACAATTGTATTTGATATGATCACCCGTAACTAACTAATTAAGTTAAATTTTTTAGGAGGGATTATATTGCCAACGTCTTAACTTTATAAGTAAAATTTATTTAAATATTTGGATTACAATTTATTTCAATTGAGCACCTAAATATATGCTAAAATGTTATCATTATATACTTTCAATTCAACTATTGAAATTTATGCGCGAACACCTATTACATAAAGAATTTACCATAGCTTTTAATTATGAACATAATACATACTTTAATTTAAGACCGTAAAATTCTAAGGGCTTGTTTGAAAAGCCACCCTGATAATTGAATTTGGTGTAATTACACTGTCTAATATGATTGGTTGACCAGGTAATTACTTGAGCAACAGGTAATTGGGTGTAATTGACAGGGAGTAATTATACTCTCCAATTCACAAGGGGAGCTGTGAATTACTGATAATTACATGATGTAATTACAAGCTGATTACTTTTTAATTTCTTCCTTTTATTTCTATTTTTATTTTTTTGTCTTAATTTATTTTAAATTTCTATTATTTTAAATTCTTTCTATTTTTATTATTCTAATATATTTTTTTAATATTTTTATTTTATATTATTTATATTTCATTTCCTTCTCATTTCCCAACCTTTACTTCTTGTGATTTCATGTAATTTTTCGTATTATCTACTTTTTTTATTTATTTTATGATTATTTTTTTCATTTAGCATAATTTTCCAATTGAAGGTTATAGTATGTTTCAACTTGCCAGAAAGCAAAAATTGGTGAAGAAAGGACTGAAGAGACTACACTACAAGCATTATAGCAACTTGGATCATGAGGTAGATACTGACAGGAAAAATCTACAAGAGATTCAGGAAATGCTTCACCTGGACCCTGGAAATGTTGATTTACAACGGAAGGAGAGAGAGAGCAGAATATGAAGTTTGGAAGCTCTCTAAATATGTTAAATTCTTTGCTACTTCAGAAAAGCAAAGCTACATTGATTAGGCAAGGGGATGATTGCACCAAATATTTCTTCTCAATCATCAAACAAAGGAAACTTCAGCAGTCAATCACACAGGTACAAGATATGCAGGGTCAGATGCAACATGAACCTAACTCTGTTGCAGAGGTATTTGTTCAGTATTTCAAATCTATTTTAGGTTGTACAAGAGGTCCTAGAGGGAAGGCATGCAAGAAAATTTTTAGTAGGGGGAGTAGCCTTACAGTGGATCATCAATGTGAACTATAGTCAGAATGCACTGATAAGAAAATTAAGGCAGCTATGTTGATGGTTTCAGTAGTGGATTCTATAGAGTTGCATGGAGTATAGTTGGTGGTAATGTTTGTCAAGCTGTTAAGGAGTTCTTTAATACTTGTCATTTACTCAAGCAAGTGAATACAACTATGATTTCCATCATCCCTAAAGTGTCTGACCCAGTAATGGCTAGTCAATATAGACCAATAGCATGCTGCAATGTGGTTTATAAATGTATTTCCAAACTTTTGTGTACAAGGTTGAGTAAAGTCCTTCCAGCAATTGTAAGTGATAATCAGGCTGCTTTTATTAAGAATAGATCATTGATACACAATGTACTTATTTGTCATGATCTGTTAAAGCACTACAATAGGAAAACTTTCTCAAAATGCCTCATGAAGATAGATTTGAGGAAAGCTTATGACATGGTTCATTGAAATTTTGCTAAGGAAATGTTGGATGGATGCGGTTTTACTGAGAGATTCAGTAATCTGATCATCGCTTGTATATCTACTACCAGATTTTCAGTAAAGGTTAATGGAGAGGGTAGAGGATATTTTGAAGGAAAAAGAGGTTTGAGGCAGGGTGATCCCATTTCAAATCTACTTTTTGTCCTGGTTATGGAATATCTCACTAGAGTATTGTCTATGATGAGTGATCTTCCAGATTTCAGATTTCATCCAATGTGTAAAAGTCTCAAACTCACTCATCTCATATTTGTTGATGATCTGATGATATTTTGTAAGGGAAAAGAGACGTCAATGATCAGAATTATGGAGGCTATGCAGCATTTTTCACACACCACAGGCCTGGAGGCTAACAGAGATAAATCCAGTATTTATATTGCAGGGGTGTCTGATGTTATAAGAACTACTCTTTTGACTTGTACTGGTTTCATTCTAGGGACCTTCCCTATGAAATATTTGGGACTTCCCCTTTCCCCTAAGAAGTGGAGTAAATTTGATTGTCATCAACTTTGTTTAAAGATCACAACAAAGATTAGAGCAAGTTTCAATTGACATCTCTCATATGCAGGCAAAGTGCAAGTTATTAATTTAGTGTTGTTTTCGTTATATAATTTATGGTGTTCTGTGTTCCTGTTACCTCAAAGCATTCTTAAAGAGGTAGATAGGAAGTGTAGAGATTTTCTTTGGAGAGGAGCTAATAATAAGAAGAAGGTTGCACTGGTTGCATGGATTGATATATGCAAGCCTAAGCAACAAGGTTTACTAAACATCAAGTTCTGCAAAGTATGGAATATTGCAGCCGTGGGCAAGTTAGTGTGGATGATCTGTCAACAAAAAGAGGCTCTCTGGGTAAAATGGATTCATGAGGTGTATATGAAAAATGACGATGATTTCTGGAGTCATATACCACAGCCTGCTTGAAGCTGGTACTGGAAAACTTTACATAAAATAAAGCTTGGAATGCAGGATTGGTACAAAAATGATACTTATGTGCTTACCACCTCAGGTAATTACTCCATGACTAAGAGTTATCAAGCTATGTTGGTACAAGAAAGTAAGTTGGATATTGCTAGCCTCATTTGGACAAGGGTCATACTGCCAAAGCACAGGTTTGTAATGTGGTTGGCTAATCAAAGGAGACTATTAACTAAATGTAGGCTTAGTAACATGGGCTTGCAATGTGAAGAGTAGTGCTTAGGTGCTATGTGATCTTGATTGTATAGAAGATAGTGCTCACCTCTTCGTGAACTGTCAATGGGCCATTGGTGTATGGAGAGAAATCAATACCTGGTTGGGAATCATAATGCCTCAAGCTGAGGCAACATATGGTTTTGCACGGATCCTACAAAGGCACTGGTGTAAGCTGAAAAAAGGAAATAGTTTCTGCAGTTTTTGAAGCTTTCTTATATGCAATTTGGCAAGCACGAAATTGGATGATCTTCAGGAAGATTAGAGTATAGCAAGAGAATATGTGTCAACAAATCAAGTTAGTCATAAAGGAGAGAATACTGAATCTGCAGGGGTCCAAGAAAGTGAGGAAATGTTTACAACTGCAGAGAGGCTTTGTTCTTAGTTCTTTGATTGTGTTTATGGCATTATTCTAGTTTGTAGTAGTAGTAGTGTGTGTAGTTTTGAAGCTGGGTTAGCTGTTGTTTTAACTTTTAAGGATGATTTTGTTGGTGCTGGTAATAATATTCACATTTTTATTACCAAAAAAAAATTAAGTAGAATTCATTGTTGAATAAGGTTATAGACTTATGTTTTCCTTTTCTTTTGAATCATCTTTACGTTATGTTGAAATTTGACATAAGAGTATTATTTATTTTTTTGAATTTTGAACTTATGTTATTTTTTCTGTTTTAATTTATTTGTTTTACTAGTATTGACATGATATTTCACATTGCAACCATTCATATTTTAGTTAGAATTGATAGATTATCTTTTTGTCAAATGTTTTAATAGTTTTATGACATTATATTTATAATATTAGTTTTTTTGTCAAACATGCATTTTGTTGTTTCTGGGTACAAAAAATCTGTATTTAACAACAAGAACTTCAAACAATAAGTTCAAGAACAACAAAGAAGTTCAAACAACTTCAAACACAAGTTCAAACAACTTATGAACTATCAAAATGAAGTTTTAACTATTTTCTGAAAAATAGCAAAATCATAAGAACAAGATGAAGACAGAAATAAAAGAATCAAGTCCACTGAATTCACGGTGTGTCCTTAAAGAATTTATTCCCCTCAAGTACCCGAGGTTATTGGAATATATCCTCCCAGGATAAAATGATTCACTTCAACAAATAGTGGTACCTCAAATTTGCTGAACCACGAACTCACTCAATGATTGAAGATCACACTTGAGTTTTTAGGAAGAAGAAGATGTTTTTCACTTCAACATTTCGTACCAAAACCTGAGGAAAAATCAGGTATTTATAGTCATAAAGAGTTGCTTCTGAAAAGAAGCAATGGTTCTTGAAGAGACGCAACTTTCTGAAACGTTGCCGACCTGTGGACCCCACCTGCGGCCGCAGGTCTTAATTTATCAAATTTCAGAATGTCAACACTGACACGCGTTGGCCTAGATGCGTCTGCAGATGGGCACCTGCACGCGCATGTCGTTATTTTGTCTCAAGTTTCGAATGAATTTTGTCCAAAGAGATAGTCTCTCGATCCGAAGTCAAAGCCGAGCGAGCGACGACGACGACGACGCGAGTTTTGTCTTATTCTTGCCTCACTATCCACATGATCGGGTGCTTCTATACTTAAGCACAAGGATTTTCCTTTCTCCCACCGATGTGTAAGAACATTTCTTTTATAAAGTGAATACACATTTCACTTTTCCCTCCATTTTTCATTCACTTTCACTTAGAACCCAACACATTTCATGATGTTCTTAAAAATCATGATATATTAGTTTGAAAAATATAAATCCATTATTTTTTTATAAGAACATATGTTTATTAATTAATATATTTCAAAAGATAATATATAAATATTAAATTTAATATCATTTTTAAGGGTACTTATTTGTCTAATATAAATTTTAAATTTTTAATAATTAACTTTTATTTTAAAAATTGAATATTACACTTGTGCAACCAAAATAGTATACTTATAATTATACTGTAATTATATTATGCCAAACAAATAGATTATCATAATTACTAGGCTAGTAATTACACTAATTTCAATTAAGTGACTTTCCAAACAGACTCTAAATAAATTGTGCTTAATGAAATTAAAGAATGGAGTAGTGGTATTGAAAGGGAATGAGGGCTCCATTTGAAAAAGTGGGTGGAGGTGAGGACGTGGCAGCAAGAGAGGAGAAGCGGGTGGTGTTGAAAGGAAAAACTAAAGTGGTTACGTCCTTCATCGTAAAGCCCGCATTTGAATCCCTCCCTCCATAACCCCGACCTACCGATAGAGGTTGAGTGTTAGTGTAATACGCAAAATATCATGACGACGGATACTCCAAAGCAAAAGCAAAAACAAATAAGTAACACCATTGATTTCAGTTGGGGAGATAGCAGAGCTTTTTCAACACCTGGCTTCCCTTCTCTTCTCCATCCGTCCTCACTTCACACACTTCCAAATTTGCTTTCGACCCTTCACACTTAACTAAGACAAACTGACAACTCAACTCCTCACCCACTAATTTCTTCCTAGAGTACTACCTTTTATTATTATGAATTATGAATGAATATGAATCCATCCTCCAAACTCCCCTCCCCCCTTCATTAAAGATTGGAAATCTTCCCAAGTCCCAACTCCCCCTGCCCCCACTCCTACCCATTTCTCTTTTGGCTCTTTCCACAAATTAAACTTTCTTCCTATCGAATTAAAGAAAATAAGAAAGAAAAACCTACCCTGAATGAACATTGCACAAATGGCAGTGGAATCAGTGCAATGGTCGCTAAACGCCAGACTCACTCATCTCAACCTCTTTGGTCATAATTACACTATCCTCCCACCCACTCACCGAAAACCCCAAGTTTCAATAACACAAAAAGAGAGGAAGTGTATACACAAACAAAGAGAGAGAGAAAAGAGAAAAAGAGAGAGAAAGCTTTTTCACAGTATCAGAAACAGAAGAAGCGTAGCATTGGTGTGGGTGTGTGATTATGGCGATGATGGATATTACCGAGGCGTATGGAGTGATGGCAGATGGAAATGCAACACTTGTAGGGGACACTAATAGTAATATGATGAATAATGTTGCTCCTCCTCCTACTCCCATTCCTATTCCTATTCCTATTCCTATTCAGCAACAGCCTCACACTCACACCACCAAAGGAAGTCGAAGCCAGAGGCGTAGGCGTTCTTCCCTCAACTTTGCCTCCTTGGATTTTCCATCCTTCCTCTCCCACGTGCCATCTCCTCTTACTCCACTGCCCCCCGCACGTGTATGATCTTTTCACTTACTCTCTCTTTTCTTTTTTTTCCTTTACTACTAGTAGTAGTAGTAGTAGTGTTATCTCCGTAATTTTACTAAATTAGACTTTATACACTGCCCTTCAACCATTTGTGCTGATGATGATGCTTGAAATTCCTACAGACAAGGATAACTTATGCCTATGGAGATATCATAACTTACTACTGTACTATTTAATTTCTTAGTATTATATAGTTAGGGTAGGGTAGCTACTACATTTTTCCTTTTAATTTTGGGGGAAGACTACGGTCTACAGTCTTGCTCTTTTCTTTTCCATTTTTGGAGGGCTATTTGGTGGTGGTACACAAATTAAAGTCAAGTGTACAGCTGATTTCTGCCTTAGTAACAAGTAGAAATAGTGAGTGCTAACGTACGAGTTTTGTATAGTATGATTTATGTAATGTATTGCCACCCCGAGCTGTTACCTGCTTCTCCAATTAGTGTCACAAACTTAATTTCTTTGTCAATACCAACAGAGTATACCTTACCTCCTCTTAAATATGTTAAATGGGCCTGTCAACCCACTACAAGGCCTAGTGGGTGGGCCTGGACCAGCCCAAACCCATATATATTAAGCTTCTTCACTCTGTCCATCCTCAACAGGAATAATGTAGGAAAGAGCTTACTTTAAAATATCTTTACTACATACCTACCTTTTCTTCATGCGGCATTTATAAATACTATTGTTGTGTAAAAAAAAAAATTACTAAGTACTATTTTGATCTGTATTTGAAGCATGGAGATACAATTCTCAGTGCTACTTGGTGAATTAGATATCTGTAGGTTTTGTACATTTTGGATTTAACCTGGGAAAACTGAGATTGGAGATTTGGAGGGTTCAATATATGGGATGACCTAGGCCATGGTTTGTACAACTACAACATTTTGAAGAGGACCGAAAAGGCTAAAGTAGGTCCTTAGTTTTGAAAAACCTGGCATCCTTGAAAATTTGCCTGTGATGGCCACTTATGTAAGATCAAGTTATACTTGAGATAGTTTGAGATTTTAATATGAAGTGTTAAATTAAATGTCTAATGCAATACGTTATACGTTCAGTTATGGATTTCCATCATGCAACTATGCAAGATGTAGTGTGATGGTCAAATAAGCTTTTAGAGTGCTAGAGTATATGGAATGTAAACCTTCTTGTACAAACCCATTAACTACACAGGTTCCACTAAAAGATGAAACTACGTGGTAAATACACCAAAGCTCGCCTAGTTGAATAGGTGCTTGACTAGATGATGATGCATCATTGAGTTGTATATGAAAGATTAGGAAGGTGATGGTCAACTAAGACTTTAGAAACATAAAAGCAAAGATGCTCCCTTTCACAGCGAAACAACTGTCATCAACCACTTGCTCGACCAGAAGATGGAACATTAAGTTACCCTCAGCAATGCGATTTAAAGCTATTAAACTCCTCGTTAAATAAGTGATGCATATATACCCTCAACAAATGGTGCATATATACCCTCGTTGTCTAACAAAATGTGCATATTTACCCTTTTGTTAACAACAACAACAACGTACCCAGTGAAATCCCACAGGTGAGGTCTGGGGAGGTAAAACTGGGAAGGTAGAGAGGCACCATTTTGGTTAACAAACTGAATGAAAAAAAAATATCCTAAGACTGGTTTTAATTTCAAAAATGTTATGTGATTTTAAATAATTACCTCGCCATTTTCTTTACCTCTCAAGACCCGAACCAACTGGAAAAAAAAACTCAATTTCTCTTTTATTTAGACCCAACTCAAATTTTTTGACTCAGTAGAAGAGGGATTAAATTCTTTTTTTTAATTTGGATCGGATTTGGAGGGGTAAAAGAAATGGTGAGGTAATTTCTTAAAGCGATGTGGCATTTTGGAATTAAAAAACCAGTTTTAGGAATCTTTTTAAATTTAGTAAATATAGGTATGTTAATTAAAGGGGTAAATATGCACTTAGATAGTGAGGTGTATATGCACCATTTTTTTAACAAGGGGTGTATCTTCTCTAAATCGCAAAGTTGAGCAAAGCTGAGGGGTATATTTGCCCCTTCCCCTTCTTTAAATAATCATTAAATTTGTGCACTAAATAACTCTTTGAGATTTAAGGGTGAAACCACCAAAGATTAAACGCTTTGCAAAATGAGCGAAGCTTGTAATTGCAAAAAGCACGAATTTTATAGCTTAACGTGGTGACAACCAATTGATATCTCCACGATGTTGAAGCACATGAAAAGAAGAGATTTTCATTTCAAGAATATCATCTACTTGCTTGACTTGAAGATGAAGCATTAAATGATGTGCTAAACTCCGATGCCTGATGAAAAGATGATAAGGCTATCAGCCAATCAATTGCCTTTTTAGTCATCGCGTGCCAGCACATGGTTTATTCCTCTATGAGCAATATTCATATAAATGGATCTCATCTCCCGTCATCAAGGTGAAAATCCAATTCATATCGCCACCTTGGTAATATTGAGGTACAAGGGAAGAAGAAATTTTCATTTCAAGAAGATGATTAGTATAAAAATGAATCTTCAATGGATGTTCCAAGATCTAGAGCGTGATAAGAAGAAAGGTCTTGCTGAGTTTTGAAAAATCTTGTCGATCTTTGACGTTGAGATCAGAGGAAACATCTACTCAGTCACCTCTAGTTTGATATGCCCCCTCATAGTTTTGTGGCCAACGGGATCAATTAGTTAGAGAGTAGGGCTAGTGACGGAATGACAATATAAAACATAGGAAAGGAAGATCAACATTTAGATGAGCTACCTAGTGGTGTGGTATATATTGGTTAAGTTGTGAATGATTTACTTAATTTTGTAATTCGATAACATTGATGCAAAAGAGAAGCCCATTATTGTCCACTCGAGGTTATTTTTGTCATAACTCCTGAGAATTATGTACCTATGTAAAAAAAACTAGTTAACACATTTTACCAACTACATCATTTCTTGAGTGTCTTCTCACAAAGATCTTAAAGTTTCATGTCATCTTTGGTGTTCGAGGTTCATAATAAGTGTGACAAAATGAGCCAAAACGGCAACTATATCCATTTATTATTTACTAAACAAACGATCCCTTTCTTTTTCGAATACAAGAAGACGTTGGATTGGCATGACTTAAGGAAATTATAATAGAAAAGGTCTTGATCATAAATTGAGGAAGATCCTTTTATGCCATATAAGGATGACGATACTTAAGAATGACTTTATGGATCTATTATAAAACAATAACTAAGTAGACAACACTTGCAAGAAGGCATAACTAAACACCCAACTTTACCTCCTTGTTGTATGGGACATGACACATATACTAATGAGTACACTTCAATTCCGACCTTAATGTGTAAATTGCATTGCTAGAATGTAGCACATATAGCTACAAACGCACCTCATCTCCAACCTTGTTGAGGTTGGCTATATGATTCTTCTATATTGTTCCATCATATATAGGGCCATTTCTTTCAAATACTTGGTGCATTTTCTAAAATAGGAATTCATTAAAACTAAAGAGTTTCTTGATCTCATGCTTGTCCTTACACCAACATGCAAACTTCGGACCAAACTAAAAGTATAATTAAGAATAATGTTATTTCATGTATCAAATCATGTCTTATGAATAACTCACTCAAGATATGGTGAGAATCCCAATTCTATAAGTTATTGAAGAAAAAAATTAGGTTATATTTACATTACTATAAAGAGTGACGAATAGACTTGGAACATTTTTACAATAGTTTTGTTATACATCTCAAAGATCAATATCAACACCTTCCTCACCACGACTTATCCTAAAGTTGACATGAACCAAGAAAATTCAGAATTATATGAGTAATGCCTATTCACATATTGAACTCACGAGATACAAATAGGCTTAACAAATTAAATAGGAACCAACATAAACTACTCATATTGGGGCTTGTAAAATTGTATCGTTGTAATGTATTGGGTAGTGGGTGAAAGATATTGACAACTATGGTGTAGTTATAATGCCAAAAATAGCCGGCTTGATATCAATAATGCACTTACCTCCTAACCATGACCCAAGAAAATTCAAAATCGCATGAATGTGTATTGACGTATGGGACACATAAGATATGAGTAGGATTTATACATCCATAGAAAACAACATAAACTACTCATGCTGGGGCTTGTTAAATTGTATCATTAGATACGTATTGGGTGGGCGAAAGATATTGATAACTACATGTAGATATAATGTCAAAAGTAGTCGGCTTGATATCAATTAATGCACTTCTCTAGTTCCAAGCCTTGTGAGTTGTGCCATTATTTATTAGTCAAAACTTGAATAGCATGAGCGAAGTCATCTAAGGTTTAGTATTTATTTGAAGGAGTGCAAAGAGAGAAATATCCTCTATTACATTTTCTTTTGAAATCCATAGCTGTCAATCAGCCAAATTAGAATCTAAAATATAATGAGAGTCTAGAAGAACTTTATTCGGGGAATAGCTAAGATGTAATAGATGTGTTGCTACATGCCACTACCAAACTATAAGTCATAAGTAGCATCTACATCTTGCTGCCCACCTAAACGTTCGGTGTGTGGTGGATGTGTGACGTTTGTGGTTGTTGTTTGTGCACCTATTCCAATGAAAGAAGAACGAATGATATGCTTCCCTGCCAATCATGGTTTTGCCACTTGTTCCTGATGGATTGGGCTTATGGTCATTTGCTCTGTACGCATTGACTACTTTACTAAGTTAATCAGGAAATTAACTTCTAAGGAATATTGTCTACCCATCAAGAGAGACATCCAACTACTTTGTTACCTGACTGAGTTCATGTATTGAATTTGATTATAAGAATTTCTTACTGCGAAGAACATTCAAGTAAAAAGGTGCACCTAAATGGCTGATATCCAGCTTTGAGCTTCCTACAATTGTGTTAGTGAGATAGCCTTGGAAGTTAGAATTTCATCCACCAACCTATTGTCACATCTATTTGAAGAAGGTAACGAATTTGGGAATAGTTGGATTCCCATCAATGAATAAGGAAAGACATGAACTACCTAGCTTATCCCAGTCCACATATAGAGAAAAACCATATACAAGGTGACCGAATAAGTTGGTAGCATTACATGGATATAGGTATGATAAGAATCTGTTTTATATGTGTTCACTTCGTAAAAGACAATGAAGCTGAAAATTTAATCATTCTATTGAGGCAAACTCATTGCAGTGAGTTCTTGAACATTTTGGTGAAAATGCTTGACATGTTTGATGCTTATTTATCTATCTTTAGCAATGTAGTTCATTTGATTAATTCCCCTATCTTTCTGGTAAACATACATTTTGCTTGCATCTGTCATCCTTGTACCATCATTTATAAGAAATTGGTAGGTTGTCTTACGATCACAATTCAAGTAAATTTGGCCCCGGATATCAATAAGTCCTCTAACAGGTTGTTTATGCTTCAGGTACTTGAACCAACAGGGTTCAGATTTCTCTTTGACAAGCAACTTCAGAACAGTGATGTCAGCTCCCTGAGGAGGATCGTTGTGCCCAAGGTTTGGTCTTTTGATAGCTTGGTTGTATATGCATTTAGAACACTTGTTTTTTTGTGCTTACAATTTTTTATTTGAGTATACATTGAAGTAATAATTAATGTCGCAATCATTTTAGATTTCATTATACCAATGATGTAGCAGTTGTCCAACATTGTGTATGACATAGTCTGCCACTTCAGAGTAATTTTATGCCGTGGTTAATTTCAGAAAGCAGCTGAGCGATATCTTCCAGCTCTTGAGATCAAAGAAGGGTTTCCCATCACAATGAATGACATGGATGGTATCCATGTTTGGAGTTTCAGATACAGGTCTGAGTTTATTTTAGTTTTCCAAATTTACTTGGGAGTGATGTTTCTAAGTCAGAGAAGCAATGTAGATTGAAGTATCCGGACCAAGGATGTGAAAATCATAATATTTGATAGGCACAATTAGACTATTTGATGCTGGTCATCCTTGAGCTAGATGACATTCTTAAATACCTGGCATTGTGGTGATATTTTGTTAGTGCCTTAACAAATTGGTTGATTGATTAAATCAGCTAATTAGGGGTTGGGGGGGGGGGGGGGGGGGGGTTGGAGAAGAGCATAGAAGACATGGTTGCTTGTGCTATGGTTTAATGTTTCTGACGTAATTCGTCCGCTCAGTGTATGAGTCATTACAACGTACTTCTCTTCAAAGTTGTGCTTTTTTTAATAGGTACTGGCCAAATAACAGCAGCCGAATGTATGTGCTTGAAAATACTGGTGAGACCTCCATAGCCCTTTCTTTCCAAGTTTATTTACTTCTGTTCTGACTCTTAGAGAGCTAAAACTAAAAGCAGATTATGTTGTTGGATTTGAAACTTTGACGGTCAGGTGACTTTGTCCAAACACATGAATTGCGCCAAGGAGACTCCTTTGCACTCCACTACAATGATCAAAAGCAGATTTATGTAAGCTTGCCCATTGATTCTTATGTTGTAGGTGTAGTTTACTTTGTAGGCCAATAAATGTATGTAGTTTGTCAAAGCCTATTGTTTGTTTGTCACCTATACATGTGGTATGTTTGTGTATAGGGCATTGAAGCGAGGAAAGCTGGAAGTGGAGCAGTATTCCGTGGTTATGAAGCTGAGGATGCGATTTTAACTGATTATGCACAGGCTGCAGATAATGGGAATGGGGTGCTTAAGAATGAACCAGAAATGGATATGTCCAGTTTTTACTTCCCTGCAATGGACAATGAGATGGACATGTCCTTCATTTATGATACCAGCTTCTGGAACGAGCCTGCCTTTGATTTTGTAGGGGGTCCTATGACCTATTACTCAACTAATGTGCACCCAATGCCAAGCTTTGGGTCCATTGAAGACAGCTTCCCTGTTGATGATTTCTTCTGAGGTCTGGCACACGCATAGTGGAAATAGAGGGGGGGGATACATACTAGTAATCCCATGCAGCCTTGTAATCTAATGCATACTATTATCAGTAGTGTTTTGAAGTAAAAAGCTGATACTCCAGTTACTAGCACAAGCAACTTTACTAGTAAGTTAAGGTTTCTGTATTGTTTTTGTTTTTTTGGGTGAGAAGGGGTTGAGACTTCTCGGGGTGCTTTGCCTACTTTCTCTGGTTGGCCTTAGGTGTGAAGCTTGGGTCAAAAACTCTTTACCACCTTAAATGTAATAAGCTGGAGACATTAGAAAAGGAAAAATATGAAATAAGAAGGCGCATCGTTCAGGCTTATAATGTTAGTCTTCAAGCTTTGTTTGATTTGTCATGTTTAGAAATCATGCTCCACTCTTAGCATAATCCCTGCTAAAATGTGTTTGATGTTTGTGTCATCTAATGAATATTTAAAGGAAAGGCAGAGGTGTTTTTAGCAATAATTTCGCTACAAGTGCTGCTGCTTTACTGCTCTATAGTTACTCTGTCTTGTAGATGAGGCGAAGAGTTTTCCATAGTTTTCCCTCATTTTGTTTTGTTTGGCTCAAGGTAAGAAGAGGAAGGGAAAATGACGCACGGATTGAACTTTGTACCTCATCAATATAAGATAATAATGCTATCAATAAGGGTATTGTGGTGAGCTGACCCTTCCTCCATCCACAGTTTACCAATCCAACGTTATAGCCTCACCTTTTGGATAGTAAAAAATATATCCAATCTCACATCTCTCATCACTAGTTTTCTACATCTCGCAGCCCAACTTCTGTTCTATGTGCAGCTCACCAGCTTCTTTCTGCTGTTTCTCTTCGGTGATTCTTCCAGCTGACTTTCACCTTCCTCTTAGATTCTTCTGCCGTACATACTCAGCTCCATCACTCGAAATCACATGCTTTTTGAATTAAATCAATTTCATTGATGATAATAGTTCACTTTTTCCTTTTGGTGCAAGTAGATGTCGCTTAAAAATTGATTACGCAGACTTCTGATATTCAGAGACTAGAAAGACAGGAACAGAACAAGAAATGACAATCCATGTGTCAGGTGCAGCACAAAACACATAACATGGGGTGGGGATAAGGGACTGTGCCGTAGCTTTACAAAACTAGCTCCATTAACAGCGGGATTTAGAAAAGGGATTAACCAGAACAAAAACAGCAATAGAAGAATCATCATTCAGCAGCTGTAGCTCGGGCAAATTTGAAAAAAGAACCATTTATGGTACACTGGGAAAGTTAAAATGAACAAAGCAAACATATAGCCCCAAATATTCTTGTTATTCCCACCTCGAAAGGGAAATGCTTAGCATCAAGTTGATTTTGTATCTATTCTAACAAAAAAGACATCCGCAATGCTTAAGTTTTAGGGGGACTCCCCCTTCCCAAAATCTCAAAATCAGAGAAATATAAAATTGTAAAGATTGTTGAGCGTAAGAATACTCTCCAGCTTACTACGAAGGAGCACTAAAGAAACATCAGCAATCTATGTTTATTGTTTAATCTGGAGAAGTCTTCTCTTACTACTTCTAAGCTTGGCGAAGAATTAATTTGTATTCAATCCTACACCTTTGCAACCTCAGAGTCAGCAGGTGCAGCAGGAGCAACACCACCAGTTGTTGGCCTGAAATTGCATCACAAAAAATAAACCAAACATAAAAATTAAGTTCTCAAAGTAGTCTGATATAGGAAAGGCAGACAGGTTTAGAATGTTTAGCTCTGTGTTAGAAGACACTTACAGCCCAACAAAAACCTTGAAAGCATCATAGATTCCCCATTGAGCACCAGTAAGAGTTCCAATCATGACAATACGTAGAGGTAGCCCACGGGTAAAGAGACCCACTACTCCCATCTTGTTCACGGCCTGATGAAGTAGTTTTTTTATCAGAAACAAATAGGGGATGTCAGATGGCGGATTAACGACTTGAGGACATTTAAGAAAATTGGAAGGAGGAGAAAGAAATGGTCCAACAAACAATTCAAGCTACTAAATGCTTACATCACCAACAGTTGCACCCTTGGCATTGTTGAGGAATGAGACAAGATTGTCAGCAGGATGGGATACAATAGCACAGAAAACACCAGCAATATATCCACCAGCAAAGCTAATACCAAGCTGCATATGTTTGCTGCACTCGTTTTTAGGCTTTGGGACTGCATGCTTGTAGATCAACTCCACAATAGTCTCAAAGGACGCAAACTTCATCATTGTATCTGCAATAATAGACATTTAATCCTTAATGTCCAATAAATAGTATCTCAAACAAGGTCACCATTAGAAGAACAATAACACAATCAAAAATGCAATAATAAAACAAATACAGTGTGGTGATAAAATAGGCATCAAGATTCAGGCTCTGCAACATCCTAGGATTATAAATGTACGTGTGTTGTGCAACTAGGAGAAAAAAAAAGTAGCTGACATGAAAAGAAGCCATTTCCAAAAGGAAGCGCCATTACTAGAACGAGAAAGAGAATAAATTTTCAACAGCAATGACAATAAATTACTGCTGCATCCAAACATAAGCCCTCATTTTTCCATTTTCCACTCCCACGCCTTCTGGGGTCTCAACTAGATCCCAATTATAGGAACTATAGCAATTCTAAATAAGGTGACTGTTTCAATTTAATAAACAGACAAGAACATAATATCTCTATTTGTTCTACTAAACAGAGGAAATTAAAGGGTTATTTTGCTCAAATAACTATTCCAAACTAGCTCAATATTTTTTTAGGGGTAGCAAGGTGAGGTTCCGCATTTGGAGGTTCTATTGTTGTTTAAGACATGTCCAACTAAACAACCATAAGTTTTATGAATTCTGGCAAACATCAAAACACTTTTCACTAATTAGGAAATCATATGGACATCAAACCCCGACTCACATAATTAGATTGCCAAGCAATGAACAAGTTTTTAGCTAACAATAAACAGTAGAAGACAGATGGTTCCACTTACATGGAATCTGGCGTCCCCAAAGTGGAACCAAACCTTTGTATAGGCTGCAAAAAATAGCAAAATATAAAAATGTGTTCTATAAGGTACATATTAAAGAATGTGCAGAACAAAGATAATAGCATACCCCATGGCGCCTTCAGATCTAACAAATTTCGGCAATCCATCTGACAATCCCCTAGCAAAACCAGGCTGTGTCTGAACACGAACCTTTACAGCTTCAAATGGGCAAAGAGCAATATCTGCAATCACTTCAGCAGACGCAGAACCAGCAAGGTATATCAGAGTCTTGTACTTTGCAGCATTTTCTGCTCCCGCAAGGTCAGAGTAGTACTTCTTGAAGAATTCATAGAATCCAAACTTGCATGCACCCTGAGCACTGTAACCTAAAAGCGTAGGAACCCATCCCCTGAAGAATCCCCTGGCACCTTGCTCCTTAAGCAGCACCCCAAATCCAGATGATATGCTCTTGTATTTCGCAGGGTCGATCTAGGAATTTATAAAATTATAAATTTCAGTCAGTTTACATGCTTCTAATGTTAGAAATAGGAACAATATAGTTACTAAGGGAATAGTGTCACACATTCCAGACCTCATTTGTGGGATTATACTGGGTTTATTGTTGTTGTAGTATAGCTACATAAAGACAATCCTCCCACTGTTCATATAAGCAAAGGGGAAAATAGAAGCTACACCTAGAGTGGCACCAGCTAGCAAATGAGAAACTATCCCATTGAGAAGGAAAGTCAGTACAGTAAAGGACTAGCACCATTATGAACACAATGTCCAAAAATATAAAAATGAAGCACTTTCAAGTTTTCAAATGTCATTTCCTCTATCTACTTAAAAACTTTCGCTAATGCTGCAGAGAAGACTGTTTGTTAATAATACCGCACGTTGACTAAGCAGGATAGTTTGGCAATGTTCAGGCTTAAAAGGCACCGAGAGTAATACTATAATAGCATGAGAGTCGAACACATTATCGTAATTCGTGTTGAACAAACTGCTCAATCCCAATCAGCAAAAGTGACATGGGAAACAACCAGGTCTGAATGGCAAACTCCTTCCCCTTAGCATATATCTAAAGATAATACAAATATAATCAAATGCAAAGGAGCATTGAGACATGTACAGGAACCAACCATCATCATTTCTCATCTCAAATCATTCAACCTACAGACATGATAGACTGAGATCTGAAACAATAATTTCCAATTAAATCTTCAATAAAATATTAACGCCTCCTCCTCCATCCGGGAGGTTCGACGCATAGAGAGAACCGACCAGTTACCATATCAACACTTATGCCTATAATAATAAAATCAGTCCGGGCGGTACATTAAAATATAGATCTAGAACATGCCATGCGCAATAATATAAAAGTCAGAAGAGTATAGATCGGATATACACACACACATAAAAACAAAAGAGAAGAGCATATAATGTTTAAAATAGTTACGATCGCGTGAGAAATGAACAGATCTGGAAAGCAAAAGGTAAATGAAATAGGATGGGGAGTGATACCTGCATGTTACATTTGACGAGATCTAGAGGAGTGACAGCCATGTGAGTGAGACCACAGCTGAGGATACCACCGAAGGTACATGCAGCATAGAACTGAGGTGAGTACATCTCGATCTTGCCAGGTTCGGTAGGTGCTGGAATCAGGAAGCTCTTGTTGGAAGCATTGGTGCTTTCGGGAACGGGAACAGCAGCAGCAGCAAGGGTCTTGGGAGTGAAAGAAGAAAAGGAAGAAGATGGAGAGTAGAGAAAACTAGGAAGAAGAGATTGACGGCGGGAGTTCTCCATGAGATCGGAGGGCCAAATGAAAAACAATTTCTCGTCTCTCTTTGGACCTAAATCACAATAACACAATTTCTACCTTTTTATACTGCCTTGCCCAATCACATGGCGTTGTATACACGGAGTGACCAATACTCGCCCTAGTCTCTCAATTTACCTTTGTGACCACGCCCCCCCCCCCCCCCCCCTCTCTCTTTTTTTTAAAAAAAAATAATTTTTGGAATCAAATCAAATGAGACATTTATCATGCCATCATTTTAGTGTTACTAAAATTGTAACTAGAATTTTACCAATCATCATCACTCATTTAGGTGGATACAATTGTTTCGCCTCTTATAGGCAACCTACCTAAACGGATAAATCTCATAGGAATCAATCAATATGACAAAAAGAATAGTTAATTCAGAGAATTTGAGTTGAATGGAAAGGTAAAATTGTCATAAATATGAAAAAGAAAATTTTATGTATAGAGAAAGAAAAATTAGAACGGACAAGAAGGTAAATTTACTCACTGTATAACCTTTATCAAATTAAAAAAAAATGTCAAAATTTGAAAAATTTATTGAATAATTGCATAAATTATATATTATGAATGCAATAATAGTAATTTATATTTTTGAGGCCTAAAGCAAGAGTTTCACTTACCTTACCCTAGAGTCGCGCCTCAACAAAGGTAAAACTATGAGGGCTGGCCAAGATAGTCTTTCAGTGTAAGAGAATGTTTGGATTGACTTATTTTTAAGTATTTTTGGCTTGTAGTCATTTTTTAAATTTTAAAGGTATTTAGCAAAGAGACAAAATGTTTTAAAGTACTTTGCTTTAGGCTTAAAAATTACAAAAACATGTCAAAAGTGAAAAGTAGGTTGCTACCAACTTTTGATTTTTGACTTTTAGCTTATAAGTCACTTAAAAAAAATTAATCCAAACACCCCTAAATGAGGTAGACTCGGGCTTATGTGGAGGTGACAACGACATTGCGAACAATATAACCACTAGTTTATATGGTGATGACTGACGAGGTGGACAACTCCTCGCTATAATTTTAAAGTTGTAGTATTGTTTTTCATGAATCAACATATGATTCATACATTTCATATTGGTATGGTATATATTATTGTAATATGCTCAACTTAAATAATTTTTTGTGGGGCGTGCAGTACAATTGTCATTTGATGTGGGTTAGCAAAGCGAATGATGCAGGAGTGCACGCACTGTTTTATTTGTTGACGAATGAATAAATAAAGTAAAGGAGAAACAGTATAAAGAGCAACGCATGTATGGGCATAACGGTAAATGCAAATTGGGCTTAAACGGAGGGAGAACCGTAGCAGTATATTCCTTTTATCGGGAGAATAGATACTTACTGTTATTATGGAAATGCAAATGGAGCACTCACCCACCTAATTTTCACAATACGGTTACACACAACCACTTGCAAGTTTTCTCAGAGTAGCCAAAAGGCAAGACAGAAAAAGAAATTTGAGGGAAAAAAGGTTATAATACTGCTATTTTCATTTTTAATCTCTTCATATAGGCATATGTTAGTATAACATGAAATTTTTTCTAGAAAATATTCTTCAAGATTTCTCAATATTTGGATATTATAAATGTTTTATTCAATAAGAATATTTCGCACCAACTAGAGAAAAATGACATGTCACTTGCTTAAAACTAACAAGCTAAAATGCTCAAAACAATCACTAAATCATATCCCCCATGTCCCGCCAATCAAAAATTAACTAACATACTCCTAATAAAAAGTTTTTAAGGTGAAAAAGAATTAGATATTGTCGCCAGAATCCCTTAATTGATGTAAAAGGATTAGCCGTAAAATCCTGCAAAGCCCAAATGACACAATACTTGTCTCAAACAAACAAGATTCACTCTTCTCTGCAGTGGATAGAACAACAACAACATACCCAGTATAATCCCACGGAGTGGGGTTTGGGGAGGGTAGAGTGTACGCAGACCTTACCTCTATCTCATAGTTGAATAATGAAGAATAGAGGGAGGCGATGAATTCAAAATAGCCTAGTCTGAGATTGACACACAATTGAAGAAGATCAATTCCCATGTGAATCTCTATAAGATTATGCACCACTGCTGATCATATGACAACTCCTGTAAGTCGATTATTAGGTGAAGACAAACGAAAAATTGATAAGTGAAGACAGAATTTGTTCAATGCTTGAATCACCAATAGTCCCCACATGAGCATAAGCCATCCTTAAAATGGTGAAATCTCTTTGCATCTCTGACTACAATTTCCCTATTAACAATCTTGGCAATTAGCTTAATTGTTGTATGACAGTCTCTGCATATCCTAAGATTCTTAATCACCTGAATTGTACTACCAGGGACAGAATTCATAACCCCAAAAGCTACAGCAAGCTTCTCACTATGAACTCGTAAGGCCAGTCCTTTCTCTTCGTCCTCAACATCATGAAGATCAGATGTCGTGTTGGGTACATAGCCAGCTATCTGCAGCTTTACAGATAACTCTTCCAAATAAGCATAAATCTTCTCATGTTGAGGGTGTTCTCTATCACCAACCAGAAATACATGAACCCTGCCTTTGAGTTCAAGCAGGCTGAACCCAGGAGGTTTACTTAATCCACGATTTTTCATAAGTATCCTCATCTTCTCTACATCTTCCCACCTTCCAGCATCAGCATATATGTTCGAGAGCAAAACATAATACCCACAGTTCGTTGGGTCTAAATCAAACAAGTTACTAGCAGAAATCTCCCCAAGCTCGACATTCTTGTGCATCCTGCATGCAGCTAGAAGAGAACCCCAAATGACAAAATCAGGCTTCACCTTCATTTCTTTTAGCAAATTATATGCCTTGGCAAGGAAACCAGCACGTCCAAGAAGATCAACCATACAAGCATAATGCTCCACTCCTGGTTGTATGCAAAATCTAGGCTCCATTGCCTTAAACCAATACCATCCTTCATCCAGCAACCCAGCATGGCTACAAGCTGCTAGGACAGAGACAAAAGTAATGTAATTTGGTTTAACCCCAGCTGAGATCATCTCGTAAAACACTTGAAGGGCTTCCCTGGCTCTCCCATGCATACCATAACCTGCAATCAAGGCAGACCATGATTTCACATTCTTTTCCTTCATCCTATTGAAGGCATTCCTTGCCATTCTTAATCTCCCACATTTGCAGTACATGTCAATCATGGACGTGCCCACATATACATTATCCTCTAGGTTCATTTTTATAACCTAAAGAGATCAAAGTCGATTAGACAACTGGAAACATCAATATAGCAGAAAATAAGGAGTCAGAAAGAACGCAGCATGTGTAAAAGTGATTAGTCCTGGAAGTACCTGATCATGTATGCACTTGCCAGCCTGAAGAGCTCCTGAATGTGCACAAGCCAACAGCACAGCTGACAAGGTGACAGCATTGTAGTCAACCTCTCTAACCCATGCCAGGGAACGAAAAATTCCCATTGCCTGAGCTGAAAGCCCGTGCTGGGCATAAACTGCAATCATAGAATTCCATGAAATGATGTCCTTCTGAGGCATCACGTCGAACATCTTCCTAGACAAATCAACCTCACCACATTTAGCATAGGCATCAATCAAAGTATTTGTGACTCCCATGTCATCGTCGAATCCCCTTTTCGTGACAAAGCCATGGAGCCCTTGGGTAAGGGTCTTCCCTGAAACACGAGAACAAGCGGAGAGCACAGAAACCATGGCAACTGAGTCAAGAAAAACTAGTTCTTCTGCTTGACCTACCAAGAGCTCTTTAAAAACCAATATTGCTTGATGGGGGAGGTCATTTTGGACGTAGCCAGTTATCATGGAGGTCCATGAAACAACATTCTTTTGAGGAATTTGATCAAACAGCTTTCTTGCATCAGCAAGTTGGCCACACTTAGAGTACATATCAATGAGGGAGGAGGATACAAAAAGGTCGGTATCATAACCAAAGATGAGAGCTTGTTGGTGGGTCTGCTTGCCGGAAATGAGATCGGAGAGGGAGGAACAGGATTTGACGGCGCAGGGGAAGGTGGAACGGTTTGGTTTGAGAGAGAGCTTTCGCATGGAAGAGAAAGCTCGAAGGGCTTCGACGGAGTCACCGCTCCGAGCCAAGTCGGCAATGATGGAGTTCCACGAGAACACATCCGATTTGTCTAAGTATCTATTGAAGAACGTAGCAATGTTGGCTTTTGTAGAAAAGTGGCGTCCACACAAATTAGAGAGTGAACCCAAATTAGTCTTCTTCATTCATCCATCCACTGCACTTATGGCTTGAGCTGTTTAAATTGTTTGGACTAACTGCTGATATGTTTTGCGTATTTGTTTGGACATGCCACACTTTACTACTTAATAGGATTTGGGGGTTTGATATCTCCCAAGCATTGACCTTCTTTATACGTAAAAAGATCGCCAGGCCATTACTAGTGAAGTAAAAATCACTAATAGGAAAAGAAAGCTGCAAAAGACCAATGATTTCCTCAACAGCTTATTATATAAATAAACCCACACCAGAAGTGCCCTACAATATCAAGAATTTAAAATGCTACAAATTGAAACAATTGTGGTTCCAACTCCATCTCGAAGTCAGTATCAGCATGCAGTTGTACAAGTGGGAATTGATTTTGCAAAAAAAATTGAGAATCATCAAAAGTATCACCCTGTGTTCTGACTCTGATTGTAGACTACACATCACGTAAATGCCTTGAAAAATTCCCTAATTGAGCCAAAATACTTCAAATTTTCTCATTGATCTCAGCTGTCGAATGGGATAATTTACTAGAGAAGCCTAAGATGTGCAGTATCGTTCATTCTCTTGATCTGCCATCCCATTTTCCAGGAATGTTGCAGCACTGTAACCGAAGAATCATCTATGCATATCTTACTTGACATCATTGCACTGCAGCCAAGGAGGCCAGTAAGAAGACACTTAATCGGGATTGAATGCGTAAAAATACCAATGCATTGAGAAACATTAGTAGAGATTTGCACATTTAAATCACGGATGGAATTAGGATTAATGGGTTCTCGAGGTGACATCTCATCATCAGCCTCATGATCCCCGGTTGTTGTCACGATCTGAAGCCTACTCTTTCCAGACTTCTTCCTCGAAAGTCCTTGTCGGTTCCTGTGGTGCAAATCCCAATGGGACGACGAGAAAGAGGGCGGCCCATCTCTGTCATGAACTGAATTGACAAGTGCATGAGAACCACGGTTTGAGAAGCCCTGGTTCTCACTCTGATCAGGTGGAGAGAAATCAGATCTGAATTTTTCAGGCAATGCCATAACAGTTCCATTTAGGAATTGTACCATCCGAAATTCCACCTGCCTCAGTGACTCTCCAGACGGTGCTGAAAAATCAGGCTGGAACTTTTCCATTAGGCTAGTTGTTTCAGGTGTAAAAATATCCGAGCGGTGGCATCCCTCCCAATGTCCCTGACTCATTTCCAGTAGTGCATCAGAGGGTTGTATCCGTTCCTCTGAAAAGTTTATTTCCTGCACAATTAACAGAGATCCATTCATTACCAAATTTGAAAGTCCTTAACACAACACGCAAATAACATGTTACTCTAAATCCCTGCAACTTTGTCAATCCAGTTGTTCTACTTACCATCAAAACTGCATTATCATCCCCATACAGAATATCATACTATGCATCACTAAGAATGGGAATGTCTTTAAGACAAAACTAGAGACAAGGAAATAAGCTGTTATTGCTCGAAGTTGTTCCTTGTATAATTCGGAGATGTGATGTAAAATTGTCGCTCAGCTGCTCTGAAAAGACAGTTTGGATTTGCTAGTGGTCAAGACAGCAAGAATGTTTTCACACATAAAATCTGCTGAGAAGCCAATTATGCCTAACTAAACTGCAGATATGCAACTTTTCTTTGCAGTACTAATCTTGCTGAAAACTTCACATTATAGACAAAAAAGTACTCCCTCCGTCCCATTTTATGTGACCTACTTTCCTTTTTGGTCCGTCCCAAAAAGAATGTCACATTTCCTTATTTGGTAACTTTTTAAAAGCACAATTACTCTTTTACCCTTATTAGTCCCACTTATAAGGTCCCACTTTATTAAAGATAGTAATACTACATTTTTAATAAAGGGCAATTTGGTAAACATCACCAAGTCTTCCCTTATTTCTTAAACTTCGTGCCCGGTCAAAGTAGGTCACATAAAATGGGACGGAGGGAGTACTAATCTTGCTGTCCCTTCCGTTGATACATTAAGAACAAGCCTGGTATTTTGCAAGCACCGTGTGAAAATGTAATAGAGGATGATCATATAGTACACTCTACCTATCCCGGAAAAGACTGAATCAGTTTCCCTTTCCTAATCTAAATGATACTGTTTTCCTCGACTACGGAACTTATTATTTATACTACAGGAATTGGACCAACTATTATCCCCAAAGAACTTCAAAAGTTGGACTAACGTCTAACTGTTAACCCTAGAACTTCCGAAAACAAAAGTTACCTTTGAGATTTTGTTTGGACTCACCTTTATTTGAACTACTAGTACTACTAAATTCCATCTCCAATGTCTGTCATAGGCTGCTAGACAACCAAAGACTACAAACTAGCAAAACCCAAACTATTCTGACAGCCATATAATCCCAAACCTAAAGCAGCTAAGAAATCCAATGGTTTCTTTCAGGGAAGAAGTCACTACACCTCTGATGACAATCACCAGAGAACAATACAACTTGAGAGGGAAACATAACAAACAAGTAACAAAAGGAAACATGCAGCTGCCTAGAAATGAAGAAATCTTGCTCCTGCAGAGCTGCTAATCTATGTTGCTCGAGTCCGCCATAAATATCGTTGTATCCATGTCGAATCCTCATAAAAAGCATAACTTTTGAAGGATCCATAAATGTCTTTGTATCCATGTCGGATCCTCAAAAAAAAAAAAAATATAACTTTTGAAGAATCCATAAATGTCTTTGTATCCATGTCAGATCCTCAAAAAAAAAAAAGCATAACTTTTGAAGGATCCGCCAGACACCCATAGAGATTCTTGGAGGATTCAAGCAACATAGATGATAATGCATAGGATTGTATATCAATTAGTCGGTGGAGTGCTTCCTATTTTTCTGAGCCACAAAGATAGATATTGGAAGCAAAGGGATTTGATTTTTTCTACTCCATTTCATACCAAAGACAAGAGCTTTAATACTAAGAAAACCCTACAACCAATAGGAAGTTTAGCCACTCATTAAAGAGAGAGAGAGCAGTAGAGTAGTATTGTAATGAAGGATACCTGGCAAACAGAGAGGGCAGTAGCTCGTGCCCGATCCAAGGGAGATGTATAGACAGAATTGAAACGAATCCCTTGGGACTTTAGAAAAACAGCCAAAGCTCTTGCTTGTCGCTTTCCATTCGGTGTAAGTGCAGCCTCTGGAGAGCGTCCAGCAATCAAATCAGGCCTTAAATTCATATGATACTCTCCATTACTAATCAAATAGAGTTCGGTGAGGGTCCTATCATCCTCGACAGAATCGGAGGAGAATGTGCGGTGGAAATGAGGAATTGAGGTTGGTGGAGCGAGAACATTATAAGGGTCCCAGACCTTGATAGAAGGGCCTAAACGAGGGGTGCCGAAAGAGGAGAGCTGAGGGGAGAGAGGGGATGCAGAGGCGTGGCAAGGTAACATCTCGGGCTCTTGTTCCAGAACCTTCTTGAGCAGACTAGTGTCGTCACCAACTAATCGGATTCTCTCATCTGGTGGGGTGTCGTGTTCGTGCTGATGCTCCGCATCTTCTACCTCTTCTTGCTCATCATCATCATCATCACAAGAAGAAGAGGAGGGTACCTCTAAGGACTGAGAAGCGCCCATTCACAATATGGATCTTTCCGATCTATGGGATCCTACTACTATTTGAGCTTAATAGACAAACAACATTCCTCTACTCGGATTTGAGATTGGGGGGGTTAAAAAAATGGAAGCTTTTTCTTCTATTTTGATATTGGCAACAAGGAGGAGGATAAACAAATAAATGCAGAAATGAAAAGGAAGAGAGATCTGAGGAAGCAGTTATTTTTTCTTACTAGTAACATATACTCCATTAATATGAACAAGGAGAAAGAATAGTCCCATATTATCATATGCGCGACCTTCGCCTACTTATCATTATTACACTACACGGCATTACTTACCTATTTTATTTAGCCACATCGACTCACTCCTCGATAGCGGTGCTCATGATTTGGTTTAAAATCAAATCAAATCACAAACTAAATTAAATTGATTAAGAAAATTAATATTTGATTTGATTTGGTTAGGTTTAATTTTAAATTTTAAAAATCAATAATATTTGATTTGGTTTTGATTTTTACTAAAAAATAAACGAATAAATAATCAAACCAAACCAATAAATTATATGCGCAAAATTTATAATTATTTGAATATATGATATTAGTTTTTCATAAATAATTATAAATATTTTATATCTTTTAATCAATAATTTTATTTTAATCTACTTCTTTTACATGCACTACAACACTTTTAAGTTTTATTTCTAAAAAAAACATGTCCAAACCCAACACTCTAAATCTAACTGTCTATATGTGGTGTGGTATATTATCGATTTTCTTTGCTAAGACATCTATCTACTCTTCAATGCTTTGCCCCTTTGATTTTTGTAGGATTAACCATTCTATTTAAAGTTGCATCTTAGTTTTGTGGATGTTAGACGTGTGATGAGGAGTAACTTTTATAGCTATGCAACTTAAACATGCTAAAACATTGAAATAATATTGAAAAATACTAGAGAATTCATATACATTCATCTTGTGATAGTAAAAAGAAATTTGTTGATTCCTAATATTCATTTGAACTAGTTGCCTTATGTCTCCATTATTTTATCATTATTAATTTATCATTAGCTAGTTAAAAATCGAAAAAACAAAAAAAATCGATGGTTTTTTGTTTTACTTGGTTTGATTTGGTTTTAGAAATTTAAAAACCAATCAAATTGATTTGGTTTTGATTTTAATCAAAAATCGATCTAAACAGAACCATGAACACCCCTACCCCTGGTGTATACATCATTAACTATGCATTTAGATATAATATATTTTAACAACTATCCAAGGGAATGGGAGATTAACGAGAATGTCACTCACCGTATTGGTGCATAGTAGAAGAAATAGAGGTTCCAGAGTATTGTGTGATAAGAAGGTATCATCAAACTTAAAGGTGAGTTCTACTGATTGGTGGTTAGACCAACTTTGTTTATGGAGGCGAGTGTTGGCCAGTCAAGAACTCTCACGACTAGAAGATAAAAGTTGTAGAAATGAGGATGTTGCAATGGATATGTGGCCATACTAAGAAAGATGAGAGTAGAAATGAGGATATTAGGGATAAGTTCAAAGTGTTTTTGGTGGAAGAAATATGCAGAAAGCAAGACAGAAATGGTTCAGACATGTGACGAGAAGATACACAGATGCCTCAGTACGGAGATATAAGAGGTAGACCGAAGAAATATTGGAGAGAGGTCACTAGAAAAAATATGATACAGTTTCAGCTTACACCGGAAATGAGCTTAGATAGAAGGGCGTGGAGGATATGGATTAGGGTTGAAGGTTAGTAAGAAGCCAAGTGTTGCCTTTTTGTCCTTTTGTAGTAATAGTCGTAGTATTGCCCATACAGTTTCTTGTTCTTTGATTTCTGTTACTATATATTGCTCCTTGTACCTTGATTATCATGTTGTTTTCTTGTAATTCTGTTACTATTTGATGTCTTTGTTACTTTTTTTGTTATTAGTTGTTGTTTCTTGTACTTCGTTACTTCTTGCTTGAATGTTTGCTACTACTGTAAATAGTTTTTCCTTAAGATGAGGTTCTTCAGAAACAGCCTCTCTGCCTCTAAAGTTGAAGTAAAGTCAGCATAAGCTCTACCGCCCAATACCCCAATTTGTAAGACTACACCAGTATGTTGTTGTATATATAAAAGTCTAAGTGGAAGATTGTTGGGATGTATAATAGATTTTCTCTGTTTCAATTTGTTTGTTTGGTTTTGATTTGCCACGGAGTTTAAGAAAGTACAGAAGACTTTTGAATCTTGTGGTTTTAATTTAAAGATATGTGGAATGTATCAAAATATTTTGATAACGTCATTATAATTATCTTTCATGCATTATTTACATTTATTAATTAGACTAATAGCTACATTTTATGTTAGTATATACTACTAAATTAATTTTGAGATGGTGGCTAAACGTTACATAGCCGTGACTATGAGTGGGCCATACGACGGTTAGATATAGCCCAGCCCAGCCCCAAAAAGGTGCAACGCTGGAAAATAAGAAAACGGAAGTAAATCCAAGTACTAGGGTTTGCTATATAAATGAGATGAGAGAGAGAGAGAGAGAGAGAGGAAGCAGCAGCAGACCTTACAAGCAATGGCGTGTACTGTGGATTTTCGATGCCTAGACGAAGGATTCGGTGGAAAAACCTACAAACGAAAGAGAGCTGAGAAAGAGGTAGGGAATGTTACAACAACAGAAGAAGAAGATGGTATTGGCATGGAAGTAGAAGAGGAGATTCCAACTCCTGCTTCTAAGAGACAGGCGGTTCCATCTGTGGAGGATCCAAACAAGCCGGTACTTGGAAGGCCCACCTACGACGGTGTGATCGCAGGGAGAGTATCTGGAAGGAATTGGAAACAGCCGAGGAAACACAGATCATCCGCGGCTAAGGTGAGCGTGAAGGGGAAGTCATTAGAGCAGAGGATGAAAGACAAGGAGATAAAAAAGGCTTACAGGGAGAGAATGAATGAGCTAAAGGAAGAGATAAGACAGAACAAGGTGGACAAGAGGAAACAGAGAGAGGAAAGAGACAAGAAGAAGCAGGAAAACATTCTCAAATCAGGGACTAAGGTTCAGAAGATCACCAATCCAAAGACGCTCAAAAAGATTGCTAAATCTAAGCAGAGGAACCTCCTCAAGGTTGTTCCTGACCATCTTCTTAACAAAGGAAAAAACAATAACAAGTCTGTCCAGCTTATAGATTCGATTTAAAATGTATTCATTCTTTTTGCAATGAGATACCTAATAGTTTTGCTATTCTATCTTTCTGTTCTAGTTTTTTGTAGTTGCACCATTTAATCCAGCAGCAATTGCCGTGTGCGACATCTCTCAGTTAATGTAATGTTATGATCGAAAAACCATTTCTTACAAAAACAATTCATGCACAAAAACCTCCATTTTCCTTCACCCACTGTTTGGATGGATGTTATTGTATTCTATATTATAGAGATATTGTACACACTATTAGTATTATTATTAATAGTCAATACAAAGTATAAAAGTAGGATGCGAGTAGAATTAAAGACAAAATGAGAAAATAATAAACACGCGATAACATTAAAAACCATCCTTACACTACACAGTACATTACGACCAACCACACAAATACAATACAGCAGGTTACAACCATCCTCTAACCTGTCAGTCTCCCTTCATACTTTTCTTACTAGATTTATATCAGAAATGATAAGTTTAAGATCACAATTCACAGGGCGACGACTAAAAGCAACAGATGTTCCCTAGCTGAAAAAAGTTCTATAACGAAACAAGGTAAATATGGAAACATGAGATTTCTTTCCTTGCCAAAATCAACGAGTAATTTAAGAAAAGGTAAGGACAACTCAAGAAAATGGTCCCTTCTTTCCCCATTCTTTCAGATCATTAATATGAAAATTTCAATCAAATTTGCAGTGCACTTCCAACGGATGATGCTTAAAACATTCCCAGATAAGATCTGAGTTCCCTGTGGTGACTGTCATTAGTTTACACTCCAGGAGGAAGGTGTTTGAGGTGTTGAGCACAAAATCACTTGGTTCCCTCGTATTTGTGCTTGTAAGAACATTAATTAGGTTTCTACTCGAAGCGATCCATCGGATCAATCCATTGTTTCATGCCTCAGATTTCAGGGGATGTTTCACGCAGACTAGATCATCCAGCTTATTGCCATCCATCTTGTACAAAGACACGCCTTCCATCTGAGTATAGTGCTTCCGAGCTTCCTCCCTCAAGCTCTCAAAAGGCATGACTTCCCATCGATTGTAATTTGAATACTTCCTGGTATCCGTCATATCTGCGGAACCGGATACCGGCCCAGTGCCATAGGGACCTGATTTGCCCCACACTTTACAGTTAACAAATTGGCCCAATCCTCCCTCTTGCCCGGCTTGCTTCTTTTTCAGACGCAACGCAGCTCTGTGAGCGTTGTTTATCATTTCTCGACTAGGCACATCGGACCAGTCTTGCTTTCTCTTTGCTCGCATAGGAGAATGGATTCGTATGACCTAAAATATAAATTCTTAGTGCGAGCATCAAACAAAAAATGAACAAATTGAAAAATAAACTTTTAGTGCAGTAATCCGATGTCCTTACTCCAAGGCATTCTAAGAGTTGGTAATATGCTCTCCCTTGGAGTGGGTTGTGTCCTTTCCTTGGTGTAGAAAAGTATCGAGTCCTATAAAACAAAGTTATCCAATAACCACATAGAGATAATGTTTAATGGTTGTTAGATGTATGAAATAGCATGCAAAAGTTAAGAAAAGGTAAACTAGAAGATGGAATTCAAGCGGAAGTGTTGAATATTCCAGAAGATGGTAATATTTCAATATTGGTTAGAGTTGCTAAAGAGAAGACTTGAAACCAGAGTTTTTCAAATGTACATTTATTTTGTTGTCTAGTAAAGCTGAAGTTACAATGGAAAAGATGAGGCAAGATAGAACATACCATTCTGTGTAACCAGGATCAACAGTGAAACCATAAATGTCAACAATGTCACACATGGATAGTGCTAGTTCTATTGATTTCATCCCAGTTCCTTTGGCACCTCTGCGTAATACGATACCTTGGAACAGATAGACTGGATTCCGGATTTTCTGCGATGAATAATGGAGGTCTGTCAGTTTCTCTTCAAATGAATATGCTGTCATAAAACATCAGATTCCCCACCACTTAATGAAAATTCATATTCCACCATGTCATGAAATAATAGTAGGGCTTCTTTTATAATCAAGCATACAGTTTTAGCAATGAGAGCAAGTAATTGTTATGGCCCAAAGAGAGCAAGCCCACAAAACATTTGAAGATAAATAAACAAATCCCTTATGCAGCCAACACCCTGAATCAATTAGCAATGTAGCAAATAATTGCATCAGCAAAAGACATTCTTAAATTTCCAGCATCTACCCATTATAAATGCAAAGCTACAATATTTTCTGAAGCTACATTGTTTTCTGAAGAAAACTACTTAGTCATCCATCCTGCAACCACATTCGACAATTTCCATCCCACCGATGCAAAGTAAGGTGATTGCCATAAAACTGAACAGAAGCAAACAAAAATTCCATACCATTTTAATTAGTACATACTGAGGGATAGAGCAAGTGTCCATACTTCATGGAAAAGAAAGATCCAGCCTTTGTGCATTGTTCCATTCATATCAGTTCGTGGGGGAGGGAGATGATGCGCATTCAATCTTTTGAAACAGCAGATATGCATTCATTTCTTATCATTATTTCATTTTTATAGTAGATATGCATCCTTAGTTTGTAATTCTTCAACAAATTCCTGAAACAATATCAACTTAAAGTTCTACTAAGATCATTCACTGGTAGCATGCAAATCGGGAACAACTAAAACTAACAATAACAACCTCAAGAAGAAAAATATGATGGAGAAACAAATAAGCAAAAGCATTCATCTGAACATAGAAGTAAGAAGATACTAGCATTCATCTGAATAATACATTACCTTTATCATTTCATTGAAGTCTCTATGGATGACACTTTTAATTATAAGCACCTCCTCGTCTGCAAGTAAAAAAGGAATAGCAACAAATGATGAGTATTGCCTCCAATGTAACAAATAACAACCAAGTCTGTGCTAACAATCATAAAAAGAGCAGTAAACAGTTTACAGCTAATTTTCAGATGCTCTTCATTAGGATAAGAAATGTAGCTGATCAACTAATATGAAATGCTAATATCAAAACTACCCGTACAGTACAGCTACAAAGGATAAGAATTACCCTGACCCCATATCTAACGACAAATAACTGAACGGGAAGCATTTGAACAGAAATAGCAAAGACTAATTAACCAAAAATTAATAGCCCATCAAGCTATTCAAAGTCATTTTCAATCCCTTCAGCTATTTTTATATTCAGCTAACATTTTGTCATAAACCCTTAGTCTGTCAAAGAGCTATCTGCTAAGAAAGGCCAACGGACTTGACAAACATGGTCCTAGGACCTATGCTAAATAAAGAGGGGTACTGAGGTAAATTTTCTTAAGCTTGGTTTAAATAGAGAGGTGCTGAGGTAAATTTTCTGAAGCTTGGTTAGAACCACCATCTTCTTCCTCTTTTGCTCACATCTCTACATCTCTCTCTTTTTTTTTCCTGATTAAGCTAACAGTAAGTTTCATTTTGTGTACAACAAGAAGACAGTGTTTTCTTTATACCCGGGTGAAAATTGAAAAAGGAGAACCTCTTTAGCTATATAAGGAGCTATCATCTATATGTAACAGTTAACTATCTTGCTCCTTCCTTAGACACCAATGCCAACTAGACTGCAGCAATCGTTTGGAGGATATAAATACTAGTGTCAAAAGTTAATTTGGGACTGTCTGAGAAGTTACGAACTAAAAACAAAATAGTTATAAGTTGAGGTATCCGACAGAAGTAGTAAAAACAGAAAACAAGAAGAAACAAGAAAGCACCAGCAACTTAGTTAAAACAGCTACAAGAAATCAAGTCTCTCTGTCACTATAGAATTCAAGATTTGTTTATTTATCCATTTGTTGGGAAAGAGAACAAACAATATTTATTTTGGCTAGATATCGTTTTTGCCCCCCTAAATTGAGGGTCTATTTGCGTTTTTAATGGAAGGACAAAACCAAAGATAATATGTTTAACAATATTTAAAGGACTAGGTTGAGACTCTCGAAAAGTTAAGGCTCTCAAAACCTGAATCCTTAATTAAAAGTAATCATGCTCAAAACCCAGTAATTTTGAATATAGCAATGTTGATTGATCACATATAAATGGAAAACCATTAGATCATTAAAGAAGAGTTGACTATTCTTCGTCACGAGAAACTATTTCTAGCTTTTAACTTTCAATAACACAACTCATGTACACAACACTGCAATACGCAGTATACGAACCAACTACTGCTGCTAATCTGAAGGCTTTTGATAGTGCATCAAAGTGCGCTCATCACAATAAGTGTAACTGACATCCTAATATGACATACTCATATTGTCATATCAACAAGCATGAACTACCTTAAAATACATGTTAAATAACAAAAAGAACAAGAATTCTAGAGTTTTGCTAAGCCATATTTAGACCAAAATGCTCAAAAACAGACATTATCAATATATACCATCATAATAAAAAACCAATAATTGCCACTGAATGGAAGTGCATTATTTTTTTCTTTCTTTTTCCTGATCGGTAAACAAAATTTGATATTGAAAGATCAAATACAGACATCAAGGACGTGATTGGAGTATATAAAAGTGGGCAGTCCTCTACACCCAAAAAAAAAAAGTAAATAAAAGAAAAAAGCAACAGAAGGGAGAAGTTTTTATACAGAATCTCCTATTCGTGCTGAGAGATAATGAAGTCTAACAAAAAATAAATAAGTAAAAACAACTAATACGCCTTAGTCACAAACAAAGCTAATGAAGTCTAAATTGTGTGTGAATCATACATATTGACATTTGCACCAAAGAGCAGCAAACATAGGAAGTCAGTATTTTCATATCCTATACAGTGATTACTTTGCCTCAAAACACCTAGACACCTAGGGTTTCTTTCTTTCTATAAAACCCAAAGCACCTTCAGCCACTGCTTAATGGGATCATTAAAGATGTTCTGTTTGGTTGATGTTCATAACATGTCCCCTTAAAGCTAAGTGCATAACGTCAAAAATTGTAGACATCATTCTTCTTGAAGTCAATATAGGAAAACGGAAAATGGGAGAAAGCATGATATAAATCTGAATAAAAATAAACACGGAAGACAAGACGTATATGATCAAACATTCAGGAAATAAATAGGTTTTCCGATAATTTACCAGAACCGTTGAGAATTTTAATCATGTTTCTAGCGGCACCTCGCACAACTAAGCGAAAATCTCTCTTCAACCCAACATGCTTGGCATACTTCTGCATAACATGTTTATAAGCAGTTATTTTCACAACAAATTCTGGTTGACTGACACCATAGATGTGAAACCTAAAAGGGTTTTTTAGCTGGGTTAATACAACTTTTAACAGATCATGCATATTAATGACTACATAAATGCTGATAGTCTTCATCATTCTCAGAGCTCAATTACAAGGCCAGACCTAGTTATTCTCTAGACAAATAGAGTTGATCAAATAATAAAAATACCACACATGCTTTACCAGTATTGCATGGAGAGAAATACCTGTAGCAACGTGGATAACGACAAAAGAATTATAAGAATATGCGAGATACAACAGAATGAGGACTCGAGTGCCTGCAAACATACATATATCTACATGTTTTTCTTTATTAAGTTTTTTGTTTCACTTTATATGCAACAACGTTGGGACACAGGTCTAGGAAGTTAATTTGACTTAAACATTATCTTAGTGACAGTGGAAAAAAACATACTCCTATTAAAGTACTGGTTGAAAAGTTAGTTTAATAGAGAAAGCATGACATCAAAGTTTAAAAGTTTGACAGTTTAATTAAGTGAAATTCTTGAAATTGTATCTTTAACCTTTTCCAAACAAACTTTCGTGAAAGTTGTGAAAGTAGTATACAAATTGGTGCAACATTTTGGGACGTCCCAAAATAGGACGTTATCATATAATTAAATCAGAGAACTCATTTTTCATTAGTAAGAGTGTTGTATTGGATAGGAGAACTCTAGTTTAGATAATACCTACTTCGCCTTAACACTGAATGAGTTGGACCTGAATAGAGTGTAATGAGGATTCATATAACAAACCCTAACTAGTCTGGGATGGAAGCAGAATTGGTTGATTGAATAAGAGTATTGTATTGACAGTGAAATTTGGTACTAAGTGGGTGCCACGTGAGTACAGAATGTCCAAGGACGATAAGGGGGACTTGCTTGATAGCTTATAATAGGGAGATAATACCCCAGAAGTTTTTTTTTTACCTTATTATACAATTACTGTCAGTCATTCATAGGGCGAATCGACATATTTAGTTCTTAACTCTCTGGCTTTCTCAAAAAAAATATGCTCTCAAAGAGGTGTAAAGAACACAAGTGGCATCACTCTATTCAGGTCCAACTCATTTAACAGTGTATGTTTTTCTTGAGACATATTATTTAACATTGAATAAATTGGACCTGAAAGCCAATTCCTTAGACAAGAGGCGTGAAGAACACAAGTGTCTGCTGGCCAACTTTTGAAAAAATAAAACTATATAAATTAAGAAATTCACAGAAGGATATTATAAATTGGACAGACAGCTGAAGATGGAAAAACTAAGTCAAACATGTGTCTACGACGCTTCTCCTCATGCCCAACGATCCTCATGTTCAACATAAATTCTAACATGAGATAGTGTCCTTGTGAATGCTTCGTGTCATAAATCATGTTTATTTTCAACAGACTAAGGGCTAGTTTACCTCATTAACAGGGGCCTCATTGTCTCGTATGACTGCATCATGACTGTCAATTTCCTCTCCAAACTGCGTCTTCAAAAGGTCTCCAGAATTGCCAACGACTGCACATCTTCTGAATTGTTGAGGGTGAAAAGGAGGCTTAGCTGGTAAAATTAGATTGAGATGTTCTTCACAAAGAGTCTGATTGTAACATTTGTCTGCTCCTCTGCAAACAAGTAAAGTAGAAACTAAAAAGTAAATAATGAAGTAAAATATGAAGATCTAATCACATTAAATGTTTCATTAATTGATTAGGAGGGTGAATGGTGATGATAATGGAAGATGAAGCCAATAACGTACAGCTGTGCAATCCTTTTTGCTGCATAGTCAAACCATCCATCAGGCCGAGAATCCAAATATTCTCTTGTCAACACTGTAGTCATGTTACGATACTGCATTTCAGAAAATCCCAATTCATTTATTGTACTACTAGAGGAAGCCCCAAAACAAGTTTAAAAGCATCAAGAGAATATTATGAGGAACCTGCTCCCACAGAAGTATTGCTTCGCAGACGTCATACTTGTACTCCAATGGTTCAAAGATCTTGAACTGCTCATTATACTGCAAGTGAAATCCAGAGAGATAGAGGTGCATTTGAGTGTTTTTTTAAGATAATTGACAAGGTAAAGAATAGGTCGTAGATGGCTGATAGACGAACCCAAGTGCTGTTAGTTCCTTGGGGGAACTTGAGAATGAGATTGCAATGATCCATTATATGAGCCGTCAATCCCAGTCCTCGGTTAGCCTGAAATCAGGAATTCCATATAAAATGACTAATCTGATGTAGGATACATGCTATAGTATGATGATTTTTCAAATTCATGAAATATGCAGCAATTCTGATAAGTGAGTAATGGATCATACAATAGGTAGCAGCAAGTATAAAACCGAAGATGAGGATTTGGATACTGAGGTAAGCATTAGTATAGTGAGAGGAGAAAATAAGGTAATTACGACGCATTGTTCAAGGTTAGACTGGAAGTCGGACAAGATCCGAATTTCTTCTGGGCTGGGAGTCCAAGTAGCTGCATCAAAATTAGGTTGTTAGTAAAATACTACTAGTTAATTAACAAGGAGGGAAAACATATACATATACATATACATATACATACTAGTAGGAGTGAAGAAAGAAGACTGGATGGCGACAAGGATAATAGACAAGACAACAGCAACACAAACAAGACGAACAACACCACCTGCTGCTTTCCTAACTCTCCTCATTTCATCAACATATCACCCACTTACTTTTTCCCCTTTCCTAAAATCGATCGACAATTCTTCTAAATGTTTACTCGAATACCTTTTAGCTTCATTTGTTTGAGAGTTTTTACCATTCTATACTATTGTATCATTCCTTTTCTTTTTTTAAAAAAATATGATACATAAATATCAATCTCTCAAACTTTCCTCTTGAAATTTTATTTTTGATTTATCGGCTATAAGACCGATACAATGGAATTTCTCATCAGTTTTGGAATATACAATAGTATTTGTTCAGTTTGAATTTTTTTTTTTAAATTTTATCTTTAATATTAAATACTATTAATCTCTCTTTATATTTTTTATAATAAAAATTTATTATACTTAAAGATGATATATAGTAATGTTTAAAAAGTAAAAGTATTTAAAGTTATTTCAGAGTGAAACAGAATCTAAAATACCTTGAAACATTAGTAGGGAGCAAAAGTATCACGAGACAATTACCAATATGTGCTATGCTCATATGCTCCAAAATATTTCATTTTTAAACTTAGGATCCGTTTGGCCATTAAAACATATTTATATATTTTTAAAGTTGAAAATAGAATTAAAATTGTGTTTGATCACAGTATTTTGAAAATAGGGTATTTTTGAAATTCAAAAATATAAAAAGTGAAAATAAATTTAATTTTTTTTAGAATTTTATGAAAATTGGGTTATTTTACGAAAATAAAAATTTTTTAAAAAAATGAATTAAAAAGTACAAAAAGTGAATCCAAAAATAGTGAAAATACCTCTTGAGGTGTTTTTCAAAAATCCAAATATTGTGAAAACGTATTCCAAAATATTTATGGCCAAATAAATATTTCGGAATAAAGTAAAAACATATTTCAAAATATTGTGAATAGTATTCATGGCCAAATGCCTACTTTAATTTTGCGTATTGGACCACAATTCATAGATGTTCTTTCGATTTTGGTTTCATATCACAGATCTTAGATGTGATTTTCTAATATCACACTTATCATTCTTTTTTATTTATTTGTGACAATTGTTATAATTTGTTTATAATAATGCAAAATAATTAAAGTTGGACCAATTAACCCTCTCTATTAATTCTAGAGGGTATGGCCGGTGTCAGCATGGGCCCAACTAATAGACAATTGCTCGAAGGAATCGTTAAACTATCAAGGATCGCAATTAAAAACACAGCTTCAACATATCATTAGAAAAAAAATATTAAATAACATGCCAAATTTTTTGTGGTAAATTACTTGCGCATGTTCAAATGTTCTAAAAGGGAAGCCGAAGTTATTACCAACTAAATCTCTATTTAGCTAAAAGTAAGGCAACATTATGAACTTTTTTATAATTTAGATATAACCTCTCAACAACATATGTATGTAATCATCACAAGGAGCAACATCTGTAGAATGTCCTTTGAGCCACAACGTTATTAAGCAATAGCAAATGAACTGAAGATATTTCAAGTGAAGATTTCAGATTTAAAAGGACATCCTTGCATTGTTTCGATTGAATATAGGTGTCATTCAGATTCTCTATGCTCTCATATAGGTTAGGCATGCGCACCAGGTCATTCCTTTCTCCTTGAAAAGTCTAGTGACAATACACTGACAAAATGTGGAATAAAAAATCAACACAATTCTTTTCAGCCTCCGCTAATAGGACTTTGCGGGCTTAGGTGTCGATCAACAGCTTCAAGGTTAGTTTGGAATCTGGAGTCGTCATTTCGTTTGGTTGATAACTGCTGAAAGTTTTGTTCCAAAACACTCAAGAAATTCTCATACCAAAGCACAAACAGAGAAAAAAAAAACAGAGCTAAAACAAACAAGGCACAAGTTAAGTTCTCTACTTCCTTTGAGTCCCTTTAATTTTAATCTTTTCAAAGACAAATTACAGCAAGTGGATAATTACAATTGCAGCAGCTAACATAATCCGTAATTTGAGTTCAAATTATGGTTACTACAACTACAATGAAAAAAAAAAAAAACATCCATCGTTTAGGTTTCTAAGTAGCTAAAGTTAAGATAGAATAGGTCACTAATCCTGGGCTTGAAGAATGAGCCATCTATAAAAGGAAAAGGAAATCAGGAAGGAGAGTAATAATGTCATATTATTCATCTGAAGCGGCTTTATCATCAACGTTGATTTCGCTACTCGCAAGAAGAACCCAGAATAGCAGAAATAGGTTCGTGTTTCGCTTCCAAAGTCAGTCATCTGCAGTTCACACTTGCAAGACCTGATGAATCTTTCAGCAGCTAACAACAAAACTTTTACTACAATTCTACTACATAAGGAATCTTGCTGAATTAAACAAAGAAGAATGTCGAAAACATAATATTCTCAATTGGGTCTCTAATGGACTGCTAGAAAGTAATTAAAGTTCATATTCGCAAAGTATTGATCGAAATGTATTTTTAAAAAAAACAAATAGTCAAGTCTGTAAACTAACACCAAAAAACAGGCTCAATAAATAAAACTCTATAGACCTTATAATATCCTTTATCCAAACAGGCTCTAAGTTATAGGAGACAGATATGGATCTTAGGCTATGATACCATAATAAGAAATGGATCTTAGGCTTAACTCAACCTCAAAAGCTAGCTCATCAGGTGAGAATTGTCTAAGATATAAGGAGACCAATTCCACACCCCACAACCGATGTGAGACAACTTAACGCCAACTTTGTGATCCTTTCTCCATTTCAAGGCACATATATTTGAATCAACAAATTTCTTGGTGGGCATACAAACTTGTTTTTATAGGTTCTTGGAGGACATATAAACTCCCTAAACTCTTTGTTGTAAGCACCAGTAGACCGTGAAAATCTTCTGAATTGTAGCTATAGTAGGGTGAGGTAATGTCATTAAACAGATAGGTTGCAAAGAAAATACCTAACTCTAGCGCATTTAACATGTTGCATTTCTTATGCTTTACGAAGACACTTCCAACATATTACATCTTTCATTTGTTTGTACTTCATTTGCACTTAGAAGTAGTTACCTAAAATTACGGAACATAGACTAGAAATAAGCATAAGAGTACAAATATGCATTAGAACTCACTTCAAAATGCTTTTTCCGCCCTTTTCTAATTCTTTTTTCCTAAAGCGTGACGTCATAGGCACTGAACACCCATTCCAAAATGCAATTCTAGGAACTCTAATAACTACCCAAAGAAGACAGGAGAATTGGGCAAGTAAAATGGAAAACGTGTCAGCTCAGTTGTATGGTAAATAAGACACATTGATTAAGTCTATAAAATTTTAGATTATCCTCAACTTAATTTTTATTGACATGATGAATGGTGAGACAGGTTTGTTGTACAGAAGATGATTTAATAAGATTTCGTTGTTACACTACGATTAAGAAATGACAACCGCATTCACTTATTTACATTTTTAAGTAAATTAAGGGAAAGCACAACTGTAGACCAAACTATGCATTTAATAGTTAATCCCAGGCAATAACAAAAACCTCAAATGACCATCAAACATTGAGTTAACCTATAAAGTGAAATGATAGCTTTATGCAAAGATAATTAGTACCAAACAATCCGAGAAAGAAGATAAAGAAGCAACAAAACGATAGGAATGTTCAGCTTAAGTTAAGCCAGCCAACCAGAGAACATGAACTTAAATATTTCACTCCGTTGAAATATGCTCTAAATTTCATTTTGCGGCAATAAAATGAGTATTTTGGCAACAATTAGTATAATTTTCATTTTGAATTTTGCAGGTCTGACGAAGACCCCAAAACACAAAGAAACATATCAGCGAAAATCCAAAAAACTCGTTGACAGCAACTACACAGTCAAAGAAGAGATGGAGGCTGTTGTAAGTTTTTCTAACACGTCCATAATGAAAAAGCAAGCAGGTAGTTTGAAATTTTTCAGTAAACATAGCCACTTTACAGATCTAGATATTCTAAACCAATGTAATCTATGTAGAAATTGAAAAATTGAAGTGCGTCTTCTCTTTCCATTAAAATAAGGGTCGGTATAAACCCAGGCAAGCAATCTAATCGAATTTGAGTCTTCTTCCATTAGAATCAGAAAACCCCAAGTAAACAATCTATCTACCTACAAACAAAAGTATCGAATTTGGTGTTTTTCTTCTATTAAAATTAAAAAAACCCAACTAAAACCCAAAAAATACAACTTAGAACCCCAACTAAAACCAAAAGTATAATCCAGAAAGCTCAAACGCAATAATCAAAAACTGAAGACGGTATAATATGAAATAATTTTTTGACAAACAAATCATACCCTACACACAAAACAGGCAGCATAGCTTTGCTCTTCTTGTTTATTGTTCTTCAGAGGAGATGTTATGCAAATCCATGGAGCCGTTAAGAGGAAAACATATGAGAATGAATATCAATAACAATGGACAGCACAGAAAGGAGAACAACAGACAAATCTTAAAAGAAAGTTACGATACTAACCTGAATGATTGAAAAAGCCAGAGAGAGAACTGAATGAGGTTGCTAGAAAACTGATGCGGTAGCAATTTCCTTTTAGGAGAAGAAGACATGTATTACAAAGCATCACCAATATAATGTTTAATGACCAAACTTCACCTTTTCTGAAAATGACAACAAGCATGTTGAATGTGGCTCTTCTAATATATAAGAAAAATACACCTGTTTAATTAATTAATTCGCCAATTCGATGAATATTGAGATTCCTTTAAGAGAGAAGAAAAATGAGAATTATTTTCCAAGTAAATACAAATTGAATAGCACCACTCCAATTGTAAAGTTGATATGTTGTTGATTCAAGAATAAGGCTTGGCTAAGAGCTATTACTTAGAAAACAAAGCCTCTTCAAGAAATATTCATCGTATTATTTGAAGTGTATTAGTAGATAGGGAAAATTGGTCCAACTTTAGTTATTTCACATTATTATAAATGAATTATAACAATTGTTACTAGAAAATCAAAATAAGAGAGGCACATAATATTGAAAACCACAAGACAGGTTAATGTTACGAAACCAAAATTATCCTTTGTTGTTATGTTAGATCTTTAAATTATTTTAAAAATAAAAAATCACTGAGAGTTCAGTAAGCATTTGGACTATATGTGGTTGAAGCTGGAGAAAGAAGAATATTTGAAGTTGAAAATTAAACAGTGTATCTGGAAGTTAATGCTTGCTTATACATTTACTCTAGAAGGATTGGGGTCCGGGGAGGGTAGAGGGATTGTTTCCGATAAACCTTCAGCTTAACTGGTACCTGCCAAACAGTATGAAAAAGGGATACATATATGGGAACAATCACAATACAAAACGAAATGGAAAGCGCTACACAACAAACAATAGAAAGGACAATAAAAAAAAAATATAATAATGCAACAATCGACATAAAACACCAGTGAATGGGAGGAAACAGAGTAATAACAAAGGAAGATGATGTAGGAAGCAAAAACAGCTGAACCCACTACAACTTCACAACACTGTACCAAAACACCATGCTCAAACCTAAGTGAGTAACAACTAACAAATCTCGGTTCCTCGGAAAAGACAATAATTCTTAATATACAGATAGATTTCCTTATCAGGTTCCTACAGAATTCAGTAACGCCTACCACCAGACGTTGACATTAGGATCCGATTTGGCTTCTTCCCTCGCTTCCCTGCATCATTTGACCTAGACGCGTTGGGACCTTCAACAGCTTTTGCTTTGGACGTTACATTTGCAAAGGACAGCAGGATTCCTGAACTCCTTGTTCCTGAGAGAAATGAAGTCCACTGGTTATGAGCACTAATCCCATATAAGCAAAACGAAACAATTACACGTTCACAGCAAACAGTGATGAAAACACGATAAAGAAGAATTCAGATCATAGCAGATATTCAATGTCAATGGTAAAGTACGAGATCTAAAAAGATACCAGCTGCAACAGAAGAATCACGTGCAGACTCATCCATTTTCAGCGCTGGAGGATCACATCCAGCGGCAAAACCAAGCCTTGCAACATTGGAGAACAGCTGCCTGCCTCCAGGCACTGGGGAGCTTGATGATGTTACACTCGTAGTTCCCAAAGCTTATCACAAATACAAAAACAAAACAATCATTTCAACTAACGGGAAGATGGTTAGTACCTAGGTAAAGGCGTAAAGCAATATTATAAAACTTCAAAAACAAAGGTCAAATCGCAAGGCTTTTGTAGTCATGAAGAAGAGCTAAACAGTTAATAGCATTAGTGTCAAAACTGCAATGGCAAAAGTCAAACTTCTGAAAAATCACCACTATCAAGCTCAATTTAGCTTTCCTCCGGTAACCATTTTCTATAACAATTTGAGTCACAGAAGTATTAGCATGAAAGTGATTGTACATGTTGAGACATAATTAAGTAATAAATGTGCCCTCAAACCGCTTAAAACTTTTAGATGAGATGGTACCAAACTAAGTTGCTTGGAAACCGCTTAAACCTTTTAGATGAGATGGTACCAAACTAAGTTGCTTGGACTCGGGTGTGGATCTAGAGGTTGGGATCCTTCATACAGATCCAGGTATGGATATGGGTGCAGGGATTCAGCTACAACTAATTCAACTATCCGAAAATAGAGTTATAGAAATCTCCCTAAATTATGATGGACTATTTGCAATGAAAGGCATGCACAATTTTTTAGAGTAAGTTTGAACCTGCACAATTTTTTAGAGTAAGTTTGAACCTGCATTATTATTATGTACAAATACATCTCCTTACTCTTTTTTTGGGTTAACATGGCTATTGCAAATGCCAAATGATAGAGGCCATGATAGACCTCTTTAGAGCACATTCTGGTTGCTGACTTTTTAATACAAATTTCTTCTAACAATAAAAAAACACTTGTCTAAATTATGATTTCACCGTTTTGATTTCAAAAATCATTGTATCTGTCTTGAATTTCAATATCGATTTTGGTCAAAGAACTAAAAGTCGATTGATCATATCCCGTATGGATCCCACACCCACACCCACATTGTATCGACACGGGTGCAGCACCAAAAGTGAAGCCTCCACTCAGCTTAGGTATCAGAGCATGACATGGTATCAGAACAGGCAGCGATCCTGATTCCAAGTCTTGTCAGAACAGGCAGCGATCCTGATTCCAAGTCTCTCTATAACCCATTATCAAAAATGAATTCCACGAGCTTGGCCCATGAAATTTAGATATGTTGAAGAGACAAATCTTTATATATTATAAAGCTAGGCAAGAGAAGATGATGTGGCATCCCTCGTTAGCCCAGAAACACAATTATCTTTTTTCTCCTTTTTTGGCATTTTTCCTATTTTTACCATTTTTGTTCTATATTTTAAAAAAAAACACTTATAAGTCAATTCTAAAAATCTGAATTATTACAACCCAACCTTTAATACTCCACGTTTCTTTTCAGTCAACTCACATTATCTTGAGAGGCCACAAAATCTTCATTAAAGAAACACTACTGCAGCCCTTTGCTTCCCTAAAGAAGCCCAACTAGCATTTTTTAACAAAAATAGTAACGCTGGACATAAATTAAAAAATTGAATCTCTTAATGCTCTGTTAATGTAATTACTGCAATTAAACTTTTGAAATGAATAGTCAATAAGCTAACTATAAGATATGAAATCCGGTCTTTGGAGCAATGATCAGATTTAGAGTTGTGATGCAAGACATATAAGAGGTGGAGGAATAGGAGAAGGAAACAACAAAGGAAAAGAGGAGAAGAGATATAACAACAGTAAATTTCAAGCAGCAAAAAAGATGAAAAGAGTCCAGCAGCAACTATAAGTCTACAAATATTTGAAATACTTCTGTTTTTTATTTCAGAATTGTTCAAAGAGGATTTTGGGACCATAACTGACATGGAAGAAAATTCAACTGAGGAGATAATCTCTTAAGAGAATTACAACAATAGACTCAGTATAATCCCACAAGTGGGTCTGGAGAGGGTGGGGTGTACACCTTACCCCTACCTTGTAAAGGTAGAGAGGTGGTTTCCGATAGACCCTCGGCTCAAGTAAAGCATATAAAAAACAAGTATGTAACGCTGATACTCTAAGAATTAAGGATGGGAATTATCAAGATGAGGTTATAGCCTCCATTCTCGGTGTATACGTGGGGTGTTTAGGTTTTTATATGATATTGAGATTTAGTTAATAAATTTTTTCAATATGCTGATTCAAAATGTTTTGATATATTTACTTATCAAGTGTTTTCTCTTCTTAGTATTCATTGATATTTTTCTCTCTTGTACTTTTCTAGTAAGCATCTTGATATTGCTTAGTAATTTGATATCATTTGACATTTGTAATGTGATAACTTAGAAAACAATTTGTTTTACACCCATGTAACGCAATACCAATGACTATTAACATAATAACAGTTCTTCCATAGACTGATCAAATCCATGTCTCTTAGTAATTTGTCTTCTCGATATTAAGAGGCCGTCAAAAAATATAAGAGATAATGACCAATAGAAAAGTTTTTTGAGGGGACAGACGAGTTGATGGAAAGTAAAATGGAAGAATGAATGATGTTGATCTAAAAGGGTAAAGGAAGGAGAGACCTAGAAGGAATTTATTCACTATTTAATGAAGCTTTTGTCGAGGATCTCTTGACAAATTATTTGTGATATTAACAAAGTATAGAAATATATTACAACAGATGTTCATGTTGAAAATAGCTCAATTGATTCATTTTGGAAAAAGAAGATTACATGAAAATTCTAATCTGCACAACGCGCGAAAAAATTTACTAGTTAAATGAATAAAAACCTAACAGATTAAGATTTAAGATGAGATGATCAAACTTTGACAGTATACACAAGATAAGCACTGTAAACTCTCTTAAATGAAGATTATGCACTTAGAGGAATATAGTTGCCTTATAACCAACCAAGTAATGGCATGAGTCATGACTCATCTTCCACTTAAAAGATAGGTGGGGTGGAGGGTAATATACTCCAGGATAGTTAAATTCCAAACCACGTACGATGAGAACCTAAAACTTCTTACATAAATAGCAATTTTTGACGTACCTTCGAAGTCATCACTAGTGAAAGTAGGTTCTTCTGTGAAAGAAGGTTCTGAAAAGCTAAAAGGCGAAGGCTCTAAGTGCATGCCAGTGGCTTCAGCTTTAACTTGTTCACGCCGTTCCTGGAAAAGAAAAATATCAAGTTTGAAGAGTTCCTCAATAAAAGGAATCATCCGAACCAAGTTCCGTTTTAAATTGTTTGCACTGTCAACTTTGGGTATCATGAGAATGAGAGGCTCGAGTGTACCAGAAGGACCAGACTATGAGGAGCTTCTCAGAAACGTTTTTGGACCTTCAGCTAATGGATTTGGCTTTGCAAGGGTGATAATACACTTTGTCAAGAGGGGAGGACACTCTGCAAGCCTCGAGAATTGATAGGTTCCTATCTCTCATAGTGGAACGAAAGTTTCAAATCTATCAAACAGTAGACACTGCTGGGAGTCATTTCAGACCACAAAGCTCTTCTGCTAGAAGGTAGAGAGTGGGACTCAACACCATCTTACTTCAAATTTGAAAATGTGTGGCTTCAACAAGTGGGGTTCATTGATATGGTGAGGAGGAGGTGGCAGAATTACACAACAGGTGGCAGTCCAGACTTTGTACTCAGTTTGAACGTAGCAGTTGAGGAACTTGAAAAAGAACATCTCCAACGGGAACAGGAAAGTATATGCCAAGCTAGAAACAAGTAAAAGCAGGGCACTAGATGAACTTTCAGCTTTAGAACAAGCAAGAGAAAACAGAATTCCAACTCAAGGTTCCTGAATCTGAAAATGGAGTTGGAGAGATTGCTAAAGCTGAAGAAACCTCATAGAGACAAAAATCAAGATGTTTACGGTTAAGAGGAGGGAACAATAAACACTAGCCAACTCATATGGGAGATTCAATTCAATTGACATGCTCAAATTAGAAAGTGAAAGATGGTAAAGAATTAACCAAAGGGGAGATCTTAAATTACTACCATAAAGAGAATGAAGGCCAACTGCCAGTTTTGAAGATGTAGCAAACTCTCAGAAGGAGCAAAAATACTAGGTGATTTCTTCAGATTTGTTCAACCCTTGACGGACAAAGTTATGTGGTACATGTATTGGTGGGAGGTAGCACAACAGATGCCCCGTGGAGTTAGTTGAGGTGAGCGCAAGCTGGACGGGACCCTACGCTTATTTAAAAAAAAAAAAGAAGAAGCCTTAATACATATACAGCCCCTTAAACTTACCAGTAAATTTCATTTAAACATTCGAACTACGGGTTGTTCCAATTGAGCATCTGATCACGTGATAAAGTGTTACTATTAGACATTTTCGATTCAAATTTTGAAAAAATTATTGCGCATATTCTCAAATGTCTATTAGGTAGGCAAGTTAACCACAATAAATATGTATCTCCTTTAATTATACACATCAACCTCAATCAGAACAAGCCTGAGATTTCAAGTTTACTGAGGCTAATGTGTATAATTAAAGAAGGCGACATGTTTTAAGTGTTTAACTTATTTATGTAAGGGGCACTTGAGAACAGGCGCAAAAAAATTCCAAAATTTGAACCGATACTGTCTCATAGGAACACTTTATCACGTGTTTCAGGAGCTCAATTGGAACAAGCCGTAGTTCGGGTATCTAAACGAAATTTACTGGTAAGTTCAAGGGTTAGAGTCCTACACGTATATAAAAAGTTCCTTCATTGATCTTCAGCAGGTTTTATTTATATCCTGCACTTGAATCTTTAAAAAATTTCTGTTGTTTGCACTATGGGCTTTTCTAAACATCAAAACCCATGATGCTAAGCCATTGAATTGCACAAGAACAGAAAAATCAACTGTAGTTCTGACAAAAGCATGGGCTACAAACCTTCCTAGCTAGCCACTTCCTTTGTTTTTCCCTACTTTTGATTTCCTCCATAAATGGAGAAAGTGCATCCCTGGGCAATATCTTGCTGATATCAATTTCACAGAGCTGAAAATAACAAGTGAAAATAATTAGAGTGATCAAACAAATAATGAAGTGGTCACACCACTTCCAGAAATAAGTATCACGGCACATACCTGAAATGTTGTTGTCAAAGAAAAATGACTTAGGAAGCGGTAGCGCCTTCTCATGGCCTCCGATTGTGTCACAGACTCCATTTGTAATATCTTTCCACTGATTCTGCATCCAAGATTTTTTATCTTATAAGTTGTTGCAGAATAACAACAGGCATATGGTCAACATATTCGCATAGACAGGTATAATGTTGTTTTCAGGTAAGCATGGTATTTACCACCATTTAGCTCACGGTAGACCCATTCCCAAAGGAAATCGCCATCCCAAACCCCTTCTGGTCTATTTAACACCAGCACCTTCAGCCCCTCTAGAATATGTTCATATTATATGACTCTCCCTATCGAAATTCAGTTTGGGCCCCAGTCCGAGAATCGAAAATGACGCTAGCTACTGTTGAAAATTGCTTTTAGTTACTGCAGTAATTTTTAGCTTAATAAGTTGTTTAGATTAGGTTGAATTTGAATTTTAAATGTTTGTTAGTTTGTTTGTTTTGTTGAGACATTTTAGGTAGTTTGAATTTTAAATATTGCTGATTTTTCTATTGTAAGGTGGCTATTTAAAGCCCCCCAATGCTTAGTAAAATTATTGAAAGCCATTTCAATCCAAAGAGAGTCATTTTAACCCCTTTTTGCTGCCCCATCCTTGTCTAAAAAACCAACAGTGGTATCAAAGCCTCATTGATCTTACGGGATCTGTGAGTTCTTCCAAAGCGCTACCAAACCATTTTTAACCCTTAAGGGCTACCTTTTTAACCCGTCAAGGCTACCCATTTTAACCCAACCCGTGCTTATTGTCAAAGCGTAGGGCTATTTTCAATAAATACAGATGTCAAGCAGCAGTCTCTCTTTGAATGCCCAAAAAAGTTTCATTGACAAAAACTATCATATTTGGTCAGTGAAAATAAAATCATATTTTATAACTTATGTCATATGTGTTGTTATGATGGAAGAAAAATTCTTACAACAACACTTTGCAAATCCTACAATTGTCCAAATAAAAACACTTTCAAAAGCGTTTCTACATAAGACAATGTCATGGAAGATGTTTTTTAAGCACAAAATCAAAAGAAGAAAAAGAAAAAAAAAGAGAAATATCAATATCCAGAAAATGTGCAAGTTCAAAAATAACCAAGAAGAATTCAATATCAACTGCCAGAGAAAAAATTGAGGAGGAGCAGTTTTAAATTGCAGTAACTAAAGCAAAGGAGGAGTGTTGAAAATTGTTTTTAGTTACTGCAGTAATTTTTAGCTTAATAAGTTGTTTAGATTAGGTTGAATTTGAATTTTAAATGTTTGTTAGTGTGTTTGTTTTGTTGAGACATTTTAGGTAGTTTGAATTTTAAATATTGCTGATTTTTCTATTGTAAGGTGGCTATTTAAAGCCCCCCAATGCTTAGTAAAATTATTGAAAGTCATTTCAATCCAAAGAGAGTCATTTTAACCCCTTTTTGTTGCCCCATCTTTTTTTAAAAAAAACAACAGCTACTTTGTGTTACATAGGTCAGAGAAGGTAAAAGGGGTTGAAGTGAGATTTAAGCTGAAAATTAAGGGTGGCGAACTCTCCCTTTCATGTTATGTGTGAGACTTTTTTTCCCTTTTTATGTATCTTAGATAAATTGGTTTACTGATACGCCCCAATTCATAGTTTGGAAAAGGGGACTTATAATCTATATTATGTTAAAAGCACGAGGTCCTTAGAAATGTTAGATTGTTCATTAAAAGACTACAATAGACACAATTGCCATTTACTATTTCCCTAATAGTTAGAACTTTCAAATCAACTACAATTATACCTAATGTAATTCCACAAAGTGGGGTATGGGGAAGGTAGGTGTACACAGACCTTACCTCTACCCTGGAGGTAGAGAGGTTTCTAATAGATCCTCAGCTCGATATAAAGGCAATAACTGAAATGAAGAAGTCATAAAAAAATACTATAGAGAGCATGACAAAGCAAATCTGAACAGAAACTATAAAATACGATAATCGAAGTCCCAGATGTGTCAAATAATAACAGAAATCGAGGAACAAGAAACTACAGGGGTAATACTATGACTACTAATATGGAAGGATAAGCTATACCACAATCTACTACCTACTAACCTACTCCCCTAATATGTGTCCTCCATAGCCTCCTATCTAAGGTCACGTACTCGCCTACTCGGTAAGCTGAAACTGCGTGATGTCGTGTCTAATCACCTCTCTCCAATGCTTTTTGACCTCCCTCTACCCCTCCAAAAACCATCCATAGCCAACCTCTCACGCCTCCTCATTGGGGCATCCGTGCCTCTCCTCTTCACATGCTTGAACCACGTAATCCTCGCCTCCCGCATCTTCTCTTCCACTAAAGCAACTCTCACCTTGTCCCGGATATCTTCATATCGGATCCTATCTCTCTTAGTATGTCCGCACATCTATCTGAGCATCCTCATTTCAAATCAGCTAAAATTGCATTATTAAATATTTCCTTATCTACAACGAATTTTTAAAGATTTTACTTGTATAAATCATTTCCTATTTAGGACTTTCATTGGTCAAAGTTCCAACACCATACTAATTCAACATAAATACGAAAACTTTGCCCGTCTCTTACCATGTCAAGGGTTTTGCTGGTTCCTTCATTAACATGATTTTTTCTCAAGATTGATTCATGTCTTTCAAGTGTGCTCAAAATAAAGCAAGATTTTAGTAGCTAATCTCACCAAGGACCATCTGAAACAGAGGATATCTATCAAGGACAGAATAGAACCACAGAAGACCAGAGGCCAAATTGCAACTTCTATCAAACAACTGGGAACGCATAAGACATTTGTTCAATCTAATAGTCGCTGCCTTACAAATGAAGGGAAAATATAGAACAAGCTAAATGAATCAAAACTGAGTTCAATGGGTCCACAGGTTTGCAGTTTCTCTGGAACCAACAATTGCCATCTTTCACCGGAAAAAATATAGCATAACTTACTGTAAGAATGTAATTATCTTACAAACCTGTTAGGAAGACTATCATAGCCACCGTAGTAATGCAGAAGGCACTTCATGTTCAGTGGATGAAGGATAAGGTGCTGACCATCAACTGCCTGAAAAAACCAGGCACTATAAAACATGTATAAAGCTATGCATTACATATTTCACAAAACCAAGTGAAAGATATTGACTAAACGCATGGAGCAGCAACATAATAAACAGTTATAAAACAGTTCCAACATTTGTTATTGTTGACAAAAGAGATTGTGGAACTAAAGCCATCAAACTATGCTTAGTTCGAGTTGACAAAAGAAATTGAGGCTGCAAAGCTGTCAAATGTTATGCTTAGTTTGAGACAAACTCTGTAATGCTAGGATGCATTAAGGAGTTGCCTCGGAGCTGAAGGGAAGAAACAAGCAGAAGCAGAACAAAGCATCAGAAATGACCCCCACGCAATCAAGTGAACCATGAAGGAGATGTGCAAGAGGGCATTTGAAGGTGTCAATAACACACATTCACAAATGGAAAGATTGTGACTCTTTTCAGCCTCTTTTTGAAGCAGTCAAAACATTCAAGTTTCTATGGAAGATCAAATGACCTTCACGGAAAAGGAAAACAATATCTTTGTACGGTACATCTGGTGTATATGGGCTTCCCTTTTCCCTGAATGAAATCCTACCACTAGTTGCTATAATATACATTTTTATCAACCACCTGTTTTGATATATCAGAAACCTAATAGCACATAAAATTAAGAACGGAACTTTCTTTATGGAAAATGGTTTTACCCCACTTTACCTGAAAACCCCACTGAAGAATATTTTCATGAGAAGGTAGATTCAACAGAACAAAACAATCACTTAGAAAGTAGAATAAAGCCTGAAACTTGCTCGTATTCATCCCAACCACCAGCAACGAACTGAATGTTTGAAAACACTGAGTGTGGTAACCTGGTTCATGTGCTAGGCAAGAACCTGGTAAAATAGTGCACATCGAACTGGATATGGCACCATTGTTACAAGAAAATAGTTATCTTCTGTTTATTATCATTGAAAAAAAAGAGCAGAAGAGATCACTAGCTAATGATCACCAAGTTGGTATCCTACCAGCTTGGTGTGTGCACTTCAGCTATTTCACTGGGTACTTGTCAAGCACAAGTGATCTTATTACTTTTGTTGTTAAGTATTTTCATATTTGTAGAAGAAATAGATCATTGCCTCCTTATAGGTCTAATCACCTCATGAGCTAACTTCTAGTATGAGTTAAGCTCAAGGTACATTTTCTTGGCAAGGTATCAGAGCTAGACTCGTCCCTATTCTTTGTCACTCAATACAGGCTACCATGTTCTGTGTCTACTCTCCAAATTTCCAATCCTTGACATACAGGGGGAGGACCGGAGGAGAGGGGAGGATGTTAAGTGTCTCACATTGGTTGAAGAAATGGTTGTTGTCTCCTTGTATATCTCTGGGTAATCGTCACACCACAATCTAGCATTTGGGTGAGTAAGGCCCAACGTCCATTTTATTAAAGGTACAAATGCATCTAAATGTAATACACACATACTTGCATAGGAAAAACAATATTTTCATATGAATTCACCTGGTAGAAACTGTAGGAACTGATCTCTTCTCTGTCCGTAATGCCACTAGTGTCTTTCTGTAGGCTCTTGTTATTGTCATATAAGGACAATGAAGATCCAATACAATCTTCGATTGGTTCAACATCTGCAGCTTGAATAAGCTGAGAGTCCCTCACTATCTTATTCAGAGTTAACTTCTCCTGCAATATTGGCTTATCAGTTGGATGACTGGATGCCATTTCAGGAGTAGATTGACCAGCAGAATGGGCCTGAACACTTTCTGTTGACTGAGAACTATAAGAGCTCTTATCCAAACAATTATCTTTGTCAGATTTGCGGTTTTGGATAGCAATATGTTGCCTATTCCAGTACTTCTTCCTCTGCTCCAATTGTTCCATTGCAGCACAGACAAAGGGAAGTTTTTCCATGTCATCAACTAAGCCTGAATCTGCTCTAGCTAACCAACTATCAAGATCAGACACTGCCTCTCGGACAGAGAGGTCAACATCTGACGTAAATGTGAATTTAGAAAATGACTTTTGAACCTCCTCTCCACCAACAATGCCATCATTATTTTTCAAAGATAAAGTAAACGAATCCTTGTGACGGGTTAATAGGGAAAATTCAATGACATCACCAACCCGATGTTGCTTAACGTTGTCAATTTGAATGGTGTACAAATCCTTTGAAGATATCATCATAAAGCACAAGGGGCATTTCTTCTTGAAATCATCTTTATGGTCATCTTCTTCGGAGATCATAAAATATTGCATAACACATGGAAAACAAAAGATATGACCACATGAAGTTATCTGAGGACAGAGAGGATCCTCTAAGCATATGGGGCATTGGACATGAAATGGAGTGGAATATCTGACACAAACAATATCCTCCCACTGTAACATTTTGTCTGGATCGATTGAGGAGTCAGGGGTGTAATTACCGGAATCCAAGAGAACAAACTTGTAATTTGCTTGAAGAAACAAGTCTTTGTTGTAAGGTTTTCTCTTAAGGTATCTCCTTGGAGGAGGCATCCGCATTCTAGATTGTGTACGAGAAATGGGATCATACTGAAAATTGAGCAAGTGGTTTCCACTAACCATATTGTGGTTTCTTCTTGGAGCTGAGCGGGTAACAATTCCTTGAGGAGTGTTGTGGCCTGTTCCGCTTGAAGGATCATTGGTCCTAGCTCGATAGTTATGGCGAGGTGAACTTGTCAAACCATGTTGACTGCTACTGGAGTTGTTCACCTGCAATATTATTTATAGGAGTAATTGGTTTAAGAGCAGAGACAAGTTAAAAACATGCAAAGTATGTCCATACCTTTTTGGAGGATCCACCATATGGAGGGGTTTCCATGTTACCTGAGAAAAAGAAAGAAAAATAAAAGCATAAGATGGAAAGAATATCCACATCGGGCAAGTAGAAGAGATTACAGTAATTCCACCTGACAAGTTGTGCTGTTGCTGTTGCTGTTGCTGTTGGGATCCATGATTGGAGTTAGGGTTTGGAGAGATTGAGGAAGAAGAAGCTGTATGATTGTCGGTATGGGAATGGGAGGGCAAGATGGACATGAAAAATTTTCCAGCAAGATTACACAAACGGGGACGAGGGACGAGGGAGGGGGTCTGATCTTTTCGGCTTTTACCCTCCAATAACCATTATATATATTTGCCCCCCACTCCTTATTTATTTTTAGGACCCCTTTCATACATATTGCAACGAATTTTTCGTAAAATTTCACTGCCATTAAAATTTGTCCAGATTTGGCAAACAAGTCAAGATTCCAAAATATAGAAAAAAAAGTGATTTTTCGGTCAAAATATATCTCAATGAGTCATGTATATTTAAGGGGTGTGCTAATTTATTAAGTGACAAGGCACAGGCCCAATAATATGAAATCAGATAATAAATATTTTTTTAAAATATAATGTTAGTTAAATTGTTAATAGCATCTGTAAATGAAAAATAATATTTTCTCCATCTCAATTTATGTGATACCTTTCAAATTTTGTAATTTAATCAAATTTTTCTTTGATCATAATATTTTTATATATCTTTAAATATTTTGCATTGTCAATTTTTGTGACTTGTTCTATTTTTTACATAGTTTTCAAACATGTGCATGTTATTTCAAAAATATTAAAGATTTTATGTCTAAATTTCAAGTGAAAATAAAATTGTTTAACTTTTAAAAAAAATTGAATTGTGCCATATAATTTAGAATAAAAAAAATGATGTTACCTTTTTTAAAAAAAAATATTAATTTGCAAATGAAAATTACTTACTAATAAGAGTATAAACTATAGAAAATAAGAAAGATCTTAGTAGACCAATCCAAACATTAATTAATGGGCCCTATAGCTGGTTTGAGAAATTCTTGCATTGATAAAAAATAAAGTGTTTCCACAAAAGTTCGAATCGGAGACCTTTCACATGAAAAGTAAAGCTTTGGCCACCAGGTCAAGTAGCTTATTCATCCAAGAAGCACACAGCTTAAGCATACATGTTGACGCTAAGCTGTGTGCTTCCAGCTGTGTGTTTTCCCTCTTATTAGTAAGTAATATTACTTAATATAGTTTTTTGACTTTTTAAAAACATGAGATATAAATATACTTTGATGCTTACACACTGAAGATTGAAAAAACAACTTCCCTTATCTTCACAATATTAAGTTAAATTAATAATTGTAGAAGTAAATTACTTCAATTAGCAACATCACATTAATTAGGACCAAATGAATTGCTCAAATGATAAATCCTTGATATATGAATTTTAAAGTGACTTTGAAGTTCTTCAAAAGTTTGTTCTAACTTAATATTCTATATGTTCATTTTTACTCGTCCAAGTTTAACTTAACACAACACTTAAAAACAATAAATAAAAAAAATAATTTTACAAAATCACCCCAATTAATTTTAAGTAACCTGAGTGTTAAAATGAATAGTACCTATATAACAAGGGTAAAATAGACACCAAGTGATAAATTATCTCTTAATTAACGAGACCCCTTAAGGAGTGCAATCACTAAACTTTATACTCCCTCCGCCCCATATTAGTTGACCATGTTCCTTTTTACACGTATATTAAGAAATCATAAATAAAAAGATAATTTTACTAATTCACCCCTTAAAAAACTTCTTGAAACTTTGTAAACAAAGGTGAACACTTCTAAAAAAGAATTAAATGCAGGAGTAATATGAGAAAATTTTAATTAATGTTTTTTTGATTTAGTAAGGTGAACAACTAATATGAAACAACTATTTTTAGTAAGACGGAAGAAGTAATATCACCACTTTAAGAGTAAATATTACAATACCACCCCTTAAGGTGCACAATCTACACTTTGAGGGGTAACACCCAGTTGTTGGAGGTATGGTTAAATGTATTTGTATGAGGAAGCACATAGAGGAAGAACTATCACAACTATTAACCAGCAACACCTGCGATACAAAGACCTACAAACTCTAAACTGAAGCAACGTGAAAAGGTATTGAGTACATCCACGCCACACCTTTAGCACTAAACTGGCGGTTCAAGCGTGCAGAACCAAAACAAACTTAAAAGTGTCTTCAGAAACATAGACAAGATAACATTCTTGTATTATATGGCTGACCTGAGGACTTATCGTTGCTTTTCTTCAGTTAGTGATGAATAAGTCAGATAGTCAAAACCTTGGCACAATGAAATCAGAAAATAGTAAAAGAAATTCAACCTGTTTAAAACTCACAAGATTACTTGGGAACTGAGTCACAGGAGCGTTGTACTATATATATTTAACAAAAGCACGCACATTCATAAATGAATGTGAAATCAAATGAACAAGTTCGTTTTCTCATAGGGACTAACGCAAATTCCCAACGTTGGTAACCACTGCGCAGAAGTGCAGATGACGAGAAATCAAAACATTGAAACCCAAAAAATATGTAATGTGTGCTAAAGCTAATGCCTAAAGAATGGTTATATATCCCATCAAAACAAGCGTTTACGACAATCAGCAGCTCCACAGTGGCAAGCCATTTGTTTAACCTTGCCATTACGATCCATGACACTATCCAACACATAGCCATAATCATACGTGAGTTCCTGCAGGTAAACCATAAACAAATCAATGAGCAATTTTTTAATAGTATAAAGACTGCTTCATACTGCTTTTTATACTATAGCATTACTTAATAAGAGATTACATTCCCTCTGCTGTACTTGATTTCTTTCTCACCCAGCCTCTCCAAGTATGTAGGGTCAGGCAAAATTTGAACCATACAATCAAACCTGACTGCTGCCCAAATACTTACCACCAAGCACATCACACCTCAAAAAAGAAAGGAAAAGAGACACCCTCAACCTAAACCCGGCGAGCAGATGTCTTCTCTTCTTGAAGTATGAAGCAATCTTTCTAGCTTGTTGATTGGTCTAAACAGTTTGCTACAAACCTACAGCTCTCAGTGAGGAGTTTACTAGTTTTGAAGCCACAGCTTCCAGTCAAAGAGAAAAGTGAGACAATTTAATAATCGAGATGCACAAACTTGTTGGAAATTTATCGTGCACATTATTCAACTTCAAGATAGTGCACACTGATGGCATATATTTGGAGAGGTTGTAATTCAACCTGTCTAAAATAGTCTTTGGCAAGGTTTTGAGGGGCTTCAGGCAGCATTACTTTAACCTTTAGAAAAGCTGCAGCACATTTTCTCACTGTTACCTCTCCAAAAAATCTATCACAAGAAACCCTTTAGACAATCATTGACATTTCCTGCGATTCTTGACCACAAACTTCTTAGCGCAACCCCACTTTCCATTATGGGCCCAAAGTAAACCACTGATATACAATTAGAAACAAATAGAATAAATTTTATCAAGTCCATTGAACACACAAGGAGTAAAAGATTTAGCAGAAACCTGCAGAGGTGGTATGTTGTCAGCTGCCATTAGCACCACTCTTGCCAAGCCAATGTCGTGATGGGTGCTTAACACACATTGAACAAATAAATTAGGTTGACAACTATGATTAATAAACCTCGAAACATTGCCAACAGAGACAGCATCAATGCAATACTCTGGCCCTCCATCTGACGTCTTCTCAACATCCTTCTGCCAGTATCCCGGCAGAGAAACCTCACCCAGCCGTCTCTGCAGAAGAGCATAAGAAAATAAAGTGGATAAGAAAACAAAACAAAAGGACCAAAGCCCAAATGGGAGAATAGTGCTATTGTCATGATGCTGATCTCTGGAAAACGGCAACAGCCAAAAATATCAGATAGCGCAAATGTTGGATAATATGGACAATGCTAAATCTTATATCAAGTCCAGGGGAATATAGTAGTTTTGGAGACGCTCTTCGGCTAATCTTAGAAGACATGTATATGACATAAGAGAACAAGAGAAGGAAATCTGGGCAATAAAATAACAGGAAACTTGCCTCCCTCCCATCAAGCCCTTTCATTGTTTGCAAGCAATCAATGTCAAAAACATAGTTGTTATCTGCTGCAGGGTCAATCTGATCTATCTTCTTCAAACGACCAATGTATTCACATATAGTTGCACCTGAAGGAATATAATCCCATGATCTCACACCCCAGCCCTTGTTTGGAGTACGAAAAACCTGCTCCCGTTGATAAAGAAACAGCCACAGAAATGAATATGCCGCACTCATATGAATAGAAGAATCTGAAATCTGGTTAATGAACAAGTGAATGAACCTCAAGCCGATATCTCAATCCTTTCTGAGAAGTGCGGTTGACACAGGCAGGTCCGCATCCACAATTCGGACCACATTCAAAAACAACAGCCTTTGGCTCAATAAGTCTACAAAGAAAAACATACCAAAAATAAAAGACATGTACAAAGAATTCTAATGCAAGTCAACTGCAAGCAGAATATTAATAAGCTCTCGGCTTTGATGTCGAGTACCAGACAAAGCTCAACCAGCAGTTGTCACAAATTAAACAGGGAATTAATGAGCAAGAAACTGCATTATGCCATCTCATATAACTACAGTGAAATGACGAGCAAGAAATTGTCTCACAGTCATAACTTATAAGACAAACCAAACAGATATCAGATAAGGGAAATATATATAAAAGGGATCTTGAAATATTCTTTGTTCTATTCATCAGAAATATTTACTAGTGGGTACCATAAAATAACTTTAAAATAAGCCAGGAGACTTAAACATTTCTTGTTTCTCTGAACAAGAAATAATCTGCTAAGTCTAAAGTAAAATGAACTATTTGTTGTTTAGTGACACGGCTCTTCAGGATAACACCCATTGGCAATGATGCCATAAAGAGTCTTGGTGCCTGCACTACCTGCGAACCGAGGCATCCGCAAAGCGGTTAACATGTTTTGCACCTTGCTTCAGGGCTTACAGAACCATAATAATGTTCTGTATAACCTAAGGCCCAAAAAAGATAAAGCAACATTAGAGAACAGTGAGTTGTAAAAATTTCCCACTAGTCTATTGCCTAAAACAAATACCCTGATAAAACCAACTTCCTCATTTTCCGCAGTTAGTCAACAAAGGACTTTCAAGAGAGGAAAAGGAGCAGTTAAATGAGGTACCCTTGGTAAATCCCCTAGAAACCCCAAGAGAGCTGAAAATATTTTTTCTTGTTAAAATTAAGAATAGACCGAAAGCGGAGAAGGAGCACTATTATATGTGAAAGGGATGATCAGAGAGCAAATATCCAAAGGATAAAACAAGTAGCACGTAGGCCCAGACAATCATGCCTCGACAGTAGGCAATTTGTGCGCAAGTAAACATGTAAGATTAGAAGCACAAGTAGATGTTAGTAACTGAGGTAAATGAAAATCATCTTTAATTTAAACTAACATACACCGACAAAGGAATGCAATACTGCACTCACCTACCACCATCTTTATGAACATAGGGAAAATCAGAACCATTGAGTTTAGCACAAGAACAAACTCTTGGATCAAGACAAGAACCACGACAGTTGCATCCTGTGGGAGCTGAAGGGAGCTTTATACCTTTAGCGTATATAATATCCCTGCTATAAGTGAAACCTGCATGTTGTGTAAAGTTTTAACATCAAAAAGATAGGCACAAACGGATATGAGCTATACTTCACATTAGCAAGATGATTACTGGCACGAACTTATTGATATATCCACGAACCCTATCCCTTCCATTAGAAATCACATGCTAAGCATTCACATGACACTGACTTGTGTATGAACTATCTTTATAATCAGGGGAAGCAAAAAATAAGAGCACCAAAACACATTTAACTATTTACTGCAGAAATTGATAAAGCTTCAAGGAATCATGCAGTAGGTAAGATGGAGAAAGAATAATGCAATATTATACCACACAGTAGTCTATGAACTATCTTGGTGGCAAAAAGTCCAACAGGGGGACTTCATCAAGTATCTTAAACCAATCTGCTATGATCAAATTTCGGCAATCAAAAATACTTAGAACCTTAATTATAAAATAATGAAACAACTACACCTCCATCCAAAGCTAGTTGCTGTCAGCTATCTAAATCCTCCATAAACCATTCTATGAAATATAATTCATGAAACCTAATCTCTATATTTACATACAAATCCCTAACTAGACTACAAATACGCTAGAAAAATACCGAAATAAATGCAAGAGTAATAAATAACTTAGTGATAATGCTAACTAATTGGTATCACTTATATGAATCTTTTGCTTAACTATGATATAATTGTAAAGAAGATATTTAACAATGAATTGCTTTACAATTTGTGTAAAAGTGTTGGGGTTAATATAATGTTTACATCTAATCCTATAAAAGGAAAAGAAAGTATTCATGTAATCCAAAAAAAGAATGATTACACAATTAAAGGATTCCAAACACTTCCAATAAATATATTAAATGAGTTCTCGCCATTTTTACAATTTTCAAGTCCCTAACATTCCCCTTCAAGTTGGAGTGCACCTAATGCATGCTCATAACTTTCCCCAGAGATCAATTTTGGAGCCACAAAATGATTTGTAACAATACATATCAATTGGTCATTTGAGTTGAAGTAACCTATCACAAGGAACCCAAATTCAATCTTGTTTCGAATAAAATGACAGTCAATTTCTTATGCTTTGTTCTTTGTCATACACTGTTATTGTTTTTTGTGTGAGAAGTGAAGGCGGAAATCTCCAATAGTTTGAATGAGAAAAATAAAAAAGAAGAAGAAACTGTTATTGCTTTTTGTGTGAGAATGAGAAGAAAAGAGGATTTCTAATTAAAAAGAAGAAGAAACTGTTACTGCTTTTTGTGAGAGAATGAGAAGAACAGAGGATTTCTTGGAAAGGGAATAGTCTTTTTAAGGAAAATGAAAAAGTGAAGGAACTTTGGGACAAGAAAGAACTTTCTTTTTGCAGAAAAGAATTAGATGAAGAAGTTTAAGAGAAGGGAGATAAATTCATAGTAGGAAATCAAACACACTTTTGGACCAGGAAGAAAGACATCTCAGAGTAGGAATCCAAACTCTTCGCTCTAATGGGAATTCAAAAATAAGAGTCACGTAGAAAGTAGCAACACTGGACTCCGAAGAGATGGTGGCAGCGTAACAACACCAGGAAAGATGAGCAATGTTGAATGGAGAGGAGCACAGACCTCCAGAGAGGAGATGTGTTAAGACACTGTAGGGAAGATGAAACGAAGAAACTCATTGACCAGTCTGGTTTTGACTTGGCACAGAGTTGAGACTGATCATTAGGATCCTATAGATAGTATTGTCAAAGTGCTCACATGTTTGAGAATGAATTGCTTTTTTATTTCCTCAAGCATGTTGGGTTTATACGGTGTTTATAAGTATCTCAAAAGGGAAAGGAAATTATGCAAGTAATTCTTGAAAGAAAGTAAAACAATCAGTTATTTCCTCTCTTGACAATACTCTTAGCAATATGTGCAACCAAACCAAGGGAAATGCAGGTCATTTGAGATAAGTTCCTTAAATGGACTAAGAACCCTAATCATTCGGACAAAATAGCGTAATAATAAAAAGTAAAGAAACGAATGAGAAAGAGAACTCATTTCCCACCGAATCAGCTCATTGGGGAAACATATGGCGAGAAACATATTCTCACTGAAAACACACGGAAGCTTCTTAATTTTACACTACTATTTTTCTTATCCCACTGATTCAATCAAAATATTTGAGTTAGAACAGGCATGTAAGGAAGTTTTGGAAGGAAGATTGTATTTGTGGGAAGGGGGGATAACTACAACAACGACTTTGTCGGAAGGGGGGATAACTACAACAACGACAGCTTTATACAAAGCTCAGACAGTCGTCGATAAAAGTTAGATTATCATGAATGCTCAGAAAATACATAAATAAGCAATTCATCCACCAATATAAAGCTTAACGAAGATATATTTCAAGAAAGCTATTAGAACAGCATAATAACAAGAAATTGGAACTTGCCAGTCGGTGCTACTGGTGGATTATCAACTAAATTAGTTGCGGGAATGGGAATATCCTCCAGTCCTCCAGAAATGTCCTCACACACCAACCTATATACAGAAAAAGTAAGAGTTTGCCTTATTTTAATTCAATTCAGATTATTAATCAGTTTTATTTTCTTTACCCTCGTATTTCAGAAATGGAGTTGGGAATACAGCCTCGAATAAAATGTACCTGCATATGACAGAAGCAAATTAATATAAAAAATTACAATTTGATCAGTCGAAGGCAAGTAAGAAGTGACTGAAGGTGCAACAACAATATACCCAATGAAATCCACAAGAAAGGTCTGCTAGAGTTTACACATACCTTACAACCTCACAGAGGTAGAGAGGCTATTTACAAAAGACCCTCAGTTCAATTATCATATGTTAGAACAATATGAAAAGGAACATACAAAAGTAAAGAAGACATAGCAAACAACAAAGAAAGCATTACATAGCATTCAGCGAAAAGAAACAACAGCAATTGCAAAATATTGCAATAACCTCAGCACAAGAAACTAGTAACAGAAAACAAGGGACAAGCAACTACGGGAATATTGTTGATACTACTGCTATGAAAGGAGAAACAAATATGGTGCAACAAAAAAACTACCACCAAGCCTAACTCACAGGAAAGCGAGATATTGTTCCACTACCTACTAACCTTCTACCCTAATCCACGACCTCATATCTTCCTATCTAAGGTCATGTCTTTGATAGCTGAAGATGTGTCACGTCTTATCTTAATCATCTCCAGCAATACTTCTTCGGCCTACATCAACCACTCCTTAAATCCACCAATGTCAAACTCTCACCCCTCCTACATCTCTCATTGTATGCCCACATATCCTCCTAAACATCCCCATTTCCGTCACTCACAGCTTATGAACATGAGAGATCTTAATTGGCCAACACTCAACCCCATACAACATAGTCGGCCTAATCACCACTTTTAGAACTTAACTTTAAGTTTTAGTGGTACATTCTTCCACACAGGACTCCGGAGGCAAGACTTCATTTCATCCACCCTGCTCATACACGATGTGTGACATCATCGTTGATTTTTCCATTATCTTGTACCAAAGATCCAAGATATTTGATACTTCCTCTCTTGGGGGTGATCTGTGTATCAAACCTCACTTCCACACCAACCTTAGGCTTTGCATCATTGTACTTGCACTCCAAGTAACGAGTTTGGGTCCTACTCAAACTGAACTCTTTAGACTCCGAGTTTTGTCGCCAAACCTACCGCCTAGCATTAACTTTGTTGCAAATCTCGTCAGTTAGTACAATGTCAAATGACTAAAGGTGCACGAAGAAAGAAAATCATTTAGCTACAGGATTTTACAATGCTAAGCCAATTGCACAACTGAATTAACCAATGCAGCTAGCTCACTAACTAAAGTAGAGATGATGCTTCAAAGATGAAAAGGCAGAAGGATGCCTAAAAAAAAAGTAGAGCTTAATGAAGTGAGGAGATGAACACATCACATATGACATAAGACAAGGACACCTGGTTCAAAGCCCAAACAGAATGGTAGGCGAGATCAAGGTGACTAATATTTAGCGATTTACGCTTAGCAACCCAAGATATTTATTTCTAGTATGAAGGTAGTTGATTCATAAATCATAATAACCAACAGATCCAAGGACAACATGAAATCCCAACTTTTGTAGTGCAACATTAGCACTTAGCTCAAAATAGAAGACAGATGCTATTTATGTATCAAGGGGAAAAATTATACATTGTGACGAGCATATACGCAGATTCCGAGGTTATAAGTGCTATAATAGATATAGCGTGTTGTTGGCATACATGTCTTAGTCTTATGTATTCCTTTAAGCGGTATGACTACTTTGACCATCACATCCAGCAAGAAATATTATAGGCATCATTATTCATGCAAGATTAACATTATGAGCTATGGGCATGTGTCAATACATGTTTAGTCGCTTAGTCCTGCATTATACACATGTCTATCTATTTGCATATGTGATCCAAATCTTGACATATAATTTGCTACTCTAGCTAAGGTACATGAGTTATCCATCCAGACTATGTTATGGCACATGAGTTGTCCCACGTTGAATTGAACGTGCGACGTGATAATGAGGATCATCAAGAAAATCAAAGAGTGCAAAAGGGACACTTAGTATTCAGGCACAGGAACAAAAACTTGAAATTAAACCATAAATTACCACGGCAAAACAAGTTAAGCGAAAAAGGGTAAAAACCTGGTTGGTGGTCAACACAGGTTGTCCTTCAATACGCTTTAACCGGAACTTATAGACAGTGAATCCAGAAATACCCTTCTCCGCCCAGTAATTTACAACCTGCAAAAGAAAGTTAAACTACTGTACTTGAATATATCAATTTTTAACATTTGGGCAGCACCCAAAATCTACACCACCACAATTTAAAAGTTGAAAAATAAAAATAAAAAAAATTGACCGGCATAAAGAACAGAAAGATGAAAAGTGACATCACTTATTTATCCCTTTATTTCTGATCAGCCTTGTTCCTTTCAAATTGATGGCCTTATAGACCATTTAGAGAAATATCTGATAGATTGGTCAGTCCTACATAACCAACCATGTCACAGTCAGAATCCACATCTGACCTGACTAGATGGTCCAATATCATGGATTAAGCACATACAAACTACTCAAATTCCTAAATCACCCTACATAGCCAACACCTACACATCCATATGTTGATCGAGTGTTGCTTCCATTTTCTCTTTTATCTTTGGTACCTGTTGTGCTGCTAGCAAGTAGGAACAGCGGTTTAAGTACATACTAACTCTAAAATGACCCACTTAAGCCAGCCCAAAAAAAAAAAAGAACAAATATGGGAAGCTCGGAGTGACAAACTGCAAATCAACAAATAGAAATATGCATCAACTTTAACCAGCACAGTCTGCATATATTATATTACATAAAGAATTTTTTTGGGATTCAAAGATGAAGAAAAAAAGATATTGATTACCTTATACAAGCCATCATAGGTGTAAACCTTTCCAACATAACTATTCACGCACCGATGTCCACGGGTAACCCTGATAGGTACAGAATGCTCCATACAGTTCTGCTAACAGAGAGCAGGTCATGTCAATTCAAAAACTTGACCACTTTTAAGGACATCAAAAAACTAATAAGTTCCACAATCTATCCGGAAAAAAAAAGAAGGTAAACCCAATTATTTGTGAAGCTTTCAGCAGAAAGAAACTTAGGAAAGTGCCAAGAAATACCAATCACGTCCTAAAAAGTATGGGTGGGCATAAAAAGAAAAGATGGACCAATCCGAATTAATGTGGTTCTTCTGTTTTGATTTTGAAAAGTTTGGTTTTCGGTTCAGTTTTCAGTTATGAAGTCTCAGTATATTGGTACTGAAATACGGAAGAACTATTGTAATTACAGTCGCTGCTTTAGTTGCTCTAAATTGAATTTTAAAGTCCAAAGGGCTATAGTTGCTGTATATTAGTTAAGTTGCTAATGTCCATAACTCTCTTATACAAAAATTTGATGCACATTCAAATGAAGCCAATTGTTATATAGAAAATAGACCATTTTTTAAGCAGAAATATAGTCTAATATACCGAGGTCATACCGAATAACTGAACCGAAACCAAACAAGAAAAACTGAACCTAACTAACTTCAGCTCGATACTCGGTATATACCATCGAAAAACAGAGAACCGGAGTACTGAATGCCCTCCCCTACTAAAAAACTGTAATCTATAAGCAAAACACCACAGCATGAACGCTATGAACAGATAGAACAATAAGTGTTACCATAAAAATCACTTCAATAAAGCACCAATTTGACCAATTGATCAGTATCATATTTTAATCAGAACTCCAGGTTAATATAGGGAAAGGACATGGTGTATTTAAATGCACAAGTCAAGTTTGCAAAAGAAATAGAAGACTGTCAGATTGGAAAAACAACTACTTAATAGGTAGAGAGAGCGCACCCAAGGGTGTGGCTTAATGGTTCAATGAAGTTGGGTTGAGCACCATGAGGTCTCAGGTTCAATTCCCAACAGAGACGAACACTATGAGATTTCTTCCCATCTGTTCTAGCCTTGGTGAACAAAATTACCTGGTACCTGTTGCTGGTGGGAGGTGGCAGGTATCCCGTGGAATTAGTCGAGGTGCGCACAAGCTGGCCCGGACACCACAGTTATCAAAAAAAAAAAAATAGGTAGGGAGAGCTTTTATAGCAGGATTAGGGTGTGACAATTTACTTTTGTAATTGGTCAAACTAGAGAACAATAAAGGAAAAGATGCCTCTTTGGAAAAAATTTCACCAACTCAAGCTGGGAAAGGAAACCAACTTGAGTTGCTTAATAAAAAAATAGCAGAACAGGATCACCAAAATCTCACAAGAAAAGCTGCTGCTGAAAAAAATTTCCAAGCTTTGTATTATTATCTATGGCTTATTTGTTATAATTGACATTAACTCAAAAAACAATGTACTTCCCTCATACAAATGTATGTTTTCTTTCTAAGAGAGACGACCCAACCAAAAATCTCCAATATACACAATTAAAAATTGAGCATCTTTCTCGCTGCTTATTCAGGTAAATACCACTCTTCCACTCATCCCCACTTAGCTTATTTTTCGTTGTTAGACCAAATATTTGACAAAGGAAATGCATTAATCCTGTCGGACAAACAAAAAGGTAGAAGAGCATCAAGTGGTTAATAATTGACTAATTCAAAAAATGTTATACTAATTGAGTTTATAACAGAACTGTATCAAGCGTCTATCTCTATTTCTAAAGTGAAAGAAAAAAAGCCAGGTGGAATTTCCTATTTCCCGTGCTAAACAGATGCAATGGACTCATGCAGTGTAGGAAGACTCAGTACACCAGAAAACAACATGTCCCTTTCTCTTTAAGTCTCACTTTGTCCCTTGGGTTATCGAGACTTTTATGCTTGAGAAAGCACAAAGAAGAGAGGATAAAATGAGACTCTTTTAATGCTCATTCATAAGAATTACTGCCTTTCACACATTTTAAAAAAAAAAAAAGGTATTTGCCTTAGGACGGATTAAGATGTTAAATTTGATGATTTAACTTATATAAACATAGCAGAAGAAAATATAAAAGTAATGATTGACGGCAAAATCAGTTAGATAGAGAAACAATACATCTAGGTTTACAATTTGGATAGTATAATGTATTTGAATTCTTGACAGTTGTGAAATTTCTATAGAAATGGAACTGTATCAAACATTTTGGAGCATCCCAAATGAAAAAGAGTCGCATAAACTGGGGCAAAGGGAGTGTTAGTTAACCCATAACACATCCAAAACAGAAAATAATATATTAAATTCAGAATAAAAGAAGATGATGACTAAAAAAAATAGTTGCAAAGAAATAAGGCAAAAGCAAACCTTCAGCCCTAAATTACCCCGCTCCATGACTTGATCCTTTATTTGGCGCTTGTTACCAAGAAGATCATTTCCACCTTGACCAGTATAGACAATTTCTTCATAATTGTCTTGATCGTCCTCATACTGTCCCGATACGACAATGGAAACCGCAAGGGGCAAACTGTAGCCTTTGTACTCCTAATGATGTGAAGGGATAATGTTTTATAAGGCAATGACAAAAGTTAACAAAACAAAAAGGAAATAAAGAACAATCTAGAAGACATTCGGGAAAATATTCTGTAAAATAGGATAGAGAAGACAAGTATAAGCCTCCATACAGTAGAACGACCTTCTGCAGCTCATGTGGGTAAATTTACAACAAAAGCAACATCAATAAGTACTTCACACATGAGGAGTCAATAAGAGTTCAGTATCATTGTATTATCATCAAATATACAGCGATAGACTGAATTCCTTGCAACAACTTCAGCCGCAATCAGTAAAAAATAATCCAGCACACCAAGAGAAAACCTTTCACATCGAAGGGCTATACGATTTAATAGTTGATCTTATCATTTTTACACTGTTGCATCTCATGGAAACTTATGAGGCATATTTGTAGGGAATAGTTAAATGCACTTCACTATGATTGTTCAAAGTAAAGACTAGGAAAATGAACAGCAAAATGTCTAATGAAAAGATTGAGATCTCTAGAATGTCTTAACTATAAGAACAAACTAGGCTGTAATGGACTGTGCACATAAAGTCAAAGTTTCCCTAACAGCAAACCAGATAAGTTGCATCCTTCATGATACAACTTATTTTCTTTTTTTTTTTTTTTTGAGAAGGTAACATTTTTTGTATAACTTATTTTCTACCTTCAAGGCACCAGTAACACCCTTAGAAAATGTTGTTTCTAGAATACCCCCACAAATGTCAAAAGTAAAAATGGTATTCTCTGGATACTTTTGGAGGAACTATAGCCTTTTAGCCATTCACTATCCCAGGTTAAGCAAGTAAGACTATCGTAATTCAAGACTGAAGCTCTTTCAGCTAGTCGAATGTTTCTCAAACTCAAATGCCAACAAAATACCTCTTTTTTCCCTGCAGTTTGGCCAACATAATCAATACCGTTTAGCCAATGGTTATGGAGTCTCACAACGACCATCTCAGCACGCGAAAAGAACTGATGACCAACATCAATGCCTGCCACAACAAACTTAAAGCTAAAATTCTCTTACAGATGCAGCCACCCAAAACATAATTTAATTGCAGAACATACCATTAAACATATAGATTGACTGGATTTTTAAACATAAAGGACAAGAACAAACTTTAATGGCGTACAGGCTTACTGGAAATTACTTGACACATAAGTATAGGTCTAACTCTAGATGTATTATATTAGAAACTTGTTGGTCCCTTTCACCATCATCAAAGCTTTCATCTTCCAGAGCCAAAGCATGACATAGATGTGTACATTTGGTCAAAATGAAAATATTTATTTTGTTTCAAAAATCAGATAGTTAATCAATTTCTACTGCATTTCATGCAAAAGAAAAAGGTTAAATGCTGCATAGAAGATCTGTAAATCGCATGATCAAACTTACAAACTCCCTCTTTGTATTCACTGTACAGGTTTGACTCAAACGCAAGAAACAGCCTCTCTACTTCATCTGAGGTAGTGGTATGGACTGCGTACACTTTACCACCACCACCACCCCAGACCCCACCTGGTGGGAATACACTAGGTATGATGATGATGATGATGACGACATGTTGAGGTAACATAATGGTCCATGAAATCTAAGAGAGAGATGGAGAGAACATATTTATTTATTTTCCTTTTGATATGGAAGGCGAACAGTAGGTATGTAGCTGAACTGTAACATGATGCTAAATGGAAAGTAGTGCACTGTTGTATACAATGAGACACCAACTAGTTAATGGAAAATGTGTCATTAAACAGCCAAATGTGCCGACGTGACACTGACAATAGCATGTGCATGCTGAACAACGGCCGTTTACTGACCAGAAAGACTAAAAAAGTGGTCAGACAAGATGAAAAACAGGGGAGCATCCATAAAAATTGAAAAGGGGAAAGAGGCAATACCAACATGATAATCTCCAAAAATAGATACAGTTACATTCGCTTACAGGCTTAGTTACCAAGGGAAAAACAAAGTTGCCACTAGAACAATCAAAAAATATGAGTGATATAGAGATGATCCAATTCAATAAAAAAAAAATGATGTAATGGAAACAATCACCAAAAATCTAAGACTTAGGAAAACTATGAGAAGAAGAAAAAATGTTGAGCGAAAGGTCAATCATAGTTAGATAAAGCTACTTAAGTCTCTACCGATATCATAGAGCCTTTTAATACATGTGAAAATCTGAGTGAGAAAGGGGAAACTGAGAGAACTAAATGTGTTCTCTTTAGGTTGCACTGATAAGAGTAAAAAAGGTGCACATATCTTTTCTATACCGTGTAAATGTATCTAAACTCTTTCTAAGGAAGGTCGGCACTATGTCGGATCTAATTGAAAATGGAAGTCAAGTAATTTAACATTAAAAAATTGATAACCACCAAAGCAAAACTAAGTGGATTGGAATTTCAATTGCTAACCTTCATCTACAAACTAAATATGAAATAGAATTCTTTTCAATAAAAAATAAAAATATACTCACCCATCCCAATTTATATGGCACCGTTTTACCGGGTCACTAAGAAATAAAGGAAGACTTAGTTATATTTACCAAATTGCCCTTATTAAAGGCACTTTAGTCTTCACTTTTAGCACACATTTCTTCACAAAAAGGTGTAAGTGGGATCCAATAAGGGGAAAATGGGATGATGTCATAAAATAGTTGTCAAATAAGGAAAGGTGACATTTTCTTTGGGACGGACTAAAAAAGAAAGAGTGCCACATAAATTGGAACAAAGGGAGTAGATTAATAAGCACAATATCCTATGATATGGTTACCTAGAGTTGAAATAGAAAGTAAGCTTCTAGAAGCAAGAAGTGGTTTTCCTGAGAAAGCAAGAGTTTATATAATGCACAATCATACACAAATAACTATCATTTGATAAATTAATCATATCATGAGACGTATAATTGCATGATAAGAGTAGACAATCAACCTGGAATGGAGCCAATCCTCTCACAATTCAAAACCTCCTTTTCCGTTAGCATCTGCAAGCTTTTCTTGTTAAGAATCAGTAGTACTAAAGTAGATTTATTGAACAAAGACTCAAATTTTGTACAAACTATCAACATGTGAAGCAAATGGAATACAAGTTCTTGTACAATAATTAAATCACTTCAATACTACTAACAAACAAAAGATGATTGGCAACACTAGAGCTAGGTAATGGAAGCGGACATGAAAAAAGCAGTTTCAAGTCATTGATCTTAATAAAAATGAGACATCCTTTATTCAACTGTTTGTTGCAAGATTTCCCTTCTTTTTTTTTTTTATAAGGTAAATAATTTTATTAACATTTTTTTTTAAAATGATAGACAATGTTTCATTTTTCACAGTGTTTCATTTTTACCATTTTTCTCCTTACTTTCCTACTCTTCCTAGTCAAATTTTTCCTCAAGACCACTACAAAAGCATACATGGGTGCTAAATATCTTCATTTCTTTAACAGAAATCAGGGTCAGACTAATTTAAAGATAGGCTAAGAATATAGATCAATAAAAGAGATAGGCTAATATTACATCTCGAGCATTAGAATATTAAAAAAAAAATGAGCAAGAGAGGAATGAGTATTGACTGCCGAGATGTATAATACCTATTATTAGCCATGTGGATAGGCGTTATTTTTTTTCCAATATTTAAAAAGTTGAATCTAATCCATGCAATTTTGGAGAATCATGTAGCGTTTGCCAATCTCACAAGTTTTTCATCATTTTAACTTGGTACACAATCAGACTGACATAAAATAAAGGAAAGGAGAACTAGGAACCATTCAATTATAAATAGCTGGGAAGTCCTAACACTAGAGCATACAAAAGGCTCCATTATACATGTCACTTAGATTACTGCAGAAGTTCAAAAGTCTTAAACAGACTCAATTTAAATGTGAAGTCACTGGTTCGAACTTAAACAGCATGAGCCATGAGCAGTACACCACATCTTCAAAAGTTACATTCGACTGATTTTGTAACCATCAAAGAACTATGTAATTTTGAGTGATATATCTACTTGGATTCTTGTCCCAAATAAAAGTCACCCTATTGTCTTTGATCTATCATGCTAATAAATCGGAAGGAGTGGCAGTCAATCTCAGGGGACTAATTTGATAAAGTAATTAAAAGTGACATATTTAGGCCCTCCTCCATCTACTTGTAGATACCAACAGTATTTTAGATTACCAAATTGCCAGTGGAAAAGTCATACTTATTGGTGAATCTAAACATTATTTTGGTCTAGCTAAAGCACACAAGTATATGGATCTGGTCAAAAGCATTCAAGTTGGTATCACATTTGGAAGGAGCATTAATACAACTAATATGGACCTATGAAGAAATACATGCCTTAGTAATCGCTTTTAGATCAGGCCGCTTGGAACTGCGTTTACCATCATCTTCAGCTTCCTGCACATATGTGTTACCAACCTAAATAAGCTAAGGGCTACCAAGTTTTGCATAGCGTATCTGAAGAGAAGAGGTTAGCAGCATGCAAAATAAATATAACAAAATTAAGGAGGATGGAGATGTACATCATTGTTTTAAAAGGCAAATACACAGAACAGGCCATTTTACTTATATGTACCTTCTAAGCATAGGCGAAAGCCCCATATTTTTCATTTTTTTTTCCAAAAGATTCAAATAAGAAAATTATAGACACTTCAAATTGTATAAAGTATGTATATAAAAGAATTTACAGTAAGATGATAGCCATTTAAGATGCTATAATATGTGTGCATACAAATCAATTTACCTGACTAAAATAACATATGTAGACAAGTGGACAAATCTTTATTATAGGTTAAATATTTTAAAATAAATCTTAAAAGAAAGTTTAGGCTTGAAAGGAAAAATTTGAAGGCATAAGGAATGGTGGAAAGAGTGTTGTAGCATATAGGGTGAACAAACTCAATATGTGAAGTGTGTTTTTTAGCAAACAACCATTGATTGAAGTGAGTCTGCAATTTGCAGTGGGAATTTATTGATTAATAGTATCATAAATCAAAATGAGTAAAGGAGCAATAAAAGAAACTGGCTGTTGGCTGTTGATATGTTTCATGCTACCCAATGTAGTATTGTAGCTTAACCCATCACAGACCTTAGATTTAGAATTTTTCTTTGCTTTGTGATCAGCTTGTGCTCTTCGACATCTTATCTCCTCTTCCTGAACGAAATGGAGATAATGCTTGTTAAATCTCCTTAGAGTCTCAGTTACCCTGGCACGGTCACTTTTGTCATTTTCATTCCCGCTAGGATGGGGGCTGAGGGAGGCTTCAGCAACAGTGATGAGTTCATTATCAACAGTGACGTCTTCATTATGAAGAGGTTGTGAGGAGGGCGTATCCACCTTTCTCTTCTTATAAACCTTAGTTTTGGGAGCAGGATTGTCAATGGAGCGGCATCGTGCTCTCTGATGCTGACGCTGACTCTGAGCTTCCTGCTCACTCTTGAGAGTTTTGATTCTAGCACTGCAACGTCTCGGGACCATCACTTGTTCATCGTTGTTGGGATCGGAAAGCTGGGCAACGCATGGAACCACCATGATTGGAATATGGGACAAAGAAGCTCAATTGTAGGGTTTCTTTTTAGTAGTACAACAAGCTGACCGATACGCCAAAAGGAAAGGAGAGGAATGAGGGAGGGGAGAGTGAAAAGGCGAAATTAGCGAGACCAGGCGGGCTTCAAAATTTCACTTTTTCCCCACCTCGATACTCGTGACAACGCTTCAGTTTCCCGCCCACTAACACTCTCTCTTCCTTACGCTATTTTTGGAACTCTCCACCTCCTCTACTGCGTATGTAAAATAATTCTCCTATCATATTTATGTATGCGTCACTTTCAAAAGAGTTTACTAGTAAGAGACAATGTAATTGGAAAATTAAAACAAGTATTTTAATTATATTTAAATAAAATTCATATTTCCATAGCTAAAAAACTTTCGTTAATACTTGTGCGTAAAAATAACTCACCGCTACATCTTTTGTCATTATGTGTCATTATTCGCTCATAGTTCATGCATCTGTTATTATAAAGACTTTTAAATATAAAATATGTCATGTGACATCAAATTAAAGCCATCGTATCTTTTAACACCACCTTTTATTTCAATCGATTAAAACACAAATTAGTTCGACATACATTTTAACTCGATTCTTACCCTTTTTTACCAATTTCTAAGCTTTTTTCCTTCATTTCTCCCTTTTCGAACAAAAAACTCTACATCAAAAAATTAATGTAGAGTTATCTGAACTTGTACTTGTTTTAAACTCCATTTACACATAAAATAAAACAAGCAAACAAATAAAATTGACATGGCTTTACACATAAAATAAAACAAGCAAACAAATAAAATTGACATGGCTACAAATCTCACACAAACAAAATTATACATATCACATAATAGCTTTTTTCTATATTTAAATTAGTTACTTACCTTGATGAGTTGTCTATCTTTATTCAAAAATTGATTTTGAAACCTCCTTCAACAATAATATTCTTCCCATTAAAAATTTATAATAACTCTAAATTGTTTGAGAGCTTAGTGCAAAGCTTTTGCTCGATAGGGAGAAATAAATAGAATAATTAAGGAATTCTTCTCTGAAATCATAAATGGATTGTCTCGAATTCTTCTCTGAAATCATAAATGGATTATCTCATCTCTAATGATCTTTTCTACAGATAAAACTACTATAAGCAATTTAAACTTACTTTAGACTTTATTTATTTGTACTTGATAAAAATCTTAATTTTAATTATTAATTTTTTTGTCATTGAGTATATTTCTTTTTAAGTCTAAAATATAATTATTCATATCATAATTGTTAAGTGTAGTTGTTTGTATATTTTATGACTACTTAATAATAATAGTAATAAAGTTCTAATATACTTAAAGATGTTTATTTAAAACTTTCAACACAATTGGCACTTAACTTCACTCCATCCACTTCCATGCTAATTATCGCTGCACACATGGTGGACTATAACATTGTGGTCGACTTACCACATCCAATTGTCATCATCGTTGAATGAATGATGAGTCGTTTAACGGTTAATGTTAAATGGTAACTTTTTAAAGCAGATCCTTTGTGAGTATTTTTATGTTTATGTCTTTCGCTAGATAATTTCGTTTTCTTAATATATCGAGGGTGAATTGTTAACGGACTGTTTTAGTTCTACCGACAAAAAACTCGATCTAAAGTTTTAATCATGTTTCAAGCTCTCTCCAATAGAATGGCACCAGCATTTACAATTATCACTGATGTGTAGCTTATGTTTTGGTTACTAAGAAATCAGCTAAACTATTAGAAAATTGACATTTTTTCAACGATAGTTGTAGTTGGGATATTATTGGCAAATAAAGATTTCTGATACCTTCTCGACTGTATTCGGATAGTCCACAAAAAAATGATCGGAGGTTTTTTTCGATTATAGTAATCCAAAGTTTTCGAATATTGTAGTCGGACTATGTCAAAAGGAACGATCAAAGAAACTTTATTATCCCTACTAAAGTAGTCGGAACACAAATAAAATAATTATTTAATAAATGAAAATATTTTGACTATTGTAGTCGGTATATTTAAATTACTAGTTTTTTTATTTATAACTATCTAACTACTATAGTTGGCATATTTAAATTATTAAATATGTAACCATTGTTTCAATTATTGTAGAGTTTAAAAATTATTAGTTGTTTATTTAATTAGTACTCCGGCAATTATAGTGGGAATGGTTAATATCGGGATAAGTTTTTACTCATTTTTCGACTACTGAGGCGGGAGTATAATTTTTCTACAAAAATTAATTTGATATTTTTCACCACTGTAGTTGAAAAATTTACAAATCTTTTCACGATAAGCTATTGTTTTATTAGTTGATCATGCTACCAAACTATAAACGCAAATTAGAACTTATGAATTCAACCAAACAGCTAAACTTGAATTAGATGTCCAAACAATCGATCTGACATCTAAATTTGGACTAAACGTCCCAAACAACCACTTAAACATATATTATATAAAGAAATACTCTAACCATTCAAGCATTTGAAACATATCAAACAAACATCAATTCTAAATAGTTTAAACATCCCAAACAAATAACCTAAGAGAAATGTCAAGTATAAATAACACAATAAAAAACAATAACCAACAGAACTACAATCTAATCTTCATAAGCTTATCAAACTTAGCAAACCTAGTGTCATAAATTTTATACCTATGCATCAGTTCTGTAATTTGTTTTCGTATCTTTTTCATTTTTTTGTGCTTTGTGAAGAACTACACGAGAAATAAATAACTTCAAATTTGTATATTCTACCTTTTTTCGGACCATCTGTCGTCTCTCTATATAATGAATTCATACATGTGGTCGATGATTAGATTAGGGTACCATCCTCTAAAGTTGGTTGAGTTTGACGACAATTTTCCAAATATTTTTTTTAAAAAATCTTCATGAAATAAAAGTGATAATCATTATTTTTAAAAAGTAGAATTGAAGAAAACAAGGGAAAAGATATCAAATCCACCCTAAACTATACCAAAAAAATTGTACACTCACCTAAACTATTATCACGACCTAATCCATACCTATACTACTTAAAAATGAATTTAATAACACCCTAAAAGCTGATGTGGCAAAAAAATAAACATAAAATAAAAATAGGTGCATTTCAGTCTAATTGCAGCCCCAAAAAAAATAAAAATAAAAGTTAGAGACTTTTTTTATTTCCTCTTTTCTTAATCCATCTTTATCCCTCCTCCTCCTCCTTAATCTTCATCACGTTTTTTTAATAAATTGTACTATCATAACTTTTTTCTTAAGAGAGGGATAGATTGCTCTATGAACAAGGTTGAAGGTTGAAGTCCGCCGGCTAAGATCTGACGAAGATATCCAAGAAAAAGTGAAGTTCGCCGTTCGAAAAAAAATTTCGATAAAGACATTCAGAATTGATCGCCCCCCATTTTAGACATATTGAGTTAGGCATTACGTTATTCTGCATAATTAGAACCCCTAAATACAAAAATTGAAATCTTTTTGGTTTACCACATGATTTTGTCGGCTTTGATTCCAAACTCATGAGATTAATAACAAAAATTAAACCTCCTTTTAAATAAGTATTGATAATTAACTTTGCAATATTGTTCTAATCGATAAAATTTATTACAACATTATACTGATTGTGGTGATATTTTGATTTTTGATTGTGGATCACGTGAATGGTGGTAAAATTGAAGGTGACGTTATGATTTTTGGTGAAGGAAGGTGTAACGCCCATACGTTTGAATGCCTTATTAGAGCGTAAAAATGACCCTATGTGATCTTTAGATTGAGTAGAAATCGTTTGGGATGAGTTTGAGTATGTCAAAGGAAGTTTGAGTGTAGCAAAGAGGTTGTGTGTCTCGCCGGGGGAGGTCGGGACCTATCCCCCGCGTCGCGCCACAACTAGGGAGGATCTATTGGATTTGGCCTGTGGTGGGGCCCGCGCGGCATAGGTGGAGGTTGCTAGCCGTGCCCTCCCCCCCTCTTGTTGCCTGACAGAATTTCATTTTTAGTCCATATTTTAAGGGCTTTTTGGTCCTTTCTTTGATTAAAAATCGTCTCCCACCTATACTAAACAATCCCAAACCCCTAATTACGTATTTCATTCCCCAAAAATACATTCTACTCTTCTCCAAAACACTAAGAGGAAAATCAACTAGGGTTCAAGCTTCAAAGCTAATTATTCAAGCTTTCTCAAATTCTTTTTGTCAAAAAGGCATGTTGAATACTCCCTACTTCAACTACTATTATAAAATGTGAATTTAAATTAGTATTTATGTATATTATGTTGATGGTTTGAAGCTAGAGTTGGGGATTTTATTATGAAAAGCATGCTATAAATTCCCCTTTATTTATGAATGGATGACTAAATCTTTATTTGAGGTTTTTGAGACTAAAATAGCTATTAGAAAATGATGGATCTTCCTGTCTTGAAATTTGAATGTTAAATGGATGAATATTTAAGCCATGATTTTTAAGTCTTTTAAAAGCTTTGAGTTGCATAATGAATATCAATGTTTTCCCCGTCCTTTGTTTCATTGAATGTATTGTGTTATCCAAATAGTTTGAAATTGTCATGGGAAACTCAATTATGATAATGCTCATTATTTTAAAGGCGGGGTTTTGGAGTCTTAAATGTTTAAGGATAATAATTTTGGCATGATGTGGGTGACTTGCAAGTCTTGGTATGACGATACAAAAAAAATGTGAATGCTTTAATGAAAGACTCCACGGATAAATGTTATGATAATATTTTAATCTGCGCTTGAAGAGAATTATGTAGTTCACCGAAAAGTTATAGTCCTTGTGACCCAACACCAGACACCGCGTTTGTCGATGTGGGAAGGTCCTTGTCCTGAAAAATAGATGATCGTTGTATGCTTGCTTCGTACAGTAGTATTACAGTCTATGTTTATGTTATGATTGGCCAAGTACGCTATCTCAAACTATGCGGCAAATATGAATTGAGGCCCCACCAGTTGGGTATGAACTGGACCCATATAGCCCGTGGATTACTATATGTCGGTGTAAACTACGTAGTTCAGAATTAAAAGTTTTCAAGTGATTATACTTCTTTTATGTTTTAAGTCACTTGTTTATTATTTCCTATATGATGGGTTTATGTTATGAATTTTATGAATTATTATATAAATTGCTTTGGTCCCTTTTCTTGGGTCGCATGTGTTGACACCCAATTTTGGCTCTCCTTTTTTCCTAAATTAATTTTTTTCTATGCTTATGAGTCCCGGTGACTATGCCAAAATATTTTTTCTTACTTTTTAAATTAATTTTGACAAATTTGGCGCGGGTAATGATTCTGAAAATATTATTTCCATTACTTATATATATATATATATATATATATTAACTACTAATATCTTATCTTATAAAATTATTCAAAAAAAAAATAAAATATTTCTTTATTTAATTTATTCTTTTCACCATTTTCCCAACAAAATATGAGAGTGTTAAATTTTATCTCAAACTCTAAATAATTTTTGATATACTATTACACGATTCTATTAGTAGTTTCATTTAATATTTATAATATAGTTATGTGCCTAAAATTATTTGAGGTACAATATATGTATAAAAAGTAATGCAGATGTGTTCATACATATACATATATTCTGAAAAGTTAATTAGAACGAAGATAGCATCGCTAAATTAATTAAGTGAAAAAGACAAGAAAAAATCAGATTTTTTGCATAAAGTGACTTATTTATCATTAATTGGGCCGAATTAGCTAATTTTCAGCTAATTCAGCCAATTTGCAGCCCAAAACACCCCTAACCCGGCCCAAATCCGAAATGGATGGCTAAATTACCTTAATCCTTTCTCTCCCTCATTCCATCATCTTCACCAGCAAAAGTAAAACATCATCACACCGACAAACTCCAACCTAACCTCTGAACAACCCATCTACTTCACCGCGATATTCAGGCGTATTTCACGCATAACATCTTATCTCTGTGTTTTCCCTCTTTTTCGCAATTTTCAGGCCACAAAAGTCTCACCCTCTCCACTGTTAGCTTGGAGGAGAGGAGGAAATCTGCACATTATCAAGATAAGGTCTGTGCAACCTGATTTTCTGCTCTCTATCTCCTTCAAATCAACCTGAAAGAGGTAAACCCTTTTTCCCTCTCTCCTTACTCCATCTCTTTTCAAATCTCTGTGGATTGTCCCATCAATAATTTTGAAATTTGAATTTCAAATTCATTTTGGAGCCTTTGAGAAGATTTTACATTCCAAATTGTGCCTATAAATGAGGGCTTTGGCCATCCCTTTGGGGCAGAGAGAAAAAACAAGGAAAAGGGGTTGGAGGCTGAAAAAGTTTCAAGGATAAGCTCAAGGAATTTATTTTCTTTGCTCCCAAAGTTCTCTATTTCTTTTGATCTATTTTCTTTCTTGTTGTCGAACTACTACCTTTCGCCATCACTTTTGACTATTCATACTCGGAGTCGGAATAGCGGAGTTTGAAACTCGACACTTCAACGGCCTCAGTCGCTGCACCACACAAGGTAAATTCTATCCCGTCTAATTACGTTATATTCAGTTTTGTGATTCGGTGATCGATTGAGTTTGGTTATTCTTGTTTGATTGATGATGTATTTTGATATGGAGTAATATAGTGTCTGAACGTTTGGGTTTGTTCCTGTTTGGTAGTGTGTTTGTGAAATTTTCATAGTTCGCAATCTAACTTGATTAAAACCTATAAAGTCTCAGCCTTTGAATGAATTCGATGTTTTTGTTTTGCTGGCCGTAAATGTGAACTCGATGTGAAACAGTTCTTGGAACATTCTATTTTGGTGGTATGTTTGTAGAGTACTTACGACCTTGCAGCAATTTAAAGTGGGCTACATGAAGTACTAAGTTTTCAAATGTATATAGCTGATTGTTTAAGGTCAGTTTGACATCAATTTTAAGGCTTCGAACACGTTAATAATGGCTTGGCTATGCCTTTGTTTGGTTGATATGGTTGCAAGGTGTTGGCAGCTATAATCTTTATGAAAAGGGGTTCCAAAGGGCTTAAAACTTTACAAACTCTTGGCTGTCCGTAGTGGAAATTTTGTGCCTTATTTTGCTCGAACACTTGGATATGACATCCTGTTGGTATTGTTTTAGGATAGTCTTTTATTCGAACGTGATTTTTAACTTATGACTTAGCATGAAAACAGGTTATACAAGCCTTAAATTTTGGAAAATATCGCACTGTACATTGAAGTTCTTTTTTTTCTTTTTGTTAACTTGGGGTATTAAAAATGATTAGAGAGGCTTGACAACTCACTGTGAAGGTATTTTTTAACTAGTTTGAATAACCTTTTTCTATGGCTAAGCACGCATCGTCTTGTATTCATTTAGTATAGGTAATTAGCTCCAATAATGATACTAGTTTAAGCTCTAAAGTTAAGGTAAACACGCTGGAGCTTTTAACTTCTGAAAAATTACATTGGTTGCTTAAATGTGTTTTATTTTGCTGAATGTAGACACAAACCTGTAGTAAAATTATTTATTGAGTAATTATTCGGGATAATAACTGATTGAGCTTGGACATGAAAATGGAAACAAAATAGTTTCTACTCGTTTGGTTTTACCTATTTTTATTGAGTAATTGTAAATCTTATTAGCTAATAATGTGGTTTGAATGATTTCTCATAAAGTTCGAGTTTTCAAGTGGGTTTGGATGATTTGTTTTGCTGGCCCCATTAAAAGATCACTGCTATATTGACCTGCATATAATGAACACGATAACTTTTGTTTGGTTTTCTTTCTGCCTGATGGTGCATTTACAAGTTGACAGCTTTAAGTTTAGCTCCAGAATGTATGTTTGGCTGCAGTCACGGAATCTTTATAAATTTTTCTTGAATACTTGAATATTGCATCAACTATCTATTGTGTCTTAGATTGGTTGTACAATTGATTGAAATTTTCAGCTTCTAAGTTGACACCGAAAAGGTTTCATAAGCTCTTAACTTTAAAGTAGGATTAATAGTTCGGCGTGAGATCGTTATGTATTTTTTGGGATGCTTGTATAATAGTAGCAGCTAATTAAAGCCGGTTGCTATGGTTCTAAAAAAAATAAATTTGAGTAGTCTATGATGTCAAGAAGAAGGTGTCATTGTTTTTCATGTATATATATCTCTAAGTAACTTGGTTGTTCTCTCAAAACTCTCCCTTGAGGCATTTTGTTATTGTGAAAACCAGCAACAAAGTAGTTTGAAATGCTGCATAGCTCGGAGGAAAACAAACGCGTGAGAAGTACTCACTTTTAAGGCAGATTTTTTAGTACATTGGTGTAAATGAAGAGACCCATTTAATTTTTTTTCTTTTTCTTTCTCAATCTAATTCAGTCATTCGAATTTTACTCTTGTTATTTATGCTTTCGAGTAAATGAGACAAAAGGTTTTAATATGGATCAAATATGGGCAGTCCTCTTCTAGTCATTTTGTTTATTCGGAGTTTCAATATATGCTCGGCGTCGTTTGAATAAGTGTATATGTTGGCCATTGTTCTTTACAAGATCAAGCTTGGAAAATGCTTGTTTTGGTTTTGCATTTTGCCTCAGATTTACAAAGCATTTTCCTCGTGGGGCTCGTAAGAACCCGTTTGGCTTTATGTTTAGAATATGTTGGCTTTGCGTTCAAATCAGAAACTATTTTTTTTGTCTTCTTACATGTTGCGGGTTTAAGTTACGGTGCAGCTATAATCATATCGTAATTTCTAAGCCTATGTAAGTAACTGGGAGATTTTTATTTTTTTTCCTTGCTCTATATGCTTAGTATCCATTAAAAGCCAGTATAGTGTTACTTGTTCCCTTTACAGATTGGGTTATTGAGAACTTCCTTTGTTGAAAAGCGATTACATGAGTTTAAACCATTTGGTAAAAATAATTAGCAGGTTGTGAAGGATTTGAGTTTTAAAGTTATTATAGGCATGTATAGATTTTGTTTGAGTTCTGTATCCTTTCTCTCGGGTTTAGATGCAGAGTATCATAATCATGGATGGCTGCAGTACTACTAGTTCCTCTTGAATTGCTTACCTCATTATTTAAGAATATAACAACTTGTGTAACTATCAATCCCTTACCGATAAAGGCATTAACGGTGGCCACGTTCCAGTTGTTAATCCCATATGTCATATAACTTTGTTGTTTGTTCTTATGCAATGTAAGCAGATAGCTTTAGTTTGCCATATGTATATCTGTGTAAATCAAAGACGATGTTAAATCTTTTAATTTGTAATATGGTCCCGAATTTGCATTTACATGTTTCATCTTTCTACTTAATTGGCAACTAATTCTTATTTTCTTCTTTGTCTCATGTAACTCGGGAGTTGGAGTTTCAATCGAAACTCATTTTGACCCAAATATCGGGTCAACCGCCATAGGATCACAGAGCTCGGAGTCTAAATCGCTAGGAGTTGGTTCCTCCAATAGGAACTTATAGTATCGAGTTTCTTACCCTCCTCATTACTTATTGTTCGCATCTATTTCATTAACTTTGTATCACATTGAATACGTATTTTATGTGTTTTTGATTGAAATAGATTAACGGGTTTTTTTTTTGTTTAGTTAAAATTGTCTAGAATTAGTTTTTCCTCAGTTAATCTTTTGTACATTTGATGTTTATTGATTTAATCGTAAATCAATTTTTTTAGAGTAAAAGAGACAAATTTCGGTTTTAAGTGCGATCTCAAAACGAAAAATACATTATTATTTTTTTTGGAATTGAATGAAACGGTTAGCTATTCGTTTTGCAAAAAACGTTCCTTAACGTCTTTATCATCTTAATTGGAGTTTTCAAATAAGTTACTATAAATAGGTTTTAGTTGGCTAACCTATTTATACTTGCAAACAACTCACCTATCAAAATTCAATTTTTATATAGTTCGAATATTTACTATTTATATTTAACATTATGACAATTCATTTATTTATTTTAGATTTTCAAAGCCTCCAAAACACGAGGTATATACATATTTATGCTATTTATATACAAGGTATATTTTATCGCTACTTTTTTTTTATTTTGTTATTATTATTATTATTATTATTATTATTATATTATCATTATTATCTATACATTAATTCAACTCTATTACACATTTGCCTTACAATTACATTCTATTTCTCATTTAGTTTCAATCTATTAATATTTCGCAAACCAAATTAACTTTTCACATATTTCGTATGCTTTAAATATAATATGTTTTTTTTTTTTTTTTTTTTTTTTTTTGTTGTTGTTGTTGTTGTTTATTCTGAATAAATTCCCACATACATTAAAAATATACTTTATTTTACTTACATAATTAGCTTCATATACCTTTACACATATTTTCTTATAAAACCATAAGAGTTTATACTTTCAACTATATGTATTATTACAATAAAAATACTACTCTTTCTTTTGCCATATTTTTGAAAACATACACATATATTTTGTAAAAGATTATATTACTTTCTTGTATAGGGTAGCAGTACATATTATATGCCCTGAGTTTCTTTTCCTAAAAAATAATAAAGTTTTCTTATCACCATTTTTAGCAAGTAATGAAACAAATATTTTCCAAATACTTTTCCTAAACTGAGTTTAAGGACTATCTTCGGATAGGCTCTGAGGGGTGCTTAACACCTTCCCCTCGAGTAACCAAAACCCTTATCCAGAATCTCAAATATTTTTAAATACCAAAACAGAGTTTTACATTGAAAAAATGGTTTTCCTAATTTTTCCTAAAATTTAGGTGGCGACTCTAAACCTTTTCAAAACCAGGTAGAAGAGCCGAACGTTGCAAACATATTTTGACTAGTTCAAAATAAGGGGGCGACAGAATGGCGACTCCGCTGGGGAATTAACTTAGGTTTTTACCTTAGCAGACTTAGTTTAGAATTATTATTTGGAAATATTTGTTCTCATTAAGCTATCTGCTTTATTTACATTTATATCATGCTTTGTTTGAAAGGACGCAAGCCAAATCCAAACCTGCGTTCCTTATTTGTTTGATTAACACTACTTGTTACTGCTTTATCATTCGCATTTTCCTATCGAGTCTTTGGCCGTACACACTCACACACTGTGGTTCACGCGGGGGGTGTCACACACTCCTCCAGACCTTCTTTGACTTCCTTAGTTTCAGAGTCGGTGCAATTAAGCTAGTGTGCCTTCTCGCAGCTATTCAGTCCTACTCTTAAACGTTTAGGAAAAACTCTTACTCTAGAAATAGGTCATATTGCATACACCTTAGGCGAGACGGTCCAAGGTATCGTCTTTGCAATTAGGAAGCCGCCCTTTTGTCAAAGGTTACAAACCTAACGACATACTTTTTATGTGAAGATTGATGTGAATGATCCAAACTTAAACACATAACGGATTTGGAACAAACAAGTCTTTCATACCCTTTACCCTCTTTTCTTTCAGATGAATATCAATAAGAACCTACCGGATATCCAAATGGTCATCTCAGCTCCCGACAGTTTGCAGAATTGGTGGAGGAATATTCGTGTAGCACATGGGGGAGAGGTTCGAGAGCATTTGGGTGCTTTGTTGTCACTCATGAGGACCCGAGCTGACAGAACCCTCATTACTCTGTTAATGGAATTCTGGGATCCATCCACAGTAACCTTCAAATTCCTGGATTTTGAAATCACTCCCACTTTGGAGGAAATCGGTGAATTTGCTGAGCTACCGCTTCAAGGAAGATTGCCAGTACTCCCATCATCCGTAAGGAAGGAAGATTTTCTGAGGCTTTTAGGATTGGACATTTTTCCGTCATTAAGGAATGTGGAAGGAGGAAAGGTGAGGTTGGATTACCTTTTTAGAAGGTTTGGTCGTCTTGAAAGCTACGATGAACATCGAGGTGAATTTGTTTGCACCCATAGGCAGTGGCTATATATGCGGCCCAGAGTCTTCGTGTTGGCTTTCTTGGGAACCATGGTCTTCCCAATGAGATTTCATTGTATCGACATCAATATTTTATCGGTAGTGATGAGTATCTTCAGAGAGCCGCAAAGACTTACATTGGTACATATGATCCTTGCTGAGGTATTCAGGTCATTGTCTGCATGCACTAGAGGCCATAATTTCTTCGGAGGATGCAACTTATTGTTGCAAATCTGGGCAATGGAACACTTCTACCGTCGCAATCCCCAAATGGACTACACCATTGACGCGCGCAGTCGGATCCAAAGCCATGAAGATCGGCTAAGGTATTGGATCGCACCCACAGGAGAGGCAGAATGGCGCGAGTATTTGACTAATCTTACCGGAGATTCCATCCAGTGGAGGTATCCTTGGATGACAGGATTGGCTTTCGTCAGGACTCGACACCTTTACTTCATTGAGTTAATTGGTCTAGGAGGCATTCAGCCATACGCGCCTCTTCGAGTGCTGAGACAGTTTGGCGTGGTTCAGGATATACCGCTCTGGTCAGTTATGGTGCTACATGAAGATGGTTATGGTGATTCAGTTCCACCAGCACGTGTGAGAAATTTACAAGTAGAATGGGACTACATGATTACACTGCACATGGAGGGAGAAAGGTGGTGCACGCCGGAATATTACGCATGGCGTACTACCGTGAGCCACATGGTTCAACCAAGCGTGGATGGATGCAGAGGATTCGCAGATATTCAGTGGGTCGAGTGGGTTAGGGAAGCAGTACTTCATCACATGGACCTCACCACGCCAATGTATAATCAAATAGTTCCAGGCTCAGTTGATTATCTGATACCGATAATCGAGGAGGATTCAGACGAGTTAGAAGAGGATCCTGAAGAAGATCCCGTGGAAGACACAGAAGAAGACCCTGAAGAGGACCCTGAGGAATGGATGGAAGAAGACCCCCAGGAGGGTTCTGAAACTGGCTCCAATATTTATGATCCTGAAGATGGGGGGGCGATGGATACAGACTTGCCACCTGAGTATAACCCCGATGGATCCCCAGAGTACCATCCAAGGTCATATAATGACATGAGTGACAACGATGATGATGATGACGCTGCGTTGCCCTAGATTTTTTTTTTTTTTTTTTTTTTTGTTGTTGTGTTTTTCCTTTTTGTCCCCTAAAAGCCGCATGGCCAATCCCAGTGTATGCCCTTGCGGCCGCCCATGTACTTTCAGTTCCTTTTAGGTTTCCTTTGCTCTATTTCATTGTAATCTTTCGAAGTCGTTTTTGCTTAATGAAAGTCGTTTATTCCAAATCCAGATGTGTTTAAAATGGATCATTTATCATCAAACTGATTGTATCGTAGGCCCACCTCTGGCAAGAAGAGGACCCATATTAGGACGCGTTTTGAATGTCGCCAACTTGGCGTATATACGTGTTACTTATTTGTTACCTTTTTTTTTAATATCTCCCAAACTAACATGGTTTCCTTTTTCTTCTTTCTTTTCTTTTCTCTTTGTTCATTATTAATCCCCCAAAGAACGTTGATTTGTGTCGACTTGCAAACTGGCTGAATCACAGTATAACCTTCGATCTAAAGGCAAAATGATCGAAGAATCTAACAACGCTTCGATGTTACCAATAGATGTTGTCGAAAGTTCCCAAAAGTTGACAGATGCTCAAAACGACGAACAAATGGCCAACATGGCGCAAGAAATTGAGATCCTGATGAAAGAACTGCGTCAAGTGCGAGACTTAACTAAGCTTACGGCTGCTACCTTTCCCGGTCAATTCCAATTTCCAAATGCTGAATTACCTCCGGTCACCCCTGCAATCTTAACAAACCCACCTACGCAAACCCCACATATTCTGACTTATGGTCAAGCTCCACTTGCTCCTCCACCCGCCGCCAGGGATGCACCTAATCTTTTATTGCCTACCCAGAACTTCACTGTTCCCATTTACTCGACAATGCAGCACATACCTGAGGCACATGTCACTGGTGAGACACCTGTGCCACCTGTATATGCTACTGAAGCTCCTACTTTCGCGACATCCGCGGCTGTCAAAGCCCCGTATGAGATCGATCAGTATGTGGGATTTGAGAAGGGCATCCAATTGAATGGAGAAAGGTCAATCGTAGCTCAACTTGAAAGTTTGAAAAGGGCATTTAGAAACATGCAAGTCACTAGAGGAACCGAGAGCCTGGATTATGATGATTTATGCATCCATCCAGACATCGACATGCCAGTTGGGTACAAACCACCAAAGTTTGATGTATTTGATGGAAAGGGCGATCCTCATGCACACCTAAGAGCTTACTGCGACAAACTGGTTGGGGTAGGAAGGAACGAGAAGTTGAGGATGAAGCTGTTCATCCGAAGTCTATCAGGAGAAGCTCTAACCTGGTATACTCGCCAAGACCCTCGTAAATGGCGTGATTGGCAAGAAATGGCTGAAGATTTTATGAGTCGCTTTAGGTTTAATACCGAAATCACCCCAGACAGGTTTTCATTGGCCAATATACAGAAGAAGCCATCGGAGTCATTCCAGGAGTATGCATGGCGATGGAGGACTGAGGCTGCTAGAATCCAACCCCCATTGGACGAGAGTGAACTCTCCAAGTACTTTATCCGAGCTCAAGAAGGTGTTTAATTTGACAAGATGATGGGGCAAAAGTTTGCAGAGCTGGTCAAGATGGGAGATTTCATAGAAGAGGGCATCAAATCAGGAAAGATTCAGTCTATGGTTGCATTGCAAGCCGCAAGTAAAGCCATACAGTCAGGTTCCATTGGCGTTAACAAGAAAAAAAAAGAAGATGTCTCAACCATTACACCATACTACCAGCCTAGAAGTTCTTCCTACCATTACCCTAACAACCCCCAAATTATTGCACATGTCCCTGTATACAACACTCAACCACACTATAATCCACCTCGAGCTCCAGCACACCAAAATCCACCAAGACCATATGTCCCTGTCCAAGCTCCAGTGCACCAAAATAAACCAGCATATGCACCAAGACCACGTCCAAACCTTGAAGCCAGAAATACCCGCACCTACACACCTGCTGAACCTTTGGCTCAATTATTTGAAAGATTGAGGGCAGCAGGATTGTTGCACCCGGTTGAAGGAAAAGCCCCTGATCCGACCTCTCGAAACTTTGATGAAAACAAGCGATCCGCTTACCACTCGGGAGTCCAGGGGCACGACACGGAAGAGTGTTATGGTTTGAAGAACCAGATCGAGTCTCTGATCAGAAAAGGAGTAATCAAATGCACCCCAGCTCCTCCAAATGTGAATAATAACCCTTTACCGAATCATGAAAATCGAGATGTCAACATGATCACTCTGGAGGAAGAATATGATTCGGAGGGAGCCATTGTGCCTGCTCGAAATATAGAGGAAGTTGCCACCACATCTCCAGCGCAACCTTTTATCACAGTTCAGTTAAGGGAGCCTTTGACTGTTCAGACTTACCTGCCGAGAGTTGTAGTAACCACTATGGCCGCTGGAAAGCCTGACTACGACACCAAAGCAGTCCCATGGGACTACCGAGCAAAAGCCAAGGGCAAGACGATAGACGCAGCTGTAGCTCAAGGGATGACCAGGTCAGGAAGGTGCTATGCCCCGGAGGATCTAAATCGAGGGGTTTCGGGGAAAGAACAAAATCCAAAGAAGAATGTTTCCGATATTGAAGCTGCAGAATTTTGGAAGAAGATGCAACCTAAGGACTATTCGGTTGAGGAGCAGCTAAAGAAAACGCCAGCCCATATCTCCATTATGTCCTTACTTATGAGTTCTGAGGCCCATAGGAATGCTTTAATGGAAGTGTTAAGCGGAGTTAGTATACCGAAAGAGACCACAAGTGAAACCTTGGCTGCAGCAATCGGGCGTATGGTGGAAGCAAATAAGATCTCTTTCCATGATGATGAGCTACCATCAGAAGGAGTGGGGCACAATAAAGCACTTCACATTGCAGTCAAATACTGTAACAAGATTGTGACCAGGGTTCTAATCGATGGTGGTTCTGGTTGTAATATCTGTCCATTCTCCACTTTGAGAGATTTAGGTGTGAATATAGAAGAGATAAGGGAGAGTCGGGTGAAAGTCAGAGCTTTTGATGGATCGAAAAGGAGCGTCATTGGGGAAATTTACCTGACATTGCAAGTAGGGCCAGCTGAATTTCCCATTTTATTTCAAGTGATGGACGTGGCGTCCAGCTACAACCTATTGTTGGGAAGGCCATGGGTCCACATGGCGAGAGCAGTTCCCTCAACTCTCCATCAGTGTGTAAAGTTTGAGTGGGGTCGCACGGAAGTTACCATTCATGGGGAGCTCAGTCATCCCATATATTCTGTTAATTCTGTTCCAGTCACGGGGGAATTAGATGGAGCCACTTTTTATGCTCTGGAGATCATGCAAGCTGCAAGGATCAATGAGGAAGTAGAGTCAGTTGAAGTAAAAATGTCAAGTGCAGCAAAGATGGTTGCGTCTGAGATGTTAAAGTATGGGTATCAGCCTAAGATGGGACTAGGACTAAATGCCAACGGTATAATTGAGCCAATCCAGTTAAAACATCAGAAGGGTACCACTGGGCTAGGATACGAGCCCACTCCAGGAGAGGTGCATGGTATAGGATCAGGTAAGACGGTGTTTGTGCCAGCCCAAGTTCCATCTTCAGAGCAAGCAGTTGATGAGGACATCATAGAAGGAATAGGGAATTTGTTTGTGGCCGTGATCGAGGAAGGACTGGAGATAGATCTCAAGGAGCTGACTATCCGTGATATTGAGCCTGGGGAAGTCTTGCAAAATTGGACCATCAGTCCAACACTGTTTCGGCAGGAGTCCTGGTAGTGTGGAATCGTAGTCAATTTCAAAATTATTTTTGCATGATCAATTGAGGCTTGAATCATGCCTAAGCCCTTTTTGCTACTCGCCTCTTGCTAAAGCCAAGTGCTTTTCTCTAATAAAAGTCTTTATTTTCTAAAATATATGCTTTCATTATTTTCCATTAAAATATATTTATTCTGCTCACCTTTTATACTTTCAGTGCTAATATTAATAATTATCCTCGTTCAACGATTATGACGTGTAACGAATCCACTGAGCAAAATACGAGCAATGAGCATGATTATGAGGAATATGACGAAAGCATGATGCCTGAAAACCTGCCACATGAAATTGAGCAACTTGAAAATCAGAAGAAGCCTAATCTGGATGAAACTGAGGTTGTCAATTTGGGCGATGAAGAAATGATAAAAGAGACGCGAGTTAGCATACACTTAGAAGCCGAAAGAAAGCAAGAACTGATAAAATTGCTCAAGCAATACGTTGATGTGTTTGCTTGGTCTTATGACGACATGCCAGGGTTAAGCACCGATATAGTCTCGCACAGGCTACCAATTGATCCCGCATGTCCGCCCGTGAAGCAAAAGACGAGGAAATTCAAACCCGATTTGAGTTTGAGAATCAAAGAGGAGGTGACCAAGCAGATAGAAGCAAATGTCGTAAAGGTCACAAATTACCCTACATGGTTGGCCAACATTGTGCCGGTGCCGAAGAAGGACGGAAAGATAAGGATATGTGTAGATTATCGAGATCTTAACAGGGCTAGCCCTAAAGATGATTTTCCTCTTCCAAACATTCACATACTCATTGATAATTGTGCGAAACATGAGTTGCAGTCATTCGTTGATTGCTTTGCGGGATATCATCAAATCTTGATGAATGAAGATGATGCTGAGAGACAGCTTTTATTACTCCGTGGGGAGTATATTGCTATAGGGTGATGCCATTTGGACTCAAGAATGCCGGCGCAACTTACATGAGGGCCATGACTACCCTTTTCCATGATATGATTCACAAGCAGATTGAGGTATACGTGGATGATGTTGTCATCAAGTCCAAGAAGAGTTCAGATCATCTGGATGATTTGCGAAAGTTCTTCGAAAGGTTGCGGAGGTACGACCTGAAGTTGAATCCAGCCAAATGCGCTTTTGGAGTTCCCGCTGGGAAATTATTGGGGTTCATTGTTAGTAGGAGAGGTATAGAGTTGGATCCGTCCAAAATCAAGGCAATCCAGGAGTTACCACCCCCTAAGACCAAGAAGCACGTTATGAGTTTCTTGGGAAGACTCAATTACATCAGCCGGTTCATAGCTCAGTCCACGATAATATGTGAGCCCATCTTCAAGTTGCTGAAGAAGGACGCCGACGTGAGATGGACAGAAGAATGTCAAAAAGCTTTTGAAAGAATCAAGGAATACTTGTCCAACCCGCCGGTATTGGTTCCACCAGAACCCGGAAAGCCGTTGCTATTGTATATATCCATTATGGATAGCGCATTTGGGTGTGTGTTGGGACAACATGATGAAACAGGGAAGAAGGAGCAAGCCATTTACTACCTAAGCAAGAAGTTTACACCGTATGAAGCAAGATATACGTTGTTGGAACGAACCTGTTGCGCGTTAACTTGGGTGGCACAAAAGTTGAGACATTACCTGTCCGCATACACCACATACTTGATATCAAGAATGGATCCACTCAAGTACATCTTCCAGAAACCAATGCCTGTTGGAAAATTAGCAAAATGGCAGATTTTGTTAAGCGAGTTTGATATTGTGTATGTGACACGAAAAGCTGTCAAGGGGCAAGCTTTGGCTGATCATCTGGCAGAAAATCCTGTTGATCAAGATTACCAGCCACTCAGGACCTACTTCCCCGATGAAGAAGTGTTGTTCGCAGGGGAGGACATCTCAGAATCATATGATGGATGGAGGATGTTCTTTGATGGAGCATCAAACTTTAAAGGAGTCGGAATTGGAGCAGTCTTGGTCTCAAAAACAGGTCAACATTATCCGATCTCAGCAAAGATCAGGTTTTCTTGTACGAACAACATGGCAGAATACGAAGCTTGCATTCTCGGACTCAGGATGGCTGTAGATATGAACATCAAAGAGCTATTGGTGATAGGAGATTCAGATTTGTTGGTTCATCAGGTACAAGGTGAATGGACCACTAAGAATGTCAAGATCCTTCCTTACGTGCAATGTGTCAAAGAGCTGAGCAAAAGATTCACGAAGATTGAGTTCAAACATGTCCCTCGAATTCAAAATGAGTTTGCCGACGCCCTGGCTACACTATCTTCAATGATCCAGCATCCAGATAAGAATTACATCGATCCCATCAAGATAGAAATACACGATCAAAATGCATACTGTTTCCACGTAGATGAAGAACCAGATGGAAAGTCGTGGTATTATGACATCAGAAGGATGCTCGAAGCAGGAGAATATCCAGAAAGCGCCACCAGCAAGCAAAAATGAACTTTGAGAAGGATGGCCAACCACTTCTTTCTCAACGGAGAAATCCTGTACAGGAGGACCCCAGATTTGGGATTGCTACGATGTGTCGATGCCACAGAAGCAACAAGACTATTGGAAGAAATACATGCAAGGACCTGTGGTCCCCATATGAATGGGTTCATGCTAGCAAAGAAGATTTTGAGAGTCGGATACTTCTGGATGACTATGGAGAGGGATAGCATCCGATATGTGCAGAAATGTCATCAGTGTCAAGTGCATGGAGATTTTATACGAGTTCCACCAAACGAGCTCAATGTGATAGGTTCTCCTTGGCCGTTTGCTGCTTGGGGCATGGACGTTATTGGGCCCATTGAGCCTCCAGCATCGAACGGACACCGTTTCATCCTGGTAGCTATCGACTATTTCACAAAATGGGTTGAAGCATCAACGCACAAGGCAGTAACAAAGAAAGTGGTAGCAGATTTCGTTCGCAGTAATATAGTCTGCCGGTTTGGAATTCTAGAGTCAATTATAGCAGATAATAGTGCCAATCTTAATAGTGATCTCATGAGAGAGACTTGTGAAAGATTTAAGATCTCTCACCGAAATTCCACAACATATCGTCCACAAATGAATGGAGCAGTTGAGGCCGCAAACAAGAATATCAAGAGGATCTTGAGGAAAATAGTGGACAGTAACAGGGAGTGGCATGAGAAGTTACCCTATGCTTTGCTCGGCTATCGCACCACAATCAGAACATCCACTGGGGCAACTCCCTACATGCTGGTTTACGGTTCAGAAGCAGTGATACCCGCAGAAGTGGAAATACCTTCCTTGAGAATCATCCAAGAAGTTGGTCTGGATGACGCAGAATGGATTCGTAGCAGGATTGAACAATTAATGCTTATTGATGAGAAGAGAATGGATGCAGTCTGTCATGGTCAACTCTACCAAAACAGAATGATCAAGGCATTCAACAAGAAGGTCAAGCCTCGACGATTTGCACCGGGACAGTTAGTATTGAAGAAGATATTCCCCCACCAAGATGAAGCTAAAGGGAAATTTGCGCCAAATTGGCAAGGTCCCTACATGGTTCATCGAGTACTCTCAGGAGGAGCGGTAATCCTCGCCGAAATGGATGGCACAGTGAGCACGAAGCCGATCAATTCAGACGCTATCAAGAAGTACTATATTTGAAGACATTAGATTAGTTGTTATTTCCTTGTAATTTTGCATTTTTCTCTAAATGTAACAGAACTACGTATTAGCCTGACTTCCCCCGGCGGGATACGTAGGCAACCCTTATCGGGTCCGGTCTCCCTTAGAAAAAAACCAAAAACAATCATCTTTCATGTATTCAGAACTACGCTCGACCTGACTTCCCTCGGTGGATACGTAGGCAATCCTCATCGGATTCGGTCCCTTCATATTTTACTCTTTTATTGTATTGAACTACGGCTTGACCTGATTCCGCTTGGATACGTAGGCAGCCTGAGTCAGGCTCGGTCATTGCATTTCATATTTTCGTTTCTCCCTTTGTACTTGAACTACGTTCTGGCCTGATTCCACTTGGATACGTAGGCAGCCTGAGTCAGGCTCGGTCGTTGCATCTCATATTTCTTTCTCTACCCTTGAACTACGTACAGACCTGATTCCCATTTGGGGATACGTAGGTAACCTTAAAGGTTCGGTCTTACCTTTAGGAAAAACCCTCCTTTACCCACCGCACAACCTCAGAGTATAAGAGATCTCACCATCAAAATCGTCTTAGCATCTGCGTAGCCAGAGAAGCGTCATTCGAAGGATAAGGCTACATGTGTATACGACTGACAAATAGAGGCTCGATGGATTTTGGAACACATCATAATCTGAAAACAATAAAGGATTACTATATATACTTAATATATACATGATATATTTGCGAAAAATATTTTTTCAAAATTACTTTCCTACCTTTCCACTTACCAAGTCTCCAAATTGGGTAAGCTCGAGCAAGCCGAAGAAGTGCTGAAGGATTCCGATGACAAAGCCAGGATCCCCGAGTTGACACAAATCAACACCCCCTCCCAACTAAGAATTTTTCTTTGAGCGCAGGAAAACGGGAAATAGGAGAGATGATATCAAGTCAAGCTCTTGGACACGATCAGGAACATCGTACGTCAAAGGTCCGGACCAAAGATGACAAAGAAAGGGGCCCCTCATAGGAAAATTAGGTTATTTTACTTCTTTCAGTAGACTCCACCAATCGGAGCTCACCACCTGACTGCGTCAAATAACTCCCCAATCGGAGAATGTCGTCTAACTTCATCAAGCTCCTATATTTTGAAGACTGTGTATAAGCAAACGAAGTCAAACTCCCGTATTTCAAGGACTGTACATAAGCAAGCAAATTTCGTGTTCTGAAGATTGTACATAAGCAAGCGTAGCGACCCTCTGCCGTGTCGGAGAATGTAAATAAGCAGTGCAACTCTTCGCCATATCGGAGGTTGTATATGAGCAAGACGACGCTCCACTACATCGGAGATTGTAGATAAGCATAACGATGCTCCGCATATCGGAGAATTGTATTCCAGCAAGCAAAGCACGCTCTGCCAATCAGAGATTCACAACATAGCAAAGCAGTATCAAAAGTCCGCTATAGTAGCAGCATCAGATTCCAATAAGCAACATCATCATCGAGTTTGCATTGGAGATTACCTTGCCAGAAGAAGGCATTTACTTATAAGCAACTGCCCCGCCAGTCGGAGGCTTTACTCTTAAGCAAATTGCCTCGCCAGTCGAATGGCTTTTACTCTTTTGCAAATCGCCCCGCCAGTCGGAGGCTTTTACTTTTTTAGCAATTGCTCTGCCAACAGAGGCTATTACATTCCAGCAATTTCCCAGCCGACGGAGGCTTTTACATTCCAACTGTTGCCCCGCCCGTCGGAGGCATCTACATTACAGAACAAAGATTACATTCTTAGTTCGAATATCTACACTCTTCTCTTTACATTTCAATCTCAATTTACTATTTTTACACTGCGACAGGTACTTTTCACCCTCTTTGCCTATTTTTGCAGGACAACACATTACAACGTGGAACTACCTCTAAGCAGCAATTGAGGCATTGCTTGATGAGGAATACCAAACTCACAAGCTAGAGTTCAAAACTAGCACTCCGACTCCGATTCCCATAATCAATCATCCACACTTCCAAGTCGGAGCACATCTACTCCTACGAATATCATTACCCCTTCTCTAATACATCTTTCGGGATCCTCGTTAGAGATACTTGAGGGCCTACCCCCTATCCATAATTTGACATGATTTTTGTAGAGACGCAGGTCATACTTAAGTAGAGCCCCATTTATGGTTGTGTTGTGCACCACATTTATAATCGGGAGGCTACGAAGTATGCCCCATCCCAAAAGGATTATGTCGTCCAAAGTTCGTTTTTCCCATTAACACCATGAAATTCTTTCCAAAGGAAGCCAGTGTCAACCATAAATCTTACACTGGGGAAAATTTTGAGGACCGCCTCCAAATTTGCCGTAACTCTTCATTCTAGAATTACAACCGACCTGATTTCCTAGGGATATACATGTATCCCAAATGCCAGCAGTCGAATCCACTCCATTCATGCCAAAGTACTCTTATCTCTAGCACAAATAATACTGGTGTCGTCATAAGCCTGACACTGGGGCAAATTTTGAGGATCTCTCAAAATTTTATATTTTTTGAACTATATCGGCCTGATTCTCAAGAAACCTGAGATATGTAGGTTTCTCAGAAACCAGAGTTCGGTCGAATTCATAATAACTCTCATGTAGACTCTAGCTTCACATTCCACCTTCCGAGTGCATTCTTTCCAGAACAAATCTGATTTACCAGTCGAGACAAAATTGGTTAATGTCAACGTCTTTGCCCAAAGACTCTTTCATTATCTTTGATCTAAGAGGGGCAAGTTGTTGACACCCAATTTTGGCTCTCCTTTTTTCCTAAATTAATTTTTTTCTATGCTTATGAGTCCCGGTGACTATGCCAAAATATTTTTTCTTACTTTTTAAATTAATTTTGACAAATTTGGCGCGGGTAATGATTCTGAAAATATTATTTCCATTACTTATATATATATATATATTAACTACTAATATCTTATCTTATAAAATTATTCAAAAAAAAAATAAAATATTTCTTTATTTAATTTATTCTTTTCACCATTTTCCCAACAAAATATGAGAGTGTTAAATTTTATCTCAAACTCTAAATAATTTTTGATATACTATTACACGATTCTATTAGTAGTTTCATTTAATATTTATAATATAGTTATGTGCCTAAAATTATTTGAGGTACAATATATGTATAAAAAGTAATGCAGATGTGTTCATACATATACATATATTCTGGAAAGTTAATTAGGACGAAGATAGCATCGCTAAATTAATTAAGTGAAAAAGACAAGAAAAAATCAGATTTTTTGCATAAAGTGACTTATTTATCATTAATTGGGCCGAATTAGCTAATTTTCAGCTAATTCAGCCAATTTGCAGCCCAAAACACCCCTAACCCGGCCCAAATCCGAAATGGATGGCTAAATTACCTTAATCCTTTCTCTCCCTCATTCCATCATCTTCACCAGCAAAAGTAAAACATCATCACACCGACAAACTCCAACCTAACCTCTGAACAACCCATCTACTTCACCACGATATTCAGGCGTATTTCACGCATAACATCTTATCTCTGTGTTTTCCCTCTTTTTCGCTATTTTCAGGCCACAAAAGTCTCACCCTCTCCACTGTTAGCTTGGAGGAGAGGAGGAAATCTGCACATTATCAAGATAAGGTCTGTGCAACCTGATTTTCTGCTCTCTATCTCCTTCAAATCAACCTGAAAGAGGTAAACCCTTTTTCCCTCTCTCCTTACTCCATCTCTTTTCAAATCTCTGTGGATTGTCCCATCAATAATTTTGAAATTTGAATTTCAAATTCATTTTGGAGCCTTTGAGAAGATTTTACATTCCAAATTGTGCCTATAAATGAGGGCTTTGGCCATCCCTTTGGGGCAGAGAGAAAAAACAAGAAAAAGGGGTTGGAGGCTGAAAAAGTTTCAAGGATAAGCTCAAGGAATTTATTTTCTTTGCTCCCAAAGTTCTCTATTTCTTTTGATCTATTTTCTTTCTTGTTGTCGAACTACTACCTTTCGCCATCACTTTTGACTATTCATACTCGGAGTCGGAATAGCGGAGTTTGAAACTCGACACTTCAACGGCCTCAGTCGCTGCACCACACAAGGTAAATTCTATCCCGTCTAATTACGTTATATTCAGTTTTGTGATTCGGTGATCGATTGAGTTTGGTTATTCTTGTTTGATTGATGATGTATTTTGATATGGAGTAATATAGTGTCTGAACGTTTGGGTTTGTTCCTGTTTGGTAGTGTGTTTGTGAAATTTTCATAGTTCGCAATCTAACTTGATTAAAACCTATAAAGTCTCAGCCTTTGAATGAATTCGATGTTTTTGTTTTGCTGGCCGTAAATGTGAACTCGATGTGAAACAGTTCTTGGAACATTCTATTTTGGTGGTATGTTTGTAGAGTACTTACGACCTTGCAGCAATTTAAAGTGGGCTACATGAAGTACTAAGTTTTCAAATGTATATAGCTGATTGTTTAAGGTCAGTTTGACATCAATTTTAAGGCTTCGAACACGTTAATAATGGCTTGGCTATGCCTTTGTTTGGTTGATATGGTTGCAAGGTGTTGGCAGCTATAATCTTTATGAAAAGGGGTTCCAAAGGGCTTAAAACTTTACAAACTCTTGGCTGTCCGTAGTGGAAATTTTGTGCCTTATTTTGCTCGAACACTTGGATATGACATCCTGTTGGTATTGTTTTAGGATAGTCTTTTATTCGAACGTGATTTTTAACTTATGACTTAGCATGAAAACAGGTTATACAAGCCTTAAATTTTGGAAAATATCGCACTGTACATTGAAGTTCTTTTTTTTCTTTTTGTTAACTTGGGGTATTAAAAATGATTAGAGAGGCTTGACAACTCACTGTGAAGGTATTTTTTAACTAGTTTGAATAACCTTTTTCTATGGCTAAGCACGCATCGTCTTGTATTCATTTAGTATAGGTAATTAGCTCCAATAATGATACTAGTTTAAGCTCTAAAGTTAAGGTAAACACGCTGGAGCTTTTAACTTCTGAAAAATTACATTGGTTGCTTAAATGTGTTTTATTTTGCTGAATGTAGACACAAACCTGTAGTAAAATTATTTATTGAGTAATTATTCGGGATAATAACTGATTGAGCTTGGACATGAAAATGGAAACAAAATAGTTTCTACTCGTTTGGTTTTACCTATTTTTATTGAGTAATTGTAAATCTTATTAGCTAATAATGTGGTTTGAATGATTTCTCATAAAGTTCGAGTTTTCAAGTGGGTTTGGATGATTTGTTTTGCTGGCCCCATTAAAAGATCACTGCTATATTGACCTGCATATAATGAACACGATAACTTTTGTTTGGTTTTCTTTCTGCCTGATGGTGCATTTACAAGTTGACAGCTTTAAGTTTAGCTCCAGAATGTATGTTTGGCTGCAGTCACGGAATCTTTATAAATTTTTCTTGAATACTTGAATATTGCATCAACTATCTATTGTGTCTTAGATTGGTTGTACAATTGATTGAAATTTTCAGCTTCTAAGTTGACACCGAAAAGGTTTCATAAGCTCTTAACTTTAAAGTAGGATTAATAGTTCGGCGTGAGATCGTTATGTATTTTTTGGGATGCTTGTATAATAGTAGCAGCTAATTAAAGCCGGTTGCTATGGTTCTAAAAAAAATAAATTTGAGTAGTCTATGATGTCAAGAAGAAGGTGTCATTGTTTTTCATGTATATATATCTCTAAGTAACTTGGTTGTTCTCTCAAAACTCTCCCTTGAGGCATTTTGTTATTGTGAAAACCAGCAACAAAGTAGTTTGAAATGCTGCATAGCTCGGAGGAAAACAAACGCGTGAGAAGTACTCACTTTTAAGGCAGATTTTTTAGTACATTGGTGTAAATGAAGAGACCCATTTAATTTTTTTTCTTTTTCTTTCTCAATCTAATTCAGTCATTCGAATTTTACTCTTGTTATTTATGCTTTCGAGTAAATGAGACAAAAGGTTTTAATATGGATCAAATATGGGCAGTCCTCTTCTAGTCATTTTGTTTATTCGGAGTTTCAATATATGCTCGGCGTCGTTTGAATAAGTGTATATGTTGGCCATTGTTCTTTACAAGATCAAGCTTGGAAAATGCTTGTTTTGGTTTTGCATTTTGCCTCAGATTTACAAAGCATTTTCCTCGTGGGGCTCGTAAGAACCCGTTTGGCTTTATGTTTAGAATATGTTGGCTTTGCGTTCAAATCAGAAACTATTTTTTTTGTCTTCTTACATGTTGCGGGTTTAAGTTACGGTGCAGCTATAATCATATCGTAATTTCTAAGCCTATGTAAGTAACTGGGAGATTTTTATTTTTTTTCCTTGCTCTATATGCTTAGTATCCATTAAAAGCCAGTATAGTGTTACTTGTTCCCTTTACAGATTGGGTTATTGAGAACTTCCTTTGTTGAAAAGCGATTACATGAGTTTAAACCATTTGGTAAAAATAATTAGCAGGTTGTGAAGGATTTGAGTTTTAAAGTTATTATAGGCATGTATAGATTTTGTTTGAGTTCTGTATCCTTTCTCTCGGGTTTAGATGCAGAGTATCATAATCATGGATGGCTGCAGTACTACTAGTTCCTCTTGAATTGCTTACCTCATTATTTAAGAATATAACAACTTGTGTAACTATCAATCCCTTACCGATAAAGGCATTAACGGTGGCCACGTTCCAGTTGTTAATCCCATATGTCATATAACTTTGTTGTTTGTTCTTATGCAATGTAAGCAGATAGCTTTAGTTTGCCATATGTATATCTGTGTAAATCAAAGACGATGTTAAATCTTTTAATTTGTAATATGGTCCCGAATTTGCATTTACATGTTTCATCTTTCTACTTAATTGGCAACTAATTCTTATTTTCTTCTTTGTCTCATGTAACTCGGGAGTTGGAGTTTCAATCGAAACTCATTTTGACCCAAATATCGGGTCAACCGCCATAGGATCACAGAGCTCGGAGTCTAAATCGCTAGGAGTTGGTTCCTCCAATAGGAACTTATAGTATCGAGTTTCTTACCCTCCTCATTACTTATTGTTCGCATCTATTTCATTAACTTTGTATCACATTGAATACGTATTTTATGTGTTTTTGATTGAAATAGATTAACGGGTTTTTTTTTTGTTTAGTTAAAATTGTCTAGAATTAGTTTTTCCTCAGTTAATCTTTTGTACATTTGATGTTTATTGATTTAATCGTAAATCAATTTTTTTAGAGTAAAAGAGACAAATTTCGGTTTTAAGTGCGATCTCAAAACGAAAAATACATTATTATTTTTTTTGGAATTGAATGAAACGGTTAGCTATTCGTTTTGCAAAAAACGTTCCTTAACGTCTTTATCATCTTAATTGGAGTTTTCAAATAAGTTACTATAAATAGGTTTTAGTTGGCTAACCTATTTATACTTGCAAACAACTCACCTATCAAAATTCAATTTTTATATAGTTCGAATATTTACTATTTATATTTAACATTATGACAATTCATTTATTTATTTTAGATTTTCAAAGCCTCCAAAACACGAGGTATATACATATTTATGCTATTTATATACAAGGTATATTTTATCGCTACTTTTTTTTTATTTTGTTATTATTATTATTATTATTATTATATTATCATTATTATCTATACATTAATTCAACTCTATTACACATTTGCCTTACAATTACATTCTATTTCTCATTTAGTTTCAATCTATTAATATTTCGCAAACCAAATTAACTTTTCACATATTTCGTATGCTTTAAATATAATATGTTTTTTTTTTTTTTTTTTTTTTTTGTTGTTGTTGTTGTTGTTGTTTATTCTGAATAAATTCCCACATACATTAAAAATATACTTTATTTTACTTACATAATTAGCTTCATATACCTTTACACATATTTTCTTATAAAACCATAAGAGTTTATACTTTCAACTATATGTATTATTACAATAAAAATACTACTCTTTCTTTTGCCATATTTTTGAAAACATACACATATATTTTGTAAAAGATTATATTACTTTCTTGTATAGGGTAGCAGTACATATTATATGCCCTGAGTTTCTTTTCCTAAAAAATAATAAAGTTTTCTTATCACCATTTTTAGCAAGTAATGAAACAAATATTTTCCAAATACTTTTCCTAAACTGAGTTTAAGGACTATCTTCGGATAGGCTCTGAGGGGTGCTTAACACCTTCCCCTCGAGTAACCAAAACCCTTATCCAGAATCTCAAATATTTTTAAATACCAAAACAGAGTTTTACATTGAAAAAATGGTTTTTCTAATTTTTCCTAAAATTTAGGTGGCGACTCTAAACCTTTTCAAAACCAGGTAGAAGAGCCGAACGTTGCAAACATATTTTGACTAGTTCAAAATAAGGGGGCGACAGCATGCCAGTACTCGTCGTACTGACCATCCTCGAATGCTACATCTTTTCATGATTTAGGCTCCGAAGTACTTCAGTGCAATCCTGCTCAGCATTAGGATTCATTCGGGACAACAGCTAGCAAGTGGTGAGCCATCTATCTTTTGGAAGTCATGTTTTTTTCTCTTTCAGTTAGACTTGGACTACCTTGTTTTATGGTATTGCCGGGACCATGTTTCGGGTTAGGATTTATTTTCATTCATGATGTTAAAGGCTTCGTAGACGGATGTATACTGATGTCATTATGTCATGTTTTAAAGTTTGATACTATCATTTGCTTTTGAAGTTGAACTTCTTAATAATGGGTCATTTTCCGCATTTGTAAGAGGGTTGTGCTTTTGGTATTACGCTAAGGGGGTCTTTTCAGGCCTTCGCTGGTCTGGGATGGTCGTTACGTCCAGGGCCTAGGCTCAGGTCGTGACAAACTTGGTATCAGAGCACGGTTCAAGGTCCTAGGGTATCTACGAAGCCATGTCGAGTAGAGTCTTTTTTATGGGTGTATAGCGCACCATACTTATAAAGGGAAGAGGCTACAATGCATTTAGGAAATGTTTTCCATTCTTTCATACTCCATATAATGCAATAGAGTTGTCCATAAAAAAACTTATCCAAATTTCTGCCTGGCTCTAACTCTGCTAACTGTGCCTCATTTCCAAGGTGATAGAAGTGTTAAAGCTTAGGGCTCTAACGATGTGAATATTTCGGGTAGAGTCATCAAAAAGTTATGAAACTGCGCAAGGGCTTAAGACAAGTCCATTGGTGCATTCAAGTCCATGGATTCAAATCGTATACCCCTACCCACATTAATCGTGTAATGATTCAAGGGAAGATGTGTGTCCTGACCCCTTCAAAACCTTTGTTGTAGATGTCATGCTTAAGAGGAAAGGTAGGTAGCTGAATGTTGGGGTAATGTTTCCATATGATAAGATAGTGTTAATTAGAATTTTATAAGCTATGAGCAGTAAGATGATCCCAGAGCCAGAGATATGGAGTCATAAGCTTAGAAGACTGAGAGTGAAGGTAATGTCTGATCGAAAAAGGTAATTAAGTCTTGTACCCATTAAGTGAGTGTTGGGGTGTCATGCTCTTATGGTGTTGGCTAAGGTGTGACAAATTTGTAGATTTTATGGTGGTTAATAGAGAAAGAGTGATTAGTTAAAATGATTTAGAATATATATGTGAACTAGGGAGAAACTCGTGATGTCCTATTATTGTGGCAGCGAGGATCAATTATAGGTTATCAATGGAAACCTAGAGCGGTTAGGAATTTATAAATTTACGCGTCAGTTTGTGGTTCTTAGAGAAAGAGGCTCCTTGATGCTTATAGATCTATGAAGGTGGTTGAAAGGTATGTATGGGTAAGTATATGTGATGTGGAAAAAAAAGTGTTAATGGACTGTGATTGGATGGGTTGTAGGACTACGTTTGACTATTCTTATCATGATGTTTTAGTAGAGCCAGTGCTTCTTGATTTTACCTAGCAGTTGTCATGTCCTATTTTTCACCAAGGTTAAAACAAACATGACTTATGGACCACCTAATTTTTAAGAAAAATAAGGAAAACTATTTAATTATTGACATGTATGACTTGTGTTTTAATCTGCGAAAACCAGTTTAGATTCTAGGTAAGGGTTCAAATTATTCTGAAGGGAAGGTGTTAGGCATCCTTCAGAATTCACAAAATATAGTACCTGACTAGACTAAATTTATCAAAGAGGAAGGAGGTAAAAATCATTTTTTGAGAAGTATGAATAATTAAAATATGTAATAATGCAAAAAATGCATGTATAAAACATAATATGTCAAATGCATAGATAGACTTTATTATCGTAATATATATGTATAGAAATAAGCAAAAGTATGTTGTATAAAATATGTATAAAATTATATATGTGAAAAAAGTGTTCTTTTATGAAAGGAAATCACTTTTGTGTGTAATGTATGGAAAGAAAAGTAATTTTTGTATTATACTAAAAAAAAGTATTCAAATAATATTTTGTATTTGAAAAAAGTTAACGGGAGAAAATATTAAATAAAATGAATATTTATTTTTGATAGAAAATACTGCACAATATTTTCTAATGGAAAAAATTATGAATTAATTGATTAAATATCCGAATCAGTTTGATTCTTTATATAATTATTAACGGCCTAAGTTTTGCCTAAACGCGTGGTGAGGGTTACGTAAGTAAAGAATATCCCCCGCCCAATGCCCCAAAAATAAAGTTTTCACTATGATTAATATTTGTACAATCGTAAGAATGTAAAATACAAACACAAAATTTAAACTCCTTTTTGAATGTCCTTTTCCGAGAAGTATCCTCAAGAACCTGTGTAAACACTTGTTAGAAATATTAGTAATGAACAAATAATTATAAAAATATGTGTGCATATATGTATGTAAATGTATATATGAAAAATAATATTTATTATATAGTGGGCTCAGATGAAATTTTAGATACGTCATGGCTACGAAGTGGTTGCTCAAATTGTCGTCCGTCCTAAATCTCTTTGCCAAGATACGAATCATAAAACTTTTGTGTTGTCGTAGTAATATAATGATTTCGTCATTGCCCAAATTTATTTTTTGTTACGTATTTGTATACGTAATGTCCGTCTTTTATTTGTGGAGGCCTAAAAAAACGACGAATTTTTTTCATTGGCCACGTATTGATAGTTGATATAAAATGACATAACTTGAAAAATAAAATCCGTCTTTTGTTATGGGAAAGACCTCAAAAATCCGACGGAGAGATATTGTCATTGGCCAAATTTGTGTATTATATTGTTTCTTATAATAAATATGCTAAAGCTGTGAAAAGGACAAAAATGCCCCCAAAGCAATCTGAAACTTGGCAGCAGAAGTACATAGTTGCAATGAGCAAATTTAGTAAAAAGCAAGAAAAAAAAATTAGCCATGAGCGTAGCATTTCTAGTATCGAACAATCATTAAAGAAAACACCACAATAGTGATAGAAAATCAACGAAGTAGAGAAACAAAATAGCCAACCAAAAAGGTCACCGGACAATAAATTTTCCATACGATTCCAACAACAAAAACAACCAAAAATCCACCAGATCTTGTAGCCAAAAATAAGAGAGTCAATAGGAAGAGGAGAAGGAACGCAAGTCACCGAAAAATGTCAAAAGACATCCCAAAAATATTGAAACATTGTAAGAGCACCACCAATGCCCAAATCTATTAAAAAATAAGCACATTAACCAAATGAGTCATGTAATAGGAGACGTGAAAGACAATAGTTGGCATTGCTTCAACGGCTTTCACCGGAGCAACCCTGGCTATACAAACTCCGGCCAGATCTGGCCCGTCAATTGTGTGGAAACGGCGAGGTGGAGCCGGGAGGAAAGAGGAGGAAAAAAGGTGTATGGGTGGTGGTTGGCGGTGGAACTCCGACCTTGTGGGTTCGCCGGAGCCGTCAGTGAGAGAGTGGCGTGAGGGGAGAAAAATGGGAGAGGGGTCTTTTGGTGGTGGTGGTCGGAGCTCGCCGGTGATCAACTCCGGCGGCGACAATGATAGAGAGAGGGGAGATGAGGAAGAAGGAGAGAGTAAATTGAGAGAGCAAAATCTCCGTGTGTGTATGTGTGTATGTAGTGTGTAAATGTGTATTGTGTGCGTGTGAATATTTGATCCCAAAAAAAACAACCAACCCCTCCCCTCTATTTATAATAAAAATCAACCCCTTCTTTTATCCAAAAAATAAAAGAATTTTCTCTCTATCCACTAGATACTATTTTAGTCCATAAGTTATTATCTAATAGACTTTTTATCCTTTAACCATCATATAAAATGTTATTATCTGAAGGATAAAAATCATGTGTAGTCATGTCACACATCACCTTCAATAAAGGTGACAAGTGACAAGTCACCCTTTAATAAAGGTGACAAGTGACAAGTCTCCTTTAATAAAGGTGACAAGTGACAAGTCTCCTTTAATTAAGGTGACAAGTGACAAGTCTCATTTAATTAAGGCGACAAGACCTTAACTTGATTGGATTATTGCTCCGTATATCAAAGTAATTGATCCAGTTTATTATTTGTCGATTGCATTAAATGATGGACAAAAATGTGTAAATACCGATATGTAATTACAAAAAATATAAACAACAATAAAAATATAATTATCTCGTAAAATGTATTATGATGTAAATAATTAAAATTGTAGTGTACGGTAGTGTTGTGTTGTGTACGTGTGCAGATGACTGTGAAAAAATTAAAAATGACAATAAATTGATAAAAATCCTAATATTTATGAAATTAAGGATAATTATCAATAAATTGTAAAAATGTGTAAAAAATTATATCTTGTGTTTTTTTAACGATCAGGAAGCCTGAAGACATTAATTTTAGGAGAGCCAAAATTGGGTGTCAACAACAGTTGTAAGCCAACCTAGTATGTGAGAAGATGTGTAATGAATACTATGGTGTAGTAGTAATGTTGTGAAGAAGAATATATTTGTAAGCCATAGTTAAGTAGAATAGGAAATTAAGATTGATTAATTTGTCAAAATTTTAATGGACTAATATAGTATATGGGATGTTTCTTTTGAAACCCATGCTGGTTCTAGACACTAAGTTTGAACTTTAGGTGTTGACTTTGGTGAAAAGAATTGTAGCTCGAGGATAGTGATGCAAGCTTTATAGAAAGTGGGTTTAGTAGGCTTGATATAATGTGTGCAAGAGCTTAGGTTGATAACTTATCAAAAATTTGCACGTGTAGTTATGATATATACATGAGAACTAGTGTTGAAGCAGTGAATTGTGGCTAAGTCATTAGATGAATAAGAGCCTTAAGTTTATAGGAATAAGTTGTACCCAGTTAGTATGTTGTTAGATGAGGTTTTAAGTTTATGAGTGTTATGTGTTCCTAGTAAGTGTTCTTGAGTTGTTCCGTATGAAGAAGGCTATATATATATATATATATATATATATATATATATATATATTATGGTGTTTTGTAAAGCTGAATTGAGGGGAATACTTTAGATTGACGAGGTTAAACCTCTTGATATAGTTTTAAATTCCTTTAAGCTAGGTGGATATGAGATTATATGTGTGGTGTTAGTAGACTATAAATAGGAGGTCAGATTGTTAAGTGTTAGAGTGTCACGACCCAATTTTTCGAATTATGATGGCGCCTACCGTAACCCACCAATAGGCAAGCCAAACCCTAGCCCGGAGCGACAAACGACAGGCTAACTGGCGGAATCTCAGAAAACAGAGATGAAGTGGAAGTAACCATACTAATAAACAAGCTAGCAATGTAAAAACAACACCAACATATATACATACCGAGACTGAGAAGGAAGAGGACAATATATAAAGTCAAGAACCCCTCCCAAGATCTGGTGAGGTCGGTACAAGAGCCACTACAAGACATACCGAAAATACAAGACAGAAACCAAATATATACCACAAGTACTACAGTCTCGAGAGCAAAAGACTATACAGTAAGATGGAGTAGGATCTACCTCGGACGTCAGTAAGCTCCCTCTACTCTGGAGTCAGTGTTGAGAAGAGAGTCACATCAAAACCATCGGCTAGTGCCCAGATTTGTATCGGGAAAAAAGATGCGAAAGTGCAGTATAAGTACCGGGGCAACGGGTACTCATTAGACATCATCGATCGACTAAGCTCAATGTAATATAAACAAGCCAAAATGTGAGGGTGCATGCTAGGTCCGGGGTATAAATAATGAATACATAAGTAACTGTCGAGGTGTATAGATATGCTCAGGAGAAAAATAGGTGTGATACTGAATAACGAGTAAATAAATGCGTAAGTAAATACACAAGTCAAACATAACCTATCTGGGTCCCCATAAACCCGATAGGCACACGGAAGAAAACAATAACCCAGCCTGGCCCCTATAAACCGGCGGGACACACAAGAAAGAAAAAAAAAACTTAAATAATCCATAACTGATCCAATGTCAAGTAACCATAATAACCATCCAGGTGTGCACCGGGCTTAAACCGACACCAATGGGTAATAACGAGAGGTCAGATGCCAGGTTCCAACCAATAATAGTGGACAATAATGAGAGGCCACATATATAATATATCAGATCTCATAGCCAGATGTTGGACTCAAACCAGAACTTAGAATAATCACTTAATCAGTAACCATCATATCTGAATCAGTGGCCGAACTCGAACCGAAACTCATAATAATCAGTAACCATCATATCTGAATCAGTGGCCGAACTTGAACCGAAACTCATAATAATTAGTAACCATCATATCTGAATCAATGGCAGGACTCAAACTGGAACTCATAATAATGAGTAGCCAAGTGACAGAATAGTGCCAGAATCCACACAAATACAAGTAAACGGGGACATACCCACCCCAGAACGAACCCGAAACATAAATAAATGAGCTAACCCACAACGTACTACAAGTCAATCTCGGGATCCTTCCAATTCAACTCTCTACTATAAACTATATGTATATACAAGTCTGGGTATACATTATAAGTCATGGCAAGACGGGTCCGCATTCTAAATCAAACTAGCCTACTCCGGTCATATACAGTGCTATCAGGGACTAACAAGGCTAAACAATCCAAAAGGGCATAACTAGGGTAATTCAACCCACCATAAGCCTATCAGGTCGTCCCAGGCCTTAACTAAGCCTAACAACATCGAAGGCTAAACATGTCGACTGTGAAGGGTAGCGGGGCCCACTACGGGATCCCGAAATCAAGCCTGACTACACTTGTCTAAGTCTGGGCTAATATCTCCAAATCCCCCAACCCATAACAATAATAATACTAACCGACCCCAAATAGGTCATCTGTGGAGTACCACGAGGATAACGGGCCTGAAATATATCTGAATAGCCCTATCCGGCCTAAATCACAGCAAACCACCACCAAGTCTATAGCACCATCCCACAACACTAGCACAATGACATACATATATCACACATAAGTCCAATCTAAGTGTAAAGGAAACCTAACCTACCTGGACGTCGCTGCAAGCCTGCCAAAAGAACCAGCTATACAAGAGCCTTCCCCTTTCGAGTGGCCTCTGATTGCTATCAAGCAACCAAAATAACAAACTACATGTCAAAACATAACTATTGATGCCCATATTGCATTAGTTCAAAAAAAATGCCCAAACGGTCCACGTGGGGCTCACTGCGGAATCGCAAAATCAAAACCGTCACAGTGTCCCAAATCACCCCATAACCAATAGTCACAACTAGCACCGCTCAATTTGAGCTCAAAATATAGCTCAAACATCAACACCAATACCAACAATACCACTGTAGCTAAAACTACCATAAAAATAAGAAAACGTACCGTAGAAACGACGAGAACGCAACCACGAATCCAAATCTACCAACCCCTAACCTTGAATTTCACTAGAAATGCTCAAAGTTGAGCTTAAATTCATCAAAGATGGTGGAATATAGAAAGAAAAGTGTTGGGAATGTTTTAGAAGAAAAAGTGGGGTTATATATATATATATATATAAATTGATATAATTAAAGTAACTTCAGCTAACCTTGACCAAATATATCTACATATATATTACTTAAATAATATGCAAAGTGTCAAAATAATAAGCCTAATTCATAAAATAATAAACTTTTAACATAACTAGGCTTACTATCACCGCTAAAATAATAATAAACTATAGAACTTTTATAAATATCAAAAATATTTTAGAAAGGTAATTAACTATATTTTTTTTCCAAGTTCTAAATGCCGAGAACGCGCGAAAATAAGAAAAATGACCGGGAGGGTCATTACAACTTAGAGAGAATGGATATGTACGCTAATGAAAATGTAAGTTATATGATGATGACGTTGGGAAATAGAGGAAGTTTAGAGTAGTACCCTTAGAAGGGATGTTATAACAAGAAGTTAGTATTTTTCCTATAATAGTTAATTAGGGCAAGGTTATCATTCATATGCATAGTGATACCCTATCCTGCTGAGTGTTATACATATTGTTCTATTTAGAGAATAGGTCTGTAAACCTAAAATAACGGTCTTTGAGCTAAGGGGTAGATGATGAGGTGTTGAACCAGGGCAAGTCTTGATATTTATAGTGATGAGCAGTTTCAGAAAAGAGTTATGGTGCGTGCCATAGAAACCTATTCTTATTCTATCATATTCATTGAACTTTAGCCAAGGGGATGCTCTCCCCATTTCTTATGTATTTATGCCAGTGCTTAAGTTCTACACTTTCTATGTATGTTCATGCTCTGTCCCTTGATCCGGAAGCAATAGTGTCTCTTAGTGATCCAAATTTTTCTCTAAGATTCTAGGAACCCAATTTCTATGTTACGATGCTCATGATCCGCGAACCAATATCTCACATTATGCCTAGTTCTAAGAAACTATACTTTGTATATGTTACCGACTCATATTATGTTATGTCTAAGCCCAAAACGACACTTTCTAGGCAAACTCATGACCATTCTCAATTCCCAAAATAAGAGGCAATAGCTTCAAGCAGCGATTTTAGTCATGTTCCTTGAATTTTGAAATTCCAGCCTTATATTATACAACTCTTGATATATGCACTCATGTTTCTCAGTATGCCCAGTCCTAAGAACTCATGTTATGTTAGAATTGTGTTTATGTTGGAACGACCCTCTATTCATGATCTATGTGTTTGAAATATGAAGTACTGCGTGCCAATTGTACCGTATTTTACCATCTTGAGTAGTGCGACAAATAAGAGTCGTAATTCAGCAATATCAAACCTATTCATGATGCTTGTACTCTTGTCCCTCAGTGACCTTTATTTTAGGATGATAGTGGTGATGGTATCATAGCAATGTGTTAAGGTAAGAGAGTAGATGTTATTTGTTGTGAAAATTATGGTGTGACAATTCAAGCTAAGGTGATAGATGAAAAGGGAAGTAGGAGAAGAACTTTTGTTATGTGAAATACTTAGAAAAGGGGATATATAGTGAAAAATCCATGTGAAAGTGATTAAAAATGCTGGTTTTAGGTGTGGAAGTTCATAAAGGGGGTGTAGGAAAGATAGGCTTGAATGTTATGATTTGTAGGTACGCAGGCCATTGTTTTATGTGGCTAATACACCTTGATTAGAGCTTAAGGTTGATTGATTATAGTGATAAGATGAAGTAGTATTCTTGGGGGCAAAAGTTTTGAGTGAGAGATAGACTGTAAAAGAAATTTTCATAACTTAGACCACTATAATTGCACTGTATGTAGGACCTTGGACTCCCAGTTAGGCTTGAAAATGGAAATAATATGAAGTTAGACTCAGGCTCTGGTAATTATGTGTTGGGGTGGATATTATAAGATGGAGTTGATGAAGTGTGGTATTCAGAGGAGAAACATAGTCGAGAAGGGTTGCTTGGCTTAGGGGCTTTTAGTTATATCATTTGAGGTGGAAATACTCCCATCCCTATGTGCAACGCGATCGTATTTCTTGATATGGATACATATCAATTTATGATTGTGATTCCATGGAATTCATGCCTTACGTCACTATGATCAAGCTCCATTGAACTTATGTCCTAGAGCATGTCTATGTTAAGTCTCCTGTATCTCATGATTCGTGCTTACTCAATTGCTTGGTGTTGTCATAAAACTCCTCTTAATGTATGTGAGATAGAAGTAAAGTCTTGATGTAACGTTTAAGCCCTTCTGTCCCTACTTATAAATCTTCAATAAGTCCCTAGCCATCATTTGGGGACGAATGATCCCAAGGGTGGGATAATGTAACACCCCGTACGTTTAAATGCCTTGTTAGAGCGTAAAAATAAGCCTATATGATCTTTAGATTCAGTAAAAATCGTTTGGGATGAGTTTGAGCGTAGAAAAGAGGTCATGCGTCGCTCCTGGGAAGGTAGGGACCTAGCCCCCATGTCGTGCCACAATTCAGGAGGATCTACTAGATTTGGCCCGTGGTGGGGCCAGCATCGCACATGTGGGGGTCGAGCGTTGGGCTACGCACCGCGCCCCCCTTGTCGCCTGGCGGGATTTCATTTTTATTTCATATTTTAAGGGCTTTTTGATCCTTTCTTTGATTAAAAACCGTCTTCCACCTATACTAAATGACCTAAACCCCTAATTACGTATTTTATTCCCCGAAAATACATTCTACTCTTCTCCAAAACACTACAAGCAAATCAACTAGGGTTCAAGTTTCAAGGCTAAGGATTCAAGTTTTCTCAAATTCTTTCAGTCAAAAAGGCATGTTGAACACTCCTTACTTCAACTATTATTATAAAGTGTGAATTTTAAATTAGCATTTTTGTATATTATGTTGATGGTTTGAAGCTAGAGTTGAGGATTTTATTATGAAAAGCTTGATATAAATTCCCCTTTCTTTATGAATGGATGACTAAATATGTATTTGGGGTTTTTGAGAATAAAATGGCTATTGGAAAATGATAAATCTTCATGTCTTGAATTTTAAATGTTAAATGGATGAATATTTAAGCCATGATTTTTAAGTCTTTTGAAATCTTGGATCGCATGCCAGTACTCATCGTACTGACGTCCCCGGACGCTACATCTTTTCATGATGTAGGTTCCGAAGCATTTTCCTACGATCCTGTTCAGCATTAGAATTCATTCGGGACAACAGCTAACAAGTAGTGAGCCATCCATCTTTGACTATCTTGTTTTATGATATTGCCGGGACCATATTCCGGCTCAGGATTTATTTTTACTCATGATGTTAGAGGCTTCGTAAACGGATGTAGATTGATGTCATTATGCCATGTTTTAAAGTTTGATACTATCATTTGCTTTTGAAGTTGAACTTCTTAATAATGGGTCCTTTTCTGCATTTGTACGAAAATTGTGCTTTTGGTATTACGTTAAGGGGGTCTTCTCAGGCCTTAGCTGGTCTGGGATGGCCGTTACGTCCAGGGCCTAGGTTCGGGTCGAGACAGAAGGTATGTTGGAGGGTGGTGAAATCGAATCGTGTTGTTGTGATTTTTGGTGGTGGCGGATTTGATGGTAATGGTGAGATCAATTGTGATGTGGTAGTTTTGGAGGTTTATGGTGAAATTAATGGTGTTTTGTGTGACAAATTGACCAGTTGAAGGAATGAGAGAAGTTGGAGACTTGTAAAGATGTTACCTTCCTCTATAAGCAGAACATAAAGAAGTTTAATTGAGAAGAAGATATGGAGTAACAATGGAGTTTTTATTTAGAGAGAAAGAGAGGTGAAATTAGAGGTAAAAAAATGGGAAAAAGTGAGAAAAATACACGTGGAAGCTAGTAATGACATGGCAGGTGCGTGAAAGTCACGCTGCATTGCGCAACTGGTTTTGTATGTCGCAAGGTGGAACTAAATTCACTTTTAAGTGTATTATGTCGCGATAATAGTTTAAGTGTGTCTTTGACTTTTCGAGTATAGTTTAAGGTAGTTTTGATGTCTTTTCCCAAGAAAATAATAAAATACTCCCTCTAGTCCATATTAACTTAATTTGTGAGATAATGCACATCTATTAAGAAAAACAAATTAAGACATAATTGGACACCACTTTTCATTTTTGCCATTTTAAAGTCAAATTAAAATTATAAATATGAGCAATCTAGTCTCTTGAATTCATCAACTAGAAAATATAAATGAAGGACAAAAATGGAAGAAATTCCCAACAAATCTATTGAAGATTGAACAATTAAATTATTATGAAAATTGAAAATGACTCACAAATTAAGTTTATATGAAATAGAGGGAGTAGTGTTTAAGACTTGAAGTGATGATCTACACGTCTCCTTAGCGCACGTCTCGACCCAATTTTCTCCTATACCGTCCTTTTTCTTCTTATTTTCTTCCTATGTGTCTCCACGAAAACCTCAATAGGAGTCACATCTTATATGTTTTTTTTTTGTAAAATTAAAAAAAATAAGAGTTGGATAAATATTTAATTATATTTAAATAATTTAAAGAAGAAGAATTAATTGGATAAATTACCAGTTTTGGTTGGTAGGCAGCAAAACTCATAGAACCTTTGGTTTGCAGTGAGCCACTCTTTTCAGAGGCTCGAACTTCCTTTACTGTTCACTCTTACTCTTAAATTCAAGTTGTTATGTACTTTATCCACGTATTGTTAATTTACACAAATATTATTATTATTTTTTTTTGATAAATGTGGTGTCTGGACGAGCTTTCGCGCACCTCAACTAAATTCACGGAATACCTACCACCTCCCACAAGCAACAAAGATCAGGTAACTCTGTTCCCGAAGATTAGGACAAATGAGAAGAATCACACAAGTATTATTTATTTCACCTTTTAATTTTATATAAAATAATTGTAATACCATATTAAATAATTTTATAATATTTGATTTACAATATTAAATTACTATAGTTACCTAATATTTAGTACTACCAAAAATCAATCATAATATAACACAAGGTTAACGTGGGTTAGAACCAAACGACCTTTAAGTAAACCATAAGGGGTCATCTTGGTCCGCTGCTCCAAGAAGGTAAAAAGCCAAAAAAAGACGAGGTACAGAGAAAATACAAATCAAAAGGGTAAAAGGTAGGGCGTGCTTGTGAGAAGAAGTATCGGATAACTGTGCAACCCTTTCATTGCATTGCTGCCGTCTGTATCTACCCACCCTGTTTCAGGTTCATATTTTAGGGCTTTAATATCTCTCTTTCTCATCTTCTGATTTATATAATTAGCCTTCACAATCCCTATCTATATATTATTCCAGTTCGATTTTGGCATATGCCCCAGAATTATACAGTCTCTCTTTGGTATTTCATTGTTTGCCAGTTTTTTTTGCAGTTGTGCCAGGGTATTCCCCAACTTCTTTTCTTTGCTTTCTTGGATATAAATTTTATCTTATCTTTGTTATCCACATAACCAATCATTTAACTCTGTCTGCTTATTAGTGATATATTTTCTACTCTTTCATTCTTGTAAATTCTACGTGTCCATTATCTCTTGTATTCCCCCCCCCACCCCCCACCCCCACCCACCCACACAATTATCTCCCTGGCCCGGGTGCATTAACTGGGGGGAGGGGATAGTTTGGAGGTTGATAATGGAGCGAGGATTGTATGCTTCTCTGAAGCACCCATTGCTGTAATCTCACTGTAATCTTAAAAGTTGACTTGATCTGCTTTCCTTTGGGTACACATATATTAACCCGGTGATTGTGTAACTGAAAAATATATTACTTGTTTCCTTAATTGAACAGGCATGCCAATGAGCTATTGCACTTTATGAAGCTTGTTTGTTTATTTTTTACCTCTTCCGTCTACATGCCTTTAATACACGATTTTACCTCATTTGCGTATCATTCTACTTGATTTCAGCCAATTTCCACCTTTCCCTTGACTTTAATTTGGCGTGTGAAAACAAGGATAGGTTGTGGGTAGTTGGAATCCTGATGCTCTTGCTCATTGAACACTTATTGTGAAGTTAGCTTACTTATTTTTTTTAATGTTGTTTTTAGAAGCTCTCAACTGACCATTCAGAGGGAGGGTCTCATTGATCAAAATTGAGACAGCATCATTATGTTCTAGTGGTAATTATTTTGGCTTGCTTTGACAATGATGGCTGATCAGTCGAAGAAACGTCTGCGTGCTGACAGCAACATTGACTGTTCTCTGGACTCCCATGGATTGAAGAAGCAGAAGCAGAAGCAGAAGCAGGGATTAGCAAGATATAATTTGAAGTTAAAATCTAATGTTTCTCTGATATGGGATGACAAAAAAAGGTGTGTTCTTGCCAAGAAGGAGCAAATTGGCATTTCACAGAGAGACTTGGCTCCCTTCTTGGATTCTCTCTCACATCACCATAACATATTGGCTGATGTTTTTACTCTACCTCCCGAAACTTTTGAACTCAAAAATTTAAGTGAGGTCCTCTCGCACAAGGTAACAGTCTATCTACTTATGTATGCTAAATACTTGTTACTGGATGGTATAAATATCCTTGTATCTTACACTATGGAAATTGATTCAGGTTTGGCAGGCAAACTTGTCAGAAAATGAGAGAGAATTTCTTATGCAATTCTTGCCGGAAGGGTCAGAACCAGATGATATTGTCTATAAATTACTGGGGGAGGAAAATTTTCACTTTGGAAATCCTTTTGTTAAGTGGCAAGTCTTCCCTTTGCTTAATATCTCAATATGTTTGACATTCAATTTTTCAGTTTTTTCATATTCTGAAATTTGTACTTGAGGTTCCTGTGACTTCTCTTGTTACTTCGGACTGTAGGATTTATGGTGGGCTCTTGATAGTTTGTTTGCCATCTGGCAGTATTTGGATTGGTTTTCTCATTTTAGGGGATCATCAAATTTTGACAGGATTATGGTTCTATTTATCATAAAAATAAAAGAAAGGTATGATATGTTTTTGATATAAATTGAGATTGATGAGATTAGAGTTACTGATTTTGGCACCATGTTCTTCTGATGATTGGAATTATAGTTATCTCACCGAGGAGCCATCGTTTTAAAGATGCAACAAGAGGTCGAGAGATTCGTGGAAAAGAAAAGATGAACTAAGGTTCCTAGTGTTTGTGGATGTACTTTGGTATGACGATAATATGATACGTTGATTGTACGATGTGTCAAATAAAGGGATTATGAGGATCATAATACACTGATGTATCAACTGTATCTGTGCCGTATCCCCATCATTTTGTTAAACAGTATAGAATACTTGATATTGTTAGTATGCCAGATAGCATATACATAGAACCAGCAAGAGGAACCAAACATCTTAACTTTTTAATAGAACATAATATGATGAGCAATCAACCTCCCACGCATTGGCTGTAAATATTTTCCCTAATCTAGTCCCTGATATTATCAAATGTCCTTTCATGTTAGAAGTCCTAGAAGCATATTCTTTCCTGATTATGGAACTAGCATTGTGTAATTGTTTTGGCCTTGAACTTCTGTTCTCTAACCGTCTGAGACCTTTTCTCTGCCTTCTTAGTTGGACGCATTCTATCTGATCATCTGTGTATTGCTTCTATGGACTTTTGTTAAGTAGGTACATAATTGTGCACTTATTAACCTTATAACTTACACCATTGTGTCAATTATCTGAAAAGTATCCCTAAATCAACACCTCAAGTTGCAAAAGAGGTTAGCATAGACTACCTTATAATAAGTTACTAGTAAGTTTCATGATCATTTGCACTAGATGCATTTGCGCTAGAGGCCCAGCTGCCGCACATTCATATATTTTTTTGAGAAGGTAACATTTGTATATATTAACTGAGTCAGTGCATGGGTTTCACTGGAAACCATATTTATCAAAAATACTGGAGACCAAATCTAAATCCTAAACAAAGCCTAGGATGTCTATGATGGATTCAGTGTCCTCTAAATACATTTGCTTGTACCAGAAGCAAAAAAGTCTGATGCAGTTTAGTTTGATCTTTTTTTGAAACTGGTAACTTCTTATATATTCAGAACAAGGTTGTGCACAACCATATTTACAAGCGTACTACCAAAATCTATGATCCTATATCTATAATGAGTCTTTTTTTTTTTTTTGAACAAGGTAACATTTGTATTGAAGTCAGCACTTAGGTAGAGACAGGATCATTTGACCATAGCTGATTACACCAAAAACACAAAATCAAGATACAATTTAACTTGATTTGTTGCACACTATTTTCTGCATTTTCAAAACATCTGGAATTCCTTTCTTTCCAGATTGACCACCAAATGCTAGGTGGAACTATCCTCCATCTGCTTCTACTCTTTGCCTGCATTCCAACCAGTTCCCAGCTTGATAGGGCTTCTGTAATCTTCCCTGGCATACACCATGATACACCTCTAAGGTTCAAAAACAATCTCCTTAGCTGTCCTGTTATCTTGCAATGCAAGAACAAATGGTTAACTGTTTCTTCTTTCTCACCACATGGGAAGCATCTGGGGCATATGATTATTCCCCTTTTCATGAGATTCTCCTGAGTAAGAACTGCCTCCCTTGCCAAGAGCCATACAAAGCATGCCACTTTGTATGGAATTTTGGTTTTCCAAATATTCTTCCATGGCCACTTGTTTAGCTGCATGTTGGAGTTGTTCAACCTTCTGTAAGCTTTGCTCACCTTGAAAGAACCCTTTTCACTGCCACCCACTTAAGTGTTCAATTTGACTTATGAATTCTGCCATTCTTTGCACTTCCCAATCATTGAGTTGCCTTCTGAAATTGAAATTCCACCCCTCTTGTGTCCAAAGTTCAGCTATTGTACTATGTCGGTGATTCACTATGGAGTATGGAGTGTATTTCTGGGAATATCCTTTCCATATTACCAACCTCATGCCAATCATCTTTCCAAAAACAGGTTTTTCTCCCATTGTTCACTTTGATCTTGGAGATATTTTTCAGCTCATTCCATAGGATTCTTCTGGATCTCCATAAATTGACTCCATATGGAGTTGTAACTTCTTTAGTCATCCATCTAACTTCCTCTTCATACTTGGCTTCTATCACTTTCCCCCATAAAGTTTGTTTGTCATTAGCATATTTCCACAACCATTTCATTCTGAGTGCTTTGCTGTGATTCTCCAGATTCTTGATCCCCAAACCCCCTAGGCTTTTGTCACAGATCAGAGGCTTCCACTTGACTAGGTGATAACCTTTTGTGTTTATTACCTTGCCACAAGAAATTCTTTCTGATTTTGTCTAATCTACTAATGACCCTTACTGGAATAGAGAACAAGGACATCATATAAGTAGGCAAGGAGTCTAAGACTGAATTGATGAGAGTTAATCTTCCACCTAATGACAAGTATTGCCTTTTTCATCTAGCTAATTTCTTTTCACACTTTTCAACCACATTGTTCCATATCTCTTTTGACTTTGATTTTGCTCCTAATGGCATACCTAGGTACGTGGTTGGCAGACTACCAATTTTACCACCCAGAATAGCATTCAAGGAATCCATATTTGAGACCTCATTGATTGGGTACAAGAGACTCTTCCTCCAGTTAATGTGTAGTCCAGACATGCCCTCAAATAGGACAAGGATTACCCTTAATACTCACAGTTGTTCTTCATCAGCATCACAAAAAACGAGTGTTTCATCTGCATACTGCAGATGAGTCATTTCCAGGCTGTCTCTTCATTCTCTAGCCACATTAAAACCTCCTAGCTACCTATAAGTATTTGCAGATTTAACCATACTATTGAGGCCCTCCATTACTAGTAAGAACAAAAAAGGAGACAAAGGATCTCCTTGTCTGAGACCCTTGTGTGATCTAAAGAACCCTGCTGGGGTACCATTGATAAGAACTGAAAAACCCACTGTTGAAATGCAATACCTTATCCAGCGAATCCATTTTTGCTCAAATCCCGTCCTTCTCAATACTGCTAGCAGATAAACCCAACTGACATTGTCATAGGCTTTTCCTATGTCTAACTTGCAAAGTATTCTTGGTTTTCCTTGTTTCTGTCTAGATCCCACAGCTTCATTAGCCACCAGTACTTCATCCATAATTTGTCTACCTTTGATGAAGGCCATTTGTTGAGAGTCGACAAGTTTTAATATCACCCTTTTCAACCTTTCAGTGAGAACTTTGGAAAATATTTTGTATATGCTACCAATCAAGCTAATTGGTCTGAAATCTCTCAATTGTTTAGCACCTTTCTTCTTTGGGATTAGAGCTATAAAAGTGGCATTGTAGCTCCTCTCAAACATTTCCTGCTCATAAAAGTTGTGAAATGCATTCATGACATCTGATCTTACCACTTCCCAGCACTTGTTGAAAACTGTCAGCTAGGCTCATATCTTTATTCACTGTCAGTTCATGCAAAGCTGGGAATAAACTCTTCAGATTAAAAGTGTCTAAACATTTATCTTCCCAAAAAGAAACCTTGATCCGATTGCCTACCTTGATAGTTGTCTTGTTCTTCAACAGAGGCCATAAGATTCTGATGGACTTTCATACACTTACCCCATATGGTGTTAGAATCTCCTTTGTCATCCACTTGTTCTCCTCTCCATATTTAGCTTGAATTACTTTTCCCCAGTATGCTTGAGGCTCTTGTGAATACCTCCATAACCATTTGAGTCTGACTTGCTTTGTAATTTCAAATTCCTTACTCTTAAACCCCCTTGTTTCTTCCCCCCATAGAACCTTGTTCCACTTGACTAAATGTTGAACAGTAGAGTAATTTTCTTTAATCCCTTTCCATAGAAAATATCTCCTTATTTTATCTAATCTCTGTATCACCTCAGCAGGAATGGGAAAAATGGACATCATATAAGTAGGCAAGGCATCCAAAACTGAATTAATGAGAGTGACTCTGCCTCCCAAGGAAATATATTGAGATTTCCACCTAGTAAGCTTCTTCTCACATTATTGAATCGCAGGATTCCAAATGTTTAGCTCCTTTGACGTGGCTCCTAAAGGCATGCCTAGATAAATAGTGAGTAAAGAACCTATTTCTCCTCCCGGAATCCTAGACAAATCCACCATATTAGAGACTTCATTAATAGGGTACAACTGACTCTTTCTCCAATTGATGTGCAATCCTAAAACACCTTCAAACAACACCAAGATTGATCTCAGAATCAATAGTTACCCTTCATCTGCATCACAAAATATTAGTGTGTCATCATCATACTGTAAGTGAGTGACTTCCATGTTGCCAGTTGAGTTTGAGGTTTGAGTTGTAGCTACCTCAAAACCCTGAGGCATTCATTCTCTCTGGCCACCTTAATCATGTTATTTAGGCCCTCCATGACAATGATAAAGAGAAAGGGGGAAAGAGGATCTCCCTGCCTCAGACCCCTTTGAGCAGGAAAGAAACCTTCAGGTGCACCATTTATAAGGACTGAGAATCTGACAGTGAAGATGCAATATCTCATCCACTGAATCCACCTCCTTTCAAAATCCATACATGAAAGCATTCTCAGCAAAAATTTCCAATTCACATGGTCATATGCCTTCTCTATGTCCAACTTGCACAAAATTCCGGCCTTCTTCTGAGTGATTCTAGAGTCAACTACTTCATTTGCACTTAGAATAGCATCCATTATTTGTCTATTCTTAATGAGTGTCATTTGTTGGACATCTACTAGCTTGTCAACCACTTTCTTCAATCTCTCTGTAAGCACCTTGGAGAGCAGCTTATGTACACTTCCTATGAGACTAATAGGCCTGAAATCTCTCAACTCTTTGGCTCCAGTTTTTTTGGGGATTAGAGCAATGTAAGTGGCATTAAAGCTCTTCTCAAAAATGCCATTGGAATGGAAATTCCTGAATGTCTCCATGATATCTTTCTTCACCACATCCCAACACTTGATGTAAAAACCCATTGGGTATCCATCTGGACCTGGAGATTTGTCCATGACGCACAACTTTAAACATGATAGCATCTCTTGTTCGTCAAACTCCCTTTGTAACATTTCACTTTCATCTTCAGTGATCATTGGGCAATTAATCAAATTACTAGAAGCTCTTCTGCCTGTGGTTTTTGAATAAAGCCTCTGGTAAAAACCAATGACCTCCCTTTTAATTCTCTCTGGATCCCTTACTGTTTCATCATGAATTAGCAGTTGATCTATATTATTGCTCCTCCTTTGTGCATTGGCCACTTTGTGGTAATACTTTGTATTTCTATCCCCTTCTTTCAACCACAATGCTCTAGATCTTTGTCTCCATGCAATCTCTTCATTCTTAAAGTGTTCTTCATATTCCATAAGCAAGGATGCCTTCATAGCTGACTCTTCTTCTGTTAGGACTCTGCTTTCCATCACTGTATCCAAAGTAGAAAGCTGACTCAGGATATGAACCTTTTGTAATCCCATATTTCCCAAAACAGTTTTGCTCCATTCCTTCATTTTTCCTTTTAAGGCATTAAGCTTACAACCTAAGATGTAATCAGGCTTAGCAGTGAACACAAAGGAATCCTACCACTCTTTAACTTGTTCCACAGGACCCCTCTGTGTTGAGCCACCAGTTATCGAATTTGAAATAGGATTTGCTAAGATCCCAATCTCCACATTGTAAAGCAATAGGGTTGTGGTCAGAACACAATCTCTGCAGCACAACCTGTTTAATTTTGCTGAAGCTATCATCCCACTCCTTGGATATCAAAATTCTATCAATTCTAGAAGCAGAATTATTGTTGTCACCTCTGAACCAAGTGAAATTACCCCCTTCCAATTGTAAGTCTATAAGGTTCATGTCTTCAATAAAATCAGAAAAATTTATCATAGCAGGTGTTCTCCTTCTGCAATTTCTCTTTTCTGAAGGGTATCTTGTGATGTTGAAGTCTCCATACACTGCCCATGGTCCCTCAAAAAGACTTCTGACAGCACCTATTTCCTCCCACACATGCGCTCTCTCTGATCTACAGAGTTTGGAGCATAGACTCTTGTTATGTGACATTTGTAATCCTGCAGTAGTGCGTCAAAATTGCAGGTGATAGTGTAAGATCTTGTTTCTAGCACTTCCCCTCTCTAAGATCTACTGTCCCATATCATTAGTATGCCACCTCTGGTGCCACTAGCTTGCAGACAAGCGTGTTTGACCCATCTTCCTCCCCAAATTTCTTTCATTATATCTTGCATTTCTCCCTCTAACTTAGATTCTTGTAAGCAAACGATATCTGCCTTCCAGTTGAATATTAACTCTTCACAAATCTCCTCTTTTCCTCACTATTCAATCCCCTAACAATCCAAGACACAAGTTTTACCTTCATTGTAGAGCTTTGACCTCTTTCCCCCTCTCTTTTCCCATCACTTTTGAAATTAATGTCAAAAGAAGCAAGTCTTTTCAGTTCCTGAACCCCCTTGTGCCTAGGCCTTTTACTGATGGAATCGCTTTCCATTTTTCTAGCCTGTCTACAGCTGTCAATTTGCATAAGAAGCTCTAATGACTCCTCCTCATGCCCCCGAAAGTCAACACCAAACATTTTCCCCAGCTTAATTAAATTCTGCCTTACCCACATAGACGTCTCCTTTTCTTTTTTGATTTTTAAGACTAAGCTCATTTTGAATTGGTTCAAAATCCCCGCCAACCACTCTTCAATTTGCTTGTCACTCTGCATGTCTAGTATGGCGTGTTGTTCCTCCTGAATTTCCAGAGATAGATCAGTCTTAGCACTGCTTTCCTCCATCGTGTTCATCTCAGGTAGACATATCTCAGTGTCTCTTAGGTCTGCAACTGGAGTCCCCTGGCCTGCATGGACTTCCTCTGTCACTGTTTCTGGTTCCAAAAGGCCTCTCATAAGAGCTGGAACTTGCTCCTTTGTTTCAGAACATAATGGATCGAAAAAAACTTCCTCTCTTGGGCCTGATAAGTCATTTAAAATAAGCATAACTTTTCTGCACAGCATGTATAGATAATCTTTAAATCTTTGGTTTTCAAGTGCTTTATACTTTTGATTGGAGAGATTTTGGGCTATGGTTGAAGCATTAAGGATAATCTACGTTTTTAAGTACTTCTCTGTTTCTATTTATAGTTTACTATGCAGGCCTAACTGCATTTATCTGGGGCATGTGTGATTTAACCCTTTACATGGATTTTCTGAGAGTCTCATATTATCAAAATCTCTGGCATCTTTGCAGGGGTCAGATGATTTGTTCTGGTAGCTTTCACCCTGATAATGTTATGCGTCAGGAGCAGGTTTTCAAGGCTAACAAGAAGGCATACTACATGGAATTACAAAATTACCACGACAAGTATGCAGATTTCTCAACTGTATCTTTCTTAACCTTATTTCTGAACATGTTTCTGTTTCATTACATTCTACTTCTCGCGGCAGTATGATTGGGAAGCTGCAGTTATGGAAGGAAAGTTTGGAGAGCTGTAAAGACTCGGAGGAGGAAATGGTGGAGAGAATATTGAGGTTGGTTTTCTTTCATTGTCTTAATGTTCTAGGTTACTGTGGTTACCTTACCTTTTAAAAAAAAATGTTCTAGGTTTATTTAAAGAAATTTAAAGAAAAGAAAGAAAAGAAGCACATGAAAATAAATGAGGCAGAATACGTCCGGACCCCTCTTAAATTTGACCTTCCGTATGAGCTTCCAAGGCCACAAAGCTGTCTAGGAGGTTTCATTGTTTAGATTCCAGTAGGCTTAACTGAAAACTTCCCTTTGCTGTAGAACTTCCAAACTTCTCCATCTATGTTAGTTCAGGTGCCTGTGAAGGAGTTCAGAACCTGTAACATGCTTGAGACTCTGTCAATTTCCCCTACCCCAAACTCCATCACCCTATCTCTACCCATTCTCATTGTTCTGTGTTAGATATATACAAATGATTTTATGATAAGATTTTTTACTTGCATGCCGAACACAAGAAAATAAGTAAGAAACCACTTGTTTTCCTAGAAAGTGTTCTCTTGGAAAATATTTTCCATGGAAGACATTTACCTACATACCTAAGTTCCTAACACACCATATGACTTCTTAAATTGTGGTTGTATGTTTGTAATTCTTAATATGGTAATTGTCTCATTATGAGGGTCATAACAGTCACATGCCTTTCTTTGGGTATCAGAAAGGGCTCCACCGAAGGCACATATGGCAGTTCGCCTGATGGAGCTAAGATGGCTGCAAGATCTAGGAAAGGAGAAAAGCTAAACAAGCGCAATATCCAACACAACGATGGTGCCAAATACATGTCTTATATTAAGGTGGCTATGCCTTGGTTGGAACATCTTATGAGTCTTTTGGAAATACTCCAATGGTCTTGTTTTGTTTATTTTCTCACCCAATACTTGGAGCTCAGACATGTTGGAACCCATTATTCAGCAAGATGTTGGCCCAGCCATTTTTTCACTTGAGTTCTTACATTGGGATGCTTTTCATTTCAGTCTTTCATGTTTGCAAATTCTGTACAAACTATTGACACTCGTTGAATTTATGTTATTTTCTCATCTCCAGTGGCTGACAGTCTTTCTCCACCCCCATTCCCCTTCCTTTCTCCATCATATTTCAGGTCAGTCGAGAACACTATCAACGTGTTAAGAACAGCATGAAGCATAGTAGTAATAGCATCCAACCCAGGTCTCTGAGCAATGTCTTAGGTGATGTGGAAAATCTCCATGTACAGCCATTTGAATTTTATGAGGAAGAAGAACGTCAGAAATTACATAACCACTGGTTAGTTTGTGGAGCAAAGCATTTCTTCTAGTATTATCAATGTTTTCCACATTAGTTCTTAGTGTGTGTTTGTACAGGCTGCAGCTAGCAAATAAGGATGTCCCTGCTGGTTTTGCGAAATGGATAAAGAGACGTTCACTGGAGTTGCAAGTGAGAATATCATTAGGTCAAGAAATGGAACAGAAACTGAATGTCCAAATTAAGGTCTTGTCTTAGGAGACATCTTGTACATCTAAGTTCAGAGAATCTGCTTGAATTTACCTGATTATTTGTGTTTACTTGGTCTATCAGGGTAAAGAGAAAAGGAGCTCTGATGGGATCTTTGCAGAACTAACTGATAATAAACAAGCAGAAGAGAGAACGAACTCTGATGGGATCTTTGCAGAACAAACTGATAATAAAGAAGCAGAAGTTGCACTCTCAATGGAAGTAGAGGTTTATATTTTTAGCTTTTCTCCCCTTTGTGTTTGAGGGTCAATGTGGGTTATCTCATCACTTTTTTGAGGAATCAGTTTTAACGATGTTTCTATGCTCTTGGAAGTTCTAGATAGTCTTATCTTAGTTGTCTAATTGTTAAATTGTCTAAATTTGCTCTAGGTTGATCAGCAGGAGGACAACAAAGTATCTGAGGACAACAAAGTATCTGATGGGTTGATCGAGAACCAAATGGAAAGAGAAATAGTAAATAATGAGTTTCCTCTACAGTCAGAGGTCAGTTATACTAATAGCCAATAGAAAAACAATTGTATAGACACGAAAAGGCTTCAGCTATGATTCTTACCAACTCTTGTATGTCGAAGGGAAGATGGTTTCTTTAGTTGTCTAATTGTTAAAATATCCAAGTTTGCTCTAGGTTGATCAGCATGAGAGCAAGGAAGAATCTGATGGGTTGATTGAGAAACAAGTGGAAAGAGAAATACTAAATAATGAGCTGCCTCTGCAGTCAGAGGTCAGTACTACTAATTAAAAAAAAAAATTGTGTAGAGGCGAATTCTTACCAACTCATGTATGTCGAAGGGAAGATGGTTCAGATGGTTCCCATACTTGTCTAATTGTTATAACATGTCCAAGTTTGCTCTAGGTTGATCAGCATGAGGGCAAGGAAAAATCTTATGGGTTGATCGAGAAGCAAATGGAAAGAGAAATACTAAACAACGAGCTTCCTCTACAGTCACAGGTCAGTTATAATAATAGAAAAACAATTGTATAGAGGCAAATACTTACCAACTCCTGTATGTCGAAGGGAAGATGGTTTTTTTAGTTGTTTAATTGTTAAAATGTCCAAGTTTGCTCTAGGTTGATCAGCATGAGGGCAAGGAAAAATCTGATGGGTTGATCGAGAAGCAAATGGACAGAGAAATACTCAATAATGAGCTCCCTATAAAGTCAGAGGTCAGTTTTACTAATTGAAAAACAATTGTGTAGGGGCGAATTGTTACCAATTCGTGTATGTCGAAGCGAAGATGGTAATCCAAGTTTGCTCTATGTTGATTAGCATGAGGGCAAGGAAAAATCTGATCGGTTGATCGAGAAGCAATTGGAAAGAGAAATTCTAAATAATGAGCTTCCTATACAGTCAGAGGTCAGTTATACTAATAGAACAAAAATTGTATAGAGTCGAAAAGGCTTAACCTAATTTTTTAGCAACTCGTGTATATCGAAAGATGGCCTACTTAAATACAAGGGCCCTGTCTCACTAAATACAAATAAATGGGTGGTAGAAATTTCCGTTAAGAATTTTTAGTTATATTATAATTTGCCTGAGAAGAATTTTTTGAAGTTTTCAAATGTGCTTGCTAAGATTCAAATAAACTCTCTGGTTATATGATCGTCAGGGTCAGGAGGGAGGAGAGTCTGCAAGCTTATTTGATGAACAGACTCCTGATAGCACAGCTAACACTGATTATGATGATGAGTCTCTCCCCGTCTCACTCAACCAGGATCTTGATCATGTTTCACTTGTTGAGAGCAGTCAGTTAGGCCACTTTAAGCTGGATTCCAATGAGAACAATATAATCCAGCAGGCAGACGAAGTTTCTCCAACTGTATCAGAGTATCCAGAAGGGTTGAGTAGAGTGGATATTCCTGTTGATCAAGGGGATCCTCTTGCTTCTAGTGGTGATGGTTGGCCCGCAGTTAGCATAGCTTCCTCTTATGGTTGTGCTACTCCCATAAGTCATGAATATTCTTCTGCTGAGGAGTTGTCACTTGGGCATCCTCGAGTCACCAATGAGCCAGCCTCTAGTCTTATTAATCTGGAAGCTGTCCCAACAGAAAAGGATGCTGGGAGGGATATGTTGCCCAGAGAACCCAGTGCTGTTTCTCTTTTTGGTTCATACCCTCAGAACAGGAATGAAATATTTCACCCGTTTTTCAAGGATCCAGATAGTTCATCTTACAATCATGAGCAGAGACAGCCTCCGCTGGACTTCCAACCATCGACCAATCTGATGCATCAGCCAGGTCAATATTCTGGTCATTTTAGGGAGCAGCTTCATGCGCAGCTACCATTGGAGCTACGGCACAAGGGGTTGAATGATCTCCTCATACATCAGAACTTTCAGGGGAATCTATTCCCAGATGGAGGTCGATACTCTTTCCCTAGGCATGAACAGTTGAATGTTGGCATGCAAGATTGGGCTGTCAATTCTCTTCATGTGTCAGCACCATCTCAAACTCATCTAAGCAGTGGAGACTTGCTAAGTCAGAATTGGTTCTCTGGAGAGAATCTTGCCCGTGGGGGCTGGTCTACTTTAGGATGTGTTGGTGGTGGTCCATCTCAGAGCATTGGCAGTGCAAACAACTCAGATCAGAGCTTGTACAGTGTTTTATCCGAGTGTAACACACTGCATCAGGGTGACTCTTATAATCTATCCGGCTCAAGAGAACATTTGGTCCCTTCAAGGAACTATGGTGAGATAGGCGTGGGGGTTCCCACAACGATCATTGCCTCGCAGCAACAAGCTGCTTCCCTTAGTTACATGAGTAGCCAGGAAAGTCCCGGGGGCCTTAAACCCAATGGCCTTGGATGGACTAGCATGTCTACTCAGAATCCAGGCTTACATGATTCGATGAGCAAACCATTCTTGAGGCCCTGGAATCCATAGGGATATTGCCTTGCACAAGGATGTGAAGCTCCAAGAGCCGGGGGACAAAAATTGATTTAAATTTTAATTTTACACCACAAGATGTAAGCGGCTATGTTCATGCAGCCAGATTTTATTGCAATTGTTTTTGAGTTGAGACTGCTGCAAGGCTTTTCTTGATGATGACCAGGCCTCAGGGGCATTTGTGTATATATATACGTTAGATAAATCTAATGTCGGTGTATATACTAGATATATTTATAGATATAGGGGAGATTGGTTTAGTTATGGTGCTTGAATGGTTCCTTAATTGGATGTATGTAGTAGCTAATATAATATAGTTCTTACTCTTATTTTTTTTCTCTTTTGGCGGTAAAATAAAGTGTCGCCTATTTTATATGGGATTTCTGTTTTATTTTGGGCTAAAATCCTTGATAAAACGCTCTTCTTCAGTTTGGCATTGGCTTAATTAAACTTAACGAGAAGAGGGGTGAATTATGTTTTTATAATATTTTACTCGGTGTTAACATTTTAAGCTGGGCAATTGGCATACTACGTGTGTATAACTATAACTATATATAACTATATATATTCCCCTCCTCGGTAAGGGACAATTAAACAGAATGTCATTTGTGAATAGGCAATCCTATTACTATCGTGTAAAGTACTAGGGTACTGCTCCGTAAAGAAAAAGCCAAAGGACGCACTGTAGGCGAATAAGGTATGGTGTGTGGAGGGGGTCTGCTTAGTATTCATTTAGTCGGTTGAGTGATTCCTACCGACGGTTACACTCCACTTTTTATTTCCTTCTTCGTTATCGTCGCCCTCGCCCTTGTTTGGGATGGAGAATAATAGAATGTCGAGGAGGAAAGAGGTGATCCGATTGGAGCGGGAGTCAGTTATTCCAGTCCTCAAACCCAGGCTCATCATGGCCCTCGCGGACCTTATTGGTAATTCTATTCTACCGACAAAAAACTCCCCTTTCCCCTTTTCCGACTAGGACAAATCTGCTAAACAGCTCGAGCAGAATTCTATTCCTACTATGTAAAGTTTTTACTCTCTACTTTTGAAAAAAGATTAATGTGAGTGACAAAACTCATTTTTCCAGATTAATTGTTGTTCCAAGGTGACTTGTCTCAATTACCACCACTTTCCTCTTGAATTTAAGATTAAGATGCTGACTGGAGATTTTATTTGTGCAACTCCACCTCAAATCGTAACCACTTATGTGAATCCTTATCAACTATTCTCCTCCATTTGGCCTTGTTTTATTCCACTACTCAATAAATTGTCAAATTTGGGCTTCAGGAATTCTCTAAATCTTACACTTCCCTTACACACGAGCATAATATGCTCTAATCGACCTAGAAAGGCTTCCATCTTTCGTCAGGTACTCGTGGATTCTAAGAAATTGTAAATCTTTTGAAACAACTTCCTTCTACGTGATTTGTTGTATAGGTAAGTAGAAATAATATTCACAGTTAAAACAATGCGATAAAGTTAGTGCTGGACAAATCAAATGGGTGGGAGGCCCCTGATCAAAAGGAACAAGGATCCTGTACACCCTCCATGTGACTTTTACGGAGACACTTGATGGATTGAAATCCCAAAAAGGTTTCAATTTCTTTCTGCACTGTAGAAATTTTGACATCTTATATATTAGAACTTTTAACACAAATTTTAAGTTTTTCCTTCTGGATATACATAAATCATATCTGTGTCATCGCAGCTTATTTCTCTTCCTTCTTTCTTTAAAATTATTTTCGTTACTACCTTTATGAAAATTGTAAAATGGTGCATGAATCTCTGTGGTTTTAGTTCTCTTCAATTTTTTTTATGATTGATTATTCAAGTAAAAGTTTTGTTTTGAGGTTCTAATGATCCCGCCTTCCTCCTTGCCCAGAACATAGTTCTGACCGAGCTGAATTTCTGAAGCTTTGCAAGAGAGTTGAGTACACAATTCATGCTTGGTATCTTCTACAATTTGAGGATCTCATGGTAATACAATTTGATCAAATATGCTTTCTCCATCATTTTACTGCAAATCAATTTAATTTGCTGATGTTGATATTGTGTTGATCAATAGAATTGTGTGATTGCAGCAATTATACTCCTTGTTTGATCCTGTGAACGGGGCTCAAAAATTGGAGCAGCAGAAGTTATCTTCAGATGAGATTGACATTCTTGAACAGAACTTTTTGACATATTTGTTTCAGGTAAAATTGATGTAGCTTCTTCTTAAGTTTTTTCTCTCTGATATCTGAGCCAGCTATATGAGCTGTTTAGATTCATAAGATAACATGCAAGTGCAAATTGCCTAGTCAGTGAGAGCTAGAGACTTGAGTTTTCATCTGTTGGCCCTCAAAGATCCAGCTGGCCCAGGTGTCACTCATAACACATGGCAGTCAGGATTTCTTTTGAGCAACTTCAAATGAAAGCATTTCCTTTAGATAAAAGAGTTGTTCTCGAGACTAAAGATTAATTAAAGATAATTAATAAATGATAGAAGAGATAATTCAAAATCCGCTTCAGTTTAATTCTGGGGAATGGTTTAGTTTTAGCATTGATATTCTTTACTTAGTAATTTATTCTCCACAAGAACAGGGTTGAGATACCATTGCTAAACACTTTGAACAAAGGTCGTATTCTTCTATGAAGGATTTGGAAGTTGATTGAATCTTTCCCTCATCTAGAAAGTTCAAGTAAGAGAAAGTTGGAAACATGGCAGGCGGTGTGTTATCACTCCGTAGTCTTCAGTAGTAGTTACTGCAGTAAAATGCAGTTTCTTAGTCCAGTAGTAGTTACTTCTTTGTAGTAGCATGCAGTTTCTCATTCCAGTAGTGTTAGGTAGTCATGTCCTAGTTTCTAGGGGTTGTTATCTTATCAGTATTGTATTTGAAATCTATGTTTATTCGTTGAAAAGTAAGCAGAAAATTTTTCTAGTAGTTGAGTACTTTAACTCAAGAGATTGCAAGTTCTCTCTTAACGAACCAGCACCATAGGTATTTGCCCAAGTGGGATTTTGAGCACCCATGTTGGACCTATCAGTGACCACCATCAGCTGCTATAATCTACTGTATCCCCGTATCTTTAGTCATGACATTAGTGTTCCAGTTAAAATTTATAAAAACTCCAATCTCATGTGTGTGTCTGTGTATATATAGAGTCTTCATTTGTCCTGATAAAAAAAACAGTCTTCATTTGTTTCTCCAGTTTCTATCCTCATTTCTCTTATGCTGATGCAGATTATGGACAAAAGTAACTTTAAAATAGCGAGTGATGAAGAGATTGAGGTTGCACATTCTGGGCAGTATCTTCTAAATCTTCCAATCACTGTTGATGAATCTAAGGTTTTTACCCAGTTGCTTCCGCATTAATTTGGTTCCAACAATTATTGGCTCTCTTGATAGTTCCTTTTTTGGCATGTTGACTTTGCGATTCATTCTACCTTATCCTGGATGCAGCTTGACAAAAAACTTTTAAAGAAGTATTTTGCAGAGCATCCTCATGACAGCCTTCCAGAGTTCGCTGACAAGGTATCACTCTTATTGAAGCTTCAAGTTACAATTTAAATTGAGGCGTTTACTTTTGCTGGGACGTTTGATATGGAGGTAACGGCTTCCCAGATGCTAGATCTACAAGTGTAGTTTCTGGTTATAATTATGATATCTTCACCAAATTGAATATTTCCCAATTTGTTTCTTTTTGGTGTGGGATTCAAGAATGTGACTTGATTCCTTGATTGCCACATATGGTTTCCATTTGTTTCCCTACCTTTGTCTTGCTTTACAACAATTACAATCGGCTTTTGAAGTGTGTATCACCTTTGAAACATGTGATGCTATGAAACTACTATTTCCATCATGAGATTAGGTGTTGGGATGTTCATTGCTGACCCTTGTTTTTTAGCAGAAGGAATTTGCACTCCAATCAAAACACGAAAAAAAGTTTGCAACCATTCAATTCGAGGAACTTAAGTGTTATATTGTGCTTACTGGCCTTTTCTTCTTTTTCTTTGGAACAACCTCTCTAACCCACAAAGGTAGGGTTAAGGTTTGTGTACACCCCACTTGTGGGATTATACTGGGTTGCTGTTGTCTTTGGTGGAAGATAATATTTGCTATCAAGGGTTCAAAATAGTGTGTTACGAGTTACGACTGAGGATAAACTGGGAGCTTTTACCCTCTCATTTTCGTTTTTTTTTTTTGTATTATAAGATTAATCATCAATGAAGGCTGTTCCTCAATTCTGTACTAGTGCACACAAGCAATTAACAACAGTAAAATAGTGACTTGTCACTTGACTATTTCCTTGAACCTGCAAACTGTATCATGGATGGACATGTATATATTTGGCTGTTCAACTTATATGATATATCAATGTTTTACCTTGTCCTGAAACTTATTAGGTATATCAGTGTGTAGTATGAATATATACTTTTCTCAAGACAATTTCGTTGCTGTTTCCTGATCTGATTTGAATTGCATTTAGTGCCACCATGTTATTGTCCATTTTATATGCAGTATTATCTGTATATTCCTTCTCAAGGGAAAAGGATGAGAGTGAACAGTTTGATCATGCCACTGAGTTACTTTTTCTTTTCCAGTACGTAATCTTTCGTCGCGGCATTGGAATTGATAAGACTACTGATTACTTTTTCTTGGAAAAAGTGGATATGATTATTGCACGCATTTGGGGATGGATTTTGAGAAAAACAAGGTGTGTGGCTTTTAGATACAAAAAAAGTATTGTAAACCTGTTCACTGTTTGCATTATACTCAAAATGAAGTTCCTACCTTTCTGAATCCTTCTGATAGACTGTTTTCGAGGAGATCAAGTTCACGGCGCATGAAGGATCCAAAAAAGGATGATGGGATCAACAGTGAAGCAGAAGATCAGGACTTATATGTTGAACGTATCCGGATTGAAAATATGGAACTCAGGTCTAATAAGTGCTCTTTGTGGTTCTGTATTTCTATTCTTTGCTTAAACTAATATGCTGCTTTAGCAAGTTCATAAGGCACTTTTGTATCTTTTTTTAAAAAAAATTGGTACTGTTATATTCCTCAGCATTAAGGGATGCTGGCCACCTCCAAAAATTGTTACAAAAGAGAAATTAGAGTCTAGATTGACAAGGCTCCTAAGAAATCCACAAATTCATCTACTTTTCTATACAGTTCTCCTTGCACCAAAAAAACAGTGTGACTAGGCAATTCCATTTTACATCATGATTGGACTTGACTTTGTCTTTGAAGCATCTCCCATTTCTTTCCATCCATACTGACCACCAAATGCAGGAGGGTATCATCCTCCACCACTTTTTCTGGCTCTTGCTACCACCTCTTCTGATCCAACAGCTCAACAAGTCAGTTGTGTGCTCAGGCATTGTCCATTCCAATTTAGTGAGGGTGAAGAACAAGTGCCAAAGTTGAGCAGTAAATTTGCAGTGTAGAAATAAGTGGTTATTTGTTTCCCCAGTTTCATTGCATAAAAAACATCTAGGAATTAGTGTCCTTCCCTTCTTCTGGAGAACTTCTTGAGTGAGACATGCTCTTCTGTCCACTAACCAAGTGAAACATTCCACTTTAGTAGGAACCTGAATCTTCCATAGGAATTTCCAGAGCTTTGAGACTTCCCCCTGTTTTGAATTGCTGTTTTCCTTCTTGTAGAGTCTATTCACTGTGAGAATGCCATCTTCTGTGTGTTTCCATCTTAGAGAATCTGGATCGTAGTTGTGCCAGTGATGACTTCTAGCACATTCAACATGTTTGCCACCCTATCCACTTCCCAATCATTGAGATGTCTTCTGAATGTTAGGTTCCAACCTTGAGGAGACCAGCATCCCCCCATTGTAGCTTCAATATTGCTGCTTAAGAACATCAAGTCAGGAAAGGATTCCTGGAAAGTGGATTGGCCTATCCAGTGATCTTTCCAGAAGAGAGTTCTGTGTCCATTTCCTACTCTTATTTTGGTATGTCCATGCAATTTTGGCCAAGATGATCTGATAGCTCTCCACACACCAACCCCATAGGTGCTATTGATCTCATTTGTGACCCAATGACTTTCTTGGCCATAGTTGTGAGAAATGACCTTTTTCCAGAGAGAAACTCTCATTAAACCTCCACAACCACTTCATGAGGAGACACTGGTTGTGCAGCTTTAGGTTTCTGATGGATAATCCTCCCTGGTTCTTGCTCAGCTGAGTTACTTCCCATTTCACTAAATTGTATCCTCCACCTTCCTTGTTTCCTTTCCATAAAAAATCTCTTCTAAATTTGTTTAACTTCTTGGATACACTGGAGGGGATAGGGAAGAAAGACATCACATAGGTGGGGAGGGAGTCCAAAACAGAGTTGATAAGAGTGACTCGCCCCCCTAGTGACAAGTATTTAGCTTTCCATTGAGATAGTCTTTTCATTGTCTTCTCTATGATGCTGTCCCAGATCTCTACATCTGGCACTTTTGTATCTTGTGAATCTTTTTATCAATAAGTTTCATTAACCACATATTGGTATATTTAAAGCATGAGACGTATTCTTTTTGATAAGGTAAATAATTTTATTAACAAATGGGGAATACCCCGTATACAAGCTGTATACCAAAATAAGAGAACCTACATCAAAATATGGTTCTCAACAAAAGAGATTCAATCCTATATGCAAATAGGGACCTAGTAAATACACCAAAAAGAAACTAGAGATAAAACACTACTCTGCAATTTTACAAAATCTTGCTCCATCCCTTCAAATGCCCTCCTATTTCTCTCTTTCCAAATGACCCACATGCTTGCTGAAGGGGCAAATGGTTTGGATTGGCTCTGATATGATATGAAAGAATTTGTTCCCTCTGTTTTTTAAATTGTTAAAGGTAATTTCATTAACTTCCAGCAACAAAGGAGTGCTGTAAATTAAGTATAAGGGGAGGCTACATTACGACTTGTGTAATGAGCTCAAGAAGGCAATCATGGGATCTCTGTCCTTCGCAATAGCCTTGTTGCACCCAAAAAAAAAAAGAAGAAGAAGAGAAGATATGCATTTGTTTTTTATACTAATTTCAGATTCAGATTTGTTCTGAAAAACTCTCGCACTCCTTTTTTTCCAGATAGTCCACCATATCACTGCAGGGATGTATTCCAATGTTTCCTCTTCACCTTGCCAAGACCTCTCAAGTGCCAGAATTGTAGTTGGTCCTTTGATGTTCTTGGTATTACCAATTTAATTCCCAATAAGTTAAAAAGTAGACTCCATATTTGATATGTGAACATTTAATGAAGAAATAAATGATTGATATCTTCAGCTTCATTGCTACAAAAACAAACATTTGTCACATAATTAGCTTCCCACTTTTCTGAAGATTTTCATGTTTGAGACAAGCTCCTTTCGCCAGCAGAAAGTTCCACGTTCATAGGAGCTTTGTTTTTCCAGATGCACTTCCAAGGCCAATTTTCAGCTGGGAAAGGAATTAACTGCTTGTAGGATGATATAACAGCAAAACACCCCTTAGCATCACATTTCCATGTAAAGAATCATCTCTAGACAGAAGGGGAGGTAAACTGTGTAGCAGAGACAACAAAGAACAGAGGCTGTCCACTTCTTAATCATTTATATTACGTCTGAATGTAATATCCCTGCCAGAGTTGGACCAATATTCTGATATTGATGCTTCAGGATTCTGTACCACTGTAGGTAGGAGAGGATATTGATCCTTTAAAGGCGCAGAGCCCAACCAAGTATCTGTCCAGAATCTTACTTTCGTACCATTCCCAATTTCTGATCAAGTACATGTTTGGAAAGTGTCCCAGTGAATTCTCAGATGCTTCCACATGTGTTGGAGAGATGTGGTTGTTTGGTAATCCATGTATTGAGAAATTCACATTTTGTCACAAACACAATAACGTCTCTCTACAATGCTCCCACCTCCTTGTTGAACCTCCAAAGACACTTAAGCTGCAACTTGTACTTTGAACCTGTTTTCTATGCCCAAACTTCCTGCTTTCTTGTCTGTAGACACTGCTCTCCTATTTAACCAAGTTAAAGGTCTTATTCTCTCTATTACTCTGCCACAAAGTATCTGTGTATTTGTCTATTTTATGCACCACTAATACTGACAAAGTGTTTCCCTCTGTTCTTTATTGCTTACGAAATATAGAGATCTATCATCTTCATTATAGATGCCAGGAATCTTGATCGAATTCCCATCGTTGTAATCTCAATCTCATTACCGGCAAAATACTTGAAGAAAACATCAGCAGATAACTTCTCTAATCAAAACTCTCCCTCCAGTTTGTTGATGCATTCCTAGTTGTAGTAGCAACGATTTTTGAGCAAATTCCTGACAAAGTATATATTGGATGCTTTCGTGTACTTCCCTTCTGTCGTTTCTGTTCATTTACCTTTAATTTCAGCATTGATAAGTCCGAGTGTAATGGGAAAAATTGGATTAATCAATTCTGTGCATGGCTTGTAATGTGTTTACTTCTTAGAGCAAGAAAGTTTGTTGTCTAATATTCCCGAATGACTTGACTGAACCGCTTGAACCGGATTACCAGTTGTTGGATTCACCACTGTTAGCCGATCAAATGACATTAATTAATTATGAATTAATGCCACTAGCACTAACAATGTTTGCTTCCTCCTTTGTGTTCCTGTTGTTTATTACCAACTTTTACATTTTTCATTGTCTTAATACAGTTTACGTAGTCTGCTAAGCAAGATAACAATTCAAGAGCCTACTTTTGACAGGATAATTGTTGTCTACAGGTACAATTTCTCTTTCTTTGGGGAAATATTTTTAAATATAAATTTCACTAATTTGGTTGAAGCACATTTTCTGCATTAAAAATGCTTGTGTTTATCAGATCACTAAGTTGTTGAATTAAGTTTTTTTTATCCCTTGTTCCTTTATTTTTCATTTGTCGTACACTGCTGTGTTGTTTGAAAAATGGATTCAATTTGTAATTATGCAGAAGAGCTGGTACGTCAGCAAAATCGGACCGAGGAATTTATGTGAAGCATTTCAGACACATTCCAATGGCTGACCTGGAAATTGTCCTTGTATGATTTTTTTTCTAATTGTTTTATTTCAGCCAACTAACTCTGTAGTAGTATGTGTACTTTTTCTCTGGGGAGCGGAGCTTCTTATAAACTGTTACATCTTGATAATATCTATCTCTTTCTTTTTTAGCCAGAGAAAAAGAACCCCAGTTTAACTCCAATGGATTGGGTCAAATTCCTTGTGTCTGCTATAATTGGTCTGGTTAGTTATTTTACCCTTAGGATCCGACTGCTCGACTTTTATTGTCCCTTTAGAATTTTGTTTTGAACTCAGGCATTCTTTAATTCTTTCAGGTTGCTGTTGTGAGTTCGCTTGAATTGCCTAAAGCTGATATATGGGTCATGTTTGCTATCCTCTCCACAGTGATAGGCTATTGTGCAAAGACATACTTCACGTTAAGTGTTTTGTTGATTTCAGTACTAGCTGTATCAATATTTATAAATAAGCAAAAATGTTATCTGTACCAATGCTTGTTTATTGTTGTATTCTTAGCTGCTGACTGTATTCTGCACTTCACATCTTTCTTCATTCGTCTTTTGTTCATTTAAGGGACTTCAACTGTTCAACATCATGAACTTATTTGAGTAGTCAGCCCACCTTTGTAATGTTCATTCTCTTTTTGAATGGAGTGCCCTAAGTTGTGCATCTTGTCATGCTGAGACACTGGGTTTATATGTTGAATGCATCAGATGATTGCGAAGAACGTACCTAATTGCTAAGAACATATTCAAGCTGGTATTTCCGTGGAACTGATTTCCTTGACTTGCCTGCAGGTTTCAACAAAACATGGCTACATATCAAAACTTGATTACACAGTCAATGTATGATAAACAGCTAGATAGTGGAAGGGGTACTCTTCTACATTTGTGTGATGATGTGATTCAGCAAGAAGTATGTAGCTTCTGTCTTTTTCCCCCCTTCAAATGCTTTTCAATTCAATCATATGAATTTCCAGTAATGTTATTACCTACCTCCTCCCCAGGGGAACAAAGGATAATAGAACTGAAAATAAGCTTTTCTTTTTCATTTCTTAGTGATATCTATGGGCGTAGTCTAACATTATTAACAGTATTTATATACTTCAATACTAATTTATACTGGAACCAAGAAGAAAAAAAAACATATGATGGGCATCTTGATTATATACGATAGACTAAGATACAATTGAACTCAAAGAAATGAAAGGAAGATATTTGTTATATTGATCTGCTGTTATAGGAAACTCAGAAATTTTTAAATATATTCTCAAGGTTCCCATTTTGAATGAATAGTATTTGTTGGTAACTTGAGACTGCATTTGGTACTGAATGTAGCTACTGATTCTGATACAATGTTCTAGATTAGTTGAGAAGTTACAGCTGGTGCTTACAGGTGTCCATGTCAAATATGCAGGTAAAGGAAGTTATTATATCATTTTTCATTTTGATGGAGCAGGGTAAAGCTACTTTGGAGGTATACAAAACATATCTCTCGGCATGTTTGGCATGCATATGATTATTATCGTGTACTTTTTCCTTGATGCATGCTTCCATGGGGTCCATTCATTATTGCGCTACTAACATAATCTTCCAATATTCTGAGTGATGATATAGGATCTTGATCTGCGATGCGAGGAGTTACTAAAAGAAGAGTTCGGTGTAAGCTGTAATTTTGATGTAGATGATGCTGTTCAGAAACTAGATAAATTAGGCATTGTTGCTCGGGTAAGATTGGTCTTCTGTATTTAGCTTTCTTTTCCTTGACCTGGTAAATTTCTTTTCTTGCAAGCTTGTCTTGCTGCCAGATATTTAGATACAGACACTTCCGTGAATCTCCCACTCATTGTATATATATGCACACAAGTAACAGGCAGGACTAAACCACTTGAAAATAGTTTATGGATCTCCGTATTTGGACGATACCAAACTCGGGCAAGCCATTTGTTTCCTATTGCTTGCTCATTTCTTTTCCTGACTAGATGATCCTTACCACTTCTTAGAGAAAGTTAAGCTCTTTTAAGTTTTAACTGGTCAATGTTTTAAACATCGTCCTTTGGAAAGGGCAAGATTGAGCTAGTTGGCAGACCCTCTTTAAGAAAAAGACAAAGGATATCTGCAGGATCGAGTTACTCTCCAATTTTAAACCTCTAATTTACTAGAAGTCTGAAAATTTGTAAAGAGAAACTCCTCTTGGTCATTAGAAGCATTAAACCAAGATGTCATTTTCCACAGGTAGATAGAAGAAGAGACTCTAATACCCTTCCTTTTCCAATGACCGGGTTGAAATGATTCAGTTAGTTTAATAACATGTGAGCATTCTCTATCGGTATATCCCGAAAAACCCCAAAAAGTCTTTTCCAATATGAAAGTGGATCTTGTACAAATTCTACACTGATGGCACTGGAGTATGCCTGCCTGATGCATCCAGAATGTGAAAGATTACCTTCGCTGAACAGGATGTAAAATAACCTTTTACACATATTAAGATTTTTAGGATGAAGAAGTTTTATGTAGAAAAGTATTAAGGTCTAATTTGGGGCTTTGAGCGTTGAGTGCAAATAAACGTTGCTTTAGCGAAGAAAGGTGTTACCATCAGGCAAAATGCATGAAGTTAAAATTGTATTAAAGTTTAAAAACCATTCTTATATATAAAGGTGTTATTTATGTTTTTCGTGACTAATTTTCTTGTAATAAATTTCTAATTTTGTATCCTAATCACCAAAAAAATGGTCATAATGTTTTGTTAACAATTAATGTATCACTTTGCAAGATGGACCCGGGGGCTCCCCCCAAGCATCTGTTTGGTTGTGCTCACCTAGTGTCTAATGTTGTCGTTTTGAAGACAGCCCATGGGGGCTACGAGGCGCATGCTTTGGTGCTTGTAGTAAGGCACTATCTAAGTGAGGCTAAGCTCCCTACTTTGGCTTCACCTGTCTTCATAATGTTGAGCGAGCTTCTAACATTATGGGTTTATTGGAAGCAGGAACATTAAATATATTTTTAGGAAAATAAGTCCTTTTCTGATATTACAACAACAACATATCCACTGTAATCCCATGAGTGGGCGTCTGGGAGAGTAGTGTGTATGCAGACCTTAATGTAGAGATGCTTTTCTGATTTTGGTTACCAGAAAATGATTTTCAGGGGAACACAGTTTTCATCAAACAGGGGGTAAATGACTTCCCTCACTTATGGATAGAAGTATTTTCCTTCATGTGCTTACCAAAATTTAGACATTATTTTTAATTTTAATGCTAAAAAGTTCTTGAAAACACTATCCAGTATGCTAACATAATTATCAATCTGTAATAAATGCTTTTCTCTGGAAAATATTTTTTTACTACCAACCAAACACTAGAAAATAATTGCCAGAAGATGACTTACATTTAGGAAGATGTGTCTTCCTACAACACTACTACTCATTTTATTAGGAAGTCCATTAAATAGCATATATAAGCAAGCGACTTAAGTATAACAAATATTGATAAGATCATAGAGAACGCAAATCTAATCTTTTATGGAGATATAAGGAAATACTCGTTTTCTCAACTTGGAGAATGAACATGTTATTGTGCTATCAACTGGGATTCAGGGAAGCATGCATCCAATGTGCATACCTTTGTAAGTAGTATGATAAGTCCCTTTCTTGTTGGCTTTTGAAGCCTATTGCTACCTTAAGTTATCCTGAAGTGAATATTTATATGTTTCTCTTGCCTCTAATATATTTTGTTCCCATTCAGGATACAATTGGACGGTATTACTGTGTTGGTCTCAAGCGTGCAAATGAGATAATTGGGACTACTACGGAAGAGCTTGTCCTCAAAGCAAAACAGGGCGCCGTTTCTTCGTGATGTTATATATGCCAGATGATTAGCTTCTTAATGCCTTTTTTCTCCTCTTTTTGGCTTGTAAGAAAAAATTTGAATACCACACATGGGGTGTTTGCATGCGTATTTTATTCATTACAAATCTTGGATGTGCTACAGTTTCTTGGGCTTTCAATGTGATATTCATTGTTGTAAGAGTGAAGTGAATGCGGAAGCTCATGGATGCCTGAACTCTAAGCCTAGAAGTAGTCCTTCTTGTGCTTTTATAAATGGAAAATTTTGGATTAGGGAAAGTGAGCCAGGTAATTAGTGAAAGTATTTTTGTGGCCGTTGAAGGTTCCTAAAACAGTGATGCTTGGTTCCAACTTTAATAAGAACAAATTCTGTTTCCATCGTCATCATGATTCTTCTAGAACAACAACATACCCAGTGTATTACCACATAGTGGGGTCTGGGGAGGGTAGAATGTACGCAATCCATACCACTACCTCAGAGGTGGTAGAGGCTGTTTACTACAACAGTGTGCTTCCTTCAACGAAGTGAAGCTCAAGGGGAGAAAATGGAAAGAGAGGTGTGTGGCCCTCAGACGAAGTGCGAAAAAAAATAAATCATGTTTCTCTTCCACTGATATTGATTTGTGTTAAATGACAAGTATTCCTGACCGTAACCTTTCCATTCACTATATTCAACTAAACTTTGAGATATCAACTAGACATTCAATACCACGAAAAGAGAAGTGAAGTGAACAAGACTTGCCTTTTGGAAACCGTAACTATGAGAAAAGCTCTTCTAAACTCTGACCTTCCTCGGATGCCTTTTTTTTTTCCTTTTAATTTATGACAGTACTATCTAAACTATTCAACTTTGATATACTCCTTGCTCATTGCTTGCATTCAAATTATCACCTTAATCCTTTTGAAAAGTAATCCTTTAGGCTGAGATGGAATATGGAATAGTATTAAACCAAAAGAATTCAAAAATTCATGTCAGAAAATCTTCATCTATTATCAACAAATAATTGTTTATCACAAGGTTTCGAGTACATTTATGAGAATAAAAGGAAAAAAAACACAGCTGCCAATTTTTCTTTTTACAATTAACAAGCAGCTGGATGCATCTCTCTTTCCAATCTGGTGTCTCTGTAAATATAGTCTGACAAATCACACAAACAAAAGAATTAATACAACCAAGAAGCTTAATTCCCACATCATCTTATTTTGAAGCCCGAAAAAGTTGACTTCCAAGAGTCACAACTGGAGTTCCTTCTCCCATGATTGTTGTCAAGCTCATTTCTTTCTCCAGTATCCGATCAAGTTCCGTCACCACATAACTCATGGTAGGCCGCCTTTCACTCGAAGGGTCAACGCACCGGACAGTCAATTGCATGAACTCTTCCATGCCTTCTGTGGTGAAGCTATTACCCAATCTTTTATCAATTATGGAAGATATGTTTCCAGAGTCTTGATAATTCTCCACCTGAAATGAGAAAAATACTCTATTAGCAACTTGCATAACTAGCTGAATTCCTTGATTGGCTGTCGGGGCCCCAATATCCTTGTCAATACATTTGAGGAAAAGCAGTCTTTAGATGCATCAGAATGGTCTGAGAAAGGTATACCCATTCAACTATGTTTACATTCAAATCGGAAGATAGCAAATCCATTGCTTCACGGCCGCTAACTAGCTCCAGGAGAAATATACCAAAACTGTAGGTATCACTTTTCTCAGAAAATCGTCGGAACTCTCTGACCCTACAGAATAATGAGAAAAAGTCATTGGATCTTCACATCAATCAATTCCCAGCTGCACCACTGGGGAGAACAGAATGAAAGGAAAGATGTCCCAAAAAGTAAACACTAAAGAAGCAAGAAGACTACTCTGGAGCAAGAAATATGTCATCTGTAGCCACTAGAGAAGATGGGCCTGCAACCTCAAATCTTCCAAGGAAATTGCGTAATCCCGCATCTGCAACTTTAGCTATGAAATTTTCATCCACGAGAACATTTGCTGTCTTAAAGTCTTTATGAGTTAAGCGGGGACTTAGTGAGTGAAGATGAGCAAGACCTGAATATATAACATTGAGCGAGAATGAAGCATAAGAACCAATACTGTAAAAGTATTTCAACTCAAAGAAGCTGATGCAGGGCCCTTAAGTATTGTGAAAACTTATCTTTGCCAGACCACTACTAGGACAGGCATAATTCTTTTTCTAAACAAAAGATAAACCAATACCAGGAGAGCCCAAATGCTCACTGATTTTGCAGAGGATCACCTTTAGCTGCCCCTAGAGCTATAGAAAGCCTATGCTTGAATTCTAGCTTCTCTTGTGTAACCTGACCGCCGCCTAGAAGGAAAAAAACCCATGAATGAAGATCAAACAGAATTGCACCTTACGAAAAGCTCACTACATTTTCTAATTGGCTTGAAGTCGAAACCGAGTAAAAACCAAGACAGTTTGGAAAAAAAAAGACGGACCAATTTTATTATTTTTGTGTGGGGGTGGGGGGGTGAGGAGCTGGAATATTTAGGTCTTCACTACAATGTACTGAAATCAAACTGTTAGAGAAGATAAGGCAACTCCTTGAATAGTCTAAATTTGTCTGGGACTAACTATTGGCAAAGAAAAACTATAAAATGGGAAGGGATGAAACAGAAGTTTTAGTAAAAAGATGATTACCATACAAATGAATGGATACACTTCCATTAGGTATGTACTCATAGACAAGAATCTGCTGATCATTTTCCTGGCAATATCCTAAGAGGGTGACTAAGTTCCGGTGCTGAATGGATGAGAGATAGCGAACCTGAAAGGAGATACAGTCTAAATACATCAAACCAAAAAAAAAAATGAACACATATTTACGAACAATCATAAGTCATTTCTGATACACCTACAACTGATGATAGGCATTTATATTTTGCTACTTACGTATTTAGTCGTTAATTTATCAGAATACCAGCTTAATACTTACCCTCTGTAGATATTCCAAATATATTGGATACATGATATTAGTAGGGAAAAGTATTAGGGAGTAACAACCCAAAAGATGATGACAAACATTTTGTTAAAGAAAAAACTTTTGAGGCTAACTCAACCTCAAAATCTAGCTCAAGAGGTGAGGATTGTCAAAGCCATATTAAAGAGACCACTCATCCCTTGAATGGCCGATGTGATAGCAGGAGATAAATTACATGCCAAGGGTATTGGCCCATGGTTTCAGCTTACTTGCACTCGCAGACCCCTATTCATGACCAAGAGGAAAGACATCCGAGTAATGGGAATCTGTTTCTAGGGGTATTCTATCAATTTCTTTCCATTTGTTTCTCTTTAACTTTTTGATAAAGTAAAATTTAATTGATGTGGGTAGAAACAGGCCTGTACAAAAGAAGAAAACAAAACTAAAGATTGTAAACAAAAAGATGATTCTCTACAAAGAGAACTCAATCGTCTACCATAATTTGAATCTCGTAGATTCTCAAAAAGTTTATATCAGTTGAAAACTTGAAATAAGCTTCAATTTAACTGAATATAAAACAAAAAATTCAAAATTTAGAAATAATATCAAATACAATTCAAATTTTCTATTAATGGTTGCACATTCAATTGAGCACGTGTCTGGGTTGTTTGTACCTGAGGTCGAAAAAAATTCTTTACAGTAATCGAGTCTCCCCCATTTCACAGGGAATGGCTGAAGAAGAATGCATTGTCATGATAACTTAATTTTGTCCAGCAAGATACTTAGGACTCCCCATGATTAGCAAGAATGGAATCAAACACCATAGAGTAGGTTTTATTCCACACATCTTTTCCTTTTCCAATTTCCAGTTGTGCAATGCAATTTTATCAATTTGTGACCCAGATAACCCCTAGGTCCTTTCTCCCATTGCAGACACAATCACAAAAAAGAGATAAGTAAAGGCGTTACCAAAATTGTCCTCTCAACATGCCTTTCAAGTTTCGCTTCATCCTCCTAATATCCAGGCTCACCGAGATGGTCCAGTTAAAGCCAAAGGGACTAAAATGTTGTGAAAGTTTACTTCTGTATAAATCACAGTGGAACAAAGACCCAAACCTGTCAGCCCATCTCAGTCGCAGCTTGGATTTTCCAAGCCTTATTCACATCATGTTGAATTTTCTATGATTATCTATATTTCAGGTATTCGGGAATCCTCCTTAATAGACGAAATATTCCTATTATATCAATGCCGATTGAATCAATGTTATTAGCTGATATGCAAAATAAAAAGACTCCCTGGGAGGGAAGCAGCTAAAAGATGTTTCAAAAATATAACAGAAAAGTTGCTTACTTCTACTGTGTTTGGATTTAAACTTTTAAGAAGACTGTTAACAGGTAAAGGATTTGGGCTAAGTGGTGCAAAAGATAATTCTCAAGTGAATGAGAAAGATAAGGCATTTGCTAAGTTACTTTTGAAGGATCTGACACGGACCTGATGACATTTTTGAAGAGTTCGAGCAACATAGGGCATTTGGAACCGCTACGGAAAGGGGTCGGAAGAATAGTTGGGGACTGAAATAGTCTTTTGGGGGATAGAGGGACTTGAACCCTCACGATTTTTAGAGTCACGGATTTTCCTCGTACTATAAATTTCATTATTGCCGGTATCAACACGTAGAATGGGACCCTATCTTTATTCTCGTCCGAGTAGACCTGTTTAATATAGAACAGAACGTGCAATCCTTGAATATCTGAAATTGTCTAAGTGGAAATAGCTTTCTTATCATTCAATGAGCACCTTGTATTTCATAAAAATTGGGGGCAATATAATCCTTGAATGTCTCTTTGACAACTTATAAGGAGTCGTTTGGTGTGAGGTATAAGGTATAATAATCCTGGGATAAAATGCAGGATTATTTTATCCTGTGTTTGGTTGGAGGTATTAAGTAGTCCCGGGATTATTTATCCCACCATTTATACTATAGTGATGGCATAAGTTATCCCATATACATGGTGGGATAACTTATTCGGGGATAGCTAATCCCGGGATAACTTGTTCCAACCAAATGACCCCTAGGGGTTTATCGGTGGTTGGTGATAGTTTAGGAGATAAAGCAATGAAATAATAGCATGATGAGGAGAAAAGTAATAAATATTTTTTACTTGATGATATTGAAATAAGGAGCCTCTCTACCTCTGAGGTAGGGGTAAGATTTACGTACACTCTACCCTCCCCACCTCATTGTGTAGGACTACATTGGGTATGTTGTTGTTGTTGATATTGACACAAGGTAATAGGCCAGATTTGTAGCTTGATCTCTTACAGATTCAATTAGAATCTGAGGTGTAACTTGTTACCAGAATGTGATCCTTGACGCAGTCTGAACTTAGAAAACTGTGAGAGCTTAGAGGGAGAAGTAGATGTGGATAGTTGGTCACTGCCTCTTAGAATATCCAGATTCTAGAGAATGTGCAAAGATCCATATATCTTTTATATTCATCGTACTTGAGGAAATTATACAAAGTATTCTGTAGGATATATTAGGATATTTTGTATTTAATTATTAAACATCTAATTACTTGATTAGCATTGAAACTGAATATCTGCAATATTGGGTGTAAAATGTGACTCCTAATAAGGAGCATCTTTTGTACATGTTTCTTAATCAAGTCAATAAGATTTTCTTTTTTCACATGGCATCAGAACCTCAAAGATCTCGGTAGAACTCAAATTAGCTTTCATAACTGATAAGCAGTGCAGGCCAATGTGTGCCGCCCGTCTCGACCATATTTTCTACTTATCTTCCTCATGGTGTCCGATAGCGCTCCTCTCTCCAGCAACTGGTGCCGCAACTCATCTCTTTGCAACCATTCATGCATTCCTCTCTATGGCATTCTTCAGGCATTGCTCCTTTCTCTAAAATCGTTAACGCAGATTCATCTCTTTGGCGACCGGCGCTAATACTTACCACGCGATTAACGCCCTCCTCTAGACCTTGAATTTCTTGTCAATGTTCTGCCAATTCAAGTTGTGCTAATAATGTCCTCGAGATTATAACACCTTCTCTCTTTTCAATGATTAAGAATAGATTCCTTTTTGTATGTAGTGCAAGAAGCACTTTCTCTCGTGATGTAGTTACCAACGACATTCTGGAGGAAATGATTCCAACATCGCTTTCTTTTTAGTGATCGTGCATCATTCCAGCGAGATTTCAAAGTCAATTCTCTATCTTTACAAAATAAGCAAACTCAAGTTAGCTCCCCCACTTTGAGATTGAAGGGGCCTAAGGAATATCAAGAGAACATGTTGGAGCTTTCCATTATTCAAAGACGCTAGCTTGCACCCCCCACCCATCCACCACCCTCTCTCCACATTTATGAAGTCTAGTTGAAGTGTGTATAGAAGATTGAGTGTCGTTTGTAGAAAATCATATCTTTTTGTAGGTTTTTTATTTATATTTTGGGTTTACTTCTTATATTCGGGCTTTTCATGCCCAAACTTTCGAATAGAACTATTACCTTATCCAAAAAAAAAAAAAAAATGAAATCTAGTTGAAGTAAAATTTTGTCTCACCATCAATCTCACTTTGCTAAGAGGAACATTTGAGCTTTTGCCCAGTGAAATTGGATGCCCTTGTGGGGCTGTTCGATCAAATAAAGGAAACTGAATTAAATTCATGGCTGTCTCAATCTTATATTTTCCATTCCGGTATTTCTGCACTAATATGAATCTAATAAGAGCAAAAAGAGACTGTGTTATGAGTGAGGTAAGTAAGCATCCAAAAACATTGTCATTCAATCAGACAAGAAAAAAGAAAAAATCAGACAAGAGATAATGGCATGAAAGCGCCAAGCTCTTCGGGAGGTAAACTGATGCATTTAGTGCCTTTTGTCTGTCGATTATGGCAGATAACTTTAAAACCATTTTGGTCACTCAGGCTCTAGTTAAAGGATTACTGTAGTCACTTCTTAGGACAACTAACGGAAATTTGGATAGGCTCAAAGGGACCAGTATGGTTTTAAAAAAAAAAACACTCAAACAATATGCCCAATACTTTCTATAAGATGTACCTAGTTACTATTACCTCATCAATAAATTCCTGACTAGGGACAGCAGATCGCCTTTTTATTGCTACAAGCATACCATCATGAAGCAATCCCTTGTACACCTCCCCAAATTTTCCTTGGCCAATCAAACTCTTATCACTAAAACCTTTTGTGGCCGAAGACAATTCTTCTATCTGGAACCGCCTGGCATCTCGTAAGTTCAATTCAACGCCAGCATTTTTTCCAACTGCAAGACATCCAGCTACTTGAGGAATTGGTAGAACAAATATGAAATATTTGACTTAAATAAGCAGAAATGAGATATGACCTTGAACAGACGGATCAGAAGATCCAGTCTCAGAAGTTCTTGAAGTTCTCCTTTTACGAAAAATACAGAACCATAAAATGAGGAGCAGAATCCCGACGAATGCCACGGCTCCTGCAGCACCTCCTAGAATTGCTGCAAGAGTCCTTGACATTTGGCGACTTCAGCGACTACTTTTGGGAAATATATTTTGAGTCATTGAAGCTGAAAAATGAATGATGTTAGCTGATGGAGAGAGGGTATCAGGCTGTTCCTAATATTAACATTGTACTTGTTTGTAGGTAACAACAACTCACAGTTAATTTTAGGTAATGACCTTGTGTTTTCTGATGAAACCTAAAGCAACAAAGATTGAAAAGCACACCAAAAGCATACGGTAGAGGAGAGTGATAAACCCCAATGCTCAAAAATATAAATGAATACATAGCATCATTTTTTTCTGTTAGGGGGAATGACTTGACAATCCTAGAAACATGGATTCTATTCTATTAATTAAATTAAATAAATAGTTAGGGCACAGCACAGCACATCACATATAGATAAGAGAAGTGAAAAAAGAAAAGAATAATAACCTGAGTTCATTTGGGATGAGAATTGAAGCGCATTCCCTCAAATCAATGGGCGTAAGAATAATACTAGTTCAATAGAGAAGGGGGGTTGGCATTATAATCATCACCATTGACAGGCCATGTATATATATGCCGACAGAAAGTGACCTGGCGCCGACAGATTATTAGTCCTCTGCACCTCTACTCATTTAAATATAAATAACACAAGTAATCAATCCCAAATGAATTATTACACTCGAGACTACTTAAATACTACTGTACTACTTACTAGTAAAGCAACCAGCATGAGAATAACTCTTAGAGTTGAGGCCAACAGTGTTTCTGTGGGTTGTAAAACTTGTCCGCTACTGCAACTTGTTTCAGTGTTTCTCTTCTTTTTCCTACCACTAGTTTGTTATTCTTTTCTTCTTCTTTTTTCATTCAATTACATACCTCTAATATATTTTTAGCTTTTAATTTGGGGAAAACTTCTATGGAGAAATAGAATATCTAATTAAATTATGAGTTGATTTATTTAAATAATTAGGAATATATATATATAAAAAATTGACATTATCATACATGTTTGATCATATCAACAATATTTTTAGCATTAAATAAAATCTTCTCACTCTTCTATTTATTACAAATACAAAAACACATTCAAGAGCCTTTTTAATAGCAATTGTTTTAGTAGTCATGGTTTTTCCAACATAATGGATTGAAGATCAATGAGTAGGAAGCAATTTTTCCAAAGCTATTCAAAGTCGTAAATTCAATACTTGGCCTCTAACCATCAATCTGCAACTTTGCGTTTATAAACAATAAAAATATCATCTTACAGATTTGTTAGTTTAAGCACAGGATGATTTCCAGTTGAGAAACACGAAGATATGCTTTTAGTTAATAAATCTTATATTCTTCGTACTCAAAAAGAGATTTAGAAATGATACCTCTTGATACTATCCTTTCCTTATTAAATAACCAAACACTCCTATAGAAACTTTTTGAAAGATTGAGTTGGGAAAATATTTACTTTCAAGAACTATTGCTAATAAAGAATCGGGCAACGATATAATTCGTCAAGCTTGTTTAGTCAATAAAGCCACACTAAAAGCTTTTAGATTTTTAAAGTCCAACATAATTGTTGATTCAGAATCACATAATCTTTCCTATTTTTCAAAATGCACCATCAAACTTTTAAATAGAATATAATTTCTTTACATAAATCATCAGGGGATTGGAAACAAGACAATACATATATAGGGATAGCTGCTAGTACAATCTTAAGCATAACTTATTTTCCCGCGATACTTAAAATTTATAGTTGCAATTTTATTTTCATCTTGACACTTTTCTGATAAATTCTAATGTCTTTTGTTGGAGCGCCCCACAATAACCGCTAGTCCTAAATATACACGTTCATTCCATTTATTTACATTGTCCAAGCAACGATAATATCTCAATTTTCTCCTCTTCCCTCACATTTTCACTAAAACAAATTGCAGACTAATCTAGATTAATCGCTTAGCCATAACTTTGCTTATTTATTTATTTTTTTGCATTTTGATCGTTAGCTAAACATAAAATAAAGTAGCCATCAATAAAAAAAAATAATTGAGTTACGCCCACCTGATGTCTAATTCAATTTTAATCTTTAAAATTATTTTTTCCTTGAACATCTTCAATAATGTAGATAAATCTTCAACATATTCTAAAAACAAATTACTAATATATATAACGAAGGATCCTTAAATTTTGTACTTTTCACATGATCAATTTTACCCTTAATTAAAGTTTTAACGACTTTGCATATTTTCACCCATTTAGTAAACCTGAGCAATTACTTAGTTTTATTAAAGGGATAATTTCATTTATATACAAAAAAAGTAAACAGTTTACAAAAAAAAAAAAATAGCCAAGGTTTTATTTATTACTTAAAATAGTCATCATTACTTAAAATGACCTTTTCTTCCTTTCTTTTTTTTTTTTCAGTTGTAATCTTTTTTAAAAAAAAATTGTTTTTTTTGCTGCATTTTTTTATTAAAAAAAAATCTTTTTTGATTTTTTTATATAAAACTTTTTCCGTGCAATTTTTTCATGTATCAATATTGTATAAATGGTGTATACATATGTATATATGATGTACAAATAGTTATGTAGTGTATATGTAATGTATCGATATTGTATAAATAGTTATATGGTAAATATGTAATGTATCAATATAGTATAAATAGTGCACAAACATATATTGACATTGTATAAATGGTGTATAAACATGTATATATGATGTACAAATAGTTATGTAGTGTATATGTAATATATCGATGTTGTATAAATATGTATAAGCGTATATCGATGTTGTAAATAGTATATAAAAGTGTTTTAGAAAAGGGCGCAACAGCAAACATCAAAAAGAAATCCACTACCAGCTGCCATTTTTTTTTTAAGGGAAAAAAATTATTTTAATCCTTGTGTTAGGGCCTTATTATGGTTTTGATCCTTGTGATATTTGATCCTTCATATTATCCTATTAAACTGGGTGATTTTAATCCTCTTACTAACAGTGGTTACCAATTTAAACAGACCAGTCAGTACTGTCAGGGGCAATTATGGTATTACAAAAAAAATACTTCTTTACAAATAAAAAACCCTCAAATATAACACTTTTACATATCTTCTATAGCGTCCTCCCTCATTCATAACCATATCTCAGTGCTCCTTCCTTCTTTCATATGGATGGGGATTAATCATCTAATTCATGGATGATTAACTTTTGTGTTTGTAGGTTTATAAACACTTCTTCTCTTTACTTGCCTTCCCTTTTGTGTGAGAAAATAATTTAGCAACTCCTTCTAGGGCACATAAAGAAACTCACTGCAGCTGGTGAAGAGAAAGATAATGAGTCTTTGTCATAATGAAATTGCATTATAAGAGCGGGCTGCAATCCACGCCGATATATGAGTACTTGGTCAAGTTTAATTAGACTAGATCTTTAATATTGCTCAATAAAAAAGGACCAAAACCTTTTATTATATGGTAATCAAGAAACGAATGCATACAATTCAATATTATACCAAAAAATTAAAAATAATTTACGCCTTAAGAGGGCGTGATCCTTTTACATCATCATCAAAGGATATACAAAAGAGTTTAGGCTTTAATGTTGCCGTAACACATAAAAGTGATTATATTTTGGTCTTTCCAATACATAACAGTGAACACCACAATATCTAAGAAAACATATCTTTAGATACTTCTTATGCGCTATTTATTGTTGACATCCTTCTAGCAATATTTTGGTCTCATTTTAGCAAGAAGCATAAACAAGTGTATATAGATGCATTATGAATAATCATTTAGTTTTATTCTTTAGTAATAGATGTTTTATCCTCCACCTTATTCTAATTTCTTCTTCTTTAGTAATTTGGGGTCCATACTTGAAAAGTTTCTTGTTTCTAACTTGGTCTCTTTTCCAGTGGAAAAACTGAAAAGGCAAAGATATTTACTTGAAAATATCAGTTTTAGTGAGAGCGCACACATTTAGTACATGTAAAGAAAAAATATTTACTGAGCAACCAGTGAAAAGAAATCTAGGTTGTTTAATGTAATAGAATCCTAATAATGTCCAATGTGTGTCATACTGGACATTATATTCATACACTGGAGACTTTGGAATGCCCCTGCTTATAGGTTGGTAACCAGGCATTCACATGAAATAAACTTGAATTAATGCTTTTGTCAATCGAGCCAGCTTTGTATAACACGTGCCAGTTGCACAATCTTGTTGATTGTCTAAGATGCTGAGTTACTTTCTGTCAAGCACATTTTTCTGAAAAAGAATATATCAACATGTATGGACAGGATACCTCAACTCTTTTAGCCATTTGTTCTATGAGGTTGGAAGCCAGATATTGTCTTGCAATTAACTCTGGAAAAGAATATATCAACCTTTCTTGATTTCTACTCGTGTTGTCTGTATTGGACCTTAGCTAACTTATTCTCTTCTGTATATTGTAGGTCAATCAACTTAACCAGACAAGAGTACCTCAGGAACAATTGAGGAGCTCTGCATTCATTTCAGAAGAAATTGGTGAGCATTCTAGAGAGGTACGAGGCCACTCATCATCGAGAAAATAGGAAAACAATATATTCCATCATCAAGATTACAAGAAGCTCTTTCTCGAAATAGCAAGAGAGTAAGAAGTGGTCCACTGGTTAAGAAGAAAAATATCCCATAAATCGATGACATTACGTAAATGAGTTTAGATCTAGTTCTTTCTTGATGACTTTAGAGTTTATCCTGCTTTGGTGATATGTAATGACTGAATGCAACTTAAATAATTATCTTTTGTTCTTGATTTTAATTTCATCGCCTTCATTATGCACTCTTGTTACAGTAGATAGGTGCTCTATCTAACCTTGGCAGCTCTTTTAATAGTGGTTTTCCCACATCGATGAGTAATAGAGAACTCATTTTGGGAGGTGTAAAAATGAATATTAATCAACCACTCACTTAACTTTGTCCACTATAACAGTTAATTTACACAACCAGTACTTCTTTTGAACAATTTCACCTATTAAATGCATATTCATGTGTAGTGGCTGAAAAATAGATACCTATTTTCATAGAGAAAATTGTCATCTGCAGCTTGTGGTGATGATGTTATTTGCTTCTTCCGCATTAATAGAACCAGAAAATGAATTGAATACAGTAGTGCTACTTGCTGAAGAAAATTTATCATCATTTGTAGAATTGTTGTGATCACAAGCATTAGCAAGAAACTATTTCATCATTTGTAAACCTGGAAGAACATCAATGAATTGACTAAGAAGGAGATTTCTTTAACTTGTAGGTATTATAAATATGTTAATGAGAATACAGTATAAGCAAAATTAGAAACAACACATTTTGTCGAGCAAAGAAACGAATAGCTTGAGTTAATAGGCTAATGGATCTCTATTATACATATAACCGCGAGTTAGATGTATTTATCTCATCTCAGCACTAAATCCTCTATAAAGCATTCTACAACAATATTGTTGTACAAGGAATACTGTCAAAAATATGTGCAGCCTAAGTAGATATTCAGGACAGACTTCCCAAGGAAAAACATTTTTCAATAGATTCCAAATGAGTAACTAGGTGATAACCATTAATAATGATTAAAACATTTCGTACAAACAATAGATTTACCTTTCATCATCATCGAACTGACAACAACTGCTTCATACTCCATTAAAAAGGATAAAAATAGTTGCGAAATGATTAAAGATCAGAGATGCCTCAGGCTGACCAGTTCAATATCAAATATGACAGTCCCCAATGTTGCGCCTTCTCCATTTGCAAGACGGGTTGAATTGAAAATGGTAATAAAAAGTCTTTGCTGATCAAAATACTGAAACAGGGAGAAAATGATTACTAACTCAATTCCCAAATGAAATATATTGTTGAAATAAAAAAATATTTGACCTCTTTTCCCGTGTGACTAGGAATGCTCAGTGACAACCTCTCAATTGTCACCGCCTGGCCTCTCTAATTTCTAGTTTCTTTTCAAAAAGAATTAAAAGTAATTAATTTTAATTTAAACACCAAATAAATTAATCAGTTTTAAGGACCTTCCCCACCACAGGTTTTATGAATGACCGAATCATCCTACAAAAAAAGGTTGGCACAACACCAAACTCACTTCATGATTCCACCAAAGTTAATTAATAATCCCCAAAATCAAGATGGTCTAAGAACAACCAGAAATGAGAGGAGGAAAGAAAGAGAGAAGAATTTAATGAATGGATTTCCTGCTATGCATGTTCAATTACAAAGGTGTAGCAGCTGTAGCTGAAGCATATATTGTATTTTCTAGCTAATGTTTTTTGACAGCTATCTTGATCATTTGCCAAGTTCTTGGTTTTTGGTTATGGATAATGGTAACAAGCTTGTTAAACACAGATTTTACAATCTTTGAACAATTTGGAATAAGTACTTTCCTTCTCTTTTTTACACCGCAACTAGGTAATCTCTTCAAGAATTTATAAGTACTAGAATTTCTCTCAATTTAGAAAAGCAAATGCGGCAACAACAAATAATACAAAGGCTCCTTCATAACATAAGGTGTGGGTTGATGCGCCATGGTTACATGGCACTTTCGATGCTTAAAACAAGGAAAATATGCAATAACTTGGGTGTGTTTGGTTGGTATGACGTTTTTTCTGTTCTATATTGCAGGAGAATAGGTTTTGGAGACAAAATGGACAAAAAGGAAAAATCATGCTCGAGAACGAAGTATCTGAAGATGAAAGAGTTGAGTTCTGCCCCAAAGAGGTGACTCACAACAGGACTCACGTGTCGTGAGTCAACTCACGTAACGTGAGTGACTGCCATGAGTCAACTTCTAAGGATGTCCCATGTGCCTGATTTCCACGACAGGATCTACGTGTTGTGACTTGGTTCCACGACACCAAGTCACGGTACCGTGGATGGTTACCGACTCTGTTTTCCTGTTTTGATTAGGATAGGATTCGTTTTGTATCTATAGATACCGCTTTTTAGTCCTATGTTCAGGAGTTATCCATTACATTGTGTTGATTTATATTTTCATTATTTTGAGTTCATTCAAGATATTATTGGTTTTGTAATCTCGGAGCATCGATTTTAGGGTTTTATTCATAATTGAGATTTCAGAGTTTCTTCTTTATTGTGAGTTTACAATTATGTTTTCATCCTCGAATTTTTATTATGCTCTTGCAAACATGAATAGCTAAACTCATCAACTAGGGTTGTGTGAACCATGAGGAATTAACGAAATGGGTTAAGTGCGAAGCAAATTCTGAACTGGTGTGAATGCATGTATTATTATTTCCTTTGTTGTGATTGATCTTCTAATGGTTGCAAACGTTAGAAACTTGCATGTATTCTAGACTTGCTCAAGAGAGAGAGATGGAGATTGGAAAAAGGGAATAACAACAGAGATTTAAAGCTATCAATCTTCATCTAATAACTTGAGCTGTAGCAGGAATAGTTATTTGAGATCTAGGATAAGGGTTAGTAGTACGACACTCAGAGACCGAGAGGAGAAGAGTGAAATTTGTCTAACTAAGGTCGAGAGACGTTTAGATGAACTTAACTCGTTAGATTTTGCATGCAACACAGCGGGACAGTCTTGCCAGCACAAGTAGCCGGTGGAGTTAAGGAATCATTGGGGATCACAATTCTAGTGTACTTCTCGTATTGATTACAAATTCTAAAATCAGCAATCGTTACTGTCACCACTTATTCACAACCCCTCCCCCCCCCCCCCAATTTTTACTTACTTGCCAATTACTCAAACTAGCATTCTACATAATTTTGTCCTGTTCCCTGTGGGATCGACCCCAACCTAGTTGGGTTCTATATTTGATACAGCGACCGCATTATACTTTTCTGAAGGTATATCTTGGGCTACATCATGGATCACAATGTTGAAGTTTCTTATAAGAGAAGTCCAAAAAGATTGGTTGAAAATATTTAAGAAACAATAAGACCAAGATTTTAACAAGTGTACAGTTCTCCATCTGATCCAAATAGAAAAATATCACAGGACAAACTGCAAATAGCAACATATTTTTGGTGCTCTCGTGGGGTTGGGGTGTCTCTTTCTTGAGTGATTGAAATAGGAAGATATCTGAAACCAAAACAGACCAAGCTCCACCTTTTGTAATTGTTGTCTTCATTTAAAGAATAATAATATGTCTAATAACTAAACACCAGACTGAGTCATACAAGATGATAATGAAAATGATCAAGAATTTACATCTTCTATTGGTGCTTTTTCTTACACGGTACCTGCTATCTTTCACCAGTATAGATATCGCTTAACTTTGTTCACCAAAACTTAGACACAAATTAGGATAGATTGTTAATGTTGGTAGGGAGATTGACAAGATTCTATCTTTCGCTCAATTCAGAATAGCAAATGCGGCAACAACAAAAATTCTCCATAGATTTTCAATAAAAATTGCAAAATTTAGTATCTTAGAAATAGTATTATTAGTAAAGAACTGGCAAAACACAAAACATAACTCCATCTTAAAATTTCAAAACTCAATTTTTCTTCCTCCCATAAGATTGTACAATCCAATAACTTATATCGCATCAGTTTCAAAAATATCTGAAAAGATCTGCATTAACATAGAGAAGAAAGTCATGACAATTTTTGAAAGGAATACATACAAAATTTAGACGAAACAAAAAATCCACAAACAATTCTTCATATACAAACCCATCACCTACTAAACTTAAATTACCATGCATATTTTATTTGTAAGAAAATGTTTCAGATTTTCAAGATAAAACACTAATTTGAGCGCTTAATCGAAAATTTGGATAAAAATAATAGATTTCAAGAGTCAAAATACCTTCATTGGAACCTGTAAAAAAATGACCTGAGAAGGATGAAAAGAACCTAAGATTGAATGGAAAAAAATAAAGAGGAGAGCTCAAAATTTTATGTAATCAGAGTAAAAATCAATCCGATGTAAGCTCCGTCGTGAATTTCCTCATCAAATTTGGTTGAGTATTGCATTTGATTAGAGAATGAAGCAAAAATAATCATAGAGACGAAGAGTTCAAGAAAGTGATTTAGAAAAGTGAAGATTAATGGAGTAGAAAGGAAAGTGAAATGTCGTTATTGGGAATTTCCTCATCAAATTTGATTGAGTATTGCATTTGATGTAAGCTCCGTCATGAATTTCCTCATCAAATTTGGTTGAGTATTGCATTTTATTAGAGAATGAAGCAAAAATAATCATAGAGACGAAGAGTTCAAGAAAGTGATTTAGAAAAGTGAAGATTAATGGAGTAGAAAGGAAAGTGAAATGTCGTTATTGAGAGATGTATTTTCCCACGTGACTTCCTGATGCTTGAAGTGATAAATAATAATACATTATTAATTATCATATAATTGTAATACGTTATATACCGTATTTGCCCCTAACAATAATGTCTGGTCTGTTAAATTTTTAACCACCGTTAGTACGAGGATTAAAATCACCCATTTTGATTAATTAAAGGACAAATATGAAGGATCAAATATCACAATGATCAAAACCATAATAATACCCTAACACAGGGACTAAAATAATTTTTTTTTCCTTTTTTTAAAGAAGCCCATGGCCAGCTACCATTTTTTTGGTAAATAGTTAGGCCGAGTGGCCATTTTTGGTTATAACATTAGCCGAAAGGCTTTTTTAAGTAAATAATGGTAAATAGGCTATTTTTTATGTAAAAATTTAACTCAGTGGACATTTTATGTAATTTTTCCTTTATTAAATGCTATAAAAAGTGAGTAATCGTGACATCATAAAAAAATCTATTTATTCCATCAAATTTAAAATTGAATCAAAAGATTGTTTCCTTTCTTTTATATGGAGATATTTATGTATCTTATTTTAAATTATCCTCTTTCCTAACAAATTTATCATAGACAATCAGTAAACAAATTTCGTGACATTCCCTTTCTGAATTAGTACATGCTTATTTATTAAAAAAAATATTTTTATATATAGCTAAAATGTTTGAAAAAGATAATTGAAAAAATACAATTTAACAATAATACTAAATAATTGCAAACAAGAGTGATACTTTTTCACAAATTTTGAATATTGAAACTTTTATAAAAGATGGGATAATCAATGTTTTACACAATTTAAGATAAAATGGTTAAGTTAAGCATAAAATACTAAATCTCTATTTAAGAAATACCAAAATAGATTTCTTAAAGAAATATATAAATTAAGAAAAAAATATCTTTTCTTAACATGTATTTTTAAGGAAAAAAAACTATTAAATTAAAGAGAAAACATACAAAGTCACCACTAAAGTTGTCCCGAATTTGTTAAAAGGCACTTTAACTTTGCGGGCGATCTATTACCCCACAAAAGTTATAACGATCATTGTAAATAGATCATTTTGATCGATTTTCAGCCCATGTGTGTTACCACGCAAGTCACGTGCGTGAGAAATAATTTCTGCAGCAACCAATTAAAAGACGTCACGTGTAATAAATAATTCTTTATAAATCAACCCATCTTCTCTTCTTTCCCAATTGCTCATTAATAGCCATTGGAGAAGCTTGAAAATCTCAAGAAACTTCAAACTTCAATTGATACTCTCAACTTGCCGTAGTTTAGGGTAAAAGGGATGAACCCCATATTCAATAGCTCATATGAGAATTAGATTTACTACCATTACTACAAGGAGCGAAAGGAAAAAACTAGATTCCATAACCTGTAGCATTTCAAAAATTTAAAACTCAAGGAGATGAAAATAAACTAAAGACAGACACAAAAAGATAAATAAGGCACTCAACAACCCTCAATTATTTTAACAGAGATTGGTCGGATGAATAATTATTTTAATCTGAAACATAAATAATTATTTTAATGGAGGTTGATTGGATGAATAGTGAGGTTCGTCGGAGGTTATTCACATGTGCGGCAGTGAGCAGTGGCGGAGGCAGAATTTTTATCAAGGGAGGTCAAAATATAAATAAGAAGTAACGCCTGAAGGCTACATGATGATACATCGGGTCAGGTGGGGCGGAGCGGGGTAGGACAAAGGACAAAATTAATCTTAACCGATAAATGCAATTCGCCTTATCATACTTTAGTTAAACATTTCTTCCTACGTTTGCCATGCTTTATCAAGCCCTACATAAATCTTGTGTTTTTTTTTTTAAAAGTTTTTACTTTATTTTCAACTTTCTAATTTTTTTTTCTGACTGCTCCTTGAATCATATATTAGCTTTGAAAATTTATACTATATATATGTATAACATACATATTATAGTTTCACGTTTATAAATTTTTTCTATATACTTAAAAAATATATCTATAAGTTTTTCTAAATGGAAATTGTACTCTCTCCATTAATTTCCTTATTTTAAGAATTATTAATCATTATTTCTATTTAATGAATGGAGAATAGCTCTAAATTTATTAACGAATAAAAACTCATTACCGAATAAAAATTCTCTAAATTTTATTTTTAGTACTGGAAATTTACTAATGGAAAGAAATCATGTAGGATGAGGGAAAGAAATTGTGGGTCAAGCTTAGGGAACAGTAAAACCTAAAAGAAAGAAAAAAAAAAAAGGCAAGCTAATGGGAATCGAACCAGCAACCACAGTGAATTCTTGAACTCCCTTAACCACTGAGCGAGCTACACATTTCAGTTGTGAAAAAGGGGTTCATTTATACTATATATTTATGTGAATCAAAATTTTAACACTACATATACCCTGTTATTTTTCGACGAAGGGGGTTTGGGTGAACCCTCTCCTGCCCACCTAGCTTCTCCCTTGGCAGTGAGGAGAAGAGGGAATGAGAGTTAGAGGTGGAAGAGTAAAGGAGGGGAGAGAAAAAGAATGAAATAAAGTAAGTAAAAATAAATTAAATTAATTAGACATGTGGTAGTGTCACGACCCGATTTTTCAAGTCATGATAGCGCCTATCGTAACCCACCAATAGGCAAATCAACCCTAGCCCGGAGCGAAAAACGACAGGCTAACGGGCGAAATCTCAGAAAACAGAGATGAAGTGAAAGTAACCATACTAATAAACATGCTAGAAATATAAAAACAAAATCAAAATATATATTCATACCAAGATTGAGAAGGAAGAGGACAATATATAAATTAAAGAACCCCTCCCAAGACCTGGTGAGGTCGGTACAAGAGCCACTACTAGACATGTCCAAAATACAAGACAAAAACCAAATATATAGAACAAGTACTATAGTCTCGAGAGCAAAAGACTATACAGTAAAGATGGAGTAGGATCTGCCTCAGACGTCAGTAAGCTCACCCTACTCCGAAGTCAGTGCTGAGAAGAGCGTCACGTCAAAATCGTCGACTAGTGCCCGGATCTGCATTGGGGAAAAAGATGCAGAAGTGCAGTATGAGTACCGAGGCAACGTGTACTCAGTAGGCATCATCAGCCGACTAAGCTCAATATAATATAAACAAACTAAAATGCGAGGGTGCATGCTAGGTCCGGGGTATAAATAATAAGTATATAAGTAACTGCCGAGGCGTATAGATATGCTCAGGAGAGAATAAGTGCGATACAGAGTAACGAGTAAATAAATGCTTAAGTAAACACACAAGTTAAACATAACCTATCTGGGGCCCCATAAACTCGATAGGCACAGGGAAGAAAACAATAACCCAGCCTGGCCCCCATAAACCAGCGGGACACACAAGAATAGTAAATACATAGTCACCAGTGTCTCGAAGCTGTATCAATATCCAGTATCCAGTAACCAAAATAACCAACGAGGGTGCACCGGGCTTGAACCGACACCAATGGGTAATAACAAGAGGCCAGACGCCGGAATAGAACCGGACATAGTGGATAATAACAATAAGCCACATATATATAATAACCGTTGGACTTGAATCGAAACTCAGAGAACAACAGTATCGTAACCACGGTACCCAGTACCAAAACTCTCCAATCATATCATAATCAGATGCCGAATTCGAACCAAAACTCATAATAATCAGTGGCCGAACTCGAATCGAAACTCATAATAATCAGTGACCGAACTCGAATCGGAACTCATAATAATCAGTAACCATCATATCTGAATCAGTGGCTGGACTCGAATCGAAACTCATAATGATTAGTAACCAAGTGACAGAGTAGTGCCAGAATCCACACAAATACAAGTAAACGGAGACATACCGGCCCCAGAACGAACCCAAAACATAAATAAAGGAGCTAACCCACCACGTACTACAAATCAAGCTCGGGATCCTTCCAGGTCAACTATCTACTATAAACAATATGTATATACATGTCTGGGTATACATTATAAGTCACGGCAAGACGGATCGACATTCTAAATCAAACTAGCCGACCCCGATCAAATACGGTGCTATTAAGGATTGACAAGGCTAAACAGGTCAAAAGGGCATAATTAGGGTAATTCAACATAAACTTTATCCTAAAAGATCATCTCAGGGCTTAACTAAGCCTAACAATATTTAAAGCTAACTATACCGACTGTGAAGAGTAGCGGCGCCCACTACGGGGTCCCGGAACCAAGTCTGGGCTAAGGTTCTCCAAACCCCTACTAACAGTAGTACAACATTAACCAACCCTATAAAGGTAATCTCTGGTACACCACGAGGATAACGGACCTGGAACATATCCGAACAAGGCCCTAACCGGCCCAAAAATCCTAATCATAGCAAGCCAATGCCAATCTACAACTACCAGCCCAAACACTAGCATAATAGTATGCAAATACTATAAATAAACTCAGTCTAGGTATATGGTAAACCTAGCCTACCTGGACGCCGCCAAACGCCTGTCAAAGCTTGCTAAATAGGAGTCCTCCCCTTCCGCGAGACCTCAGATTTCTACCACGCTAGCAAAATAATAAACTATATTTCAAAACATGAATATTGATACCCATATTGCATTAGTTCGGAAAAAATCCAAACGGTCCATATGGAGCCCATTTGCGAAATCGCAAAATCGAAATCGTCACAGCGTCCCAAATCACCCCGTGACCAATAGTCACAACTAATACCGCTCAATTTGAGCTCAATATATAGATCAAACATCAACTCCAATCCCAACAACCACTGTAATTAAAACTACCGTAAAAATAAGAAAACGTACCGTAGAAACGTCGAGAACGAGTCCACGAACTCAAATCTATCAACCCCTAACCTTGAATCTCTCTGGAAATACCCAAAGTTGAGCTTAAATTGATTAAAAATGGTTGAATATATATGTTGAAGTGTTGAGAGTGTTTTAGAAGACAAAGAAAGGTTATATATATACATAAATTAATATAATTAAAGTAACTTCAGCCAACTTTTGACCAAATATATCCATATATATATTACTTAAATAACATTTTAAGTGTCAAAATAATGAGCCTAATTAATAAAATAGTAAACTTTGAACATAACTAGGCTTACTATCTCCGCTAAAATAATAATAAACTATAGAACTTTTATAAATATCAAAAATATTTTAGAAAGGTAATTAACTATATATTATCTTATTTTTTTTTAACAAGTTCTAAATACCGAGAACGCGCGAAATTGAGGAAAATGATCGAGAGGATCATTACAGGTAGGCAATGATTGGTGCGTAATTTGCACTTTTTTCTTGTAGCAGAGATTGAACAAAATAGGTTGTATTTGTACCATTTTGAAATTGTTCAAGGGGTATTAGGACCCCCCGCAAACTTTAAGTGTCTTTATGTCTTTTCTCTAAATTAAATAAAAAATAATTTCATTAATATTTCAATTTCTTTTGTATAATTTAATTTGAAGGAATATCTACAAAAGTATTTTGTTATATCACGTCTTTTAATTATTTCAATTTAAATTCTATCTTTATTTATAAGTTAAACACTGTTGTAGCTTGAGCCGGGGGTCTTTCGAAAACAGCCTCTCTATCTCATCTCTGAGGTAGTGGTATGGACTGCATACACATACCCTCCCCAGACCCCACGTGGTGGGAATATACTGGTTATGTTGTTGTTGTTGCTTTATTTATAAGTTAACTAGTTAATTGGCCAGTGCTTCGCGTGGTAAGTCGTTCATTTTGTAAATTTAGTTGATATAGAATGATTTAAAAAATATATAGTACAAAAATGGAAAAATATTTAATATTAGACAAACATGGAAATAAATTTTAAAAAATCAAATCTATATTAAAAAAAAATGAAAAATCCGATAAATAAATAAAAAATTGTCCATTGGTAAGGGAAGGGAACACATTTCATAGATAAAAAGGCACTAAAACTCAATTTAGTTACTATCCTTAGAAGATACAACAATAAAATAAATAAATGAAACTTTAAAAAACCCAAAAAGAAAAAAAAATCCATTTCTATTCAAATCAAGATGGTTACTTCATTTATGAATAAAATGATAAAAAGCCGTGAACTTTTCTTAATGGTAGTTGCCCTAACATGTTATAAGTGTAAAAGAAGTAGAAGGGGATGCATCTACCTCCTTCTCATTCCTCATAGAAATGTTTTTTGGCACCGCAGTTCAGATCATTTCATTCCAATATTAAATAATTTATCTCACGTTTCAGAACACGTCTAAACTCACAAAAAATAACTTCACGATTTAACTTCAACATTTAATATATACCTCTCCTGTTATTGTATACACAGTCTAATACATAATTTGCATTCACATGTCCTCTTCAATGATTAAGGAAACCATAAAAACGAACATAAACAAAAGTTAATATGAGCATAGTAAGTTTTTCAACGGTAACAATTTCTGAAAATCAACAATCGAGGAAGACAAAACCACAATCTGATAGACAAAACTATCGATTGATTGCCCTCTGGCGGCTACATTTCCCTTCACATCCGATTCAACAGATCGAGATGTCCGAACTATAAATATGACAGAGCTTTTCTCCACAAAGGCTCTATAATCGCAGTAAAGTATGAGGATGAAGAAAGTCATGGTAATGATACAACATTTGGCTGAAACGCAAGATCAAGTGATTAAGATAAGGGACATGATTTCTGTGACATCTTTAATAGTTATGGGTAATATGTTTTTTTACAATGAATTTAATTGACTTTTAGGGCAAGATCAGATACACAAAATTGGGAGTTATGGACTTGAACAGTTATAATCCTTGTGAAGAGGTGTGAATTGTGAATGTGAATCTTTTTAATATGGGATAAAAATAATAAAATTGAATCAGAAAAAGGAGATCGAAAACAGATGAATAGAAATTCTAAACTATGAAGATGTCACATCACTGGGTTAATGTTGTGCGATTACATAGATATATAGATATGTATAGATATTCACACAATAAATTATGATAAAAGAGAGCTTGTAACATTGCTTCCCAATTCTTTTACCATTGATCTTGTTATTCCTTTCAATTTCTTCACTTTTTCAATTTTCAATCGATATATGTTAAACGTTTAAATTTACTTCTCGCTAGCAAGCCATCAGAGTAATGAAGCTCAAATTTGGGCAGATATGTCAATTCCAATAACTCGCAGTCATCAGCAGCAGAATTGGACCCTTCGCGGACAAATAAACACTTCTTAATTAATTGTTATCCTAATAATGCTAAGCAAGTCCAATGGTGATGATGCTTTATCCGTGATATTGGATTTAAAAAAACAACTTCTAGAAAAAGAAAGAAGTCTAAAAGAATTTTGTATGGAAATAGGAGAGTGGCAAAGACACTGACAGAAGTAAAATAAAGTGGCAGAAAAGATGAGAAGTTGCATACTCGTGCCATGATAATTCACAGGAAATCTCAGACCTATCGGAAAGAACAATTTATCAAACAGTGAGAAGTCTTAAAATGTAATCCCTCGGAATAAAAGGAGAAGACTTGATTGCGGAGACAACGAGAACAACATACCCAGTGTATTCCCACCAAAGTAGGATCTAGGGAGAGTAGAGTTTACGCATTTCATATCTCTACCTTAGAGGTGAGGTAAAGACTTGATAGCGGGAGCGAATGTTAAAACTTGGAAAAAGGAATGCAACAATCAGCCAATTAGTGATTCAATTGAAAGGAAACTGATTAGGCAAATTTGAACAAAAAAATTGCAATAAGAAAGTTAAAAAATATTAACAAACAAATACCAATAGCACCTATAAATCCGGTATTTTAGTTCCCAATATATCCAAGAAAAGCTTCAGGTATTCTTTACATCTGGTCTTTTAGTTCCCTGTAAATATTTAATTTTTATCATCAGGATCACATATCAAATATAAAACTAAATTATGTATGCATAAATCAAGACTGTAAGGCAAAGTAAAAAACCAAAATACCTTCAAGCACTATATTTCTTGAATCGGGAGGCTATTCCTACCATTTTAAACATCAAGATAAATTAAAAAAAGAAGAGCCTGGAAGAAACACCAAATGCAAGAACTATTTAGGGACTGGAACATGAAAGATAACTAAATCTAGAAGTATAATTTTAATAACTTTAAACTTCTCCTCTAGTTCTATGATTTGTTCTCTACAAGGCGACACGTTAGACTGGTCCAAATCACAACTCATATGTGTAATAGTTTTGGAATCATTTCCTGAAGCCATGGAAAATCTCTATAGCCATGCATCTTTTACACTTCCTGAGCATCGAAAAAGCATAGCGTGCTGATTTGTTTTTCTCTGAATGAACTTGGGAAAAACAATTGTTATCCAGTTATACATTAATGAAATAATAATAACGTTGGAGTGAATCAAAGACAAAGTGAAACGAACATCCAGAGGGAAAGGAACATAGGATGTTCTAAAGCCCAACAAACTTGAAGCAAGAGGACAATAGTTTTAAAAGATAGAGAAGGAATACAAAGGAAAATTTTGTAAACAATATATAGACTAATGTAAGGAGACTGTGTTCCGTAATCGGTGTTATCTACGTGAATGGATTCTTTTTTTCTTGTTGAAAAGCAATGATATAATCAAAAATTTGTTAAGAAATTAAAAATAATTCCTGCGAAAAAGTATTAATACCTTTTCAAATCGTCGTCTTTAGAAAAATCATTTTTTTATGGTGATTTTAGGATAAGCCTTCTGAAATCTTTTCAGAATTAGTCTTTGAAACTCTTGGCTTAGTTCCATCACGAGCCTTTATGCTTTCAGTTATTGAAAAGAGTTGGGATAAGGAGTAATTATCTCCTAAAGTGGTGGAATTTATGTTGTTTACCCTAATTTTATTGACGTCATCATACAATAATTTGTAACATATATTTTTTATATTACTTTGAATGCCATAATTTATTTTTTTATTTTATTGCAATAAATAGGTTAGTCAATATAAGTTTAATTAAAAAACAAATAATGAAAAATGAATTTATCAATATAAGTTTAATTGAGAAAAAAAAGGCTAATTCAAAATAAAGTAAAACTTAGTTTGAATCATTAAGGACTTTAATCTCAAAACTTGCAGTAACATAAAAAAGAAAAGAGTTTTGGTGCATGTATTTGTTTGGAAAAAAAAACTAAATACACTCTAAGAAAACTTTTTTTAAAAAACCTTTAATTGATTAGTGTTTTAGAAATATTAAAATACTGTCGAACTACCTTTATAACTAATATAATATCATAAAAAATAGAAAAGCAAGAGTAACAACAAAATAAGAAAAATTAAAGTTACAAATATAAATTTTAATAGGGAAAAGGACACCACATGGCCCATCAAAAAACAAAAGGCTCATGTTTGGGCTATTGGACATGGAGTGGCCAGTCGGCCCAAACTAATTTCAAAAAATGGCCAGTCGGCCCAAACTAATTTCAAAAATGTCCAGTCGAAAACTGTATCAATATGGTATATAAGTTGTATCAATATGGTATATATGGTACAAAAACTGTATCAACATGGTATCAAAATTGTATCAATATGGTATATGAACTATCTATGCATATGTTTTTCTGTATAAACTATATGAATGTGGCATGGGGACCGTATCATTATGATATATGAATTGAAAAAAAAAAAAAAGGCACAAGCAGCGACAAAAAGGCTATATGGTAAAAAAACTGTATCAATATGGTATCAAAATTGTATCAATATGGTATATGAACTATATATGCATATGTTTTTCTGTATAAACTATATGAATGTGGCATGGGGACCGTATCATTATGGTATATGAACTGAAAAAAAAAAGAAAAAAAAAGGCACTAGCAGAGACAAAAAGGCCTAAAATGGCTACCTTTTGGAATTGCAAAATCAATGGCTATTTCGTGGAAATAGTTTTGGGCGAAGAGACATTTATGTCCTTTCCCCATTTTAACATAGTTTGGGCACAGGTTTAGCAAAGGCCAATTATGGCTAGTATGGTGACACATGATAAAAAATAGGCAAAACTACACATATACCTAACTTAGACCCCTCTTAACTAACTTCATAGTCTAATTTTTAATAATTACAATTTTTAAATTTCAGTTAGTGATTGAATGTATTTAGAAACCTAATATACAAATATTAACTAACAAATTTGTTACTATTTCAATTACATTTAGAGATAAAAAAGAAAAGGGGAGTGATTCACTCCTTTTATTCTCTTCAACATCCCCCATTATTATCTAACATCCCCTATTATTATTGAGCATTAAAACCCAAATCCTGAAGATTAAGTGTGTGGGCAAATCTGAGTATCATAAATGCGTTGATACCCATTCTAATTTGTTATACACAATATATCAAAACCAACATATGTATATAGAAACAATAATACATATATTATATGCATATATGTATATATATATATATATATAGTTATACAAAAATATACATATATACATATACAAAAATATACATATATACATCAAAAAACATACATCCAATACATTTATATATAAATGACTAACACATATGTACTAAAAAAAACATATACATTACCAACAAATACATTTGAATTGCATCTACATCTGCTTTGAATACATTTATTCACATATACACTAATCTGTCTATATTTGAATCAAAACAGAAGATTACATTTATTTGTACTGTGTACCTGAATGACAAAGCTCAAATATACGATATACACATACTCTTACCACTAATTTATATATATAAATAATAAAGTCATATATACTTTTACCAACTCGATGGATCACGAAATCGTATAAATTATTGCATATACATATACATATGTAAAACTATGTACAAAATATAAAAAATAAATAAAAATTTTAAGTTATACTAATATGTATAAAAAAACAAAAAAATCCCATAACATAATTGTATACTAATTACATATACACATAAATACACATCTAGGTACCTCTGAATCATCCTCATTATCTTTGTTCTCTACGTTGTGGGTTTCTTTGACAACTTTTTCCTTTGAATGCTTGCTTATAGAAGCAATGTCTTTTGCTTTTTTTTTTTTTGGGATACATTTGTCTCTTTCGCTGGCGTTTTAGAATGATCAGTCGCATCTTGGTTTATAAATTTTTCATGAAGGTTGTTATTTTAACAAGGTCATTGCGATGCTTTGTACGAAACTCTATACGCAACCATCTTCTTCCAACTAGCCTAATGCACCTGCATTATCATCACCAATTTGAGAAATACACAAATCAAACGACGACATTCCCTCAATATTTTGAACTGGTGATTGTATACCTCGAGTTAACCTCCTAAATGGGGTATCGTCTGCCATTTAGTAACAGTATGTAACACCCCAAAAATCTGAGCTAAGATTAGAACCATGCTTCAAGTACATGTGGAATCAAACTTCATGTTTGGGTAGTATGAAAAGTGATTTAGACATGTAATAAGGCCACAAGTAACTCCTAGCTCATAGCCAAGTTGAAACCTTCCTTATCGGTTAATTCCTTGTGAAGAATCCTTCTATGGACAACTTCAAACGAGTATAGCTCCTACATTCTGAAGTGTTTTTGAGCTTAAGACCCATCAAATGAAAGGTCTTTGATACTTCTTTCCAACACATCTAGTTTTGCCTTAATCTGATTCTGGAGCTAAGAGTTATGGTCATTTTAGCGAAACACTGTCCAACAGTAAGAACCTTCGAGCATAGGTATGATCTTGGTGAGACTGTACGACCGTACAATGCTCTCGTCAGATCAAAACAGTTCCAAACACCTAAAAGTTGACAAGTACACCTTCCAACCATGAGACAGAACCATGATCTTGGTTTGAAACTACGATCTTAGGTACGGTCGTGAGTCCAAAAGCTCATTCGGGTTGAACTTTCAAACTATTGACTAAGGTACGATCGTAGATGGGTCCCATGATTGTACCATGGCTCGTATGATCAATTCCAAAGAGCCTACAGTCCATCCATCCAACCACCAATTCCACCCACAGTCGTAGGTGGGTCCTACAATCGTGGGATGGTCCGTACGTCACATTCTACAGCTTTTTCAGTTACATTTTCTAAGGGGTATTCTAGTCCGTTCCTACTGCTTAGACCCCTAAAATACGTTATTTAAGCTATTCTAAGGTTAAATAATAATCCTAAGTTTACCCTAAGTCCCTCATTACTCAAATTCAGTTTATGCTTAGCATTAACAGAGAAAAAGAGGCGATTTTTTTTCTTTAAAGCAAAAGTTAGGGTTCCTCAATTTTCATGCTTCAAGTCCAAGTTCTTTACTTCCAGGTATGTGGGATTTCATCAGCAGGCATCCATTCACCCATTGAGTCACAAAATACATTCAGTTCCTCAGTTAATTCATGATCTCGAAATTAGGGTTTTCATTACAACCATGATTCTTCTTGTACTTCAGTTCCCCATAACTAGTAAACTATAAATACATGTTTCTCCATGAAATTCAGTGCGTTGATAGTATCATGTCCATGAACCCTATGTATAATGATATTTCATGATTTCTGGGCTTGTATTATGTAATTTCATATTCTATTCATATCATAGAAGCTGTCATGAATAGTTGCATTCTTCGAATATGGCGGGTTATGAACACCCGATGACCTAGGATCCCATGCATTGTTAATTAAACATTCATTCCTTCAAGTTTACATGTTTTATGATACTTTCAGATAGAGGGTCTGTTACTCAGTATCATTTTATCCATACTTTCAGTGTTACTTACCTGCAGAGTGTTTTCAGATGAAGTATATTTAAACGGTGTTTTCAGATAAATTCACCCTACTAGACTATTAGCATCTCTATGAGTGTAACACCCCGTATCCTACGTGTACTAGTTCTACTTATATGTCACTTGATATAGCCTTATGGTATGGGTAATGGACTCAGTTTCCTATATGACTAGCGATGATAAGACAGGTTGGAGGGAACTGCCCATGCATTTCAATGCAGCATGATCAAGTTAACATCGATGAGAGTATTTAAATGTGGGATCGTAAGTAGGTATTTGAGTTTAAAGTGACCAAGTGTATACAAGTTTTAAGTTAAATTAAAGGAATTAAGATCTGAAATGGAATAAAATATCAAGGTGCTTCCTTGATTTAATTAAGCTAGTAGGTGAGTCACCTACTTGAGCTATATGGACCAGGTTAATTGAGCCAAGGCTAATGGATCAGATTAAGGCCTATTATAATGGACTCTTTTAAGGCCCAAACTAAGTAAAATAAAAGGAGAAAAGAATGGGCAGGCCGACACCTAAAAATCTGCTAAAGGCCCAATTTAGACAATATAAAGCAAGTAGGTGCATCACCTACTTTGACATTTGAGCAGCTTGAACTCCCTAAGTAGATGCATCACATACTTGGACCAATTTGTGGCTGAAAATAGACCTAAAAGAGGAGGTTCTCGAGAGCCTATTTAAGGGTAAATTTGACACATTTTAACTCATAATAATTCAGCAAAATAATCAGAATTCTCTCAAAGATAATAAGCTCTCTCTCTCTTCAAGCAGCTGCTACAAAACTCCTCTAGGGTGCTTGGTATAGTTACCTCTTTGAAGCCAAGGTAAGTAGTGATTAACTTATGGATTTAGTTTAATTTCACCATGAGAAGGTGATGGAAATCAGGTTTTCCATGTTTGAAGTGTAGAACAACCCTCCAAGTTTGGCAGTCCACCTTTCTCTAATTTCTACAAGGTTTCTCCTCTTTATTGTTCAAGTGAAAAGAAGTTCAAGTTCTTGTAGCAGTTGAGAGTATAAGGATTACCACCAGTAAAAGGTAAGCTACTACACATTTTATTACTCTTCCTTGTATATAAATTTGAGTAGAAAATTGTGGATGTGTTGCTAAGAGCTTAGGGATGGTGAGTGCAATATTGTGTTGCTAGGATGAAGAATATTTGGGGCTGTTTTAGTGACTGTTTAAGTGTATATGTTGGGACAGCTTGGTTGATCTTAAAAGAGGATGTGATTTATTGGTATTGACATATAAAAGTAGGGTGTAATGATACTCCACTTAATTAGATATTGTATAAGCTTGCTGTCTATCATACTTTGTGGACTGTTTTGTATATGTTATGAAGCTAAAGGAGTCTCCGGAGATCTTATATGAATTTGTGTGTTGTACAAATGTAATTAGAGGATGAGAGGTTGAAAGAACACCCTTGGGTTACTAAATTATGGGCTTACTGCCTGACTACTATTTTGGTGAGGTTAAGTAGCCCAAACATGTTGATTAGCTACTAATACTAATTTTACCATATATTTTACGGTAGATAAGTAATCCAAAGGCAAGAGGTTAATTCGGGTTAATATTGGAGTAGTACAGCAAGGTATATAAGGCTACTCTATTCCATACTCTTTGGCATGAAATCAAACATTTGTGTTACAAGTAAGCTTCCAAATTTCTCCCATGGCAAATGATACATAGTGGCAGCGTATGATCTCCCATGTAGCTAACGACCTTGCTCCCACTTCCTAATGTGTTAAAATACCTTAATATATGCTTATTACCTAGTCTGCATGTCTACATTCAATAGCAAGCTTCATGAGTTCTCCTTTTAGTCAAATAAGATCCATGTGTTATTTCAATTCCTAGGCATTTCATTTGTGTACAAACTTCTCCCTATCTCATTGTTACTGCATCAAGTGCTTATTCATGCATCATTTACTGGTGGACTATTGTCCCAAAGTTCAATAATGTAATGACCACCAAAGTAACAATCTCAAAGGTAATAAACTAAGAAATGCAAATCTGGTTATGTACGGGTGGCAACTTAGAGGAGAAAGCCTAGCATGGGCCGATCCCGATCTCTTTACATGTGGGTGGCAGCTCAAGGGTGTAAACCTAGCATGGGTCGATCCCAACTTGGGTATTTACTACTGATCAGTTGGTCATTTGTATCACATGACTTATAAATATTATAAAACAAAGTAAAGAAAGAAATGTAATGAACATAATTCCACAAGTATATGTAAAGGTGGTCTATTAGCACTATTTATACACTTGTACCTGATTCCATTTGAACTCTTATGTTATGTATAGTTACTTTCAGCCTTACATATTTAGTACATTCTTTCGTACTGACGTCCCTTACGGGGGACCTGAATTTCATGCTCCAGGCACAGGAGGAGCTAGTAGACCCCTCCAGTAGGAGAACAGGACATTCAACTGCTATTGATGAGCTCCAGGTTGATTCGGGGCTTTCCGAATCTGTTATATATGTTTTGGTATTGTATAATAGTTAAGTGTAAGGCGGGGGATTGTCCCGACCTTAACTAAGTTTATATCTTTTTTTAGAGGCTTTAAAGATGGTAAAGTAAAGTGTGGTTGTGCCTTGTCTTCCAGTCATTGTGGCCCCAACGGCCAAATCATGTATATATAGTTTTGGGCTTATCTATGTGGTTTATTTTCATTGATGCATCGTGTCCATACTTGGCAAAACCTTTGATTATCATAGTTATATGCATGAGAAGTACAAGGTTATGGGTTGGTGCTCTCGGGACTTTAAAGCTACGGGTGTTTATCCGCCCCAATAGGGTTTGAGGCGTGACAATGAGTTAGAATTTAGGGCTCAGGTCCAGCTTTATAATTTCCTTCCAAATTTTAATCCTCGTAGGGTTCCTTTACGCATTTACTCCCGCCATCTCATGTCTCCTATAGACTTACAAGTCACAGTATTCAAAAATACATGATTTATATACATATGAGTTCTCAAATAATAATCAGGAGCTTCGACTCATAACATACAGTACGATACATGACATGTATGACATCTAGATATGCCATCAATGCTCTTGAACACCTTTTCTCAAAAGTAAGTTCCCAATTTGTATGGTATTCGAAAGGTCATTAATGATCGTGGATCAGTTTTCTTATAAAAACAGAGTTCACTAGTAGTATGACAATCAGGAATGACATCTATGATTATGGACAGGTTGACATCCATAAATGTCATCTCAGGTTGACAATCAAATGTGTCATCTCATCGAGTTATCAATTATGTTCAGTTGGGTGTAGTACTTGATGTCGCCCAAAATATACCTCCGAAAAAGTACAATGCGATCGCTGAATCAAATATAGAACCCAACAAGGTTGGGGTCGATCCCACAGGGAATAGGTCGAAGTGTGAGTAGACTACTAGAAGGAATAACTGGCAAGTAACTAAAACTGGGGGATTTTGCTAGTAAATAGTAACGATGATGATTGCTGACTGATATTGAGTTTGTAAATAATAAGAGGAATTCACTAGGACTGTGATCCCCAATGATTCCTTAACTCCACCGGTGACTTGTGCTTAACAAGACTGCCCCACTGCACTGCGTGCAAAGTCTAACAAATTAGGTTCATCTAACTGTCTCTCGACTGTCATTAGACGAATTTCACTCTTCTCCGCTCGGTCTCCAAGTGTCGCACTACTAACCCTTGTTCTGGACTTCAGGTAACCTTTCCCGCTAAGGCTCCGGTTATCAGATGAAGGTTGATAGCTTCAAATCTCTGTTGTTATCTCCTTTTCCCAATCTCTACCGCTCTCTCGAGAAAGTCTAGAATACAAGCAAGATTCTAACGTTTGCAACCGTTAGAAAAGCAATCAATACGAAGGAGACAACAATACATGCATACACAGCAGTACAAAGTTGTCTTGCAAGTCACAGGTTTTGTTAATTCTTCATGGTTCACACAACCCTAGTTGATGGATTTAGCTACTCAGAGTTATAAGAACACAATAATAATCCAAAGATGAAAGCATAATTATGATTTCACAAGAATGAAGGAAAACCCGAAATTTCAATCATCAATCAACTTCAGAATTAGGGTTTGTGAATACCAAACCAAAATATATGTCTCAAACAATGTAAAATAACTCTTAAAATAGTAAATTGTCCAACTCCCGCATTTAGGACTACCTAGGGGTATTTATAGATACAAAACTAGTCCTATCCAAAACAAAATAGGAGAACAGAGTCGGCAGCTTTCACGATGTCGTGACTTGGTGTCGTGGAACCAAGTCACGGCACGTGACTTGTATCGTGGGAATCAGGCTCTTTTCCTGGATCTCTGAAGTGAACTCACGCCATCAAATCACGCCACGTGGGTGTCAGTCACGTGGCGTGAGTCCTGTCGTGGAACTCAGGTGAAATGTTAGTCCTCTGAAAGCCATCTCACGACACAACCCACGGCTCGTGAATGGGAATCACGGCTCGTGAGTGATGCCGTGGGTTACTCCATCGTGCAGATTCATTCTTTCCTCATCAGACACATCATCTTTGGGCTTGATTCTTCCTCTTTTGGTCATTTTACCTTTAAAACCTGTTTTCCTACAAATTAGGACAGAAACCACATCATACCTATAAAACACACCCAAGTTATTGCATATTTCCCTTGTTTTAAGCATCGAAAGTGCCATACAACCATGGCACATCAGTACTTAGCACCGAGTGGACGAGGGGATGAAGGATCACCTGCCCGTTAGGCTGAGACCTTTAGCAACAGTCCTTAAGTCACAAAAGTACGTGCCATCATATGTTTATTTATACCACATCAAATCAGCTCAGCTTTTATACCCTGGCAAGGTATATTAGGCCCTCTTCGATGGGGATTATGCATCGAACTCCATGTTTAGCTCACATGGTTATATTTCGGTTAATAGTATCTCCCATAGTCTCAGACTTCGACTTTTGCATGACCCTCAGCTCATTCTAGTTCACAGTATCTCAGATGTATCAAAATATTCATGCACTCAGTATTTATGATTATCCGAATGGATCCGTACATCTTAGTGTACCCCAATATTACTTTTAATTTAAATATGCCATCATCAACACGTTAGTTTGTGTATCCCTTTAAGGATTTAAAATAACCTTGTATTTAGTTTACTCAACATTTTATTATTATTATGTTACATGTTTACTTTACTTGGTCGTTGCATTAGTTTACGTTCCTCACTCCATGTTCAGCTCATTTTCTTATGTTCAGCTTATATAGTGTAGTGCATATTCCACATGCTCAGTACATTCAACGTACTGATCACATACTTTTCTTTGCGCTATATTGTCTTGTAATATAGGTTCTGACGTTCAGCATCCGGATCGTGCATAGTATGACCTCCTAATACATCAGCAACAGTACTTTGGTGTGTCCTCATCATTTGAGGACTAGTTATCAATATTTTTTTCATTTATGTCCCTTTCAGTTTTCAGACAGTTAGAGTTAACTGGGGTCTTGTTCCAGCAACTCATCTTAGTAAAGGCTTTCAGACATACAATTAGATGTTCAACTTTGTGGTTTTAAATTCAGATGATGTTGTTGGTTTTGATTATTATTTCATCATTCAGTTCAGCTTTCGCACAATGTTTTTATCAATTATTTTAGTATTTTTAGTGTCATGCCAGGTCATGGGTTAGTTTGGGATCACTTGTGACTCTAAGCACTGTGTTATGACTAGGGTAAGTTTCGAATCGTGACACAATAAGTTACGCAAAGAAGATGAAAATTACCCAAAACCGCTATTGTAGTCACTACCTGGAAAATGGGAAAAATATTTTGAAATCCGTTGAAGAAACGTGTTTTGATGAAATTTTGCCTTTTGATAATGCCTATTTAATTTAGCCGCCATTTTAGCTAATTAGACGGAGAGAATCTTTGCATGATTAAAAAAATAACCGATATACAAGCTATTCTATTTGTATATGCGGATCCACATAAATAATAATTTTTAAATTAACTTTTAAATATGTCAAGTAATTATTTTAAATCCGATATACAAGCTATTCTATTTGTATATGCGGATCCACATAAATAATAATTTTTAAATTAACTTTTAAATATGTCAAGTAATTATTTTAAATATTAACTATGACAGATAATTATACACCCTTTTTTCTATAATGTATAATTTTTTCTGTAAAATATGGAGTACTCACTTTATTTTATTTTACTTGACCCTTATTAAAAATAAATTTCTTTTTTACTCGGTTAATTTTGTAATTAGATTAGATTAATGATATTTTAAAATTAAAATAGTAAAAAATTATATAATTTTTTTTTTATATTAATATAATAAAAAATTATATTTTAAAATATTGATTAAAGTGTATATAATTTGACTCTTAAAGGAACAATAACTATAAAGGAATGGAGGGAGTAGTTGAAGCAAAGAGAAATGGAGGGATTACTAATTAAATTTACCTTTGTTCAATGACCTCGGTAATTCACAGGCTTGGAGGTGCGGGAACAGAAACACTATTCTTTTAATAATGAAAAAAATAAGCTAATATTTGGTCATAGATTCTCAAATATTTTTGGCAAGTTATTTTTTAGTGAAATTTTTTTGTGAAGTTCTACCATGTGTTTGAGCATTATTTTTGAAAAAAATATTTCACTTTTTTAATAAATGTGATTTCTACCCATAAGTTCTAAAAACTATTAAAAATACCTATAAATTTTATAGAGAAAAATGGAGAGTATTTTAAAATTATTTGGAGTGGATAATATTAAGGCCATATTGGTTTCACAGGGACGTTAAAAAGAGTAACCATGAAATCAGACCACACAAAGATCATACTAATAAATAGTGAAGTGTTTTTATAAAATATAAAAATTTGGAGTAAAATTTTACAATTTTAAAAATATCCAAAAAGTATTGAAAACTTGGGGGTTTTGCTAAGAATTCTTGTCAAAAAATGAAAAGTTGCATAGTCAAACAATTTTTCTCGGGCAAAGTTTTTGCAAAAACTATTTGAGCTTTTTATGGGCAAATGGGTTTGAAATGTGAAAAATAAAGTTATTTTTGAGTTGCGAGAATATCGCCGGTTGTCACGCTTTTCCTTTTGATATACTAGGGGACTCCCTAGTAGTTTAGTTTAGTTTTAAGGTGCTTTCTTCATGACATCCCTATGGTTTGCTATGTTAGAATGTTGATTATTTTCTCTTCGATTTTGATTTATTTTCCTTTTTTCCTATAAATTTATTTGGGTGCATCGATAGAATTTAATTATGTATTTCATGCATTGCTTAGGGTTATTGTCGAGTTTGATGTTTTCCAAAAAGGGTTTCATCTTAATAGATATTAGGTAATTTTTGGAAGTTTGTCTGATAGAGTGAGTTGTTTGGATTGATCATGGATAAGTGTAGTCATGCTCACACTTTACTTTCAGATTGATCTGCGATTGTAAGTGTAGTCATGTTCACATTTTACTTTCAGATTGGTCTGCGATTGTTAGGCATGATCTATTTGCGTCTATTGTAGTCATTTAAGTCCATTTCTATAACAATGTTCACTTTTGATTTACGTGTAGAGAAGTTTTATTTTTCTTTGCATTATATAAGATACAAAATCATTGATAATATGTCACTTAACCTATTTTTTTTGCATTGGTGTGCATATTGATCATTTTATGCAGGCATATCATATCTTAACAATAAACATTATGGTTACTAGGGAGGGGTCCAATCATGTCTTGAAACGATTATGCGAAACGAATTTCAAGAACTTGTCAAAATTTGTTGAGCCCCTTAAGCAAAGGACGGTGTTGATGGAGTTTTACCATGATAGAAGAAGATGTTTTGTATTTAACGAGATCGACTTGTTTGTTGGTTTAGAAGATGTACTAAGGATTATTGGGTTGCCTATTGATGATAAACCTATTATTGAAACTGATGAAAGAATGCAGATTTTGCTGAACAACATTTAAATAAACAAAGAAGCAAGTTAACTCTTGCAGGAGGATGGATTACCCTCTCGTCCATTAGGAATGTCTATACAGATTTTGACAAGAGCAGTGATGAGTACATTAGGGCATATGTATAGTAGGATGAGTTCGCCATGTATTAGTATAATAAGTTATTTATTTGTAATGCATTACCTTGGATGTTATTATAAAAAATTCATTTAGTAATATGAATATTTGAGTTGTTTGATTCAAAGTTTTAAAATAGTTTTGATAAAAAAGTAGATAATTTTTCTTTTTTTTTTAATTTAAATTTTGTATTTTTTATCTTTTACCATCCTCAATATTGTTTTAAGTGACATTAAAATCACAAAAATCACTATTAAAATTTTGCACTTTTTATCATTGATATAAATTTTGATTTTACCTCTACATTTTCAAAACCGTTGCTTGACCAACATTAATGCTATATAAAGAATATAAATATATAAACTCGCCTTGGTGAATAGAGCAACCATGAGATCAGATGATACAAATGATACGAAGATGAGATTAATAAATAGTGGAGTGTTTTTATAAAATATAAAATTTTGACATAAAATTTTACATTTTTAAAAATATTTAAAAAGTAAATATTTTTAAAAATGTAAAATTTGGCCCAAAAGCTAATTTTTTCTAATTTTTGACAAAAAATGACAAAATTGCATGGGCCCGTTTGGATTGACTTATTTTAGGTGTTTTTAAGCTAAAAATAACTTTTAAGCACTTTTGAAATATTTGTGTAAATTTAAAAAGTGCTTATAAGCACTTTGTTTTTTGCTAAAATGCTTAAAATAAGCTAAAAGCTATAAGTTAGAAATCCTAACTTATGACTTTTGACTTAAAATGCTAAAAAATAAGCCAAAAACCATAAGTTACAAATTTTTAACTTAAGTAAAAGTTCATCCAAACGGACACATAGTCAAACAGTTTTTGTCGGGTAAAGTTTTTGCACAAACTATTTAAGCTTTTTATGGATAAATGCGTTTGAAATGTGAAAAATAATGTTATTTTTGGGTTGCGAGAATATCGCCGGTTCTCACTTTCCCTTTTGATATACTAGGGAGTCGCCTGCTGTGGTAAATGCCGCTGACTCGGGAGAGCGATACTTGTCATAGTTGTGGCAAGTCAGGTCACTGGGCAAGACAATGCCCCAACAACAAAACAGCCGGAGCCATCAATGGCGATTTTGTGGGAGCTGATGGTAATAAATTTCAACGATCCTTGCCCTGCCGTTGCGGCGCTGGCTCTTGCAAACTTTTCACCTCTAACACTCCTAAAAACCCTGCACGCACTTTCTACCGCTGCCCCGCCAACTACAAAAGCAACTGTCACTTTTTCAAGTGGGCTGACGAGGTTAATTTAGACGAATTTATCAACGTTCCGCTTTGCCCTTGCGGTGCTGACTTTTGCCGTGTGGAAACAAATGCGGGTGGTATCTTCTTCATCTGTCCAATTAAAAAGGTGAAACCTTTCTTCTATTCCATGGATCAACTTCTTCACGCACGCATGCTTCCTTTCTTTCTTTTTTACTATGTACATAGTTTGAGAGTGACTTAAGTCTCCTTCACATTTCTACTTTTGAATCTACCAAAGGACATTAAGATAATAAATATACATAAAGATCGAAGGAAGTATAAGTATACTTGTAACAGTAATTGGTTACTGGACATTAACAACGCAGGCTTGAACTTGCTGCGCATCGTCCCCGCTTGGTCATTCATATAAATTTTGATTTTACCTTGACATTTTCAGAACCGTTACTTGACTACCGTTCATCCACCAACATTAATGCTATAGAAAGAATATATATATAAAAGCTCGCCTTGGTGAATAGAGTTACAAGGTACCTCTTGCTGGTATAGGTATCCTGTGGAATTAGTTGAAGAGCGCCCAAGCTGGTTCGGACACCACGGTTATCAAAAAAATAAAAGAGAATATAAAAGATACTTACCAATCAAAGATACTTGAGCTGGGGATACAATCATTTTTATTATAATGGAACATCCAGGCAATCTATCCAGAAGATCAAGATAGATTGCTGAGGCCTTTATTATTTTTGGTGCAAACAAGTAGTAGTAGGAAGTACAGAAGATGTTTTTAATGTAATTGACTGGCTGTAACTAGAACTCTAGGATTTTGTAAAACTATCAGGGTTTGTGAAGGGGGACTACACTAGTTTGATGTAGTATACCTGTGGATATATAAAAGTAAAGTTTACCATTCTCAAAAAAAAGGATAGCCTTTATATGGAAAAAATCAATAAGACTTTGAACTGGAAAATTCCATATTGCAAGGCTTGATTGGAATTCTTTTCTTTATCTTTGCTGTTTATCTTTCTTTTTGGAGTTGGATGTGGGGTATTTCCAGGTCACTCTCTTTGTTGTGGGTGGGTTCGGGGGCGCACTATTGTGATTTTGGATCCTGCACGTTCATATGATGAAGTTTGGCAAAATGAAATGATCTTTCGTTGATACTCATTTTCATTCGGCTAAAAATCAAGCACCCCCTCTAACTAATACTATAAACGTCCTTCCCTTGTTATTTCACAATCTGGTAATTTTATAAACACAATGTCTGTTTTGCCTCTAGATTATGTCTGTTTTGCCTCTAGATTACTTTCATCATATCTTTTGTGGATATTTTTTTGTATCCTGATTTTCTCTTTCTTTTATCCTTTATGTTAGGTGTCTCAAGTATATGGAAACTAAAGTGTTATTCCCATGGTCAAAAATAGTAAGATGTCATAAAACACATTCGTTGGTGACATCGAACAATGAAGTTCTCAGAACAACAAAATAAACATTAAATATGAAAAAGAGAAATTTGCTCCTTATAAATAATATATTTAATGCAAACCAAAGTCAAAATTCTATTTACACAATTGGAAATAAAAGAGAGGGTCTCAGATACTCAATGCACTTACTGCTTAAATAAAAATTGCTTAAGATAGCAGTAGAACAAATTTTAACTTATCACAAAAAAAAAAATTGTAACAAATTTTTAATGAATGAATTCAGAATCACTATTAAGTACAAAATGGCACCAAGCTGTAGGTAAATAGTGTAAGATAAAGGGCAAAGGGGAAAGGGAACATACAGTCAAGTTGATCAATTTCGCGAAGAGGAAAAAAAGAAAAGAAAAATTATCTTCATGCAAAAGAATTTACATAAAAAGGGCCTGGAGATTGGTAAATTAATGAGTAAAGTAGACAATGTCTTTCTAAAATCACCGGTCAATAGCTGATATTCAGACATGACAGGAAGATTGTTTATAGTCAAAAAGTACCTGATTTTTCATGTTCGAATGGGGAGGGGAGGAATGGTAAGTATTTGATCATTCTTGATGAAAATTTAAGCATGGTGAAACGAAGAGTGTGCATGAGCACTGGCAGTTATACTTCTGTAGAAAATTACACGTTAAAAGGCATTATGTATGGATATATATATATATATATATATATATATATTACTGCAAAACAAAGAAAAAGTAAAACAATGAATACTATTGCCATGCAATATAACTCATCTTTGACATATTAAATCTTCAAATTAAGAGATTGGATCATTTCAAGAAAAAGGTGATTGAGTTTGCTTCAAGGTATTGAAATAGGGAATGCATGTCTGGGAGAAATACTTTCTTCATTTGCCTTACCTGGTCATTAGTCTATGCCCTACCACCAGCACGACTAAGAAATGCATTATTCTTACTTGACTTTGGAGAATAGGTGCTGCTTGTTTGCTTGGGGCACTATGGCGCATGTTTATGGTAATATCCTATCCTTGAAGTTGTGCTGCTAGGATCTTGTAATTGTATTAGAATCCTGCTTTTACTTGTTTAGATCTTCTCATAGTTAATTTTAAAAAGGATTGTTACATTTTAGCTCTTCAAAATTCAACTGATTTTGATCAAACTCTTGACAGGGACATGGAGCTTGTGACTACAAACTATGGCTAGATTCTGAGGAAGAAGTAGCAAGAAGCACCCTAGTAAATGAAAGCACTAGTTCATCTCTGTCGACATTGACTTGCGTAGATGTCAGTCCTGCATCTAGTGACTTGGTTGAAGACTGCAATGTAAGATCTGGAGTTGGTCATATGGACACATCTCCTGAAGAGATTTATTATCACCTCAACACTTTTCCTGCAACAACTGGATCAGTGAAGAGTCGCACAGTAATTTTAGAGGATTCAATTGAAGAGGAAGAGGTGTTGGATGAACCTTCTAGAAAGCACCGCAAAAGATTGCGATATGGTGAGCTGAAAGTTGGTGATACGTCTCTTCTCTCTTCAATTGGTTGCATGCAATTGCCAGCAACAAAGTCAAGGAACTGTTTGGCTGAAGAAAGGCTTCATCTGTCTCTTCTGGAACCTGAGGGGGAGATTCATCCTATACAGACTGAAGTTCGCAAACAGATTCTTGAAGAGGTTTCAGGTTTGTGTAGAAACTTAATCTGCTTCTCCTATTTTCCGATTTATTTCCAATGATCACTCACCTAGTAGACATGAGTCCCTGACAAGTATTTTATGATTCTTTATTTTGTTCTTTTTAATCCTATCCCTTTGCTTTGGCTTGCAGCTTCATCAGGTTCATTTGCTTCTTCCCTAGCTCATTCTTCTGTCCCACTAATGCATTTGGTGGCAACAATGGATTGGATGTTAAATTCTATTCATCATAATTTGAATCTTACACTCCAGGGTTGGTGGGGCAGGCTTTTGTTCCCTCCTTCTCGGTGCTTGATGGTACCCTCAGTAGAGCATTTTACTGCCTGTAAGTTTCTTTTTCTGCAACTGCATCAAAGGGGGTGGTTACAGATACCGTGATCTAGCCTCAGTCACCCTTACAGATGGTTTGTTTTACTTCATTTTTGATCTCTTTGCAGATGTTTTTCCTCCTGAGCTCATCTTTATCCTTCAAGATGCGGGTAAAGAAGATGATGCTTCTTCCCCAGCCACTCAGCGAAGAAATCTTTTACCAACTGAGATTAGTATCTGTACAATGCTTACTGTTGAGGAAGATGTGCAGCTCCTAGACTCTGTCAAAAAGAAGTCTGACGGAAAAAAATTCCAAGAAGGTGGACAAAGCAGCATTATGAGTTGTTCAATCTCAAAGGTATTTCTGCAGGCTGCTGATCGTCTTCAGAAGGATCTTCTTACCTTTTTTGAGTCTATGGATATCAAAGATCACACAACCATGATCCAGGAGGCAGATGCTACTTTTGCTGCTCTGGACCACTTAGGGGTTGATCGCCAACATTTTAGTGCACGAGTGGAGGCTTTTATTTCTTCTGTATCATCACTGGCTAAGGTTGAATGCTCTATATCCAGTGATCAATGTTTTGAAACCCTTATTAATCACTGGATTTCTGAGAAACTAAAATTGGATGAGCTTTCTCATGCTCATGTTGAGGCAATTAATGCTTCTACTCTCGCTGAGCAACGCCTTCTAAACCTTAAGGACGAAGCTTCTGTGGTTAGAGCTAGGCTTTGTCAAATCGAGGCTGAATTAGCCCATTGTGAGGTGGAGAACTCCGCTCTGCGGTGCAACTTGGAACATATCAGTGAGGAGAAGAAAAAATCTGAGGAGAGTCTTTCGACTGCATTCAAGGAGTTGGAGAATGCTCAAGAGCTCAGGAAACAGAGAGAAGTTGAGCGAAATGCTGCAATGACAGCATATGAGACAGCAAAATCTATGCTTCGTGAATAAACTAGTTAACTATGTGTACTCCATAACAATGATGATGTATCGGGAGGTGCAAATCCTGTATGGTTTCAGTTTGCTAGATACCTTTGTGTCTACTTCTCTACCATGATGAAGTACGGAAATCTAAAGTGATCCGTAGTTTCTGACAAATAACTGATTGATGGTGAATTTGGATTTTTATTGCGGTTGCTTGGAACAGGAATGCGGTGGGGCCTTGATGGTTTTGAATCCGTCTATGTATATTGAACTGTACGAGCTAGGGAACACGTGTAATGAAGCTTTCACCAATCCTTTATCAATAGCAGACGTATTTAGGTTAAAGGATCATGAGGTAGACAGAGTGTGCAATATGATTCACTTGCGCTATTGTGTATTATGCTATGTGTAGATGTATTCTTCCGTATTTTGACAAGAACTAGATCAATATTTGTATATACTTGGATCGGCTTCCGATGCCCATGCAGTGCGTGCACTATTGTAATAGTTTCTGTAAACTGTATTTCTATTTTGTGCAGAGGAAAGGAACTCTCTATTTGATCATCTAATTCGTGACATCTTCAGTTATCCATGTTGCCATTCGTCGGCACATGTTTGTTTGCAGAGTAGCGAATGTGCCAATTCATTTACTTGCTAGAGTTCCCTTCCCTTTTGTTTTTTCTGTTGGTGCTTGGTATATATAATATTGGGAGATGCTCTTAATAGTGTAGTATCCATCATGTAGACTTTGCTGATTCTTCTTAATGTAACTTGGTATTTTCATGTCAGAAAAGAAAAAGAAATCAAGAAATGGTTGACTGACTAATGTATTTGATCCGATCTTATTATGAAATGAAAGATTGAAATGGTACAGATATAGTTCAATTAAACCTGCATTTAGTCTTTGTGTAATAGAATTAGTGTGTTGAAGGGTAATTTTTTAATTTTTTTTTTGGGTTTCTTCCTTTAAAAAGTAAAGGAGTGGCATGTCATTAAAAAATACTGGTTACATTTTGTGATATTTTTGAAAAAGCGGCGTGAGCGTCACAAAATGTTTCGAGATAATGTGGAAAACCCGCCTTCCTGGATTTGAGAAAGGCAGAGCAACAAAAGATAGTTTACTCCATCCATGGCTGCAAAGGCGTCCCTCCTCTTCGAGGGCTTTCTCACAACAACTCGTCTCTGCAAACTCTTCCCCACTACTCAAAAGCCCTCTTTCTCCTCTCCTTCTTCTTCTTCTATTACCTTAACCACCAAGGTCGTCCTCAATGCCGATGCTGCTGCTGTATATACCAAATTGCCTACCCGACTACGGCACGAGCTGGACCGAGATGCCATTTCTCTCCTCAACGAACGAATTCGTCGGGAGCATGCTAAGAGAGATCAGTCCCCTCATAGGCCCGCCATGGATTCCGAGGAGGCTGATAAGTACATTCAGCTCGTAAAACAGCAACAGCAAAGGGGCCTCCAGAAGCTCAAAACCGACAGAGCCAGACAAGAAGGTGCTGCTGCACATGATGCACCTCAACCTACTTTTACTTACAAGGTCGACCCTTACACTCTCCGTTCAGGTGATTACGTGGTCCACAGGAAGGTTGGAATTGGACGATTCGTCGGCATCAAATTTGACGTTCCCAAGGATTCCAAGGAGCCTATTGAATACGTCTTTATTGAGTACGCTGACGGTATGGCTAAATTACCCGTTAAACAGGCATCTCGTCTGCTCTACCGTTACAATCTGTACGTACAACACTCCTTCTTTATTTAGCACCTAGTTATAGATTTGTATGTACTAGAAAGTATACTACTTTCTACTACCGCCGCATGTCAGTTGGCTTCACTGTCCCAAGCTCCTGAGCTTATTGAGCTACAACTCGTTACACTCCTCGTCAATTCCGCCTTTTGGTATGTAAAACTATGCAGTAACTTCTTATTCATGTGGAGAAGGTTTTTGCATACTCACCAATACCAATACTGCTTCAATCTCCAATACAACTTGAAGGGCCCTTCTCCTTTCCAGTTCCTAATAGAGGGCATCGATCTGACAAAGAATCATGTCCTGTCCAATTATCTTATGTCATGAATTCCCAGCTATAAACAATAGTCAAATTTCTCTCTCTTTTTTTTTTTTTTTTTTTTAAAATAATTTGATAAGGTACGGTAAACAATAGCCAAATTTCCTTAATATTAAAGGAATTTTTTATTTTTCAAGTAGAAACTTTGCTTTGTACCTCTCGATCTACGAAATTTCTTGAATAACATTTTCTCCAGTTAGGATGGTACTTCCTCACTAGATCACTTAAGATGCCTTTTCAATTCAAGTTAGCCTTTTTTCCTTAGTCACAAGCTATCTGCTTTCTGACCCTTGTTAGTCCAGCATGCTTCTTAGTGCCAAGGAAGTAGGCATCTAGCAGAGTTAAATGTCTACAAGACCTGCTGGAACATGTTCCTTGTGCATGAATGATGGAGAGTATTCAAGAATATCCTCATTTTTATTGCATAAAGGGGAAGATGAGCTTTTAGCAACATCCCAATCCCTCTATACCAGCTATTTTCCCATGTGAAGCTGGCCAAATAGTAAAGGCCTGTTCGCTGGTTTCAGCCAAGAGCATATATCTAATATCAAGATGCCATAGGAGCTTATATTTTGGTCTGTTCCAGACGCTCCTTACATTGCTCTGGTCCTTTTGATTTGAAGGCGTCTCTTTCAATTAGCAAAGGCTGAACAAAAAAGGAAATGGATCAGCTCTGTCTATGATTATCTTAGAGAAATCGCTGCATATCACATTTCCAGAGGTGAGATGGGGGTCTGATTCTCATTTTAGAAGAAATATAATTATTAAGACGTAGACACAAGATTTGCCTTTTATAATCCTTTATCACCACCCTGGGAAAGACTCTCTTGAGTTATGAATAACTCTGGAGCCAAGGGAAACCTGAAAATGTCGTTTATTATCAATTTCTGTTCCAGAGAGTTTGTCTCCATTGCTATTTGATTGTGCATTTTTAAATTATTCAGCCCTAATGAAACCAAAAGGCCAAGGACTTTGAGCAAGTTAAGTGATAATAGTGCATGGGAGAGGAGAAGGATGAAGGGAAAAGTTGCAGTTCAGAAAATGGTTGTAGATCTAATGGAGCTGTATCTACATAGGCTTAAACAAAAAAGGCCTCCATACCCAAAGACTCCAGCTATGGCTGAATTTGCATCTCGGTTCCCTTTTGAGCCCACACCTGATCAGAAACAGGTTTAATTGTCTCTTCTGTATCTTTTAAATTCTGATGTCCACCTGCAAGGTTTCTTCTGCATTTTATCAGCTGTTGTTGGTTCTTTCCATGTGTATAGTTTAGATGCAATTATTGTTTTTCATCCAGTAGGTTCAGCAAGACATATATTAAAATTTTAACAACACAAAAAAATAACAGTGTTGTTGTCTAGCCACATTCTATTCAGAATAACTTATTGCTACTCACTGTCTGCAAAGTTCAATTATTTTTACTGGTTCACCTATGATGGGTAATCTTTTCTGTTTCTTACAGTTTTGGATTCCAATGACAGGCTTTCTCAGATGTAGAAAGGGACTTGACAGAGAGGGAAAATCCAATGGACAGATTAATTTGCGGAGATGTTGGTTTTGGTAAAACTGAAGTTGCACTGCGTGCCATCTTCTGTGTAGTCTCTGCAGGGAAGCAAGCTATGGTTCTAGCGCCAACTATAGTTTTAGCTAAACAACATTTTGATGTTATCTCAGAGAGATTCTCAAGATATCCTAACATGAGAGTTGGACTTCTTAGCAGGTTTCAGGTGCATAAACTCGATGTTTAGCAATACATGGTTGATGCCTTAGAAGCACTTTCTACTTGAACATCTACTCTTCATCATCCGAATAGTAGGTGGTTTGGTAAAAGAATGTGATTGCTCCCGATCTTCAATGTTAAAAATTTGCTCATATTGTTTATTGCAAAACCTATCTTCTCGCATCTCATGATTTCTTAAGATTAGCTTTCTTGATCAATAGGTTCATGGAAAGAAAAAATATCTTAAGTTCATTAGAGTGCCTTATAATAAGGAATTCCGTTGATAAACTTCCATGAAAGTCAAACTGGTGTAGACACATTAAATCTTATGCCATTGACGATTTTATGCAGTTTGAGGTTGTTTAGGCTGTTTCACAATCATGCTTTATTTATTTTTCTTTTTTCTTTGTCTTTTTTCTTTTTTTGTTGAAAATGGTAACTTTTATTTCATATCCAAAAAGACTTAGCACCATCAAACAGGTGCTTTGTTGATTGTTATTTATTTTGACCTTACATATATAAAAAAAATCCTCTTGTTGAAATGGTTTAATATTATTTAATATTTGTATACTCCTCTTAATTATTGTCTGCCTCTTTGATTATTAAGAAGAAAAATCAAAAGAATGACCGTTCGAATATGCAAGGAAGTGCGCCAAACTAGAAATGATGCCTTTATCTCTTTCTTTTTAGTATTTTCCATCCAAAATCTGAGTGGTAATGGTTCTCAATGTGAACTCCTTACATGTGTTATTTTTGTTTTAGTTCTTTGGTGTTGACACTGTCGTTTAGCTTGTCCAAGTAAACACCATAACCTGAATTCTAAGTCCTAATTTTAGCTTTCTTTGCGACCTACTTTTGCTCAATCAAGACCAAGTCAGAGAAAGAGGAGTACTTGAGTATGATTAAAGACGGACGTGTGGACATTATTGTTGGGACTCATTCACTACTTGGCAATCGGGTTGAATATAATAATCTGGGCCTACTTGTGGTTGATGAGGAACAGGTATTTCCACATATCTAAATGCCATTGTATTTTGAATTTTTCTTGATAATCGTGGTATCGCCGCCAATTTGCGTGCACCTCCACTAATTCCACGAGATAACTTCCACCTCCCACCATCAACAGGTACCAGGCAATTCTATCACCCAGGCTAGGACAGATGGGAAGAAATCGCCTAGTTTTTTGTTTCTATTGGGATTCGAACCTGAGACCACATGGTTCGCAACCCACTACATTAACCACTAGGCCACACCCTTGGGTGCCACACATGGTTCGCAACCCACTACATTAACCACTAGGCCACACCCTTGGGTGCCATTAAATTTTGGATTATTTATTTGTCATTTGCATTGAAAGGAAGTAATATTTCGAATTTAGTCATTGATGAAATAAGTTGGTTACATGTGTAAGGCCGGCCTTATAACAAGGAAAAAGTATGTGTAAACTCCCTCTTTCTAATTTTTGGTTTCCCTTGTATAAATCAACCTCATTGATCTAAAACCTGATTATGCATTTCTTCATTTGATTATAATAAGGCCAACTATGATTATATTTTCTTATTATCCCGTGACGATAAAAAGCTCGAAAGAAACATTATCCAAAACCCTAAAAGGAAAAAAGGTTGCTATTTATCCAAAGCCTGAATAAAAACATGAAGGTTCAAGGCAAAGGTGTATTAGTTTGTTAGATGGGGCAAGCCTAGGGTGCTATTTCTTTCTTTTGATAGGGTTCCATGATGAAGTGGGGAGCTGTGGCCTAGTTGGTGTTCATTTATTCATGGTAATAAGTTTTTCTCGTTATCAATGAAATGTATAGTAAACTGAATTGATTGAAGAAGATAGTTAACCCTGAACCTTCCTATGTTAGTGTGTGTGTGTTTTTTGGACATCCTTCATACTTGTAACCGATTCATCATATTTGATCTCCCTCTAAATTGCTCTTTGTCTTTTCAGAGGTTTGGTGTAAAACAGAAGGAGAGGATTGCTTCATTTAAAACTTCAGTGGATGTACTCACACTTTCAGCAACGCCTATTCCGAGAACTCTATATTTAGCATTAACTGGATTTCGTGACGCTAGGTAATACCACCGGGTTTGTTTCAATTTATTAAAGCCCTGATGGCTGTTGATGAAGTATCCACTATACTGTTGGGCACTCCAGCAGCTGAAATTGGGTATCATTGATTTAGCAGTGTCATTGTTGGCTAGATTTGACTAATTGTGAAGTTACATTCAACTCAACATTTTGCCTGATCAAGTTTTTGACTGTTTTGCTTTTTGGCTTCTTCTTCTTTCCACTCAAACAGTTTGATCTCAACACCACCTCCTGAGAGAGTTCCGATAAGAACTCATCTTTCAGCTTACAGTAAGGACAAAGTTATATCAGCTATCAAGCATGAATTGGACCATGGTGGCCGAGTTTTTTATGTCTTGCCCCGCATTAAGGGTAATGCATTCTGTGCTTTATGCACATTAATTTTGAGTAGCATTATATAATTTGGTGGCCAGGCTGTAGAGGAGTTTGCTGAAGTTCATCCATTGTACTCATTATAGTTACATGGGTTTGTCTATTACTTGCAGGCCTTGAGGATGTTATGGAATTCTTAGAACAAGCATTTCCACATGTTGAAATAGCTATTGCTCATGGAAAGGTAATTATGGTAATTAACGAGTTTGTTTTAAGTTCTGCAATTGAAGGTTAATACATGGGAAGATCAATCAATCAATCATTTGATCAATCAACTGTGTGATGTCCTGTGACTTAAGCTGTTATGGGACTCTTTAAGCTTTCTTCCATAGCTTCCGCATTTACGAAACCTTGTTCTTCATTAAAGTTCTCTTCTGGACTGTCTGATGCCTTTTGACTAAGCATACATGAATCTAGGAAACTTTATGAGGCAGAACACTATAAGAGAGGAATTGTGAACTGATTTATCATATGAGAGGAACATTTTGGGGAATGAAAGCCAAAAGCTTATTGTTCATAGGTCTTATTTTAGCAGTATAGGTGGATGAAGGGTATATTTAGACCTTTTGAGATAGTCCAGGATTTTTGGCCCTTTTCCGTACAATTTATTGAGATTAAACTAGTTACTGCAAATTATTTAGTATTGGAATGAAATGTGCCTGAATAGAGCAGAATAAATGATTCATGTATCCAACTCCAATTGATTAGGGATTGAAGCAGGGTCGATTGATAGATTGATTATTTTGGCGGGACAATAGTGAGAGCAAATTTCTTTGAAGAGTCATGTTTGGCGGGACAATAGTGAGAGCAAATTTCTTTAAAGAGTCATGTCACCTTCTCGGAATAGTAATGGTGGCCAATATTACTAATTCTGTATCACTTGTACTAAAGTGGAGTTTAAGTTTTTGATTCATTTGTTCTTGCTATTGTTCTAAAAAATTTGTGCCTTTTTCGTAAGTTTTACCTTTGAAAGAATACTTACGTTTATTAAGTCTTTAGACATTAATCTAAGATATGAACTCATATTTAGATAGCATCTACACGGCATTGTTCAGTTCTAGTGGTATAACATACCATTTCATCTTATTTGGCAGCAATACTCAAAACAGCTTGAGGAAACTATGGAAAGATTTGCACGGGGAGATATTAGAATTCTTATATGTACAAACATAGTAGAAAGTGGCCTTGATATTCAAAATGCAAACACAATCATCATTCAAGATGTTCAGCAATTTGGACTTGCACAATTGTATCAGGTTTTTTTTTTTTTTTTGAAATGCACAATCTCTTGCCTAAACAAACAGCAAGATTTTGGTGTCGTGTTGTTTTCCGCTCCTATTAGTAGTTTTTTCCTGCACTATATAAGTGACATTGAAACCAGGAGTCACATCATTTGTTTTTATCAATTGATTTTTCTTTGGCATAAGTGATAGAAACATAGTTTATTTTGACACAGCCTTTTGTTCAGTTTTACATGAATTAGATATTCCTTGACAGCTTGTGCTGTTTCCCCAGCTCTGAGTTAATATAGAATCTTCCTGTTTCCTTAATGTACCTGATTAATCACACAAGACGGTTAATGGTGCTAAAGGAGAAAATTATCTTGTCGGATAACTTAGTAGCTGGGTTTTAATGTAGCAAGTATTTGTTACATTCTAAAACTCCTTGTGGTCTTGAGATTACATCTAAGTTCAATGGCATATATAGTGCTGTTTTCCTTGTAGTGGCATTTCAGTCAAGCTCAGATTTTTTTGAGAAGGAATTGTTACAGAGAGAGAACAAATGTAGTTGAATCAGCCTTTCTGTGATATTTAGTGAAGTCTTCTCTTGTTTCTTTCATGAGGAATTTCTGGGGTTTGGTTCTCTTCTGATGTTGACCTTGGGTGGCCTGCTATTGCAGCTGCAGTGATGAAGTCAATCAATTGTCTTCTACTTAGTTAATGTAATGATTTCAAACTCCAATGAAGAAGCATCATTTTTATATTTCCCGATTTCTTTTTCATTGTATTGGCTACTAAAGTTGATTGGTCAAAAGATTTTCAGCCTTAATTTCAAACCTTGGGCCCTTCCACTGTTAGCTAACTGATTAACTTGTCTCTCTTAATAGCTTATGTTGAAACTATAGTTTTTGCAGTTCAGATGTCTTTTAGCAGACTTTATGAGACTCATATTATCACCATGGGCTAATCAGGCCATGATGATGTGCTTCTGACAATTCCATATTTTTACTTTGCAGATTCTTAGCTATTGTTGTCATTGATTGTTGTAATGTTAATTGCTGTGACTTTTATACTCTTTCTAATTCCTACTCCCTCTTTGATTATTGTAGTTGCGTGGAAGGGTTGGACGGGCGGATAAAGAAGCTCATGCACACTTATTTTATCCTGACAAATCACTTCTTTCTGAACATGCGCTAGTATGCTCTTTTTCCTCTATATTTTTTTAATGACAGGATAAGTAGGAGATGGTTCATATATTCTGTTTTCTTGCCTTTATTCTGGTAATGTTGCGGTACTCTCCAACAGAACAGGGGTTCTAATTTTATCTTTTCAAGGACGAATTCCGTAATATGCACGTTGTGTGAATTTATTTGCAGAAGATTGATATTTGTTATGGCTGTAACATGGCATTCATTTGACAATTTAGGAGAGGCTTGCTGCTCTTGAAGAGTGCTGTCAACTTGGCCAGGGTTTTCAGCTTGCAGAAAGAGACATGGCTATTAGAGGATTTGGCAATATTTTTGGCGAGCAACAGACAGGGGATGTTGGCAATGTGGGCATTGATCTATTCTTTGAGATGCTGTTTGAAAGCTTGTCAAAGGTCTGTTTGCATCATCCTTTTACTCCATTATTACTAGTTACAAAGATAAAATTGACTGGTATGTGCCTAAGATAGCATTGCTTTCTGCATACTATCCTCCTCCCTTTTTTGAGATTATGATATGTCTATGCATCAGTAATGTACCTTTCAAAATGAAAGATAATGAGATCTGTTATCTTTATGTTATTCCAGGTTGATGAGCATCGTGTAATATCAGTTCCTTACCCTGCAATGAAGGTATTTAATGCTCTCTATCTTTTCAATAAGTTGATCCATTTTTCGAGTACAAAATCCATTGTACATCTGTGGTTTTGTCCCATTCTCCAGTACCTAATATGTGCTGCTATTTTGAGGAACTGTCATTAATCATTGATTTTTTAAATGATCGTTTGGAATGTCAACCAAAGAAATTTGGATCTTAAAAAAATGAATAATTTTGGGTCACTATTCTTGAATTACTAACCGTTGAGTCATGTACAATCAGAATTAGCCTAACTACTACCGTGGATTATGAGCTTTTCATAAGCACACCCAGTTATGCTTTTATCATGTTCTTATCCTAGAAAGATATACCAAGTCTACTATGGATTAGAAAGAACTTATCAACTTCTTAGCAGACAACAATCAAAAACTAGAGTTGACAATTGAGATGCATATGCACGATCGTTCTTTTTTCTTTGTTCTTTTGGTAATTATGTATAAGTTGCAGTTATATAAAGAAAATATAAACAAATTTTCTCACTATTATTTCAAAATTAAAGGAGTCTTCTTGAAATAGCCATTAAATATATGAAAAGTTGTTATATACTAGGGGTACTAAAGTATTAAATTTGTCAATGTGGGATGAAATTTTTTAAAGAAATGTACTCATTCCATCTTAAAATTATGACCTGACTTGATATATGTTGATTATTACGGGTGGGTTAAAGTATTTAATCAGTTAGTACTTTGGGTTTTGATAAATGAGCGTTTTAACATAATAGTTTGAAAATTAGGTGATTTCTTCCAATCTTACTAAGCCTTGGTGGACAGAATTACCCGATACTTGTAACCTGTGTTGGTGTGAGGTTGCAAGTACCTTTTGAAATTAGTCGAGGTGCATGCAAGTTGGCTCGGACATCACTGTTATAAAAAAAGAAGTTGGAAAAGTGAGTAAGTTTGAAAGATGTGGCATCAAGTTTGAAATATCTAGGATAGCATCAGTTTAGATTATTTCATTTTGTTAGAGGAGAGCATTTTCAAGAGTATGAAATTTATGTCGCTCCCAAAAAGAAAATAGGTCAAGTATTTTGGTTAAATGGAGAATTAATTAAAAGTGAAAAAGATGGTTAATAATCTAGTGTGTTTTTAAGTAATTGGGTAATTATATGTCTTATATGGAACGTCAAAAGTAAAAATCACTACTTTATTGCATGAAGTTCAATGAATTGTTAAAAGGGCACAAGAAAGAATGCAAGGGAACAACGACGAAGATAAGAAACTATACAATAATAAATGATTAATAGGAAGAGAGGAAGTCGTGCAATAATTTAGTTTCTTCAGTTGAGTTTCTAATTTACTGCCTTATCATCGTATCTTGCTTCTGAACATGTAGTAAGACTACAAGGTAGAAAAAAAAAGGACAAATTCTTGGAATTGGAACACGTGATCAGGGAATTAGGCTGGGTTAGTTAGCTAATATGTTGAGCATGACCACATTGGTTTGCTAGACACGTGGAAACAGCTTCATATAGGAACTATATACTGGTGGTTCTACAAATAGCTTGTAAGAATTTGTGTCTCCCGTTAAAGTTATTCTGCTTTGGCACATCCATTGTGAAAGATATAGCTTATAGTTTATCTGCTGAACTACTTCTATTGGCAATTGCAAATAAATGGGTATAACCAGAGGCGGATCCAGGATTTGAAAGTTCCGGGTGCCACACTACTTTGAAGAATAGCGTACACTGCGTTCTGCCTAAGCTATATCAATGTTTAAACACAATAAGCATATTTTAACATACATTATACGTGCACGGAAGAGCTTGGCTCACTGGTTTATGTCTTAATCAGTTTTATTGGAGGTCGAGGGTTTAAAACCTGGTTGCGAACAATTTTTTTAACAATAAATCGAAAAAATTAGTTTTAAAACACCATAGAGCGGAATTCGAACCCACATCCACGAGCATAAAAGCTTCAATTTCCACCAGTGGCACTACGTGCCCCATTGGTTTTCTGGGTGCCAAGACTGACCTTTATACATTTTTCCATTCATATATACATATATATATATACAAGTTTAAACCGAGACTTCCGGGTGCTGTGGCACCCCCACCCATATACATAGATCCGCCACTGGGTATAACCTTTTAAAATTCTAACACTTACTGTCTCAGCTTGATATCAATATAAACCCTCATCTTCCTTCCGAGTACATAAACCATTTGGAGAACCCCATGCAAATCATTAATGGCGCTGAAAAAGCAGCTGAAAAGGACATTTTCAGCTTGATGCAATTTACGGAAAATCTGAGGCATCAGTATGGCAAAGAACCTTACTCAATGGAAATCCTATTGAAGAAGCTTTATGTCAGAAGAATGGCAGCAGATTTAGGAATTACCAGCATATATGCTTCAGGAAAGATGGTTGGCATGAAAACAAACATGTCAAAAAAGGTTTTCAAATTGATAACTGATTCAGCAACTTCAGATATTCATCAGAATTCTCTGATATTTGAAGATGGCCAAATAAAGGTATTGTTTTGTTGATTTTACTGTCTTCTCTATACCTATACTAACTAAGGTTCTATATTCTACATTTGAAAGAAAGGGGAGAAATTAACGTGGAAGGCATGTTTTCCATATTTAAGTGGCTTTGTGTAATGGTGCGTCTTATTCAGGCTGAACTGCTCTTGGAGCTACCTAAAGAACAGTTGCTGAATTGGATCTTCCAATGCCTAGCAGAATTATACTCCTCATTGCCGACCTTGATAAAATATTAGTCCTTTCAATGAACTGTGATTGTTACTTCATCTAGTAGGCAGCCCCATGGCCATCACCCATTGCTATAATAGGGTTTTGGGCGGTTGGTTTAATTAAGAATGTTAGAAGCTTGTCTCTCATCAGCGGCTGTCTCCTCATGTACACTATGAAATATTGAGATAGATCGTCTATTAAAGCATATTATGTGATATCCATCTGGCATTTTCCATTCCTCTCGAGCAATCCGAAGTAAAAGCCACGAGGAGTGCATTGCCTTCTGAGATGAGGTACTTAACTTTTGAGTTCAATGAGGTTTATCTTTGGTCTGTTCTTTTTATCTTTTCATTTTCTATTTGTACTTTTTGTCTCCTAATCGTCAGAGACCTGGTTTACTTTTCACTGTGCAGGACTAGCGGAGTTGTTTGAATGCAGGATATAAGATATATTGATGGACTATGAAAATGATTTTCTGTTTTTTGTGAAAGATATGTTTATGTGCCAACAGAAAACAGTTAGGATCCTTCATTACCCTATTTGAATAGGGAAAGAACACGGAATCATAATTTGTCTTTCACGTTCCCTGGACCCATGCCTCCTTTCTCTTTATGTTAGATGTCACCTCTTCATGACATTTTTTTCTTCTGAATTATGGCGCTTCATGGAATTTCTGTTGCATATTTATTCAAGACATTTGGGCCAAATATGATTATAAATCTAACTGATGCTTCATTCTTCTTATTAGCTACAATTACATATGGATAATAAAGAGATTAATTGTAACACCCCATACTTTCGGGCTAGAATTTGAACCGTTCTTCATGCGTGCATAGGCCCGAATCCACTAGTTTTTATTTAGATATAAGTATTTAGATCAATTCTCTAGTGTGTTTAGTGTTTTAGATGTGAATTAAGGTCATAGGAAATCTCTAGCACAAAGACAAGTTGAACGTCCTACTACCGATTAAGTTTCCGTATAAGTTTCTATTAGGGTCAACTTCAAACGAGCGTTACTCCTAGAAGGTGAAGAGTTATGTGGCCCACTACCCACCAAATTAAAGGTTTTTGAGTCTTCTTTCCAACGCCACCGACCGTTCGTCAATCCGAGTTTGGAGCAAAAAGTTATGGGCGTTTTAGTGAGGCACTATCCCAGCTGCTCGTTGGGCAGTGCGGGGCGGAGCTCAAGCCAGGAGATCGCTGGTTAGCCTCCACGTTGGGCTGCGCGGCGGAGCACACCTCCTCGACGTAAAAATATGTTTTTTTCTTATTAAATCAGGGGCAAACTAGTCCTTTCACCCCATGTAACTTCCCCAACCCCGTTTTATAACCCTAAAATCTTCCTAAACTAGTAAAAATCTCCCAATTCTCTCATTCTCTTCCTCCCAAAAACATCCTTAGAAGCAAGAACACCTAGGGCTCAAGATTCAAGGTTCAAACTCAAGCTTTCTCAAAATTTCTTCCGTCAAAAGGTATGTCGAACAATCCCCTTTCAATTAAATCTATTAGTGGCTGATTTTCCAATTACAAAAGTAGTTTTTATGTGAATTTTGAATGTGGGTTTGTTGAATGATTTTCGAAAGGAGGAATTACTTAAGCTTGCGAACCCTTTTCTATGAAATTGCTTTTAAATTGTTATTTGAACTTGAGAATTGAGATTTACTAGTTGAATTGTGATTTTTTATTTTTTTTTATGAAATTATATTGGGACATGTTGAAGTCAAAAAGTCATGTTTCTCTTATAAACCACCTTGTTATTCAAACCTTGATTTTTGGTGAGAGAAAGAAAATTACTACATCTCTTGGTTTTGGAAAGAACATTGATATTTGAATGTGAAACCTTCCACATTTAAGGGATATGTTTAAATGTGTTTAAGTCTTCAAAATGATGGGGCTAATGATGTACGAACATATGAAACGGTTATGGCATGATATGTATGACGTGCAAGTCTTGGTATGACGAACCAAAATGTGAATGCATGTATGGAAGACTCTTTGGATAAATGTTTATGAACAATGTGTTAATTGGGGTTAAAGAGAATTATGTAGTTCACCGAGAAGGCGTGAGTCCTCGTGACCAAACGCCTGAAACCTATGTTTTGCCTACATAGGGGTGGTTCGCTCCTTAATGGGACAAATTATGATGTTTTTCCTCTATGAGGATATGAAGATGGCCAAATTATGTTTATCTCAATTCATGTGGCAAACATGGAATGGGGGCCCCGCCGGTTAGGCGAATACCGGACTCATATAACCCATGGGTTACCTAATGTCGGTGATAACTACATAATTCAGAATTAAAAGCTATTCAATGGTTATGTTATGTTTTGAAATACTTGTCCTTACTTTCTTTATTATGATTTATGTTACGATTTTTATGACTTGTTCTATAAATAGCTTTGTCCCTTCCCCTGGGTCATATGTCAGTACTCGTCGTACTGACCGTCCCCGGACGCTACATCTTTTCATGATGTAGGTTCAGAGGCATTTTCCCGTGGTTCTGTGCAGCGCTAGGATTTTCTCGAGACAACAAGTAGCAAGTGGTGAGCCCTCCATCCTTCCGAAGGCATTGGTTTCTCTCATTTAGACTTTGACTATTTTGTTTTATGGTATTGCTGGGGCAATGTTCCGGTTTAGGATTTTCATTTATGATATTAGAGGCTTCGTAGACTGATGTAAACTAATGTCATTAAGTCGTACTTCAGAGTTTGGCATTATTAGTTTCTTTTTAGTGGAACTTCTTATCCTTGGGTCTATTTACGCACTTTAATTAATGAAGATGCTTATGATATTATGCTAAGGCGTCTTCTCGGGCCTTCGTTGGTTTGGGATACCCGTTACGTCCGAGGCCTAGTCCTGGGTCGTGACATTAATAAGCTGAATGATTCATTTGAGACGAAAAAAGAAATACTTATGGACGATACAAAAGAAAGAAATTTCTTGTCAATTACTGACATTGATTCCAGCGGTCTAGCCCATAGAATGACAACCGAAATGAATCCAACCTTACTGCAAATCTATTGATAAGATAAAATTGAACCAGGTAACTATCTTTAAGACAAAACTCATTGGAATATAACCAATGTTTATGAAGTAGTTGAAAATAACCAGTTACTTAAAATAAGTTCAAAAGGCCTTTGCCTTTTGCTCTTCATCTCCTTCATCAAACACTATTTGCGAAAGATTGAAGCACTAGGACAATGGTTGGAGTTCTGAGTTGCAAAAGAAAATTGATTACTACGACAAATTCCTGGGATTTAAACTACCTTGCATAGCGTGCAGTCCAGCAAGAATAGAGGCCAATGGATATTTTGCCTCGCCAGGTGAGCTTATAATGAGATTAAAAACACTCTTCACAAACCATATAACCATCATTCCCATTTCAATGACCTATCTAATCCACTTCCTAATCTGCAGAAGAATTAGAAAGAATAGAATAACTATACTACACAACTCCAGAAGAACAGCTCCTCTTTCAGGCTTTCAGCCACTGCTGGAAGTATGATTGCATCTTGCCGCGATTAACAGGATTTCCAACATTGACAGTAGGAATTATCTTTTCTGGCCTCAGAAACTGCAAAACCAAATATTTTCATAATTGCGATAGCAATATTTTGTAAAATTTTAAAGGGAACTAGCTCCGGAAGACCAAAACATCCACTTGGGAGTTCTACCAGCTAACTAAATATTCAAGAAGCCAAAAGAATTGTACAAAGACATCTCAACCTGCACAAATTCCTGCAGCTCTGTGAAATTAGAATGCTCGCTATATGGAACACCTGCAGGAAATTAATGCAGTAGAGGGGTTAATTCAGTACTTCAGCCAATTAAGATCCACAAAAAGCAGCCGTAACATAAAGCAAACAATACAAATTATAACTAAAAAATATGTAGGCTCTAAACCTCCCAAGAGCACCAATTTATCTCACCATAAATAGTGATGTTGCCCTTAGAAGTGGGTTTTATTAAGTTTAGATTCTCCCCGGTGGTCTCTGAGTAAGTCCAACCTGATAAAAGGCAATGGTAAGGATCGTTTGCATAAGGGACAGAAATCTACTTAAATAGATGGGCCACAAGCTATAAATAACAAATATGTATGAGTCACCTGTTGGTCGGAATGCCAACATGCTAGTGTACTGTCCGTTTTGTGATGCCAAATAACGCTGCAGCACCTTGGGAAAAAAAAATAAACAGAAGAAGTTATAGAAGGATCGGAAAATCCATTAATCATCTAAAGGAGGTGTCGAGGTGCTAATGCAGACCTCAAATCTCAAGGATGATAGAGGCAATATGTGCAAAGGTGTATCTTTCCCATTTGTTGACAGATTTTCAGAAATTCCAGCCCAGCCAAAAGATCGAAGAATGCGTCTCCTGGAGGCATTAGCATATATTTTTACCTATGAAGTATTTATAATAAACCTAGTCAGCTAATATTTTGTATAGAAGTTCACTTTCTTAAGCAAATAGACAGCATAAAATATAGCTTTAACAAGCACATCGTATTTAAACTTGTAACAATAGCTTTAACAAGCACATCGTATTTAAACTTGTAACAAATTGTTACCTTGTCCCAGAAAGACAAATGAAATTTCAATAGTTTGGTGTCATATGACATGTTATTCATCCATAAAGAGAAGGATTTTTAGAAACCTAAGTTATAGGAGCAAAGCAGTTTCATCTTCTGTTAAATGGTCAATGTATTTTTTCCTAACAACTCACAATTGTTAAGTACTCAGAAGTCTTTGATGCCCTTTATAGGGTTACTAGATATACATCAAGTCATAATATGGATTAATATCATAAAGATATCACAAAATACTCAGAAGCTAAGATACCCCCAGTGCCTTGGAAATTGCAAGATACACATGTTCTTTTCCAATGGTGTATGCACCAACAACCACGATGGTCTTTGGATGATTATTCAAATATCTTCTTGTGACGCCTACAACAAACTCCAGAACATCTTCTTTTGAAGGAAACCTGAAATAGATATGTCCAGGAAATTAACATCTGGCACTCTGAACAAACGTAGCATCCACGACAGAGAAAAGAGAGAATTAACACCTGTACTTTGGGTTGCAATATGTTGTGTCAAGGTAAAGTATATTAATACGTTGGGTTGCAAGAAGTGGATATGATTGCATGAGCTTGGAAGCCCTAAAGTCTCCTGTGTGCAAGTAAGATTGTCCATTTGGGAAACGGAAGTGAATGAGAGCAGCACCAGGGCAGTGATTAGCATCAAGCATAGTAACTTTGATTCCTTTAATGTTGTATTCAGTACCTAATTCGAGAGGACAGATGAAACTGCAAAAGAATGGAATGATCACTTACTAATTAAGGAGTAAATAAAATAATAATAATAATAATAATAATAATGATAAGGGAAAAGGACAAAGGGGGTGAATTTTCCTGTCTTACGATGGAGCAACATAAAGAGAGATGGTAAGTAAGCGAGCAGTGAGGTTGGTACAATAGATAGGGGCATGTGACCATGCTTTGTTCAAGCCAATATAATGATCAGCATGGAAGTGAGTGAGGAAGTAGGCAGAGCAGCCTTTGACAGGACCATAGCGGAATGCGTCTACAGTGAAAGGGGTTCCTGGAATCCTCTTATAGAAGGGGCAATTAAGGGGAGAAGCACCCTGCTGCTGTTGTTGTTGTTGCGGAGGATTGTTGAGGCCCCACAACTGGAATAGATTCATCTGCTTCGTCACTCTCTTTCTCTTCTTAGAAGCCCCCACAACAGAATCAATCTCTTTCCCCTTCTCCATCTTCGATCCTCTTCTCACTTCGTTCCTTCCTTCTATCTCTTTTACTCAAAACCTACTCATCTTTGAGTTCCACGTGGACCTTTCTACTCCTTTCAACTGAATTTCGTTCAGTTTGGACAGTCTCTTTTTCCAATTTTATGAATACCTTTTGAATTTATTCACTTGCATAATCTTTAATTCTTGAATTGCACCATTTCAAACTCAATCAACATTTTCAAAAACAATTAAGGATAGTACCTACAAATCGCTATCGTTCCAAATTAGGGATGTCAATGGGCTGGGCGGATTTGGCTTTATGCGGGTGTGGTGCGGTGCAGGAGGGTTGAGTTTATTGTTAAAGAATTTAGTGCGGGGTGCAGGTTTTCTATAGATGCATTTATAAAAAGTCTTCTATAAATTGTAAATGAATAGTATATTTGTTATAGTTGTTCTGGATTATTGATATTTATGGAATTAAATTCGTGTCCATGTTTTATATTTCTGCTTATGTACAATATATAAAGTTGATATTTTGTTGTATGTGTTTCCAATTTATATATACTTTAAATTGGGGCGGGTATATACGGATATGGTGTGGAGCAAATTTATGCAGGTTTAAAAATTATAGAGTGATTTTGGGATAAAGTGATTTTTAAATTCACAAATTTAGAAAAAATTCATACCGCATCCACCCCATTGCCATCTCTATTCCAAATGCAAAAAAAAATAAAAAAATAAAAAAATAAAAAAAATACTAATGGATAATGCCTAAGAAAATAATGAGTAACTTCATGAATGGTCAAAAAGAGAGCCTGTTTGGATGGGTTTATACTTTATAAAGTCAAAAGTGGAGTAACTTATAAATTCTTCCATATGACATTTAATTTATTTATTTATTCACTTAAAAATAATTATGTAAAAGTATTTTTCTTCTCAAACACTTTAATAAAAATATTTAATAATTATTTTAACTTAAAATAAATCAATTCAAATAGGCTCCAAAACTATAATGAAGGAATTCCATGAGTGGCACCTCCTGCAGGAACAATGGGAAAATTTTATGGGTTATATGTATAATCCATGTAAAAGTTAGTAACTGATAAAAGTTCAAACTCCAAAAATATTTTTTGAAATTTAAATTGATAAACATTTAAATTTTTAAAAAGTGATTTAGTGAAATCTTCTCGATACTTGAATGATCATATAAAAAAGAAAAAATTCAAAGTAACTTTAATAGAATTTTCTCAATACTTAAAATGATCATATGGAATCATTTTTTTTTTCTTCTTATACTCAAAGTTACTAAGCTTTAACAACTTAGGGTCGTTTAATAGGGTGTATAAGAATAATGCAAAATATGGTGTATTAGTAATGCTTGCATTAATAATACTTACCTTAGTTATGCTTGCATTTTTCTTATGCAGTGTTTGGTTTGGTGTATTAAAAATAACATTAATTATATAATTTCTAAAAAAATATTTTTTTTTACAAAAATACTCTCCATAAATGTGGTGGAAAGGATAGGAAAAAGATTTTGAGGGACAATTGTGACTTTAACCATACGAATGCATGCATTAGATCCATTACATTACTAATATCAAGGATTTTCATGCATCACTAATACATTCCTTAATACCAAATAGAGTGTATAACTAATGAAAGTATTAATAATACATAAAATGAAAAAGTACACCAAATAAGATATTAGTAATATACAAAGCTAATGCATGCATTATTTTTTTTATTATATTCTACCAAGCTAAGCTAAGCTAAGCTAAGCTAAGTGTTTAGAGTCACCTTATCCTGTGACGTTTTCAGTCAAGCACATCGAAGTTGAGGATAAATCCATCTCTTATCTTAATTCACATTGTTCAATTATCTATTTACTGTTTATTCCTTGCAGGTTAATTCATTATAATTTTAATATTCGATCAATTTAATCTACATGTTCTTAAATTACGTGTACTAATTCAAATGCACCGTTCTATATCTCAATAAATTTTGAGTATTTTTTAATTTTCAAATATAATTTAAAATTATATTTTTTAATTTTTATGATCAAACACTAATTTGTAAATAAAATAATTTTTTTAAAAGAAAAAATGAATACTTTTCATGGCCAGGCAAAACCTAATCTTTTCAATTCGAAAACTAGACCAATCAAGTGAAAAATATGTGGATTTGATGTGGTTGGAGTTATCATTTCTCGTTGGAGCATTAAGTAGGTATTTGGACATGTGATTTTATCTCATGATTTAAAATAATGAGATAAGATTAGTATTTGGACATGTGATTTCATATCATGATTTTACATTTTCAAATACAAAAAATGACCCACAAGTTTGTATTTTGTAAAAAAAATCTATCATTTTATATCTACGAATCATTTATTTAAAATGTAAATAAAAATTGTAATTGGTATTATTGCTCTTACCAATCTTTGCCAACCATTTATGTGAAGGGATTATACTAAATAGTACTCCCTTCGTCTCATATTACTTGACATGTTTGCCTTTTGCATAACTCTGAAGCAGAAATTAATAAAGAGTGTAAATTGACTCATATGACCCTATTAAACTCACATTAAATATTACCATTACCTATTGGAGTTAATTATTCTTCCATTAAATTACTAAGGGTAAAGGTGAAAAAAGTTATTTAATTATCTCTTGATTCTTTAAACATGTCAATTATTTTGAGATAATTTTTTTTAATAGCAAATATGGCAAGTAATATGAGTCGGAGGGAGTAGTACACATAACTCATGTTTAATATATTTACTTTTTATTAAATTAAAATTCGATCAATAAATATTATATATTTTTTTTAAAAATTACTTTGTGATAATGTATTATATTTTTATTGTAAACTTTTATTTATTTAATAAGATTGCATAAGAATTAAGAAAATTTTGATAGTTTTCATAATTTATGAAATTTTTATGTTTATGAAAATAAAATACAACTTCAAAATACAAATTACTTATCAAATAAAACTTCAATGTCATTTCATCTCGGATGGTCCAATGGAATGGAACAGTGATTACCGACCGACAATCATTTAACAGGCAGGGGTCCGGGGTGGGTAACTCCTGATAAGTTGTCACGTTGAAAAATGGACCCCTCAACCACAGCCTTTTTTTTTTTTCTTTTAAAAAAAAAAAAATACTTTATTAGAGAAATGGCAATGGGCGTAGGAGTAATTTATGAGAAAAGAAGAAGAGGAGTATACTTTGCCAGGAACGCAAGACTCAACGGCATCCTAATTTGTCAACTCCCAGCTTCCAATATCATCATCATCATCATTCTTAGGGAAACCTTTAGATCGAAAGATAATAAATTGACTAGGGTAGGGAAGAATGAAGTTGATCTTTTGATCCCCTCAGGGCTCCTCCAATCAAATTCAAGTTCCGCGGTAAACTTTCTCAGCTCCTTCCCTCTCCTCTTTCATTTTCGATCTCAAATGATAATTTTTCTTTCTTTAATAATATGACAAATATATAATCAATCACCTCCGCTTTTTGAATTTCCCAGTTGGTAGCATGAGTGATCTGATTGGTGCTCCTCTTTAAGCACTACTCACTTCACTCCCAACAATCCATCCATGGGTGAGTGGGTCATTGGAGCCGTTATCAACTTGTTTGGAAGCATTGCCATTAACTTTGGAACCAACCTACTTAAATTAGGCCATGATGAGGTACTTTGTAACCTTTACTTTGATGTGTGTACCACATTACACAACTACCTCCCCTCTCTACTTTTTGTTTCTACACTTCCATTCTCCATTACACTTTTCTATTTATCCCTTTCTCTTTTTGTCGCCAATAACAAGTATTCATGATGCATCAATGTTGAATTTAATGTGACATTATCTACTTAGGCATTAGTTTTGATTTCCCTACTAACTTTGATGACAGAGCATGTTCTTTTTGCCTGAAATGCAAGTATTGAAGTAGATAATAGTGACTCAATACTGTTGACGTAGAATGGAATTGTGATACACTTTGGTTATGCCGGGTGATAACATGGCTGCATAACAAGTGACTCAAATACTTGTGATTTTAAGAGATTACACGATGGTTGTATGGAGGACGTATTGAAATGATCAATGTCTTTCCATAAGTAACAGGGGCGGAGCTACCCTTGGTCTAGGGGGTTCATGAACCCCCTTCGGTGGAAAATTATGCTATTTATACATGGTTAAAATGATTTTTTATGTATATATAATAGATGTTGAACCCCCTTCAGTTAGTTCGTATGTCTACTTTTGAACCCCCTTAGTGAAAATCCTGACTCCGCCACTGATAAGTAATATTACACATATATGAAGCAAGATTGTTTATGGGTGACATGTGCGTCCAAGAATAGAGGGGAACATGAAGTAAGAAGAGGGGATTCTCAGCGGTGCGAAACCTGTACCTAAGTGGCATAGTGGAAGAGCTCCACGATAGTCACCCAAAAGTGGGTTGCAAGGAGTTATTTACAATAAATTGCAATTCTTGAGACAAATGATTGGGGACTTGGGGGTGGAGGATGTTCTAGGATTGGCCAGTAAATCTTTTTTTTTTTTTTTTTATAACCGTGGTGTCCGGGCCAGCTTGTGCGCACCTTGACTAAATCTACGGGATACCTGCCACCTTCCAACAGCAACATGTACCAGGTAACTCTGTCCACCAAGGCTAGGGCAGATGGGAAGAAATCACCTGGTGCAGGAGCGGCAAGTAAATCTGTCCATGCAGTATTAATAGCCGTATCACATGTGATTGTTTGATCCCATGGGAATTGGCTTCTTAACAAAGAGGCGTATTATGGGTTACCAAGCATTAGATAATTGTGAAAGATTCAAGGAATATCCCGTCTTCTCCTCTTTCTTCCACCAAACATTGATATCATTACAGAGTGATATACTGTTTCCTATTTCCGTCATTCTGTCCAAGGTAGTCTTTCTTTCTAATCCTCCTTACCCAGTAAGCTTCTTTTGTTTAATAGCACAGATGGATATATGGAGTTTATCAGCCAATGAAATGTTAACTACGTGTTAAATAACCTATGTGGATGCTGAATACTACCTCCTTTACATTTTATGTGATGGTGTTTGACCGCATGTGGAGTTTAGATGTTAATATGAATAACATTATATGTTAGTTTACACAGAAGAAAAAATATTGAAGTAGTGGTTGAAAAGAGAAAATATCAATTCAAAGTAGAATTTTCAATAGTTAAATGAATTTAAATCCTGAAACTTACATAGAAATAGAATGATGTCAACCATGTTGTAACGTTTCAAATGGAAAGTATGTCAAATAAATCAGAACATAGTAAGTCATTATCCATGGAAAATCTCCTGCTGATGAACTATTTAAGAAGCTCTTCAATGAATAATATGCATGACATCAATTTAACGGAGACAGGCGGTTTATCTAACAAGGAGGCATAGTTTGGTGTAGAAGTGTTCACTTCCATGTGTTCAATTGTTGGAATTAGTATAAACCTGCAAGAACATCTGCATTTTATTTTTCTCTGCCGCATGTTATGAGAGGTTTGAGTAATGATTTATTGTTATGGCAGTATTTTGATTTTTTTTTTTTTTTTGTTCTTTTCTTTCTTCTCTTGCTATCCTCCGTCACCGGAGGCTCAACTTGTATTTTCTTTAGCAGTTCTAATGAATCATAAGTATTTCAGAGGGAGAAGCACTCTGTGCTGGGTAACGAGGGAACAAATGTAAAGTCTACAATGAAGCCAATTATATACTTCCAAACATGGAGAGTTGGTAAGCATTGCTTTCAAGTTTGTCCCTTTACAAGTACTTATCCTTTTTTAGTGTATTGATGGTGTAATCTTTTACACAGGTATTCTATTCTTTGCTATAGGAAATTGTCTCAATTTCATTTCATTTGGATATGCTGCTCAGGTGAGTACTTATTGGTTCTCGTGTAGTTTTTTTCAGATATAGTGGGCTAAATTAACTTGGGACAAGGAAAGTAGGTAGATTAGGTGCAGTGTTATCAAAAGCAAAAGTGTAAAAAGGCTCTAAGGTCTACTGGGGCTTTAAGCACAAAGCGCAAATAAAGGGCTTTAAAGAAAAAGGCGCAAATTGAGAAAAAAATTACAAATATATATGTCTAGTCCAAGACTAATGATAGTAAGCATGAACAAAAAATATATGGATAAAGAAATTTTAAAAACTGGTGATAAGTAAGATATCAATTATTTAGTGCCCTCTTCTTCCGGAGAGGCTCATTGGCAAGAAAAACTATGTCTTAGAGCCTTAACGATGACACTGAAGCGTGAGGCGAAGCACTTACCATGTTTTGCACCTCGCTTCAGGGCTTAAGTGTGCCTTTGACAACATTGATTAGGGGATGGAGGGAGGGAGAGGGAGGGAGAGGGAGAGGTTACAGCCAACTTGCCCAATGTTATGTCAAGTTGTAAAATAATTGGGTTAGTGTTGTGTAAGGTTTAGGCTATTACCCAACTGACCCAACATATTCCTTCTTAATTCTTTTCATTCACTGAATCTCTTTCAGAAAAGGCCCAACATCTGTAGAATAAGAGGCAATTCAAATTGAGTGTTCTTGCTGCACTTCTTTGCATTTTCCTTTTCTTTTTTACCTTAAAAAGAAGTGATGAGACAAGCTTGTAAGGTCGTTTGTCATTGATAATATATTTGCGGAAGAAGCCTTATAGGTACTATCTGTTGAAAATGATTCTGTGTCGAGTAAAGTTGTTTTTTGATTTACTCATAAAAAATGGAAAAGGGTCAAAATACCCTTTAACTACGTGAACAACAACAACAACATACCCAGTGTAATCTCACAAGTGAGGTTTGGGGAGGGTGGTATGTACACAATCATACCACCACCACCACCAACATAACCAGTAAAATCTCACAAATGACGTCTGGGGAGGGTGGTATGTACACAACCATACTCCTTAAATTATGTGAAAATTGAACAAAAGTACCCTCCATTAATAGTTTGGTCCAAAATGCCCCTATTTGCTAATAGTTTGACCCCAAAAATGCCCATATTGCTACTTAATTGAGCCAAAAATGTTCTTGTCCTAATAAACATATTATTTTTTTTGAACACATTCTTTTCCTAATAAAAGTATGGCGGAAACTATCGGCAACCCCTTAAAGTTGGCACCAACTTTCACTTAGACCCCTCAAGTAGACCTTGTTGATTTCAAACGCCTTAAGTAGGGTCCCGCTGTGTCATTTTGACACTTTTTGCTAACTTGACACATTGCGTGTGTTGCCCTCATTCTTAGAGCGTGAGGAGCGTTTTTTTTTTTTGGTAAAAAATATTTTTTTCCCTTCTCCTTCTTCTTCTTCACTCTTTATCCCTACCACATACTCCTCCTTCCACCATGGAAAATCTTGAAGGAAAACCTTACAAACCATGAAAGGAAAAAATAAAAAAAACCATCACACTAATTTTGGAAAATTATACTAGAACATGGAAGAACAAAACACGAAAAATAAATAAAAAGAGAAGAAGAATCCGGTCATCTTTGTCGGAACCTCGCCGGAAAATCACTATCGGCAAAATAGTCCTCAAAACCAAATCTACAGGGAAAAAAAGAAAAGAAAAATTAAAATATAATGAAAATCAAAAAAAGAAAAAATTGGAAGAAGAACAAATGGGTGGGGGTGAGGTATAGAAAATAGGTACTTTTTTTTTGGGTTGAAAATTAGTGTTTCTTTTTTTTCTTATAATTTTTTTTAAATCATTATTTTAGACTCAAATGCCACATGTCCTCTTTTAATTAGTCATCGTGCCGTGTCATCCGTGAGTGTGTTACGCCAAGTTGCTCGGACTCTCCAAAAATGTTGCCGCACCCATGTCGGATCCACCAAAAATACACTTCTTTTGAAGGATCCGACAAGCACTCGATGCCATTTTTGAAGAGTCCGAGCAGCGTAAGTGTTACACACACTTTGTCATTTTAGGCTAGCTGATTGTCAAAAAAGTGTCAAAATTGCACATCGGGGCCCTACGGTGTTTAAAATGAACAAGGTCTACCTAAGGTGTTTAAGTGAAAGTTGGTGCCAACTTTAAGGGGCTGCCGATGGGTTCCGCCTAAAAATATTATTTTTAAAGAACCTTTTTCTTGTTTTTCTGATTTCAAAATTATGCAAAATATCACATTTATTAGGTAGTTCATACAATTCATGAATTCGACGCTGTGTTTTTTGTTGTCATTTTGACTAATTTATGAAGTAAATCATGCATAACTTAATTTGAATTTTAAAATATAAATCTACATGCATCTTGATAGAAAAAAATAAAAATACTTGATCAAAATATAACTCTACACGCCTGCCTCCAGGTTTTACTACCTTCAGAAGAACCTTAAGGTATAGAATATATTTTGCTTATCTCCGAGCTTGTTTATTCTAGTTATGGAAGCTTTGAGCAGGATGATGGACAAAGCTGTCATGGGAGGGTATTTAAAGGGTTTTAATGTAGCGATTGGGGGTGTTAGGTCAGTGTCGGTTTCCCACTTATTGTTTGCAGATGACACTTTGGTTTGTTGTGGTGCAGATATGAACCAACTGGATCATTTAGGCCAAGTGCTTATTAGGTTCCAGGTGGTGTCAGGCCTTAAAATAAATCTAAGTGTGAGATCTTTCCAGTTGGGGAAATTGCTCAGGTTTTGAACTGCAGGGTGGGGGTTCTTCTGACTACCTATCTTGGATTATTGTTGGGGGCTTCAAACAAGGATGTTTTGGTGTGGCATCCGGTTCTTTTCAGAGGGTTGAGAAGAGATTAGCAAGGTGGCAAAAAAGATACTTGTTAAAAAGAGGAAAAGAGGTGCTTATTAAGAGCACTTTATCGAGTATTCCCACTTACTTCATGTCTTTGTTTCAGACTCCAAATTCGGTCACAGAAAAATTAGAGAGGTTGCAGAGAAACTTTCTCTGGGATGGGGCGGATGGGGAAAAGAAATTTCACTTGGTGCATTGGAAGACTGTCACTTCTCCTAAAATATGGGGAGGTCTTGGAATTAAAGATTTGTCGATTTTCAACAAAGCTTTATTGGGTAAATGGCTTTGGTGTTTCGGGATGGAGGTTCAAGCCTTTTGGGGAGGGATGATAGTTGATAAATATGGGGTAATGGAAGGGGGATAGAGAACTAGAGATGTCACTATGCCTTTTGGGTGTGGTTTGTGGAAGAATATAATGAAGGGATGGGATGTTTCTATAGAAATATCTCATTCAAGATTGGAAATGGGAGAAGAGTTAATGTCTGGGGATACAGGTAGTGTGGGGATAACTTAATGAAAGATGAATTTCAGATTTTGTATAGAATGTCATGCCAAGGTGATATGTCGGTCCAACAAATTAGGGAGATGCATAGTGGAGAGACTTTTTGGGACTTGAGGTTTAGAAGGCATTTCCACGATTGGGAGGTGACTGAACTCCAAAGGTTGATGGCCATCCTTCACAGGCAAGTCATCTCGGTGGATAAACCTGATACTTTGTGGTGGGGCTTGGGGAGTAATGGAGTTTTTCTGTTAAATCTTTCTATGAGAAACTCCTAATTAGGGAGGAGGTTGTGTTTCCATGTCATGCAATTTGGATAGCATTGGTGCCAAGGAAGGTGTACTTTTTCTCATGGCTAGCATCTAGAGGGGTGATTTTGACTGCGGAAAATCTTAGAAAGCAAAAGATTATTTTTGTTAGCTGGTGTTTCATGTGTAAGGAGACAGGGGAAGAAGTGGATTATCTTCTTATTCATTGTGTCTTTACCATGAGATAATGGTGGGATATACTTAGGTGGCTCGGAGTTTCTTGGGTAATGCCAAGAACGGTGAAAGATTTAATATTTTGCTGGAGAAGCGGGAATAGGAGGAGAAGATGTAAGGCATGAAATTTAGTCCCTTTTGCGTTGATGTGGAATGAGAGAAATAGGAGAGCTTTTGAGGGGGTAGAGTCGAGTTTTTCTCAGTTGAGGAATAGCCTTCGTTCACTTATTTTCTTTTGGTGCACCCATAAATTTTCTTGTTGTATAGAAGAATGGGTGGACTTTGTAGAGTATCAGAGTAGATTCTTTACCTTTTGGTTTATCTTTTGTATACAGCCATCTTGGCCTTGTTCATGAATGAAATACATTTACCTTATCAAAATAAATAAATAAAAGATATCATCAGCCAAAAGAATTTTCATTTCCATCTTGTAGCAATCATAATACAGATAGCTTCTTAGCTCGTTATTCAACATAAGTAAGTGAACTTCGTAGTAATTTTTTTAGATAAAGAATAGAATAAAAAGAAATTGGTCTAAAAAGGAAAAAGTCTTCAGTTTTTATTTAATTGACACGCTTACGAGAAGTCCGATGGTTGGATACAAGCATTTAGTCAGATGGACTACGAGGATGTAACCTGTTGGGTGTACGACTGACTACAAGGAGTGGGTGTACAAACAACAAGACTAGTTTTCCGCTCCCATTTCTGATTTTCTCACTCTTCCAACACATCACACATTGTGTTGGTTTGGTTGATTATAATAAAAGGGTCAAAACTGATACAGTTATTCTTCCTGCTCATCTCCTTAAATGATGCATAATCTGTTGTTTTTACACAGTATCAGTGCATTAGCAGCAATATTTACCTTTCTTTTATTTTTTCCTTGATCATCTTGGTGTTTCCTCTTTGGCAGTCACTTCTAGCAGCTTTGGGATCTATACAATTTGTCTCGAACATAGCTTTTGCCTACTTTGTTTTGAACAAAACAGTGACAATCAAGTAAGCTAACATTTAAACTTCTTATATTAAAATCAATAAGGTTCCGAGTCTAGACTACCAGCAATTCAGAGAATTGATTGATGATTTATGATACTTATTATCCTCATTATACAAGTTACAGTCTGATGAATATCTTTCGCATTGCAGCGTACTGGTAGCCACTGCCTTTATTGTTCTTGGAAATATCTTCCTTGTAGCCTTTGGCAACCACCAGTCACCTGGTATGTGATGGAAGGTGAAGATTGTTGTTTTAGTTGCTTATATTTGTACAGAATATTGGGTGTCTTCCATAGAGCATCATATTTTGTATACCTAAAAAAAAAGAGTATCATATTTTGTACATTCTATCAATTTTGTATATTACTTGTATACGGAGTTTCTTGGAAACAGCCTCTAGCAGAAATGCAAGTTAAGGTTGCGTACAATACACCCTTGTGGTGGGGCCCTTCCCCGGACACCGCGCATAGCGGTAGCTTAGTGCACCGGGCTGCCCTTTTACTTGTATACGGAGTTGTTCCAATACAAATAAAATTATTTACCTTGCAAAAAAATATCTCATACTTGATACTTCTAAGTTGACCCCGTACTATGATGGTACCCTGTGTATATCTTGCTACCTGCACTTCAGATCTTAATTTTTGGGAAAAAATCAGCAACCCATGTCATTTGCTTCTGACACTGTTCAGACCATTTTAGCATATACTCCCAATTAAAGTGAAATTTATGCTAGAGGATGGTAGACCTTATAAAGGGTTGTTGATTTATGATAAAATAGCTTCGTTACTCTTGTATTATTCAAGCCTGTTTTGAACTCCTAATATCAACATATTCCATACTCGAATGGATTATTGATATTTTATTGACAACTAAATCATTAAAGAAGACAAACAATGGTTGGACGCACTAATAATTGAACTGGGTTTCTTACTCCATTACCCCATAATTCTATTGTCGTTTATCTCCTTTTTGTTCTTGCTAAGAAATTGGAATTTTGGGGTATTACTCTTAGATCAACAGGTGAGGTCAAACCATTCAGAGAGCCAATTCCTCACTTAAAAATGGGGATTCTAAGATTATATATTTTTCCAAAAAAGAGAATGTGTCATTCTTTTTGGTGCAGACTATAAAGGAAAGTGTGCCAACATAAAATGGGACACTGGGAGTAACTTTTAACATATTTCAAACTATGCATTCAGACAGGCATATGCTCTGCTTTCCTGTAATGTATGATTGTATATGCTTTCATGTTTACCTTATCGAACCAAACAAAATAGAAAAGAAGAAAATATTGTTACATGCTCTTCCAACATATTATAATTGATTATCCTCCTTTCTTTGTAGTTTACACTCCGGAGCAGTTGGCTGAGAAGTACAGCAACATTACGTTTCTTCTTTACTGTCTCACTTTGGTCTTAGTTGTTGGTTTACATCATTCAATATACAAGTAAGTCGCAATGGCACAGTCAATAATCTCTGTACCTTTTTTTGGTGTCAAGTAATAGTATTCTATGTTGCTCAAACTTTTCAAAAATACCATCGGGTGTGTGTCGGATCCTTCAAAAGCTATGCATTTTTGGAGGGTCTGAGCAACATACATAGTATTCTATATAAATTACATGTCAAATACTTCAAAAAAATTAAAGATAGCATGTCAAATACTGTGACTTATAAAAACTTAGTCGACTAGAAGTAATGAACTTGGGATATATACCTTCAAAGTAAATTTCAAAAATTCAACACCTTCAACCCTACTTATTGACCAAAAGAGCTATTGATGGCTATAACCAGGTGAAAATAAACACTCTTGGCTATAAACTGTGTCGCTTGCTCCTTGTGATGTCTTTCCCGCCTTCCTCTTCACTTATGGACGTCAACTTGTCTTTGTTCTCCAGGCATGCTTATGCCTGCCACAACTAAAGTGACTACGCTAAGAATTGTTGTGTCCCTTCCTATTTTTCATGGCTATAATTATAGTCAAATATCAACTTCAGTGGGACTAGTTCTACTTTTGTAAGTTGAAAAGACCCACCGGAAAGAAGTACAGTGGCCCAACTTTTGCTAACATAATCATTGTCCAGGCGGACGGCTATATCAGTTATAACCGCCCTCCCGGCTGCGAAAGCGTTTTTGATTCTCTACCAAGATTGTAGAGGCTCTGATACCATGTGAGAAATATAAGGAAAGAATATTATTGAATTGTGTATCTACATTATTACACTAAGGCCCTATTTATAGACAATACTCTTTATAATCCTTTTCCAATGAGGACATTACAACATTCCTTTCCAAGTAGGATTCTATATTCTATTCTTGTTCCTACTCCTATTCTAACAATTTTTAATAGCACCGCCCAACAATTTTTCCTTACTCAAGTACAATAAATTTAGACATGTATAAAGCTAAGTACATATTCCCTTGATAGTCTAACAAACATCAATATGTAGATTTTTTTTTTTGGTAAAGTAATTAAATGATATTAGATAAGCATCAAGAAGATGCAGAGTTACAAAGGTACAAGTGTGCAAGAGAAGCTGCAACAAACAGAAATATATGGAGCTAGCTTGGCAAAAACCTGTAAAACAGTCAAAAGGGTCCCTGCTACTCTACTGTACTAGAGAAAGGGAATAAACAAAATCCAAATAGCTATCCACACTGTTTACAGGGGCAAGAAAGTACCAACTAAATAAACTAACTAAACAATTAGCTTTGAGAGTGCAAAAAGAGGTTGATATTCCATCAAAACATCTGTTGTTTCTGTCCTTTCATAGGCTCCAAAATATGACTGTTGGGATCATTCTCCAGATCTTTTTGATGGATTTGTTAACTCTCCACATTATCCAGTTGGCATAGGCGTCTTTGATGTTGTAGGGCATTACCCATTGGAGGCCAAGCATAGAGTAGAAAAATGCCATAAGCTAGCGGCTGCAGTGCAGTGCAAAAATAGGTGATAAACACTCTCATTGGTCTGCTTGCACATGACATGTCTGTTGATGAGAATTACACCCCTTTTCCTGAGATTGTCTTGTGTTAGGCATGCTTCCTTCAGTGCTGTCCAGGTGAAGCAAGAAACTTTGAGAGGTTGCCTAGTTCTCCAAACATGTTTCCAAGGCCAAATTTCTAGGATGCCATTCTGGGAGCTCCAGTTATTGTAGCATTCTTTCACAGTGAAGGTCTTATCCTTGGAATTACCCCAAAGGATCCTTTCTGGATCGTCGTCCACCAATTTAGTGTTTTCCAAAGTTTTAAGTGGGATATGAAGTCATTAGTTTCCCAATCCTGAAAATTTCTTCTGAAAATTGGAGTCTTTAACAATTGTTGTCTCTATATTGAGCTATACTTGCTTCTTTATTGGAGGTTATTTGGAACAAGGAGGGGAAAGAGTCTTTTAGCATAGAGTCCCCTAGCCATTTGTCTTACCAAAATCTTAGCTTGAGCCCATTACCAACCTTGAAGTATACTTCCCGAAAGAAATCATCTTGGAAACTGCTTATGTGCTTCCAAACCCCAATATACTTCCCGAAAGAAATCATCTTGGAAACTGCTTATGTGTTTCCAAACCCCAACACCATAGGGCTCAGTGCTTTTCTTTGGACACCAGTGATCTTGAATGCCATATTTAGCCTTGATAATGTGTCTCCAATACCCTGCGTCAGTTTGTCCATATCTCCAAAGCCATTTTATGAGTAAGTTGTTGTTGTGAAGCTTGAGATTCCTGATTCCCAGGCCCCCTTGAGCCTTAGATTGAATTACTGATTGCCATTTGACTAGCGAGTATTTGTGAGTGAGACTGTTTCCTTCCCATAGGAATCTCCTTCTGAGCCTATTCATTTGCTTTAGAATTGATCCTGGTAGTGGAAATAGAGACATACAGTAAGTGGGAATACTGTCTAAGACACTGTTGATAAGAGAGTCTGCCTCCCATGGAGAGGTACCGCATTTGCCATGTGGCTAGTCTCTTCTCCATTTTTTCTATAACTCCACTCAATATTTCAGATGATTTAAACTTTGCCCCTAGAGGAAGACCTAGATAGGTGGTCGGTAAGGACCCAGTTTTGCAACCGAGTATACCAACAAGTTCATCTAGGTTGGACACATGATTCACCGGATAGATAATACTTTTGAGCATATTAATGTGAAGTCCAGAAATGGCCTCAATAACTATGAGGGTGGTGTTGAGATTGGAGACCTGGTGCCTATCAGCTCCACAGAATATGAGGGTGTCGTCTGCATAGAGTAGGTGAGAGACATTGATAGTTGTGGCTGGGTAGGTGCCACAATATGAAAACAGTTAGTGAAGTGTTAGAAAATGTTAAAGTAGGATATTTGATCCTTCTAAACATTGCAGCAGTAGAGCGCACGATGTGAACTTTGGAAAACAACAAATCATTATTTTGTCATATTTTCTATAGATCTGTATTGGAGAAAGAGGATGCTTATCTCCGTAGTTCTTGCATATCTAATGTCAATCATGCAGGAGAGGAGAACTAATGCTTGCTGTCCCGATGAATGAAAGTAAGCCATATTGGCACATGTTGCTTCCATTTTCATATGCAGTTGTTTCAGGTGCTGTTGGATCATGTTCAGTATTGTTTGCGAAGTCTCTGTAAGTGGCATATATAGTTCTTTGCCTTTTATGGTAGAACTGGATTTTAGACATTTGATGCTGGTTACTTCTACTTTTGCAGTTCAAACATGTTAAGATTGTCCATGTCAAGTGGTTATTCATTGCACAGCTGGTTCACGTATTCCATGCTCCTGCTGTTTCTTAGTACAGCTGGATTTTGGGTAATGGAATGATGAACTTGTCCACTGCGTTGTCATTCAATTGTTGTAAACTAGAATACTCGGATCATGTGTCATTCAACTGATTCTGTTCTTGAATTTATTATCTTCGCAGATGGCAAGGTTAAATGAAGGACTTTCGTTCTTTGATGCAATACTTATTGTCCCTATGTTTCAAATCACTTGGACGTTTTTCTCCATTTGTACAGGATTTGTGTACTTTCAGGAATACCAGGTTTGCTCATTCTCCTTGTCTACGGCAGTGCATGTTCATTTCCTCACCTTTTCCCTTTCTAAAATGGATGTAAAGAATTAGAAAACAGTGGATGTTGGGAGTAAATTGCTTGATTATTTCCTCAAAACATGTTTGGGTTTAAAATAGTGTTTACAAGTAATCCTAAATAGGAAAGAATATTTCCCTAATTTTAGTTAGACAAACATAGAGACGGTGATATCTAAGGCAGAGCCCATGTTTGCAGAGATAGAAGCAAACAACACAATCTTCTTTGGCAGCTACACTGGGGAAATAAATGCTACACTAACCGATGATGAACAGAGAAATTTTCTTGCAGAGCTCACGAGATTGGAAGAGGGAGAAGACTTTGTTGATGCGGTTGCAATTTTAGAAGAAGGCAAAATTCAGTCTGATACCAACAATTACAGTCAAACATGCAACTGTTAGATAGCACTGAGGAAGAAACATGGAACATCGAAGATGTAGAACCTTTAAATTACCATTTGGTAGAGGAGGAAAGTGATGGGGAGATGGATGCTTCAATATGGGTTCATCAAAACATAATCAAGATGAGTAAAGAATTCGGGGTAGTATTTGAGGGGTGCAAAAAGGAAGCCTTGGCACTATTCAAGAAGATAGATAGTAATAGGCATCCTATTACCAAAGAAGCAGAGAGGAAGATAGGGGAAACTCCAAGAATCAGAGGCTTACAGTAACTTAAAGCTTTGGCAATTAATATGAATTTTCAAAGCAAAAACTCTAGAACCAGGGGGAAGGGAAGTTCTAAAGATATATGATGAATGTGAAGATAATTTCATGGAACGTGAGAGGTTTAAATTGCAGGGACAAGAGGAGGGTGATAAATAGTGTGATACAGGATTGGAAAGCTGATGTTATCTGCTTGCAGGAAACCAAACTGGAAGGGAATAATGGAGAAGTAATTAAACAGGTGTGGGGACGCAGCAGGGGAGTCAAATATGGGCAATTGGAGGCTAGTGGCACTAGGGGAGGCATTTTGATGTTATGGGATGGCAAAATGTGGGAAGGGGAAGTTGTGGAGACAGGTTCTTATACTTTGACTTGTAGCTTCAAGTCAAAAGTATGCGATTTTGTTTGGTATATGACAGGGGTATATGCCCCAACCAACAATATGGAAAGACAAGAAGTGTGGTGGGAAATAGGGGCTGTTAGAAGTTTATTCACAGGACCTTGGGTCCTAGACTCCTAGGAGGAGATTTTAACATTGTCAGATATGCTTCAGAGAAGAAAAATTACACAAGAACTTCAATTTACATGAATGAATTTTCTGATGTGATTGAGGACATGGAGCTGATAGATCCGCAATTAGAAGGGGGAACTACACTTGGACTAGGGGAAGCAATATGGAAGCTGCATCTAGAATTGACAGAATTCTATATTCTATTGAATGGGGGGAGAAATTTCAAAATGTGAAGCAAGAGATACTACCTAAAGTGTTTTTAGATCATACACCAATTGCCCTTACCAGTGGCAACTGGATGTACACAAAATCATACTTAAGTTTGAAGGACGGTGGTTAGAGACTGATGGTTTCAATGAAAAAGTTAAACAATGGTGGACAACTTTTGAATTTGAAGGGAGACCTGATTACATCTTAGCATCCAAGCTAAAAGCTTTGAAGCCAAAATTGAAAGAATGGAGTGCAAGTACTTACGGGAATCTAGAAAAGAAAAAGAAGGAACTGCTGAACAAAATTTCTGATTTTATAGCATTCAGCAGAGCAGAACATTAACTGAAGGAGAAGCTGTCCAGAAAGCAAGTGTGGTCAAGGAGTTTGAAGACTATGCAAAGAAGGAAGAGATAGCTTGGAGACAGAGATCAAGAACATTGTGGATAAAACAAGGGGACCAGAACACTAAGTTCTTTCAGAGAACTGCAAATGCTCACAAGAGGATCAATCACATTGATAAGTTGGTTGTAGAATGACAAGAATTGGTAGAAGCTGCAGACATTAAAAGGGAGATTGTATCCTTTTACAAGAAGTTATATAGTGAAAGTGAGACCTGGAGGCCTTCTTTTATTATGAACGAGTGTCCTTCAATCAACATAGAGGAACAATTGGAAATGCAAAAACCTTTTGAAGAGGAAGAGATCCTACTTGGACTTGAGGCTTGTGCGGTAGACAAAGCACCAGGCCCGGATGGGTACACTATGGTTTTTTTTCTAAAATGCTGGGAGATTGTGAAGGGGGATGTGATGGCAACAATGCAAAATTTTCATTCACACGAGTTTTTTGAGAAGAGCTTAAATGCAACATACATAGCTCTTATTCCAAAAAAGAATGGAGCCAAGGAGCTACGAGAGTTCAGGCCAATCAGTTTAGTAGGAAGTGTTTACAAGTTGATATCCAAGATTCTCACAAAAAGGTTGAAAAAAGTGATGCACAAGCTAGTTGATACACAACAAATGACTTTCTTGAGAGGAAGACAGATCACCGATGCAGTTCTCATCGCAAATGAGTGTTTAGACTCGAGATTAAAAGACAAGGTTCCAGGAATCATGTGCAAATTGGATATAGAAAAAGCTTACGACTATGTTAACTGGAGCTTTTTACTTGGAATCATGCAGAAGATGGGGTTCAGAATGAAATGGATCAGATGGATGAGATATTGTATAAGCACTGTCAGGTTCTCAGTATTGATAAATGGATCTCATGAAGGGTTCTTCGCTTCGGACAGAGGATTAAGACAAGGTGACCCACTATCACCTTTCTTGTTCATTCTAGTGATGGAAGACCTGAATAATATGATAAAGACTGCCCACTACAATGGATGGATAAGAGGTTTCAATGTAGCAAAGGATGGGAATGAAAGAGTGGAAGTTACACGTTTACAGAATGCAGATGATACTCTTATCCTCTGTGATGCAGAAGAAATTCAGCTCAAGATGCTGAGGGTGATCCTTATCTTGTTTGAAGCAACCTCTAGTCTCCACATTAATTGGAGAAAAAGCCACATTTTCCCAATAAATGAGGCGAACAGAATGCAACAACTAACAGAAGTTCTGGGAGGAGAAATTGGACAGTTACCAACAATATATCTGGGAATGCCTCTGGGAGCCAAAAACAAACCCAAAGAGATATGGAATGGGGTGGTGGAGAGATGTGATATAAAACTTTCTAGTTGGAAGGCACAATCTGTCCAGAGGTGGAAATTGGTTTTAATTAACTCAGTTTTGGATGCTTTGCCGACCTATCTAATGTCAGTCTTTCCTATTCCAACAAAGGTGGAAGAAAGAATTGATGCCCTAAGAAAAAACTTTTTGTGGAACGGAGATAAGGAGAATAAAGATTTCCATTTGGTTAAATGGAAGACTGTAATCCTGTCTAAGAAACAAGGAGGACTAGGCATTAGAAATCTGAGAAAGCAGAATAAAAAGCTTACTCATGAAATGGTTGTGGAGGTTTCCTATTGAAGAACAAGCATTGTGGGTTAGAGTAATCCAAGCAAAATATGAGAAGGAAGATTTTTGGAAGACAAAGGAGGTAACATCTGCCTTGGAGCCTTGCAGTAACTGGTAAAGTTGCTGCCATGTGACCAGGAGGTCACGGGTTCAAGCCTTAGAAACAGCCTCTGGCAGAAATGCAAGGTAAGGCTGCGTACAATACACCTTTGTGGTGGGGCTCTTCCCCGGACACCACGCATAGCGGTAGCTTTAGTGCACCGGGTTGTCCTTTTTAAAGGAGGTAACATCTGCCTATGGTATCAACTTTTGGAGATCAATAAGAAATCTGTGGCATGGCTTCTTTGAAAAAACAAGCTTCAATATAAATAATGGAAGGAAGATCAGGTTTTGGGAAGATGATTGGCTAGGAAATGGTAGTCTCAAGCAGCTTTTCCCAGATATTTATGTGCTGAATCAACAACAGCAGGCTACTCTACAAGAGGTATGGTCTATCCATGGGTGGAATTTGACATATAGAAGATTGATGCAAGATTGGGAGGTGGAAAGACTTGCTGAATTTTATGGCATCCTAGATCAATTCACAGGATTGAAGGAAGGAAAAGATACTCTCAGGTGGAAATGCCAAAACAAAGGCATCTTCACAGTAAGCTCTGCTTGTAAGAATCTAAATCAGATGGGTCCCAGATCAGTTTTTTACCTTGGAAGCTGATATGGAAAGTGAAAATCCCTTACAAAGTCGCAGTTTTCACATGGTTAGTAGTAAGGGAGGCAGCTCTAACTCAGGAAAGCCTCATGAAGAGGGGCATACATATGTGTCCAAGATGCTATTTTTGTGAGCAGCAAGCAGAGACAATCAATTAACCATCTGTTTCTTCACTGCAAAGCGGGTAGAAAGCTTTGGAACCTATTTACCAGCTTCAGGGGCATAAGGTGGACTATGCCTGAAAGAGCAAGTCAGGCTTTGGAAAGCTGGAACAATGAGGGTAGTGGCAGTACAGACAAAAGCAGATGGAAAATTGTCCCAGCAGTGATATGGTGGACTATATGGAAGGAGAGAAATTCGAGATGTTATGAACGTATTAGCAGTCCGTTGCACAAGATTAAAATGAATTGCATTATCACTTTTTGCTATTGGTGCAGTTTTGAATATGTAGATGACCCTGTAGACATCATAGACATCTTAGGGTCCTTGTAAGATGATTAGGACCTAGAGATATTTTTTTTGTTTTCTTCTCTGTTTACTGAGCCTACTCAGCTGTATGTAGCTCTGATGTAAATTTTTGGGATTCCAGCCTTAGGGCTGAAGATTTATATACAAACTTGTTACCTTTGTCAAAAAAAAAAAACATAGGGATTCTAAACCTTTCCCATATTTAAAACGAGTAAACTCTTTTCATACTACTAATTTTCCAATTTGTAACGCTCTCCCTCAAGCGGGAATGTACATATTATTTGCTCTTAACATGCCACTAGTACACACTCAACTCTGGAGAGAGTGGCTTTTTAAGAATACTTGCTAACTGATTACTGGGGTTGATAAAGCCTGTCACAATGCACCTTGACTCAATCTTTGCTGAAATAATGACAATTTATTTCTATATGCTCTGTGTTCTCATGAAATGCTAGGTTAAAGCAATGTATGTTGCAGCTTGATTGTCATAGATCAATTGCATTGGTGCATCTCCTCTACCTCTCAACTCGTTAAGAACTTTCTGTAGGATAAATATAAGCTCACATGTGGCCAAAGCCATTACTCGATATTCCACCGTTGCTCTTGATCTAGTTGCTAATCCTGCTTTTTTTTTTTCAAGAGAATAGATTTCCTCCTTTAACAAGAACTCAGTTCTAATTACAGAACTATTAGGATTCCAAACCTTCCCATATTTACAAGGAACGTGCTCTTGCTATGTTGACAATCTCTTTTGGGAGAAAGATTTATGTTCTCCATTTTGTTAGTCTAGTTGAGTGTTGTAGCAAGACCTACTATAACCCACCAGTAGGTAAGCCAACCCATAGCCCGGAACAGCGAGTAGTGGACTAACAAGAGAAATGAAAACCAAAACCAACTAAAAGGAGAAAGAAAACCAAAAGAAAGTAAATATCCCCAAAAACCTGGTGAGGTCAATACAAGAGCCACTTGCAAAGCAAGAGTACAAGGTAGACATAAGTTTATATTTTCGCATCATAATATCCAACAAGTTATGCTCGCGTCCTTAAGGAACTTACATGCCGCTAGACATAGTTCGGTTTTAAGGGCAATAATAAAATAAATCAATCTATTTAAAGGGCAAATCATGCAATTAGATGCAATTGTTTCAACTTTGATTTCAAGTGAGTTCACAGGCTAAAAACCTAATGTTTTGAATTTACACAGGTTTTTGATGCATTAAGAACGACAATGTTTATTCTTGGAATGATTTCTGTGTTTGTGGGCATTTCTTTGCTTGCGCCAGATGAATCAAAAGGTATTATTATTTTAAATTACAGGTTCTTGATGATAAACTGTGCCTACGGCATGAAATATTTAAAAGTAATATCTGCAGGAGGTGACGTGAAGGATGGTTCTTTAGTTTCAACAACTTCAAATTTGTCGCAGGATGAGGAGAGGTATGTGGTCTCGACCTCTTATTATGCAGACGTTGGTTGTTGGAGATTGAGTAGTAAATTCTTGCTTTTATCTCGTCTTTAATTCCCCATGGTTAAAATTGCTTAGCAGAATGACCTGTTGTTCCTGATTCCTGCCTTTTTTATTGGTAAATATGTACATGTCAGGCTGTTAATGCCATCTGAAGACTCCCAAATTAAGGATATAAAATCATTTGGACGAGTTATGCTGATAAAAGCTGCAAATATGATTGTCAAGGCAAAGGTTCTGGTGGTTGTCCATATTTACTATTCCATGAAGGATATTTCATGCATACATATCTAAAGAATATTCATTCACGCAGGCTGCATGTACAGTATCACTAGGCTTTGGAGAAAACTCGCTTCATGCATCTTCAGTGCTGGTGATGCCCATGGTTTCATCGAAAATAACAGGCTTTCGAGGAGGTGGCCTTGATCGGGCTAAATTATTCTCTGCCCGAGGATCAGGTTGGAACAAATTCCCAGTTGGTAAGGATAGTGAGACAATCCTGGAGACAACTGCAATGCTGCCCCAAGGTATCAACTTGGACTAGGAGAGCATGGCAATGGTTTGTGGAGACGGACATGACAATGGTGGTTATATCTTCCTCCTTGTGGAGAATATTCAAGGGTGTCTTTACTTCCCATTTAATAATTGTACGCTTAATTCCACTCGTAGTCTGTCAGAAGACAGCATATGCTGGGACGGGGAGGGGAACAGGATATGTTTTAGAGGTAGAGCTTGCTAGCCTGATTTGGAAGGGGAATATACTACGTTGATGAAAATACTGTACAGAATGTTCATTTATCTCTTTCATTTTATTTTATTAATATAGGCAGTTAATAATAATCTTATAAATCGTTTTGGTAGTTTACGAGAGAACTAGGCTGGACTGTGAGGCAAGATATGGACACTAGTGAACTAGCTGCTCCCAGATGATAGTTTGAGCTCGCGTGATTGTTTGTCTAGTGTACTAATGTTTAGGTTTCCTCTGTCTGGTGCATGTGATTCTGGCTGCAACCTAATCCACTTCATTACCTTAAACAAGGAATTAAATGATTCTTTAGAAATATTAACGGTAGGCATACTAGCAGAGTCAAGAATTCGATTAAACGGCAGGAAAGTATTTAAGCAAGGAGTGGGGTGGGACAATTAATAACAACTCGAAACTTGGATGGCCCATATGGAGCCAAATGCCAAGTAGTAACCAGGCAAACACTTAACAGCTTGACTAGAATTATTTATCTTTATTTGCGTGTACTGAAAAATAATCGCAAGTTCAGATGTGAGTTTGGTAGTTTAAATTGCCCACATGTGGGGCCCACGGTTAAATTTAACAGCTTTTTCTAACAAATTTTTTAGGTTTAGTGTAAAGGACCAAAATGAGCACGCTTTGTTATACATTAAGGACACTTCCAATCAAGTTTTATATATATATCATATATTAAGGACTATAGTAAAGCAACACCCATACATTAAGGACCATTTTGATCATTTTCTCATTTAGTAGGCACAACCCACATTTATATGAAAATATTTTACTCTTCATAAAATAGTTCTCAAAACTTGTTCATATCAACTTCCAAGAAATCAGAGTGCACTTTTTTCTAACCCTTTCAAGTTGGAATTTATTTTATCATTATAGTCCTACTTTCAAATATGCATATGAACCGATATAGGTCGACACCTATATTTAGCAAAGTAGAATGCCCACCTTCGAAGTTCTGAAATCAAAACGTTACAGGCCTGTTAAGTTATTTGCTGTTTATCTTCTTCTGAAGTGTCAGTTTCACCAACTTCCGGAAAAAAGAGTCTCAAACTCTACAATGTTAATTTTTGCAGTGTATCATTTGCAGATTCAATGGCTTTTAATTAGAGTGAAATTGAGAAAAATTGGAAAGTCATAGTTAAAACTTCTAGATGCAGAAGTCAGCAGCTCTCTTCTGTAGATTGGTATTAAATGCATACCAATTGTTCTAGACGGTAAAAAATAAACTGGACAATAGTTTACCCTAAGCCACCCCGTTCCTCCCTTAAAAAGGCGGATCCTCAAGTCTTCCAACAACCAAATAGTCTACTTTGGAATGTAAGATTTGTAAAAATAATCATTATACTCCATTTTTATTTCTCTTTTGATGATTCTTTTACCCTACTAACCCATTGTCATAAATGGGCAATCGGTGCCTCGTTGATATGTTGTGTATTACAAGACTCAATTCTATATTACAAAATTGGGGATACCGTACATTGGTACATAAAATGCACAAGTTCTCCAAGAAGTTGAGATTACTTGAAGAGGACGATGGCTGCATTCCAGGACAAAACTCAACTTATATAGAATGATGATGCAGCAGTTTCAATATCATTGAACTTACATCAGCAATTGCTCAAATTTCAAGAAAAATTTGGTGAATTGCGGTGCCCATCAGCAAATTCTCTCACTAAACGCTTCAGCATTCTACCCCCTTTACCTTGCATATGCCCATAATCACTTGTTCCTCCAACATTTCGCCTGCTCTCAATATAGTCTGAAGCAGCAGCAGCAAGTGCTTTAATCCAAAGAGGAACCAAAGACTCTACTTCGCCCTGCTTTAGGTACTCAACAGGTAAATTCTGTACCTGGAAAATGATTACTGGTCACACAAAAAGAATGTTTCGATACAACTCTCCCAACAAAAAAAATGTCTTCAGTGCAATTCTCACAACTTATTATAGTAGTTAGAAATAATATCATATCTGGAGAAGGAAAAGAGAAGTAACAAAAGCGGACCATTTCATTAGCTCATATAAGTGCCGACTTCCTTCAAGGAAGTTTGCTGTGCATGAGCAGCTGTTTTGATAAAATAAATGAGAAACGCACTTAGAGGAGAGAGATAGAGAGAGAGGACTGACTGCGGCATGGAGCCATCCATGTAAGGAATCCCAACAAAGATGAGCCTTCCAGGTGGTTCTTTCACTTAAACTGCATATAGCAGCCAATTGCTGCAAAAGTGTTGCAGACTTGTGAACCTGTTAAGGGAACCATAGTGTTAGCAAAAACGACAACATTGTCAAAAAGACCATAAAGATTCAAATCATCCATCTGTAGTGTTTGAAGAAAAAGTTTTTCATCACTCCTGCTTTTGTTTCAAATAGCTTAGGATGCTCCTCAAATAATAGTGAGCCACTTGAACCTCATTATAGGATTTCCTAGTTAGAAAGGATCCCATTCTGGCAAAATTGGTTTTACACTATCTTGCATATATGACAGTTGAATTGTAATTCAAAGATAAGACTCTAGCAACCTACGACATACTTGCAAAATAAATGCTTTAGATACAAAGCAACCTGCACCAAACTTGATTGCTACCACTTCTTTCTATAGTATCTCGAGGAATAGACATGAGCTGGTTCAATTTACCCTTGACATTGCAGAAACGCCAAGTAAAGCATACATTAGGTTTGACACTAGACCATCGCCGCTGTGAGATATGACTTGTATTGCCATAGCATCAATTGAACTATCAGAAATACCAACTATGCCTTCCAGTTCAGAACCATAAGCAAGGGATTCAACCAAAGCATTTAAGCCAGTCTCCAGGAAACCTGAAGCACAATATCAAGTTAAGAGTTTCTCATTTAGACTAGAATAAAACATCATTAAATGCATAGAACCGCATGACGAATAGACCATCCTCAACAGACATAACAAATTATAGTTGCACAAGTAGTACCTATTTCATGTAAAAAAAGTGAAAATTCATTATGGTGCACTATCAAATGGACTTCACAAGATTCAGATTATGGATAGGGATCTGATCAAGCTATCTCCATGTTTCATTATGACTTGGGGTTCTCATTAATAGCAGATCATATTGGACATATTAATGTTGGAAGTTTCAACATTTAAGGTATTGCTGGATAGGGAAGCATAGATGGTTCGGTGATGACAGGCTAAGCATTTTTGTTCCACCATTTCCGATTTTGTTGGATGGAAGCAGAGGAAGACACACGAAATCCCCTATGGATTCGAGAACATGTGTTTGAAAGTAACAAACCTTGGAGATAGATGACGGGATGGTGGAATAGTCAACCGGTTATCGACAAATCAAAATAGCGCCTCACCAAGAAATTGAAATTGTTGCAAGAGGAGATAAGTGTGTGGAATAAGGAGGTGTTTAGGAGGGTTGAGGTGAAATTGAAGGAGATTCTGAATGAACTAGGGGAGTCGAAGATGGTTGGAGGGCAGAAAGACTTGGAGGTAAGAGAGGAAGAGAGAAAAAAGGAATTAAAGAGGGTGTTAGCTAGTTTGGCTAGTTTAGGAGACTAATTGGAGACAAAAATTGAGGGCATTAAAATTATGGTTGGAGAAGGGAGACTCTAAATACTAATTTCTTTCATAGGATAGAGGTGAAAAATAGGAGAAATGTTATACAGATGAAGGTAGATTGGGTGGTGTGTACATGAGAGACTGTTAAATAGGCTATAGGGGGTTCTACCAAGGTTTATTTAAGGAAGAGGTAGATTGGAGAACAAAGTTGAGGGATGTAATTTAAGCAAATTTGAGATAAGAAGAGGGAGTGGATGGAGAGGGCAATTGGGAGGAGTAGTACGCTCCCCGAGTCCTATTTTTATGATATTTGACTGGACACAAAACTTAAGTAGTTAGTTTTCCTTGTGGATTATATAAGTAGTAATGGAAGAAAGCAATAAATAATGGCCAAGAAGTTGGTGATTAAAAAAATATCCGATAAAGTTTAAATTTGAAGAGATAAGTTTAAATTCCAATGGAATTTGGAAGAGCGCAGGTATAGTGGACGTGGCTAACTGGGTTATTTAACGTCATTTTTAGGACGTCAAAAATGCTCGAAGAATGGAGGTAGAGTACAAGGATCCCGTTGTACAAGAACAAGGGAGATATTTAGAATTACAACTACTATCGGATAGGAGTATCAAGTTGCTAAGTCACACTATGAAAATTTTGGGAGAAGATGATAGAGATAAGGGTAAGGAGATGTGTGTTTATTAACGAGAACCAATTTGGATTCATGTCGAGGTGTTCAACTCAAGAAGCCATTCATCTCGCAAGGAGATTGATGGAGCAGTATAGGGAGAGGAAGGACTCACATATGGTGTTCATTGACCTAGAAAATGCATACGACAAAGTCCATATGGCTCTTGAGGTTGGGTTAGTTGATAATAACGGGTGTATGATCACTTACTGTATTTTTTATGCATGCAGGTATGTGTAAAACTTCAAGGAAAAGGAGAAGTTAGTTTGATAGTTTTACATTTGCTTTCTTCCAACATATTGGAGCAGGGCCAAGGAGGAGGTGTTGGAGACTGTGGCATCATTCTAATAGGTTGGAGATTTTAAGAGAAGTCTTGATGCATCTTTCACAGCCATCATCCCAAAAAGGGAGGAAACACGAGTATCAAGGGCTATAGACCTATTAGTCTAGTAGCAACATTTTATCAGATCATTTCTAAGGATCTATCCAATAGACTAAAAAAGGTCTCAAACAAGATAGTGTCTACTTTATAGAACATTTTTACGTAAGGTAGACATATTGTAGATGTAGCTTTGGTGGGAAATGAAGCAGTAGACTCCAGAAGTAAGCTAGGAGAACTGTATTTATTGTGCAAGCTAGACATTGAGAAAGCATATGTCCATTTCAACTGAGATTTTCATTTTGCTGAGTATGGGCTTTGAGGTCGAGGAGTAATGGATCAAATTTTGCATATCTACCGTCATATACTCGGTATTCGTGAATGACAGTCCTTGTAGATTTTTTGGTTGCTCAAGGGGGTTGAGACATGAGGATCCGCAATAGCTGATGTTCACATCAGTTGTGGAAGCAACAAGAAGAATGATGGATAGAGTAGTTGTATAGGGCCATTTGAGCGGCTTCTCAGCTATGTTCAGAAGTCAAGGCATCATTAAGTTACCTGTTATTCAAGGATGACACATTATTTCTTTTTGACGCCGATAGGAATCAATTGAAATACAGGCAACAACTGAAAATCTGAGAAAGAGGATCACCTATGTTAGTCGGTGCTTCATTTGCAAAATTCGGGGAGGATGTGGACCACCTCCTATAGCATTTCCAGGTAGTTCATGAATATGGTGGAAGATATTGAGATGTCTTGGAATATAGTGGATCATGCCGATGCCAGTAAAGGATGATAAATTAGTAGGGAGAGCATGTGAATATGTTAGTCATGTGATATTGCTCCGTTAGATCTTATATGAGTTGTATGGAGAGAGGAACAAAGGGGTTTCAAAGGAATCAAGCATGATTTTGTACATTTGAAGAATAGCCTTTTATCTTTTAAATGTATTTTTGATGCACCCATGAGTTTCTGATTTGTACGGATAATTGAGTGACTTTCACAGAGAACCATTTATTTTTGTAAGTTTCTCTACTTTTTGATATATCGCTTGTATACAATAGCTTTTTCCATTTTTTATAATCAAGGTAACATTTGCATTGAAGCCAGTACTTAGGTAGTACTGAATAACCATATTTACAAGGAAATAGTTACAAAATTTACCAAAAGAGAATCAAACCTAAATGGTGCTCAAGACACCTAGGATTGATTCAGTGTCACCAGAATACAATTTGGTGCACCAAAAACAGAACAACAAAATATAGTTAAGCTTAATATTTTGGACTGAATTTCTTCTATCTTCAAAGCATCTATCATTTCTTTCCTTCCAAATGGTCCACCAATACATGATGGAATAATCCTCCATCTCTCTCTATTCCCTGCACCACTTTCCGCCTCTTCCCAGCTAAAAATATTGTAAGCAATCTTGCTTGGTATTGTCCATGCTATGCCTCTGAGATTGATGAAAATCTTCCATAGTTGGTCTGTTATGCTACAGTGTAGGACCAGATGATTGACTGTTTCTGACTCCTTTTCACAGAGGAAACATCTAGAGCAAAGAGCAATATTCCTTTTGATCAGATTTTCATGTGTTAAGACTGCTTCTTTAGCAAGGCCAATTATTAAGATGTGGCTCTATCTGATTCAAGATCTTGTAGCCAGAGCTAACCTTGTATATTCCATTTGTGTTTTCACTCCACCATAGGCAGTCAACTCCATCTTGTGTCCCTTGAAAATTTTCCAGCTGATTAAAAAATTCCGGAAGTCTAGGTATCTCCAGTCCCATCCCTGTTGTTTCCATATCTCAGCTACTGTTCTCTCTTGGTCTAAAGCCAGGACAAACAAATCTGGGAACAGGTCTAGAAGGCACCTTGTTTCAATCCATTTGTCTTTCCAAAACCTGGTCTTGTTTCATTAAACGCTCTAATGTGAGAATGATTTTTGAGAAAGGGCCAAAAACATCTTATAGAGCTCCAGAGATTGATTCCATATGGAGCGGTGACCTCCTTGGAAACCCAACTGTCTTCTTCCCCATATTTGCTCTTAATAACTGCTCCATAAAATCTGAGGTTCCTGTGAATATCTCCAAAGCCATTTAAGCTTCAAAGTTTTGCTTTGATGCTTCAAATTTCTGATACCAAGTCCCCCTTGTCTCTTGCTTCTGGTGATATCTTTCCATTTGACTAGGTGAAAAGCTCTTTTTTCTTTGTTCCCTTGCCAAAGAAAAGTTCTCCGGATCTTGTCCAGCCTCTGAGTGATTCCAGATGGACTTGGGAAAAAGGGAAAGCATGTAGGTAGGACAACATTAATTAGAGTGAGTCTACCCCAGGGACAAGTATTGTGATTTCCACCTTGACAGTTTCTTCTCACACTTCTTCAAAATAGAATCCCAAACTCCGTTGGGCTTTGATTTGGCTCCCAAAGGTATGCCTAAGTAAACTGTAGGTAAGTTGCTCACTTCACCTCCTAGAATTGTAGCTAAAAGCTCCATATCAGGCACCTGATTTATGGGGTAGATGTGGTTCTTCCTCCAATTGATGTGAAGGCCTAAAATAGCCTTAAACAGAATTAGGATCACTCTCAAATACTTCAACTGCTCCTCTTCTGCTCCACAAAATATTAGAGTATCGTCAGCATACTGCAGGTGAGTGATTTTCATTCTTTGATTATTGTTCCTAGCCATTTCAAAACATTGGACCCATCCATTAGTACTAGCCACCTTTATCATGATATTAAGTCCTTCCATAGTTAAAATAAATAGGAAAGGAAACATGGGATCCCCCTGTCTGATCCCTCTCTAAGAGTTGAAGAAACCTTCGGGGCTTCCACTTACTAAAATTGAGAACTTCACTGTGGACATACAAAACTTTATCCAGTTAATCCATTTGTTACCAAAGCCCATCCGTCTAAGGATTTCCAGGATAAAATCCCAGTTAACATGATCATATGCTTTCTCAATGTCAAGTTTACATAGTATTCCAGGTTTCTTTTGGGAGATTCTAAAGTCTACTGCCTCATTAGCTATCAACATAACATCCATAATTTGTCTGCCTTTTATAAAGGCTATCTATTGAGAGTCTACCAAATTATCCACCACTTTTTCAACCTTTCTGTCAGGACTTTAGAGATTAGTTTGTAGAAACTCCCTACCAAACTAATAGGTCTAAAATCTTTTAGCTCCTTTGCCCCCTTCTTCTTGGGAATCAAAGCTATGTAAGTAGCATTAAAGTTTTTTTTAAACATTTCCTGTGAATGGAAGTTGTGGAAAGCTTCCATGATGTCATGCTCAAAATCCCCCAACACTTGATGTAGAACCCCATAGTGTAACCATCTATACCTGGAGCTTTATCTTTTGCACACATCTTAAGGCAATTATATACTTCCTGCTCTTCAAATTCACCCTGCAAAAATTCTTTTTCAGTTTCCATAATGGTAGGGCAATTTATGATATTCACAGTTGGTCTCCATTCTTCCTGCTTTGTGTATAGATTGCTATAAAATTTAACTCTCTTCTTTTATTCTTGATGGTTCCACTATATTTTCCCTTTGCACCTCTAGTCTATCAATGCGATTGTACCTCTTGTGGGCATGTGCTACTTGATGAAAAACTTAATGTTTTTATCCCCTTTCTTGAGCCATAATGCTCTAGATTTTTGTCTCCATGTACTCTCCTCATACTTGAGAAGCAGCCTTGACTTTTGTAGATTCTCTATATCACTCTTACTCCATTCCTTAAGCTTCCCTTTGAGGACTTTGAGCTTGGAAGCTAAGATGTAATCGGGTCTTCCAGAGAACTCAAAAGAGTTCTACCAATCTCTAACTTTATCCACAAAACCTTCTTTCGACAACCACCAGTTCTGGAATTTGAAATATTATTTTGGAACCTCCCAAGTGCAATAGGCATATGATCAAAAACCAACCTCTGCAAAGGCACCTGTTTTATGTTACTGAAGCTTCTATCCCATTCAAAAGAAAAAAACAATCTGTCTATCCTTGAAGCAGCCTCTTGACAATCTCCCTTAAACCATGTGAAAGTGCCATCTTCTAATTGCGCATCAACAAATTCCGTATCTTCAATGAAGTCAGAAAATTCTACCATTGCAGAGGTCCTCCTGTTGCAGTTCCTTTTTTCAGAGTGGAACTTGAAGACATGGAAGTCTCCGCAGATTGCCCAAGGTCCTTCTACCAAACCTCTCACGGTTCCCAATTCATCCTATACTAATCTTCTTTCTACCTTGCCATTTGATGCATAGATACTAGAAATAAGACAAGAGAACTCCTGCAGGATTGCCTCAAACTTGCAAGTTAGAGAATAGGCACCTATTTGTAACACTTTTCCCTTCCAGACTCTAGAATCCCACAACATGATAATTCCTCCTCTAGTACCACTAGCTTTCTACAAGCAAACCTTGTCCATCTTCCTCCTATCTGTTTTACATGATCCTAATAGTCCCCCTCTAATTTAGTCTCTCACAAACATACAATATTTACCTTCCAGCCTAAAAGTTGATTTTTTGACCACTCTTTTCTTCCCCTGGTCATTCAGTCCCCTCACATTCCATGTAATTAATTTTAGCTTTATTGATCATTCTAAGTATTTCCCTTCCCCTTGACTCTGCCTCCACCACTTTTAAATTTCACATCAAATATACTCAAATTTTTCAACTTAAGAGAACCTTTGCCTCTGGTTTTCTTGATATCTGTAGCAGGTTCCATTCTCCTCGCTTGCCTACTTCCATCAATTTGCATGAGTAATTCAAGGGTTTCCTTCTTGTGGCTTTTGTAATCAATTCAGAACATCTTGCTGAGTTTTAGCAAGTTTTGTTTAACCCATGCAGTAGTTTCCAGCTCTTTCTCCATTAGTGCATAATTATGTTCTGTTTGCAGTGCATTCACTTCTTCCACTTCACAGAATTTTCCATGAATTGTTGAGTTGCTAGAAACTTGCTGTTGTTCCTAAGTTGGAACCTCCCCCTCAACATGATTATCACCTCTCTTTTTCCCTTGGTACAAGTTGCCTGCTGCCTCCATGCGGTGTCGACAACCGCAGTACTTCAGAAGAATTGATGGACTGGACTGATGTCCAAGTGTTTGTCATTGACTGCTCCACTATATTGTTATAAATTATTTAGGCTGAATTAGGCCCAATCTTCTTATTGCTGTCAAAGTGGCCCAAAGGGTGAGGCATATCTCCCAAAGCAACGCAATTTTCTTCACGTGACCCCACGTGGGTTTTAAAATTTGAAATTGCTGCCCCCACGTGTTCGTGTACTCTCCAGTTTACAACTGTCAAAAGTCCCACAGAGTCTATAACATCGTAGAGCTCTATGGACTGCTGGACAATGCTATTGTTTGTACCTCTCGGTTCTCCGTCACCGATCGCCGGAGTGTTTATCGGAATTCTTTCAAAAGTGGGTTTTCTCCCCCCCCTATCGGAATGAAGAATTTCAGACCCTCTTTCGTGAGAATAACTTCGCTTGGGATATTCCGACCATCCCCCATTACTTCGATTTGCGCCCACTTCAGATGGTTCTTCAATTCAGTTTCTTCCTATGTTGCTTTCCAGCCACCACAAAAATTTCCGACCAGGTTGTTTTGCACTTCTGTACGAAAATAGAGGAGTCAAATACGGGCACCAGGAGGGGTATTTTGATGATGTGGGATAGCAAGAGTTGGGAAGGAAAAGTAGTGGAGATAGGCTCGTACACCCTCACTTGCAGTTTTAAGTCGAGAGCAAATGATTTCACTTGGCATATGACGGGTTTATGCACCAACTCGCAACATAGAAAGACAGGAAGTGTGGTGGGAGATAGGGGCTGTTAGAAGTTTATTCACAGGGCCTTGGGTTCTTGGGGGTGATTTCAACATTGTCAGCTATGCTTCAGAGAAGAGGAATTGTTCTAGAACTTCAGTGTATATGAACGAGTTTTCTGATGTTATTGAAGACATGGAGTTAATTGATCCACAACTAGAAGGGGGAAATTACACATGGGTCAGGGGTTGCAACTCAGAAGCTGCTTCGAGAATAGATAGAATTTTGTATTCTACTGAATGGGGGGAGAAGTTCTACAATGTAAAACAAGAGATACTACCTAGAGTGTGTTTAGATCATACACCAATTGCACTTACAAGTGGGAGTTGGATTTACACAAAATCATATTTTAAGTTTCAAGGGTGGTGGCTGGAGACTGAGGATTTTAATGAAAGAATTAAAGATTGGTGGACATCTTTTGAATTTGAAGGCAGACCTGACTTCATCCTAGCTTCTAACCTAAAAGAATTGAAGACTAAACTGAAAGAATGGAGTGTGAGCACTTCTATGGGAATCTGAAAAAAAGAAAGAAGGAATTACTCATCAAAGTTTCTGAATTTGACAACATCCAACAGTGCAGGCCTTTGACCGAAGAAGAGGTTGTTCAGAAAGCAAGCGTGGTAAAGGAGTTTGAGGATTATGCAAAGGAGGAGATAGCTTGGAGACAAAGATCTAGAACTTTGTGGATAAAACAAGGAGATAAAAATATGAAGTTTTCCCAGAGAATGGCGAATGCACATAAGAGGATAAACCATATTGATAAACTGGTTGTAGAAGGTCAAGAATTGGTGGAACCTGCCGACATCAAAAGGGAGATTGTAGCCTTCTATAGGAAACTATACGCTGAAAGTGAGAACTGGAGACCCTCTTTCAACATGAATCAATGTCCTTCCATCAGTATAGAGGAACAATAAGAGCTACAGAAGCCTTTTGAAGAAGAGGTCTTTCTTGGACTCAAGGCATGTGTTGTAGACAAAGCACCTGGCCCAGATGGATATGCTATGAGTTTTTTTTTTTATAAAATGCTGGGACATAGTGAAGGGGGATGTGACGACAACTATGCAGAACTTCCATTCTAAGGAGTTTTTTGAGAAGAGTTTCAATGCAACATATATAGCTCTCATTCCAAAAAAGAGTGGTGCCAAGGAACTGAGAGACTTCAGACCAATCAGTTTAATTAGGAGTGTCTACAAGTTGATATCTAAGATCCTCACAAAAAGGTTGAAGAAAGTGATGCACAAGTTAGTAGATACTAGGGCTGCGTATCGGTCGGTTCGGTTTTGAAGTTTATCGGTTTGCCTTATCGGTTATCGGTTTGTAAATAAGCTAAACTGTTAAAGAACCATTAAGATTTCGGCTTATCGGTTTTTGGTTTATTGGTTATCGATCGTTATCGGTTAAACCGTTAACATTATAAGAGTTTAACGTGATCAATTCCACTATTGAAAATAGAAAAGTTAACATACACACAAACTGCTCAAAACATACCGAGGACTGATCGAGGAGTCCACAGACGTCACGCACACAGGGCTCAAAGCCTTTAACTCAAAATAGAAAAATAAGAATCTGCAGGTATAATAATCCAAACATGGATAAGGACCTAGAAATCAAAGAAGCAGAATATTCCATTGAGAATCACCTTTCAATTGCACTAGCATTAGCACAATAAACACAATATTTCATCTTGTTGACAGTGGAAAAGTCGAATAATCAAACCAACAGCACATAATAGCAGTGAATGACTGAATGTCAATGGGTCTTTTGACTTTGTCAATTAAAATCCTAGAAGTGTAGTACTGAAATTACCGATTTATCGGGTTAACCGATAAATATGATGGCAAAACCGAGCCCCGACCCGATTAACCAATAGCAATATTAAATAAACCGACACCCGACGCGGCAAACCAATATCCCGAACCATTAACCTGATAACCAAATTATCGGTTCAGGTTATTGGTTTGACCCGAAATTTGTACAGCCCTAGTAGATACTCAACAAATGGCCTTCTTGAGAGGAAGGCAAATCACTGATGCAGTTCTAATTGCCAATGAGTGTGTAGACTCAAGGGTGAAAGACAAGTCCCAAGGAATCATATGCAAACTGGACATAGAAAAAGCATACGATCATGTCTGTTGGAGCTGTTTACTTGATATCATGCAAAGGATGGGGTTTGGATTAAAGTGGATCAGGTGGATAAAATTTTGCATAAGCACTGTCAGATTCTCAATATTAATAAATGGATCTCCTGAAGGTTTCTTTCCATTAGATAGAGGTCTAAGACAAGGTGACCCCCTCTCACCGTTTCTATTCATATTAGTGATGGAAGACCTAAATAATATGCTAAAAATCGCTCACAACAATGGCTGGATAAGGGGCTTCCATGTAGCGAAGGATGTAAATGCAAGAGTAGAAATCACACATCTCCAGTATGCAGATGATACTCTCATCTTCTATGATGCAGAAGAAAGTCAACTCAAGATATTGAGGGTGATACTCATTCTGTTTGAAGCAAATTCTGGACTCCATATTAACTGGAGAAAAATCACATTTTCCCAATCAATGAGGTGAGCAGAATTCAACAATTGACAGAGATTTTGGGAGGTGAAATAGGTCAGTTGCCAACAGTATATTTGGGGATGCCTCCGGGAGCCAAAAGCAAATCCAAAGAGATATGGAATGGGGTGGTGGAGAGATGTGAAAGAAGATTGTCTAGATGGAATTGCCACAACAAAGGCATTTTCACAGTCAACTCAGCCTACAAGAATTTAATCTAGATGGGGACTCAAATTAGTTTTTTTGCCTTGGAAGCCTATATGGAAAGTTAAAATTCCATACAAGGTGGCAGTTTTTACTTGGTTGGTAGTAAAAGAGGCAGCATTAACCCAGGAGAATCTCATGAAAAGGGGAATACATCTGTGTCCAAGATGTTTTTTTGTGAGCAACAGGCAGAGACAATCAATCATCTGTTTCCTCACTGCATGGTAGTTAGGCAACTTTGGAACATGTTTATCAGCTTTACGGGCGTAAGGTGGACTATGCCTGAAAGGGCAAGGTAGGCTCTTGAAAGCTGGAACAATGAAGGTAGCGGCAGTACAGACAAAAGCAGATGGAGAATTGTCCCAGCAGTAATTTGGTGGACCATATGGAAGGAGAGAAATTTGAGATGTTATGAGAGCATTAGCAGTCCTTTACACAGGATTAAAATGGGCTGTATTATTACTTTTTGTTATTGGTGCAGTTCTGAGTACATAGATGATCCTGTAGCTATTATAGATATTCTAGGTTCCTTGTAAGATGAAGTAGGGACCTACAGACAGATCTTTTTTTGGCTTTCTGGCTGCTGAGTTATACTCAGCTGTTTGTAGCTCTATGTTGTAAATTCTGGGATTCCAGCCTTTAGTGCTGAAGATTGATATAAAAACTTGTTACCTTTGTCAAAAAAAAAGAGTACACCCAACAGTAGGGTTCCACCATTCCAACCTAACCATAGATTTCTTCCAGGTCCACACCCCTTGAAGAGTTTGTTCAGCCATATTCCTGTTGGGAAATTCAAAGAGGAAAGAGCTTCCTGACATCTCATAGATATTTATCCCAAATACTTTCTTCCAAGTTGCAGAGGCCCATTTTTTGACCTCAGAAAGAGTAGGCAACTCAGGGGTAAAATCGTTGTTCAATGAAATTATCTAAGAAAAAAAAAAGGGCAGCCAGGTGCACTAGAGCTACTGCTATGTGCGGTGTCCGTGGAAGGGCCCCACCACAAGGGTGTATTGTACGCAGCCTTACCTTGCATTTCTGCTAGAGGCTGTTTCCAAGGCTTGAACCCGTGACCTCCTGGTCACATGGCATCAAAAGATTAATGAAATTATCTCTTGGTAGAAAAAGATTAAAATGTGTAAGCTAGCGATTCATGTGTAAACTTTCAAGTGATAATGTAGACCACTTGCTAATGTGTTGTCCAGTTGAACTTGTTGTGGTGGACAATGCTAAATCTGTCTGGAATACAGTGGCCAATGTCGGCAACTGTCAAAGATGTGATGTTAGTAAGACCTATAGGAGGAAAAGAAGGTGTAGAACATGTGATGTGTGTCTGTACACTCTTATGTTGTATATAGAGGGAGAAGAATAAGAGAGTTTTACAGGATTGTACAACTTAGTGCACAACACTTTACTTATATTACTTGTCATTAACTTTTTGTCCACCCAGGAGATCCATCTTCACGTAAGTTCTCTACTTTTTATATGTATACTAGATTTTTCCACTACTACATTAATGATATTATTATTTTATTAGAAAAAGGCACATCTTTGTACAAATTCTCTACTACTTGTAACATTTTATACTGAGATTTTTTGACAATATTAACAAAATTACTACTTCGTCAGAAAAGGTTTATCGAACTTAAGGAAGGGGTTGAAAAAGTTGTGTTATCCCTTGATATTTTATCACAGTAATATGATCAACTAAAACATGCAGAAACGGTCACTAAGAGAGATGCAAAGCCTGAATGGTTGTCCAGAAAGTAGCGGCACCAGAGGAGCAAAGCCTGAATGGTCGTCCAGAAAGTAGCGGCACCAATTGCTGAAGAGAGTAGTAGAGAAGAAAAGAACACATTGGCCATGCAGTAACGTACACTGGTTGGCATCGCTCACTGGTAGTTGAAGATATATGAGTCTCTACCAAGATTGTAAAGGTTGTGATGCAATGTGAAAATATATATCTATGCTAATATGGTAAGTAAACACTTATTTTGCACAAATATTTGAAGGTCAATTTTTCTTAGGATAAAAATCCCCAAGGGCCAGTGGCACACGGTCTGAAACTCAGGACAATAGTCCGCTCACTGATTTGAGCCCCTGAGGTGTGCCTACAAGCTACACTCTTACTACTAGACCACAACCCTAGGGGTTACCAAGATCAATGTTTTTAAAAGCAAAAAGTGCAAAAAAGAGACGAGGTCCATAGGGCTTGAAACAAAAAGCAAGAAGTGAAGCACACAATTTACCGAAATTAAAAAAAAAATTAAACATACATGAATTTAGTACAATTAAAATGAAATTGTAATTAAAATAACTAATTTCAGAATCCAATAAACAATAATCCCAATATTAATCCAACCCCTCAAGTTAAGATTCAAAGAAGTGACATTCTTATTAGACGTACTTTGTGCACCATTGTCTGAGGTGCAAACTTCTCTATATCACATGGGTTTACCAATGAAATAATAATCCCTCGCTTCACATACTATACTGCCCAACAATTTTTTCCTTATTCAAGTACAATAAATGAAGGGCAGCCTTGGAGTAACTGGTAAAGTTGTTCAGAATCCAATAAACAATAATCCCAATATTAATCCAACCCCTCAAGTTAAGATTCAAAGAAGTGACATTCTTATTAGACGTACTTTGTGCACCATTGTCTGAGGTGCAAACTTCTCTATATCACATGGGTTTACCAATGAAATAATAATCCCTCGCTTCACATACTATACTGCCCAACAATTTTTTCCTTATTCAAGTACAATAAATGAAGGGCAGCCTTGGAGTAACTGGTAAAGTTGTTGCCATGTGACCAGGAGGTCACGGATTCAAGCCTTGGAAACAGCCTCTGGCAGAAATGCAAGGTAAGGTTGCGTACAATACACCCTTGTGGTGGGGCCCTTCCCCGAACACCGCGCATAGCGGTAGCTTTAGTGCACCGGGCTGCCCTCTTTTTTTTTTTTTTTTCAAGTACAATAAATATATGTATGAATCTAAGCACATATTCTCAGTTTCAAAAAAATAAAAATAAAAATCTAAGCACATATTCTCTTGATATTCTAACAAACATCAATAGTATGTAGAAAATTAGGTGCCACAAAATGAAAGCAGTTAATAAAATGTTAGAAAAGGAGGACATCATGAAAGCTTTTCAAAACTTCTATGATCAGGAAGTGTTTGAAAGAAGCTTGAATGCAACATTTATTACTCTCATCCCAAAGAAGAAAGGTGCCAAGGAACTGAGAGATTTCAGACCTATCAGCTTAATAGGCAGCATCTACAAGCTTTTTGCTTAAGTTCTGACAGAGAGAATGAAAGACGTTATGGCTAAACTTGTGGACTACCAGCAAATGGCTTTTATTCAAGGCAGGCAAATCACAAATGCAGTGTTGATAGCTAACGAGGCAGTGGATTCCAGACAAAAGCAAAAGAAACCTAGAATTCTTTGTAAGCTAGACATGGAAAAGGCCTATGACCATGTAAATTGGAAATATCTTTTGTCTACAATGGAGAGAATGGGATTTGGGATGAAGTGGATTCAGTGGATCAAACACTGTATTACTACTGTGAGATTCTCTGTACTTATAAATGAATCTCCTGTTGGTTTCTTTAGTGCACAGAGGGGACTGAGACAAGGGGACCCATTGTCTCCTTTCCTTTTTCTACTTGCTATGGAAGGTCTGAACAATATGATCAAATCAGCTAAAGTAAAGGGATGGATCAGAGGTTTTGAGGTCAACAGACCTGGAGGAGACAATGTGGAAGTCACTCATCTACAATATGCTGATGATACCTTGATACTGTGTGATGCTGATGAAGGCCAACTAAAGATGTTGAGGGTGATCTTAGTGTTGTTTGAAGGGTTCTCTGGTCTACACATTAATTGGAGGAAAGGCTATCTCTTTCCTATTAATGAGGTACACAACATGGAAGTTTTAAATGCTGTTTTGGGAGGGGAAATTGGAGCACTGCCTACATCATATCTTGGGATGCCTTTGGGAGTTAAATCACAGTCATATGAAATCTGGAATAAAGTGGTGGAGAAATGTGAAATGAAGCTAGCAAGATGGAAATCTCAATATCTCTCTAGGGGTGGCAGGTTGACATTGATTAACTCTATTCTTGATTCACTACCAACCAACATGATGTCAATATTCCCAATTCCCAAGAGGTTCAGCAATAGGTTGGACAAAATCAGAAGAAAATTTCTTTGGCAAGGAAACAGTGAGAGAAAAGGATACAATTTGGTTAAATGGGATGATGTGATAGTGGAAAAGAAATATGGAGGACTGGGAATAAAGAATTTGATGAATCAGAGCAAAACCCTTAGAATGAAATGGTTGTGGAAGTTCAGCAATGAAGAATTGACCTACTGGAAGGAAGTCATTAAGGCAAAATATGTAGAGGAAGACAACTGGATGACCAAAGAGGTGACTACGCCATATGGGGTTAGTGTATGGAGATCCATCAGATCTTTGTGGCCTGAGTTTAAAGGCAATACAATGATCAAAGTGGGGAATGGAGAGAAAACAGAATTCTGGAAGGATGTTTGGCATGAAGTAGGTAGGCTAGATGTTTTGTTTCCTGATATATACTCTCTAGTATCACACCAACAGAAGTCCATAGCAGACCACTGGACTCATCAAGGGTGGAACTTCAACTTTAGAAGACATATAAACGACTGGGAGATTCAGAGGGTAGCAGATTTCTTCAACACCATTGACCAATTTAACGGACTAGAGGAGGGTCAAGACATTCTATGGTGGAAAGGCAATCAGAAGGGCATCTTTAAGGTGAGTAGTACATACACCTGGTTGAACCATCCCAACCAACCACAAAGTCACTGGCCATGGAAAGGAATCTGGAAGTCAAAAATCCCACTCAAAGTGGCTTGTTTTGTCTGGTTGCTAGCCAAAGAAGTTGTATTGACTCAAGACAACTTAATGAGAAGGGGGATACCATTATGTTCTAGATGTTTCTTTTGTGGGGAAGCTGCTGAGACAGTCAATCATCTTTTTCTACACTGCAAGATCACTGGCCAACTATGGAGGTTATTCCTAAATCTTAAGGGTATATCATGGACCATGCCTGCCAAGATCACAGAAGCAATCCAAAGTTGGGAGGAAGCAGGGAAGCAGTCAAAGAACAGAGACAGATGGAGAATTGTCCCTGCTAGTATATGGTGGGCAATGTGGAAGGAGAGGAACTCTAGGGTTTTTGATAGCATAGAGAATAGTATGCAAAAATTTAAATTAAATTGTCTTATGCTACTATGTTTTTGGTGTAATCAAATATATTCAAATGATACTCTCTCCATAATTGATGTACTAGACTCAATTTAGGAAGAGATGGTAGGATTTGAAGTACATGTTGTAAATAGTGATCAGTACAGTTTCCGTACTGTTTTTGAGGAATATACAAAGTTATCAGTTTCAAAAAAAAAAAAAATGTTAGAAAAAGTTAAAGCAGGATATTTGATGGGTCTGGGGACTTCAACTAATTTTCCTGACTTACACGACATAAATGACATTGCTGTCAGTGCAGCGCCACGGTGCATAGCAGTACAACATATAGCCGCCTTTTGAAATGATAATTCAAGGATGGAGCCAGAAACTACTAACACTTCCTGAGACACATCCAGAAAAGAAGGTGTCAAAGTCACAAGTTGTTTCTCTAATTATGAAAACAAAATAACAACGTCCATGCTCTTTTTTTTTGGAAAAGATCATGGGCAAAGGAGCTAAACAGGTCGATTTGTCCTTGAACTCTGCAAATGGTTTAAATTTGCACTTTAGCTGCTGTTATTAGCCCATAAGGGTAAAATCGAGCCACTTTTACTCTTTATCCATTAATAAAAGTATAAGGGTGAGAGAGGAATAAAAAACTACAACACTAAAATGTTAAATCATCAGATATTAATAAGTAAAAAATACACACATTTTTTTTGATAACCAAAAGTATGTATAAATTAAAAAAAATAAAAATAAAAAAATACATACATTTGGTTAGGATCTTTTCACCTGAAGGAATTATTTTCCTCATATTTCAAGTTCCATAATCAAAACCAGTGTTTGATTTACTACATGTGAGAATCAACTTTTTAATTAAACCTGTACTTCTCAGAGACCCTGTCTGGTTTAGATTATGTTTCTGATTTAAGCAGTTTTCCTATGATTCATTATTGTTCAAAAAATAAGTTAAAAACTTGAACAGAATGACTTTAATAAAAATAAGTTAAAAACTTGAACAGAATGACTTTAATTAATTTTGTTATCATATGTATATAAACATGTAACAAAAACCTTCGGAGAGCAGCGGACGAAAATAGACGCGAAATTAGCAAAGGCCTCCACCAGATCAGGCTCTTGATCACATATATATGAGGAAGTAAGAGCCATAATTGATGTTGACTTGGAAAATCTTTCAAAGATGCTGACAAAAAGATGTCCATATTCTTCTCTACTGCCAAATTCCTCCATAAGAACGGAAGCTGCAAAAGTTAGTGATCAGCTGAGACGAAGGTAATTGTATGGTAAATATGAGCAACTCAGCTAAGTTGACAGTTGCCAACTCTTACGACTATCAAAAGAAGATCAGATTCAAGCAGGAAAAGACACAATGACCTAAAGCTGCTTCCTGGTATAAATTTCCACAGCCAAAAGACTAGTTAAAGCCTTTGCTTCAGCAGTGAAATTGAGACTTAATCTAAGCAAAGTTCCGAGATATAATGATACTGCTTTTGCAGAAGGGCATAGGGGAAGTAAATACATCTAAGAACGAAGAATTGTACACATCAAAGCTTTGAAGCAATCTATAACACTCCACCTGTTCTTATGTAGCAGTCATGGCTTTGGAATGATACAAAGTTAGTCGACAAACAATTTAGCACTCTTGGCAAAACAGACGTGAAGTGCTGACCTGCAAATCAAATGCACCCAAGCAGTAAGGAATTTATGTGATCAAGGCCTCAACTTTCTCTAGGAAGAATAATATGTACAAGAAACTATTTCAGTAAATAACTTATCCTTGTATTGATTTTGAATCATATAATACCTCAGACTTTTAAATGGCTTATTGTCTACTTGTTAATATGTGCGAATATGTCTGGAAGAGTTGAGCTGGAGATTTTTGAGGTTTTGGTGGTTGGAACTTATCTTTCTTGACTAGAATTGATTGGTTATTCGTACTGACGTTAAATTGACGAGATACTACCGTGGGTGACCTAATTAAGGCTTGGCTGCTGTAAATGAGGTTTACGGTGAGTTGGAGCCCTCTATTTTGTGTTGTATGTAAACATGGTCCAATTTGTTGTGTCGGGACATGCTTGTACATGCATTTGATTAGTCATAAATGTACATGAAACTACACGTGTAGTAATTGTATCACCAATTATTTATTGCGAAACATGTTGTACATGACTACATGTACTTACTTGATAAACCCTATACATGACGAAAGACGTTCTTGTACTTGACATAAATGTATCAGTAAGTATCTAGTATTGAATAAGGCTATGGAATGGCAGGGATAATGGAGTTTTTTCTATTAAAGCCAATTATGAAAAGCTTTTGGGCAGCAAGAGTCAATTTTTTCATAATTCAGTGAGGATTCCAAGGGTACCGAGAAAGGTGTGCTTTAACTTGGCTAGATGTGAAAGGGGGGAGGGGGTGATCCGACAACTAAGAATTTGAGGAACAGGGATATTACATGAGGCAGTTGGTGCTTGATGTGTAAAAAGCTCGCGAGAGGACGTGAATCACCTCCTTTTACACTATTGAATAGCGTCTCACTTGTGGTTGCAATTACTGTCACGGTTTGGTCTTGAGTGGGTGATGCCAGACACGATTAAAGAAGAAATGTTTAATCTTTATAAGAAGGAAGAGAAGAAGCAAGGCATGAAATGGTGCTCTACTAGCACTTAAGTGAATCACATAGAGAGAGAAAGGGAAAGCTTCTGATGGAAAAAAGGAGGACTTAATACACTTGAGAAGTAACTTCTTATCCCTTATTTCCTTTTGGTGCACCCATGGGGCTTTTACGTGTAGCATTGTTGTTTGTTGAGAACCATATGTTTTTGTAAGGTTTTCTACTTTTTGGAATAGTCCTTGACTATGGGTGTTTCAATGTCATTCAATAATATAATTTTGTTACTTCATATATACAAAGAAAGGCTATGGTTTGCTTTTAATCGCAAAACCATGAGACTATATTAAAAAAAAAGGGCAGCATGATTCCTAAAGCTCCCGCTATGCACGAGGTCCGGGGAAGGGTCGGACCACAAGGGTCTATTGTACTTGAATTAATACACAAACAGATTAATGCTCATCCGTATGGTCAGAGGTGGAGCCATCTTAGCTTGAGCGCTGTCATCCGACACCGCTTCATCAGATAATTTTGCTACATATATGAATATATACGATTAACATGCAAGAAACAAAATATCAGATAAAACGAATAAACTAATACCCCTTGTTACAATGGGAGTCTCAGCTCTCATGGTTATGCGCTATTTTTTTTGAGATGTCACGGGTTCGATTCTTAGTAGCTACTTGTGTATATCTTTTTAAAAGTTCCTGAGCATTACAAGGCTTTGCGACCCAGTAGCTGTTGTAATTATTTTTGTGGCTCATACACTATAAAAAGCAAGGAGCCAACTCCGAAAAATTACTTATTCTTGCAATTTACAGTTTCGGAGATTTGATGTTCTGCTTGCTATTTTTTCTTCTTTTTCAGCGATGAAGTTGATTATGACCGATTTACAAAATCGAAGGAATCATGAACTTTTGAGTGGTTCTTCCAAGTAATAAGCACTATTTCATATTGGGATATTACGAATACATTTCAAAAGAGTAAATAAGAATCTCGTTGATATAAATAACATAGTTTATCAAGTCCTTGTGTATATTATGATGTCATTATAGTGAATTGTTCATTTATTTATATGTCGACACCGCTTACGAGAAATGCTACATACGCCCCTGCGTATGGTGGAGCTTACCCTATCCAGCCAATCCAGAAGTTGGGGTTGGTAGCATATAGCGGTCCCTAGCTACGAGGGGATTAGGAGAGCAGTTACTAGTTAAAAGACATTTAATGAACCCTATTGCTATGTTATAGACAGCAGGTACTGAAAATACCCTAGTAGCAAATATATTAGTTCATATGTGGAACTATGTGCTTTTGTATTTCTAACTTGCATGTCACCTGTCCGCCTTGGAAGAGGGGCGAGTCCAACTCCTTTTGCTTTAGTTTGGTTACCACTTGCTAAAGTGAAGGTTGGAAGAGACTGTGAATAAACAATATTTGATAAAAGTGATTTATCACCAGAAATATGATCAGAAGCGCCAGAGTCCACAACCCATGATCCAAAGGTATGAGATTGTGTAGTTGAGGCTACTAGTAGAGATATCTGCTTACTTGCTCGATATTGAAGATACGCATTATATTTCTTTTTAGATAAATACACCCATTGATTACCTGTGGTGTTAGACTGAGCAACATGAGCATTTTAGGTGGTCGACCATGCAAAGAATGGCATATTCCACGAATATGTCCAAGCCTATTACGATAACTACACTTAGGTCGAGAATAGCATACATCACGAGTGTGTCCAAGCCTTTTACAATAACTACACCTAGGTCGAGATCTTCAAAAACGACCTTCCCCTCGTCGATTCTTCATGGATTCTGATGTTTGATTTTTTGATCTCCTCATTAAGGGTTCAGACTTAATCATAGGACTAAACCGAGCAAAAACATTTGGAAATATGTTGCCGGAAAGGTTTTGGCTACAAAATTTTGATTTCACAATATGATTTGACTTGAAAGTAGCAAGAAACAGTAATGAGTTCTGAAGAAAAGACCTGAATCAACCAAAAAAACAGTCGCCGAAACCGTAACTCCGCCGATCGAAATCTGGAAAAAAACTTCACGAATGAGGTTGAAAGGCCTGGGCGTCTCCAACAGAAGAAGAAAAGCTCAGAAAACAGATCGGAAAAGCTCTCACGTCCCGATGTGTGATCGGGATCTCGCCGAAAAATCTCACCCTTGCCAGTGCGTGAAAGCGCGTGAGGTGTTTTCCAATGGTTCTTGTCGGGGTTTTGTCGCCTGAGATTTTCGATTCTCGTGGAAGTGTAGGTTTTCTCACAACACTCACTAAACAGAAAATGACGCAATTCAGCTACAACAGTCGTCGGAAATTGACGCACGGTGACTGAGTTTTCTTTTCTTACGTTTCTCACCAATGCTCTGATACTATGTGAGAAATATAGGAGGAGAAAAATATTATTGAATTGTGTATCTAAATTATTAGATTGAGACCCTATTTATAGACACTGCATTAGACTCCTTTTCCAACTATGAAACTGACATTACAATTCTTTTCCAAATAAGATTCTATATACTATTTCTATTCCTACTCATATTCTAACAATTTGAAATAGGAAGAAAATGCTCTCAGGCACAGTACTCGAGTAGCTCTCTCTCCTCCTTCCTAGGATGGAAAGCTCCCTCTCTCCCGGCCTTACGCCGGAAACTTTCTTTCTGCTCTCTATCCTCGTCTCTCAGGCGATCACCTTCAGTTATAGTCATTCTCTACTCTTCCTTCCTAAAAGTTTTTACCTTTTCTGTATGCTTTAACTCTTTCAGCGATGGGGGAAGACAGAATATATTTCAATGCGGGTTTGAAGTCTTTCGACGTCACCAAATGGTATTCAGATAACAATGTCTGGTGCGAGTGGGTCGAGAAAAGCCAAAAACTGATGAGAAGGTCCACAATGAGCAGCAGATGCTTAGAATAAATAAGTTTCATTCTCAATGAGGCCTCTAGAGACAAGGAACATAGACCCGGGAGATGGAGATTCTCGGATCAGAATGCAGATCACTTTTGTAACAGAAAACATAATTGATTTGGGAGATTCCTAAGTTTAGTGTCTTTTAAGTAGGGGGAAGATCTGTTTAATGAGTTAGCAATAAATGCAGGCTGGAAGGACACTGCATTTAAGATGGAGAGCTTCGTTAAAAGCTCCAAGAATCTGATCGAGAAAGCTCCCCCTGGGCTAACGGATACTAACTTGCCCTAGAATCTGACTTGACAGCTGGAGGGGATTCTAGAGCTAGAGCATGTGAGGTGCCCATGCTTCATTCAAATGAAGAACAAATAGTGGGTCAGAAGATAAACCCCAATAAAGGGGAGTCAATCATTAATTCTTTTGGGTTTGACTATGCAGCCCAAGTCATTTGAATGACTTTCAAGGAAGCAAAGCCACGTCACATTGTTGTGACCACTTTGGCGATTTTCTGGAACCTCTACTTACGAAGGTTCCTTCGCATGCAATCATGGAAAAAATTGTTTCTCCGAACACCTGGGATAAGGCGATGACAAATATTATGGAGGCAGTTAACGGGGGCAGTTTTGCAGGAAGCATCTGTGGCAGAGAAGTCGCAGATGTCAGTTGAGGAGAATCCAACTATCAGGGAAAGCTCAATAGAGTTAGACAACCAAATTTCGATTTATGTTTCAGAGAATTGGGAGGTTGAAGAGGCTAAACCGCTTCACATTCAACAAGAGCAAGATATTCAGTAAGAAGGGAGACCAAAATTCTATTTGAGTTAAGCAAACTTGTTCAAATTGAACAAAATATTGGGGTTTGACTTTCAGGGGCATGAAGAAGTGGCCTTGGAGCTTTTACTACAAGTGGATAGCTGCAGAGAAGCCAGAAGGATGGAAACAAATAGTGTGAGCAAGAAAAGCAGATTCAAAGGAGTCCAAAAATTCAAAAGTCAATTAACCTTTGATGTCAAGTTCAAGAGTAATGGGATTAGAAATAAAGGGAGGCAGATGATGGTCATTGACTCATGAAGTTCAAACTAGTATCTTGGAATGTGTGGGGATATCATATGCCTCCAGGAAACAAAACTAGAGGGGGATATCAAATAAATTATAAAACAGTGTGGGGTGGGAGATGGATCAGGTATGCTTATTTGGAGACTAGTGAAACTAAAGGGGGATAATGTTATGGGATAGCAGAGCCCGAAAGGGTGAGGTTTTAGAAATAGGTGCTTATACTTTAACTTGCAAATTCGGAGCCCAGTTCCAAAACTTCAATTGCCACATCACTGGAGTGTGTGCTCCAAATGGCTAAAGGAGAATGGTTTGGGAAGAAATTACAGGTGTTAGGGGATTAACGTAAGGAGCTTGGGCTGTTTGTAGAAGAACTGTAGAAGAAGATACATCTCAACATGTAATACTGCTAGATACATCTCAGCATCTCACAGAAAAAGAACTGTAGAAGAAGATCAAGAAGAATGGGAGGATCTCTGACTTGGTATAAGATATGAATCTAATAGATTTAAAACAACATGATGGCAATTACACCTGGTTCAAAAAGGATAACTCGGATTGATAACCTGGATATACCTTCCAGATTAGATAGATTTCTAATCTCAGAGGAATGTGATGGCAATTTTAACAATATAAAACAAAGCATATTGCAAAAACTGTCATCAGACCATACACCAGTAGCTTTACAGGGTGGAGCATGGAGCAATAATAGGAGATACTTCAAATTCGAAAACTGGTGGCTTGCCACACCAGGGTTCAAAGACAGAGTAAAAGATTGGTGGAGCTCATCCATCTTCTCTGGGAAGCCAAATTATATCCTTGCCTGCAAATTGAAAGCTCTAAAACTTAAACACAAGGATTGGAACAGGAGTGAGGAAGGAAATTGAAAGTTCAAAGGAGATTATAGTTAGAACAATTAGCAGGGTTAAAAGTGCTGCACGGTGCAGACCACTAACTGAAGTGGAATCAACTAAGGCAGCATTAAATCTTGAATTGAGGAGCTGGTCAGAAAGGAAAGATCCCTGGAGCATATAAGGCTCCAGGACCTAATGGATTTTCTATCAACGTTTGGGACAGAGTAAAAGGGCAGCCCGGTGCACTAAAGCTACCGCTATGCGCGGTGTCCGGGGAAGGGCCCCACCACAAGGGTGTATTGTACGCAGTCTTACCTTGCATTCTGCCAGAGGCTGTTTCCAAGGCTTGAACCCGTGACCTCCTGCTCACATGGCAGCAACTTTACCAATTACTCCAAGGCTGAAGCAGGATATTATGGAAGCATTCCACAACTTCCATGAGCATGGGGTATTTGAAAAGAGCTTCAATGCAACCTTTACTGCTCTAATAGCCAGTAAGAGACTTCAGGATTATTAGTCTAATAGCCAGTATCTATACAAGTTGTTCTCTAAGGTGCTTACAGAAATACTCAAGGGGGTGATATCCAAACCAGTGGATGGCCAACAAATCACATTCATTAAAGGGAGACAAATCAGGGATGAAGTCCTAATAGCCAATGAAGCTGTGGATTCTAGGCAGAAAGAGGAGAAACCTGACATACTTTGTAAATCAGACATAGAAAAAGCTTATGACCATGTGAATCAGAGATTCCTGCTCAATCTGCTAGACAAGATGGGTTTTTGGTAGAAATGGATACAACGGATCAAGTTTTGCGTTTCAACAGTTAGTTTTTCCATTCTTATAAATAGATCACCGACTGGATTCTTTAATGTTCAAAGAGGTCTCAGGCGAGGGGACCCCTTGTCTCCTTTCCTGTTTGTTAGCTATGTAAGGACTTATAAGGACTTAATAATATGATTAAATCAACTAAGGTAAATGGATGGATCAGTGGTTTTGAAGTAGCCATCGCGGATGCTGCCAATCTTGAAGTAACTCATCTTCAGTATGCAGATGACACCCTCATTTTTTGTAGGGCCGAAAAAGACCAGCTAAGGCATCTTGAGGTGATTCTGATACTCTATGAAGGTCTCTCTGGATTGCATATCAATGGGAGAAAAAGTTTCCTCTACCCTATCAATGAAGTTACAAATATGATGCAGTTGGCCGCTATTTGGGGAGGTGAGGTTGGGGAACTTCCTACTGTCTATCTGGGAATGCCTCTGGAAGCCAAATCAAAATCAGTAGAGATATGGAACAATGTCATTGAAAGATGTGAAAAGAAGTTGGCAGGGTGGAAGTCCCTGTACTTATCCTTGGGTGGCAGATTGACACTTACCAACTCAACTCTTGATGCTCTTCCAACATATATAATGTCCTTGTTATCTGCTCCAGCAGAGGTCATCAATAGGTTGGATAGCATCAGGAGGAACTTCTTGTGGAATGGGAGCTCAGAAATAAAAGAGTTCCATCTGGTTAAATCGAAGCAGTGATCTATGTCAAGAATTCTGGTGGCTTGGCGATAAAGAACCTAAAGTCCGACAGTAAAACTCTCAGGATGAAGTGGATTAGGAAGTATACTAGTAAGCAACATCGACTGTGGGGAAGAATCATTAATGCTAACTATGAACAAGGGGATAGATGGATGACTAAAGAGATAACCACACCATATGGGGTCAGTCTTTGAAGGTCAAACAGAATCCAGTGGAATGAGCAGCTACAAAACTCATACCAAGATCAAAGTGCAAAATGGGAACAACACTAGTTTTTGGAAGGATAAGTGGCATGAGTTAGGCACACCGGATCAAGCTTTGCTGTATATATTCAATCTGACCCTACACCAGCATGACACAATAGCAGAGATGTCGTCACCTCAGGGTGGAACATCAATTTTAGAAAACAGATTAATAACTGGGAAGTCCAAAGTGTGGCTGATTTTTTTAGCTCCCTAAATCAGATCCCAGGGCACCAAACTAGTGAAGATACACTTTGGTGGCATGGTAATAACAAGGGTCTTGTCACAGTCAGTGCAACCTACCATATAATGAGCAAGTCTTCTGAACAGAAATCCAACTGGCCATGGAAATACCTTATAAAGTGTCTTGTTTTGTGTGGTTACTAGCTAGAGAAGCTGTCCTCACAATGGACAATCTGATGAAGAGAGGTCTGCCTTTATGCCCAAAATGTTTTATGTGTAAGGAAACAGCTGAGAAAGTCAATCATTTCTTCCTACATTGTAAGTTCACATGCCAGCTGTGGAGAGACATCCTAAGTCTCAAAGGTATATCATGGGTCATGCCAGGAAAGATCTCAGAAGCTCTAAAAAGCTGAGAGGAGATGGGCTCACTTTCAAAGAACAAAAGCAGATGGAGGCTGATTCCTGCCTGCTTTTGGTGGACAATGTGGAAGGAGAGTAATGCCAGGTGCTATGAAGGAGTTGTGAATGATATGCAGAAGATCAAGCTAAACTTTATCTTACTGTTATGTTTTAGGTGTAATCAGATGTACTCTAGTGATACTATGTCTAGCATTGATGTTTTAGATTCAATATAGATAGAGGTAGTAGAACTAAAATGCCCTTATGTAAATATGGTTTCAATGTTACCCAAGTACACAGTTACCAATTTTTTTTTAAAAAAGTTTAGGTACCAATTTCTAAAAACCATGTCCAGAAGGTGACAATATTTATTATTTACTTGTATAAATATGAAAATGGAAAAGTTGTAATTGGTAAATCTGTCAATCTTGGGGAAAATTTCACCTTCATCAAATAAGCTGAATGTTAGTCTAAGAGAATTTTTTAAAAAAAAAAATCAGAAAAGAAGTACCCGATGACTGAATTGCTTGGGAAAGAGCTCTGCATGCTGCCATAGATAGAATAGCATTTCCAATGTGCTCCGACTGAAAAAGTTTTTCTAACATTTGCCAGAATACTCCTAGCAGCGCTACAAGAGGATCATTCAAATCCGAACCAGCAGAAGACTCTGTTGACAGATGGCTGAAAACAGTTCCCAACCTGACCAATCAGCCAAGACTTCACTTAGAAAGGTATACAAATGGAAAGCAATGACCAGCAAGTAATTCATAGAAGTCCTTTAAGGGGAAAATAAAAGTTTACTCTTCCCAACCTTCATAGAACTACTGGTTTTGCAGAATGTACGTCCACTAATACCTTGTTTTAGACTTTTCATGGTAGTTAAGACAGACTTAGAGAACAAAATGGTAAAAAGTATAGCAGCGAATAATACACGTGATCATACACATACTGCAGATAAAATTCTCAAAAAAAAAAAAAATAGAAAACAATTGAAGGATTAAATTGTTATCTTACAGAAGGGTTCTCAATAAAAAAATTATTTCATAATATCACTTCTAATATCTTTCTTTTGAATCAGTCATGTGGAGGGGATTGATTCACTTTTCAAAGTAAATGCTCTGTTATGACTCAATTTTGCATGAGACGTCTCATACCAGGTTTTGCGCTTTTGTCCGAAAAAGAAGGTAAAATTTTATCGCATTCCTTTCATAAATAGCATACTACCAGGAAATGCTCGATGGTGTATTGGTCGAAAGATGGCAGAACATTTGTGAATATTAGATTTCAATTGCTCTCATCGGCAATGGCATGCAAACCTTAATAAGAGAAATATCTGAACTAATGCAGATGCAAAAAATATTAATGTAATAGGTCCAAACCTATGTAAACCTCTCCTTGCGGCATTAGCAAACTGAGAATAAGAAGCAGGATTATGCCTTAAAGAGTGGTCTTGTTTTTCATCAATCTGAAACGAAAGAGATCCATTCTCAGTTAAGGTAAGAGCTTAGAGGACAGTTAATAAACAATTTCAGTACTCTGCATCATGTGCTTTCAAAATGAACCCTTTTTTTTTTTGGTTAAGGTGAATAGTTTTATAAAACTGGGAACAAACCCGTATACCAAAATATGGTTCTCTACGAAAGAAACTCAATCATCTATTCACATTGGGGTCCCGTGGGTGTTTCAAAAAAACAAACAAACTAGAAACATAAGATTCCTTTGCAATTTCACGGTATCACTATCAGCCCCTTCAAACGCTCTCATGTTTCTCTCCTTCCAAAGAACCTACATGATGCTTATGAAGCAACATCCCGTGCCCTAGATCCCTCTTCTTCTCAGTGCCCTAACTGTGTAACGCCTATATGGTGTGCGAAGAAGGTCACACTGAACCTTGAACTCTACCATGGACTACAAAACAAACAAAATAGTTGCGAAAACACTTTATTATGTTATGAGGGGGAAAAACAGTAAGTACAACACACTGAATGATGAAGAGAAAAAAGAAGGGGGTAAGAGACTTTTGATTTTTGGGACTTAAAATTCAAAAATTATATGCAAAGTATTTTGGGACTTCAAATTTAAAAAATTATATGCCAAATATGGACATAGAAGAACCTCATAGCCTGCTTCAACTCCTCTACAAGAAGAAGATTGTAATCACAGATTATGGAAATACATAGAAATGGACTCCTTAGAACCTCTCAATGTGAATCCATAGAGCGCAAAAGAGAAGTTTGTTTCCTCATTCAGCAGCTAGGGAAGTTATTTAAAGCAGAGAGCTTGAGCGAACGTACATATATATCATTTGTTTTTTCATGTATTTGGAAAACAACCAAAACTTTGTTTTTACTTTCACTATATTTTAATTTTTTTTTCGAATTTTTCTCTAAATTTTTTTATTTTTATAAAATGACCCATTTAAATTATATTTCATATTAAAATCATAATTTCATGTTTTTTTAGGTAAAGTACATTCAAACAACCAAATATTATTTGCAAAAACTATAACAAAACACAACTCTAACTTAAAAATTCCACATAAAGTAAATAAATATTTGTAATTGTATGATGTAGCTCGTATATGGGATCTAATCTATGACATTATGTGACTATCTATTTCGAGATATTACTCTTTTAGAACAGATTTAGTTTTATGTTTCAGGTAAATTAGTCAAGTTGAATGATTTTCTTAGTTTTAAGAAATTGGGGATATAAACCATATTTAGAAAGATTATATTCAAAATCAACATTCTCTGTAAAAAGTATGGCCAAACACAACTTCAACTAAAAATCCAACTCCAACTTCAAAAATTCCAAATAAAGTGAAAAATATTTGGTTTTCAAGGCCAAACGCCCACTAAAGGGTTCAAATTGAGCACGACCAAGACAGATTACTTGGAATGCAAGTTCAGTGACGTAACTATGAGGTTGGCGTCTAAGTGAGACTTGATACCCAGACCATCCAGAAGAAAGGAAGTTTTAAGTATCTTAGATCTATTATACAAAGTACTGGAGAGATTGATGATGATGTCACACACCATATTGGTGCAGGGTGGATGAAATAGAAGCTCACATCGGTGTGGTAGTTAGACCAACCTATGTTGCTCGGACTCTCAAAAATGTCAATGGGTGCGTATCAAATTCTCCAAAAGTAATATATTTTTGGAGAATCTGGCATAGGTGTGGTATCAAAAGTGAAGAGTCCGTGCAACTTAGAGACCAACCATATTGTATGGAGTGGAGTGTTGGCTAATCAAGACTCTCACGTTCAAAAGATAAAAGTTGAGGAAATGAGGATGCTTAAATGGATGTGTGAACAGACTAGGAAACATAAGATTAGAAAGGAAGATATTCGAAACAAGGTGGAGTGGCCTCGATGGAGGACAAGATACAGGAGGCGAGACGGAGATGGTTCGGGCATGTGAAGAGGAGATGCACGGATACCCCAGTGTGGAGGCAGAGGTGTGATAGGTGGCTATGGATGGTTTCAAGAGAGGTAGAGGTGATTTTACAAGACACTGAGGACATGACCTTAGATAGGAACTTATGGAGAAATGGTTAATAGGTAGTTGCGTGTTATCTCGCTTATCCTTCCATACTAATAGTCATAGTATTGCTCTTGTAGTTTCTTGTTTCTTCGATTTCTATTACTATTTATTGTTCCTTATACTTCAATTATCGTATTATTTCATTGTAGTTATTGTTTCTTTTTCAAATTTCATTGTTTTGCCGTGCTTAGTATTTTTTCTTGGTTTCTTCACTCCTGTTATTTTCTTGAGCCAACAGTCTATCAGAAACAACCACTCTACCTCCCAAGGTAGGGGAAGATCGGGTACACTACCCTCCTAGACCCCACTAGTGGGATTACAGTGGGCATGTTGTTTTTATTGTACTTTATAAAAATATGAAATTCATTTTGCAAAAAAATGAAAGCTGATAATTGATCCATATATAGCACTCACAACAATAAGACATAACTTTACGCGGTATTGCAACAAGGAGACCTATGTTGCTTGGACACTCTAATAATATTGACGCACCCGTGTTAGATTCTCAAAAAATAAACTATTTGAAGTATCCGACACGCACCTATTGATATTTTTAAAGAGTCTGAGCAACATAGAAGTAGATTACGTGACACAACTCAAACAAGATTATTTAATACAAACTTTTGAAAGAACTTGAAAACGATACGGGGAAAAAGAGAGACACAACACTCTTTGTAGAACCACAATATTGTTATATACTATTATAAGTTCATGACATGACGGAGATACAAGAAAAGAAAGAAGATGAACTTACTAGTTTGCCAATAGCTTCATAGCAAGGCGAAACCAATCTAGCTAACAAATTATTCTTCAGCTCCTTGTTAGGAAGGGAACCAAGTATCAAAGTAATCGCGCTGAATACTTTTTCTTCATCCTCAAGAGGCAAATGCCTTTCATCCAAACTCTAAGAAAGATATGTCAAACACAAGGAACAAGAGAAACAACAACAATTACACGTTATCACTCCAATAAACGATAAACCAAACTTGCCTATCCAAGAAACAAGAGAAATATCTATATGAATTATTAAAAGGTAAACAAGACAGTGCAACTGAATTGTCATGTTTATCAACTCCACTCACTCTCTAAATCAACTATCTTATGCTTTTTTTCTTTCCAATTTTAATTTTCATTACATTTCAATAAACTATGAACATATACAAGTAAGTGATGTCCAGTCAATAGTATTGGACCGTCATTTCAAACCATTGTCTTAATAACCAGAACCTGTTTTTTAAAATCTGAAAATGAGACTGCAACACAAAACTATTTGAACAAAGAACAAGGACCTTCAAGTAAAAGATTTTGAGATACCATACAGTTTATAGGACAAACCTCTCCAATCCAAAGTAAGATCTCCAAACTTGAATGCTCATACATAGGGGTAGCGGCATCTTCGCATAACTTGAGCAAAGCACTGGCACAAGCTGCTGAACATAAAGGTTCTGAGATGCCCGTTGCAAGAAATAATCTGAAAATAACATAAAAGATCATCAATACAACATCAACAGGAGATACTCATGGACAAGGTACAAAAGTCCGCCCAAAAACAAGGGAAAAGAAGAGGTATGTGGTTGATAATGGGAAAAAACGAAGAAATGGGTCACGAGGACTGTCTGAGGAAGAGTACGAGGAGAAGAAGGCAATTCATGGTATTATACAAACAACTGTAGAAAAAGTATTGTCGTGAAAAACAGGATGTAGGGAATCAATTTTAACCAAATAGGAGCCATGGAATGAGTAAGTGGTGTGGGAGTTTTCAAAAGAGGAAGTTTGGGAGCAGGCTAGACATATGCTGTGGGGACAAAGCCCCAGACCCATTCGGTGAAGCTTTCTAATTTCTCAAACATACTCATCCTACATGGCATTTCGCGTGAGTTACATGTTTCACGCTTGTTAATGAGGGCCAACTTAAACCAAGTTGAGGTGTCTAGATGTGCATTCTCAAAGTTGGGGTGTTTACTTTTCAGTTGAGGCCAAGTTAAGGTGTCCATCTTTGCAATACATCAATATAAAAAGGTTTGAAACCAATGCCTACAGCTTAAAAATACATCAAGAAACTAAAACAAAGCCTAAATTGATAAGACATGACCTGCTTCAACACTGTATCTTCAGTTTCTATTTTATTTGAAAGAATATGGAAAGAGAATTCTTACAGCAAAGATCTGGCATTAGTTTGACAAGAAGATATCCACTTCGAATAGGAAGCAACAACCTCTGCAGCTGATTTATATACCTGGAACAGCAAACAAAAGAAACTGAAGATAATTAAAGAAAGGAGGAGGTCAATCAAAAAGTACGAAACATTGTCATAACTCAAACCTAATGAAGCAAATAGTTAGACCAGAATTACTGTCTACAAAATTTACAGTATGCTTCTCTTTCTTCCTAACAACTTCATCTATTCTCGCATCCCCCTTTTGCGACAAGGATAAGCGTAACAAGAAAAATCAAGTAAGATAACACATACAAGTCTCATGAAGCCATTAGCAACATCTTGTGGCCTACTAGATAAAATTGTAACCAAGTGAATAACAAATGAGAAATCAATGTCTTGGGCCTCCGTGATAATAACTTCAGCTATCTGAAAAAGAAAAGAAATCACACAGTGAATTTCCTAGCATAATCAAGTTTGTATCATTTTCATAAATGAACTGTAGGCAAAAGCATAATCAGTGAAGTGATCATTAACAGAGAAACAACATGATCTGAGTATGCAAAGCACATGTGAAGCCAAAGAAGAGCGCCGAAAGCATGACACACTAATGTCAAATTACCTGACCTTGTATAATCAAATCATGCAGCACAGTTAAAGAGGATGAAAACAGGTCTCTACAGAAAATACAAGTACATGATCACAAGCTACGGCTGAAAAATCATGTATATACTCCAACAAAACAAAAGAATGTAAAGAAGGATTTTCTTAGAGATATCTCGAGGAAACAATGTGATCACAAAGGAGTGTATAAAAGAAGGAGTGACTTCAATCACTTATTATTACATCGCAAGATTGTTCAATGCCGGGGAATTTAATGGCTGGCATCCTAGCACAGACAAAGATCTGATGCGGAGCAGGAGAGAAGAGAGCTGGCTAATTGTAATAACCCAATTTAATGAGGGGTTATTTAGTGGTAAAAGAGAAAACAATAACATACCCAATGTAGTCCCACAAAGTGGGGTCTAGGGAGGGTTGACTGTACACAGACCAGGTAGAGAGATTGCTTCCGATAGACCAGAAACAAGAAGTTGGCCAAACCCAAAAGAAAAAGAAAATAAAGAATTAAAAGCCTGATGGCTTGCATTGAGATGCAGCTAGAATCAGCAGAAGCAGGAAAGAAAACGTTGGAAGAGAAAAGAAAAGAGGGGAAGAAAAAGAGAGGAAAGGAAAAGTGAATAATAAAGATTTTCGTCTCAAATCATCAAGGTAATATTCCTAATCTTTTATTTAAGTATTGAGAAAGTTTAGCCCTAGGTTTCTTCAACATAAATCATTTATTTGAAAGAGCAAACGTTATCAAAATTCAATTTTGAACAGTGTTCTAGAATCCTCTCGTCGAGGAGAATCTGTTGGTGGTCATGGTTCGGGAATTTTGCTTCATTGACCAGAGTTAACTTTTTAGGTCAACCCTTTGACTATGAGATTGACTTGTTCTAAAAATTAAGAGAATATTCACCCAAGGGTTTCCGTTCTTGTGTAGTTTGGGGTGATCTGGAAACCGAGAACATAGTTTTAATTTATTGGAAAGGGTGTTTGAGTTGCGAATTTGAGGTAATTGAGACTTTAAGCTTTGGTTCTTGCTTTTCAGACCTGTTTTGAAAATGTGTTTTATATGCTTGGTTCATGTGTTGGGACAAGCGTGTGGTTGGCAAAATCGGTGGTTTTTGACAAGCTGCAAATATGTTATTTTTGTGGAGACTATGAAAATTATTTAATAAGTGATATGTGGTGTGGCGTGCTCTCATACCATGGTGTTAGGGGCCCCGTACATGTTGTAGTATACTTTTGGGGCATTATATATGATACCGTGGACTTGTCGGGATTTTGGGCTAATCTCCTTCATTGCCGTTTATGACAAGCCTTGAATGTGGATTGAGTTGATATATGTAGTGTCCTCTTTGACATTTGTTTAGACCTTATTAAGTATTACATTATAAAAAAATATTTTTTGTGCATATCATTTTTGTGCTCGTTGCGTGGTTGTACTTTCTAACCCTTGTTCTAGGAGTATTCAAAGGAGAGGGTTGAGAAACTTACTGAGTTATATTTACGTATAACTCACTCCTTACATGCATGTCCACAAATATTGTTGGTGACAATGAAGCTAGTAGTTGACGAGTGTGTTAGAGATGATCCAGTTGTTAAGGTGAGCAACCACATTGTTCATGGAGGCTTGTAAGAGAGTATTTATCATTTATTTATCGATGTTTCCTTGGATTTACACACCCGAGTTTTTTGTAGTTCTCATAGATGCTCTATGGTCTAGTATGAGATTTGGGCTAGAGAATTAAATTAGTATTTTGAAATTCTAATTGTTCGTAATTAATTATCATATTATTTGAATATGTATTTATTTTTTTTTTGAAAATGTTATTTGAATATGTATTTAATTTATTGACTATTGAATTAAATTAGTATTTTGAAATTCTAATTGTTTGAATATGTATTTAATTTATTGAATATTGTGAATTAATGTTTAAGGTATGGAAACTAGGTTCGCCAGGTCGGTGGTATGTGTTGGATGCCAATCACGTCTAGGGGTATTTTGGAACGTGATAGCCGTAGCATCTCAAGAAAATAGTGATTGTATGGATTTGTATCTCTAACTAGTAACATTTTACAAAAAAAATTATAAAAATATATATTTAATTTATTTTATGATGGTGATGTCCGGGTCAGCTTGCGCGCACCTATCGTTCTCTGTATTAGTTCACAAAATGAAAGAAAGTATAGATAGGTTATTGAAGTGATTCCAATAATGACGAAATACTGAACACAACTAGTTTCAAAAATAAGAATTGGGCTTGTTAAGTATCTTTGGGAATTGAAATCACAAGTCGCAAGAGCTGTACCTTCTCATTTAAGAGGAATAATGACCTGAATTTATTGGTTGAAATAGAAAAATCAGGTGATAAGCCTTGTAGTGCACTAGTGACGACCAAGTTACAAGTATGACAGAGGGAGTTCATTGTTTAAAGATCTAGAGATGCACAGGAGTTAGCGGGGAAGTTAAAACCGTCTTACAGAACGTGACTTACCACTGCTTACTTGGGCAGTGTAGTATGAAAAATCTTGTCTACACCAACTAGTAATCATTGGGAGACTTTGGGCCAAATTTTGTGTCACTTGGAAGGAACACCTGCCGCAATCTGTTCTATAGCAACCACTTGCGTGTTCTAGAGGCAGATTGGAGGGGATCTAAAGCTGTCCGGAGAACTAGAGGATACAGGTCTTATTGAAAATAATTTGGTGTAGGAGAAAAAGTGGTAGTCCCCTGCTCCAGTGTTGAATCAAAGTAATGAGCTGTCACAATCCATATGCGAGGTAATGTAGATATGCAGTTGATAGACTACTCAGCCTGCTAAGTTGTTGTGTGATAATCGTGATGCTGCCTATATTGCTTCTAATTTGGCCCTTCACAAGGTAGGAGTAAGGCTGCGTACACACCACCTTCCCCAAACACCACTTTTGAGATTTCACTTGGCATGTTGTTGTTGTTGCTTAAGAAAAGATATAACAGAAGATTATCTCGATAAGACATATCATGACAGGAGAACAGTTAGGTGATCTCTTCACAAAAGTTGTGCATGGAGCTCTAGTTAACTATGTATACAACAAGTTGGACATGATTAACATCTAAGCTCCAACCTGACACTATTGCGAAAAGTCGATCAATAATGCATATAATCAATCAATATGTATTTTATAGTTCTAATAAAGTTAGCGTAATTGTAGGTACTTATATTGCTAGAGAGATTCCAGGGACTTGTCTCTTATTAGTTGAGAGATATATTAGGAAGAGACGTATACATAATCTTCCATTCTACCAAATGTGTGAAACAATCACCTCTAATGGCATATTCTATAAACTAGATGTGAATATTGTGTTTACACAAATTGACATGATCATGACAACTAGTGCATGTAACGAAGATACATAGGTACATTGCAATTGGAGATGACGAATAGAATGACATGGAGGTACCAAGCGATATCACATTTTCTGTACAGATGTATTATGTAGGTAGCAGGAGGAAACAAAATGCCAGGTGAAAGACTATTTGAAAGTTTGAAGCTCAATTTTACTATTAACAGTTCTAAGGACATTTCCATCATTTTAACAGGAAAGTGCTTATCAACACCATTTTACCAAACATATCCACAACATAATTTTAGTTTTAGCATTTCTATTCAAACACGTAATTGCTTATTCATAAATTAGGCTGGAACACTTAGAAGTGCTTTTCAACACTTTAGTGCTAAAAAACTACTTAAATTAAGTAGGCGTTTGGACATGCGATTTCATCACGTGATTTGAAATCATGAGATGAAATCAGCGTTTGGACATGCGATTTCATCTCATGATTCAAATCATGAGATGAAATCCCAAATTCTCCAAAAACCTTGATTTGTGAATTTCATGTCATGATTTCACCTTTTTCAAATACAAAAATTGACTCACACGTTTATATTTTGTAAAAAAAGACCTCATCACTTAAATTTTGCAAGAAGACTCATGCTCGGGGTGAAGAGATTGTACGTACCATGTGAAAATTTAAGAATTGGGGAAAATTTAATAGTTTTCACAACTTGTGGGGTTTTCATGTTTGTAAGAAACACATACAACTTAAAAAGTCCAAATTGCATGTCCAAACAAAACTTCAATTTCATCTCAAATGATTGCATATCATGATTTGAAATCATGATTTCATATAGTATGGCCAAACGGACCCTAAGCTAGACCAAATGAGCATTAAGGGGTCGTTTGGTTGGGGGTATTGGGATAAATAATCCCGGGATAAAATTTGGGATAATTTTATCCCACGTTTGGTTGGGGGTATTAGGTTGCCTTGGGATTATTTATCCCACCTTTTATTCCTTAGTGATGGGATAAGTTATCCCACCTACATGGTGGGATAACTTATCCCGGGATAACTTATCCCGGAATAATTTATCCCGGGATAAGTTCTTCCCAACCAAACGACCCCTAAGTAAATAATTTTCTCCCTAACAACTTAAGCTTCTAGATGAGATGGTCACATAATTCAACATATAAAATAAAAAAAATTGTTCAGATAGATGGTTTTTGTATAGATAGATGGGTAGCTTACGTTCATGATTATATAAATGTTTTGGCACCATTTGGTGAATTAGTAAAATGATTCGAATTAATTAAAAATACATCTGGACACTTACTTGAGGTTGAGGGTTTATTAAGGAAATATGCGAACACCTAACTAAGATAAAGTAGATATTTTGTCAGAGATTTCAGTGAATGAGATTTTTACTGTCAAAAAAGGTCATAGGAATAGACCACATGACCTTAAATCTATCAAACAATTTATGAGGATACCTTAAATAAAAATGTTACCAGGTAAAATTCAACTTCTAATTATTACGTAGTTCAGCTTTGGACTATAAGAACATTATTTTAGCACTTCCAAATATCTAAAATAAGCAATTCATAATTTTGATTAGTGACAGTTTAAGTATACGAGCTCTATAACCAGACATAAGTGGGATCTTCTTCACCTAGTGCATAGATGCAATTAAAAGTAGGTATTAGCTACAAACGATTGAGCCTTTGCCTGTCACAAACCTGCATGAGTTATAAATGTAAAATATGCTGTTGTTCCTGCGATTTCGAGAAAAGAATCCATGGCTTATTTTCTCTTCTGGTTCTCCTTTATGTATATTCCTTATTTTCTGCTGTAGATTCTAACCTTATCCTAACACTAATTAGCAAAATCAACAAAGAATTGAGTATAATGAAGCATTAAGTAGGAGATGAGAGCAGAACAATGCATATGTTACTGCCAAGGTTTTGGTCACAGTACTAACCGCATTAAGTGCAAACAATTTAGCTTCCACCTCCTTCCAAGGAATATGTACATTGTTACTGGTCCAACCTCCAAGGAAGATCTGGTATTGAATACAAAAGCAAAAGTCATTTGACTAATAGAAGAACGATAATAAAGTTGCTAACCTGAAAACAAATATTTGAAAGCTTGCCAAAAGGTGAAAAGAAAAAAAAAACTTTAAAAAGGGAAATAACCAAATAAGATCATTATTTAGCAGTAAATGCGAAATATGATAAGGAAATACTGGGTAGAAAACTAGATATGGATAGTTCTTGCATATTTCTGTTGAAGTTAAAGATGAGAGGGTAAAAGGATGGTGCCAGGCGTTGATAGGACAAGAAGGAAGAGAGGTGACAGATCTGAGCAACCAAGAAAATACAAGTGTGAAGCAAAACCCAGTGGGGTCTAGGGAGGATGGGGTGTACGCAGACCTCTGTTTCTAATAGACCCTCGGCTCAAGAAAATCATTTTTCAGAAAAATTTGAAAGAAATGCAAGAGTAAAACGCTATGATGAAAATATTGAAGAGAAGTACTGCCAGTATAATAGTCTGATGATCATGTCTCTATTATTGATGTGTTAGATTCATTATAGAGATAGGATTACAGGATTCCGTAATTACGGTTGTAGCTTCAACCAATGTACTGATCTGTTACTTACATATATATATATACAAAGTTACCAGTTCCAAAAAAAATAAAAAATGTAAAGATAACTAAAGTAGAAGAGACAACAGTAATAGTAGAATCAAGAATAAGATAATGCTAGCACAATAATGATAAAGTTGATAAAGGAATAAATAGGTGCTCCAGACTAGGACCCTGCTCTACCACTGGAAATAGAGAAACGCTTGACTACCTACTAATCGTCTACCCTAATCCTCGATCTACATGCTCTCCTATCTAGGGTCATGTCCTCAGTGAACTGAAGATGAGTCATGTCCTGTCTAATCACCTTGATTCTAGAAGAAAGCAAGGAGTACCGAGTATTTTGTGTAAGGTGGATCTTAAGACGGCTTATGACCATGTAAAGTTGGAGTTCCTGAGCTTCATTATGTTGAGGATGGGCTTGGAGCTAGATGAAGAAGATGAATCAAACACTAAATCTCTACCGGAGCATAATAATTAGTTATTTCAGATGAGAAACATGCTTAGAGATTTCAAGTGCAACTAATATGAAATCAACTTCGTCTTTATTTAAAACAGCACAAAGTAATAAGCCAACCCAATGACACCTTCTGGATAAATGCTGCAGAACCTAAAAGCTGACAAATATCCACCAAAAGCTCCGTCAGGTTCATCCTGAATTGTTCAAGGGTGTCAGGGAGGTCAACCATTACACCCTCACCATAAAAGGTAGAATTGTCCACCTGTTTAAGTCGAGACCCATAATACAAAATAAATAAATAAATAAATAAGAAAATAAAAGAGTAAGGAAAAGATGGCATAGTTTGATATTACTTTTATGCACTAGAGCAATTAACAGTAAGTAAACGGAGGTTCACTAAAAGCTAGCCAAGGAAATCATTTTGAAACTAGTTTATCAAAATGATTTACAGCTTATTTTAAAGAGGTTAGTCTACCACTATAATACAATATGTTTATATTGATGGCATCAAAGCATGAGCAAAAATTTTACCTGTCCACTAATCAAATTTTAGAGGCAACCTCTAACGACCAAATTATGTAGACCACCAAACAAACTTGAGAAAAAGGGAGAAATAAAAAATTAAGAAGAAAAAAGTAACTGACAATCCCTTAGTGTAGGACAAAATAAGGTAAGAGTCTTCAAGATTAAATGGTAAATTCTGTCAGCTAACCTATGACATTATTGCTGGTAAATTCAATCAGTGAAGCATGCTGAGTTGAGGTTATTATTGAAAGTCAAGAATATTATGTGGAATATTGTTTATTATTCTATCATAATGGTTAGAAAACCCACAAATTAGGAAATTGTTCTTAATACATGTAGACAAAAAACTCTTATAAGCAGCTCTCCTGTGAGTTTTAAAGAATCAAGTCCAAGCAAGTTAAGAGTTTTCCTCTCTTCTTCTCTTCAAAAATGGTATCAAAGGCTCACTGTTTATTTTCACCTACTGGCAAGCAGCCTTAGGCCTCATTTGTTTGCACTTAATGGGGGTCTGAATCTGAATGGTTAAGATTTCAGCCCATTAAGTGCATTTGTTTTTTTTAGAAAAAAAACCCCTTAATAGGTATGGATATATCTGACCAAATCAGATCTTTGAAAGAGTCTTAAAACCATTCAAACTCTTCTAAAAATATTAACTTATTTGCTGAAAAAGCTCGCACGTCGTTTTGTTACTCTTCAACATAAAATCTACACCTGCTCTGTCTCTTTCTCCAGCATCTGCGCTTGCTCTTGCTCTCTTTCTTCAAGTATCAGTCGGCTGCTTAAGTTTTTTTCTCGTGAACTGGTAAGATTTCAAAACTTTTTACAAGTGTGTTGTTCATTAATTTGTCATATTCACAATATTCAAGAGAGAAAATACATAAGTTCCCCCTAAAGTTATCCCGAAAACTTAGTTACACACTTTAACTTTACGGACGTTTTTTTACACCCCCTCCCCTCAATTCTTATTTGAAGTGAAAAAATTAATGCCACCCCATAACATTTAAACCAACTTCATCATATTTACTTGTTTTTCAGGCACCATTCATGTTTAACTTTACGGGCCTTTTTTTGCCCCCAATTCTTATTTGAAGTGAAATTAATACCACCCCATAACATTACAACCAACTTCATCATATTTACTTGTTTTTCATGCACCATTCATGTTACGATAAATGTTGTCTTTTAAATTTTCACTTTTTTGTTTTCTTCCCACCCCTTATTCTTTACATATTTCATACCTTCTTCCTCGCTCAACCAAAATGAAAAACAAACAACCCCTGTATCATCACTTTCTCTTGTTCCCTCCTCAAGAAAATTTGAAGTTCATTTCTTGGGTTATAATGTTGTTGTCGGAAAATATCCGGCAAAGGAGGCCAAGAAGTTGTCAGGTGGTAGAAGAAGAAAAAGAAATTTTTGTGGGTGATTATTGGGAGGTGTTGGAAATTGGAAAAAAAAAAAAAAAAAAAAATTGCGTGTAATTGGTAAAATATGTTTGGAATATTTTGATATTTAAATAGTAATGTGGATAGTAAATGGTTAAAGTTGATGAGAAATTAAGATGGGTGTTAATGGTGATTTACTTTTCAAAGGAAAAAGCCTCCACGTTTATTTGCTTTTGCAATTTTAGATTAAAAGAGAGGGAAAGAACACATGAAGATAGAAGAGATCAGGGGTTCACCGGACCGTGAGGTTTGGGGAAAAAAAAGAGAACGGGAAAAAAGGAAAAGAAAAAAATAAGAAAATAAAATAAAAGCAAGAGTCCCACTAAGAATTAAGTGTAATTAATTCAATATCTCCAATAAGATAATGCCATGTGCATAACTTAACTCATTTTATACATTTGTTTCATCTGTCCTGCGCCAATAGGAGGGTAGAACCACTTTCTTTGCCACATCATCTCTTAAGTGGGTATTAATTTCACTTCGAATAAAAATAGGAGGGAAAGGGGGGAGGGGTAAATAAACACCTGTAAAGTTAACGTGCATAACTAAGTTGTCGAGACAGCTTTAGGGAGGAAACTTATGTATTTTCTCTATTCAAGAACTCTTAAATTTTATTGAATAAATTTTTCAATTCACTTAAGTGCAGAAAACGTTAATTACCTAGAGTTGGCCTTCGAAGCTTAGCCTGAAAAGTTCAACCAATGTTTAATGGGTCTATCCTTGAAATCCCCACGTTATAATAATATACCATTGCTCTATTGCTTCCTATATAATTCAATTTACAGCTCTTTTATTAATGCTTTGAAAGTTCTCCATCTCTTTGTTGTTGAGTTTCTTCCCCTTTCTCCTTTTTTTTCCTTTCCTCCGCATCATTTATGGACTTACAACAACAACAACATACCTAGTGTATTCCCACAAAGTGGGGTCTGGGAAGGGTAGAGTGTGCGCAGACCATACCACTACCTCAAATGAAGTAGAGAGGTTGTTTCCGATAGACCCCCGGCTATCATTTACTAAGTTACTCGGACTCGGGTGCGGGTATCCGAGACGGGTGCGGATCCGAGAGCCGGATTCATCAAAATTTAAATTTTAAGATTAGGGGGTGCAAATTCGAGTATGGATACGAGTGCAGGAATTCAGCTAAAAAAATCAAATATTATAAATATAGAGTTATAAAGATATTCTAAAAATATAAAATATTCCTTTTATATTCTAAAGAATAAAAAATATAAAGAGAACCGCCATATATATATAGATATAGATATAGATTCTTTTTATATTCTAAAGAATAAAGAATATAAAGACACCGACATTGTCTCTTTCTTCCCCAAGATGTCAAGATCTCTGTTTCTTCCCCCAAGCGACGTCGACAAGTTGTAATTTGCTCCTCTGGTTCGACTGGGTTCCAGAAGTACGACTGTCTCTTTCTTCCCCAAGACACCGACAGCTGAAAATTGGATTTGTTTGTCAACTTTACAGTCGTCGGTCGGACTTTTTCCAGGTAAGTCGCCGGTCGAATCTTAATTTTTTCCCTCAAATGTTCTTGATTTTGGTCAACGTATCCGAAATCATTTGACCGAATTTGAGACGCAAGAAGCACCCGCACCCACGTCAGTCTCGCGTCGAGACGGGTTTGGCGGCAAAACCGAAGAGTCCGCGCAACATAGATCATTTATGGACTTATATAACTGAAATGCTATGTCTGCACTTCATGTCAGCGCACTATCTATAATGTCACAATCTTGTTAGCCTATCATTGTATTTGTTTTGTCCTTTCTGCTAGGAGTTCGTTTTGGTTTTGTAGTGTGATGAATAGATTCCCCTTATGTTGTGGTTAAGTACTATAGATAGCCATGATGTATTGAGATGGATGGCAGAGAGGCATGGTGTTTTTTTCAGGGAAGTCATATTATGAGAAGCTTCTAACTAGGGAAGAGAGAGATTTTCCACATATATCAGCATGGAGCCCTATGGTACTAAGAAAGGTATGTTTTTTCACTTGGGTAGCTTCGAGGGGAGTGATCCTAACGGCAGAAAATCTGAGGGAGAAAAAGATAACTTGTATCAGTTGGTGCTTCATATGCAAAGAATTAGGTGAAGATGTGAATCACGTTCTTCTACATTGTTGGATAGCTTCTTATTTATGGTGGGAAATTCTGAGATGGTTCAGACTTAGAGTGGGTGATGTCGAGCACTCTGAAAGAAACAATGCTTAGTTGGGCATTTAGAAGAAGAAAGATAAGATGCAGGGAATGGGATGTTGCTCCTCTAGTTATGTGGATCATATGGCAAGAGAGGAATAGAAGAGCTTTTGAGGGAGTAGAGAAGATTTTGAACACTTGAGGAATAGCCTATTTCCACTTATTTCTTTTTGGTGCACCCATAGGATTCATACATGTATAGATTAGTGGGTTTTATTTGTAGAAAATCATGTCCTCTTGTAAGGTTTTCTACTTTTGGTATACTTCTTGTATATGGACAAGCGGTTGCCCTTTTCTAACAAAATTTATTTCTTTATCAAAAAAAAGTAGTGGATAAATTTGCCTCCAAATAAAACATTCTTCATCTGTCTATATTATTGACAATGTCATGTTGTGGCTAGTGCAGGAGTCAGAATTTTTACATCTTGGGTGCTCAACTGCTTTAAAATTTGAAAATGCTACTTTGAGATTAGGTGCTCAACCAATACTTTTGTATGTTTTATTAATTTCCAATATAAAATGTAGTGTTTGATAAACCACAATGGGTGCTCATGAACCCAATAGCTACACTGTAGGTCCGCCATTGGTTATGGCAATTTTCACTATTGTATTTTCTTTTCATACCTGATTTGATATGCTTTAGTTGAGCCGAGGGTCTATTGGAAATAGCTTCTCTACCTTCACACGAAGGGGATAAGGCTGCATACAATAACACTGGGTATATTGTTGTTTTATTCTGACCCGATGTGTTTTTTTCTTCAATACTCTGTCAATTATTTCTTGAATTCTTTTATCTGTTATTACAAATGTTTTAGAGTTTTGTTTGTGAGTTGTGGGTTGATTAGCTCCAGATTGTTGAAAGAATGTGACAAAAACAGCACCCAAATGAAAGATGAAACCAGGGAGAAAAAATAATTTCAGATACATCTGATGCCTCAGAAAACCTTGTTGAGTGATGAGTGCAAAGGCACAATTTTCTTTCAATTATCACAGATACACTCTCTGTGAAGCATAAAATTTGTCATATAACGATATTGTAAAATCCAACAAATGCAATTGCTATTTAATGGAAAGGTAGGCCAATGGAGCAATTTGTGGATGGGAATAAATACAAGCAGAAAAAAGAAACAATCTGCATTACAAATGCATGCAAACAGAAGCTAACCTGAGAACGCAACAGAAAGGCATCCAACAACGCCGAGAAAACAGGAAAAAATAAGATCTTGACACTCTTAACATTTTCTCCATGATCTACATCCAGGCCTAGGATGTACCCGGCAAGACTGCACCTGCAAAGAGAGAGTGTTCTTGGATAGGGGAACCATTTGAACTACACATTTCATTTCAGCAATCTGCTCTGGACCATGTCTATAACTAAGTAACAGGCCCCAATTTGTACAAAAGTAATTTTATCATGAAAAGGTAAAAGCACCAGAACTGCAAAGTCGAGTCTGCAATCTCCCAATCTTCACTTGGAAATGAAACACAACTGCCATCATACATTTACATTCAGGTACTGATATTTATAAGTAAAAGATAATTTCATTAGATGGACCATAAGGTCCCAAAAATTATGTCCATCAAAATAGAAACTTCCGTATCCACTATGGATCAAAGGATCTAATAAATTTAAAAAAACATCAACACTGTCTTCTAGCTTCAGATCACACCAGATATTCTATATATGTAAAAATCAAGGCCTAAGACGACAAATTGTTTGAGTATTCTTCAAAGCATCTGTTGTTTCTTTTTCTCCAAATTATCCAATATATTGGCGACAAATAGGGAAAGGTACAAGATGGCGAAGAAGGAAGCAAAGTTAGCGGTTACAGCGGCAAAGACAGCAGCTTTTGAAACCCTGTATGTAGAATTTAGAGGACAAGGGCGGGGATATAAAGTTATACAAGCTATCCAAGTCGAGAGAAAAGAGGGTTCGTGGCCTGGACTAAGTGAAGTGCATCAAAGACCAGGATGAAAAAGTAGTGGTGGAATAGGCATTCATAGGACGAAGATGGCAGTCATACTTTCATAAACTCTTGAATGAAGAGGGGGCAAAGACATTGTAAAGGGGGGATTTGGAGCACTCAGAGAGGCGTTGCGATTTTGGTATTGTAAGTGTATAAGGGTTAAGGAGGTTAAGGGTCCTATTTGTAGGATGCGCAAGGGAAGAGCGACCGGTCCAGACGAGACCCCGATGGAATTTTGGAAGAGCGTAGGCAGGGCAAGTATGTAGTGGTTGACTAAGTTGTTTAATGTCATTTTTAAGCCGGCGAAAATGCCCTAAGAATGGAGGCACTCAATTATAGAAGTCATTCCTCTTGTGAGGAGACTAGTGAAGCAATTCAGGGAGAGATCGACCTAAAAAGGTTTACGACACTAGGGCGATCAAGCAAAGTTCTATAGAGATGCTTGGAGGCTAGAGGTGTACCCGTGGCCTAAGTTGCTTGGACTCGGGTGCGGGTATCAGTGTTATCAAAAGCGAAAAGCGCAAAAAAGCTCAAAGGTCTGTTGGGGCTTAAAGCGCGAAGCGCAAATAAAAGCGTGGGCTTCAATGACAAAAGGCTCAAAGGGAGAAAAAGTACAAATATTTATGTTTAGTCCAAGATTAATAATTATAAGCATGAATGACAAATATATGAACAAAGAAATTGAAAAACAATTACAATAAAGTGAAATATCAATTGTTTAGTGTCGCCTCTTCAGAAGACACTCTTTGGCAAGGAAAAGTATGCCTTAGAAACTTGATGACGACAGTGAAGCGCACATAAAGCGAGGCGAAGCGCTCAACACATTTTGAGCCTCGCTTTAGGGCTTAAGCGCGCTTTAAGCGCGCCTTTGATAACACTGGCGGGTATCCGAGACGGGTGCGGATCTGAGAGTCGGATTCGTCAAAATTTAAATTTTAAGATTCGGGGGTGCGAATCCGAGTATGGATACGGGTGCGGGGATTCAGCTAAAGAAAATCAAATATTATAAATATAGAGTTATAAAGATATTCTAAAAATCCACTATTGAACAAAAACAAGAAAGCATCCCAACTTAAGACATTAATTAATAACTAACATAACAAAAAACTACTATCAACTATCAAGTTACTTAAATTAGCTACTCTTCCGTATCTTCTTCAACTTCTTCCTCAAAGACCACACCTTCCAATTGAGGTTCATCTATTGATAGCTCGGTTAAACTATTAGTCGTCTCGTCAATATCAAACTGATCTCCACCTAAAATAAATTAAAAGGAATAGATATATTAAAGGGTTTTTATATAAAGGGAAAAAAGCTATCATGCAAAATAAATAATCGAGGAAAATAATAAAGAAAATGTAGACATACCTACATCCCAATACTTGCTAGGCCCATTTATATATTTCTCTTTCTTGTGAGATAGCAACCGTAGATTATAATGTACAAACACTAAATCTTCGACTCTTGAAGTTGCTAACTTATTTCTCTTGAACTTGTGAATCAAAGAATACGTGCTCCAATTTCTTTCACAACAAGAGGAAGAAGCCGGTTGAGTAAGCAACTTGTAAGCTAATTGTTGCAAAAGTGGAGTCGAGACACCATGATTTGCCCACCAAGAAAGAGGATCTTCATACATCATAGCTTTAAGCACATGAGGTGCACCAAAATAGTCACTCAAGCTACAAAATTTTCCATACTCCAATGAGACTTGTTTCATTTCATTAGCATCTTTAAAGTACCTTTGAAAGCACTTGATTCTATTCGATGAAATTTCTTCATCTTCATTAGGAGCTAGTCGTCGAATTCCATTCTCTCCTTGAAGCCATGATTCGTGATAGTATTTGGGAACCAAAGAGTGTGCCATACAATGTAGAGGGGTATTGCTTTTGTTCCACCTTGCCACAAGAATACCATAAATAGAATCAAAAAAGTTTGATTAGTCGGAAATTAGATCTTTCCCCTCGTGCTCAAAAATAATTTTCTTAACCTTCTCAATCATTGAGTCCCACATATCATAAATGAGATGTAATTTCGGACCATCTAGATTGGCACTGCTAAGCATATCTACAATAGGTTCCGTAAATTTCAAAAAAGTAGTCAATACTATCCCACTTCTCATCATTCATTATAAAGGATTTTATTTCACGAGTTTTGGCTTCAATTCCCTTATCCCCCTTATAATTCTTCCATTCGTCATCCATGACCATCTTCTCTAAAGACGATTTAATTTTGCAAGCACGAGTCGTCATAATAATGTATGAGGCAAATCTTGTTTCACCAACTTTTAATAAACACAAATCTGAATGTTTTTGAAAAATCGCATGTGCCAAGTCATGATTAACCACAAAGTTCTTCAAATTACTCACTTCACTAAGTAACTCTAAAATCCATTTGCAATTAGTAAAGTGAAGCGATTTATCAGAAGGTTGGCACATACTTTTCAATGCTAGATTCAAACAACGAACAACACAAGGAGTCCAAAATATACGAGGAAATTTTTGCTCCACCATAGAACCGGCAAGTTTCATATTACTTGCGTTATCCGTAATAGCTTGAACAACATTATTCGGACCTACTTTTCTATTGCTTCAATAAACAAATTAGCAATATATTCTCCATCCTTCACGATCCCACTAGAATTTATTGAATTTAAAAACATTGGACCCCCACTAGATGATGCCAATATATTGATCAAAGGCCGTCTTTTAGTGTCAGACCATCCATCCAAACAAATTGACAACCCTTTTTTTTTCCATGTATCTTTAATTGGTTGCAACTTTCTATCAATGTGAGTCTTTTCTTGAGCTAAAAGAGTTGTTCTCAACCTATTATATGATGGGGGAATATAACCCGGAATGGAATTTTCAGCTAAAAACTTCGAATATTTTTTGAAGTATGGAGAATTTGCAAAATTAAACGATAAACCTGATGCGTAGAACATTCTAGCTGCTAATTTGTCGGCGGTATTTCTCTCATGAATGCCGAAAAATTTCCCTATAGCTCCACTTTCTGAACTCTTTCTTTTTTTCTGTTAAAGTAAATCAGTGCCCTCCGGAAGAGATACATAATCGGCTTTTTTCCTTGCATCAACTTGAATGGATGATTTTTTTTCCAGCTTGTTCGTGCTCCATCTTCAAAGTCCTCAATATATCACCGTTAACTTCGCTACATATTTGAACTCCATAACCTGATAATCTTAAAAGATGTGCTTTAACTCTATTAGATGATCCAGTAACATGTTTATTGCAATAGTTACATGACCATATCCCATTTCCACCACCATTGGGAGCAGTTGAAATTACTTTGACATGATTCCATAATGGCTTGTCATCAAAATCTATTCCTACACTTTTTGTTGGTCTCATAGGACCCTTTCCCTTTTGACTGCCCGATATCATATTAATTGATAAACCGACATTCTTACTTTTACCATATTAAATATTAATAAATATTTTTCAATTACTTAAACCGACACTCCAAATTACTTATACTTTTTCAATTCTGATTGGAATACCTTAATTAAAGAATAAAGGTAAAGCAAACCGGCATCGAGGTTTTGCGTCTTCTTCCCCAAAGAATCAAGCAAATCGATGTCGACGGAGATAATAATTTGCTCCTTTCCATGACGCGACATCTCGCTCACTTTCAAATTGTTGTCGCCGGTCGGATTTTTCTGTTCCCAAATTACATACAGTCGCCGAACTTTTCCTTTAATTCCAGTCGCCGGTCGGAATTCGCCGGACTTTTCCCCTAATTCCAGCCGCCAGTCGGAATATATTCAGGTAAGATGTAAATTTGTTTTATTTTTATTCCAGTCGCCGGACTTTTCTCTCAATTTTTTCCCAAATTTGGTCTTGATTTCAGTCAACGTATCCGGATACGTTTGATCGAATCCGACACGCACCCCGCACCAGCGTAGGTGTCGTGTCGAGACGGGTTCGGCTGCAAAATTGAAGAGTCCGCGCAACATAGCCCGTGGCGCACATTAGGATGACCAAGGACATGTACGATGGAGCCAAAACTCGGGTAAGGATAGTGGAAGGAGACTCAGAGTCCTTCCCACTTATGATAGGGTTGCACCAGGGATCAACTCTTAGCCCCATTTTATTGGTCTTTGTGATGGTTGCATTAGTCCTGAGCCGGTGGTCTATCGGAAACAGCCTCTCTAGTTCGTTTGAGGTAGTGGTATGGGTTGCGTACACTTTACCCTCCCCAGATCCCACTTTGTGGGAATACACTGGGTATGTTGTTGTTGTGATGGCTGCATTGACGCAGCAAATCCAAGGAGAGGTGTCATGGTGTATGTTATTTGCAAATGACATAGTTCTAATTGACGAGACTCGTCGCTGAGTTTACGCTAAGCTAGAGGTTTGGAGACAGACCCTAGGTCCAAAGAGTTCAAGTTGACTAGGACCAAGAAAAAATACTTGGAATGCAAATTCAGTGATGTAACACATTAGGTTGGAGTGAAATTGAGGTTTGATACATAGGTCATTCAAAAGAGAAGTAGTTTCAAGTGTCACACATCGTATTGGTGCAGGGTAGATGAATTAGAGGCTCGAATCTAAAGTCTTGTATGATAAGAAGTGCCACCAAAACTTAAAGACAAGTTATACAAGGTGGTAGTTAGATCAACTATGTTGCATGGGACGGAGTGTTGGCTAGTCAAGAACTGTACATTTAGAAGATGAAAGTTGCGAAAATGAGGATGCCGAGATGGATGTGTGTTAAGTATTCATTACCAACTTAATTAATATCCAAGACACTTCATAGAAGAATCTAGAATATTCAAAAGCACTAGAGAATCAAAGAAAGATCTCTAGAATGAGTGTTCTAAAGATAGATCTAGAAATATTCTAAAAAGGGCAGTTCTAGAATTAAGTAGTCGGAGGAACATTCTAGAGAAGAGTAGCAAATACCCTCCACTAGAATCTTCTATCATCACCTATAAATAGAGCTTGTTCGTTTGAGATGTATATGTGCTCAAAGCAAGTAAGAAAACAAGTGTGTGTGCTCAAGTAAAGAGTGTTGCTGAAGCAAGTAACAAGTGAGTGATCAAGTGAGAAATAAGAGAGAGCAAAAAAGAAAGTTGCTAGAGTGTGTGTGTAAGAAATATTGAGTGTTAAGAAATTGTAAGACCGAAGTTATTATTTAACTTATCAAAAAAAAAAAAAAAAAGATGCTTGCAACACAAAAGAAAATATGAGTGATGGCATCTTACCTCAAGAGTGCATCTGTCAATACAAACGCTTCAGGACTTGCTTCGGTAATCAAAGATGGAGCCTGTTTTACAAGAAAAAAATAGCTAATTAGTCTCAGTGATCCTTTATGCTAACCTGTTGAAGCATAGGTAGGACACATTTACTCTATTTGGCTGCAAGAATCAACTCCAGCTTAGAGTTTGAAATACTTACAGCGTGGCCAATTTCGGACAAAAAACAAGCAAGACCACTTATCACAGTCTCGTCTCCATTGTTAAGAGCTGGGAGAAGAAGTACATCCCTAAGAAACCTAACTTTGCATAGCAAAACTTGTGGTATACGCTGCAAAAGCAAAAGTAGAAAAGGTTGGTTTAAAATCCAAAGAGAATTAAATTGGGCCAAATTTGTTTGGATTAGATCTTCCGGATCTCATATTAATTACTTTTGATGAAATAAGTAATTATATTGTTTGAAAGGGAGAACCCCCCTAACAATATACATACAAAAAGTAGAAATTATTACTCCCTCCGTTTCAAATTAATTAACATGTTTTGACTTGGCACGGAGTTTAAGAACATAAAGAAGACTTTTAAATCTTCTGGTCTTAAATTAAATATGTCAAATGTAACAAAATGTCCTTTAATCTTGTGGTCGTAAACATGTCATGTGGAAAGTTGGAATTAAAGAGTTGTTAAAAAGGGAAGGGATCATTCTTTTTTAAACGAGCTATAATGAAAAGTAGGTCAAACAAATTGAAACGAATGGAGTTAAATGAGTAGCGTGTAATAGCACCCAATCACCATACTAATACACATATTTTCAATTCTTTCAAATGTGCTTCCCTCAATTTTTATAATGTGCTTCAATTCTTAATGGGCTCTCTCTCAATTTTTAATGTGTCAATAGCAGTAGTATAATTAGATGCACTATCAAAAGTTATACATAAAACTTTTTGGTCAAGACCATAATATTAATTGAAATAGAATCAGAAATAAATTTCGTAGTATGTCTACGGGCTTCCTCATATTGAAATGTTAAAATACATTTTTGCATAACAAAATTACTATCTATCCAATGACAAGTAATTATTAAATAATCGTTCTTATTAATAGCACGACCAAGATCAGAAGTAAGAGAAACTCTACATGAAAGATTTGTTAATAACCAATGTAAATAGTTTGCATATTACCTATGTAGTCTAAGAATATCTGATCGACAAGTACTTTTGGGAATACCTTTAAACATGGGATTATAAACTGACTGCATATAATGAATAAAAGCATCAGAAGAAGCTAATGTAAAAGGCAAACAACGCAAAGCTATTATTCTTGCTAACTTTTCACGGCCCTTCATTTTATTATACGTCCCAATTAATTTACCGGTTTGTGGGTTGACTATAGCTTGAGTTGGTATCCCCCAACACCCTCACCTCCTTTTACTTGTTCTAGCAACTCGTTGTGGTTAGAAGTCAACTGTCTCGTCAACTGACCCGTCCCCTCGGTATTACCTCAGTCTGATGCTTATATTTTTCCCGACAAATACTATATTGAACTTGAGTTGTTCCTTCTATTCAAGTTAAAAAAAGCCACACAATACTAGTTTTATTCGGGGGGTTTTAGGCCGTGGAGGAAGATTAACCATTTGAGACTGATCATTAGGAATAGCAGGACTAGTGGGTGTATCATCATCATTATTTCTATTATTATTATTATCGTCAATATCATTATCATTTGCTTCTACCTCTACTTCATTCTCTTCTTCTATATCGTAAGTTTCTTGGGCCTTGAAAAAATTCATATCATGAGCACCCACACATGTCTCCTATTTCACTAGGTGGTATTACAGGCATACAAGTATACATTCTACTACTTGTACTACCTTTATCGAAATCGATTTTTTTCTTAACACCTCAGGGACACAAATTTTTAACACTTTTATCTACTTTTCTTAATTTAACCATTTTGCAAATTAAATAAACAAATATTAAAAACACAAAATAATATAAATAAATATTCAACAAACAATACACAAATCAAAAGTAAGAGATGAACGATTATACCAAATTGCCGAAGTAATTAAGCAACCATAAATTAATCAATTAAACACTTGAAAATTGGAAATTTCCACTTGATGTTGTTAATTGCAAAATAATAAAGTAGAAATCGCTAGGAAATTATAACACTTTAAGAGAAATATCGAGAGAGAATGAGAAAATTGTTGTGGGAAAAATGATGAAATGTAGGAAGTATTTATAGGTGAAAATGGGTTAAAATGTAATTTTTTAGAATTGGGGGTTAAAAATATTTTTTGGGGGGAGTTAGGGGTGATTTGGGCCCACTTTTTTCAAACTGGCCGTTGGGCCAAACGGCTATGTAGTCGATGCCAACAGTCCAATTTTGGAAAAAACTGGCAAATTCTGGAACATGTGGAATACAAAAATAATTGTATACCGGGCCGGTGCACTGGCGGGCCAACTCCAATTTTCCAACTGGGCAGATGTGTCGAGCTACCAAGCCTGGCCGGCTCTCCCCATGACCTGGCCCACCTACCCGGTCCCCTTACCAGTCCTTGATCCCAACTGGTCCAATCTCTAACTAGGCCAGTCTTACTGAGCCGGAATCGCGTCAACCCGGCCCACATGACACCCTTACTTTTTCCTTTCATATAGTTCACATGATTACCAACAGTGTTATCTCCCACATTTTTTCGTTGCTTCTTCCTTCAGGACTTTCATCCTGCTAACATTTATCTAATGCTTTTTGGTATTATTTGTCCCACCACAAACATGTATCATATGGTACACCACAACCAATATGCTATTGAGCAATGGCGCAGCAAATGATTCACATCTTCTCTGCATCCTTACACATAGGTACCAACTTATTCATTTTCTTTATAAAGTCCCTACAATTAGGTTTCATTTTATCCCTCTTCAGCAGCATATGGTTACATAATTTCACTCTAAATTTGCCCTTTCTCAGTCCACTCCATCTCCAAGTGTCTCTTTCCACATGAGAAATCCTTTGTTTGTATAAAGTTTGAGTAGTCCCTTGCAAATTTTTCTAAATTTTATGTCTCACAAGAAAACAACAGTGTGAACACAAACTGTTCAAGATTGTTGGGAATGCCTCAAATAAAATAGAGTATTCACACCTTAAGGCAAAAAATGAAAGGACTCAATAACTTTACAAACTCTTTTGAGGCTTTTACATAATGTCGTATAGAACAACTATATAAGTCAATACCTTCCCACACCTTTACCAATTCAGAGGTTCACGCACAATCTTTAATGTAGGCTTAAGAGTGTGAGAATAAGCTTAAAATGCATATTGGGTCTTTCAAGTATATTGGCTAGCTTTCAGGGTTGAGTTAGGTCAAGGTCAATTTTCTCAACAAAGTAGTAGAGTCAAACCTATCTTCAATGTTGTGCTACCAAATGCTTGGCCACATATGTCATGTATTCACACTCCAAATGCCAACTTTGGGCATGTGGGAGAGGGGAGAATGCTAGAATCCCAGATCAATTAAGTGTATGAAGGTGAAATATTCACGACTTGAGCTAATTTTTTGGGGTTGATTTAGGCCCGAGTTATATAAGAAGACTAAAGCTAATACACTTGAGGATTTTAGTACCCCCACACAAAGGGGTTAGACATCTAGAAGGTGAAATACAATAACATGGATAGCCCAATATGTCTACCTTTGAAACTATGTTATAGAGTATGAGCATCCAACCAAAACATTAAGGCAATTGGCGTTCTCCTGAAACAACCCTTACCTTTCTTTGGCTTGGCAATAGAGGGACCTCTACCAAAGTTTGGAACACCATATTTGCAAGCTAATTGATGGATCAATTGGAGGGTGAGAAATGCAAGAATCTTCCAAGGCAAGAGAAACAAATATCATTAATCTAGAACACAAATGTAACTTTTTGCTTTACTTTTGGTGTAACTTGACCACGGCCAATGTTATAGAGCCATTCGCTTTGATAGATTTTCCTATCTCTTTAAACTACCTGTAAAGTTTGAATCCCTTTGGATGTTACTACTTTAACTTATGTAATTATACATCAATACAATCTCTACAAATTCATACCAAAAAAGCCCTTACACAATCCATATAAGACGATTATATAAGTTAAAACGTTCTAAATGTCCAACCTTAGCGGGTGGGTGTTAGAATGTCAATTAAGTGTAACAAAGGTGTCCTTACATTGTCTTGGACAATCCTCACCACTTGAGCTACTTTTTGAGTTAAGTAAGGCCTAAGGTCCGTTTTCTTAACCATGTAACAGGCCATCTTTTCGCTACCCTATTCCAGTATTGTCAAAGGCACGCTTAAGTCCTGAAGCGAGGCTCAAAACATGCGCTTTGCCACGCTTGATGTGACCTTCAATATCATCAAGGTTCTAAAGCATACTTTTTCTTGTCAGTGAGTCTCTTCCTAAGTGGCGACACTACACAATTGATATTTCACTTTATCGTGATGTTTTTCTTAATTTCTTTGTTCATATATTTGTCATTCATGCTTATAATTATTAGTCTTGGACTAAACATATGTATTTGTATTTTTTTCTCCCTTTGCGCCTTTTTTCATTAAAGCTCACGCCTCAAATCCCCAATGGACCTTAAAGCTTTTTTGTGCTTTTTGCTTTTGATAACACTGCCCTATTCTCAAAACAGTAAACTTGCAACTACATTTGCGTGTGAACCTTGAAATTGGATCACAATGTAAGGGTGTTAGCTTTACGTCAGAGATGAGTTATAAAAGCTTCTAAGGACTTTAGGTTTTGGGTTGGATGCTAAGATTTTTTAATATGATCAGAGCCAAACTCATCTTCAAAATTGGTCTATCCATTGTAGGACCATCCATGTTATGTTACTTCACGCTCCAAATGTCCAATTCGTGGGGATAGTATACTTCTCCATTCCTTTTCTCTGTTTTTCTTAATAAAAATAAAGAAACCAGTTCACATAATTCGCTATACAAGAAATGAATATTTTACCTCATGTCGACTCACAAGTTCAGTGAGAACTTCAATTGCTAAATCAAATGAAGACAAAACCTGTTATTAACCATTTGAGTAGGTAACTGGGTATTAGTAACTTCTGAAGTTGAAGCAACTTGAAGACACCATTAGAATATTACCAATGCATGTTAGGTTTTTTAAATATTTAGCAATAGATATTACCTGTAATGAGTTGAAAACAAAACTCAGCAGTGGATGTCCAGCCAAAGAGTTAGGTGGAATCTCCGAGAAACAACCAGCTCGAACCTATTGAACAGAGGTAGGTAGCAGAGACATTTTAAAGAAATACAAGAAATAACTTTGTACCTAATTCTGGCACCACTCCCACTCAATGACAAGATGCAAATAAGAATTAACTAAAGCATATTTTCCATGAATGGTTTCCATTCAGGACAAAGTTAGGTCTTAGTTAAATAATCTAGTTTTCTTCAGAGTTGACAAATATAAGTAAATACTAGTCAAATAGTTGAAGTGTGTACTTTCTTTAATCATGGATGGTTGAGCTTTATAAGAAATTAAAGAATTTAGGACCTTCAATGGGCTGCAAAATATTATATTCCTACTTGCATGATGCAAAACATTCATAAATGTCAACAGACCCATCAGAGTTAGATTAATAACAGCTTAGCAACAATAGTACATAATTCTTCATTTCAATAGTAGTTCTACGGAAGGGTACAGACACGAGGCCTTTGATCCAACTCTTTTTACATAAAGAAATGAAATCCAAAAACCTGGGAATACTTTTTTCATGAACCGTCAATTGTCTTTTCGCGGACCCCACTTTGTGGGATTACACTGGATATGTTGTTGTTGTTTTTGTTGTGTTGTAGTCAATTGTCTTTTCATTTCAAACAGCAGTTAGTTGCTGGTACACAGATTTTTTTCAATTTGATTCTCCTGGACTCTTTGCAGGAATACTGCTCGAAATAATTTCCTCCAACTTTTCTGTTCTTTCCTATTTTATTGTCAACAAAAGTTGTGTTGCCAACAAAAAGAAGACAAGATGCCACCCTCTTATGAAAACGAAAAAGAAGTCCACTTAAATACAATTGCATATCAGAGGGCAGCAATCAACAAAAAAAAACCTTTAGCTCATACCTTGAAGACTCTGAGTGGCCTCAGTCTCAAGACATTCAAATACAAAAGGCTAATATTGGACACCCACAGAATTTTATAACTCCAAGCAGTCTCCCCATTATTGTACGAGTAAAAAATATTTATGTCAAAAGCATATAGAAATCTCCTTATGAGGTTAAAATAACTCAGAACAGGCATAAGAGTAAGCATGACCATCAAACCAGTACTGTGATTTGGTCAGAATGCGATAACTCCCTTGGTGATCCAGTAGTTTAATGAACTGAAAGGCCCAGCACAGGGCAGGATTTTATCGGAAACGGCCTCTCTACTTCATCGGAGGTAGTGGTATGGACTGCGTACACTTTACCCTACCCAGACCCCACTTGGTGGGAATACACTGGGTATGTTGTTGTTGTTGTTGTTGTAGGTTTACTATAAACCTAGGGTGACGATCAGGTTTTATATAGTTGTGATAGTTCCCTTTTGCAAGTAAGTTAGAATATTGGGTTTCACCGCGCCCCCAAGGAAGTTAGACTACACCTGAATCTTGGTCAGTGCAAAGAGAGAGGGGAGGATCGATGAGTAGATTTTTTCTGTCTCAAATCAGATACATGTGACTCCAATTTCTTTTAAAGTGGAAAAAAAAAAGATAAATTAAATACTCAAGAACAAATAAGATTTGCAAAACCTAGTTGCCGGCAAAGAGTTGATGACAATTATTAATTAATAAAGCCAAATGCCAGTGTTTATCATCATATTATTAGCACTATATCAGTCCTCATATCTTAATCTTTTCCTTTGAAACAGTCCGTGCTTATTTTCTTCTAGTTATCGATTCACCACCAAAAGATCTGGGTAATGTATTTAGTCAAGATGAACTTACCCAACTTAACAAACAACGCAAAATTTTTCTGTGCCTGCTCTGGAGTAGAATGCTACTGTCAAAACTCATATCACTCTGACGATGAAGGAACTCAAGAACCACTGAAGTGTGTGAGAGAAGCTGCTCCTTGCAGGAAAACATACGTGTAAGAAATAGAAGCTGGATAAAGTGCAGCAATGCATTCTAAAGCATCAACTCCCCCCCCCCCCCAAAAAAAAAGTGCAGCTCTCAAAACAATCAAAAGGAGTTCTAAACCTCTCGACCATACTCGCGTCGCTGAGCCGAACTAGTTCTGTAATCAGTATTCTGATCCTCCACAACTTCTGGAAGGACTGTGAGCATTTCCAAGACAGCAATGTTGCCTTCATCATGGTTTTCCAGACTTTGGAGACTGCAAAAGAGCTTCTCAATTGGTTTTCCATGCTCTACAGCATGAAGCATGAGTGCAGAGAGAGCAAGACAAATTTGAGTCAACAGCTGTTCCCAACAAAATAAACATCTCAGCAAAAATAAATAAGTAATATTTTTAACATTCATAAAATTTTGTGCAAGCAGAATGTTGAATCACCTGTGGAGGGCCTAAACTAAATCTCTTAGCAGCCACTAGAAGAGCATTTAGCAGAGCATCCTTTGCTCCCATTTGCAAGAAGCTTCCTTCATTTTGTATCTGCAAGTTAGAAAATAACCTCACATTACCAATAAGATATAAGCAACCTCACAAAATAGAAATAAGAGACATGTTTTTTCCTTTCCTAAATATAGCACAGTACACCTTAATGAAAGTATAATTAGGTGCTGAGGCGCTGCATAACTGAGTTTATAGGAGAGGAAGAGAAGTCCAAGGGCATGAATGCTGCCACTTCAGCAATTATGTGGGTTATTTGGAAATAGAGAAATATGAGAGCATTTGAAAGGGTTGAACAATTGTAAAGTTGCAAAGTAGTTTGTTGTTATTAGTTTCCTTTTGGTATACCATGAGATCCCTCTATTTTTTTTATCAAGTAAAAGATTTCATTGATAATAACAAGGTCATCTTGGCCATATACAAGCAGTCTACCAAAAAAGGGGAAACCTAAAAAATATGGTTCTCTCCAAAAGACACTCAATCCTCTATACAAACAGGAAATACATGGGTGCACCAAAAGAAAATAAGGGATCGGAGACTACTCCTCAATTGAGCAAAGCTCATCTCCACCCCTTCAGAAGCTCTCCTACTTCTCTCTTTCCAAATGACCCACATTACCGCAAGAGGAGTAACATTACACACCTTGTGTATTTCGACTCTTCCAGCTGAACATCAACTCTTTCACGGATCTTGGCATTGCCCAAGAAACACCAAACCATCACCATAACCTCGTAGCTATTTTGCAATGTAGCAAGATATGATACACATCCTCCCTTGCCTCCTTACACAGGAAATATCAGCTTATGCACACCACCTTTCGTTTCCTAAGATTCTCCGACATCAATACCACCTCACTAGTAGTTAACCACGAGAAGAAACACACTTTCCTCAACACCTTAGGCATCCATACCGAGTCATACGAAAAATTAACCCCCTCCCTAGCGAGAAGATTCTCATAGAACATAACATAGAACACTTTTTTATTCCCTAACTCCAACTCAAAGCATCGAGTCCATCTACTGGCTCGCATGGTTTGTGGAGTAAAGAAAATTGGGTTTCTGTAGTTGAGAACCATATTTTGATGTAGGTTCTCTTTCTTGGTATGCAGCTTGTAGATGGGGGTTTTCCCAAATTTTAATAAACTTATAACCTTATCAAAAGAAATGATCAGGTACTGTTTGAAATGTGACAATTAAGATGCTATTGTTAACCAGCCAGCAACAACAACACACCCCGTATAGTCCCACAAGTGAGGTCTGGAGCAGGTAAGGTATACGCAGACCTTAACCAAGATACTCAAATAACTTAGATGAAATTGTTTCAGTATACTATCGAGTGTGTTGGGCATCTTTTTGACAGAACACGGTTAGCAAATGCATATGTTTCCCTACCCCGTTCGGAGAAGCGTTTGGATGCAAAAATAGAAAGTGAGAATCTGACCTTTCGGTTGAGAATCTGAGCGGCAAAAAATTCGACTTCAAAGTCAGAAACAAATTGGTGGTGATAATTGGATGTGAGGATGGAGGTGGCGACTTCCCAAGCAGCATCAGTCTGCTGAAACTGTACTAACCATTGATTAGCAGCAACACGGTTGCACGATTGGCTATCGTGATTTAGCACGTGAACAGCTTGTGCGACCTTCGTTTGCAGCTCCATTTGTCTTCCTCTCCAACGGACATGACTCAATCATCAAAAACCAACGGCGACAAACAGACCAAACCCCAAACCCCTGTATTACCCCTATGCCCCACTCCCACCCAACCTATTTACATAATTATTACTCTTTTCAATTTTAATTTATTTGTCCTATTTTTCTTTATATTTTATTTTTAAAAAAATATAGTATCTTATTATAATTTGATGATTTTTTAAAAAAAATTAAAAAATTTTGTTACTTTCTTAAATTCTGTGATAAACAAATTTCAAACGAACAAAGTATTTCGATTTAGGCTGTGAAACCAATATATTTTTCTATATTCTATTTTTCTACATTCTATATTATAAGATATTTTTGAGAAATATCTTCGTCAAAATATTTTCTTTTACAAAAGCTCCTTTTGTTTCAAAAAAATTCCTCGGAGATAGATGACTTATTTGTTTAATACTTCTAAATATTATAGGAGGAACTGGTCTAACCAAAGTTCGATCCTTGGTTGCTTTACTTCCATACCTTATGTGGGTTGAAAAGATTGTTAAGAAGAATCACATAACTAGTTGAATATATCCTTTTTTTACTTGATTTGGTGTTGGAAAAAAAAATTCAATTATAATTGGTTTGGTTTGGTTTTAACTAAAAATGGTCAAACCAAACTGAACCATCCGATATTATATTTGTATAATTTTTAAAAATATTTAATACATCAAAATATTTATTATGACGTAATTTATAAATATTTCTTAAACTTTTTCATTTTTATCTTTCAACTTATTATTTCAAGTTTAAGCTTAGAATTTTAAATGGTCCAATACGTTTTATAGCCCATAGATATTAGTAACTCAAATAAAGCTCAAATTAATACTAATACTAACAAAAATATTTAATTAAACATTAGGAATGACAATAATGTTGGATATCTATTCTTTTGTTTTGCATAAATGCATAACCTAAATTTATTTTTCTATTTAATATTTAGTATTATTTTTTAAATAAACACCTAAGACAGTTGTACATTGCTAGGACTAAAGAAATATTTAAAGCACAACTTAATTATATGTTTGTATGAAGACGATATTGGAAAAACCCAAAAAAATTCGAGAAAACCGAAACACCCGAAGTTGGAAAACCCTTTTTTTATTTGGTTTGATTTATAGATTAAAAAAAGTTCGACACAAATGGTTTGATTTGGTATTTGAAAAATTCAAACAACCCGGTCATGTACAGCCCTACTTGTAGGGATTAAGTTGCTAGAATTGAAAAAATTTAGTAAGTAGTTTTTAATTGAATCATAATCATCAATCATATGTATATAAGCAAGATATTTATATTCATGAAATATATATATCATATTAAAGTTGTAGTCCCGGTCTCTTTTTAAAAAAATCTGTACAGATTAAAAAGAAAAAATTGGAATTTTTGAAATAATAAAGAATCTTATGATATTAAGAAGGTCTGCTTGATTTAAACCAACATCTTAAGTTTCACTAGTATCGAACAAAGCTTATATCCATCATCAATGTATATCAGTGTAAAAAAAATTCTTCTTTTTTCCTTCAATAGTGCAAGTACATATGCTAATCAACAAAAAGACATTTAGAGTCATGAAGAAATTTAAGTAGTATGCCAAAACCAGATGTGATTCTCTGTTAATAAATAATGGCACAAAGGTCATGACAATGGGATAGGCGAGCCCAACTTTTAAGCCTCTTCTCAAAGTTTGATGACATATTTGAGCATTTTTTCTCATTTAATTATTTTATTTGACCGCATACAAGGTAGGGTCCAATTTTCTCTCATTTATGTTGGTTTTGTTAGTTCAAATGATCAGTGACAATACCATTCATAAATCACTCAAGGTGTGTTTAGTTGGGAACAAGTTATCTCGAGATTAGTTATCCCGAAATCGTTATTCTACCCTCTATGTGGGACAAATATACAATACAAGTCAATCTCGGGATGACTAATCCCAAAATAAGTTATCTTGCAATTTTATCCCAATCAAACATGGGATAAACTCATCTTAAAATTAATCCCGCTATCCCTTATCCCTCATCCCAAACGAGCCTATAATCTAGAACTGACATGTGCTCAAGCTTAAGAGCCTGAAATCTACAAATTCCAGTTCAAGGAGTATTACGATCAACCTTTCAAATTATTTCACATGTGTTTTACCAATATTTGTGAGGTGGATAGTTCGAATTTTTCTTCTTTTTTTTGGTAAACATGATTAGAACTATCATATATTAAATAGTATATGGAGGTGCTAGGAGGCACAATTAGTAGTAGTACGGGCAGTCAAGACTGCGGTATAAAACGTAGAAGGGGAATTTACTACCGGGGAAGTGGGAGTGGGTACATGGGGATGTGCCCTAATGTTACCAATGCCTTTCCTATCTCATTTCATAAGCTTTAGCGCAAAGGGAGAGGCTTCAAACAAAAACGTGATATCACTTTCCATCAGTGAAGCACCAAAAATTTCCAAACTATCGGCCACATGTTAAACTCCCTATACGTGTGGTAGATAGGCATATCATGGAGCAGCCTCAGGAAGGACCTGCAATCATCAACAATGTATGAGTAAACGAGAAGCGGGTCTGATAAAATGGTAATAACTTCTAAAGCATCAACTATAATATGAAGACGAAGATAATTATTCTGATGTGCTAATTGGAGGCCTCGTAGCAACACCAAAAGTTCACGCATAACGGTAGATGATTCAATTGTTGTTCCGGCAAAGCCCAACAACCAATCGCTAGAACTTGACCTGAGAACACCTTCAATACCTGCCAGCTTGAAGATGTCGGTACGACAGCATCAGTGTGAAGGAAAATGACGTCACTTTGACTATGGAAGTCTGGCTTAAACAGACGATGTCTAAGTGAGTGGGTGGGGGAAGCAGCGGGTTTTTATTGCCCGATGAAATTCATAGCTAAGAGTAAGAACGGTGTTCAGATTTGGTCAATGCCTGCCGTGCTCAAGAGTGGCTTTGTTCCCTACAAGCCATAAGTGCCAAATCAAAAAGGCATAAAAGATTTGTTGTGGCTTTGTTCCCTGCCGACGCTTGAGGAGGTCTATGGTGCCAATGGAGCAACCCTTTGAGCCAGATAGATGGCGAAGTAGGAGTAGTCCCAACCAAAGAGAGTGTTTGTGGAAGTAGTTGGAGTTGACGCCAAATACTAGTGGCGTGGAAACAATTGAAGAAAATGTGCTCTATTGTTTCCGGATCGAAATGACAAATAGAGTAGAATGGCGAAGAGAGGAATCCAATGTGGTGCAGATGAGTGTTAGTTGGTAGTCGTTGATGAGTAATTAGCCACAGGAAAGTGAGCAATTTAGGAGGTAGTTTAAGTTTCCAAATCTAAGAGTAGACATCAGGGATTGTAGAGTCCCGAGTAAGTGCTTTATAACAAGACTTGACCATAAATCTACCCATAGGAGATAGGCCCCAAATAATTTGGTCATGACCTGCAAAATTGAAGGTAACATAGTGCGTATTAATAAGGCGTCATATCTGAGGCGGAAGGTCAAAGGATAGAGGTGAGTGCAGAGCGGGCTGCGAAGACAAGAAGCAACAGTCCACTGGATATCAGAGGGAGAAAGAGGCCCCGCAACCAAACGACAAAGAAGGAGCTTTGGGCCAAGCCAAGGGTCTGTCCAAAATTTAACATGGGTTCCTATATGGATTTGCCACACTATACCTTCCTGACAGATATTCCATCCGCAAAGGATCGCTTTCCAAATAGGAGGAGGAGAGGTTATTCAAGATCCCGTGGAAGGCATGTACTGAGACAATAGTACGGATGCCCAAAGTGAGTTTGGATTTTGGAATAGGCGCCATGAAGTGGCAGCCAAGACGGAGTCTTTTTTTGCATGAAGTCTTTGGACACCTTCCCCCTCCCCCCTCGGCTCTATCCTTAGTAATTTGGCCCCAGGCTAACAAATGTAGCCTATGACGTTGTAAAGTAGAGCCCCATAAGAAGTTGTGTTCGCAACGCTCGAGTTGGTTGATGATTTCAGATGGAAGGCGAATAATTGCATTACGTAAAAACAAACTTTTTTTCTCACCATAGAATACATCGACATACTAAACATAATTTTCTCATTTTTTTTTTGGTTGAAACTGCTTCTCATAGTAAATTCAAATATTAGTCCTCGAACAAGTTCTCCACTTTGATATTGGATCTTTAATCATAAAATTTCAGACGTGCAAGGATAACATTCAGTGAAAACAATTATTCCTCATGTATTTTTTATTTTTCAATGAACAAAGTGATGGGAAGTGGCACAAGAAAACCAAAATTACATCGAAAAGAAAATCGACATCTTGGTATTTTATTTCTTGATCCTCAATATAACCTGATCTTCGAAAGTGTGTTAACCATATGTTGTTTCAAATTTGGAGAGAAGGTGCTCACATGAAAATCCCACTAAAACGGGAAAAAGAAATACCAATCTCTACCAATACAGGCAGCTAAACCTGTAACTTCACTATATTTAGAGGCTCTTACTTTAGCAATCAGCAAGTGCAATAAGCTGATCAACCACAGTTGGGTCTGCAAGTGTACTAGTGTCCCCAAGCTCATCCAACTGCCTGGAAGCAATTTTCCTCAGAATTCTTCTCATTATTTTCCCACTTCTTGTCTTTGGAAGACCCGGTGCCCAATGTATCTTGTCTGGTGCTGCAAAAGCCCCAATCTGACATGTGAAATGGAAAGCTTAGACAGTGGTTGGTGTTTGTACAAGCACATGTATGTTTGGCAAAACAAACTCCCCAAAGGAATAAATTTATTTTATCTTCTCCAAAAATCCGACTCAACCTTTTTTTCAAATACCTACCCAATACCACGGGTCAAAGTGTCAGAAATGTTCAAGGAGATGACTACCTCTGCCAACTACTACTTCAGTACTGAACTCCAGAAGAAAAAAGTAACACACACAATAAAACTAATCTTGGTAAGAGATGAAAAGGGCATGGTCCTAACAACTTTGCAATGGAAAGACGAGATTCTTACTGCTTGAAGATTGGCATACACACTCTTTGTAAAAGTCATAGCTTCAGTCCTATGGCTAGCATTTCTCTTCTTTTTGTTTTCGTTCAATTAAATTTGGAGGGCTTATTGGCAAATTTTGCCCCATTGGTAGATAGTATTCAAGTAGCCTGTCTAACAGAGGGACACAATAAGCAAATTGGATTGCCAGATAGAATGGAACAAATATACCTGGTTCCTAACAACCATCACAAGACTTTTTCGCAGGTCATCGCTGTAAGGAACACCTTCGACCAGAGTAACAAATGCATATATCCCCTGTCCTTTAACCTTTCACGCAGACTCCAAAAGAACAGATTAGAGTAGAGAAGGGAAAACTCCATATAAACTTAGACGAGAACTAGACCATGAAAGTACCTCATGCTCCACACCAACCACAGCTGCTTCAGCACACTGCGGATGTGAAACTAGAGCAGATTCCACTTCAGCTGTGCCAATACGATGTCCACTGCATGTGTTAAAAATACTTCATACAACAAACAAGTAGAACTACCAGTTCAACTAGCTATAAAAAATAGTACCTGCAAACTACTCGCTTCCAATTGAATTAGCACTATAAAAATATGGAAATTCATATGCAAACTCTACCTCACATTAATCACATCATCTACCCTTCCAGTGAGCCAGTAGTAACCATCTTTGTCCCTGAAACAGAAGTTTGATGGGAATCAGTCAAAACTGCTTCAAGAAATCAGAAGGAAAACGAATTACGCCTATATGTTCCCTTATGACGAGGTATATAGACAAACCAGGAGTGTACTTCACTGGAAAATACCTGCTGCAGCCATCACCACTGAAATAATAGCCAGGGAAGGCACTAAAGTATGTGGTTTCATATCTTTCGTGATCCCCATGAAGTGTTCGAAATGCCCCAGGCCATGAGCTTTTCACACAGAGGTACCCGCTGCACTCACCTTCAATCTCAACACCTTTCTCGTCCACTATTACTGGCTGCATGATTTTAGATATCGTGACCATATGTTGGAGAAAGAGCAAAGACCAAATTTTAGAGGGTTTTCCTTGATCTACATTATCATGTTAAATAAAGAAACAAGCGCTGCATAACTCCAGTTTTAACTTTCCTTAGATACATACAGTCATCATGTATTAAATCCTAAATATATTCAGCCATTCTCAAAGGTGGTATTCCATGGCATGGGTGAAACCATCACATACTTGGAGATTGGTTTCTACAATAATATCATCACATACTTGTTTCTAATCATACCTGGACTCCAAAGAAAGGAAAAGTAGCAGAACCAGGTTTCTGCGGCCACGCTCCTGGTAAAGGAGTAATCTAGAAGGAAATAATTAAAACTGAAGTAAGATATTAGTTTTTCTGTGGGTGATAATAATGATGAAATAAGCAGTAACTGGAGATACCATGAAGCCACCGGTTTCTGTTTGCCACCATGTATCAGATATGGGACACCTTGCATCACCTATCACATTGAAAAACCACCTGCTCAAAGCCAAACAAAAACTTGAAGAGGCATGTCATGGATGTCTTATTTAGGGAAAAAAGGACCCACAAAAGATCTATTTGTATAGTTCACACCTCCAAGCACTTGGATTGATAGGCTCACCCACGCTTCCAAGCACCCGTAAAGATTTGCGTGAATGTCGAGAGACATGCTGAAAGTCAAATAAACATATATCAATAAATATATATATATATATATATATATATATATATATATATGAGTTATGCCACTTTTATTTATTGATATTAAGTTGTAATCAATGTTTTAAATAGCAAAAGCATGGAGTTTTACCGTTTCTTTTTGATGAAACAAGTATATTATTGATTGAATGGAAACACCCCACAGACAAGATGTATATATAAAGCATAAAATTTTCATACAAAAGCATAAAATAACATCCAATCATCTGTAATCTATGTCGGACTCTTCAAAAATACAAACGGATGCATGTCGGACCCTTCATACAAACGGATGCATGTCGGACCCTTCATACAAACGGATGCATTTTCGGAGGATCCAATGCGGGATATACACTCTGATGAGGGATACACAAGGATGAGTAAGGAAAATCATCTTTCCACTCTTTTAGAAAGATTTTATGTGTTTTTGGATTTTACGCTCTTTTTTATTCTTGAAGGTGTTTGGGAAAGACAAAAAGTGCTTTTAAGCACTTCTTTTAGGCTGAAAAAGTACAAAAATAAGCTAAAAGCCAAAAGTAGGGTACTACCAACTTATGGCTTTTAGCTTTTAGCTTATAAGCTACTTAAAAAAAGCCAATCCAAACACCCCCTTAATAGGTGAAATCATTTACTTTTTCTTTTTGGATGAAGTAATAAATTTCATTAAAAGAAGGGCAAAACATGCCCCTATATAGTAAGCATACCAAAAGGGTAATCTTAGAAAACGATATGGTTTCTACAAAAGACACCCAATATTCTATACATCCTCCTGGGAGCACCAAAAAAGAAATAAGCAATAAGAGGCTATTCCTCAATTATATGAAATCCTTACTCCAACAAAAGTTCTACTTTTCTCTCCACACGGTCCATATAAGTTCTAGTGGAGCAACATCCCATGTTAAACATTGTTTCTTTCACAGTGTCCGCCATCACTCACTCGAGGCCGAACTATCTCATAATTTCTCACCACAAATGAGATGCTATCCGACTATATAAAGGAGGTGATTCACATCTTCTGTTGTCTTTACACATGAAGCACCAAATAAGTAACCTTCCTCTTCCTCAAGTTCTCTACCGTCAAGATCACTCCTCACGCAACTAACCAAGCTTTTTTAAAAAAAAGCTTTCTCGGTGCCCTAGGGATCCATACCAAGATATGTGAAAAAGCTGACTCCTTCCTAATCAAAAGCTTCTCATACTTGACAAAAAAATCTTCATTTCCCCTCTGCCTCTATCTCCATACATATTGACTACCCTGTGAATTTCTTTGTTTGCGAAGCAAATCGACCAAACTTTGAAATTCCTCAACCTTCCAGCTCCTAAACCTCAAATAATTGATGTTTGTGTTTGTGCATGAGATTCTTACATGTTTGGAAATACAATTCTCAAAACGTTGCCCCACCACCACCCATGTCTCCAAAAACTCATCTTACTCCCATCACCTACCTTGAATGAAATATTCCCATTGAACTCATTTCTCTTTTTTGATGAAGAGTTTTATATATCACAAATTTATCAAGAAGATGCATAGTTACAAAAGAGCAGGAGATATCAGCTTATACAAATATAACAATAACCCATTATAAGACTAAAGAGCTAACAGATCCAAAGGTTTATCATAAGACCAAAGAGCTAATAAAATCCAAAAAAGATCTGGGTTATACACAGGGGTACAATTAACTTAGCTAAAGAGAGTAGTCAAGCATCTGGTCTTGAGATTGAAGCTGGCAGATCCAATACCATCAAAATATCTTTTGTTTCTTTCTAGCCATAAACACCACAAAATACAAGCAGGCACCATAGACCAGATTCTTCCGATAGCCTTCCCAACTTTCCATGAACTCCAACAGACAAAAAGTTCCCTGACAGTGCGAGGCATGGGCCATTATAGACCAAAAAGAGAGAGGAACATATTCCACACATTTGTAGCAATTGGACAGTGTAAGAACAGGTGGTTAATGGACTCAGAGGTGCAATGGCACATGTAACATCTATTAGCTAGAAGAAATTTCCTTTTCATGAGATTGTCCAGAGTTACAAGCTCCTTTTAAGGTGATCCAGTAGAAACAAGAAACTTTGGGTGGTAATTTAGTTTTCCAGATGAGTTTTCAAGGCCATTGGTTACTCAGATCCTTGTTTGAGCTCAGAAGTTGGTAACCTTCTTTGACAGAGTAAGAACCATCCTTGTTACTGCCCCACTTAAGTCTGTCACTTCTATGAGGGAGAACTGGATTGCTTTGAAAACTCCCAATCTATGCTATCATATGTACTCAATTTCCCAGTCATTAGGTGTCTTCTTAGGTGTAGATTCCATGAGTTGTACTCCCAATTCTGAGCAATGATTGAATATAGATTAGTAGTTATAGGGAACAACCTGGGGAAGGCATCCTTGAGAGTATTAGAGTCAAGCCATTTGTCTTTCCAGCATAGAAGATGAGCCCCATTTCCCACTTGCGAGGAAGAGTTGAGAAAGAACTCATACCACAATCTCCTGATATATTTCCACAATCCAGACTCATAAGGAGTTAAGACTGGGTTGAAGCACCAATGGCTAGTGCTACCATATTTAGCTTGGATAATCTCCTTCCAAAGACCAACATCATCTTGACTAAACCTCCAATGCCATTTCATTAACATAAATTTGTTGTGTACTGCTAAATCCTTTACACCAAGATCACTTGATTAGATGAGATTTATGACTTCCACTATTAACTTTCCACAAAAAGACCTCCTTAACTTGTCGAGTTAATATTGAACCTCAATTGGTATTCAAAACAAAGACATAAAATAAGTTGGAATACTACCAAGAACACTGTTGATGAGTGTTACTCTACCACCAAGAGAAAGGTATTATTATTTCCAGGAGGCCAATCTTTTCTCAAACTTTTCAATGACCACGTTCCAAATCTCTACTGATCTGTGACTAGCACCTAGCACCTAGGGGGAGACATCCTCATATAAGAGTTAAAAAGTAAATTGTTAAGCTCCTTTAGGCCAATCTTTTCTCAAACTTTTCAATGACCACGTTCCAAATCTCTACTGATCTGTGACTAGAACCAAGGGGGAGACATCTCTCATATAAGAGTTAAAAAGTAAATTGTTAAGCTCCTTTATTACCCAATATTGCAAATTTCTCGTTAACTCATATGAAAGCATGAATAAGTGCCTCACATAAGAGAAAATATATGTCATGTCTACATCACAAAATACAGGGGAATCATTTGCAAAGAACAAGTGAGAAACTTGGGCATATCTATAGTCCCTAAAGAAGCTAAGAAATCTTTCGATCAACCCCTTACTTTCATCTTGCTAAATGCTTCCATAAGCAAAATAAATAACATGGGTGTGATAGAGGGAGAAAAAAAGAAAGCATACACCAGTCGTGGCTATATGTGCAAATACTTGAGAGAGGATGTAAATCATTAGCAATAACACTGTCAAGTAACGAGTTCTCTAAGGTAGATTGCATTGGACCTCTTTGGCATGCGGGAGGTGATACCAACTATATTGAAAGATATCATGTTAACTGGGCTTTAGGCGAACAAAAAAAATGTCTAGCATAGGATGTAGATCTTTTGCATTTATGTGGGTACTATGGCGAGCAAGAAATACTAGAGTATTTGAGGAAATACCTTGCAAAAATTACGGCAAACTTTATCTTGGTTAATTTTTTTACTGCATTGACGAGGTTCCAGTCAACCTAGATAACTAAGTGCTATTTTCAAATAAGAATATTTTTTGGGTAGGTTCGTGGCTTTCCTATATGACATATACCGGAGTTCTTCCTCCGAGAATTTCCTTTCCAACCACCCTCCATTGTTCGCACTGTTGCCAAATTCTATTCCTTCTAAAGTTGGTCGAACTCTTTATCTTCTTAACAAAGATATAGAATCTCTCACTATTCACCCACTTTCTTTTCTCCCCCCTACTTCCCTTCCCCTGCTTATGTTGCATCCACATAATTCTTCTCTTGGTAAGTGTCTAATGGATGAAAGAAGTTTGCGTTACAATATTCCGTTTTTAATCACAAAATGCTCGATTATTTTCGCCAATTGATCTTTGAGAAATTGCATGTTTGCTTCCTCGTTTAACTATATGCCTCCTACCCCAACTTTCTTAATATTGTTCATTAGATCCATCCTTTTTTAGTTCCATTCTCCAAAACATTTTCCAATTCATTCCCTTTTCTGCAAATTCTACACTTTCTGGCAAACAAAAAAATTGTGTCCCCCTGACTTGGTGTCCTCTCCACCAGCTCATTACTAAATCCCCAAGTTTTCCGACATTAAACACATTTCTGAATTTGAATGAAACCTTTCTTTTTGTCCTACTACAATAAAGTATTCTGGTGGTGTGATCCGAAGCTAATTCGAAATGCAGACACTTGGATGACATTCTCGAAGATTTCTCCCAACCTATTGCAATGAGCAGTCTATCTAGTTTGAGTCAGTGCTAAGTGAATTTTCATCTACCACAGGTAAATTCACAAGTTGGAGAAAATTGACATATCGAAGTGTTCCATTACCCTAGAAAACTGCTCCATCCTACACTTGAATGCCATGGAGTTCCCAAAACTTTATTTTTGACCCCTCACCTATAGGCTTAATCCTCACAATTTTGAACAAGGAACTTCCCTTGTCGAAACCATCTCCCTAACCCGCTCCCCCACCACCACCACCACCACAAACTAAACACTCCTAATAATTGGTAGTATCTCCTAGTTCTTCTTTCTTGTAAACACCACATTAATGATGTCACTTTTGTTTGGGTCACTCATCTCCCCTCATTCTTGTTGTTGTTAGTTTAAACTTTAAACTATTAGATACGGTATACTTTTGTTTACTTAATTATGCCAACACATCCTCTCACATGCAAGTTTAATTCTTTTCATGGAACACATGCATATTTTTTTTTAATGGACGGCAATAGTGAAAGTTCGAACCCAGGATCTCCATCTACTACAATACTTTATTAAATTGTGTGACTACCCACGTAATTCCAACTCAAAGTAACTATAGAAACATGATGTATTTGGCCTTCAAAACAGATGCATAGAGGGAGAGTTTTTAGATCAAAAATGGAAGAAGGATTGAGAAGGCAAGTTGTGGGGAGGAAATGAGGAAAAAGTGAGAAGAGGAGAGAGGAATTGTTGTAGACATAATAAAGTAAGTGTGCAATCTTTAACACCTCTTTGGCATAAACTATGTTTGAAACATCAGTTCCTCTAAATTTAATTATGAAAAAACACTCGATAATAGATTTTTCCATTTACTTGAGTTATATCCTCAGGCTTTTCATGCACGCTACATGATACCACAGACTTAAGCTCTTGTACAAGGTGTGTTTTTTGTTTGCATAGCCACTAGACCAGCTCTATAATTGACATTTAAATGCTGGTTATTCTAACTACATACAAAGAAAAAGTACGTTGGAAGTACTGAACAACAACCATCTAGACATCAATGAAAATAAGTAGATGTATACTTGCCTCATCTCCCTCACGCATCAGAGATCTCACCAGTGTTGGAGCTGTATAAAATATAGAAACCTTATACTTATCAACAATATCCCAACAACGTCCGACATCTGGATAATTTGGGGCCTACAAAATAAACATAACAAAATGTTAGAAAGAAGATGCTAGGCAAGCAGAAACCTTGCACAAAGACTTTATATATAAGCAAATGTTTCAATTTTAAAACTAAAAAAGCAGATAGCAAAACATCCACCATAGGATTCAAAACCAAAAACCAAAATATAAATGGATCGGCCATGTATATTACGATCGCTATTAAGAGGAGAAAAGAATCAGAAAAATTGCCTAATGCACTGCATTAATTTATTAAATCAGAAAAACTGGATGCAAAAAAAAAAAAAAAAAAAAACTGAAATGGAATTATGACTATTACAATTATATTAATAACGTAAAAATGATAAATTCAATTAATTAAAATAAACTGGAAAAAAATAAAAACAAGAAAGAAGGAATTGAAGAAAAAAAAGTTCATGAAGCCAAACCAGCCCAGTCCAGCGACGAAGAGAGAATTATTTGCCATCCCCTCCCAGCAAACAGTCCAGCAAAACAGTTCTGCCACTGCGAAGAATTGAAAAAAAAAACTAGTCCGCCCCTTCCAGAAGAAGAATTGCTAGTCCTTCGCATCGCTTTATCATTTTTTTCTTAACACTGCTTACAAGTTTGATTCATTTTGGATTTTATTTGAATTGGAAGTCTACGAACCGTAAAGAGGAAGTTCTTCCTACCAAAATAAAATCTATGATTGGCTCCAAGTATAATTCCCACCAAATAAAGGTGGGTCTATTAACTCCACTTGTTCAATGCATTCTGAAAATTCCAACATCTCTCTGGTTCTTCTTCTGTTTGATTTCCTCTCCCCACAAATCCAGTTATGTTGATGTCTCCACAAATAACCCAGAGTCCAGGGGATAATTCTCTGCCTCCTGCGATTTCCATCCATAAATCTTTCCTATCTCTGCCTCTATCTGGACCATAAATTCCAGTGAAAGACCAACTGAACTTTTGCAGAAGACTCTCAAAATGTACTGTAATACTATCATTTCCAGCAGCTACAGAACCCCTTTCCATACTCTATTTTTTAATAAAGGTAATTTGCCCTTCCCATACTCTTTTATCCCATAACACCAAAATTTCCCCTTTTCTTGCATCAGCCTTCAAAAACACAAAATCCATCCATCTCCCGGCCAAATTTGGCTAATAACCGACTAAGAGATGAAGTTCAATTTGGTTTCCTGAAAACAGTAGATAGCAGCCCTCCATTCTATCAACAACAATTTCAACATCCTTCTTTTGTCCCTTCTATATATCCACAGGTATACTACAACAAAGTGTAGTCACCCTCCAAAAAGTTCTACATACAACACCTAGGATCTTCTGGTTACTGCCAGTCAATAGCATTAAGAACATCTACTGAATTGCCTATCATTACATGGTTACACCAAAAATAATAAAGGCAGTCCATCTTTAGCTTTTGCATGCTGCTCTGTCTTCCTTCAAAGCATCTTGGGTTTTTTTCTCTCCAAATAGTCCACCAGATGCAAGCTGGAACAATCTTCCATCTCTCCTCCTTTTTCGCTGCATTGCCATCTCCGTTCCAGCCCTTTAGCACTTTTTACTTCTTCCAGGTTTTACCCATTGGATCTGTCTCTTGTGGATGAACATCTGCCACAGTTGAGCTGTCCAATTGCAATGTAAAAAGAGATGGTTAACTGTCTCCACCTGTTCTTCACATAAATAGCACCTAGAGCATAGATTAAACTTTCTTTTGTTCAAATTCTCATGTGTCAACACTGCTTCCTTTGCCAAAAGCCATGTAAAATAATTCACTTTGTGAGGGATTTTTGTTTTCCAGATCATCTTCCAAGGCCAGCCTGCTACCTGGTCTTCAGTAGACCTCAGTTCTCTATAGGCAGATCTAACAGTGAACACACCCCTACTCTCCCCTTTCCACAGCAACCTGTCATCTTCCCCTGTTAAATTTGTAACCCAAGTCATTGTGTCATGAAAAGTTGATATGGTTGCCATTTCCCAATCATTTAAATTCCTTCTCAGATGAATGAGGTTCAAATTTTGAACCCTAATAATTCTCCCTTCGCTCCACTTTTCCTGTCAGAACTCCTTTGTGCAATCCCTTTACCCATAGAATTTTCCCCATTTCTCTAACGACAAGTGATCAATCTATCCTACCGAAGACCCTCCCCCCAATTACCCAATAGTTTTTCATCTTCTCTAGAGGACCCTAGACTTAAATCAGACCACCTGAAAGTCACGTTGTCGGCAACGCTGCTATTCTTTCCAACCATTTTTCGGCAAATTGTTGTTGTTCTTTCCACCCTATAGGATTCTTGAAGATCAATTCCACTGATTCCACCTTTATCGATGATGGAATCAAATCAGGTGGCCCTTTGGCTATTCATCTAGCCCACCAGTTGCGGCGGAGCCAAAATTTTCACCAAGGGTTGTCAAAATATAATGCAGTAAGCCCATGAAGAAGTCAATTTTTTTTAATAAGGTAAGTGTATTTCATTCATAAACAAGGCCAAGTTGGCCATATACAAAGGAAAATATCAAAAGGTAAAGAATCTATAAAATTTGATTCTCTATAAAGTCCACCCATTTTATGGGTGCAACCAAAAGAAAATAAGAGACTAGAGACTAGTCGTCACTTGAGAAAAACTCGACTCCACCCCCTCAAAAGCTCTCCTATTTCTCTCATTCCAAATAACCCACATTAACGCAAGAGGGACCAAATTCCATGCCTTGCGCATTCTCCTCCTTTTCCCGCTTTTCCAACAAAACATTAATTCTTTCACAGATTTTGGCATAACCCAAGAAACTCCGAACCACCAAAGCATATCCCACCATAATCTCATGGTAAAGGCACAATGTATGAGAAGATGATCCACTTCTTCCCCTATCTCCTTACACATGAAACACCAGCTGACACGAACAACCTTATGCTTTCTAAGATTTTCCGCCGTCAAAATCACCCCTCTAGTTGCTAGCCAAGAGAAAACACACACCTTCCTCGGCACCAACGCTATCCAAATTGCATCACATGGAAACACAAACTCCTCCCTAATTAGGAGTTTCTCATAGAAAGACTTAACAGAGAAAACTCCATTATTCCTCAAACCCCACCACGAAGCATCAGGATCATCCACTGAATTGACTTGCCTGTGAAGGATGGCCATCAACCTTTGGAGCTCGGTCACCTCCCAATCATGGAAATGCCTTCTAAAATCTCAAATCCCAAAAAGTCTCGCCACCCTGTATCTCCCTAATTTGTTGGACCGACATGTTTTTTTGGCATAACATTCTATACAGAATCTGGAAATCATCTTTCAATAAACTATCACCACACCACCTATGCCCCCAAAAATTAACTCTCCTCCCATTTCCAACCTTGAATGAGATATTTCTATTGAAATCATCCCATCCCTTCATTATATTCCTCCACAAACCGCACCCAACAGGCATAGTGACATCCCTAGTTCTCCATCCCCCTTCCATTACCCCGTATTTATCAACTATCACCCCTCTCCAAAAAGCTTGTACCTCCATCCCGAAACGCCAGAGCCATTTGCCCAACAAAACTTTGTTAAAAACAGCCAAATCTTTAATTCCTAGACCTCCCCATTTTTTAGGAGATGTGACAGTCTTCCAATGCACCAAGTGAAATTTCTTTGCTCCATCCGCGCCATCCCAAAGAAAATTCCTCTGCAACCTCTCCAATTTTCCTATGACTGAAGTTGGAGCTTGAAGTAAAGATATGAAATAAGTGGATATGCTCGATAAAGTTCTCTTAATAAGAACCTCTTTGCCTCCTTTGGACAAGTATCTTTTTTACCACCTTACTAATCTCTTCTCAACTCTCTGAAGAACCGGATTCCACGCCACAACATCCTTGTTTGAAGCCCCCAGCGGTAGTCCAAGATAGGTAGTCGGAAGAGCCCCCACCCTGCAATTCAAAACCTTAGCGAGCATCCCAATGTCAGCCACCTCCCCGACTGGAAAAATCTCACACTTAGGTTAATTTTAAGGCCTGAAGCCAAGTAATCACTTGGCCTAAATGATCCAATTGGTTCATATCAGAATCACAACAAACGTATCATCTGCAAATAATAAGTGGGAAACTGAGACTGTCCCAACACCCCCAATTGTTGCACTAAACCCCTTTAAAAAACCTCCCATGACAGCTTTGTCCATCATCCTACTCAAAGCTTCCATAACTAGGATGAACAGGCTCGGAGATAAAGGAGTTCCTTGTCTCAAACCCCTAGAACTCCCAAAAAAACCCGTATGGATTGCCGTTTACTAACACTAAAAATCTCACAGAAGAAATGCAGAATCTGATCCATTTTCTCCATTTTTCCCTAAATCCAATCTGAGTCATGATGAAATCTAGGAAACCCCAGCTCACATGATCGTATGCCTTCTTAAGATCAAGCTTGCAGAACACACCTGGCACTCCTTGCTTTCTCCTCGAATCTACCACTTCATTTACCACCAAAGCTGCATCTAAAATATGTCTACCCTCTACAAAAGTATTTTGCGAAGTAGATACAGTCTCATCCAACACCTTCTTAAGTCTTATGGAAAAGCACTTTAAAAATGATCTTATAAATGCTTCCCACTAGACTAATAGGTCTATAATCCTTCATACACGAAGCTCCCTCACGTTTAGGGATAATGACAACAAAAGAAGCATTCAAACTCTTTTCGAATTCACCCCTCCTGAAACTCAGCAATAGTATCCATCAAATCAGTTTTGACCGTATTCCAACAGTGCTGGAAGAAAGCCAAAGAGAAACCATCAGGCCCTGGAGCTTTGTCACCCGCACATCCCTCTACCACCTTCTTCACCTCGTCCTCCTCGATTGCCCTCTCTAACCACTCACACTCCTCCCCGCCAATATGACTAAAAACTAACCCCTCCAACTTAGGCCTCCAGTTCGATTCTTCCTCAAACAAACGTTTGTAGTAATCTACAATTGCCCCCTCTACTTCATCCTCCCCTACATGCACCACCCCATTAACCTTCGCCGATTCTATGAAGTTCCTTCTCCTATTAGCAACCCCTACCCGATGGAAAAATTTTGTATTAGAATCCCCTTCCTCCCACCATAACACCCTCGATTTTTGCCTCTAACTAATCTCTTGAGCTAAAGCCAACTCCCCTAGCTCCCTTTTCAACCTCACTTTTCTTTCCTTCTCCCTCAATTCTAACTCCCTTCCCGTTTCAAGCCTCTCTAACTCCCCCACTTCAATCATAATCTCCCTCATCTTCACCTCTACCCTACCAAACACTTCTTTATCCCTCAAGTCTTTTTTCAGCAAACTCAACTTTTTAGCAAGCCTAAAAAAAGGCCTCCCTTCCACCACATAACTACTTCACCATCCGACCACTCTATCTTTGAAATCATCCACTCTTAACCACATGTTCTCAAATCTGAAAGGATCCCTCCTCCGTCTTCCTCTGCTACAGTCCAACAAGATAGGAAAATGATCGGAAACCAATCTTGGAAGAGGGGTTTGAATCACATTGGGAGCTAACTCCTCCCAAAAAGTGGACACAAGGAATCTATCTAGTCTCGATCAGGAAGAAGAATCCTCTGACCTGGACCAAGTATAAGAGGGGTAAATCAACAAGAGAATGGTTATCAATAAACTCCGAGAACTCCTCCATTGCCCTAGAGACCACCCTACCCCCTATTGTCTTCTCTGGGAATCTAATGGTATTAAAATCCCCACCTAGCATCCAAGGAATAGCCCACCTTCTAAACCATCTCCTAGATCTTCCCAGAATCTCTCCTTTGACCCCTCCCCCACTGGACCATAGATGCCCCCAAAACCCCACTCTGTTCCGTTGCCAATGTTTCTAAACCGAGCCCCTATCATGAACTCCCCCTTGTTAACCTCCACACACTCCACCTTCCTATCATCCCAAAGCAAAAGTATTCCACCTGCACTTCCCCGAGCCGGGATATAATCATGCTTCACCCATCTTCCCCCCCCCCCCAACTTCTAATGAAACTCTTCGTCAAACACTTCATTTTTGTTTCTTGGGTACATATCACGTCTACCCCCCATTCTTTAAACCCTACTTCGATGGTGGCCCTCTTTTTAGGGTCGTTCAAACCCCCCATTCCATGAAATAATTTTAACTTCCATGGACAACAGAATTAACTTCTTCCCCACCCCTCCCCTTCCCGAAGCCCCTTACAATATACATAAAAATATTTTTTTACCTAGCTACACTGTAATTTTCGGACAAAAGGGATTGACACCCCTTGAATACATGTGTTTCCGCCACTGCCCACCAGAGATGGTTTCTCACTATTGTTTCATTCTCAATTTCTAACCACCCAGAACACTTCTACGTAATATCTTTAAACATCCTATCAAACACAGATGTAGAGGCATCCCCACTAATTAATCTATACCTTCTCTAGAGAACAGTATGGCATTGGGGACCATCATTGAAGGTTCAACACCAGATTTTTCTGGTGCCATTTACCCATTTTGACTCTTTTTTGCTTCCTCCTTTTATGGGAATTCAAATAGGAACTTGAATCCAATCATTTCAAATACACCAACTCTTCAAGATACTTCCCAAATATTTCGTACCCATCTTACATTTGAGCATGTTAGGATTTCACTACGAAGAACTACAAATCTGCTTAACAAACAGTTTTGAAGAGACTCCAACCTATGTTTAGTAGTGTTAGAGTCGACATATAAATTTGACGAGTGTTTTTGACCCTAGGTCTTCTTCCAACCATCCCTTTGATTTGGTTGTATCTGAATAACCCCCGATGGTTACCCTGTAGTAGTCTGGCATTCCGCAAAACACTGAATCTCTTTTGCCACATCAACCACATTGTGAGAGTTTTGGGATGATTATACTACTCTTCCAAAATCCTTGTTTTGCACGAATGATTATGACTCGGCCATGAATGTTAAAATTGTGTATATGAATCGGCCATGGATGTTAAAATTGTGTACCACCTACTCCTCATACATCTGATCAGACTCGTTCCACCTTTTGAACTTGTTACCAAAATTGTTAGAAACAACAACCATCATCTGTCAGGACCAAAGGCCAAAGCAACATTTTTCTGCTGATAGTCTTTCTTTACTAAAATGTCAGTGGGATGTCACCGGGTATGTTGTTGTTGTTGTAGTCTTTCTTTGCTAAAATGTCATCTTCTGTTAACAGCTCAACCAAATAGTATCAAATATTCTAGCTTGTTCCTTCCAATAATATCAAAAGATTTCATGCATGTCATGAAGAATAATTTTCTCGCCATAGTATGAATAATTTTCTCGCCAGAGTAGTGGTTCAATTTTAAGCTAATCACTGTAAGAGATGATTGGTAAAGTCCAGATACCAGACAAAGAGGAGTTACAAGGAAGGAAAGGTAGATTTCCAGAAAAATAAAAGAAGGTTAAACTCGTTAAAGAGTTGTTGAAGAGAGAGAAGGTAGGCTGTTGAAAGAGTAAGGAAATGAATATGTTGATGGGTAAGAAAGAGAAATTTCTCAAAGGTTTAAGAGAATGGAGAGCATTTTCTCTTCTATAATTGAGATCGCATATATGATTTCTTCCTATCTGTCCAAGCCTTGGTGGACAAAGCTTCCTAGTATCTGTGCTGGTGGAAGGTGCAAACACCCTAACCCGGATACCACAATTATTAAAAAATTAGTTATGTTAAGGAATAATTGTGTTTATACATATATATTAGGTCCAATATTTGTCATAAGTCTTTTGTGTATATTTAGATATTTGTGTGTTCGTAAAAGGTTAAAGAACCTCTAGAGTTAAAAAAAACCTAGTTATTAGGCGTAGTGGGAGTCTGGTAGCACAGTGTCTATCATAGTATTAGTGTTATACTTGTAATCTCTTGCTTTTGATATCCTTTACCATCCGCTGTTTATTATGTTTCATTTCGTTGTTGCTACTGTTCTTTTTTGAATGCTTTGTACGGCTTTCAGAGTAGTTGTAGTATTGCTTCTATAGTTTCTTGTCCTTCGATTTTTGTTAATATATGTTATTTCTTGCACCTAGATTATTGTATTGTTTTGTGGTAGTTTTCGTTCTGTTACTATATGCTATTTTGTTATCATATGTTGTTCCTGAACTATTGTTCCTTCTTTTTCGAGACTGCTTTGGACTGTTTTTTCTTGAGTCAAGGGTTTATCGGGAACATCCACTCTACCTCTGAGGTAGAGGTAAGGTCTGCGTACACTCTAGCCTCCCCAGACCCAGAACCCACTTAATGGGACTAAACTGGATATGTTGTTGTTGTTGTTAAGTATTGAAATGAAACGTGTCCACGTTGAGCAGAATGTATTTTAAGGATTCATATAGCTGAATCTAATTATACGATAGTGAATGTTGAGCCTCTAAAGTCCAAGATATTCACAAGATGAGTGTTACAGAGATGCAAAACCTAAGATGGGTGTGCATTCATACAAGATTAAATAAGATTAAAATGATCACATTCGCCAAAAGGTACAAGTGGCACACAATGAAGATCAAACGAGAGATGGTGGCTTGAGATCTATTGCTGTAAAACGATGGTGAATGAAGTGTTAAAAATTGATGTGCTATACCTAAAATCACATGAAAGGAAGTTGTCCCGAAAAACCCACAATTTCTTTGGAATCAACGAAGACCTAGTTAAAGATAGGACAAAATGGAAGAAAAGATTCATATAAGTTGTATTTATTAGTTGAGAATAGGTTTTAGTCTTGTTAGATAACTTCTAATGTTATTATTGCTATTACTTTTAAATTTTTTTACACGGTGTCCGGGCCAACTTGCGCACATCTCAACTAATTCCATGAGATAGCTACTACCTCCCCTTAACAATAGGTACCAGGTAACTCTGTCCACCAAGCTTAGACAGATGAGAAGAAATCACCTAGTGTTTATATCCCTGTAGGGATTTGAACCTGAGACCTGATGGTTCTCCTCCCACTTTATTGACCACAAGGTCATACCCTTGGGTACGCTATTATATATATATATTTGGACAAGCAGATGATGTTTGGTAATACTCCCACCATCCATCTTTACTTGTCCACTTTTTTATTTTGGGATGTCCAATAATACTTGGCCAGTTTGAAAAACTAATACATAATTTATCCTTTTTTTCCCATTTTAACCTTGATATTAAATACTATTCATCCCTCATTGCATTTTTCATCATCATCATCATCATCATCATACCCAATGTATTCCCACCGGGTGGGGTGCATTTTTCAAAGCAAAAAATGTATTATATTCAAAGGGCGACATAGTAAAATCACCCTTCTATTTATTGTTTCTTAAGGTATGTGTCAAGTCAAAAGTGGACAAGCAAAAATGGACGGAGGAAGTAATAATAAAAATACCCCTTCAAAAACCACAACAGTTGCTCCATTTAGCAAAGGTCCATAGGTTACATAGCTATGCCCAGTTATCCAACCACAGTCAGCTGTACACCTACAAATATTAAAAGTATCCGGGGTAAATGTATTTCAAAAATTTTGACCTAGTTTTAGAATAATGAACAAAGTATAAAAGAGCCGCTCTTGGAATTACCAATATATGTCTGTCGGCTTGTAGTCAAATGCATATTTGAATGTAGTAGCTGTGTACACCATATATCCTCCCGTTGTATGCAAGACACCCTTAAAATAAACTGAAAAATATAAGACACTAAACCAGTGAAAAAAAGAGTGCAACTCCAGGAAGCATGAAACCTTAGGCTTTCCGGTACTCCCGCTAGTGTAAAGAAGGAAAAGTGGATCTTCCGCATCAACCCACTCCACATCACATGTTACTGGATATTTCAGAATAACATCCTGGAACCACACAAGCATATTGGACTCAACTGATCAATAAGAAGTGAAATTCAGACGGAATACAAGAGCTAAGCGGCCTAAAATTAACAAGACATACAAGGAGAGGAGATGCCATCTAGAAAAATTAGGAAGGAGAAGGCACCAGTGAAAAGCATAAAAAAAAAATGTTTGCAGTTTTGAAACCCAACATAACTGTGTGCTCATTAACAAAATCCATAATTACTTAATATATCTGCCAGGCAACCATGCTCATTAACAAAATAAGAGTTCTCTACATATACCTCGCAAGCAATAACTCTTCTGAACATTTACAGAAATCGACATTACAATTAGAAAATGACAGATATTTACATGAATCCTAACTATGAGGGAAAAATCGAATATACGAAAGTTATGACTCAGAGAGATCTCTGCAACTACAGAAGTTTCAAAGTTATAGGTATCAATTCTCTAATTGAGCTAGGTATCTGAAGGTGCATGTATTGCTAACCTGCCACCAAATGTCTCGCCCCTTGATCCATTTAGTCATTTCCTTTTTCATTGCTGAATCATTTTCATATGTCAAACACACATCTGCAAAGGGAAATACGAAATGGAGATGAAAACCTACCTACCATTGTAATGTAAACATATGGTGTAAAAATAAATTTCCAATAAATGAAAAAGAGGTAGATATTGGGATCATAATCCATAGGGGATGTTTGGTAGGTGGCCTAAACTATTATCAGGTAATAGTCTTGGGATCATAATCACTGGATGAAAGCAAATTGTTGTGACCCTACCAGCTTTTCCATCACCCCTTTTAACCTCTCAGTTAGGACTTTAGACAGTAGCTTATAGAAACTACCTATCAAGCTGATTGGTCTGAAGTCTTTAAGCTCCTTTGTTTTTTTTAGACTGGTAAATATTGTATTCCTCAGCATTAAGGGTATGCTGGCCACCTCCAAAAAGTGTCCATTACAGGAATTAAAGCAATGTATGTGGCATTGAAGCTCTTTTCAAACATTTCATTTTCAAAGAAGTTGTAGACTGGAGTACCAAGACCCCAAAGGCTTTGGAGATTAGCAAGCTGGGTAATGAATTCTTCCAGAAGGTCCATTTCAAGCCAGGCAATGGAGTATATATCAAATTTTGGGAAGACAAATGGCTTGACAACAACACCTTAAAGGAAGAGTAACCTGGTTTATTCAATATGGCACTGGACAAGGTCTCCTCAATTGCCCAAAATAGAAGCAACAACATCTGGGATGTACATTTCAGAAGACACCCTCAAGACTGGGAATTAGAGGACTTGCTAAAATTGCTAGTCAGGGTGGAAGCTTCAAGAATTGATGTAGGTAGTCAGACAGAACTAGATGAGAGCTTGGCAACCAAGATCAGGTTATTGACTCATGGCCCTGGAAATTGATTTGGAGGACACTACCTACTAAGATCATGTGCTTCAGTTGGTTAGCCCTCAATAATGCCAGCCTTACTTCAGATAACCTTAACAGGAAAGGATACCATCTGGTAAACAGATGCTATCTTTGCATTGTCAGCTTGAAACAATCAACCACCTCTTCCTGCATTGTCCAGTAGCTTTTGGCTTTTGGAACTTGTTTTTCAGTATTTTTGGATTAAGTTGGGTAATGCCTCAGAATCTGAGAGGGGCATATGTGAGTTGGAGTCGTCGGAAAGTTGATAAGACCATCAAGAAAACCTGGTTGAAGATCCCTGCTGCTATTTTTTAGAGCCTTCGGAATAAGAGAAATAGAAGGTGTTTCAGTGGCATCACAACTCCAAGCCACTCTCTTAAAGCTAAATGTTTAGGTCATCTTTTTTGTTGGACAATGTTGTCCCCAGTAACTAGTTCAGTACAGTTTTTGGATTTTTATTAGCACCTTAGTTCTTAATTGAGCCATTGAATTTGGGGAAAACAATGTTCTCCTACACTACTGTTCTTTTGTAATTAGCCTCCTGTAACATTGCATCTCCTTGATGCCTTTCTATGAAACACATTATTACCTCATCAAAAAAAAAAAATTACAATATACTTATTTGTGATGAGGTAAATCATTTTGCTGTTAATTGGAAAATCTCCTTTATAAAAGTAGTATATGAAAAGATAGAGAATCTACAACATAATATGATTCTCCACAAGCGACATCCAATCTTCTAGACACATTGGAACTTCATGGGTGCACAAAAAAGAAATTAGGGATGAAGGTTATTCCTCAAATGTGCATATTCGTTCTTTACACCATCAAAAGCTCTCCTATTTCTTTCCTTCCACAAAACCCACGTAAGTGCTATTAAGAAACATCCCACACTTTTGGGATGACAAATTGATTTACTAGTAGACAAGTGAGCTGCTAACCAAAATTTACAAGATATTGGACAGATGCAAACTACTTCCTGCACCATGAAAGTTCACTTTGTTCATTGGTGAAATAATTTTTTGGACAGATATGGTTTATCCCGGTAAGAGAGCATATTCTAGATAAATCGTTAGATATTAAACTAATCAACACACCAAAATCCCAATTGACAACCACAAAAATTGAAGTTGTCAACAAAGAATAATGACAATGAACATATAATGATGGGTTTGACAAGTGTTCAACATTTCATGAAATTATAATAAGCATTTACTACAAATTGCACTATAAAAATACTGAGAAAATTAAATAAATCGGATAGAGGTTTGATAATCTTCTCACCTATAACGATGCCATTTTGAGCAGATTCTAAAAGGGCATTATCAACAATTTCTTTGAGATAAATTATCTTGGACCCCCTCCTAACAGCATTGCATGTTATGACAACCTTTGGTCTGCAATCTATGATCCTTTGAGCAAGAGATTCAGCTGAGAAACCAGCAAACACAACCTGAAGTATAAAACAACCTGGATTATGATGTTTCCTACCTATTTATCTAGTTAGTCTAATTTGGTGGAAGTGAATCAAGAAGGAGGAAGATATGAAATGCTGCTTGGTCAAATAAAAGGTCACGGTTCACTTAGTAAGAGTCAATTTGACCATTTTTGGAGTGAAATTGGAAGATAATTTATGTGTGTTTTTAAAGATAAATATAGGCGCAATGCTAAGAAGAAAGCTTTAAAAAGAATTCAAATTTAAATGAAAACACAAGTCCAAAGATGATGATGAAGATTTAACTCAAGAAGGGGGAACGACAACATTCAATTTGAAACAAAAGGAATATAAATTAGACTAACTATTACCGAGTGAATGGCACCAATACGAGCACAAGCAAGCATTGCAATTGGTAGCTCCATAAGCATGGGTAAGTAAATGACAACTGCATCACCCTTGTGAACTCCAACATCTTTCAAATAATTTGCTAGCTGGTTTAAAGAGAATATTAGAAACTTCTACGATATCTTTGCACACGGTTTTATAAGAGGAAAAATAAAAATATATAAAAATAAAAACCTGGCAAACTCTAGCCAAGAGTTGATTGTACGTCAAAGAACTATCAAGACCAGGTTCATTTCCTTCCCAGTAAATTGCTGTTTTGTCACCATTTCCAGACTCGATGTTTCTATCCAAGCAGTTGTAGCAGATATTTGTCATTCCACCCTTGAACCACTGTTAAGAAATAATGGAGGACATTAAGAAAAACAAAATTTGGTAATAAGTTTTGAGAGATAAAATGGATAGGTCACTGACCTCGATGTTGATTTTCCCCTTTCGGACATCAAGATTCTCACGGTAGACCTGTTGGCCCCATTTCTCTCTCCAGTAGAATTGTGATGCAATGTCAGACCAGAATCCGGAGGGATCCTGGACCGACCTTCCATACATCTCCAAATACTAAACAGAAGTTTGAAGGATCAAAATTTTCCATGATAATGTTGGCAAGTGATAGATTGAAGAAAAGATGAAAGAAGGGAACCTTGTGAGGAGAAGAAACATGAGCCTGGCTAGAGAAAGCTTCGCTGGGAAAGACGAGATCATCCTCCTCGGAAGCAAGTGCCTCGCCTAAGATGAGAGCATTCAATCTGGTTATCCTGCCGGCTCCAGAAGGCAAGTGGGACATGGATTCCACATGGCGCAAGTGATTCGATGTCGTCAAGTTCTTCCTTGGACTAACAGTGGACGGGTCTTCCATCCTCACCAAGGGACTGCCCCCAAATCCAAATCCAGACGGCAAGCGGGGAAGGAACGTGACAGACGGACGGTTCAGGGGGTACTTGGCAGTGCGAGAGATCGGAATTGGAGGTGCTGAAGAGAAAATACAGCTGCTGCTGCTGTTTATAATAATGGTATGATGGGTCATCCTTCCTTCCATAACTATTTTTTATGCAGCTTCCCATTGACCTGGGAAATACTATTCTATTTCTGCTTGGAAAAATAATAAAGCTCAAAAGAATTTTTGTGTGCCTTTTTTGTTTTTTGTTTTTAATTATTAGGAAAATGGACTAAAACCCCTAAACTATTTTATTTTTTTTCAACCCTAAACTATACCCTTTTTTTTCATATAAAAAATTTGAAAAATCTAGCGTTAAAAACGAAGTTTTGCTCTTTTAGGAAACTATGGAGATTAGGGGAAAATGAAGAAGGAATTGAGGAGGATGGATCTGATTTGAAGACATAAGAAAAGTTTTTTTAAAAAAAAAAAAAATTATAATGTTGACATGTGGCAAAAAGATTGAACTATCATTTTTTAAAAACATATTTTAAAATAAGGGCAGAAATGAGCTTTTTTAGTAATAGCAATGGCATGAAACAATTCAATTATTAACGAAAATGTGCTCCTCGACAAATTTAAGTATTGATACCTATACCAAAATTTATTAAAATCCATAAAAATTACAAAAATGAAAAAGAAAATTCAACGCTATCCATGAAATTATCAATAGTATAATATACAACCTTATCTTATATAATAATTAATAAAATCCATTTAAATCATTATATTTAATTTAGTATATCTTTAGTTCGTTTTGTTTGAGGGGCATTCTCTTGCACCCTTCCTGCAAGGTGCTAATGGAGTGGAGATTTCTTGCTGCTTATTTGAATTTTTGTGTACTGAAATTTTGATTTATTTGTGACACTAATATTTTACAGTTTATTGTCCAAAAAATAGCATTTAGATTAGAAAAATAGAATCGTCTTACTTTTTAGGAATATTTTTGTGACATATTTTCTTTCTGGATAAATTCTTCACAATGTTTTTGTTTGCAAATAAATAAGTCTTATTTGAAGCCATCTTTTATTAGAGACAGTTTAACAAAATTAGTGGTCTAATGTTAAAATTCAATAAGATGCCATAAAGTTCATGATTAAATTCATGTATATTTTATTTAGAGCTCACATTTCTAACTTTTGGGATGCAAAGCAATACAAATATTTTTTTTAAAAAAAATAGTTCCTTTAAATATATATCTATCTACAATATATTAAAAGTGTGAAAACCCTTAAAAAAGTGATTTGAACTTTTTATCTTTCATTAAAAGACTCTGCAATAGACAAAATCATCTTTTCACTTTATTTCATCCAATTATTAATTAACTTTTACATATAAAAAAATCCTAATAATATGTACATAGCATGCATGAAAATTCCTAAAATTATTTCCTTTTAATTGAGATTTCCTTTAACTATGTGCAGAATCCTAATTACTTTTAGTTAGGATTTCCTTTAACTGCGTGTATTTACTTTTAGTTAGGATTTCGTGTATCAAATAGCATGTTTTTACGTGCAGAATTTATTAACTTTTTTCTTTTATTTAGAATATTTTAGGTATGAAATCATAATATTTAACACTTCTAAATCAATTAGAGTTTCACCTTATATAAAAAAGGATTTATGTAATTCTATTTAAGTAACACACGCTTCTTCTACTTTTATGTTTTCTTCTTATTTCTGTTTTTGATTTAAGTGACTTCTTTTTCATTCATTATTATTATCCTTTTTTCTTTTAGTTGACAGTTGATCATTTTAAAGATTATATATATTATACATAATTAACAATTGACAATAAATTCTCTCTTTTTAATGATTTCTCATGTTAATACTTTTAGCTGAAAATTTCTGATCAAGCATGTTGTTGCTCGAGTTAAGCAGCTAGAAAAATAAAGGTTAATCTCTTTTTTTTTTTTTCTTTGCTTAAATAAAATTTTTGCGGATCTTTTAGACTTCAAGATTTTGTCGTATATCATGATTTGTAGTTTTGAAGTCATCCGTTGAATGATACTAACCTTGGAGTCAAAAAGATACTTATTAAAGACCTTTGGTCTAAAATTTTTATGGTCGTAGGTTTTAGGTTTACCTTTTATTTCTTTTAGTTGATAGTTTTAAAGATTATATATGTATTATATATAATTAACAATTGACAATGAATTCTCTCTTTTTAATGATTTCTCATGTTTTCTCATGTTTTCTCTTTCAGTTGAAAATTTATGATCGACAAATTGGACGAAACAAGCATGTTATTGCCCGAGTGAAATAGCCAGAAAAATCAAAGGTTTATCTCTTTTTTTTTTTTTTTTTTTTTTTGCTTAAATAAAAAATTTTGTGGATCTTATGAATGATTACTAACCTTGGAGTCAAAATAATACATATTAAATATCTTTGATCTAAATTATGTTCGGAGGTTTAAGGGTTAAAGCTTTAGGGTTTAACATTGCCCGTGAGTTAAAGTTGAGCAAATCCATAGAATTAGGGTAACTAATTATTTGATATAGAACTACTACTGACCTATTCGAATTATATACCTTTCAACATAAGAAAAGCATATTAAAAAATACATTTAAAAACAAACAACCTGAATCTAAGTAATTGAAGAAATGGAGCTCTAAGTAAATACTAAGACATGAAGAATTAAAATCCTAACAGGGTTAAAAAATTATATGTATATCTATCTACTATTAAAGAATTTCAACAACACGAAAAGAAAACCTCCTTAAAATAAGATTGTCGATCACCATATATTTTCTCATCTGGTGCAATTTCTTCCTTTATGGATTTTAATTGAGTTTCTTCTATTGAAGTTAAATTCCTAATATTTAATTTTTTTTATTCGGCTATAATGCACTAATTCCATCACAACAAGAAAAGTTCCAACTCCAAGTCATTCCATGTAGGAAATAAAACAGTTTTATTATTTTTATGAAATTTCAAAGTAACTAAGATTGAATTAGACGGAGATGAATCTCCTTCAAGTTAGTTACTGAATTCTTATATGCTTTCTAATTGCACAATTTTCCTATGAATTATGGCTATATATTTCAATGTTTCACAAAGCTTGAATTTCTATTATAGTTCAAGGGAATACTTACGCCTTTTTCCTTTTTTAAAAAAAATAATATTCATTTTCATTATGTAAGCAAATTGGAGTATTGCATTTAGTACAACACCAATAACTATTTTTAAACGAATGGATCCTCTTATTGTGTTATATTAATTGACATGATGCATAGGTGCAAAACATGTACTCTTATTAGTGTAGCTTTAAAGGGTAGGTAAAATTGAGTTCTGAGAATTATTTTATGTTTATTTTAATTCAAAACTTGTGAAAGTAAAATAAAGTATATTTTTTATTTATTAACGTGATATACTCGTGCAAAGCACGTACACTAAACTAGTATTAATGAAAAGTATAAATAGGTTATTAAGGCAGGTATATGTACAAATTAATGAGAGATAGACAAATAACTTTGTTTAGTTGCTCATTTAAACAACCTCAATCAAATCGAAAAGAAATTTATGCATTTTATTTTATTATTATTATTATTATTATTATCCATAGTTTTATATTATTCTCTCCGTTTCAATTTATTTGTCTGGCTTTGACTTGTCACTAAATTTAAGAAAATAAAAAAAAACTTTTGAAACTTATGATTTTGAAAAAAGATATGTAGAATGTACACCTTATGGTCTTGAACTAAAGACATGTAGAATGTACAAAATGTCTTTTAATGTTATGGTCTTAAACATACCATGTTGTGAAAAGTTAGAATTATAGAGTTGCTAAAAAAAATGAAAGAGACATTCTTTTTAAACAGACTAAAAAAAAATAAGACAAATAAATTTAAACGGATGGAATATTATATAAAACAAAAGATCTAACATAAAATTAGATCAATTTTTCTATCATTCAAAAGTGCATTACATGTTAGATAAAATTATAATTGCAAATAATAGTCGTGTGTTCATTATTTGACCTTTTACTTAATATAAAATTATTTACCACAAAAAAACTAGATCTTTATTAAAAAGAACTACTTATAATTTTTAAAAATCAAAATTTAGGGTTTAGAGTGCAGTGTTCATGATTCAGGATTTGGGGTTCGGAGTTTGGGTGTCAAGGTTTAGGGTTCAGGGTTCAATTTCACATGAAGGAGGATTATACGTCCAATAGCAACTAATTCATAGATGATAGAATTAAAAGAAACCCTCGCTTCTCGTTTCCCCACTGCTCTCTCATGTGCATGCTATGCACTTGCTTTATTCCTTGCCCTTCACATTTAGCGAAATTACATTCCCGCAGTCATTGAAAACATGAACAATAGATTCTCACTGCTCACAAATTAATCAGTAAGTCTGTGGACTTGTTTAAGAACGCGAGCAAAATTTGTGTTATTTCTCAGGGGTGAATCAAAACTTTTGTGTAGATTATACGTGCTATTTTGGTCGTGGTATTACTCTATAAGTTTGCATCTGGTCTTCTAGTCTAATGATAAGTTAATTCCACTCCTTGATTTGAAGGTTTAGATACATCATTGCCTGCTTTGCGACTTGCCTAGGAAAATGTTGGATTAAATGGTTTGAATCCTCGATGGATATCTTTTCTGCGGCAAGACACAACTAAGTTCATGAAAGTTGTTGTTTCCAGACACAAATCATGAAAGCTTACTGTTAAAATGTACTTCGTTCAGTCTCTAAAAGAATTTGCATTTGCCGTGTAGAGTTTTGACATTGCTCGATTTCTTGATTCTGGTAAATGATTTATTATGTAATGTGTTGTCTTAGAAAGTGATGTGGTTCCTCAAGCATTGATTGTTGGATCACATGGCTAATGTATTTGAAGAATATTGCACTTGAATATTTCTTATAGATAGCAGTGATCAACTTTTATATCGAGGACCAGTTCATGCAATTCATTAACCATTTAAAAGTAACTCTAATGAAATTATAGAATATGACATGTAAGTCATTTATCTTGAGCCGAGGGTCTATCAAAAATAGCCTCTTTACCTCCCAAGATAGCGGCACTTTTGAATATGCTTAGAAATAGCATCTTGATTCCTAACATCCTTATTTGCGAGGACAAGTCATATTTGCCTATGTTGTATTCGATTCATCACTTATGTTCCATTTCAATCTGCATTCCAATTAATTGGAAGGAAAAAGCTTCTCTACATGTTAAACTCTTCCATGTTATAGTAATTTCACTTTTCTCTTACTTAATCTAGGTCTTAAAGAATACCTCTGGCACGTATAGAAATTTGAACTATTTGGCCGTGCAGTTAACAAAAAGAGGTGGTCTCCTCATGACCTGCTCATGTTCTAGAGCTATGACCCAAAGTGGACTGTTTTTTCACATTCTTCAGGCAAGTTAATTGTTTTATTCAAGGGCAACCAGGAAGACAGAGCAGACACCATTGAATTTTTTGATGACAGTATAAAAAAGTTTTTTGAATAGTTTCCTGAAAAAAGTTTCAGAAATTGTTCACCCTAATATTTACATTTTTCTTTTTATTTCAGACAAATGACTATGGTTTAGTACCAAAACTATAAGAATAAAGGGACCTAAATTTAGTGACTACGTAGTTTTTCCACCCAAAATCCATTTGATACTCCGAAATTTGATATTTAGTTAACAATTTTGTTAATGTGATCTAATGAAACACCATGATATAAGGTGTAAATGTAACGCCCCGAGACTACCCCCTAGACACCACACAGTACTTAGGACTACAAGTAGCTCGAAGCTAACCCGTGGTATCTAACTCAACACTAGATCGGAAGCTAACATTTATTCATAAAAACATGAGTACGAAATGTCAAGTCTGAAGTCTATCAGCATAAACTGAAAATAATCCCAATATGAGAAATAACTGCAAATCTACCAAGTTTGAGCAAGCCTCTAACATACTGAAGAGACACTGGAACAAACCCCCCACTGACCCAAAAATTATGAAGTCTAAACTGAACATAAAAGTGAACTATTGAGAAAGACAAAAATCATATCTAAGTCCTCGAAATATGAGGACTCACCAACTGACGGGAGTAAGCAAAGGTGATTGCGGCTAATCGTGTTGCTGAGGATGAACACCAGAACTTACATCATAATAGGATGCAGAGCACATAGAGTATGTAGTCAATACTTATAGAATGTACTGAGTATGTGAGGATGCATGCAATACATATAGACAACTGAAGTGAATCATGTGAGAAGTAAAACATGTGCAAGAAAAGTATATAATGACTTACTTCATTTTATGTAAATAGGCTGAAGTAGTAAAACATAGATATAATGGATAAAGAATAGTAACTGAACAAACTAGTGAACCATATACACTTAAATTATAAAACTGATTTTCTGTGGGAGATTCTCTTAACCGACATGCCCCACTTGAGCAACATGGAGCCCAACATATAACCCTTGTTGGGAGTGTGTTCAATACCTTTCTAGGGGTATATGGTCTAAGGCATATTTATATGCTTTATTACCAACTTTGACCCATGTTTACTTTAGTTTTGAGAGCAATAAGTATGTATTTTGTATTGTTTTGATGGAATATTTGATATTGTGCTAACAAATGTGATTAGACCCTTGTAGGTGAAATTTGCAACAATTTGGAGCATTTTTAGCATGGAAAGCGAGGCTTGGAGGAGCTACGAGCGAAGGATATTGAAGATAAGAGGCTAGCCAAAGATTTGAACTTGAAGAATCCAACCAAATCTGCAAAGAAAAGTCGAAGAAAGAAAGAAAAATGGAGTTTAAGTCCCAGGCGCGCCAAGGGGCGTGTCGGGCCCTTTTGGCACAATTTTGACTCAAGTGGACAGCAGGGGGGGCGCCCCCAAGGGCGTGCCTGGCCGCTCAGGCGCACCTTTTCAGAGGCAAAATTTGCCTAAGTCCCCGGGCCATTTTTTGGCAAATTTTTGCCCGAAGTTTTTGTCTATAAATAGGGCTTTTGGGTTATTGTATCATTATTCCATCTCTTGTAGGCTAAGTTTAGGCATTTTTTGGACTGAAATTAGGTTTCATTCTTCTTCTTTTCATATTTTATTTATTTTTATGAATTTTTATCAAAGTATGATGTTAATTCAAAGTATGAGTGACTAAAACCCCTCATTCTTGGGGTTGAGGCTACGAACATGAATCTCGTGAGTTGAATATTATTTGTTTTGGCTGAAGTTTATCAATTAGTGGTTATTCTTATATTCTTGATTTTACTATATTAATGCTTAATTACCATTGAAATAAATCTATTGTCTTGAGAGGAGTTCGAGAGAGAAATTGAGAGATAGAACGTGGAATATAAGGAGCGTGATCTTTACTCGAGGAAGCAATTCCAAGAGATTGATATGCGGTTAGGACCGAGAGGTACCTAATTCGCCGCGCTTGTTCAAATACGGGAAGATATCTTAAAGGCGTTAGAATTGGTTAAATCTATCCCCGCTCAACAATGTAGTTAGGTTTTCAATTTCTAATAGAAGGTAATAGTTTGGAGACGAATATAATCAGATTATCAACCTCGTGATCAATAACCACGATAGACAACTCAATTTGCTTAAACCATTAATATTCATGTGCTAGAGATGACGTTCAGGATGCCTTGACCCTGGGAATTCAACTTGCTATTGTTTATACCCCAAGTTAATCATGTTAGTTTAGTTCATAGTTATTTTATACTTTAAAACCACCATATCTCTATATTCCACCGCTTAAATAAATAATCAAGAACTAGTTTAGTCTAGTGAATAGTTAAACGACAAGTCCCTGTGGGTTCGACATCCGGCTCGAAAGGGCCACTTTATTATTTGAACGATCACGTACACTTGCGTGTATAGCTGGTTCGCAACAGTACAGAACCATGATTTGGTGTGAATTCACTCATGGACCCATTTTTGGGTAAAGAGAGACATTCTCAATTGGAGAGAACCCCCTTAGTAACCTACGAGGGCATGTAGTTTAGGAATTTGGGTTGTTATCTGAACTTGCATTCCCTCAGTGCTAAATACTACTCCCAAAACATGTCATATTGGTCATACTATAGTAATTTATCATAAAGTAAGCATAAATTAGTTTATAAGTCTAAAAATCACTTATGCTTTTGTTCTATCTCATGTCAACATGTAAAGTTACTTGATTTTCATGCTAAGTCTGTGACCATAAGGTCGAATCATGTCTAATAACTCATATTATACTAAAATCATATATAATATGCTAATTCATGGAGGTTTAGGTAAATTTATGTGAAAACAGTTAAAGTTTATGCTCAAAACTCAAACACTAGGGTTCCTACACTTTGAAAGCAATAATAATCATAGGAAATCATGGAAAACATAGAATGAAAGCAAAATCATAAAGTAGGTATAAACCCTAGAATTTAAATTCGGGAAGGACCATGTTTAAAAACTGAATTTAGGTGCACAAGTATGGAAAAAAGTGTAACACCCCGAAATTTTTCGAATGTATGCGACTACGTGATGAAATTAAGTGTATGTGTAATAAAGGGTATATAATACATGCAAGTGTGGGATTTAATGCATATTGGCTATTGGGCTCAAACTTGGCCCAAAAATTTACATGAAGACATGGCCCAAAACAAGGAAAAATGACCCATTCTTCCTTGACCCACTTGGACACCTCATCCTTGACTAAATATTGGCTAAGGATGATATATATAAGCTCAAAAAAATCAGATTTTTATCATTCAACACACCTTGCCATTTCTTATATTTTCTAGAGAATTCCAAGAAACCAAAAGAAACCCTTTTCAAGTCTAAGGCAACTACACTTATTTTGCCAAGATCATCACTTTGTAAGTGTTGGTAAGTGCCTATTCTTGTTTTTTAATATATTATGTGCATAAGAGATGGTATGGATTTTGATGGTTATGTATAAAAGGGTTGATTGGGGCACTTTTGTTTATATGTGACACAAGTTGTGTTATTTTGGTGATTGAACTTGGAAGTGGCCTTGTGGTCTTGAAAGAAGTGAGTTGATGGTTTGAACATCAACATGTATGATATGGTTATGCCCTAAGTTGATTTCTCTTTATGTGTCATTTTTGGAAATTGTTGTTATGGAAAAAGTGTACGGAATTGGTGACATAATGAAAGGAAAAATCTGATTTTTATTCAAAGGAACACACAACACATTTCTAGAAATTTTCCAAAATTTCTCTCAACTCTTAAAGAACCTTAAGCCAACTTTTGGAGTAAGATCATCATTTTTCAAGCTTAGGTAAGTGATTATTCTTATGGATTAATATATTATATGCATGGGAGAGTATGTAGATCATGTTGGTTATGCTTGGAAGTGTTGAACATGGCACTTTGTGATTTTGATGAAAGAGCATGGTATGGATGAAATATCAACATGTATGGTGTGATTATGTTATTAAACTTGTTAATTTCATATAAGTGTAAATTATGGGATTTTGGCCGATTTGTTGTTGTGAGGTGTATTGAAGTAATTTGATGGAATAATTGTGATGTTGTGGTGATGAAGAGTGGAAAGTATGAACTTGGTGTGACATGCTAATGGTTTATGATATTTTGGTCAATGTTGGGAATATTGTGGGATTATTAGTATGATAATTTCATCAATGGTATTGTCAAGGGGGAAATGACAATTTTAAAGGCAAACATGTAATTCATTGACGTCATATGGATTTGTAAAGTGGTTGGTGGTTAATCTAAATTCTGTTATGTACTTGTGTTGTAGAGTGAAACATAAGGAAGGAGCGGGACTATTGTGTTCACGTATAGGATTGAGTATTTATATTGAGAATACGAGGTATGTAAGGTTACTCTGTCCGTATCCTTCTGCAGCTCATATTGATTACATTGACAATGTCCCTGTATTATTTCGAAATGTCCAAAAGTAGTCCAAATCAAGTAGTTATATTGTTACTCACATGTTCCTCATATGTTGATCACTTATTATTCATGTGTTACATAGATGTTCCAATATTATTCCAAATATTCCAATATTGTTCCAAATGTTCCAATAATGCAATAGTAACCAATGTATCGATTTCTCAAAAGTAAAGAAGTAATGCATAATTGTTCAATTGGGGAGTGCAATCTAAGGGACATAAGTCCGGCTGGAACGCTCCCACTATTATTATTCATGGATCGCACTCTAAGGGGCATAAGCCTGGCTGGAACGATCCTATTGATATATCATTTATGGGTGGCACTCTAAGGGGCGTAAGCCTGGCTGGAACGATCCCAATGATATGTTATAACCCACTGATCAGTTGGGGCCCGGGTATCACATAAAAATGGTTAATGACAAATGAATGCAAATGCAAAGAAAGCAAAGAAAACAAGATACGTGTTTCCAAATGTACATAGAATCATGGGTTATTTTACATTAATTATTCACTTGTACTTGAACTCTTGAAAGTTCTTATATCTTACACAGTTACTATTTGCCTTACATACTCAGTACATTCTTCGGACTGACCCCTCTTGGGGAATTTACCTTGCTTGCTGCAGGCGCAGGTACTAGTAGACCTCCCCAGTAAGCTGCAGGATATCCACTGATCTTTGGTAAGCTCCAGTTGGTTCGGGGCTTTCCGTGTTAAGTTGTACATTGGTTTGGGTATTGTAAATGTTATGTAAAGCGGGGACTTGTCCCGAATTTAGGTTGGTCATGTATGTACTTCTGTTAGAGGCTTTGTAGACATATGTGGGTATATGAATGTAAGAGGTGTATGTCCTTCTTGACTTGATGGCCCTAACGGCCAAGTTTCTTATATGTATATATATCATGCTCCATGATTTCCTCTATTAGCATTTTATATACTTACGTGGTGGTGATGTTTCTTATGGTATGCATATGATTGGACATGAGTAAAGATTGGTTCTCTCGGGCCTTATCGGCTTTGGGTGCCAGTCAGTCCTGAATGGGATTCGGGGCATGACAAAAAGTCCTTGTTAAATCCCCACATACCTGAATTTGATGATTTCTTGAAGAGGAATCTTGAACTAGGCCCTTGGAATTTGAATTTTGGGAAGAAAATCCTTTCTTGAGTTTCCTGAGGTTGGAGAGGATGGGAATGAGGGATTTGAGAGTTATTCTAAGTATTTGGAATGTTTTAAAGATATAAACCAAGTTTGTGGAGATTAAAAGACTAGAATACCCCTCTTGGAATGTAAAAAGAAGAGATAGCACTGTTGGAACCTAGGTCGCGCGGCTGTTCACACAGCCTTGGCAGAGCTACTGCCTTACCCGTGCGGTCGCGCGGCTGACTTCCACTTCACGCGGCGGGTCATGTAAACTGCATAGTACCCAGTAAAATGGGCATAAATATAAGCACATAACTCAAATCGACGAATGATCGATGGCGTTGGAAACTAGAATCAATGACCTTTAACCTATATCCATAGTATGCCCCACACTCAAGAATTGGATTTTACAACTAGTTACAAACTAAATTTCCTCAATTTTTCAATCTAGTAAAAAATGTAGAACGGTTCAAATTTTTATCCAAAAATTCAATGTGTTACAGTAAAGTACGCTTTAGTGAGTTAATTTAACTTTGACAACTCTTGTGCTGCACGTTCTTGATTTTACAATGGTTATGTAACATGGATGAGGACAAAAAATAACTAGATGTTGTTGATATATGTGGGAAATAAAAATACGGGAGAAATATTACTGAGAAGTGTGAAGAAAATTATCTTTTTATACTCATACTTAACATTTTTAAATAATACTACGTACATGTTTTTCAACATGAAACGCTAACTTAAGTATTACTATATACACGTTATCTATGTACATCTAATACTTGTACATTTTAAATAATACTACGTACATATTTTTTTTAATGTGAAACACTAACCTATATTACTATATACTCATTATCTATGTACATCTAGTACTTTACATTTTAAATAATACTACGTACATGTTTTTCAATGTGAGACACTAACCTAAATATTACTATATACACATTATCTATGTACATTAGCGGTCTACCAATACCTGTATATGGATGGACAAAAACTTGTTTCTCCTAGGATCCCAGGACCTGTGTCTTTGATCAATGTCGAGAGTCGGGTCTTAGGTTGGGAGTCGGAGTTGGGAGTTGGATTGCGAATCGAGGTTGGAGTCGGATCTCAAGCCGAGAATCAAGAGTCAGGGTCGGGAGTCGGATCTCAATTTAGTGTCGAAAATCGGTACCTGAGACTTGGGTTAAGGTGGAAAGTTGATGTGTGAGGTTGAAAGAGAGTTTTGAAAAATGTTTTCCTTACTTTTTGAAGGGTAGTCATTTTCCTTAAGTTTTAGGAAAATAAGTTCATTTGAAAAACATTTTAAAAATATTTAAGCCTACTAAACATGAGAAAATTGGAAAATATTTTTCTTCATACCAAACACACACTAAACAAGTGGAAAATCTTACAAAACTTAGTCGACAGGAGTAAATGGCAAATTCCTTTTTTGTAGACTGTACATAGACACACTCATCCTACGTGGCATGTACGTGGCAATTAGTGTGAGTTTTCCATGTAGGTGCCACGTAGATGCCATGTAGGATGTGTGTGTCTACTTGTTCAACTTTATACAACTTAAGTGCCTATTTGTGCACACTCAAAGTGGAAAGGATAGATGTCAGCTGAGGCCCAGTTAAATGGCATGTTTATGTATTCTTCCTTTACAAATTAAAGGATGCACGTGTCTACAACAACTAAATTTTATAAATTTGACAAACAGATTAAAATAACTATGTTTAGTATAAGGGTCAAGTAAAATTTAAACGGATGGAGTAATGTTAATTTCACTTTCAATGAATAGCATGGAACCCACAAATGTCTTTTGGAAAAATAAAGACTACCCTCACTCAAGTATGAGGGTAGTCTTTATTTGACTGTCACTTTCGATGAAAACACTGATGTCTCCTCATACTTGAGTGAGGGTAGTCTTTATTTGTCAAATGAAGCTTGTGGGTCACATGTTATTTCTTGAAATTGAAATTAGTACTACTGTATTCATTTCATTTTATTTGACCCCTATACTAAAAATAATTATTTTAATTTATTTGTCAAATTTAAGAAATCAAGAGTGTTTAGTTATATTTTTCCTCTCTAGCATTAGTATTAAATAACTGCATAAAGTAATAATAGTCAAATTTAGAGTTTCAAAACATCATTAATAAGGTCAATTTGATACTCCCTCTGTCCAACTATAGTTGTCCACTATTAACCTGACACACAACTTAAGAAACAGTAAATAATATGGGTAATTTTACAAATAAAGATGGACGGAGGGAGTAAAATATACCCCTAATTAAAGTTTTCTTAAATGGTGTGCCTAGTAAAATGAACTAGAGGGAGTAAATGATAATCTATAATATATTAAAAGTTTGAAGACCCTTAAAAAATGATTTGAACTATTTGTCCTTCATTAAAAATCTTTGAAATAGACAAATCGTTTTTTCACTTATTTCCTTCAATTATTATATCATTATATTTATAATATTGTAACACCCCGTACCTACCAAACCCTACTTGACAACGTTGAACAATGTTTACTTAAGTGTCGAGAGCCAAATGTATGTATTTTGTAATGTTATTGATGAGGTAATGGATATTGGGCCTAGTACATGGGATTAGACCTTCGTGGGAGGTGTAACACCCTGTAGATTTCCGAACCAATGGAATTAATTAAACATGCATGAGATTTTAGAGGATTTGTACATTGTTGGGCCAAATTAATATATGCAAATGGGCTCAATTTAAGCCCAAATGCATGGCCCAAATGGAGAAAAAAAGATCCATTCTTCCATTTGACCCATTCAACATGATAATTAATGTTGATAATTGGATAAGAAGAGACTTGAGGGCCTATATAAAGCATGAAAAATTAGATTTTATTCATATCTTCACACATGTCCTATTCTAGAATTTTCTACAATATTTGCTCTCTTCAACCAAACCCTAAAGCAACCATTTGAGGGAAAGATCATCCATTTCCAAGCTTTGGTAAGTATTTATTCTCATGGTTTAATGTATTATATGCATGGAATATGGTGTAAAACATGTTGGTTATGTTGGTGATGTATTGAGAATTCACTATGTGCGAAATAATACATGTTGGCTCAAATCGGAGGATGGTTTTGCCTTGTAAACTTGAACATGAACTTGTGGTATTGAAGGAAGTAAAAATGATGGAGTTAATATTGACATGTGAGATGTGATTATAGCATTTCCTTGTTTTGTCATGGTGTATAATGTTTGGAATTTCTATTGTGAAATTGGTTATGGTTTTGGTGATGTATTGACCGTAAAGTGTCGTTTTGGTGTTGTTATGTGTGTTGTGAGACCATGGATGAATGTTGGTGTTTAATATGATCAAAAATATGTCAAAATAAGTTTGGTTATGATCATGGACCATTCATTGCATGAAAAGACCCAAAAGAGACCCTTTTTGGCCGAAACGGGCACCCGCCCTCGCAGACGAAGCACCTGCAGGCGCAGGTGCCAACGCAGGTGCCTCTGGCTACTGCCAAAGGTCACATGCGGACGGAGGTCATCCACCTGCGGGCGCAGGTGGCTTAGCGGATCGGCCCAGAACTCCGAATTGCTTGTTTTTGCATCCCTTTGGCCCCCTGAAACCCCTATACCCTTCATGGATGTAATTATCAACTTGTGATGTATTTTTAATGACCTTAAAGTGTCGTATGAAGGCATTTTAGACTGTATTAAATGTGTATGGTTGTTCATATGTTGTTATGAGGCAAATTGATAAGCGTAAATATGACGGAATGGAAATGAGAAGGCATAAAGGGTAAGTGTGATGCGAAATGCTATTGTTATACGAAATCTTGGTCAATGTGTGTAATGTTAAGGTATTGTTGGTATGATAATACAGTGAGTTGTATTGTAAGGAGTGAAATGAAGTTATATGGCGGTCATATAGTTCATTGTCGTTTTATACGCTTGTACGGTAAATGATCGTTAACAAGAGTTTCATTGTGGACTTGTATTGTAGAGTGAAACATAAGGAAGAAACTGGACTGTTTTGTTCATATATATACTTGTGTACTCATACTTGGAAGTAAAGGTATGTAAGGTTATTCTTCTATATCCTTCTACAGCATGTGGTGTTCACATTGTCATAGTACTCATTTGATTCCGAAGTGCTCTAAGGTATTCCGTATTCGGTAGTTGGCTAATGCTACTCACATGTTTCCTACTCATTGGTCAATGGTGAATCATATGACTCATGCCCATTGGTTGACTCGTGTTCATTGGATAACATGTCAATAGTTCCAAATGTTCTAAGGTATTGCATCTCCGGTTGGTGAATAGTTGATATCCACATGTGTCTTATTTAGTGATCATTATCCTAAGGTTCCAAAAGTGTTACATTCCAAAGGGGTCCTATAATATTTTGACTAAGGTAGACATATATTGTTATTCACAAGTGTCCTACTCCTAGATGAATTACGATTCACTTATCTCTTATTCATTGACTGAAGTTCCTAAGCTGTCATAATGTTGTAAATTCTAAGAGAACTATCTCAACGAGAGTAATGAGGTAAAGAGGGCTTGTTTAGTTTTATTCCAATCATGTCATGATCCAAAGTTCCAATAGAGTTATACACATGGCTCTTATGCATTGACTATTGTTCCAATGGTTCCAAGATGTTGTGTTTCAAATAATGTTATGGCAAGTGAATGTACCAATCTCTCAAAAGTAATGAAAGAAGTAATGCGCAAGTTAATGTATCTATCTCTCACAAGTAAAGGTATAAATCTCAAAAGTAAAGAAATGAAGTAAGAATAAAGTAATGCATATTGACTGTGTTCATGGGTGTTATCCATGGGGTACAAATACCCGCATGATGATGTTAGTTTATCCATGGGGTGCAAACACCCGCATGATGATGTTCATTTATCCATGGGGTGCAAGAACACCTGCATGATGATATGATCTTATCCATGGGGTAAAAAGAATACCTGCATGACGATGATATTTTATCCATGGGGTGAAAAGAACACCTGCATGATGAGGGCCCTAACAGTATATGAGCAATGTAAAAGTAAAGTAAAGTAAAGGCAAGGGAAAGAAAGAACGTAATGTACATGGTTCCCCACATACAGAAGGAGAGTTTATTCACATTTGCTATTTCTCTTATATTGGTTCTATGGTTGTTGTGATCGTGAATGAATGATCGTAAATGGCAATAACAGAAGAATTGTACATAATTCCCCACATTGAGTTTTCTCTTATAATTATTTCCATGGAAGTTCTTACATACTGATGTAGTTTTCTTATGGCCTTACATACTCAGTACATTCTTCGTACTGACCCCTCTCGGGGACTTACCTTACATGTTGCAGGTGCAGGCATTAGTAGACCTCCACAGTAGGTTGACGGTATTTGCAGATCTTTGGTGAGCTCCAGTTGGATCGGGGCTTTCCGAGTCAAAGTTGTACATTGGTTTTGATGTTGTAGACATTATGAATTGGTCGTGTATGTATTTAGAGGCTTTTGTAGACCTATGTGGGTATATGGATGTAAGATATGTACGTTCAGTGCGACGTGATGGCCCCAACGGCCAAGTTTTATATATGTATATGTATGACATTTTACATTTCATCAATTGCATGAATCAGTATGTTATTCATTCGAGGTTATGCGTACGAATGTTCATGAGCAAAGATTGGTTCTCTCGGGCCATATCGGCTTCGGGTGCCAATCACGCCTCAATGGAATTTTGGGGCATGACAAATATTAACTAGAGTCCTGAAATATATAGGAAGAGAATTAATTATATTTTTATGTTGCTCAATTAGAAAAAGAAAGACTCAATTAGAATAGAAAAATAACTACTAAAATAGGAGAATTAGCAAAAGACTTGATTGAAAATTAATATTAGGAGTATTTTTAATTATTATTTTTTTTGAAAAATGGGCCGTATCTTTTTGAAAAGCAAAGAACATTATTTTATTTTATTTTTTTGAAAAAATGGGTCGTATCTTTTTGAAAAACAAAGAACATTATTTTTGGAAAATAAAAAACTTTCAATACCGTTTGTTTTGATTTTTATCCTAACAAATTCCCTTATATTTGGCAACATTCAGTTGTATCCTAATATAATACAAATAATATATATGTAATACAATTCATATATGTATCATAAATCAAATTCGGTTTGGTTTGTGAATATATTTTTATAAAAGGAGTTGCTTTGAAATCAGGAAGTCTAAACTTTCTATCAAAACTTCACCAACAATTTCGGTGTCATTGAGGTACTTCCTTCTCATTCGTTGTTTATAAGTATTTTCTTAGAAGAGTTTGGATAGAATTCTATGTATTGTTATGTGGAGTTGTATGATAACGTGAATTTTTTGATAATTTATGTCTTAATTGTTGATTGCTGCACGAGTTTATGTTTATTGGAATATGACAAGGTGAATTGGTCACACTTTTTTCTTGGGCCAAAAAATTCGTAAATTGTTTAATGTTTATGGGGTCTTAAAGATTTTTTTTTTTTTTTAATTTAAGTAGTCTTCAAAAATGGGAAGTCAGCGAATTCTTCACCAACAATTTCGGTGTCATTGAGGTACTTTCTTCTCATCCGTTGTTCATTAGTATTTTTTTTTTTAAAATTGAATGGAATTGCATGTATTATTATGCGGAGCTGTATGATAACATAAGTTTTCTGATCATTTATGTGTTAGTTGGTTTATTGCTACATGAGTTTATATTCACTGGAAGATGACAAGGTGAATTTGTGTCACTTTTTTGTGCCTAAAAATTCATAAATTGTTTAATATTTATGGGATTTTAATGTTTTTTTTTTCTTTTGATTTTGATTTAAGTCGTCTTCAAAAACAATTGATGAAGTCCTCACCAACAATCTTGGTGTCATTGAGGTAATTTCTTCTCATTCTTTATTCATTAGTATTTTTTTTTTAAAAAAGTTTGGGTGGAATTCTATATATTGTTATATGGAGTTGTATGATAACATAAATTTTCTATCATTTATTTCTTAGTTGTTTATTGCTACATGAGTTTGTATTCACTGGAAGATGACAAGTTGAATTTGTTACACTTTTTTTGGCCTAAAAATTCATAAATTGTTTAATGTTTATGGGGTTTTAATGTTTTCTATTTATTTTGATTTTAATGTAAGTCATCTTCGAAAACAAAAAATCGATGAACTCTTCACCAATAATCTCGGTATCATTGAGGTACTTTCTTCTCTTTCGTTGTTCATTAGTATTTTTTATAAAAAAGTTTGGATGAAATTCTTTGTATTTTAATGTGGAATTGTATGATAACTGAATAATCTCGGTATCATTGAGGTACTTTCTTCTCTTTCGTTGTTCATTAGTATTTTTTATAAAATTTTTTGAATGAAATTCTTTGTATTTTAATGTGGAATTGTATGATAACGTGAATTTTCTGATAATTTATGTCTTAGTTGTTTACTTCTACTAAACGATAATAACATGAAACACACGTGCAACGCACACACATTAAACTAGTATCCATTAAATGCTGATATCATCATCAATGCAAATATGTAAAGTGCATTCCATGAATGTATTTTACTTGTTCCATTTACTTTCAAGAGAAATTTTATTTTTGGATTATTAAGATTACTCTCTCCATTTCATTTAGGGAAAATAATGAATGACTTCTTTTGAATTCCAAATAAATAAAAATGATTGTTGATACATCATAAAATGAGGCTAAGTAGTAGAAATGTATAAACTGTTGATCTTAAAATTAAAAGCGTTGTTTAATTTGTTGATTACCAATTGAAATACTAAAACAATTGTCTAATTCTAAGGTTGTCTTATCTTTTCAATTTGTGACTAATTTTAATCATAACTGTTCGTCCTTTATCTTATCCATATAATCTTGTAAGTTGACTGCATACTCTTTTATAAGCTTTTGAAATTATATATACTGGTTGATGAATTTAATGTGTGAACAATGCCACAGGGGATGTCCACATACTTTCAGCTTCTTGTATTTTTCAATAAATTTGTGCTTCTGGATTTTTGAGATAATAAGAGGTTGGTTCCCTTGTTAAGCAGCTTCTGCCTCTTTCTTTGTGTTTTAGTCCTGCCAGCTTCTATTATTTGCCAATCGACTAAATTAATTTCCTCATGTGTTTGTATAACTTCTCTATTGAGCTAGAAGAATATTCTCGTAAAGAAAATATCATTTAAAGAGTTAAGAGTTCTCATTCAGTCACATTTATATGAAAAAATATAAATGTGGCAAAATGCAAGACATTGAACTACATACCTTTCGTTTAGAAGCATATGGTGAGAAACTCCCAAGAAAAGATTCTGTGCAATCTGCTTTGTTGGTCTATTTTCCTTATGAACTGTTGCATCTTACTTTGTCAAGGTATTTGTGGATAAGACAAGAGCTGTAGCAGGACCAATTAAAAGATTAACTAACATAGACTTGGATTTCAAAGCTTGCGATGCTTTATTCAAACAAAAGTAATTCGAATTTAAGGAAATCTCGTGTATGAAATTAGGGGATATAATGATTTATGAGTTAGTCTCTCGATTGTTCATTCAACTTATGATTATTACTTTTTCAAGAAAAATCGCACGCAGCTTTTATTTTTGTTAATTTGAATTTACTCTTACTTACCATTTCGCCTACAAAAGTTGCTAAACTAACTTCTATGTCTTCAAAACCTAAATGAATGGTAAGGGTTATCCTATGTAGGTGGATTAGAGAAGGTGTCTCCACGATTCGGTTAGTTGGGTCATGACAATATCAGAATTGTATTAAGAGCTACTAAAAGTTCACTTCACTTTAATTCTATGTTGAAAAGTATTTAAGTTGTTGAGAAGAATGTCGCTACCTTTGTTCTTTTCAATTGGAGAATGTTAGGATAGTTTAAGTTTATTGAGTGAAGGGCATATTATGTCCTTAAGTTTGTTCTTCTGATTCATTTCATGCATCCTTCTTTATTTAATTTTTATGAGTTCTAATTTATTTGATGAACTAGTTTGGGACTCTTTTGTCAAAATTTGTTTTTTTTGGTTCTTTTTCAGAAAAAGGATTTGGGATAGTAAGGTTGTAATTGACTTTTGTTCAATAAAAAACTACAATAAAAGGTGATGGGAAAAATGGCGATGGATGTAGCCAGTGGCGGACCTAGGATTTTACCCTAGTGGGTTCAATCAGTTAAGAGAATGATGATAGTCAATAGTATAAACTATGTTACGTACAAAAAACATTTGCTCCTGTTATTCTATTTGTTCTTTTTTGTTGATAACGTAACATCAACATTGGATTAATTTAATTTTTTTTTTTTTTTAAAAAAAAGAAAAACTCAGCACCTTTTTTATTTAACAAAGTTGAGCAAAAATTTAAAAATTTACAAAAAAACCTATTTACATTTATTTTAACTAAATTAAAGTAAACGAACAAACTGTATATAATTTCTGTATATAATTTCAACCAAAATAGTTGCATATTTTAACAAAAAGCTACGAAAGAGTGTCAAAATTCAGCTAATAACAAGTTAAAATGTTTTTCAAGTAAAATAGGTTTTAGATTTTTATTGAATTTGAGTAAGGAAATAAAATATATGGGGTGAAATATAAAATTAAAAAGAAATAAATAAAACCAAAAGCAAAGAAAATAAAATATATGAAGTGAAATAGAAAATTAGAAAGAAATAAATAAACAAAAAAAGCACAATGATATAATATTGAACCAAAAGGAGAAAAAAACGTGCAAATGCACCTCACAGGATTCGATCCTGCCCAATTTCTGTGGCTTTGAACCCACTGACCGCTGCTCCACAGCTTCACATATGTTTCTTGTGGGTTCAATTTAATACTTAAATGTATTTCACAATAATTTTCCCTATACAAAAACAATAAATTTTCGGACGAAGTGGGTTCAGTTGAACCCACATGATACAACGTGGGTCCGCCCCTGGATGTAGCAGTTGTACGTGCGACTACAATGTGTGCAGCGACATGACTATATTAACGTCTGAAGGTGGAGGTAAACTCGAGATACTTATTAGCTACATTGATAATCTCCCTACTGGGTGAGTATTCGTATGTCTACATAAAACTTTTTTTTTTGCTTATGTGTTTGATCAATAATTTTTCTCTATTAAAAAATTAATCAGATGGTAATTGATTCGATTACTCTTTAGGATCAATTAAAAACAAGTAGATGGAAAATACAAAAAAAGCACTAACGGTGTTCATGCATGCTAAGGAGCCCTACCTCCTTGCCTACTGGCTTCTTCTACTTTTTTAGCTTGGACGGAATAGTTATGTCTTTGAAATTTCTTTTTCTCAAATAAATAGGGTAATTCTAAAAAGATATTAAGAAATAGAATTCTACTACTCTCATCTCACTCCTTTTAGTCGAGTGAGCTAATTTTTTCTGTTAGGGTTTGGGGTTTGGGGTTTGGGGTTCGGGGTTCGAGGTTCAGGGTTCGGAGGTTCGAGGTTCAAGGGCTTTTTCTACTTTTTCAGCTTACACGAAAGAGTTATGTCTTTGAAATTTCTTTTTCTCAAATAAATAGGGTAATTGTAAAAAGAAATTAAGGAATAGAATTCTACTACTCTCATCCCTCTCATTTCAGTCGAGTGAGCTAATTTTTTTCGTTAGGGTTTGGGGTTCGAGGTTTGAGGTTCAGGGTTTGAAGGTTCGAGGTTCGGGGGGTTCTTCAACTTTTTCAGCTTACACGGAATAGTTATGTCTTTGGAATTTCTTTTTCTCAAATAAATAGGGTAATTCTAAAAAGATATTAAGGAATAGAATTCTACTACTCTCATCCCTCTCATTTCAGTCGAGTGAGCTAATTTTTTTGTTAGGGTTTGGGGTTTGGGGTTCGGGGTTTGAGGTTCAGGGTTCGAAGGTTCGAGGTTCGGGGGGTTTCTTCTACTTTTTCAGCTTACACGGAATAGTTATGTCTTTCGAATTTCTTTTTCTCAAATAAATAGGGTAATTCTAAAAAGATATTAAGGAATAGAATTCTACTACTCTCATCCCTCTCTTTTCAGTCAAGTGAGCTAATTATTTTTGTTAGGGTTCGGGGGTTTGGGGGTTTGGGTTTAGGGTTCAGGGTTCATTAAGGTTCAGGGTTCAGGGTTCATTAGGGTTCATTAGGTTTAGGGTTTAGGGTTCATTAGGGTTCATTGGGTTTTGGGTTTAGGATTTAGGGTTTAGGGTTCAGGGTTCTTTTTTTTTTTTTTTCAAAATCCACTAGGCGGGGTGCCTAGGTTATTTTTATTAATTTTTCCAAATCAAAAAAGTCATTACAAATGTAGCCGAAGCTAAAAATAAAATCAAAGGTTAAGCTAGTGACCAAAATAAGACTTATGGTATGTCTTAATTTGGTGCTACAATATGAGTGAATAAAATGTGCTAAACTTATTAATGCTATACTAAGAATTGCAAAATTAATATACGAACAAAGTAGTATCCCTGATGCGAATTCAAGCTCGTCTTAACCAAGAATAATGGTCCTCGACAGTGTTGTTTTGGAGCCTCACGGCATTGTTGCTTGTTTCAAAAGGTTGCTGCTGTAGCTTAATGCAAGCAAAAACTGGGCAGCAACAAATATATCCACCAAAAATTGATTCCAATATCGGCCAATATAGACGACACGGATGTATCTCAAGTCTGGACCTCTTGGTGCACAAAGTTGTCGACAAAACTTGTCCCGTATCATCTGAATAAATCTTGGTCCGGTCCTCTAGCCAGGATATACAAAACAAATTCCGCACCCTACATAGAATTCTCCTGAACCAAATTGTTGGGTTAACCTGTATCAAATCATCATCTATTGGAATAGGTTCAATGAAACAGTAAACTTTATCAAGATTCATATCATTTCCTTCAAATGTAGGATCAATGGAGGAATAACCAACATTAACATTGGACCACTCTTTGTCCAAAACACTTCCCATAAGACTGGAAAAGCTCCATTCTATGCTAATTCCACCTATTAATAGTCTCTCAATGGAATGAGCAACAATTGCTAATACCACACATTGAGAAATAATTAAAAGATAGAATTTGCATACAATGTTGTAATCTGCAAAAAAGAAAACAATGTTAGAAATAAAAACCATCTCCATGCTCTCCTCCCAGTAGATTTGAACACGGTGATATGTTATTTTCTCCATCATCCTCTTCTTGCAGCACCATTTCTCTACAAGGCATATCGAGACACACCCCGAACTTCCACGCACTGCCCTGGTAATTAAGTCCCTGCCAGTAGCCTCAATTCCGCAACCTGTCAGCAAGCATCGCCACACCATCATCCTCTTTTTGCAACTCGAACTCGCAAATATGGACATTGAAGCTTGTCGCTATTAATTATCTTCCTTCCTTGTGTGTCCAGCTCATTAAATGAATGCACTGTAATATCGCCATGTTCAAGTGCAGTATTTTCCAAGTAGTCCGCAAGCTGGTTGCCTTCCCTCATAACATGAGTCACCTGGACATTTATATTATCCAGTAGCTGGCCTATTTCCTCCAATTCAGCAACTATGCTCCATGGCGTCTTCCAAGTATTATGTATTATATTTTTTAGAAACAAAGAGTCAGTTTCTAATATCAAATTAAAAACATTATGACCTACACAATATCGAGCAACCTCCAGAATGGCAATAGTCTCTGAAAATGTATTTGTGCCATCTCCAATTTCCTTTGCTTCTGCATATACCAAATCACCAAGAGAATCTCTAATACAAAAGGCATAAGAACTTCTACCTGGGTTACCTCTAGACACTCCATCCGTGTTGCATTTTAACCAATTATCCGGAGGTAACTTCCAACACACCTGAGTAATCTTCAATATTGGCACAAAGTTTTCCAGAACTTGAATTATCTCTGGCCATCTATGTGGAACCTGTTTAATTGCTGGCTTCCTGGTCTTGACAAGCAGTTGCAGAGTGCTTGAAATCTGATATATAATTCTGTTAATAGTCACCTTCCCTCCATGCTTGTTTCTATTCCTTTTCTTCCACAACTCCCAAATAATAATTGCTGGAACATCCCAAAAGATTGGTTTGAGTCTAGCAAGAACAGGAGCAGTCCACCATTGGAGAATAACCTGCTGAAGTTGTAAACCTGCAGTGGATATGCCTGCATAGGCATTGAAATATTCCCAAGTTCTTTTAGCAGTGGGTTCTTTTAGGAACACGTGGCTAAACGTTTCCTCCTGCGGCATGGCACAGCAACAACATCTCGATGCCAAGCTAAATCCAATATTCTTCACCCCATCATCCAAAGGAAGTTTGAACTTCCAAGCTCTCCACATCATGAATGAGATTTTATATGGCAGCCCCTTTATCCACATGTACTTGTATATATCAGATTTTGCACTCCTCAGTCTAATATAGTCCCAAGCAGATTTTACCGAGAAGTCTCCAGTGATCTCAAGCATCCAATATGGTGTATCCAGTTCTTGCCGTTGAGATGGAACTTGGATATTTTCCATTATGTGTTCAGCTAAATCAGCAGGTAAGATGTTCCGCAACAATTGTTCACTCCAACTATTACCAACCAACTTCAGCCACATTATTAATCGATTCATCACAATAAAAATTTGACGGGGTGACAAAATATAGTGCTCCCAGTCCAGTCCAATTATCAAACCAAAATTGTGAAGATCCCATTCTAAGTTTCCAATAGATTTGATGCTCAATTAAATCCCTGATTTCCAACATCTTCCAACATCTTCCTCCAAACATGAGAGCCTTCTTTCCATTGTACAATAACTGGATTAATCTTCTTGGAATATTTGTTGCTTATGAATGCACTCCACCGGGAAGGTTTTGTCCTGAAGTTCCACCACAATTTGGAAAACAAAGCCTTTGAAACATCGAACATGGACCTAAACCCCAAACCTCCTTCATTCAATGGCAAACACAACTCCAACCATTTTGCCCAATGCCTGCTTCTATCACCCACAGTGTTGCACCAAAAAAATTGAGCAAAAATCTTATGTAATTTTTCAATCACATAATCAGGAGGGTCTACTGCCGATAACAGGTGAGTCGGCATGCTTTGTAATACATGAGAAATAAGAACTGCTCTTCCCCCGTGCGAAAGTAGTGTCCCTTTCCACGATTGTAGTTTTCCTTGCACTTTCTGAATAAGCTCTGAATAAAAGGCCATGTTCCTTTTACTATAAAAAATGGGACATCCTAAATATGTCAATGGGAATTCCTGTCTACCAATTCCAATAACAAGTTGCACCCTATCCATCACTGCAGAATTCGCCAAGTGATGCATATAGATTGCACTTTTTTCCTTATTGATCTTTTGACTTGATGCATTCTCATATTCTGTCAGCAACTCCATAATCAATTGTAAGGAAATAGTGCACGAAGAGGAAAAAATGATGGTGTCGTCTGCATAAGCTAAGTGATTAATTTTTGGACTCCATTTAGGAAGACCAAAACCACAAAAGTACAAATCATTATGCAGAGCGTTCAGGCCCCTGGACATCACCTCCGCAGCCAAAATAAATAAGGTAGGAGAAAGAGGATCCCCCTGTTTTACTCCTCTTGATGATTTGAAAAAACCATAAGGCTGGCCATTTACCAAAATAGAGTACCAATTATTATTCACAATATCACAAATCAAGCCAATGAACCTCTCACTGAACCCCATCTTCCTCAGGACTTTTGTTAAGAAAAACCAAGATAATCTGTTGTAAGCTTTCTGCATATCGAGCTTTATAACTCCATTAGGTCCTACTTTAGTCCTCAATCTAATGTCTGTGATTATCTCCTGGGTGAGCAAAATATTCTCTACGATACTCCTACCCTTCACAAACCCTGCTTGTTCAGGAGATATCAAACTTGGTAAGATGTCAACTAACTTGTCATGAATAACTCGTGAGAAGATTTTGTTGACGAAATTACTCAGGCTTATTGGTCTCATGTCAGAAAAAGTGACCACCTCTTTCTTCTTTGGTAACAACACTAGATGTGTGTGAGTAATAAATTTAGGTAACTGTCGACCTCCAAAAAATTCCCCAATCATTGCACATACGTCATCCCCAACTATTTCCCAGCAAAACTGGAAAAATTTGCCCGTATAGCCATCAAGACCTCCGGCACTATCACCATTCAAGCCAAATACTGCATTCCTGACTTCTTCTTTTGTTGGCCACGCAACCAAGTGTGAATTTTGCTCCACGTTGATCATGCTTTAGAATGTCAAAATCTGATGGAGCTCTTTCTTCTGTGAATTGTTTTTGGAAGAAATTCACAGCAGCAGTAGCTACTTCGTCAGTTGATTCTAACCATTGGCCATTCTGTTGGATCCTCTTTAACTGCATCTTTCTCCTTCGACCATTGACCTGTGCATGAAAAAACCTAGAATTCTTGTCACCCTCTTGAAACCAGCTCATACCTGCTTTTTGCCTCCAAAATTCCTCTTCTATATGTATCACTCTCGTCAATTCTGCTTGATCTTTTAACAAACTTTGTCGATTTTGCTGCGATGGGTCAAGTTCAAATAGAACTTCCAAAACCTTAATCACATCCTCCAAGTTAGCAATTTTCTGAAAAATGTCTCCATAGGTTGATTTGCTCCAATTCGACAGAACTTTCTTCATCTTCTTCAATTTAAGATTAAATTGAACAAAAGGATTCGACACACCATCGAAATTCCAGTTCTGCCGCACCACATCCAGAAAGCTCTCATGAGTTGTCCAAAAATTTAAAAATTTGAATGATTTCTTGATTTGTGGACTGTCAACCTTACATTCAAGCAATAATGGAGAATGATCTGAGCCAAATCTAATCAAGTGAGTCACATCACATCCTGGAAACATTTGTTGGAATTCAAAATTGCCCAAGCATCTATCTAATCTCTTGAAAATGCAAGCATCGTCAGGCCTGCCATTCCACTATGTAAAAATGCTTCCCTTGAAGCCTAAATCAGATAAATTACAGGTTTGAATGCAGTGCCTGAAATCTTCTACTTCATTGATGGATACTGGAAGCCCTCCATATTTTTCCTCCTCGTCAACAATGACGTTAAAGTCACCTGCAACTAGCCAAGGATCTCTCATAACAGATCCCAAAGAATACAGTGAATCCCATAAGGCAATTCTCTCCACTGAATCACACTTTGCATAAACGAGTGTAATTATGTAATGACCTTCCCGGTCATTTTCCTCATTTTCGTGCGTTCTCAGCGTTTAGAGCTTTTCTATAACTGCCCCAAGTTATTTATGACTTGCTGGGACTGACAGTTCGGTTCTCGGGCAGTTCGTTTGAGAATATTATTTAGACCGAGCACGTTGTAAAATGTTAAATTAAATTAGAATTTGATAAAATGACATAGTTCATTACCTTTCAAAAATATTTATGATATTTATAAAATTCTTTAGTGATGATGTATCTATACTACTTTATAAAAGTTCTATAATTTATTTATATTTTAAACGGAGATAGTAAATCTAAATATGTTAAAATAATATTTTTATTTTATAGAAGTTTTGTTCAAAATAATTTTCTATTCATGATGGTATATTTAAAATATTATATTTATTTTACCACGAGCCTATGCAGTATCCGAATATATATATACGGAGAGCAAAATAATGGATAAAGCCATGTGCATGCAACATTAATTGGCATTTGACTAAAAGACTTACTTTTTTGTTGGTCTTGTACGTGTAGTGTATATATATATATATACTATAGTTTTATTTATTTTTTCCTCATTTTGTGTTCTTTATTACACTACATATATTCCACCATTTTTATTTTTAAGTACTTTAAGCTCAATTTTAGGCATTTCTAGAGAGATTCAAGGTTAGGGGTTGGTATATTTGAGTTCGTGGACTCGTTCTCGTCATTTCTACGGTACGTTTTCTTATTTTTACGGTAGTTTTAGTTACGGTGGTTGCTGGAATTGGTGTTGATGTTTGAGCTAGATATTGAGCTCAAATTGAGCGGTGTTAGTGGGCCCCACATGGACCGTTTGGATATTTTTTTGAACTAATGCAATATGGGTATCAAAATTCATGTTTTAACATGTAGTTTATTATTTTGCTAGCGTGGCAGCAATCGGAGGTCTCCCGAAAGGGAAAGACTCCTATTTAGCAAGCTTTGGCAGGCGTTTGGCGGCGTCCAGGTAGGCTAGGCTTACCGTATACCTAGATTGAGTTTGTTTATAGTATTTGCATGTTATTATGCTAGTGTTTGGGCTGGTAGTTGTGGATTGGCACTGACTTGCTATGACTAGGCCTTTTGGGCCGTTTAGGGCCTTGTTCGGATGTGTTTCGGGCCTGTTATCCTCGTGGTGTGCCAGATATTACTTTTATAGGGTTGGTTAATGTTGTACCGCTGTTAGTAGGGGTTTGGGGAACCTTAGCCCAGACTTGGTTTCGGGACCCCGTAGTGGGCCCCGCTACTCTTCACAGTCGGTGTAGTTAGCTTTAAACCTTATTAGGCTTAGTTAATCCCCGAGATGATCTTTTAGGATACCATTTGTATTAAATTACCCTATTTATGCCCTTTTGACCTGTTTAGCCTTGTTAGTCTCTAATAGCACCGTATTTGACCGGGTCGGCTAGTTTGATTTAGAATGCGGACCCGCCTTGCCATGACTTAGAATGTATACCCAGATTTGTAGTACGTGGTGGGTTAGCTCCTTTACTTATGTTTCGAGTTTATTTTGGGGCTGGTATGTCCCCGTTTACTTGTATTTGTGTGGATTCTGGCACTATTATGTCACTTGGTTACTGATTATTATGAGTTTCGGTTCGAGTCCGGCCACTGATTATTATGAGTTCCGGTTCGAGTCCGGCCACTGATTATTATGAGTTTCGGTTCGAGTCCGGCATCTGGTTATGATATGATTGGAGAGTTTTGGTACTGAGTTCCGGTTCGAGTCCGGTGGTTATGATATATGTGGCCTATTGTTATTATCCACTATGTCCGGTTCGATTCCGGTGTCTGGCCTCTTGTTATTACCCATTGGTGCCGGTTCAAGCCCGGTGCACCCTTGTTGGTTATTCTGGTTACTGGATACTGATGCAGCTTCGAGACACTGGTGACTATGCATTTACTATTCTTGTGTGTCCCGCCGGTTTATGGGGGCCAGGCTGGATTATTGTTTTCTTTCGTGTGCCTATCGGGTTTATGGGGGCCCAGATAGGTTATGTTTGACTTGAGTGCTTACTTATGCATTTATTTACACTTTACTTAGTATCGTATTTATTTATCTCCTGAGCATATCTACACGCCTCGGCAGTAGTGTATTTACTTATTATTTATACCCCGGACCTAGCATGCACCCTCGCATTTTAGCTTGCTTATATTATATTGAGCTCAGCCGGCCGATGATGCCTACTGAGTACCCGTTGCCCCGGTACTCATACTGCACTTCTGCATCTTTTTCCCCGATGCAGATCCGGGCACTAGTCGACGGTTTTGACGTGACTCTCTTTCCAGCACTGACTCCGGAGCAGGGTGAGCTTACTGACGTCCGAGGCAGATCCTACTCCATCTCTATTGTATAGTCTTTTGCTCTCGAGACTGTAGTACTTGTTGTATATATTTGGTTTCTGTCTTGTTTTTTTTTGACATGTCTAGTAGTGGCTCTTGTACCGACTTCACCAGGTCTTGGGAAGGGTTCTCAGCTGTATATATTGTTCTCTTCCTTCTCAGTCTTGGTATGGATATATATATTTTGATTTTTTTTTTTTTTTTTTTGTATTTCTAGCATGTGTATTAGTATGGTTACTTCCACTTCATCTCTGTTTCCTGAGATTCCACCCGTTAGCCTGTCGCTTGTCGCTCCGGGCTAGGGTTTGGCTTGCCTATTGGTGGGTTACGGTAGGCGCCATCAAGACTCGAAAAATCGGGTCGTGACAAATTATTATCTCCCTACCGAGTTCATTATTGAATAACTTCAAAGAAAGTTGTTGCTCCATATCCATGAGCACTGTCACCTCATAATTCTCATCCACAAAAGCCCATATTTTCCCATTAATGTTTGACACGGCAGTAGGCATCCCCAACTTCCTCCTATACTTCTCAATTTTATGGGCATGTTGAAAAGGTTCTAGCAAACCAATGAGATAAACTTGGTGCTTTTTATGCATTGACAAAAGCCTTTTAAAAACTTTTTTAGTGTGTACTGATCTAATATTCCAAATAAGAGCATTAATCATAGCTATATATTGGATTTAGATGCACTTCTCCTTGTTTGCATACCTGAAATAGGTACACTATTTTCCCTTTGCTTTTTTCTTTGCTTACTACCAGATTTTCCTTTCTCTATTTGTCTAGGAGATAAATCCCCTTTCCTTGCAACATTTTGAAAATTTTGGGCAGTGGATTCCTCATCTCGATCAATGCCGGTAAAGACATTTTCTTCATCTCTTGATCGAACACTCTAAACGACAACTGGAAGAGTAGCATTAGGTGTAACAAGCTGGCCCGGAGGTTGTGGATTTTGTGTTGCTGCTGAATGTGTGGGCTGCCTCTTGTTCACATCTGCATCTTCTTTGGAAATTATTTCAGGTTCTTTCTCTGGCTCCTCTGAATTTACTACTGCTACTTGTATAATTTTATGGCTGATCTCATCACGTTGAAACTGACTGTCAATTTGATTTTGATCATCGCCCTGTTCATCTATCTTGTGACCATCGACTTCACCCTCTTCTACCTCCTCCTCTACTCGTTCACTCCACCAATTGTTGCCCCCTTCCTTTGTGTTAGTAGCATGTGTTTGAGACGGGACTTCTTGGCAAGAATGGTTAGTAGTAACCAATTGATTTCCATTTTCTTTGGCGAACGCAGTATTCACCCAATCTTTAGTGGTCATCTCCTTTGCAGGAGAAACGGGGGTACTTCTTGGTTAAAAACAGGAGCATTTGCATTTAAATTTTTTTCCACATTATTTGCATTAGAATTGTTAACTCCTTCAGCTGTAACTGGTACAAACTCGACCAGCTCATTATTCTCACCATCCCCATCCTCTAAAGCTGCATATTTATTTGACGTTTGAAGGGGTATACCTAGTCCCTTACCAATTTCCAATTCTTTTCCAGTAGCTACGCCTTTTCCACTTTCTGAGTTGTGATTTTTGCTATTATCAACCAAAGTTGGTCGATTTTGGCCTTTCTTCCATTGCCAGGTCTTTTGAATATTCCCAACAACCTTCCCGCTTGATAATATTCTAACAGGAGCATTAGAATTTTTCCTATTCGTGATAGGTTGATTTCCACTTCGATTTGGATTTTCACCAGTGAATGCTTGATTCCTTCTTGATACTTGATCACTGTTTCCAGTAGCATTTTGTTTATCAGTTTTCTCAATACTAACATCCTGTTCCTTCTCTTTGTTCGCCGCAATCAGTTCGGGATGGAGAACTCTACACTCCTCTTCATCATGTCCCTGCAAACTACAGTGTTTGCAATACTTTGGCATAAAGTCATATTTAATTTTGATCCATTTACCCCTTATTTCTCCATTAGCAGGATTAATACATTGAATTTGCACTCTCTTTAGGTGATCAGCCAACAAATCAACTTCCACCTTCACACGCGCACAACTTGGCCGTGTTTTATTTTTTGTAGCCAAATCAACTTGAAGCGGCTTCCCTACAGCAGAAGCTAAAGAAAAAAGCGACTCCTTCACAAAATAATGAGGTGGTAAAGTGGGAAAAGAAATCCATGCCATCGCGATCGACGTCTCTTCCTCCGGGTCAAACCAAGGATCCCATTTTAGAGGCCTCATCTGATGATACATATGCTTATCCTTGATGTAATATGCTGGTTTAGACAACAGTTGAATATAATCTTCAAGCCGAGTGCATCTGATTAACACATGACGATTGCATAGAAAACCAATATTGCAGTCTCCTATTATTTCACATTGACTTGGGATCATCTTTCGCAAATCATGAATTTCTGGCCATGATGGAAAATAATAGGTTTTATAGGGATTGTTGGGGTGGCCTATTTTGGTGGATTTTGTGTGGTAGGTTGTAGGATTTGGGAGTAATCTAGAGTGGGGTTGGGCAGGACAACCTCAGAAGGAGGCTGTCAAGTGGCCTGAGCAGCCATGAAAGGCCGCGACAAAGAAGGTAGGGAGAAGAAAGAATCGCCAGAGGAGAGGGGGGTTTTTGGGTTCAGGGTTTTGGGGAGATATTTTTGGGGTTTAGGGGGTTCAGGGTTCAGGTTTTTTTTTTCAAACGGGTTCAGCGTTCAGGGTTCAGGGTATTTTTTTCAATCGGGTTCAGGGTTCATGGTTTAGGGTTTAGGGTTCAGGGTTCAGGGTTCAGGGTTCAGGGTTCAGGGTTCAGGGTTCAGGGTTCAGGGTTCAGGGTTCAGGGTTCAGGGTTCAGGGTTCAGGGTTCAGGGTTCAGGGTTCAGGGTTTAGGGTTCAGGGTTCAGGGTTCAGGGTTCAGGGTTCAGGGTTCAGGGTTCAGGGTTCAGGGTTCAGGGTTCAGGGTTCAGGGTTCAGGGTTTAGGGTTTAGGGTTTAGGGTTCAGGGTTCAGGGTTCAGGGTTCAGGGTTCAGGGTTCAGGGTTCAGGGTTCAGGGTTCAGGGTTCAGGGTTCTTTAGGGTTTAGGGTTCATTAGGGTTTAGGGTTTAGGGTTTAGGGTTCAGGGTTCAGGGTTCAGGGTTTAGGGTTTAGGGTTCAGGGTTCATTAGGGTTCAGGGTTCAGGGTTCAGGGTTCAGGGTTTAGGGTTCATTAGGGTTTAGGGTTCAGGGTTCATTAGGGTTCAGGGTTCAGGGTTTAGGGTTTAGGGTTTAGGGTTTAGGGTTTAGGGTTCAGGGTTTAGGGTTCAGGGTTTAGGGTTCATTAGGGTTCAGGGTTAGGGTTCAGGGTTCAGGGTTCAGGGTTTAGGGTTCAGGGTTTAGGGTTCAGGGTTCAGGGTTCATTAGGGTTCAGGGTTAGGGTTTAGGGTTCAGGGTTCAGGGTTCAGGGTTTAGGGTTCAGGGTTCAGGGTTTAGGGTTTAGGGTTTAGGGTTCATTAGGGTTCAGGGTTAGGGTTCAGGGTTCAGGGTTCATTAGGGTTTAGGGTTCAGGGTTTAGGGTTCAGGGTTCAGGGTTCATTAGGGTTTAGGGTTCAGGGTTCAGGGTTTAGGGTTTAGGGTTTAGGGTTCAGGGTTCAGGGTTTAGGGTTCAGGGTTCATTAGGGTTTAGGGTTCAGGGTTCAGGGTTTAGGGTTCAGGGTTTAGGGTTCAGGGTTCAGGGTTCAGGGTTCAGGGTTCAGGGTTTAGGGTTTAGGGTTCAGGGTTCAGGGTTCAGGGTTCAGGGTTCAGGGTTCAGGGTTCAGGGTTTAGGGTTCAGGGTTTAGGGTTCAGGGTTCAGGGTTTAGGGTTCAGGGTTCAGGGTTCAGGGTTCAGGGTTCAGGGTTCAGGGTTCAGGGTTCAGGGTTCAGGGTTCAGGGTTCAGGGTTCAGGGTTCAGGGTTCAGGGTTCAGGGTTCAGGGTTCAGGGTTCAGGGTTCAGGGTTCAGGGTTCAGGGTTCAGGGTTCAGGGTTCAGGGTTCAGGGTTCAGGGTTCAGGGTTCAGGGTTCAGGGTTCAGGGTTCAGGGTTCAGGGTTTAGGGTTCAGGGTTCAGGGTTCAGGGTTCAGGGTTCAGGGTTCAGGGTTCAGGGTTTAGGGTTCAGGGTTCAGGGTTCAGGGTTTAGGGTTCAGGGTTTAGGGTTTAGGGTTCAGGGTTTAGGGTTCAGGGTTTAGGGTTCAGGGTTCAGGGTTTAGGGTTTAGGGTTCAGGGTTCAGGGTTCAGGGTTCAGGGTTCAGGGTTCAGGGTTCAGGGTTCAGGGTTCAGGGTTTAGGGTTCAGGGTTTAGGGTTTAGGGTTCAGGGTTTAGGGTTCAGGGTTCAGGGTTCAGGGTTCAGGGTTTAGGGTTCAGGGTTCAGGGTTTAGGGGTTCAGGGTTCAGGGTTCAGGGTTTAGGGTTCAGGGTTTAGGGTTCAGGGTTTAGGGTTCAGGGTTTAGGGTTCAGGGTTTAGGGTTCAGGGTTCAGGGTTCAGGGTTCAGGGTTCAGGGTTCAGGGTTCAGGGTTCAGGGTTCAGGGTTCAGGGTTCAGGGTTCAGGGTTCAGGGTTTAGGGTTTAGGGTTCAGGGTTTAGGGTTTAGGGTTTAGGGTTCAGGGTTTAGGGTTCAGGGTTCAGGGTTCAGGGTTCAGGGTTCAGGGTTTAGGGTTCATTAGGGTTTAGGGTTTAGGGTTTAGGGTTCAGGGTTCAGGGTTTAGGGTTCAGGGTTCAGGGTTTAGGGTTCAGGGTTCAGGGTTCAGGGTTCAGGGTTCAGGGTTCAGGGTTTAGGGTTCAGGGTTTAGGGTTTAGGGTTTAGGGTTTAGGGTTCAGGGTTCAGGGTTTAGGGTTTAGGGTTTAGGGTTCAGGGTTCAGGGTTTAGGGTTTAGGGTTTAGGGTTAATTAGGGTTTAGGGTTCATTAGGGTTCATTAGGGTTTAGGGTTCAGGGTTTAGGGTTTAGGGTTCAGGGTTCAGGGTTTAGGGTTTAGGGTTTAGGGTTTAGGGTTCATTAGGGTTTAGGGTTTAGGGTTCATTAGGGTTTAGGGTTCATTAGGGTTCATTAGGGTTCATTAGGGTTCATTAGGGTTTAGGGTTTAGGGTTTAGGGTTTAGGGTTTAGGGTTTAGGGTTTAGGGTTCAGGGTTTAGGGTTTAGGGTTTAGGGTTTAGGGTTCAGGGTTTAGGGTTCAGGGTTTAGGGTTTAGGGTTTAGGGTTTAGGGTTCAGGGTTTAGGGTTAGGTTTAGGGTTCAGGGTTTAGGGTTTAGGGTTCAGGGTTCAGGGTTTCAGGGTTCAGGGTTCAGTTCAGGTTCAGGGTTCAGGGTTAGGGTTTAGGGTTCAGGGTTCAGGGTTCAGGGTTCAGGGTTCAGGGTTCAGGGTTCAGGGTTCAGTAGGGTTCAGGGTTCAGGGTTCAGGTTCAGGGTTCAGTCAGGGTTCAGGGTCAGGGTTCAGGGTCAGGTTCTTCAGGGTTCAGGGTTCAGGGTTCAGGTTCAGGGTTCAGGGTTCAGGGTTCAGGGTTCAGTTAGGGTTCAGGTTCAGGGTTCAGGGTTCAGGGTTCAGGGTTCAGGGTTCAGGGTTCAGGGTTGTCAGGGTTAGGTCGTTCAGGGTTCAGGGTTCAGGTTCAGGGTTCAGGGTTCAGGGTTCAGGGTTCAGGGTTCAGGGTTCAGGGTTTCAGGGTTCAGGGTTCAGGGTTCAGGGTTCAGGGTTTAGGGTTTAGGTTCAGGTGTTTAGGGTTCAGGGTTTAGGTTCAGGGTTCAGGGTTCAGGGTTTAGGGTTCAGGGTTCAGGGTTCAGGGTTCAGGGTTCAGGGTTCAGGGTTCAGGGTTCAGGGTTGGTTCAGGGTTTAGGGTTCAGGGTTTAGGGTTTAGGTTCAGGGTTAGGTTCAGGGTTCAGGTTCAGGGTTCAGGGTTTAGGGTTCAGGGTTCAGGGTTTAGGGTTCAGGGTTCAGGGTTCAGGGTTTAGGGTTCAGGGTTTAGGGTTCAGGGTTTAGGGTTCAGGGTTTAGGGGTTCAGGGTTTAGGGTTCAGGGTTCAGGGTTCAGGGTTCAGGGTTCAGGGTTCAGGGTTCAGGTTCAGGGTTCAGGTTCAGGGTTCAGGGTTTAGGGTTAGGTTCAGG